>JAIOKQ010000230.1:13905691-15207588 GCA_020654165.1 Oryctes rhinoceros | reverse complement strand
TATAGCAGCAATGTTTTGGTAAACACTGCAGATAACCAACTTAAGATCAATAGGTAAACACTAACATAAAACCCACTTTCGACGCTACGTACAAAAGAAAACAGATTCTAGCCGGCAGCCAAAAGGAATACGACTTTTTACAATTTACATGATTATTAATAATTAAAATTACATCTATGTCAAGTAACTGTTTTTCGGTCTTAAAATTCATTGTTGTTCAGTGAAATTTGTCTTGCTTGGATTGGTAGAAGATAACCGTTATAAATTTTAAAAGACGTGCCCATGGAAAAAAGTCAAGAAAAACACATTCGTATTGGTTGCTAAAAAAATGGCGTTTGGCATTTAATTTTCCAAAATCGTAAGTCTCGCTTTTTGAGTCATTTTTGACTGAAGCAAAATCATAGGAGATGTCGGTAGTCAATGAGGTAAAAGAATTTTATTCCAACGATATCGTTTACCGTTTTGATAAGAAGAAACGTATCACATTCGGTGTTGTCTTGGACAGTTACGAAGGATCTACGGACTCTGATGATGAACACCATGCCTTGCAGAAGGGGCAAATTCGCGTCTGGTGGGTGAATAATTCGCGAGAACAAGTATGGCGACAGAGTAAAGTTAAATTGATGAGCAGAAATATAATACCTGGCGATATCGTAAGGCGTTTAGAGAATGATAAAGAAACTCAGAGAGGATATTGCAAAGAATTGAAGCAGTTCGCTACTGTTCAAATTGTTGGGACGGATAAAATCATTGAAAGAGTATCTAGCGAAAGGCTTACTAATGTCTCCCCATATGATATTAATACAGCCGTTTGTCTTGATAAAAAATATGGTCGTATACAAGTAAGTAAAATAGATCAACAATGTTAGCAAAAGCAATAGAATAATTGGTCTTCCTAGAGCTTTGACCAGTTGGTAACTATGAGATCAAAATGTGGGTCATCCGTTGAAGTATTGTCAAGTATCAACCATGACATAGAAGATTATTGGTTATCAAAAAGA
The DNA here is from genome assembly GCA_020654165.1 of Oryctes rhinoceros. NCBI lineage: Eukaryota > Metazoa > Arthropoda > Insecta > Coleoptera > Scarabaeidae > Oryctes > Oryctes rhinoceros. Next base: position 15,206,587 of record JAIOKQ010000230.1, on the reverse strand, counting down.
AATAGAGGTTTTTTTGAATTATTTTATCCTGGACAAGAAATAGTATATTTTTTATTTTTCCAATTAATCAAGAATAATATTATAATTTTTAGATGTGCACGCCTTATTATTTAGAACAACCACATTGGATAGTAAAGTCAAAGACTATGAAAAGGAATATGCAGTCAAGACAGAGATTTACTGTTCAGAAAGTGGAACCGGCTGCTATTGAAGTAGCGTGGAATGATTGCCCATCAAGCGACTGCATAACATTTAGTGAAATCAAATCGATTGACATAAAAAAGTACGTATTTTTAAATATGTTTGTATTATATAATGCAAAGTCAAGTTGGAAACTTAATTTGCAACTGAATGTTGTTAAGTAACACAACCTAATTAATAGGATCTCTTAGGCAATGCTTGAGTGAGTGTATTCTGTATTCATCATCAACGATTACATTGATTCTTCAAAATAGATTGCAATCTTCATTTTTAAACTGATCAAACGGATTTATGATACCTATTAATATTAGCTACTAACCTAATAAAAAGAAACTTCGTAAAATCGTCCAAAACGAGCTTAAAAGCTGTTTTATTACAAATGCCTCTGTTCTTATAGGAAATGTAAAACGAATATAAAAATAAAACATTCTAGTGTAAAAATCATCCATGGGAAACACAAATGGCAGGTCTATAGTGATTAGAAAAATATAACTGTAGTACTCGGATTTCAGCCAGATTACAGGAAAGTACTACTGTGTTATCTGTAAGTGGAACGTTACAGACGAGAGTAACACATTTTAAAAGGGGATAATGCCCATGAAGACTACCACTGCAACCTCTATCAAAGATCGTTGTAAATGCATTCTTTCTTCATCATACTACTAGCTTTGCACATAAAATTAGAACTCCGAATAAATTGTTATGTTCATCCTAATCTCAGACTACTGACAAATAACTCAAATCATTTTTATGTTAGGTTTGTTTGTTATTAGTTTTAATTACTTCAGATTTACCATGGTAATTACATGGCCTCTTGCAAACTCAAACTGCATTTGCAATAAACAATAATACTAAAGCCTTTATATGCTTTTATTACAGACTGAAAATTCTCGAACCATTAGAAAACTGCTATTTAGAATTAGCAGAACGCAGGCTGTTGAAGCTAACATTATCCGATATACTAACAAGAAAACGTGACTGGATCCGTAAACAATCAGCACTCCACCGATCTGACTCGCAGAAAGTTTTACATGTAGTGAATCGAAACAACAGAAGGTATTCTAATCATTTGCATTTTTTTTCCCTAAATAGATTAAATAAAAAATTCTTTGTGCAGACCTACAAAGATACGAAGTTCACCGCTACTTCCTCCCACATCTGTTACCAGCGACGAACCTGATGAAGATTGGTGGACCGAGGAAATTGAAGAAATGTCAGATAATGGCAGTTCATCTAGTAATACTTCCTGTACTGCTCGTACTAAGTGTTACTTTCCGCCAAAACCTAAAGATTTAGTGCCAGGTCATACTTTAGCAGTAGAGGTTCGCATGTTTAATACCTTATAAGACTGTATATTACGGAGATCTATTTTGTTTAGTCTAATTGTATTTTTAACATATATTGTTCACATTGTTGACGGTAATGTTCAAAATGATTGCAATTTTGAAAATAATTCCTTTTAGAAAACAGTTTTTACTAGTAATCATTAATGTCATGTTGTTGAATGCTAGGGAAATCATAAAAAGTATGTTGTATATTATTCTGTTCTTAGGTTCTCTGTATGGAATCTAAAGCAACGATAGTTTGGCAAGATGGCACTGAAGAAACCGATATACCTACTACTCAATTATATTATTCAATATCGCTGGATGATCATGAATTTTTCCCAGGTGAATGGGTGCTTATGGCAACAGAAAAGGAAGACACGGATAAGTATGGTGCTGTACAAAGCGTCAATTATTTAGAAAGAACGGCAATAGTAATACATATACAAATTTGTCTTGTACAATAAATTATCCTTTATTTTTTCATATTAGGTGAAATGGTTCACGTATTTGGAAGCTGAAAAGAAACCACAACTGGCATGTAGTAACGAAATAAGTGTGTATGATCTGAAGAACCATTCAAAATTTGCATTCCGTCCCGGAAGTATTGTGAAAAAAAAGTCTACAGAAGAAAATAAACTTGGCTATGTGATAGATAGTTGTCCTGAGGTATAGACTTCATTAATAAGAAAATCTATTATTGGCTCACAGTGAAAAGTGCATATTAACAATTATTTCTAGTAACAAATGAGGAATTTCATAAAAAAATTAAATCTTATGGCACAACTAACAGAAAATTTGGCTGGTAAATCTAAGATTTTCCTGCGCCAAGCCCAGGGCGTATATTTTCAGCATGTTTGCTTTACAATACATCAAACTTTAGAAAAATCCAAACAGATCTACAAATAAAACAATGAATTTGCAAAGAAACGTGATATTGAAATGTTCTTGCACAAAATAGTTTAGCCAAAGAGAACTGCGAACGTATTATTTAGCAGTTGTATAACACGACAAAAGCTTCGCACCCCTACGCGCACTACACTAGTAGGCATAGCGGTGAATATAAAGTACATGAGAATATTAATTTTTTAATGTGTGTCTGAATACCGTCTATTCTTAACTGTTTCATATCCCCAAAAGTGCCTAGAGTGCCTGTGGTTTCGTTGTACAATAAATCGGAATTTTTAATTTGATTTCATATTTCTATTCTGCAAACAGTAATCATAGAGTTTGAAATATTTGGACAGACGTCGTTGCTATAGCAATCAAATCGCGGCTACGTCCCAAATATATCATTTGAACCTGTTGTATGTTCTAGGTATAAGATATATAATTCATTTTACAATGTTGTCAACGGAATAAACAGGAAGCCGCGACATAGTTACACTATATTTTCGCAATAACTACGTAATATACATTTGAATAATTTTATTTATGAATTCAATTCACTGCTTGATGAATGTATCATGGAGGGCGCGCGAGCTTGCAACCTTATGGAGCCAGTGCTCTTGCTAGAAAATAAAACATTGGAAATGCTGAGATATATTTTTATTTCATTTACATATAAAAACAAATTTAATCAATCAAGTCCAACGGAAACAGTTTAGTTTCTCTTACATATTTATTTGTATCTGAGAAGTACATAATAACAAAAAGCTTGGTGTTCATTTGCATATAATTCTTCTAAAATGATTTTTTTTTGAATTATAGGGATACGTAATAGTTTTATGGATAGATAAGACAACTGAAAATTGTTGGCCTCAGCATATCGAACTTCTTCCCGAAACATCAGACTACGATTATTCTTATGATGATAATGACGATAGGTCGCAAGTGTCTTGGGAAACAGAGAGTATAGAGTCGATAGCAGGTGATATAACCGATGAAACCACGCTACAGAATATGGCAGCTCGTTTAGATTTCGTCCGGAATAGAATAGTGTATTTAAAGGAGGCATTTCGGCAGCATAATATAAGCGAGAGTTTTGCAGTAAGTGTAAGATTTTTACGAAAAATTACTTGGCTTACGGATATTGTTTTCAGTTTTTACGCGATCTTTTAATGGTCTACGATAATTCCAGCTATCTAGATAAATTATTGGACACTTCATTCTTCAGTTTAAAAAGTAGACATTATCAGGTTTGTTGTTCTATGTATTTTAGTTTTAATTTGAGTCGTTTATCACCGGATATATTGGAACGAAAGAATATTCTGTTTGAAGCTATCAGGGTACATATTGAGGAAATTTCATAAAAACCAATTAAAAATAGCTACACCTTATTTAAAATAACATTACATTACATTTTGTAAAAGCTTGGTTTTTCCTTTATTTACATACAAGGATTTTGAAGGTTGCCTTCTAGTTTCGATCTACTTAAAGTGCTCTATTCTCTTTCAAAGTATTCTTCAGAAAGATCGATATACTTTTTCGCTCTTTCAAATCAACTATTAGAGCAGTTATTACTAGAGAGGACAAAGACGGATGAAATGATTACTATTTTGCGAAGACTAGACAGGCTCGTGTTTCGTCGACACTCCGGGACACTGGGCAGACAATACGAATTCATTTTCATTAGGCGAATAGACACGAATCTATCTAGTCGCTGCAAAAAAGGAATAATTCCACCTCCCTTTGTCATCTCTAGTCATGAAAATCATCAGAAACACATAAAATGTTAAAGGCATCAACATTCTTGATTTTAGGGAATTGCGTGGCCATTTTCTTCGGCACGCTTCGAGAACAAATAACTTTTAATTTAGTCCCTTCTCCTCATCTTGAAGCACGAGCACTACGGATTGAATTAAACCAATTAGCGCACTTCGGTTTTTGTTCTTGAATTAAAAGATGTGGTAACTCTCTCAGAATTTTTTGAATTTAAGGCTCTGAAATATCAAGCATATCTCAATATGGCGATATGCCACATGCCGATCAGTTAGCACATAGCAGCGGTCTTCTTTTTGTGTGACTGCTGTTTTTCATGGTACTGTCATGAGGTCGCGGTTGAAACTTACTTGTCCACTTTGGAATTTGTGGTACCAACGATAAATTATAAAATAGTATGCTTCATTATTAAAAACAGAAACGAATTCGACGAGACATAGTTGAGACAATCCTCTGCGAAAGTTGTAGAAACCGCTAGCGCGGAAATTTTCCAAAAATTCTCGACGCAGTTCTATTTTTTCAAGTGATTTTCAAAAATCTTGCCGTGGTTAAATCACTTGCTATATCTTCATATAACATGTTTTATCTTGATAATGTTAATATTGGAATTGCATTATAGGCTCTTATGACACAAGTAAAGGAACGAGCGAAAGATTGGGGTATTGAACTGAGAGGAAGACTGTTTTCTATTGACGGGCAATGTTCGTCCATGGCAAAGGCGAAAACTGCTGAAAAAGAAAATATTAATAAAGTTGTTAAATTGGAACATAAAATAAATGCACAAATTGAAAGCTGTAAAGAAACTGGGAAAGAAGCCGGAGGTAAGAAAAAATAACGATTACCAACTTTGTTTCACGATAAACGTGTGCCTTTGTTATTTTACCATTCGTAAAAGACATTTCCCAATAATAATTAATAATAACTGCTCAGGAAAGCACTCACTATTATGTTTACGCTTGTTGAGATATCAACTTTACATGAAACCGTTCTGTTCTAAAAACTTTACACCGATAAAAACTGAAAATTTTGTATCCATGTGGTAAGGTTAAGAAATGTTAACAAGCCAGATTTCATTGCTATCTGGATCACAGTGTGGTTAATCAATTAATACAATGTTCGAACCTTCTGGAGGCGTAAAATTGGTTTTTTTCTGTAAATATTAATTTTCTGATTCTCATAAAGTATCTTTTAAAAATATGCCATACACACAAAATCCTGTATATTATTGTGTATAAAGTTTCCCGTTTTAAATATAAACCAATATAATACATCCATTAGATAGGCGCTGAAAAATGATTTTTTTCCAACACTAACACTTGCAAACAAGCACAATTTTATAATTCCGGAAGATTTGGACGCCCGTATAGAAAGTTTAGTATATTTGTATTTTAACTGTTGTCTTATATATATTATAGACGTGCCAGAGCCATCAACACCAATAACGCCAGATTCGGAGTCGATGTTAATGCCTCACGACAACTTATGTGTAGAACTTTTGTCAATGCTTAAAGCTCGCATGGATCTTGCTTACGCAGAGATCATTTCTCGAATTGGTGGAACCCAGGCACTTTCAGTTATGACGAAAGCATCTGAAACCAACGTCACGCCTTTGACGTCTACGCCAGTTCCAAGCTTCCCTACTACGCCTGACGATTCGTTCACCGCACTTAGTCCGCCGAAATTCAATGAAAAGAATTCGACTGCGCTCTCGGAAAAAGAAATAGGTTACTCCATTTTAGAAGAGGCATTACCTACTCATCGATTCTTCAATAAAGAATTCGAACCGACTGACAAAATGCGTTTCTTCAAGGCTGTGCAAAAAGAATGTAAATTATTGAGAGAATCACTACCACCTGGTGTATGGGTACGTTCGTATTCCAATCGATTGGATTTGTTGTCCGTTATGATTCGAGGCCCAAACAAGACACCTTACGAGGACGGTCTGTTTGTATTCGATCTTCAATTAAGTCCAGACTATCCCCGATCGCCACCTGTTTGTCACTACATAAGCTACAGTTCTGAAAGGCTGAATCCCAACCTTTACGTTGAAGGAAGAGTATGCGTCTCGTTACTGGGAACATGGACAGGACGAGGCAGCGAAGTTTGGGGACCGAGCAGTACTCTCCTTCAACTGATCGTGTCAATCCAAGGTCTAATATTAGTTTCCGAGCCGTATTACAACGAAGCCGGGTATGAAAAGCAAGCCGAATCTCAACAAGGATACGAAAATTCTCGAACGTACAACGAGTTGGTTATCCTTAAGCTGGTACAATCAATGACAGCTATGCTACTATCTCCGCCGGAAGTTTTTAAACAGGAAATATACGCGCATTTTTCGGAAAAAGGGGGCAAAATGTATCAACGTTTAAAAAATTGGTGTAGTGATAACGATTATACTAAACCAGAATTCCCTTTATTGCCAGTTAGTAAAGGCCTTCGTTTATCTCTAAATACATCTTTAGAACAGTTCCAAAAAGCGCTTCAGCAGGTATTAGAGCAACAAAAGGATTCTGATTGATAAGAAATGAGGATCGGTTTGAAGTACTGAAATTGTGATTTTTTCTTTTATTCATTTCCGTCTATTTTTTTCTATTCCTGTATTATCGAAAGTATATATGTTAATGTTTATTCAATGTATTGATTATCTGATTTAAATTTAATACATAATCATTATTTATTATCACTGCTATTTACGTGCGTCATACATGAAGATTTAAACATTTACTTGCTCAACGATAATCGCTACTAATGTGATCTATTTTTAATGGCAATCTTCCGTTTTTCAAGTTCAAATAATCATTATAGAAACTCTACGATTACAATTAAATTAAAACTAGTTACTAACGTTTACACAATTTTTTTATGCTAAGATGTAAATCGACTGTGAGAATGTACACTATTCCAACCAAAATACATCGTTTTAGGTTTTAGATGTATTTTAAAGAATTTAAACTTCAAGATATTGTTGAAAATATCATCCAAATGCTAGTGAGATACGATTTTGTAAGTTTTCAATTCTACGCTTTGTTTCTTATATACCAAATGATTTATTAGAACTGGTTAGAAGCTAAGGTCTAATTGGAATTTGTAAGCCAGCCATGTAATAATGTATACTAAATGTTGATCTTTGTTAATATTTAATTTACATGAAAATTTGGATAGATATACTTGAGTACTTATTTATTTTTCTACATGTCTTATGTTTATTTATTGATGAATGAACGATGCCGTCCGTAGTTTAACACTTGATACATGTCTTTCACTAAAAATTCTATTAATCGCCGTCACGAAATCATGCTCAAGAAAACGTAGAAGGAAATAGGTCGAAGTTATTTTTAAATGCCAAATCTAACTTAAAAATTAATAATGCGAACAGTCTAATAAACTAAGTTATCTGTAATTCTGTTTGAAATCGCTTTCTCTTAAGCGTATTTTCCTGAATAATATAACTGTTTTAGCAATAATTATCTAGTCTAAGTGGATCCTAAAATAATATATGTAATGCAAAATACTAGTCACTCCTTCGCTTTGTCTAAGCGTCAATCATTACTGAAAATTCAATTAAAATAATTCATTATCCATGCAATTTAACAAAGAAATAACTGGAATTTTCATGTAAATTAACAAGAAATGTGATTTATTGTGATTCTGTGAGCTTGTGTTTGTGTTATACGCTTTATTTATTTATACAATTATTTTCTTTATATACAATCTGTTGATATTAGAGGCACTTACGATAGGTGGAGTTTATCTCATTTATTACAATATTACAACAATAAACCTATCTTTGTTATAAATTATGAACATAATATTTTATTCGCCGCATTCAAATCTACCAGTTATTACTATATATTAAGTTATTTATTCCGTATTTATTTATGAAATGCGTGTGTAGGCATGGGAAAAAACTAATAGTTTATTTTCTCAGGGAAACCTATATTCACAATTCTACTTAATTTATAATCTATAATTTATAAGAAATTTACATCGATAACTAACCGTGGTTGATATGACGGTAAATAAGAATATGCATTTCGCAAATGTTGACTGCAAGAGGGCTTCTTACTAAAGATTTATTACTAAAAGTACACGGAAATATAAAGTGTAAATGAAAAAAAAAGAATGTTATTGTATGTATTGTAAAATATTGTTAATTACTTACCATTCGGTAGTTATTTCTTATGTAGGTGAAAATTTTATAGAAGTATTTATTAAAACTAAAAAAGGTTGTTCCTATTTAGATTGCGTATTTATTTACTCCTATTCGTTGCAACCTTACCAAGAAATTACATCTTCTAATATGTTCGAGTTTATATTAGTGACTGAGCACGAATAGTCGTTGAAGCTGGTTCCATCCCCTACTTCGTCGTGGACGATGCGTAAAACTGCAAGCGGCAATCGAAGATATCGCCCAGGCCGAGCGGCTTATGCGCATTACACGCTCCGTTCAAAATGTTAAATTTGCATAATCTTCGCCATATTTGTCATTTGGTGAGCAATGCGGTGTTTATTATATTTTATACAAAGTATTTGGAGAACCCTTTTTTTGGGAGTATTATGGCTTATAGCGTCGAACGTTACGAACGCATGAGACCGGCTTTTTCGCAGTATAAAGTTAATTCTCATCGCAATATGCCATCATATCGGCTAAAGAACACGAAAGACCCGTAATGCAGGTAACTCACGGCCTCGCAATTCCTATTATCTGTGAACCGATCGTCGTATAGTACGCTCGCATAGATTAAGAACACTGTTAGCTCCAACACCAATCCCTGAGGGATGTTGGCTATGACGTGGATAATCCTCGAAAAGAACGGTTTGACAGGATTGTGCATATGACCTCTCAAACACACGAGATATATAAAAGGAAAAGACGATTTGGCGTTCATGTTGAAAAGGAGAAAGACGGGATTAGAATTTTGGACATTATACAAGAAGTTGATGGATAACGACGTTAAATATGAGTATTTTCGAATGAATAAATGGGCGTTTTAATATACTTATATTCAAAATATCTTAAAGGTAATGAAACATCGAAAACTGTTCGACTATGAACAAATATTGAACTTGATTCGGATGATGTGCTCAAACACGTTTCGTCACATTCTTATTGAGAATTCCGGCCATTGGAATACGTGCTGTATAATAGAACCACTTAAGACTCAAGACAACCAGAGACGATTGTCTCCCAAAAAAAGGGCCAAAAAATGCGAAATAATGTCATGAATACCATCACCAATTTCAAAACAAAAAATTCCATATATGATCATCATCGAAGAGAGTAGTTACGTGACGAAGAATACATTCAAAAGTTTGATATAAGCCATAGACTGCCACAAACTTTGCAACGTTGGGCGAGTTGAGCAATAGCAAAGAGTTGCCAATAAATTAGTGCTTGGCTAAACAATGCTTCACCATCACACACGAACAATCTTTAACGCCATCATTTAAGCTTACTACAATTTTGTGTTATACATTTTCGTCAGTCCGTCAGTCACAATTTTTTAATGAATCGAGCTTCAAATTAAGGTAGGCTTAATTAGTAAGTACGAATGAATATAAAACCAATTTGATCTAACACAGTACTACACTTGAGAAGCAAGCGAGGTAGGTGTAGTTTAGTGAATTTACCATTTTACTAGGAACATTGCGTGCTATGAACTTAGGTTGGCTATGACACTAGCAAATTTGAGCGAATTCGAGTAAGTTGTTTTGATCCTAGCATCCCAGTTTTGCAAATTCGAAAAATGGATGACAGCTCACGTTTTGATGACACTTTATTTGCAATACTAAGAGACTGCAAGACACTGCCTATATTTTTAGATACGATCTTCGGTTTTTTAAATAGACGGTAGGTGATTAGTTATAACACAACCTACTTTCTTAACAACTAATATTTGGACAGGACAGACTTTTACGTAACTGCAAAAGAACAAAATTCTATAGTCGGATTACCTCAAGGATTAGCTGAAAGACTAGTCAGGAATACATTTTATAAATGGAAACCCAAGGATCTCAGTATAGAAACCAACGTACCAGAAGCTGTAACCGAAACAATCGTAGAAACAACTATAGAAGATATAACCACCGATCTAGATAACACTTGCGTTGAAACGGTATTGGAAACAGTTGAACAGAAAGAAGCGGGTTTTACCTCTTCCGAATGTTACAACGGAGCTGTATATGATAATTATTCGTGGTCACAAACTATATCTGAAGTTGATGTTATCGTTAAAGTCCCTTCAAATATTACCACGAAGAATTTGGCAGTGACCATCCAAACACAGAGGATCTCGATAAAACTGAAAAATAATAACTCTGTGATTTTAGAAGGTGATTTATGTCAAAAATGTAAACATACAGATGCAATTTGGTCTTTAGATAAAGAGAAACTGGAAATACACCTGGAGAAAACGTACGAGATGTGGTGGGATTGCTTTCTACAGAGCGAACCTAAATTGGACCTTACAAAATTAGATTGCTCTCGTCCATTTGAAGATTTACCTGATGAAGCACAAGCGAAAATACAGGAACTAACTTGGAACCAAGAAAGAAAACGATTAGGATTACCAACTAGCGATGAAATAAAAATGCATGAAAAGTTAAAGAAAGCATGGAATGCGGAGGGATCTCCTTTTAAAGAGCCTTATGATCCAAATACAGTGATTTTTAATTAAGTTTTCACTGGGCCAACTACGCTATCATTTATTTTAAAAGAAGAACTTTTAATCATCATTTTAACTTGTAAAAACAAAGATTTTATTTCTACACTTATATTGTGGTTTTTTAAATAAATATTTCTATTTTATAATAACCCTTAAAACTACTTAAATTATTAATATTTTATTAAAAGCAATAACATTTACGAAATATTACACAGTGCAGTGCACAAGGGACTAAATTTCGTGATTATCCGGAAAATTATTGTGAACATCACATATCGTTAGTGCCAGACATTTTTCACTAGATTATAAGCGCATGCATTATTGTACTGTTGAATTGTTGTAATTAATACGTCGCGCTCGAAAAATAGTCATTCCTACTCTAACAAGTTTTATCGGTGTAAGAACATATTTTATTCTTAGTTTGGGTAATCTTTCGATTTCGGGAGTCGTTACCTTGGACAATTCTCAGCAATTATTTCGTCTATAATCTACAATTTTCGCGAAAGAAGGAACAGCAAACACTTGCTCTGTGGTTGGTCATTGTAAAAAATCGACATTTAGTCGGATGTAACTTTTCATCTGGAGAATAGATAAACATCATGAAATGCGTGAAACCTTCTTCATACCATTTACCCCAGAACCTCGGAGGAAGATATTTTTAAAGCAGTTGAAAATATTTCTCAGAAAAACTATCTTTGATGGAAAAACTTGAAGTACATTATTAGTGATGGGAGCAAAGACATTCCTGATAAAGATCAAGGTGTCGTTGCTCTCGTAACGGCGGCCGTTGAAAATGTTGTGCGGAATATGCTTGGATATGTCAACTTCTAACATATCCATCCAAGGATTATATATATTTAGATCACCTTCGATCAGTCATCGTCAATTCCGCTAGTTTATTGAAGAGATTTGAGAAAATTTGAACGGTATTGCGCTACGGTGCATTAGTTCGCTGTAGAAACGTTCTAACGTAATAATCGAAATTTTCTTGATTGTCCCCTAATTGGGTTAGAAAATAATAAGTTATTGGAGTAATGATCGTCTAGCTTGCTGTTGTTTATTACCAACGCCGCCCACCATAGTATTAGTAACTTCTTTCTTTTAGTTAAAGGGGTTTTAGTTTTGGGGCGCAGAAATAAGGAATTTTCTTTTTTATATACAAGAATTTTACATACCGCTTTCTACCGAACTTGTAAATTTTACATATTTTCTCATATTTGTATTGCAACTACTTTTTTGAAGAAAAGTGTTAATTATTATACGTACCATGTGGTGATATTACTAGCGATACAGTTTGTATTACAGAACCAAAGTTATATTCGTAAGTATAACTGCAAAGTTGATTCGATAACTTTAAAGGAAGTTTTGAAATTATAAATTTTGTGCCAATTTATTTTGAGTAAGGTATAAGTGATTTTCCAATAAGTTCATGATGTTTCTTGAACGATATTTGCTTAACGATAGCAAAAGCCAAAAAAATGAGGAATAATGATGACAATATTTGGAAATAATTAAAAAAGAATTTCAGTGTTGCGTAGGCAACTAGAGATGCATGAATATTTTACGCAAGCAACTTTCACAAATCTTTACAGGTAAAGTATGCAACAGGTTCTTCGCCTTGCTTTGGCAAGGTTCCACTTACGAGTAGTCATTAGTCTATAAAGTGGGACCCACTTTGCTAACATACGATCATGACAAGAGACGGATAGTGCCAAGTTTTTTCTTTTCATTTTCCGCGTTAACACTCAGTGAATTGCTGTTTCTATCTTAACCTTTGCTTGCGAAAAAGTGTTGCGTAGTGATCAAATAGCAATCTGTGTTTCGTCTCGTTATCTGTGCTTTTTGTAAAGATCACTCAAAAACGATGCCGTGCTCAGCAGTAACTTTAAGTTTAGCCACTATTACCTCCATCATTGCAGTTGCTTTGTTAACTATTGCTTTTGCAACAGATAACTGGCTGTACATAGACGTAAAGAGAACAAATATTCAGGTAAGAAGTTTGTACGGGGAATATGGATGCGTTCTGTATGTTTATTGAGCGAAATAAATTAGTTGTAACAGATATCGTGAAGTGCGTGGATGTAAATTTCACAACTAATAAGTTTACAAAAAGTCAACCTAACCTGTACCGGAAGCCAAACAGAAAGTGCAAAAGCACATATTTATCTGGTTACTTCACTAATGGACACAATATTCAATGTTGTTATTCGTACTTAGCTATATATTCCGTTTATATAATGAAATCAAACCGTTTCTTTATATTTGATATTATTTAAACGAGTGGCGTCATTTCCTAACGTAGCATTGAAGTTCCTACATATTTCGTAAAACTTCAGAAATATCCACGGCAAAATCAAAATATCCAGATAATTAAATTAATCGGAACTACTTTTGTCAGTTTTACGCAAAATCTATTAAAGCAATTCAGTTATTGATTTGAAAGCGTTATTGATTAAATAAAATTGATGAGTAGCTCTCGCATTAAACACTTGCTAGTGAAGCCCATATGACACGATTTTCATTAGCAGCTTCAAACAGGAAGTTTGATATCCGTATAAGAGAGAAGAACAACTTCAACAGATTATATTTTCGCTATTATCTAAACAACTTACAAGACGGTTAATGATACTGTTAGTTTTAATCGCACAATTGTAGCAACCAACGTACATTCACGACGTAGAAGAATTTCCGTCGCGAATTACTCTAGAATACCAACGAAATTAACAGCGTGAATTTGAAAGCCTCTTCGAGTTTAAACACATGTTGTAGAGGGTAGATACTATTCATGGGGAGAACGGAAGACATTTTGATTTGTTAAGGGCTCTCTGTACATGTCATACATGTCGCTTAACTGTCCCCGGGCATAACCATGACCTCGAACTCTGTATACCCGAAGTATTTGAGATTTTTGTGAAACCGTGCACTTGTCCTAAACTAGCCCAATGCGAATATGTATATGCATGTGGTAATTTCGGCTAGCGATAATATTGAAAGAAAATAAAGTAATAAGTTAATTTTTTTATATTTTTATTATATTCACTGCATATCGTAATTTCATCACTTAAGATCACTTAAATCCAATAAAATATTTATTTCTTGATGTTCCTGCAATACTTTCAGGTGTAAATAATTTAATCATGCAACTATAATATATTTCCAATACTTAAACTAACTGAATGTCTTAAATCGTTTGTTTCATGTTTTCTCAGAAAATAACTTTTCCCGCGTAATATCCTATCGTTTTCTTGGATCTCTTCATTAGTTTTAGCATCAGGTATTCATATTTTCAAATTCAGGACTTCATATTTGATATTTAGTCAATATTTTTGTTTCTTTTTAAGTGTAGTGCTGAACTAACGGATTACATAACTAAGTTTCTTCCTGTTTTTCGTACGTTTCCTCATTACCTCAAAATGCGGTCGATGGCATGAAGTCGAAGCTATTCAGCTTGTCTTCGAGAGATAAGGGAAGAGACAAATTTTTAAGCGCGAAACGTTGCGCCTATCGTGAATGAAATGCGTCTAATAAATCCAGTTTTGTCAGTTCTACCAAAAATCGTAAATAATTACTTATGTAAATGTCAAATCTTGAGAAAGTAAACTAAAAATATTTAGCTGAGGTCTCTGCGCGATATTAAAAATGAAATAATAGCACCAACACTGTTTCTTTCGCTAAAGTAGTATACTTTACCTCAAAGAAATTGAAATTTTCAATAGAATTAAATAAATATTTTTTATTTACCATAAAATAGTTCTCTTATTGCTACATTCATATTTTCTTTGAATAGAAGAGTAATTAACTTTATTGTAAAGAAACATTTTAGAGTTTATTTCCGGTGAAAAATATTCGAATTTATTTATTTTTGAGTAGAATAACCAAAATTCTTTATACAGAAGAAATATTCCTTTGAATCAAAAGAGTAATTTGGTGCCAACAAGGTTACTTCCGCACACCTGTTCATTTTAGGAAGCCTAGATTATTGCATTTTTAGCGTTTACATGAAAATTTTCTTTCATTAGAAATGTGAGTTTTTCGAGTGTAAAAAGTATTGCCTTGAAACGAAGAAATATGCTTAAAAAAATAATTTCTTTGGTTTAAAGAACCCTTTGTATCACTGTATGTTTCTTTATTTTCACCTAAACATTTTTGAAGAATTTCCTGTGTCTTATGAGGCATTCCAACCTTCTAAAATTGCAAAATTGCGCCTACTGCTTAGACCACAAGAAACTCCCATTTTCTCATGACTTGATAAGTCAAGAAGGCAGGAAATACTCAAAAGAACACGACATTTAGTTCCTTTCTGCTAGCTTCAATTTTCGCGTTTTAAACATTACGAAACTATAAATTAAGAAAAAAATATAACGTGCGTAAAAATAAAAAAGATACACTATGCGTAAAACATACGGTGGCACTTAAGCTTCTAGGAAGCAAAGAATATTATCATTTCATTACAGTTACTTGTGTAAACATCCCCTGTATGGATTTACTTAGAATGTGAATAATATCGCTAATAGCAAGTCTTTCCAAGAGGTTAGATATCTTTAGAAAAACCTTTTTTAAATAATAAAATTACACTTATTGCGTTACTTCTAAGAACCTAAAATTTTCTAATGACTTGGTAGGTCATTAGAATATTTTAGAATAAAAATATTCCCAGATATAGAGGGTGATCGATATGTAGCGAACCAGGCCTACCTATTTTCCTAGTTTAAAAGAAAATTTTCTCCATCTAATATAATATGGGTTGCGCGTTTTTATTTTTTATACATTTCGATATATTAATAAATTTGGTCTCACTGAGTGATTCATTTACCTTGAAACAACTAAATAACTCAAAAATTATTTATTTAATCGAAGAGAAAATTGTTTCCATTTGAAAGAAAACTAATTAAACACTGGAAACATACTTCTAAAATTATGCGTAGATCGTACATTATACTTTACCCCGTCATATACTAATATCATTTATATTTTTTTCGACTAAACAAAATGGTTTTTGAGCTATTCAACCGTCTCAAAATAGATGGATCACCCGGTATAATGAATCTATTTCCTTCTAAAAATCAAAATGCAATCACATTCTAGCGTATTATTCAGTATTCAGAAAACCTGACGCTTCAGTTTTATAACTGTTGCAAAAATAAGAAGGAAAAAAATGAAAAGGCGTATCAATAAAGTAGAATTGTTTATAATTAAGCCTTCAGAAACATGTGCGCTTAACGAAATTAGCAGAGACAAGATAGACTCGTATTTTGTCGACCCTCAGGGAAACCAGTAGGCAACGCGAACCCTTTCTTATGACACGAATAGACACGAATCTGTCTAGTCTTTGATAATTTTACGAAGCATAACTCGTTTTAATTATAATAGAAACAAATAATATTCGGATCAACTCAAATAAATATACACGTGCAAAAAAGAAAGATGGCAAATATAGTTTTGGTTTTATTTAGATTAATAACCATAACAGGCTCTGTAATATACACGGGTGTGTATAATGTATGTACATATGTATATTGTATACGCATAATTAAAATACTAGTTTCGCAACATTCATGTTTAAAGTATTTCCTTTGTATTACGTATCGCCTCCATTCAACAGGTTTTGCGATTCTCTCGTGGGTTTATAAACGACTTTCTAAAAAATTTTATCTCCCTAGACAGTCAAGGTTGATATTTTGTATAACTAATACAAATTAGCTTTGACCTTTTTTACGTAATAAATGATATTTGTGGTATGTAAAAGTTCTATTAAAAACATGTTTGTTTATTATTGGAGATTGTTTCTGCAAAAAACGCATGTGCATTGGATAATAGGAAGATCCAATAATAATAGCGAGTACGTAACACAATGGTTACGGTTTAAAATCACATTTATTTTTCTACACAATCTCCTAACAGGACGATACATTTATTAATTCACATGAAAATCCTTGGAAAAAAAAATCTTTGATTTGTTCCACCTAAAATGTTTCTACAACGGCCATCGCCTCGTATCATCTTCAAATTTTTTGCATCTGAGCATTTTTTGAGCATGGGAGAGAGGTAAACGTTACAGAGGGGTTAGATTTGAATAATGGGGCGGTGAAGTCTAAAGCTTCAATGAAAATAACCGAAGACTTGTTTGATGGTACCGCTAGCAAACTGATACAGCTAGCCGCTCGCGATATGTTTAAACCGGTTGTCAACATACATTAAAAGATTGAAACGGCCCAAGCGTTGAACCGTGAGTAGCGCCCCTGGTAATTTTGAACTAGTCAGAAAGAATTCTAATCCCCTCGGCACCATTGACATATACTCTCTGCGAACGATTGGAAGGGTGAGATATCGTAATCTTATGTGCGACACCCCTGATGCCACAGCCGTATAGTTTCTCTAATAAGATTGCGTCATATACTTCCTCAAAAGCGCGTGACATACTAAGGACAATGCCACATAGAGCGCCTTTTCACAGCTTCCAAGAATCAACCCATAGATAACGTCTTACAAAGAAGGCGCTGCTTTAAAACGAAAGTAAAAGTTTATCATGCAACGCTCTTTCAAACACCTTACATGCGGACAATATCTTTTCTTGTGTGTAAGTGGCCTCTTTTAATTTCTGAGGAATAGTGGACCCCAGCTATAGCACGAAGTTTACCAAATAAGAATACAAGATATACGCCGTCACTATTGTATACGGAGGTACTTCAACTAATCTTGGGCAACATTTCGCCAGCTATTTTACAAACATCACTTATTATTCTTAAAATCAATAAAGATCTACATCCGCAGGCCGCAGTCGAGGAGTAAAGCGCAACCGGCAGATCCCGATAATTAAGTACTATCATTTATAATGACCATTATTTATAGTCTCTATAACAGTGGGCGTAAATTACATTTCACCAAAACAAACTTGTTTCCACGTTCTAGATAAAATTCATTCATTTTTATACATAGGTACAGCAATGCAAAAAAGTATCAACTCGTGCTTATTTAAGTTGTTAAATATGTTTCATATGTATTAAAAAAATTTCTAGAAAATTGACAAAATTTATAATTATTTAATTGCTATTTGCATTTGAGACGTGGCTTATTTCTCTCAATAATCGTAGAGCTTTTTAATATCGTTAATCCTAAAAATTGTCGACAAAAAGGAAGGGACCATAAAAACTGAATCTCTTTTGTTTTTCGTCTTTGTTTAGCATACTTTTCCTTCGAACTGTACATACATCGTATTCATTAGTTGCTAAAAACTGTTTTGGTATTACCCTACTATATTCTAATAACGATCAGCTGTATATACGATGAAAATTTGCAGTGAAAAAAAAAATGTAGGAATGCCTCGCCTACTTAAAATGATTCCGCATGAGGTAAAACAACCGTTAGTCAAATTTTTGTCGTTACTCGCATTACGTCACTGGAATTTTTTGCCGCTTTAGTCTGACCTCGACCAGATTAATACTACATGATTACTGTTAAAAGTATTTTTGTATTAATTTCGCTATCACACAGTGTATATGTATACATCTCGCAAAGGACTTGGATAAATTTCGTATAAAATTTCACTCTCTTAAGGATATTCGTCATATTAAAACATGTTTCTTATTAGGCTGTCATTTGTAAAGCTTGACCTATGTGACTCCTCTACTATTGCTATTTATGCGCCCTTCGCAAAGAAAGATTTCGCCAACGCCTGATGTCGACATGCATCCCCATAACATGATACTACCGCCGCCATGTTTGCCGTTGGTACAATGCATTGCGGGAGACATTCTTCGCCGTACAAATTGGAGCCCCGGTCGTCCGAAAAGTTGCAATAAAGGAAGAAAATATAACAAACATGATTAAATAAGACATTTATAAAATTACGTTATGTAAATCACATTTGATGTAACAAACAACTATAAGAGAAGATAAAATAAGCATACCTCCATGTTAGATTCTTCCTCCGTCCAATGCGCGTACTTCAGTCACCTTCTTATCGCACTTGTGGTCAGAGAAACTCCATGTCGCGTGCTCACAATTCACAACTTAATTCTTTCAATGATTTTCGTCGGTCCTGTAAAGCCATTCGTTATAAGAGGCGATCTGCTCTTGCCGTGATTCGCCGTTTTTTTTTTCTTCCTGATTTAGGTCTATTCTTATAACTCTCGGTTTCTTTATAACGTTTAAGAGTGATTTGAATCGCATATCGCGAACACTTCATTTCTTTTGAAATTTCACTTTGCGTTAAGCCTTACGTACCAAGTAATACAATTTAGCCGCGTTCTGCCATGGTTATTTCGCGTCTTTTAGGTATAATTGCAAACGTTATCCAATGGTCTATTTGTTTATCTAGTTATTATAATCCCTAGTGCATAGATCTGTTTATGGAATTACCCGAAATAAGCAAGAATATTATAATACCGGGTTTCCTTAGAAGTGCCTAATATATATTTACATAGCTGTATATGCAAGCATCGATATGATACCAACCGACCTTGTTCTCGTGTCTTTTTTTAATTTGAATAAAAAATTTACGTATACTAGATTTATTTGTAGTTTGAACATGTGACTCATATCCTGTATCATCTATTATTCAGGAATTGTTTATCTTTTAATAAGTTCAAGGATATTATTAATTTTATCGATAATTATTCATCTCTTGGATTCGATCGTTGACATTACTCTTTCTCAAATAAAATAGAAATGCATCTGTTGATAGATGGCAATCAAAACTACTGGATTAGTTGCTTTAGCTTAAATCCATATATAATAGAGGTCGCTATATATAAGATAGGTGTAGTTAGCAAGCAAATAACCTTCGTTTGTAGTTTTTATAGGTGTTACAGTTGTTAAAGAATTACTTTATTGTTATTAAACTTCTCCATTGAAAGTTTTTTTAGGTGTTATAATGGCCTAACGAGGTGTTTAAGAATAAATTTAACAAAAGTCGATACATTTAATGATAAAACCATTGAAAAATTAAAATTTTTTAATTCACTAAAACTATTAAAATCTTTTGACTTCCATTGACCATTGGATTTGGAATTATCTATCAACGATTGTACCAGCTTTAACAACTCACACGCGCTTGTACACATAAAATGCCGAAATTTTTATGTAATTAAGCAAGATTATAAAGACAAAACGGTCAATTAGATATTTCCAATTTACCTTTGACTACCTGTAACATCTCAATATATTTGTACAGCAAAAAATCATGTTTAAGGAGTATATCTAGGTACATCACGATATAAATTTTTTTTGGTTTGTCGTTTAGTTTCATCATTTGTAAATGGCGCCTAGCATAAAACGAGAGAAAATTGGATCTTTCAAATTTCGAACAATTCGACATCTTAAGAAAATTAAAATTGACCGTACTGATGAAATCGCCAACATAACAATAATAATAATCTTTATTGGACAAAAAAAATAATTCCATTTACAGGACAAATAAATATAGGTACATAAAAAAATTATAATACGTAAACATAGAAACAGTGGAAGAGAAAGATGACAACTACTATAGTCCGTTCGCACCTTAGAAATCAGAACAGCTCTTATGGGAATCGTGAAGATGGTTGTCAGTTCTTATCAAAATTATATTTATAGGAAGTTTTAAACTATACAGTTTATGAAAAAATGGCAACCATTCATTTTTCATATTTGTTAGGTTAATAAAGCTTCAAATAAGGCACACAAAACAGACGCAAATTCCACTGGAAGCACGAAATTAAGTAAATTTAAACAAAATATGCCAATAATGTAAACATGGGAGATGGGTAATCATGAACACTACAGCTGTCAAAAAAGTCGCTAGTACAAAGATCGCGCAACTCCGTTCGAGTTGGACAGAGATGTACATATACAAGTTCCCTAACAATGGAAAGAGAAGGTCTTATGAGTATTCCATAAGACCCAATACTGCTTTTTAAGGTGCGAACGGACTGTAGGTTAAGCAATTAAGTAACATGAAATAATATTTTATGAGAAAAGTGGTTCTGCATAAAGTTTATTGTATGTGTCACAAAGTAGCCTCTAATAACGTACGGGTTCTTACCTTAGAGGTTAGAAACGTATCGAAAGATCGTCTTAAAAGTGTTGCTAATACAAAATTTATCTGAATCCAACGAATGACGTTCTAAGAGACTGCCATAATCTATACTTCTCTCCGGGTATAAGTATGAGTTGTAATACCATAATTAGTGCTTATGTGCTTTATTACGATAACGCAACAACCTCCGTTACATATCACATATCACCGTTCTTCAATTGAGTAAATTAGATTCTCTGGGATATATAAGCGACATTTGATTTAACATTTCGTTGTATCACGAAAGTCCTAATTCGCTTGATTTTGTTTCTTGTTAACCTACTTACTCTTAAAATTCCATCACGTCTGTGTTTGAATGCCACCAAACTACATATTTATTTATTCGAACGTGAATTGTTTATACTTTTATGATAGACACCCAACGACACGACTGTTACCAATGCAATTCTATCAATCGGTTTCACTTAATTTAAAACAACCACAACTAGTTAACGCAATATTTTAAGCCTTCATTTCTTTTTAATGTGCGAGCACAATGTGTAGCAAAACCTTAGAGTCCGTAGTCGGAGAGTTTCGAACATTCTTCGGTGTTTTATTGTTCTATCGTGGATGTAGGCTTTGATTGTTAATTTTAAGCCACGCTTAAGTCTAGCTGAATTTGTTGAATATAGATCTACATCTGCGTTCTCCAATGGTCTGAAGGTCTAGTTCATTTTAATTTGAAAGCATATCATCATTACTTGCTACAACATATAAAATCCAGAAAAGCCTTGTTTGAAATTAAATTTAACGTTTAAAAAATAATTTGCATGATCAAGCGTGCTACCAGTGTTAACGATTTTATTTACGGGAAGAATAATGATGTAATCTAAATAACGTAAATAACACGTTCGTTGTTATATTATATTTAGAGAGGACAAAGACTGATGAAATGATTACTTTTTTGCAGAGACTAGACAGACTCGTGTTTTGTCGACTCTCGGGGACACCAGTAAGCAACACGAATCCAATCTCATGAGGTGAATAGACACGAGTCTATCTAGTCGCTGCAAAAAAGAAATAATTCCACCTGCCCCTGTCATCTCTAGTTATATTATTTAATGTATACAATGATAGTGATAATAATCTATTATTATCACTATCACTAATCTATCAGCATATACCAACGAGAAGTGCTTATATTAAAGTGATCCTTACAACAATAACCGCCTCGCATAAGAATTCATAAAATGAGGCTATAACCTCCCGATCTTGAACATTTCTTAAGACACGAAAAAGCACATTAAATCCATTTTGAATAGCCAAAAAGGTAATATATTCATGCGTTTCACCAACGTTTGATATGAACGACGAAGAACCCGGTTTCTTATTGTTTTATAACCATGGTATCGGAAAATATGCATTATCTATTATAATCAACTCGCAAACTACAGGGTGATACAAATATAAATAATATTTCTATGCAATGCATTACCTCTTTCTTACCGTATTATCATGCGGTAAGAAAGAGAGGGACGAATTAACGCAGGTATTCCTTAAATAGAGACAGAGTACAATGCTGCTCAAAGCTTTCAGCTCCTTTCGGTGTATAGCAATAATAAAGACGATTTTCTTAGTACTTAAAGTTGCTTGTCCGCATTTGTACTTCTAATTTTCATAAGCGAATAATATAAACTATAAACATTGCGCGGATATGCACGATCAAATAAAATATGTCAACATTTCGTATTTGGTTGTAGGTCAATGTGTTATCAATAATTGGTTCAAGCGCACATTTCAAATAAATGGCGACTAATTTGATATAGCTTAGTGTGAATGTAACACTAATTACGGCCACAATAACTCGCTTAATACATCACGTTTTGTTTAGTAAGTATGGCGCAGTATATGCTTCTAGGTATATTTGAGCGATGAGCAGTCGTCCACTATAACTTTCACATTTCCTTTTTCGCACTTTTAATTTATTTTTAAGCTGCTTGTTACACTTTTCTGGTTGAAGTGAACGCTGAAATAAGTTCAGTTTAATCGATAAGGCATGGATTATCATTATTTGCGTTTAAGTTATGTAGTACGGTATAATAAGCTTTGTACGCGCACAATTACATACACATTGTACACAAATACTTACAAATATAATAACCTAAATTTCTATGAAACGTTTCTAACTCCTTAATGTACGTTGAAACGGAATAATCTCCTCTTTCTTATTTTATTCAATAATTAGTTTAGATGATGATTGCTTGTACCCGTTACGGATATTGCTTACATCATGGTTTGTTAGGATCACACCTATTGGAGAAGACCGTACATAATTACAGCAAATCATGTTAGATCAGACTCTATTCGTAGAGTAACATTCATTCTTGAATGATTTTGAAATAAATTAATTTGAACAAGTTGCGAAAGCGCGCTTAGATCCAATATTCTATAATAACATTATTTGATATAAATAAAACAAAACTAATTGTTCTTTGTCTAACTGCATTGGAACCGTGCAATTAGACGAAGGCACATCGAAAATATTAGGTAGAATTCAATTTAGAGCAGCATCATGTTACTACCTGTTTGAGACGATTTCGATAGGAGAATTTTGTAGTAAATGTTGTGTTTGTAATAAGGTAACATTTTGTTTGAGAGGCATGGTTCGTCGACACGATTGTCGCTATTAACACTTAAATTGTATTTGAACCTCTCAAATATCTATATATTATTATTGATAAGCTGAAGGTAGAAATTGCTGAAAAACAGTCGTATTTGAAAAAAAGTTTTGTTCCCTGTTCACCAGATCTTACCTTCCAACGATTTTTTTCTCTTACCTTGACTGAAAGCTTCGGAAGAAGCAGATTTTCATCGAGTGAAGAGACCATTACATTCATAAACGGTTATTTTGCAGAAAAAGGCGCCAAGTACTATTTGGACGAATTGAAGAAGTGTATAAATTTGCAGGGAAATTATGTTGAAAAATAAAATTGAATTTAACCAAAAAACAGTTGTTTTTATGACAGGTTGCAAGCTTTTCAGACTATCCTCGTACTCTATAATTACAAAAATAACAACATAGATCTTATAGAAACCGTTTCTAGGAAGGTACCAGGTAATCCAGGGGAACGGGAAGTTTTGACCTTTTTATTCTTTCGTAGCTATAAATATTCGGCTGTTTACCTGCATATATCTTGTTAATAGTGGTCCGGTAAACATCGTGCTTTTGTAGTTAAAATAATGTTTAGTTACTGCAATATTTCTCCTTACAGTAGATTTCCCTCTTGTTCGACGATTATGGACAGAGTACATGAATTTGAAGAAATAGGTTCAGCTAAAAAAGGAAAAAAAGGTTGGATCAAACAAAAGTGTTAGAAACGTCGATAGCATTAATCATGTTAGGGTAGCTATAGAACGTAGTGAAAGAGGTTACTTCGAAAACAATGCCAGGCATTAAGCTTATTCAGGACTACTTTACATAGAATTTCGCATAAGATAAATTCAATTTTCATGCATATAAATTTCAGATTATCCAAGCATTAAAACCAGCAGATCTTCTTGTTCGCTCTCATTTTGTCAAAATCATATCCATTTGTGGCATTGATGTAGCAATGAAAGTAAATGAATAGCCGTTATTGCAGTTCGACGAATTACCAAGATCGTGTTGCTTCACGTACCGCAAGAACACCTTTGCAAGCTCTACAAGATCACCAGATCTTACGACGGTTTTTTTTAATAAACCAAAAAATATTCAAAACTTATTGAAGAAATTGCTACTTTCCATTGGTTATGGTTATGTATTATGGAGAATTTCGATGATTGGATTTAAGAATGGATACGGAAAAATTGAGGTCCTTTAGGCGACATAAATAGAAATGGCGTGTATTTAAATTATTGCTGTTGTATTTTGTTTCAAGTAAATAAATTTATTTTTTTTAAAAACATCCCGTTCCCATGGTACCCTCTTTTGTCTTTATTTACGTAATTTTTGTAATTTTATTTTGGCCAATTTAATAGAAAGCCGTCAAAAACAAATAATTCAAATTTATTAAATTTATTTATTATAAAAATAAGTACATACATATGTGCAATCGATGCCAACATTTTTTTTTATGTAGGCGTTTGAATTTCACTAGAATACTTACTATTTTCGTATAGTTACACATTTACAACGTTTATATAACGTACGTGTATAAATATTTAAAATATGTTTATTCATAAACAAGATGATCAAAAACTAGTTCCAATAATACCTGTTAACAAAGTTATTTAGCGTGTTCCACTTTCGTGAGCGACGATTCGTCAGCCGAAGGAAAAGTTTAACATTTAAGCGATGGAAGCATGTAAGTGAGTTCAATATACAGGTACGGCATACATACACAAACACACCTGTGCCTATAAAGAAAGTCCCGCCCAAAAATTCTTATCACCCTTATTGTAAGCGACCGACCTACCGGTCGAAAAGAAAACTAGAGAAGTTGATTTTGGCTTATTTAGTTTATTACTTCGCACTTCTTACAACAGAACTATGCAGCAATGGAAGAAAGAAATCGTATTCTCCCACGCTCTTGTTTGGCGCTTTTCCCCGTTACACGTAAAGATGGAAGTTATCTTTGTTAGTGTATTCACTCGAAAGTTGACAATGTTAATAGCTAATTATTGTGGGAAAGTTATCGCCTTTGTCTTCGTATGTTTGGATCGCGTACGGAATGTAGGAAGTGCGCGAACGGTTAAGGATTCTATCTTAAACGTTCGAGGAAATTCCTTTTAAAATTTTAAATGATCTTATTTTTTTTATTGTTTAACGTTAGTAACATTCATTTATTTTATTTTATTTCTCTTGTCGTTTAGTCAAATTGCTGAAGGTTACGTCTTTGGTATTAGTTCTTCAAATTCTCCTCTAGCGATACACTATTCTTCTTCTCACTTAACAATAATTATTATTGTAATATATCTCGCATACAACGTGTCGTTTTTAGCAATAGTGTTTTTCTTAATATTCTTATGGCAGAGCTTGCCATTTAAGATGAACTTCGTTTCCTTTTCTTTACGTGTGATGATAGCTATGCGCGCTATATAAGCTTATCATAGTCTCACGATCCTTTCAGTGTCTGAATGGTGTGTCTCGTGTTTATCTATCTCATGAGAATGGATTCGTGTTGCCCGCTGATCTCTCTGAGAGTCGCAAAACACGAGTCTATCCAGTCTCTGCTAATTTCGTGAAGCGCACGGAAAGTGGCGAACTATAATAATGAGCCAAATTCAAGGACAAATCTTTTAGTATGGTCGTACACTAACAAGGTAACACGTCTTCACCATTTTGACGAATTGTGCGAATGTTGAAGGCACGTTCAGGAAATGACAATCTAATCAGAGTGATAACTAGAGAAGACAAAGGCGGTTGGAACTACCACTCGTTTGCAGAGACCAGACAGGCTCGTGTTTTGTCGACTCTCACACGAACCCTTTCCTATGAGACGAATAGACACGAGTCTGTCTAGTCGCCGCAAAAGAGCAACAATTTCGCCCGCCTCTGTCCTCACTATTTGAATATTTAAGTGTCCCATTTCTAAGTCCGTTTGGCTTTCTTAATCGACGTAATCGTTGATAAATAAACAACATAAATATTTGAATACATTAAATAAACTTGTCGCATTTCTCTGTCCCATAAAGCTCCTGCATCGACAAAAAAAAGTGAATCAAAGTGTAATTATTACCATCACCAGTTCGAGTGCATTCTCGCTTGACCACGTTCAGGATATTTTTTATATTCATGGCCGGTTGTTGGTCGTCTCTATAACGTGAATTCGTTTTCGTAGCGTCCAAACGTGCAATAGAGAAAATTGCGCATATACACGGCGATCTAACAGAAGCACTAGGACCCAGATTTCTATTACAAGCATTAATGCATGCATAGATAACAATGAGCTGTGCGCAATGGAGATTGTCCGCAACGATATACAATCTTATAGAAACCTTTGTGCGTACTATAATTACGGAAGAAATCCAATGGTGAAATTTAACATTAAAATATACGCCCCGGTATTATAATTAAAAAATAAAAAGAACAAGCTATTCTCTTACAGAGCCAATGTGTATATTGTAATATCCTATTTATTGAATAAGGATAGTTCAATTTGTTTCACCTTTTCGTATATTTAAAAAAGTTCCTAAGAAATTGTAAGTTGTGTATTGATCTGTTAAGGGACGTAGCGAATTGAAATGAGCGAATAGTGTTATATATTCTTTTAATGATTTAATGAGATTCAATACTATTCATTCAAATTTAGTTGCTTATCACTAAAAAGATAAATTGTAACAATTTTATTGTCACGCGACCTTTTATTTTGAATAGCAGTGTATATGCACTAATATTATTTCGATTTGTTGCAATTTTAAAAGTTTCTTCTTGGTTTTTTTGTTGTTGTAAGTAATGTTAACGTGCGTGATCGATCGTACGAAATTCCCTTTCGCCCCCTTCTTTAATGGACCTCAAATAGAAATACGAAAAGCCGAATTTAACAATGCCATTCTTGAAAATTCATATTTGCAATGAAGGATGAATCGAAAGAATATTTTCAAAATTTTATCCTCCCATGTAGTTATTTGACAACACTGTAGTACTCTATGTTTAGAAGCTTAAGCTTAGAATTTCAAAATTTTCGGCAAGCTAAATTTAATTTTGTCGGATTAAGTAACATTGTTCCAAACAGAATATCCGTATATATATTCGTCATACTCAATTAGGTTTGCATAAGGATGAAAATTAAAGTGATTGTACCAAAATAAAGAAAAAGTACACAATAAACTACGTTTTCACATTGCTAACAATTCTGCAATACATCCGTATATTTCTCGCGAAAGTGTTAGAGCATGAAGCGGACAGGCAAGGTAATTTATTTTTAATGCGACGTACCTACTGGAAATCTTCGCTATCTTCCGCGATCGACGGATAGAAGTTGTAAACGCGTTTGACGAGCTGCTTCGATTTTCACCGTATATTTACGCGCAAAGTTTGGAAAATTCGCTTTACTATCGTATGCTTACACGTGATTAGATTTCGCATTCAATATACAATTCATTCGTGCTAAATATTATAAAAATATAAAAACGAGTTTTCGAATTTTTAAATTTTACAAAAAAAAAGAAAATTAGTTTCGAGAAACCAGTTCTTGTAAACTACAATCGTTACAGTGTTGTACAAAAATATAATAATTTGAACTTTTCACTTTAACCCTTTCGCTTCTCGTGTCCTCCATGCATGACACCAACTTCAAGGCTTTAACTTCAATAAACCTTTAACTATCACACATCGTCCTTAAATAAAAAGCTAACTTTGAAGTAAATAAGATATATTCAAAAAGATTGATTAAATAATATTTTTAAACGACCTAAGATCTATTTAACACGGATTATATAACATTAATTCGTGTCTTCGTTTATGATCAGGGTCAGCAAAGAGAGCATTTGAGAAAGGTTCTCGAATCTCTCTTCCAATATTTTCCAATATAAAAAAAAACTATATTGCACATATATCATTAATTCTTGTAAAATGAACTCTTACTTCATCAGCTTCGGCATAATTTTTTGACCAAAATTTTTTTTGGTTGGAAACCAAAGCCACGACCCATTCCTTGCTCTAAATTCCCGAAGCAATAAATATTATTTGCATAGCTTTGTTTCGTCTTTTCTTCTTTGCCGGTTGTATCAGATTAGTAGGTCCATTTGGGCTTTTAGGGAGTCTTCGATTGCCTAATTACATAACGCTCTTCAACTGTGCCAATATTAGCCCCGCAAGTTTGAGGTCTGATATCTTACACTGGAGTTGATATTTTGCAGCTGTTTAAAGGCAAAAGATTGAGAATTTCTTTCGGAATATTGAACAGTTTAAAAAAAATATCTGACTTAAAACATATCGGATTTATAGTAAAAGTTTAGATTGACGGAGAAAGTTCTTAGCCACAAAAGAAGAACAATTCAGTTTTCATTTCTTTTGTACATTCATATATTTTGATATTTTCTCGTAATTTTTAGCAACACGCAAATATTAATTTTTCTAGTGTATTACATTAGCCTCGATTGATGTATTTAATTAAGTTTGTACTAAAAATCCGATTAAGTTAAAAATTAGATAGATTTACATATTACACCAACACTATATTCTTCCTTCGAAGTCTTTCCCCTAATACTTATTATCGTCTAGGTTTTGGTAATAATAAATGTGTTTGCCTTTCAACTAATTGAATTTTAACGAATCATCAGCTAATAATAAACTTTTAATGTTATATTTAAGACGTAATAATATGAGTTGATAATTTATACACACAACAATTAATTTGTAGCAATTACAACGATTGTACGTAAAAGGATCGCACAGTTATACTAACATTTGCCTTCATTTACGTCTACTATATATGCAGGTAACATATAACCATACACGGCGTGTAATGTTTTGACGACCAACGCTAAATGTAGGTGGATACACAGTTTATGAATATAAACGGAGTGAGAGACAGGAAGGAAATAGCCTTGCTTACGGTCAATTACCTCGAAACAGCTTATGCACGTGCTAATAATACCTAAGAAGCTACCAAGATATATTAAAAGAGAATGGTTGAAGGGATGCTTTCGAACATATCTTTAATTTTCTTTTCAACCCATTACAGTCAGCATGTACTATCTAGTTCGAAGCTTTTAATTGGATCAATATAGTCTGTGATCAGGAAATGTTTAGAACGATCAGTAGTCAACATGATTTCTAAAATGTTCCATCTTATAAACAAAAAATTGAATATTAAAAGAATAATAACACTATTTAACATAAAATAACAAACATTACGATTTGTTTAATGGCGACCCATACTAGTAGTGTTAAAAATTATACGTAATTTTAGTGCAAGACTAACACTACCATTAATAGAATATTACACTACGTAGTGTAGTATTTTACTGCATTTTACAACACGAACGTGGCATAATTTTATAACACTACCGCCATGTTGAAGGTACATTACTGCTTTGTAATTATACCGTGTTTTAAGTTATTTCGAAATAAAGGGTATAAAGTAGAATAGAAAAATTGCTCGTATTATTTGAGCAAGTTAACATATTCATGATGGTAACATTTGAATACAGCACTTAAAAAAAAACAAAGAAAAGATTGAATTTTAATCTTTGGCTTTAAAATTCCTTCCAACAGCCACTGTAAGTTCGTCATCGCCCATAAATTTGTTCCCCTTGCTGTCTTTTTGAGATTTTCGAAACAAAATATAGCCACAGCGAACTACATCTGGACTTTAAAGGAGAACAAGCATAATCTATGAAGCCCTATTCAGCAACGGTAACTTTGAAAAATCTTGACTTGTGCATTGATGCAATGTCGTGGAGTAATAGAACAGCTTGCCCCAATTTTCTCAATTTTTCCTCTCTAAGAGAGTGTTTAAAGCGTTTCATTAAGCTCGCACAATATTCTCCTACCGCTACCATGATACCATTACTTGGATAATCAATCGTAGTTATATTTCTTTGGCAATCGCAAAAAATAATTGCCATTGCTCTTTCTCCAGAAGAGATGACATTTACCTCCTTGGGAGGCGAAGTTGATTGATAATTTAAATTTGGAATAGATAATGTTGCTCATTGTTGCTTCTTTATTCTTACATCCTTCAATATCAAACGCTCGCTCGTAAGCGATCACGCCAATAGGCTGATCAGGATGGGAATCATTATACGGTAATTCTCGATCTGGTTAAGCGATTTTGACCATTCGCAAATGGTCGACTTTGAAGGATATTCCTTAATATTTCTTTACGAATGGCTTTTGATGGGAATTTTCCTTGTTTTGCTAAGAATTTTATAAACCGCTCAATATTCGGCAGAGGTTTACAAATAGCTAATACTTAAAAATTAAATTTACCAATTTGTATATCTCATACAATTAATTAAAACGTCTAGAATTTATTTTGGTGCCACGGTGATGTTTTTAATTTTTTTTTACGATAGCTTCAATTGATCGTTATTATTAGAGAATACAATATCAAAAGAAAGCATTACGCTTTTCTTCTTTTCTGATGCTATTTTAATTTATTTAACTCGTTAAGAACTACAGGTTATTCTTTTATAGTATGCGAGATGGCGCCTCAAAAATGCGCGTGTATAATAGGTACCTTTCAATGAACACGGTGGATGACTACAACGAAGCATCAAGCGCGTATCTTCAAATTAGTGTTCCAGGGCAGGATAGCGCGTCGTAGCAGAACAGCTACAACGCGTAGATCTAAACGGTATTCTTACAAACAATAATTCGTACTTGAGTGTATAAAAGACAAAGAAACATTGAACAGAAATTACATTGCATTTGAATGTCTTCACTGTAAATTCGTAGGTTTACCTTGTCAAGGATAATTCGACAACATTCCATTCAGCTTAGCAAATTTGATTATTCATGCAAATTCCTATTGTGATTGCAAAATACAGATCTGATGTGTATTATACGTTTACTTTACATATTTCTTGAGCTTAATATATTTCTTTTAAACACGTGGGCAACGTATGAATTTACAAAGGAATACTATATACATACGTATAGGTGCCCATTTGAAATGAGATGATGGTAGATTTTTTCATTCTCACTTCAATAAGACGCTCACTTCGATAGCCAAGCTTCTTCATCTTCAACGGTAATGTTGAACTTTCCGCTGGTATATTTTTCACAGAATATTTTCATTCAGGCAAATTCAAGAAAAATGCTATGTTTATCTCAATTAACTACGTTTATTTAGAGAGTATTTTAGGACCTCATTGCAAACATATGTTGCGACTACTTCGATGTATATTTTTAAAGGGATATTGGTCTTTTGTTAAGGTAGTAACTTTCTTTAAGGCTTCTAGCGTTATCTTAAGTATTGATTCCTCTTTGAGATTATAAATACAAAGTATGTACACTCCGCCAAAAAAGTATCGCATAATTTAGTTTTGAATCATAAAAGTATCGCATAATCTTTGTTTGTAGCATAAAGTTGTAAATATACTTTAATGCGCTCTAAGATATAATTTCTATGATTGTTTAAATAAAATACAGGCCAAATAAAAACAAGAACTCATACTCGAGATTTTTATTAAAACAAGAAATTATAATTTTGGAAAGAAAAATGTCATAACAGTAGCTTTTAATACTGAGTATTGCCACCTCTGGCTCTTATGACCGCTCGCATACGGTTTGGCAGAGATTCGATCAACCTCCGTATGTAAGCCTGATCCAAATTCTCTCACTCGTCACGGAGAGCATTTTCTAGTCTATGCAGGTCCGCTGGGGCAACATTTTGAGTTCATGTCCGGACTTACCGCAGGCCAATCTAAAACTGGAATACCAACATCGTTAAGGTATTCCTGGACGATTATTGCAACATGCGGTCGTGTATTATCGTGCATCAACATGAATTCGTTTCCTATAATTGGCGCTTATGGTACTACATGTTCTTCTAAAATGTCCGTTATATACCTGTGGGTAGTCAGTGTACCTCTGTCTACTGGTACTAACTCTGTACGACCTGTTAAACAGATGCCTCCCCAAACCATAATAGAGCCACCAGCGAAATTAGGTCTAGGTCTGATATTACACTGCGAATAGCGCTCATCGTCTCGTCTGTACACTGAGATACGCCTATCTGAGGTGTAAAGACCAAATCTTGACTCATCTGTGAAGAGTATATTGGCCCAGTCACTAATGTTCCAATTTACATGTTCTCTGGCAAACTTTAAGCGAGCCACTCGGTGGTTCCTAGTGAGACGAGGGACTGTTACAGCTACTCTAGCTCTTAATCCACTCTGTCGTAACCTATTCCGAATAGTTTGAGTACTCACACGAGTATTTCTGACTCTAGCCAAGTCGTTCTGCGATTGTCTCGCAGTTACATGTCTTCGACGTAATGCTTGTAGTAGTAAATAGCGGTCATCTTGGCGAGTAGAACATCTTGGACGACCTGGTACAGGTCTTCTACTGTAATTGCCTGTTTCCCTATATCTGGCTACGGCTCTAGAAACACTTGACTGATTGATGTTCATCAAATTAGGAACGTACGCTTGAGATCGTCCATCTTCGATTAAAGCAACTATAGCGGCCACTTGTTCTGAAGTTAAATTGCTCATTTTAGTTTTAAAAGCGTTCGTACAGAACTCTGACTTCGCACTTTAAAATTTGTCCGTATAGGAAGACTTTCAATAAACAACTGAACAAACCTTACACATAAGCATTTTTCTAAATGTGTTCTTTTAAAAAAAAAAAGTAAAAAAGCTATGTTCCATGATTTTGTTAGTGTTTTTATAGTTCACATACACGAGGCAAACTTTTTGTGAACGTATAAAAATATCTTGGTTTATAAATGCCCTTTTTTAGTTTATGCGATACTTTTTTGGCGGAGTGTATATCATTTCATGTTGTTATCGTGTAAATATCTAGGAAAAAGAATTCAATTAACCGTTACTGCAAAAGTGACTGTTTCAAGTTTTCAGCTGCAAAGCTGATTCTTCTTAACGTTAGTATTTCTTTAAATGCAGAAAAGAAAAACTAAATGTAGGTGATACAAATATGTATGTATTTTGAGAAAAATTCGAATCTAGGAATAATAAGAAAAAAAAAAACGAGCAAAAACGTATAAAAGAATGAAACTGCGTATGTATTCGATATCGAAACGAAGTGCTGCCTTCCACTATCTGCGCGAGATTGAATTTATACATACTCTTATTTCCGATAACCAAGAACGAACTAGCAATAACGTGTTCCCGTACGGCTTGACCAGGTTTGCTAATAAGTTTTCGTTTTTGTTCTATTTGAATGTCTCTCATAATTTCACAAAGAAATAACCTTGTTGTTGTGCCTACTTGCCACCATTATCCTTCGAATAATGGAGATCTAAAATTAACCGTACAAACATTTTGAATCAGAACCAATGCACCAAATGCATACCTAACCAACTGGATTCTATACGTTCAATTTTATTATTATATCAAAGCATAATTGTGTATATTTCAACATATCTCTCTAGCTATGTCCCCTTTCAACACCACTATGTTCGCAATTTTTTACATCCATTATGTCCAATTAGCGAAAACGTCACCGCAATACGTGCGTGTATGTACCATGAATTTTTTAATGTTGTCGTAACGTAAAAAAATTTAATTAAAGCGTAATATACGAACTTGATCAAACTCAACGCGAAATTTTTAATCGAAATAATTGAGTTAATTGGTACAGCTTGAAAATTGGTCTTGTATAAAGTTATAAATGAATGCCGAACGGATATTGTAAACAAATTATAGAATTACTACATTATAACTTAAAATTCGAAGTTGTGCAAGATGCTGCGCGTTAAAACGTTCTATTTTTTTCATTCTAAAGCAATAATCCATATGTTTTAGAGAACGCGTTAAAGTTTAGCTTCTTATTTCACTTTGTCGTACGATCAAAGGCATTAAAAAAAGAAAGTTCATCGTGACAACGCTAACTCTTAAATTGATTATTTGAATTGATGTCTCATTGCCATGATTGACGTAATAATTACTCTTTTGTTTTCGAATATCTAATAAAAGGTGCATCGGAAAGACAGGAATGTTAAAGAGACATGTTTTGCCTTACCTGCAGACCAGAGCAAAATGTTTCTTGAATTGATTCGAACGCATTCAAAAATATAGAAATTTTAATAGCGAATATTTAATAAGGCGATTTTTCTCGATGTTTTCGTAAAAACCTAAAAGGGATCCTTCGTAGCAACTTTTTCGTTGTAAACGGGTGCCGTATTGAGTGTTTACCTTATTATGTACTCCCCTAAAGGATCAAAGGACACAAGGGTATCGGCACACTCCGCAGCACACAAGTTCGTGACAGCTATTTTGAGAATACGCCGATCCAAATTATTAACAATAGACCGAATGATATGAGAAAGAAACTATAATTCTAACATGTTTGTTCTATACGCGAGTTACATGAAGAAATAATTCAGACATTTCTTTACTTGTGGTGACGATCCATACCTCGTTAGATTAAAGCTTGCGTTTAGCGTGTAAATTGTCTTTAAAAGGTCCATTTAACGGTATTAATCGTAATGCTTTGAGAAAAGTAGAGGAAATACTTAACAAGAGGGTGTCGACAGTGTTTAATCGGCGATTCTAACAATTGTTTTATGTTTTAAAATTTGCTATTTCTTTAACGTTGTTTTTGTCTCGTTCATTTCTAAAATAGCGCATGCAGAAACGGTTGCTCTTTCCGTGCTTTTCATGAAATTAGCAGAGACTAGCAGGCTTAGAGATAAGCCCTATAAAAGGAACCACGTGCCCTTCTGAAATTGTATTCATGTAACTTGTCGTCGTCTTAGAACTTCCATCAATCACCAGCACCGAGCCTAAACGATAATGAAGCCTCCCCAATAGCTGACTCTTTCCGTAATGTTCCGTCTTCCCCGAATTTTTTCCCGGTCATTGGGTGATCCTAGGCAAAATCTGATTTCATCTGAGATTAATACGTTGCTTTAGTTGGCATGATTCCAGTTTTCGTGATTTTGTGCAAAAGCTAGTCGAACTCTGCGATCTTCCAAAGATACCTGGTTGGTATTGTTTGTGTTAACGAAATACAAGTCGTTGCGGTGCTTGATAAGAGAAAACATCCGTTTAATTTACGTCCGCACGTTTCTTTTCGCGCGGCGAATGTTTTGGAAGCGGCACACTTTTCCTTGATCTTAACCTTACCTTACGTACACATATCATTTAAACTAGATATTTCGCCGTGCAGAATAAAAACAAACGAAAAAGTGTCACGTCGGCCGCGAAAGTACAGAAATTAAGATAATTACCAAGAGCGAATCCGGTAGGACACTTTTAGAAAAGAAAGACTTGATATGCATATGTATGCGAACATACGTTATACGTATCGTTTTCTACGTAGGTAATTGATGTGGTGGTTTATTCGATTTATCGATTTCTTTTGAATTATGGATTGTGTAGATGGTAGTCATTTCTGAAGATGTTATTAATTCAAGATTTATCGTCTCGTAAGTGGTAACGGGAGAGAAAGCTTATTTTATAAAGTTATGCGAGTGATCCTTGCCTTTACGTTTAGATCTTCCCAAAGTTTTTGTTTAAATCATATTTACGTCTATTGTTTCTCACCACCGCAAGATAACCGTTGCTTTAACTAATCGAATATCTAAAATTAAGTAAACAACGAATAGAATGTCTGTTGATGGAACTTGTTTATATGTAACTATCTACGTTATCTACGTATTAGGGGCTAATTGGTAGACCATTTTCCCTTATGTTTATAAACTTAGAGGATGTTTACCCATCTGCAGTGTCGCAAATTTCTGCCAGTTAATGTTTGTAAACCACTGTTGTGTTAGGGTATCTAATCCATTCTCCCAAATATGTGTCGAATGGCTTGTTTTACTCCATTCTCAAATCGGAAGCATGTTTGTACATTAGAAAACAAACAT
Source organism: Oryctes rhinoceros (assembly GCA_020654165.1). NCBI lineage: Eukaryota > Metazoa > Arthropoda > Insecta > Coleoptera > Scarabaeidae > Oryctes > Oryctes rhinoceros. The sequence continues at coordinate 15,170,259 of JAIOKQ010000230.1, read as the reverse complement.
AAACGATGTATTATAAACTTCTAGTACCCTTCTAAAATGTCTCCAGAAATAAATAACGTTTAACGAAACGAAGACAATTGCTTTCTTTAAAGAGAAAGTTTGCAAATTAAAAAATCCGGAGACAAATATAAAAAAAAAAAAAAACAGTACAACATAATACTTTATTCAAGTATATAGGGTGCTCCACTGCGCATGGTGTATTGTTAGATGCATTTGCCTTCCATCCATCCAATATTCCGCATCTATCATACTTTTCGAGATATCGGTCATAATTTCGGATTTTTGTGAAATCCAATCTCTATTCGATCGAGTATTTCTTGAAGTTTCAGGCAGCACGTCTCAAAATTCTTTTGTTTCAGCTAGAGTCTATAAGATAACCATCGTTATCATTTCAGGTTTCTACGAACGGAACCACCTGCATGTTTCTTTATGATCAGATAGAGAAACTATGATGGGCCTTATTTTATAAATATTTTGCTTCATACAAATGTAATGCGATTCTTTGTATTTTACTCAATGAGCGCTACTAAAGAATATTATTTTGTGCAATACTCGAGTTATGCAGCGCCTTTCTATTTAGAAAGAATATGATGGTTACTTTGTGAATGTAGATGATTATAATTGTACCAAAACAGGTAATATTTACACATTTTCTTTAATGGATACCTTGAGCGAAACAAAGATTTATAGCACTCCATGCACCAATATGCGTACTTTCATATCTAATTTACCATAAAACAACGCGTTTGAGTTATAGGAAAATGTTTATAATGACAGTGTCTCTATCAGATCATGGAAAAACGTATAGTATGCTCGAATAAAACAAAATGGCATGAATCAAACATGACAAAGATTGTCTGCCTTGTAAATCCTAGCTGATACAGGAGCTATTCGATATATTTGCTAAAAGTTGAATTATCGCTCTAATGTATAAGGCATTTAAGAGAGAATGTTGAAGGAAGTTAGCATGAATTGAAGAGATACACATAACCTACCATATAACAATATACCGGGTGTTCCATTTAAGAAACTAAACTTCGTTGCAATAGTCACAGTACGCTATAATATTCCAAGAACACAGTATGGCTTCATTTACGACACGTATTTGATTTAGTCACTTTCTCCAGAACATACTGCAACTCTCCCTATGAGACATATGTATATATTTATGTGTACCACAGCGGAAATATATGCAGCCGATGCGACAACTGTTTGTACGCCGTAAATTACAGCGTTCTTATTTATTTTATGAAAAAAGTTACTTGGAATCAAGTGATCTGTAACTAAGAATTATTTTGAGTATAGAGGATGTTTACTTTCCCTATCACTACTGTCTTTATAACAATAATTCAAGTTCGTTAATCATTATCAAATATCTTTATTTTATGATATAGGGTGTTCAGGAAAGTAACATTAATTGGAGCATGTTTAAACAGTTCAAACTCGCTTTTCTTCCACATCGTATACTTTTGCTCTTTACTCTTTGCTACGGATAGTTAGTAATATTGCGTTTAAGGAAAATTCCCAAATAAATGTAGTAAACTGTAGCAATTAATAAAAAAATGAAAATTGAATTTATCTTAGAGAAGGTCATAGCTGCACGAAGGCACTCTTTAACGTGACAAATGCGACAGTCTTGTTACAATTCTTGAACTCCTGGATTACTCAAAGGCATTCGATATGATTAATTATCAAACGCTACTTAATATCATGAATAGCGTCGCTTAATGAGACTAGTTGGTTAAACATGAAAAACAAAGAGGGAGTTTTTTTAGTCTCCCTTTACATGATGTACAAGGTACATATACAAAGCTTCGCTCCAGAACTGATGTGCAAAACATTTCAACTTGTTTTTTCGGTAAAATTTCATTGATTGTTTCTATTTGAGAGATCATTCACTTTCAATACCCAACGCTATAAAAATATTGAACTGAAAATTCCCAGCTGTGTTACGAGCTATGCTATATTGTTCTTACGTGAGTCATATGTATGTAGATACTTCTTTTAGATGCTTCTCGCTGTGTGCATGACGAGTTTTTCCTTCATGTCGCATAAATCTTAAGCGTTATTTGTTTTTCTTAACTTGTTGGCAATTATTGCGTGCAGAACAATATGCTTTTATCGCCAGGAAAGCAGAGAAAGGGTTTACTCTATTATCTGGTCTTCACCAAAAGACTTCATACATGTTTAAATATTGAAATTTCAACATTAACGCAAATATATTAAATCTGTTTTTCTTTTTTCTTACAGACGTACCTGAGTACGCATAAGGATGAAACCACATTACTAGAAAATTTGCACTCGAAATACTACTATTACACCAGGACGAAGGGTCTTTTTAGAATTTGCTATCCCAAAGAAAGGCCACCCACAGGTAAGATTAGATCCAGTTGATACCTGAACTAGTTGTAAATGGTTTTCTAATGATCTAGATAACAATCATTATTTGAAACCCTAATGTTACAAACGCCAATTTTTAGTATAATCATTTCCATTTTTATTCAATCTTTTCTTCGAAAACGTTCCTTGAAATGGAATGAACCTACAAGCTCAACAAAACCCGACAAATTTCATCGAAGTTGGTGATTTCGTTACAAAGTTACGAATCGTCTAAATATTCTGTCTACGTTCTTTTTTTTATTAAAGGAAACGACGAGATAATAACTTCATATTGCTTAAGAACAAAAGTACTACTTAAAAAAAAGTTTAATTTTAATTTTTCAAAACTACTAACGGTACATTCCAAAAACATACAACCTAGCGGCACCTTGAATACAATTTGTACAGGTTTTCTGTGTACAGCAATAACACAGTACCCGTTGACATTCCTTTATACGCAAAACGCGTGTACTGAATTGTAAATTGTGGAAATAACTTACAGTTATTTTTCTTGATGTTGCCTTCTAACGATCCTATTTGCATATAATAATGCTTTGTATCTAGAGAAAACGAAATTTTAATAAAGAAACAATGACGAATGTTTGTACGTATCTGAAGGTTACACGAGGATAACTTTGAATTTGTTAAGTTCGTACTGTTTAAGAAAATTTAAATGATTTTCTCCAATAAAAACGGTTTGCTTGATGCGGACAAGTTGTTATTGTTCATGGAGACAATCTTTTGGTATGGAGAAAATGGAATTGTTGCCATTATAGATATACATGGTGTTCTGGAATTGTCACTGAAATAGCACTTTTATGTATTCACTCTTCAATTTATCCCCAAAAATTGGAAATAAGGTTGCTTTACATTTTAGACGCTCGGGTAAAGAAATAAATATTTCAAAGCATAGGTAACGACGATACTATATCAATGCCATTAATGTGTGATTCATACTCGATATAGACAGTAATCGGTCCGCGCTCTAGTTACGGATTTTGAAGTATCTTCCTCTCCTTGTGTATTGAAACATATCGCAGCACAAAAAAAAAACAAAAAATTTTACTCGTTCATTACTTATCCTACTGACAGCGCCGGTTAGCAAATCAGGACCTGTAACAATGTTTTCAAAAACAATTTTTATTAAATATTTAAAATATTCAGTGTTGGGCGGTTGATCGGTTTGATTAAGTTTGATTGCTAAGTATCGTGGAATAATACTGGTTTTATTCTACGAGATTTATTAGAACCGCAAGCATCGAGAGTCTTCTCAATATTAATTTACGAGTACATTATCGTCACTGCTGCTTACGTACATTATTTATTTACTGCCGAATATATATTTTATTAAAGCTAACTATATTATAGATATAGATATAACTTGCATAGTGAAAGCAAACAGTCAAAAATGTTTGTCAAAACAGCATTCAAGATCCAATCAAACTTAACTAAAAACGAAGACAGGGAATTAACATTGAGGAATGTTGCACACACAACTATAATTTAATTAAAACTCAAAAAAAACACTTATTTAAATTATAACAGAATTAGTTACATAAACAGGAAACTTATTGAACAATAACGGTTTCGACAATATATAATTAATAATTTCAAAGCGAACAATTACGTAAATCTATATCGCTTAATCCCGCTTAACGTACATTACATACATACGTTGAACGTCCAAATGAAATACCCGTATATTTTACGTTATTCGTAATAGTTTCAAAAGAAATAATTAGAATTTGAAAGTATAGAGAGTATTACATGAGCTCAGTCGAGGTAATTATATAATTACATAAATATGTTTTTATATCATATGCATGTGTTTATAAGTGTGTTGTTGTGATATATACATAATACGCGTCTTGCGTATGATGCAAGTTTAGCTAGGTCGAGCGCACCCATTTCTCGAGCTATGCATTTTTAATTCGTTCACAGTTACACACGCAAACCAGCGCGAATAGTTTTACGCGAACACGTTCAGATCGACATGGAAAGCACATTTGTTTAGCTAGTAGTTGCATCTGGCGCCTTCTTTACTATTTACTCTTCGGATACCTAAAACCGTTTCGTTACAGCGATGAAACGTGTTCCAATCCGGCAGCGTTCTACTTTTATGTAGTGGTCTATTCGATCAATTTTTTTCGATCTTCTCCGTTATGTCAATCCATATCTTCCTGAATCAAATATCGAAATATTGCCAGCACCATCTCATCCGGGATAAAATAAGTAAATGTTTTAATCAAATGCAAATTAGTGAGAGGTCAACGATATAGGCTTTCAACATTAATGTACTGTTAGATTTCAGACATTGGTTGGTTGCGGTGGTCATATTAGTTGGCTACCAAGATCTCCAGAGCTTACACCGCTAGAATATTGTTTATGGGGCCGATTCGAAAATGAAGCTAGGCAAAAAGTGGACGCTCAGATTTAGTAATTCGACGTATTAAGAGTACTCCACACAATATTAAAAAAAACATGAAGCATGCAAGATAGCAACAGGCGCCCTTGGTAGACGAATAAACCATAAACCTGTTCGGAGATCAATAGCAATATTTTTGAACATTCATTAAAACAACGCTATGATTAAAGAAAATATTAATGTTAAAAATAACAATTTTGTTTATTTGTAATTACATTATAATCGCAAACAAATGAGAATCAGATAAAAGCATTATTTTTTTGCACTTATGCCTTCCGACTCACCCTGTACATTAAATTATTACATATGAGTAATAAGGAATTTACAATGTATAGATATAGGATAACCTAGGACGAACTACTAAAGATATCTTGATTGCATTGGGAACGTATATCAACTTTCTTGTAGATAGAATTATGGATTCCTTGGAATCCCCGGAAATGCAAGTTTTTAAATAATGTAGCATATTGTGGATCTGGGATGTACCACTTCCACTTCTTTTAAATGTTGACAGAAGTAAGCTTCGATTTAAAAAGCTTTATTTAATAATAACCTTTATTTCTATACAATTCTATTCAATAAGTATGTAAGTATCTTGTATTTAAGACGTTAATGCAAAGAACCCAAAATATATATACGTGATGTTCTATTTGATATAAGAAAGTTAACATCCGCATTACAATTGAAAAACAAAGTACAAGAGGATAAGATCAATCCATGTGTCACACAAACCTTGATATATAGATCCTATACAGAGTGACAGTAGAGCATTTAGACAGTATGAGCGTTTTAATTGTCTACCGCTTACAATTCAGCAAAAAAAGTAAATATGGATAATTATTTTATTTAAACTAGACCAATGCAGTACAATATACAATACTTTAGGTTGACATATAATATACAATAGTTTAAGTTGATACATTAATAAAGCTTTTTAGGAATGGTGCATTTTTAATTGCAGCCAGTGCATACAACCAAATAAGTTTGTAAAGATATTAATTGGATATCAAACTAAATTACTGTGTTATATGATATTGTCATTGGTTTATTTTATCTTTTCTTTTGACTTGTTACACACTGTATATATTCAATTTTTGTTTTCTTTTCTATTTCAGTAAAAACCTACCTTAGCCCAGTAGAAACGCATTGTAATAACATCAACTACTACATACCTGACGAAAACAACGAAACTAGTGGATTGACCGACGACGCTTGGACGAAACTGCGTAAGTTACAAAAATCTAAATTTTTTTTACAAGTATCATTTGAAAATTACCTCGGTTTTATAGCTATTCACAAAAGTTTGCGCTTGTTCTATTTTCATATTTGTTAACAAACAAATTAAAAACTACTGTTCGTTTGTTTATTTCATGCTATTTATCTATGACCTGCATACCATATATTCTCGTGGAAATGTTCCTTAAACAATCTTTGAACAAAAGCACCAACGGTTTTTCTATATGGACTTACTCGCAAATAAATATCATTAGTGCAATTAGAAATGACAATGACCCATAAGAAATAGTAGTGTGCATGCCTGCAATATGTAATCACGTAATCAGTCATGAGTCATGACATATTTCCTTTTTTCCTCAAAGCCACATAAAGCATTCATTTAGATAAAAGTATATGTTATTTCTACCAAGTTTCTACAAAGAAATATATTTACCATTGTTAATTAATGATTCAGCAGTTAGTTAAATCGATATTCGTTTCTATAGTTTCTATTAAAAATGCTACAAATTTAATAAGGCTGCAAATGCTGTCAGCAAATAAGCACAATTTTTGAACGAAAAAAAATCACTTGATAGAATGTACTAGAGTATTATAGACAACACATATTGCAATAATCACTATATAACACATGAGAAGGAACAAGTCTATAAATGAGTCAGTATAGGCGATTTTATTATCGAAGCCTACCTAAATACACGCCAAAAACTAAACGTTTTTTACCTTAGGATTAAACCTAGATAGTATTGATTATTAGAGAGGACAAAATCGAGTGAAATCATACCTGTTTTGCAGCGACTATACAGACTCGTGTCTATTCGTCTCATAAGAAAGCGTTCATGTTACCTACTAGTTTCCCTGAGACTCGACAAAACACGAGTCTGTCTAGTCGTCGCAAAAAAGTTATGATTTCATTGGTTTTTGTCCTCTTTATTGATTATGTATTCATTAGCAGAAGTCGCATAGAAAACTTAATTTCTTTCTAATAAATCATCAGATTTTATATAATCAATCATTTTTATCGAGTAATTATTTCGGAATAAAGTCTCTCTTTTAATTCGAACAATCTGTGAAGCAGCGCAGAGGTTGGTAACATCTCGTGGCTGACCAATGCCTAACTTGTAAATTTGAAAGCTTGTTGAAGATACGAAAACATAAAAATGGTTATTATTATAGCGTTTTACTTGTTTTTTGAACCATTATAATTACACATAATTATTAGTATTCTGCAATACAACCTTTCGAACAATATTATTGCATTTTTTAATAACGTGCGTAACTAAAACTTGTACACAATTGTAGTAACCTTTGTAACAGAGCATTGACTACGTTTTTACAACAAACGTAATCCGTTAACCACAATCCAGTAGTAGGTCTTTGGCAAGTTGTAGCCACTCGCATATTTTCAAACAAATTCGTGGCAAATTGTTCCACAATTGTTTGATTCTCTATAACATCTTTTTCCGAGTTTGTTTACCGTTCAATTGCTACGCTTCCGTAACTAAATACTAGATCTTAAAGATAAGAAAAATTCGGCTTTCTCTATGGTCGGCTATTTATCGATTCATAATATAATAAATATAGTGCACCACATACCAATGCACACAAGTGCGACCTAGTTGCGGAGCGGTGCTAGTAGGTTGCCCGCGGGAAAAATGGAAATGGTTCCGTTAAACTTTTCAAGTTCATTTCTGCGCGGAAAGTGCTACGCTATTTGCTATACCCGGCATCCAACATCAATTACCGTTTAAAACTTAACGCATAATGCCATTAACCTTCTATTGAAACGATTTTTAACTCTATTTTATCTACGCATGCAAAAATTGCAAATCTGTACAATTTAGACCGGTTACTGTATATTTACGTCTTTTCACCGTTTAAAAGCTTATTTCTTCGTGTACTAATTTTAATTATCGACTAACAACGATCGTTACTCTACGATTTATTAAATCACAAAGCGGCAGATGATGAGTGCGTACCTCCTTTTACCGTATTAGAGCTTTAAAATATACAAAAAGTTGTACTGTTAATAATAAGTAGGTTTTAACGAAATGCAAGGTACCAATCATATAAATATTTTCAACAGATGATACAATCAATGTTATTTTATTTTTAAATAGAGTATGTTGGATAAAACAGCTTTGGAATGTAACAGAGATCGTATTACACCAATGTCAATATAAAATGTAATTGATAAAAAAAGACTTCTTCTTTCTTATTTGTATCACGGGATCCGCACACTAGCCCGAAATGTAAAAAACGTGGTCGAAAATCGATTTTTTTTATGTTAATGTTCGTCTTAATTTATGATGTTTATTTAAAGCTCGTTAATTACGAATCGAGCATTAAATTTAATGAAGGAGAAACCGGCGAAGTAGAGTAAAATTGATGTTGTGGAATTATTCAACAATTATTAGCTTGAAAGAGGATTATTTAAAGTGCCCAAATGTATTACACGAAATACTGCAATTACGTAATTACCTAGATTGTAAAGGACGATTAGTGGACGTATATTTTTAGGATTACTGGTAGTTTCTACAAAAATTTTTTACAGAAGATTACACCCTGAAATTGGCTAGAATCTTTTATTCGGAGTGGGGGTTGTAATAATGACAAATTTTGCTGCGTTTGTTTACGACCATTACATAGTTTGCGATTAGTGCGAAAACTTGCTCTCTGTTAACGATTCTTTCAATGTTGTCTACAAACTAAGTAGCAATGTGCGTGTAGCGTTAAGGTAATTACTTTTGTACGTTGTGTGTTTATTGAACGTATACTGGACGTGCATTAACCGAGAATAACGCCTAGGACGCCGCATGAAATAATGGTTCAGCACAGTCGTGATGACCCAAAAGATCTTGTGTTGGCATATGTGAATGAACTGATTCCAATAGATGGAGATGAAGCTGTTACGAAGAAAATGACCATTTATGAACACATAGTTCTTTCTCTCATATATAAGGAGATGGCAATAATACTCTTGCAATTTCTGCAGAAATATATAGTAATAAAAGACACAATTATCCCCAGGAGGAGCCGCTTCTCTCATGTTTCATTTATATTTATCCAAACATACGTAACTGATAAACAGCAAAGTAGCCAACTTATTGCACAAGGCTTACAACAAAGTCAAGTCAGAAAAAATGAAATTTAAGGTAATTATGATGGTTGATTAGTTTTGGCCTGATGATTTTATATGATTAAGGGCAGATCTGTATCCATACAGAGCGAAAATGACATACATTTTCGCAATACTTAACTTTTGTTTTGATTTTCTATCTCGGAATTCTTAAAATCAGTGTTTTTCTACTTGCGAACTATAGTTTTCCTTAACGCAGTCCCCATTTCAAGGGTGAAGAGACATATTTACACCAAAGCATATCTGGGAAATAGTTTTTTTTTCACATTTCGTACCAATGTGCAGGTACACTGCGTATTGACAGGTGCTGAAGAAAAACTATATTGGATCATATTGAAAAGTTCTTTTTAAAACAATACAGTTAAACCAATTAAAATTATTTAGCTTTTCTTAATTAAAAAAAATTAAGCAAGGGCTAGTAATGACAAGTGTTAAAACTATTAATAGATTTAAGTAAGATGAAATACTGTCGTAATAATATTGTATCTTTATAGATATGGGACGCTCTATGATAGCTTTGTTTATCATCAGTTTCTTGGCAGTGTTCTCAGCATTTTGTACGGGTGTTACCGGTTGTTGGAGGAGATCTCCAGGGAATATAACAGCTACTGCGATATTAATGCTGTTAGCATGTAAGTATAACCGATATAAAGAAAATATGAATTATTCGCACTGTTCAACTTCAAAGATTATTATAAAATAAGCGATGCAGAAATTTGATTATGAATAATTTTCTAATTCGTAGAGCCTTAGATTGTTTATACATTCATGTATCAGACCAGATTCGTATGTGTAGGCTTTAATAATCTCTAGAATTACCTGTCTATGGCTCAATATATTTATAGTTGTAACAGAAATCTCTGCTTGGAGTATGTTGGTGAGCAGTCCTGTAGGCATTTTTAAGTTAAAGCCCACAAATGTCTCTTTTGCTTTGTGGTTTGTAATATGCACCACATAATTTATGTTGGGAGGATTATGGCATACTCTCTAGGTACCCCAGGTTGTAATTCCTTCATTCTGTTAAGAGCTAAAGCACCCGATACAGCCTGCTTTTGCTTCAAGCTAACGGGGCATACTAGTTTTAGTTCAATTATTCTCATTTTCAAGAATCGTTATTTCTTTTTGCTTCCGACCAACATTCTATGTTGGTCGAACATTCATTTTAAAGTTGATCCAATCCAAAAGGCTCATTATATGCTATTGTTTTAAAACATAGGGGGTGTCCAGTATATTACAAACAGAGTTAGTTGGGTCAATCAATTTTTGATTGGCACAGGTACGCATCACACCTGTGATATTGAGACAGTAAATTTTGAATTTGTTGGAGTCGCCGTTGTGCAGTCCTTAGGGTTTCTTTTTTTTTTACTACCAAAGGGGTATAACTAATTGGAGGGTGTATAGTATCAAAGTTTTATCGATGATGTTGGAACTCATTGAACATGAAATATGATCCACCTTTTTTTCCATTAATTTTTTCGCTCTTTGATTTACATATACATGTATACATTAAAGTTTATATTATTATATTTTACAGGTCTTCTTAGTGCTGGTGCTATGGGTTTGTGGCACGGAGTGGAATATTACGAGAAGGAAAAGGTAGTTGGAGAAGATTACTATCAAGAATGGAGTCCCGTAAGTTTATCGCTTTAATTTGTTTCATACTGCGATTCGACAGTTATTGTATATTTGTCAAACCTACTTATGTTGTTCATTTACACCAGCCTCGTATACAATAAAGAGATTGCAGTAAAGTAGTAAAGGATATTTTTATCGCCAAGTTCGTAGATTTGACAAATTTAAAAATGATTTTGAAGCATCTATATCTATCATTCTACTCTTCTTCTTGTATTATACATTTTCTGTCTTGTTTCTTTTCCCCCTATAGTTTTTTTTTAGTCTACTATTTCACTTCAATATTTCTTCCGTAATTTTCCATAAATTTAGATACTTCAAGAGAACACCGAAATCGTGTACGATTGGAGCTTCGTCCTTGGATGGTTGGGTGTATTTTCCTCCTTGGCCGGCTCCTTTCTGTTTCTGTTTAGCTCTTGCTGTCTTGCAGGGGAAAAGGAACGCGAAGAGATGAACAACGTCCAATACATAATGCCAGGTTTGTGTCTTTTCAGTTTTAAACGTGTCTACCGTTGTTCGTAGGTATTGCGCGATAACTCGAGAATCAACTATGATTGGAGCTACATGCTCGCCTGGGTTGGTGTTGGATGGTTGCTTGTTGCTGCCATGTTATTCTCTGGAGGTGCAATTTGCCTGCGTGGTGAAAGAGAACGCGAAGAAAATATCAACATGCAGTATATAATGCCTGGTAACACACTACTCACTCTCTTCTCTTTCCTAATTACATCATCTTACGTCATATTTATTGCGTAACAAATACTCTGATTTTCTTTCATACCATCAACATAGAATGAAACTATTTAACCGCCTATGTATATTCGAAAATTAAACTCTGCGCGGGAAAAATGTATGTACATCTTTCCAATTTAGCATAAAATATGCAGATGTATAGACGAAATTCCTATTATAGGAAATTAGTGTATAGACAAATTTATACTAAAGAGACGTTTCTTGTGGGGCACTCAAACGAATTGAAAACAAGAGTTCTTTACATTTGTAAATTATGTAAATAGTAAATACCGAACTATTGTTCTGCATACGGTATGAAAGAAATAGAAAGTTCGGGAAATTTAGCTAGAAATCTCTATCTGCTTAGAATCTGAAACACGTTTATGTTTATTAATAGCCGCCGAGGCTATTTTTATGCATTTCTTTTACTTGCCGCATCTAACAACTGAGAAAGTAGGATACGAATCGATGCAAACATTATTTCTTTAATTAGATCTTTCGTGATCAGAATGTAAGCAGTGGTAATAAGGGAAGCTATTACTTAATTATTGATAATTAAACTCAATTCGCTTTTTTTCGACGCTTTTCAGGAGACATATTTATCAGTGATAATCAATTTCTATTTCTTTTAGAACTCGTAATCCAGCCATTATTAAGGAACTAGATTTACGAAAACTTTATAATTTGTATTAAAAGTAATTTCTTTTGTTCATTCAAAGAAAAAGAAATTTAATTTTCCTTTTTTTTTATTTCTGCGCCGTTTTCTTAAATCACCCAATTTTTTTATTCGATACGTAAGAGATGAAGTTATTGCTGTTTTTTTATTTATTTATTTTAATTACGACGATTATTAAGATTATTATTTAATTCGGTCGAACGGTTCAAATTTAATTTACATTTTTTTTTCATTTAGTTTGTGGTGGTCACTATAACAAGAACTTTTGTTTTCTTCAAATCCTTCGAACTGACACACTTGTATGTACATATATGAATTTTAAGATACATTGTTATTTTAATATGTGGGTCATAACTGAATTTACTTAGGTAAATCTTAAAAGTGAGCTGTAATGATACAAGCATTAAACAAAAATGAATATTTAGAAAGGTTGGTTCTCTTTGACACGTACAGAGTAGCTCACAGCTATTCTTCCACGTATTCATTCGAAAACCAATAAAGATAAAAAGTATTAATTGTTTTGAATTTTATATTCTCTTATTATCTGATAGAATCGGTTAAATTTATTGTTCGTTTTCGAATTATTGGGCACATAAAACGGACACATTTCATTTTTTATTAGGTTTTAATGTTATCGACAATTCAATTGCAGTTCCGGAGACACTGGAAGTGGTGCTAACTTTCTCGCATTAAATTGTACAGTCTGTATATTTCTACGTTTTTGAAAAGATAATAGGATGACAAATCCAACGATAACTACAAATGTTGTACTTAGAAATAAAGAATATCAATATGTGCAAGATGTCTTACTTGGAACTGTATCAACCGATATAGTTTTTGAAAACTTCGCTTTATATTTATATCTTTAGTATATAACTAAAGCCTACATATACGGTTGAATAAAATAAATGAAATATTTTCGATAAACTACCAGTTATAGAGGAAGTAGCTGTCAGCATTATTTAAATAGGACGCTTGTATATTAGAACCGTTGGCCATATAAAGCAGTATTAGAACCCGAATAAATTGTTCAATAGCATCAATATTGTAGTTGTGCAACAATTCATTTGAAAAAAATTGATTATATGTACTATACAATTTAATATGTATCTACAAACGATAAAGCATTTCATGAACCGTAAAGTGTAAGGCATCTAATGCTCCTCACTGATGCACAAATCTTACCCGGTTTTTCCTTTTTTTATTTTTTTTCCTCCTGTTCCTCCTTTTTTTATTTTGTTGGGCATATTTGTTTTGCTTATTTCTGGTCTCCCATTCGAATTAAATGTTCGAACCATTTTAAATGTTATTTTTCAATACTCTATGGGAGTGGTTGCACTCTTAATTCTGTCCTCGCTACCTCCTTTCGTATTCCATCTCTCTTTGTACTGCGTTTTATTGCTCTTAGGAATCTCATCGTTATCGCTTGTATTTTTTGTTGTTTTGAGAGTACCCAGTACTTCCGTATATTAATATGGGTTTAAATTTAGCTTTTTACACAGTGATCTTTGTTTTTATTGTTACCTCCTTTTTCGTTATAAATGCTTTGTTCAACGTGTAGTACCTTCTCTATTCTTTCATTTATTTCTGCGCCATTCTTGCCATCTTTATGTATATTTACCTCAAGGTATTTCAATATGTTTACCTGTTCCACTTTCTTGTTGCTCAGTGTCACCGATAGATGTTTATCTTCTTTTCTAACTAAATATTTCTAGATTATGTTGGAGATCCGTCTAACTTGCAAATATCACTAAATCATCCGTGAAGATACAGTTTAATAGCGATAAGGATTAGATGTGGTACCCATGACCTTTCATTTTATTCCTATCAAAGTACATACCTTAATTTTCATGCTATTCTCAAATATTTAATTTCAACAACAGCTGTGCAAATGCTAAAATCTGAATATGATCCTAAATATCTCAAAAACAATTAACTTTAGAGGTAAATAATTCCAATGACTTGCATAGGATGAGTGCAATCGATAAGAAACATATTACTGTATTTAAAATAAGAAAGTTGGCAACCACCGGTTCACGTAGCGGTTCGTAAGCAAAGATAATTTAAATTAATAAGATGGGTGTCCTATTTAAGTTACGAAAGTAACGTTCGGTGGGCCGAACAAAATTGTCAATAACACTAAAAGTTTATAAAAAAAATGAAATAGCTCTGCTTTTTCTAAATATTGAGGCACTTGAAGATATATGTTCTGAAGGGAACTTTTTTCGCTGTTTGTTTCAATACAAGGCGCCTTTAATAACATGCCAAGATATTCTATTATGCCTACATCGCTTTTGCTTTATAACTATATTTTATTAGTTATTTGTGTGTTTCTGCTTGTTATCTGAAAAATAGATATTTGTACAGTTAAAAAATTCTATTATACATCTTTATAAATATGTAGTTCTTCTAAGTAATACTTCACACTATTTCATGTGTACATTATCATAATATATGCAGTTTACACGCAATACACGTTTTCCATATGTAATTAATTATCATCATTTATTAACACGAGAAAGTAATTTAACACGATATTAATTATTTCGATTTTCAATACTTCCACATAATATCAACATATCAACCTTTTTCTCGCTCACTTATGTATTTAAAACAGGCTCGAAAAAAGCAGACACAGTTTTATCGCTCCTTCATATTTATGTATGTGCAGTTATATAACATTTCTAGGTACAGTTACTTTACAAATTGCTGGTATATTGTTAAGCTCACGTATACTTTTCACACAATAGTCAGCAAGCTAGGCTACATATCTTAAATATGGTTACAAGATATATCCTAAATACATTTTTTTCGTATTAAATTTAATTTATTTTATATATATTTTGTATTAAGTTAATTAATTTTGTATTAAATGCCTTTGACATAAAAGGGAATTCTTGAATGTGTATGATTAAAATTGATCATATTTGATTTCGTACAAATTGTGCCGCGTACACACGCGAAATGTGGCATTCTTGGACACAAAAAATTAGTTGTATAGATGTTTACAAAAAGGTAAAAATCGTGCAATCTTTGGAGGCCGTTGTATCCTAAAATTAGACGATTTAACGTATCGTTAAATCTTCACTTCTTCAGTTTCAGGAGTTTCATTGAAATCTGAATTCTCGGGTTAAAGGATCGTACCTAAATCAATTTAAAGTAGAACTGTAGCTATTAATTGCTATCATGGATAAATATAAGGAGCGATGTATATAATATTGACCCCTATCTTTCTTATACATTTTTATTACTATATATATATAAGTATATAACTTTGTGTATAAATCGAATTACGCGCTTACATAACAACAGATATGTACATTGGCATGTTCTTCATAATTTATTGAGGTATTTGATGAAGCGTAAACCTTTTTTTTTCTAGTACATACACATTTATCTTGTGGTATATCTACTTTCAAGGATTAGATTGTTAATACGTCCTTTCTATTTTTCTTTCAGTTTATCCGCAAAAACAGCAATACGCGTACGCGGGTTATCCAGTACCTGCGCCTGGTGGCTATCCAGGTCCTTATTACACGACGTCTTCCGGATACGCACCTTACAATTACTAAGTAATCTAGGCAATTATAAGTATCGTAAATATTGTAGACTGTCTTCCGTTCACCAACGAACTGTGTATTGCTCTATAACGCGTAACATAAAAAGATGTATGTAAATATTAAAGGGATATCTTATTACTTTCACCTAATAGAACAATGTATTTAGATTAAATGCGTTCAAATGTAATACTCAATTGTATAATACGATATATTAGCCAACTTTCATATATTCTGATCAGGAAAGTAATACAGCGAGTTGAAATTATTTTTTTTTACTTTATAGTCTTCTTAAATTTTAATTTTGGTCGATTATATGTGTTGATATGGCTCAATATAAATGTACGTATATTTGTTATTTAGATTTTAAAGTCGGACTTTTTTGTATTTATACCTGCATGTTATACATACATATATTGGTTATTTATAGTAAAACATTCCATATTTCGTAACATTCAACGATTGGTATTTAGCATTTGTTTTGTAAAGTATATTTACAAAAACAAGAGAAACGAACAAAAATCATTAATACACATTATGTGAAAGTGTACAGTTCTGTATTTTTTTTTTTTTTGACAATTAGTTATCGGAATTCGGTTCCGCTAACATCATTGTTGCGTATACATGATATATATCAAAAATATATATCATAGACGATATCATCAAAGATATAACTACTTCCAACATTTTAAATAATTTCAAAAAAGTCAATTTAGAAAAAATAAAATAAATACATAACAATAATATAGATACGGATTGTTCACCAGTATCTTTGTACGTATGTGTACATGCATGAGACACTAATGTTAGCGGAACCGAATTCCAGTCACTATTAATATAGAATGAATATTTTATAAAGAAGCTAAGTTATTTTTACATAAACTTATTAAATATCTATATTGTAAGTTTTATATAAAAAATATATTTTTAATTTTTTTTGTGGTTTACTTTTATTATCACAAATCTTTTTCAACAATGTTTCTATTGTGGACATACTATAAAAAGCGATGTTCGCACCAAACGAAAAAGGGACATACAACAAGAAAGTACATTAATGTAACAATTTTTTTAATAAAAATTTACTAATTTATCGTTTCAATAAATTGGTATTTATCATATCCATGAACACACACTTTCATATACAAGCTACTTCACGTAACTGGTTCATTAACTAAGCAATTCGTAGTTTTTTCAAATGCCGAATGTGAATAATGGTCAGCGCCGACGTATTATGCAAATTATTTCTTCCATTACTTTCGTTTGCCGCTTTCTCCAACTCTGTTATTTTTAAACGAAACGAAATTGGCGACAGGAGTGCCTTTGTTGTTCATTTTATATTGATCTGAATTTATGTATTAAGTATAAATTTAATAGACACGAACCAAACAATTATATCATGTGCAAATAAAATTTAGTTGGATGATTTTGGTAATTTCAAATGAATTTAAATTCTTTTTTTAAATTTGCGTCACTGTGGCATACACTTAACCTTCTTTGCTAAATTTCGTATAGCCTCCATAACCAGTCCCTTTTTCTTGAGCGATTTTCTTTAATTGACAAGAAATATCTTAAAAATGCATAAAAGTAAGTGTCCAAAACTGTGAACATCTGTTGTAAGTGTATCTCTCTTCATTCATCTGGGTTTTTTTGAATCAAAGCTAATTGAACTTCTCAGAAAATGGGAAGTGAGTATCGTCAGTAATATAGGCAAAAATTTTGTAATTCGTGCTCGAATATTTTTATAGAAAACAGACTGTTGAGATTAGTATCCTTTCGTTACGAGCACCTTCCAAAAGAGAGCTATGAGAGCTATTTCTAATAATTACGAGCTATAAGAGCTTCGCCACTTATAGCTCGTAATTATTAGAAAATAAATAAAAAATAAAACGATAACAATATATTTAAAAACTTCCGCTTGGTGAATACAAGTTTACAAACTAATTAACACGCGTATTCGTTCTATTCAAAACTAGGTTGGTTATGTTATGCAAAACTGGAAACAGCCTTAACCAACACATTTTGATAACCATCGGTATCGACGTTCTCCACGGTAACTACATTTTTCCCTTCGCAGTTTGTATCCAATAATAAATAACCTCCTGAGGTATCGCAGCCTAGAGTAACAGCGCCACAATGTATCGATTTCGTTGAGATTACATCCTGTTCATAAAGTAGAGCAGCTACTGCCAGTGCATCGCACATCTGCCATGCTTCGCTAATGTTAGATTTAAGAGCATATTCTTCGGCTGCATTCATAAACTCCGTGAGATAGTTATTTGTTGCTCCTAGGACGTTAATTCTCCATTCCTAAATAGATAAGAGAACGTATAAGAATTGCGTTATCCGCTTAAATCGCGCAAGCAAATTTGGACAATCGTTTGTTTCATAGCACAACTTATCAATTTATGTTTGTATAAGGTTATTGGTTGTATTTTCGCTGCTCAGTAATATAAAAAATTAGGAGAAATTTACAAATTTCTAATTTAAAATTAGAAATGCAACAACAGCATCGAAAGCATGAGTTTATCGAAAAAAAAAAATATTTTTTAAGAAAAAATATTTTTTTTTCGATAAACTCAGTACGATTATATATCTGCTTGTTTTTATAATTTCTGGAATTACTATACATAATAGCAAAGCACCTTCAAAATTAAATACGTTAATTAAATATGTAGCGAAATATAAGTCGTTCAATTAATACAAAAACGAAGCGATTCATAATCGGGGAACTATTAGATAAAACACTCACAGTCGTAGTAAAAACGGCAGCGCAAGCATCAAAGCTTAGAATATATAATGGTACTCTACTATACTTCAAAACCGCGTATGCAGCTTCAGGGTCCATTTTCCAATTGAACTCGGGTTGTTTGGATACTAGAATTGAACGAGTCTGTTATCGGATCGTTTTTGATTTGGCAAATGTTTATTATTTGTCTTAGACAAATTTTTATCATGATCCTAAATTATTGTGCCTGTATATTTAATACTCACCGCTGGTGTTTCCGCCCATTATCCAAATATCCTTTAGGGGTATATCGTCGTATTGTATTAAAGCGGTTGCGGTATAAGTGAGAGGACCGAGATTGATAAGCGTCACCTGGCGCGGGAACGCATTTGCTAATCTGTGTAATATTTCTGCGGCATTTTCCGTTTTCAATAGATTCATATTAGGTTCGGGTAAACCTTGCGCGTCCCCAAAACTATCAGCGCCGAAATAATTATCAAATTCTAGATCGGCAACTAACGATTTATTAACTCCTTGGTAAACTGGAATCTGTTAAAGAAACATGATATGTTTTAACTCATTTCCTCTATAACAATGTTCGCTCAAGCAGTATTCAAATAATCCATTTTCCTCGTGTCAATACGATACATTTTTTAGTCTGCCTTCAATTGATGTCTTGATGTTTTAAATTTAAATAATTATTTTAATAAGAGCTTGGCACAGTACTTTGTTCTTCTGAGGGATACTTTCAAAACGGCGATTTTACATGAGGCTTAGTCCTGCTGGAAGGATTTACTTTGCT
This sequence comes from Oryctes rhinoceros, assembly GCA_020654165.1. Lineage (NCBI taxonomy): Eukaryota > Metazoa > Arthropoda > Insecta > Coleoptera > Scarabaeidae > Oryctes > Oryctes rhinoceros. The sequence continues at coordinate 15,150,962 of JAIOKQ010000230.1, read as the reverse complement.
TATGGTACGTAGGATTATGAGAAAATAAATAATTGCATAAGAACGGAAAGAAAATGACAAACTGAATTATTTATTATTCAAGTTCGCGATTTTTCGAACGCTTCATGGGCGTCGTTGTGGGGGGGTAATTGGTGACATTCTCTATTTTATTAATAGTGGCCTTGTAAATTCCCCATTTTAAATTCTCAAAAGACTTCTGCATTTATAAGAATAACGATAATATTTATTTCTTAAAGCAGTAACAATATGCAATAGGTAAGTCAAACAAAATTACAACTATAAATTTCTAACTATAAGAATCGTGCACTGCGTTAAAGTTTTTATATAGTAAAAGGTCTTTTACATTGGACCTAAATAATCTAAACTTGAAAAAATATTTTTTATATTAGAAAGTAACCTATTATACAAAAAAAAATCTGTATTTAGTGTTTTGTAATTATGGGAAATCTTTAAAAATAAAATATTATTTCTCTGGATAAAATTACAATTTCAAGAATATTTTGTGATTTTTAAAAACTGATCTGCAGGAATCATACCCGTTTTGATTAAACATAATTTTAAGAGTTCCTTGGACGAGAAAGATTTTCCGTCTTATTCTCAATAGATCAATCCGTAATAAATAAATTTACAATATATTAAAAGCCGTATTTTTTAAATATGGCTTTTAAGAATGACTCTCCAGTTTTTGCAATGAATCTTTACGAAAATGTTATCAATATAAGAAATAGATACTTTTACTTTACCTACTTTAGCAGAAACATTTACAAAGGTAAAATAACCATGACAATGATCAAATAAGAGATTTAATTGACAGAATTTTTTTAAATACGTTTTATAATCATTATATTAAAGCTAGCGCCCGGAGAATGAAAAATAATAACAAATGTTACATTACAGGATCTCTCTTTGTGTTGCTTGCAAAGTGAAATTATTATTTTTTTAATTTCCTTATAAAGGACACTGAGCGGAAGCGCAAATTAATATCATACATTCATACGTTAATAATTTTCTCTCTCCCGATAAACAACGATATATCTCGAAAAATTTGGATTTTTCTTTTTGTTATCGAGATATCAAAGGTGAATGATGCTAATAAATATAAATGTAATAGTTTTTATAAGGGTTCTTGGCTATTATTATTCGATGCAAAAAGAATCAGAGACGATAGCACATTAAATATCTACTTACATCTGGTCTTCCCAGAACCTCCATCAATCGAACCGTATTCCTGCATGTGTTTAGTAAAATGGAATTGCCAACGGAACAAATAATTGCAGCTAATGTTATCAAACTGACATTATCAGCAATAACTAGCATAATTAAGGCGTATGCGTCGTCTATTCCAGTATCCACATTTACAACAACTATGCTACCTGCCATGATGGAGGCGTTTGACTCAAGTTTGCACTGTGATAGTTCCTCAAGTGATAATCTGTTTTATGCAAGTATTTGAAAGTCAATGAGATGATAAGGGTAACTGATAGCGTATATTTCCAAGAGTGTTTTTTAACTGAAGTAAACCTCAAAGTAAAACAAGCTAACAAACTACGACTACCGCATAATAATTATTAGTCACTGCTTCTCTCCACAGAAAAAATAATATGTAATTAATAGATCTAAAAATAAATTAACTTAATAAACGTAGATACAAAGAATTCTACAAATTTTAGTAGTTTGTCCTTAATAACTATTTAAATTAATTCAAATCATTAGAAGTTTTGTATGAACAACGGTGAAAACGGAAGCCAGACGAAGGTTAAGCTATACTCATAGCTTAAATAAACAATCCAAATATCAAAATTTAGTACGTTTCGCAATCTATTGCTTTATGAAGTAGGAGTCATGATAGATTGTAGATTAGAAAAGGAAGAACACAAATTACATTCAACACGCAACATCTGTGATTTAACGAAGGTATCCGATTGCGCAAAACAGAATTTGTTAATCGACAAATTGAATTCTTTGTGTACATGCTATACGTGGACGACACCTTCCTAATATAGCCACACAGATTGGAAGAGCCAGATGAACTTCTACAACATATTAACAAACGTTACACAATGACATCGTCTTCACTTTGAAGAGTGAAGAAGATGACGTTCCACGTTTTCAACGAGCTCGTAAAATGCGCTAACAGACTTAGAGTCATGACGTATACCGCAACCAAACGTATCCATAACACAAAGAGACCTCTTGTTAACACACTTCTAAGAAAAAAGCAAAGATCAGTGATGAAGAACGCGGGCTGGATGATCTTGTCTGCTCTCCAAAAAGACATGTTGAAACCACACAAGCGAAAAAAAATTGTGAAGAGGCGGATCCACACAACAACAAAAAGAAACTTGTTAAATAAAGGACAATGACTAGCGAAGAAAAATATCATTACGTATTATAACATACTAACAAGCAGGCTCCGTAGAAAGAAATTTAGGGCTCGGGACGGTAAATTTTACGGGTCACACCTATTATATCACTTTTTTTTAATGATCGCAATTTTGATTCAAAAATAACTGGTAAACCTTCTCACAACTTTCGATCGGTTTCAATAATCGAAGCAAACTTTTTAGTTTTGCCCTACATTATATCGACTATGCAGCGTATCCATATAGTGCCTGGGCAGAAGATAATTAATTCCTTGAGGTTAATACTGTACAATATAATACCATATTAACGGATAGTTTCTGCATCGCACAATACAAGTTTTGTTTTTTAATAGAACATTCTGTATATTATTACATTTTTGGATGTCCTTTTTCAGTTTATGTCAGCTTTCATCAATGTTATATACATGAACTATCCAACTTAATTTTGAATTAATTTAAATTTAAAAACCCCGCTGTTTATCGCCCGATGTCCAAAACGCGAAAAATGAATCAAGTTTTATTTGATTGAATATTACTTGAAGTCTTTAACCGCACATTGAAAACGACGTTACATGAACTAGCGTCTAAAGGATGGAAGTTACCATTGTTCATTTCAATTACCTTGAATATAACCCGTGTATTTTTCCATTTCTGATACAGGAACTATTCTGGATTTTTTATAAGCTCCTCCTTGTACCCAAATTAAATGTAAAATTATGCATATAGGATTTTTATCAAAATGTATAAAGTGCTCTCATTGCCCTTCCTTAAAAATTGTCGCAAAAAATGGAAACTTAGTTGTTATACTTAGTTTCCAAAAACTAGAGTTCATTTTTAGCAATTGAAAAAATAATTTTTTTATTTCATCAAGTATGCAACCAATTCTACAAGTTTGTGTTTCCCGGATTGCATACATTTCTCCTTACTCATAGGTTTCGTTTAACTACCAACTATAAATACGAAATTCAAATATCCCTAAATACTCCTTAGTGTAAAATATACTACAATAAAATGGCCGTGTCCAGCTGAGGCTGGCTTACTACGTTAGTTTTTCAGACATTTATACATTAATTAAATAGATTTTAGTGATTATATAGTTTCGTGTTTGCAATGGATGGTGACGGTGAATCGTGGTTAACTGGTTGGGAGCAGCAATGTGCCGATATTATCGAGGGGCAACCTGATTACGAACAATCATTGACAATAGAAGCAGACAATTCTCATAGAAAAATATGGACTGTCTTCCAAGATTCAGCAACAGCGATAGCACAATTATATAGAGGTAAAATGCTTTGATGAAATGTAGTTCTTGAATGTAAGTTTTTTTTTTCGGTAACGATGGGGCACATCCGAATACCGACATCTTGTTGTCGTTATCAGCTGTGTTCTGTCTACTGTTAGGTTATGATATCATTCTTCAATCTAATTAATGTGATCGGACACATTAGGTAATTGCTTGCAATTAATTATAAATGATTGCATATCTTGAACGGAAAAGGATTTCTATTGGTTATTATTTCGGCTTTAAACTAAAGGGAACTAATATTAGTCATTTTCGTTTTTAACATATCTGCTTCTTACCATTTACCAAAATATGCACAAGGTCGAAGGTTACTTACATCCTTACCTGTGTTGTAAAGAGCTTCTACATACAATTCAGGTAAAAATACATCTGTTCCATTTAATTGTGTAAAATTTCAAGGAGCCAGGTGCATTTCTTACATTTTACTACAAACTTACCAAAATCGCTACGTAGATACATTATTTGCAAAATATAATACTCCCACAAGAATTTAAAATATAATCGTCCCACTTTATTGGTGCAATTAGTGAAAGTATAACACGTGTGGATTAGATACGATATCGATTCGTTTACTACAGGATTAAGTTAGGTTAGTTCCCGGTAAAATGAATAATAAATCTTTATCAAAATTCAAACCAATTATTTGTTAATTTCAAAATAATTAATGTGCCAGTTTAAACTATTCCAAAAACCTCTTAAAAGTAAATAATTGCGTATTTCGTCAAGATCTAATAAATTAGGCGTTTCAAAATAAGAAGACCACATTTACGCAAGAATACTTCCAAAAGACCACCTAAAGTGTTATAAAGTCATTTATAAACAATTAGAGTTGTACATTAACTAGAGAAGTGAATAGGATGTCTTTTATTGTGTACGTACAGCGAACAACACTAAAGCATCGGCACACTCCGCACCACATCACTTAATTAATCCCAAGCAGCTATCTCGGGAACTCGCGAATTTTCATTTTCAAAAGACCGAATTCGGTTTCGGATTAATCGATTAACTCTTTTGTTGCGACGATACCTCAGTTGTTACTTAAAATAGATGATAGCGGATGCGAATTTATTCATCTAGAGCGGCGAAATGGTTGATAAGTGGTGAGGACAAAGGCGGATGAAATTATTACTTTTTTGCAGAGACTAGACAGGCTCGTGTTTTGTCGACACCAGTAGGCAACGCGAGGCGAATAGACACGAGCCTATTTAGTCGCTGCAAAAAAGGAGTATTTCCACCTGCCTTTGTCATCTCTATTGATAAGTACAGCGCAAGAAGTTGATTGCTCAACAGTAGCGTCACTGCGTTGGATTAACCGAAGTAAACGTGCGCATTAAGCAGTAAGAGAGCTTATGAAAACGCAAACATAGTGTATTAAACAACTTGTCGAATATGCTTAGATGGCTGGAAAGAAATCCGGAAGTGAGGCCTTCAATACCCGTATCATAGTGTACGTTTGTACAGTGGTCGCTGAGACCTGTTTGTTGCGGCGTATATATCTGCTTATACGTAAAAAGGGATCGTTCTACAGTTAGCGATACATTCGCGTACTTAAAGTGGTAATTGAATTCGTATAACGGATCTTCTGTAACACTATTTTTTTAAAAAGATTTAATCTAGAAAAATCTACATTTTTACGTAATATAGTATTAAATTTTTCTCTGACCGAAGCACTTTTTTCGTAATCTAAAATATGTAGCACTTTTTAATGCTTTCCGTTCAATTCCAACACTTATCAGCTTCGCACTGCGATATGTATTACAGGATAGAAGGCCGGGTAATATCGACATGTGATGATGCAGCTCTGTATCCCTTCAATCTCTCGCGGTTAAACACCACTGGAAGGCAAACCAGAATGTTGCGCTCTACTAATAAGTTATGTGGTGTGAAGTGTACCGATACATTAGTTCTATTTGCAATACTACCTCAAGGATCTTGCTATCACTAATAGTTGCACCTACTGCACTTAAAGTAAATCAATATGTCTAAAAGATATGTATGACGGAAAACAATAACCTTTTGAAATAAATCGTAGACGTATTTTACAAGATCTAATCAAAAACACTACGTTACGATAACAGTAATTACAAAAAAAAGCAAGCGTAAACTTGTATAGACCATAAACTTTGCAGTGAATCATTTTTTTGTGTGGTGACGGCCCAACGAGGTGTTTAAGCTTTGTTTTAAGACTTGTCATAACTTCAAGCGCCTTTTAGTGTGTAAGTTGGTATGTGTAAAGTATGCCAAGGTTTTGTTACTATCATTCCATCGCAGTAAAGGGTGAAGCGCAGTTAATTGTACATCAACTGTGAATGCCTCTCTGTGTCTAAACTCATTAAGAAAATTTGTTAATCCTAACGGGACTTGAATACACAACGCTTAACTTTGCTCAGTCAAGCGCACCCTTCAGTCCTTCTTACCATTGGGACGCCGAGCTACATCCATAATTCTGAAAAATAGCTTTCAAATGGAGAAGTTCCGTGAATCACTTGATTTGTATGTTGAATTTTCTATGGAAACCTGATATGGTTTATCTAATCTTGTCGTTGTCCGAAAAAGAAGTGCAGCTAGTATAGAGCATTCAATTTAAATATTCTTTATTCAAAACAACAAATTCAGCAATAACTTAACTCTTAAGAAACGTGCTAACTTAACTTTACAGGGCGTACTTTTAATTTCAGTTTGAATAATATTAAAATACCGATGGAAGATACTGATTATTAAAGTAGGAAGACAACTGTTGGATTAACAGAAACATTGCTTTCCATTCAACAAATATATTTTAATATTTTTCATTATCTTTCCATATTTTGATTGGATCAAACCATTAAAGGCAGAAGATTGAAGACAAAACAAAAGAAAAAAAAAGAAACGAATTTGCTGGTTGTTCTCTCTAATTGCGGTTTTTTGCAATCCTGGATGTAAAGCGGTGTACTTAATCAACTAAAATTAATTCCAGTCCTCCATTACCTTTAATTTTTACGCTATCAGATATTGCAGTTAAAAAAATTGAAAAATGCTTCCAGCTTTGAAACACCGTGAAACGTGCAAACGATGCGAACTAACTCGCACAGAAACACTTATTGTTACTATAGTTTGTTTGAAATGTGATCATTACAACTGTTAACCAAATCAATAACTTGTTAATATGCTCCTCTTAATTCATTATGCGTACGCTGATCGCAAGTACAAACAAAGACAAGCGCTTATGAAATTATAATTAATTACGCGTTAATTTATAATATGTAAATTACTAAATAATACACGCAGTTTTTTTGATCACGTTTAAAACTGGAGAATTATATCTTCCTTTGTTCCATCATTTATATTGCGTCCTTCAGTATCTGCAAAGTACATCTTATACATAAATGTTTATATCCTTTTTTTAAACAGAAATGTTATTAATTCTAATTTAATGCGTTAAATAGGAATCCCGCGGGATTTACGTCATCGTATAAATAGCCGTTGTTTTGCATGTCATTGTTGAGGATTGCGAAACGACGTGAATAGTTTTTGTTCCCGAATAAAAATCTTTTATCTTCCTCTCTAAAAGGTGTATTCGAGGAATATTTTAATATGGCGTTGAATGCGTCAAAGATTTGTGTATACACAGCGTTTCAATGGAAACTACCTTGGGTCCATAAGGCCGGATGACCCTACGCTCCCTCTGATATATCCTTTAAAAATGCAATTGAATAATTAAGCCGACGCTTCCTATTTATTCTGTGATCGACATTATGATATAAATTATATACTTTGTATATCATAAACAACACGTAAGTATGGGCAATCTCCACGCCACACATAATTAAACCTGGACGGCTGTTTCGAGAACAGGAATAGTCCTCGTCATCAGCCGGAATGAGATATTTGGGACGCGCTGATATTGCGGCCCTGCTTGTCTGACCTAACAACTAATAATTGTCCATTCGATATATTTGCTCCGCGTCCATTCTTATGTTAGTTACGAGTTTAGTATGGATTTTTAGTGCGAGCAGTAAAAGTTAAAAAGTGACAAATAGAGTTCCTCTGGAAGAAAACATTAACATAAAAACTAACAACCAATAAAAATTGGAACGAATCTACATCAAAGAGAGTCCACAAACAAAACAGGATATTTATAAATTAAATTGCAATAACTACAAAGACACATATATAGGACAAACTCAATAACATATACATATACAGGGTTAGTAAGAAGTTCCGGCACGGTCGAATAACTTTGTTATTTGAAAATTATGATTTCTGAAATTTGGTATGAAAAAATTGGTTAAAAAAATATTAACTGTATTGCATAAAATGCATTTATATTAACTATACCCCCATACCAAATTTTAGAAATCATAATTTTCAAATAACAAAGTATATGACCGTTCCGGGACTTTTTACTAACGCTGTATATTGGGTTATCCTATATATGTAGATAAAAAGGATTACGCTCACTAGTATAGCATTAGAACCAATAACATCAAGGCAATTACACCATCGTTGCTGCGGTCACTTTTTTAACTTCGATAAAGTAAAAATTTTGGAAGCGGAAGCTACTTACCAAAAAAAAAAATGGCAAAATATAAAAAAAGACAAGAATTCTATTAACCATACTAACAATAATAACGCAGTAAAGAAGCCTACGTCATCATTTTGAGATGAAACGCTCAGAAAAAAGATGTAGAATATGTAATTTGATACATGCGTCCACATGGAATGCAGAATTGTATAAGTGTATTTATCGCTCCGAGTCGTTCGTTTTAGATGCTCTGTGTTCGATAGTTCAAAAAGTGTAATCAACAAGAGTTGTGCGCGCAGAAACAAAAAGAAGATGACGACGTAAGAAAAGCGGAAAAAGCTCTTTGTAAAAATATGCTTGAAAAAATTGAGAACATGTGCAAACGTCGTGGTATTTTTCGTTCCTCTCCTTCTAATAAACCATCTGTATTAAAAAGAAAATTAAATTTATTCAAGATCAAGAAAAAAAATTACAAGATGTGAAAAAAAATAAAAAAAAAAAAAAACATAACCCTTTCCATTACTTTTTTTTTTATATGTCAAGAAAGATTAACATTTCATTTTAAAATGCGGAAAAAGCTGCATATTGAATTTTAATAAAAATTGAATTGTTATATCAATATAAATGCAACGTTTAGAACATCAACAATTGCTTTGTAATTCTGAAGCGGTTCCCCCCTGATACATTAACATAGAATTCTAATAAACTTTTTAATTGTAGATCGATTTACGTCAGATCCGGGAGCCTTGTGGATATCCTTTCAAACAGCAGCTGGCACAGTGACATCTCTTTATAAAGGTATATAGCAATAAACCGGAAGCTTTTAACGTTTTGCAAATTAAGTTATATATTTTTGTAGAATCCACCGAATGTGTTAAAAGATCTAGCGAAGTAGCAAAACAATGTGGATATCAAAAACGAAATAGGGAATTGCTCAACTGGGCGAAACGAAAACGAACCTTAATTCGACGTGAAGATCTTTTAGCCTACCTCTCTGGTAAGCCTCCTCCTCCTAGGCATTCCTCACATCACGGTCACCACAGGTAAGTCTTTTGAAGATATATTCGTCTTCTATGTTAAGCATACAATTTGGAGGATATGCAAATATTTATAACACGATACGCGGATATGAATTAAGAGTTTTCTGGATTCAGATTATATTTAACAAATATGTTATGATGTCTCAATTGTGATCTTTTCACAACAGAATATTGCGCGTTTGTTTAATACGGTGCTTTTGTTAATGTTACGGGAGCATTTCATGAACATAACAAGAACTTCGTAAAACAACGGTTCAGTAGCACGTGGTTCTGGAATGTATTTTTTTGTTTGTTTCATGAATTCGGTTACTGCAATGCAGCATCGTTTTTAAAATATCGGTCAGAAAACAATTCTGTGCTTAGCAGAAAGTTTCTTGTTTTATCATAAATTTTACATATATATATATATATATATATATATATATATATATATATATATATATACCAGGTGATTCATTAAGGTTGAAAGCCATTATATACATATACATTTTATCTTGTCGGGAAAATTTATACATTGACCGAATATTATCAGAACGGGTCGAACCTTTTGAAAATTGATTTACATTCACTAAAATTACCGAGACTTTTGTGTGATAAAAAGTATGCTTCCCTCATACACGCGGTCCCCAAATATCATTAACCAAATTTATAGGTAATTATATTTGTTTTTGTTTTATTTATTTATTTATTTTTATTCATTTAGTTTTTCCCCTCCTTGATAATAGAAAATTAAACGATACTAAAAAAAAAATTAAATGGCAAATTACGCCATCTGACGGCAACTACGAAATCGCGAAAATATTTTTACATATGTTAACATTATTATCACACTTACCAATGTAGTTTTGCTTAATGAGTCACGCAGTACAAATCCGTCCGTTGGTATTTTATTTCTTAGTGCAACAGTTTTAAAGGGATTCTCTCATTAATCATTCTATCTTTTAATAGTTCATAATGTCTCACGAATTATTTATTGTTGTACTACTGTTTGTTTTGAATGGAACTAAAATACAATTACAGTTACATTTAGTTAATAACTTTAAAATTCTTTTGTAGACTTTCGCCAAGGCCTAGGAATATATCGCCACCGCCAGGAGTAGCGGCGCCTCCTTCGCTAAACACTGACCTCGACCTTAACACCTTCACAGAAGCCTTAGCAAGGTCTAATTCTTCACGTAGGCCTTTAGGAACAGATCTTTGTACATTCATCACCGGCGAAATACAGCGCCATTGTAAGAGGCCCGCCAGTCCTTCGGATGTCACTATGGGTAGCCCTACTCATCAGAAGAGGCCTCGGTATATGTGAAACGTGATGCTGTTATCTAAGAACATACGAAAAAGATAACGACATTTCATAAAATAGCAAAACGCGGAACAGAAAAGAACTTGTTAGGAAAATGCGTTCTCTTTTCTTCAGCGATAAAGGAAATTTAAAAAATTATTATTTGCGATAATACGGATTATATCATTAATATATTATACATTGATGCAAACATATATACACACAACGTAAGTATAGAAAATGTAACTTATATACCTATTGAAACTGCGTTATGACGTATGCATACCTATATTTTTCTATCAAGTTCTGTTACGAAAGCAAAATAATAGTGCAGATGATAATGGAATCATTTTTGTTTTATCTTATTTCCGTGCAAGTTCATTTACTAAACGGGCAAATAATTTTATTATCGTCTCCACTAGATTTAGGAAATTGCAATTTTTACACGTTCATATTTATACTGGAAAATATATGTAAATGTATCTTTTCGAAATTAACTTGTACATTTACAAATTAATTAGATCGTTAGGTTTAATTAATTTATACAGGACTCATTTGAATTATTTACTATTCGGATGAGGAATTAGGTAAATTAAATTCTTGCATGTAAAGACGAATTCGATGCACAGACTTTGTTCCGGATAAAAAATTAATCAAAATATCTGTGCATGGATTAATGTAAATATGTATATTGTAAACTGAATGTTTTAGAATATTATTTTTCTTATATAGATACAATATAATACGAAAAAGTCTGTGATACAAACGATAACTTCTATTGGAATTGTATCTTGTAGTATCTAAATCTATTGCCAATCAAGAACCGTACGTGTAAAAGTTGTAATTACTCTCGACTATCCAGATTCATCTCACTTCCTCTTCAAACCTCAACTCATTGCAAAAGTGTATTATTTCCAATAGTTTCTTATTGAATGTAAGAAAAAAATAGTTATATAGAAAGAGCAAATTGTAAAATAAATGATCATCGTGTAAATATGAAATATTTAATATTAATTGATTATTAAAAATAAAAAGAAAAGTTTTTAATGATAGATAAGGCGGATAGTAGTGTCTAAGACATTTTCTTTTAATATTAGTTTTCTTTGTTAAAAAAGTTTAAACGAATAAAATCTATCATGTTTATAAAATATCGGTCACAATAAAATTCTTTATAACTTGCTATTGTTGTTTATTGACTTCCCAGATAATTTAATAATGTATAAAATATGCCCGCAGCACTGTAGCTATTTGTTTTTTTTCGCTTTAATTTTCTCATGCTTTTTTTTTGTCTACTACAATCTATACGATACAACAGAAACGCACGAGCAAATCGAAGCCTTGCCCTCGATTCCCCATTTTCTTCCATGTGCCACTATTCTACCGCAACCTGCTAATTAATTGTACAACATATGAGTTTTTAAAAATGATGTAAACGTATACAATATAGTCCTGGAATTTAGTCCGTTTCTCCCGACTCGCACTGTATAAATCCGTAGTAAGAGAAAAAAAACCTTTAATAATAATTTCTAATCTGTTATTATTAGTCTTCTTTCTATTATAGTGTTTAATACTTTTAAAATTGATTTTTAATAATAAAATGCTATTTTATAATTATTGTTATTGACCTAATAAATGAATGAAATATTAAAAAAACAAATTAGCGCTCTGTTATTTATGTAATTATTATGGAAAACAGTACAAATGCAGTTAAGGAGATATACAAACGGTTTAAGCAAAGACCACATAAAGATAAAATTAAAATTTGACATATATCGTTCTTGCCTTGAGGCAAAGTTAGTGTATATAGCTTCGTCTCTATATACATCGTCGCTATTAAGGCAAAATTTAAAATAGGGCAAACTTAGGCTATAAATAATTATTAGCACTTATGCAGTAGGATGCAAGAAGTAACTTATTAGTGCATAATGCCTAATATGCTTAAGAGGTGATTGGAAAGTAGTTGTGGAACGATTGGAACAGTATTTTCTGGCAAACAGCGTATGTTACTATTCAAAAGCCAATTATCTTTATTATTTCTGCACAACTTTTCAATACAATGTTCTACAATATATTTTTCTCTAACCTGTATCCTTTTATTTTACTGTGGACTTCTTTATGAAGATTTACTTCTTGTTAATGCCCGAAAAATAATAAACGAAATACGTCTCTGATATCTGTTAATGTTAAGACATTTTAATTTGTCACCATGTTACACATTTGGAAGCCTTTCCGTTACAACAAGATAGTTGGCAAATGAACCGCTCATAAATCGCTTGGTGGCGAACTATGTCCTGACATAAAACATACCTTATAAAACCTTCTTCTGTTCCACATCCCAATCACATTTGGCACAAAAATTATTGCTTGTTGAAAAATGGGATGAATATCCTATTTTATATAAAAGTCTGTTAGACTTAACTGGAATGAACAAGAATAGAACGGAATGAACTTTTACTTTTATATGTACCACTGTCAATTAGAATTTTGTTCAAAAACCTCAAAACTAGTCTGATCTAGTATAGCCATGTTGAACCCAATAATGGTTGTTAAAAATTAGGCCACCGAATTAGGAGATGGCACTGATCCAATATCAGCATACCCAATTATTTTTTAAAGGCAAAACTTAAAGGGCTTGATTGTTCGAAGTGTTTTAAAATACGCGTACGCAGTACACAGTTCCTTAATCCTCATAGACTTATATGAATATGTGCCTACTAACAACACTATTTACGAGAACAAAATGCTGAATTTCATAGAAATATATTCAATTGTAGATATAAAAAATGCAAGTTCTTATTAGCTGCAAGTTGAAAAATTTGGGAAATATACCATATATCTTGTATTAGCTACTTGTAATAAATGCAAAAAAAACGCACATATTCAGTTGTAATCACACTTTATTAAGAATAAAGAAAATGTGGAATTTCTAAGAGAAATATATACAAAACCTAAGTCTTAAACAGTCTTTCAAATCGCTAAATTACAAATACATATTGAATTACAAATAAATTTCATAATAATAATATACATAAATGAATATGATAATACTTTTAAGTCAATATGCATAGTAGGTGGTAATGCAAAAAAGTAGCTTATTTTTCATTTTTCTTCTCCTCCAATTTATTTTCACCTATTCCAGACGGGGCACCAGTCTGTTGAATCGGTATGGTTCTTTCTTCCATTGACGTCAGATTTACTTTCGGTGCAATTATCGAGAGCACTCCATCGGAGGATAGCTTCGATTGGACGTTTTGGATGTCGTACCCATTTGGCAATACATACTTTCTTACAAATTGACGGGATATGTAGCCATGTTCATCTTGCTTCTCTTCGTGCTTTGCTTCTACGATAAGCGAATTGTCCCCTGCTATTTTCACCGTTATTTCTTCCGGACGAAAATGTTGCACGTCCAGGTTCACTTGGAATTTGTTCTTATCCTGAGATATTTGAGATCCGGCATCCTTTTGTCCATCCTGGGTTGTCCAAGGTCGGAAGTAGCCAAAGGATGGAATTCTCATAAGTCTTCTTACTTCTTGTGGTATCATAAGTGGCGTTAGCAAATCGGCATCACGTAATCCCATCCCGAAATGTTGATCTAACAGACGCGACGGTCTATTTAGATACACATCGTCGAAGATAAATGGCAGCAGAGACATTTCTTGGTTTTTTGTTCTGTACAACACTTGCAAATACAATTACACGCAGAATTTATTTAACCACGAACAATCTTCAATTGAGAATGTATCTGGGTTAATCGCCACTACAATTGAATAACGTCTGGTATCACAGCGCGCCCGACGACGGTTTTATATTCTAGCGGGAAATTCTAGAACGCTCCAAACGATTCGAGAGGATCATTTTACATACCACACGACGATTACGATACGATTATTCTCGAACACGGCATAAGTCGCCAGATAATTCAATACAATTTTAATTCAAAATACAATTTTCGTTAATTAAAAACATTATCTAGTTTATATTAATAATTCCGGTCGTCGGCTTTTATTAAGAAAATATATTTAATGTTATTATAATAATATATTTACTAATTTCACAGCATTCGCCGAGCTCCTACATGAAATTCCAAACGTATATACATAATATGAATATTCTTTGTTCTCATGTAATACAAATAATAGAACAGATTATTTAGATATTAATACAAAAAAGGGCCTTAAACACAATAAACATTAAACACAAACTTATACATATCTATTTGTAGCATTCATAATAATCATAATTCATATTTGATTAGGGCAGATATACAACCAGACACGAACGATAGTATTACACGCGCTCCCAATCGAGAATGTTCGTATTCTCGAATCGTTCCGTACTTACTAGAAACTCCCGCTAAAATATAAAGACGTTGCCGAGCGTACCGTCGTCAGACCTAATTCAGTAGCGAGAGCGATATTTTCTCAACTGAAAATCGTTCGTTGTTAAGCAAGTTAACAGTTCAACTGAACTTGAGTGTTGTATAATACAAAAAACGAAAAAATGCCTCTGTTACCGTTAGTTTTCGACAATTTGTACCTAAGAAGACCAACACGCATATTAGATCAACATTTCGGAATGGGATTAGATGAGGCGGATTTATTAGCACCATTCACGCTGCCATTGGATGTAAGGCAACTTGCAAGAATTCCGTCTTTTGGATACTATCGACCATGGAAAAGCTGCGATGGGCAGAAGGATCTTGGATCCGAAATATCGCAGAATAAGGATCAATATCAAGTCAACTTGGACGTTCAGCAATTTCGTCCTGAAGAAATAACGGTAAAGATAACCGGAGATAGTATCGTCACCATAGAAGGAAAGCACGAAGAGAAAGAGGATGAGCATGGGTATGTATCTCGTCAGTTTATAAGGAAATATGTGTTACCCAAGGGCTACGACATTGAAAACATTCAATCAAAGTTATCTTCCGATGGAGTACTTACGATAGTAGCACCGAAACTTAATACGCCAGCAGTAGAAGAGAGTAGAAGAATACCCATACAACAGACTGGAGTTCCATCTAAACCAGTTGAAAATAAATTGGAAGATAAGAAAGATGATAAGTAATTGATTTGTTAGATGAATAGCGCAATGTTAAGGATATATACCAATATAATATCATATTAGATGTAAACCAACAAGTATTGTTAATACTTCATTGTACTGACTGACCCGGCTGTTTATATTGTTTATTAATTTTATAAATCCTATTATTATTTTGTTAGAATTTTTTAAATAAAATTTGATTTCAATTTAATATTGTCTTTTTTTGCATAAGTACAGGCCATTTTTATTTTAT
Source organism: Oryctes rhinoceros (assembly GCA_020654165.1). Lineage (NCBI taxonomy): Eukaryota > Metazoa > Arthropoda > Insecta > Coleoptera > Scarabaeidae > Oryctes > Oryctes rhinoceros. Next base: position 15,135,168 of record JAIOKQ010000230.1, on the reverse strand, counting down.
CTTCAAGTCTAAGCTAAACATACCTACTCTACCTTTGTGTTTATGTTTCCCATTCCTTTCAATTAATATTTTTATACCAATCTTAAGTTAATAGTTTACCAATGTACCAATACATTACGATGTTACCAATATCTTGCAAAAAAAAATTATAATTTGGATAAGTGTGTAAGGTATATGCAATAAATGAAATTGTCGGTTGTAATAATAGTACAGGTAGGCAAAGAAATACGTTAAATTAATCAAAGCATTTTGTTAAACTCAAATGCATTAATCTAACAACATTGTTGCTTGACGCCACATAAATTTGTTATTCCAGTAACAATTAATTTTTGATGTTTTGCACGGCGCTTGGTGCTTGTAACATGTTCTTAATCCAAGGCGGGAAGTGTCTGTAGCAAAACTGCGCTCGCTACTGCAAAGGTTTAATAAATTAATCCGGGACAACTGTTTGGATGTTTCCTGATATTATTGTGTTGAATTTAATTCGAAGATTAGTTTTATCGGACGATGTGCATTATTACTAATATTTTTTATTAGACGTCTAAAAATACGACGATATATGTACATAAGTTAGAAGTCGCGGCAGCGTATAGCATATTTGTATTGGCAAATATGTCGTTTCTCTTTATTTTCAACACAACTAATTCAAATAAACGAAATCCGAAAAAACTTTCACCTGTAGTCAAAATTTGGACATGTCTTATATTGCAAATCTGTATATTTTCTTCTATTTGGAACTTGTGCGTTCTGTAGTTTTCGTGCTTCTTTGTTCTAAGTGCACGAAGCAAATTCCAGTCGTGCGTCCTACGGTAACAGGTTCTTGTTGTGCCTACGTTGAAAAATTGAAGATATATGCAAGGAATCTTGCAATACTACAATTTATGAATGTAGTTTGTTCATGCGAACCAGAAGCAGTATCATCACAGAAAGTATTAAAAACAATTATCTTTTCTTTAGTGAGTAATGGCATTGCAAGACATAGATTATTGCTTTCTGGTAATAAATGCAAACATTCATTCTTTCTTTCCTATAACTATCTATGAAATAAAAGTAAAAAAAAACTTACATTCGATAGTAATCAGACTTTATTAAAAAAAATGGAAAACATGAGTTTTTTTACAAGGAATACAATATAACCTAAGTCTTAATCAGTCTTTCCAATCAGTAAACTATAAAATACTTAATTGAATTTACAGATAAATTTCATCCGAATAATATAAATAAACGAATATGACAGCATTCTAGGGCAATATGCATGGTGGGTTGTAATACAACAAGTAGCTTATTTTTCATCTTTCTTATCTTCCAATTTGTTTTCGCTTATTCCAGACGGAGCACCAGTCTGTTGAATGGGTATGGTTCTTTCTTCTATTGACGTCAGATTTACTTTCGGTGCAATTATCGAGAGCACTCCATCGGAGGATAGCTTCGATTGGACGTTTCGGATGTCGTACCCATTTGGCAATACATACTTTCTTACAAATTGACGGGATATGTAGCCGTGTTCATCTTGCTTCTCTTCGTGCTTTGCTTCTACGATAAGCGAATTGTCTCCTGCTATTTTCACCGTTATTTCTTCGGGACGAAAATGTTGCACGTCCAGGTTCACCTGGAATTTGTTCTTATCCTGAGATATTTGAGATCCGGCATCCTTCTGTCCATCGTGGGTTGTCCAAGGTCGGAAGTAGCCAAAGGATGGAATTCTCATGTCTTCTTACATCTTGTGGTATGGTAAGCGGCGTTAGCAAATCGGCATCACGTAATCCCATCCCGAAATGTTGATCTAACAGACGCGACGGTCTATTTAGATACACATCGTCGAAGATAAGTGGCAGCAGAGACATTTCTCGGTTTTTTGTTCTGTACAACACTTGCAAATACAATTACACGCAGAATTTATTTAACCACGAACAATCTTCAATTGAGAATGTATCTGGGTTAATCGTCACTGCAATTGAATAACGTCTGGTATCACAGCGCGCCCGACGGCGGTTTTATATTCTAGCGGGAAATTCTAGAACGCTCCAAACGATTCGAGAGGATCATTTTACATACCACACGACGGTTACGTTACGATTATTCTCGAACGAAGCATAAGTCGCCAGATAATTCAATACAATTTCAATTCAAAATACAATTTTCGTTAATTAAAAACATTATCTAGCTTACATTAATAATTCCGGTCGTCGGCATTTATTAAGAAAATATATTTAATGTTATTATAATAATATATTTACTAATTTCACAGCATTCGCCGAGCTCCTACATGAAATTCCAAACGTATATACATAATATGAATATTCATATTATGTGTATTATAACAATATATTTACCAATTTTGTGCCATTCGTTCCTAGATCAAATTCCAAACGTAATAATGAATTAGAATATTTGCCGATTATCCAGTTTGCACAGATTTCACAAACTATTAAAGGCTACATATTTAAAAATCATAATTTTTTTATAAAGCTTCCATTTACTATTTAATTTTAGCATTTTTTGGTAATCTTATTATTGTATTTATCTTACTTATATCTACATAATATGAATATTCCTTGTTCTCATGTAATACAAATAATAGAATAGATTATTTAGATATTAATACAAAAAAGGGCCTTAAATACAATAAACATTAAACACAATAAACATTAAACACAAACTTATACATATCTATTTGTAGCATTCATAATAATCATAATTCATATTTGATTAGGGCAGATATACAACCAGACACGAACGATAGTATTACACGAGCTCCCAATCGAGAATGTTCGTATTCTCGAATCGTTCCGTACTTACTAGAAACTCCCGCTAAAATATAAAAACGTTGCCGAGCGTATCATCGTCAGACCTAACTCAGTAGCGAGAGCGATATTTTCTCAACTGAAAATCGTTCGTTGTTAAGCAAGTTAACAGTTCAACTGAATTTGAGTGTTGTATAATACAAAAAACGAAAAAATGTCTCTGTTACCGTTAGTTTTCGACAATTTGTACCTAAGAAGACCAACGCGCATATTAGATCAACATTTTGGAATGGGATTAGATGAGGCGGATTTATTAGCACCATTCACGCTGCCATTGGATGTAAGGCAACTTGCAAGAATTCCGTCTTTTGGATACTATCGACCATGGAAAAGCTGCGATGGGCAGAAGGATCTTGGATCCGAAATATCGCAGAATAAGGATCAATATCAAGTCAACTTGGACGTTCAGCAATTTCGTCCTGAAGAAATAACGGTAAAGATAACCGGAGATAGTATCGTCACCATAGAAGGAAAGCACGAAGAGAAAGAGGATGAGCATGGGTATGTAACTCGTCAGTTTGTAAGGAAATATGTGTTACCAAAGGGCTACGACATTGAAAACATACAATCAAAGTTATCTTCCGATGGAGTACTTACGATAGTAGCACCGAAACTTAATACGCCAGCAGCAGAAGATAGAAGAATACCCCTACAACAGACTGGAGTTCCATCTAAACCAGTTGAAAATAAATTGGAAGATAAGAAAGATGAGAAGTAATTGATTTGTTAGATGAATAGCGCAATGTTAAGGATATATACCAATATAATATCATATTAGATGTAAACCAACAAGTATTGTTAATACTTCATTGTACTGACTGACCAGGCTGTTTATATTGTTTATTAATTTTATAAATCGTATTATTATTTTGTTAGAATTTTTTAAATAAAATTTGATTTCAATTTAATATTGTCTTTTTTTGCATAAGTACAGGCCATTTTTATTTTATCTTCAAAGTCTAAACTAAACATACCTACTCTACCTTTGTGTTTAAGTTTCCCATTCCTTTCAATTAATATTTTTATACCAATCTTAAGTTAATAGTTTACCAATGTACCAATGCATTACGATGTTACCATATCTTGAAAAAAAATTATAATTTGGATAAGTGTGTAAGGTATATGCAATAGATAAAATTGTCGGTTGTAATAATAGTACAGGTAGGCAAAGAAATACGTTAAATTAATCAAAGCATTTTGTTAAGTTCAAATGCATTAATCTAACATTGTTGCTTGACGCCACATAAATTTGTTGTTACAGTAACACTTAATTTTTGTTTTATTGCATGGCGCTTGGTGTGCATGTAACATGTTCTATGAATGAAGCAAACGCTATATAAAGATGTCATAATGATGTATTTTTCGCACGTAGCTTAATCCAAGGCGGGAAGTGTCTGTAGCAAAGATCCGCTTTGTACCGCAAAAGTTAAAAGTTTCCGGGACAGCTGTTTCGATGTTTCATGATATGATGTGCTTGATTATAAGTAATATTTATTAGACCTCTAAATATAGGATGATATACGTACATATGTATATCGTATATAATATATACGTGCATATGTATAAGTTGGAAGTTGCTGTAGCGAATACCATATCCACATGTGTTGGCAAATAAGTCCTTTATTTTCGGAACAACTAATTCAAATGTCCGAAATCAAATTTCCACCTGTATTCAAATTCGGACATGTTTGATATTGCAAATCGAAGTACAATAAACATTACAGACAATTAGGTTACTTACTGTATATTTTCTTCTATTTAGAACTTGCGCGTTTTCTAGTTTTCGTGCTTGTTTGTTTTAAGTGCACGAAGTAAATTTCAATCGTACGTCCTACAGTAACAGGTTCTTATCGTGCCTACGTTGAAAAATTGAGCATATATGCAAAGAATCTTGCAATACTACAATTTATGTATGTAATCTGTACATGCGAACCAGAAGCAACATCATCACTGAAGTATTTAAAACAATTATCTTTGTAGTGAATGGCAATGCAAGACATAGATTATTACTTTCTGGTAATAAATGTAAACATTGAATTCTCTTTCCTTCTTATAACTATCTATGAAACAAACGTAAAAAAAAACTTATATTCGATAGTAATCAGACTTTATTAAAAAAAAATGGAAAACATGAGTTTTTTTACAAGAAATACAGTATAACCTAAGTCTTAATCAGTCTTTCCAATCAGTAAACTATAAAATACTTAATTGAATTTACAGATAAATTTCATCCGAATAATATAAATAAACGAATATGACAGCATTCTAGGGCAATATGCATGGTGGGTTGTAATACAACAAGTAGCTTATTTTTCATCTTTCTTATCTTCCAATTTGTTTTCGCCTATTCCAGACGGAGCACCAGTCTGTTGAATGGGTATGGTTCTTTCTTCTATTGACGTCAGATTTACTTTCGGTGCAATTATCGAGAGCACTCCATCGGAGGATAGCTTCGATTGGACGTTTCGGATGTCGTACCCATTTGGCAATACATACTTTCTTACAAATTGACGGGATATGTAGCCGTGTTCATCTTGCTTCTCTTCGTGCTTTGCTTCTACGATAAGTGAATTGTCTCCTGCTATTTTCACCGTTATTTCTTCGGGACGAAAATGTTGCACGTCCAGGTTCACCTGGAATTTGTTCTTATCCTGAGATATTTGAGATCCGGCATCCTTCTGTCCATCGCGGGTTGTCCGAGGTCGGAAATAGCCAAAGGATGGAATTCTCATAAGTCTTCTTACATCTTGTGGCGGCGTTAACAAATCGGCTTCACGTAATCCCATCCCGAAATGTTGATCTAACAGACGCGACGGTCTATTTAGGTACACATCGTCGAAGATAAGTGGCAGCAGAGACATTTCTCGGTTTTTTGTTCTATACAACACTTGCAAATACAATTACACGCAGAATTTATTTAGCCACGAACAATCTTCAATTGAGAATTTATCTGAGTTAATCGTTACCGCAATTGAATAACGTCTGATACCACAGCGCGCGCGACTGCGTTTTATATTCTAGCGGGAAATTCTAGAACGCTCCAAACGATTCGAGAGGATCATTTCACATACCACACGACGATTACGATACGATTATTCTCGAACGAAGCACAAGTCGCTAGATAATTCAATACTACATAAATTAAAAATAGCATTTCCGTTGATTAAGAACATTACTTAGCTTACATTAATATTCCCCGCCGTCGGCATTTTCTAAGCTTCTAGTTTGTGCAGGTTTCACAAACTGATAAAGGCTGTATATTTGAAATAATGCTTTTTTCTATAAGGCTTCCGTTTACTATTTAATTTTAGCACTATTTGGTAATCTTATTATTTTATTTATTTTATTTATATCTACATATATGAATGTTCCTATATAATACAAATAATAAATAAAATATTTAGATATTAATACAAAAAAGCAATATTTAAACACAAACTTATACATATCTATTTGTAGCATTCATAATAATCATAATTCATATTTGATTAGGGCAGATTTATAATCAGACACTCTCACCACGGCTCCCAATCGAGAATGTTCGTACTCTCGAATCGTTCCGTACTTACTAGAAACTCCCGCCAAAATATAAAATCGTAGCCGGGCGTACCGCGGTCATATCTCATTCAGTAGTGAGAGCGATATTTTCTCAACTGAAACTCGTTCGTTGTTAAACAAGTTAAAAGTTCGACTGAAATTAAGTGTTTTATAATACAAAAAATGTCTCTGTTACCGTTAGTTTTTGACGACTTGTGTCCAAGAAGGCCAACGCGCATATTAGATCAACATTTCGGAATGGGATTAGATGAGGCGGATTTGTTGACTCCATTCACGCTACCATTGGATGTAAGGCAGCTTATAAGAATTCCGTCTTTTGGATACTATCGACCATGGAAAAGCTGCGATGGGCAGAAGGATCTTGGATCCGAAATATCGCAGAATGAGGATCAATATCAAGTAAACTTGGACGTTCAGCAATTTCGTCCTGAAGAAATAACGGTAAAGATAACTGGAGATAGTATCGTCACCATAGAAGGAAAACACGAAGAGAAAGAGGATGAGCATGGGTACGTATCCCGTCAGTTTGTAAGGAAATATGTGTTACCAAAGGGCTACGACATTGAAAACATTCAATCAAAGTTATCTTCCGATGGAGTACTTACGATAGTAGCACCGAAACTTAATACGCCAGCAATAGAAGATAGAAGAATACCCATACAACAGACTGGAGTTCCATCTAAACCAGTTGAAAATAAATTGGAAGATAAGAAAGATGAGAAGTAATTGATTTGTTATATGTATTAATGTGATATTAAGAATACATGTAATTTCATATTAGATGTAAAACAATAGGTATTTTTAGTGCGTTATTATAGGTATCGATTGATGAGATTTACTTTACTTTTTAATTACTTTGTAAATAAAATTTGATTTCAAATTCGCAGTGTTTTTTTTTAACCATTCCTTTTCTGGTATGTACCAAGCAACGTAGCGGTTGGCAACGCCGATGGTTTCTCCCCATGGAAAGTAAGCAACTTAGAAGAGTGTTTTTTTTTTATGCGTAACAGAAGCGACAATTCACTAAAACGTGTAAACGATTGTGGGTGCAGTAATAAATAATTTAGTATATTTTCCTAGCAGTCAGTTGTCATTTATTTTTAATCCAGTCCGAATACACTTCAGATTTAGAATGTAAGCTTCTACGTTTGATCTGTTCGGTCATAATATTCATAGTAAGGCTGTGAAGTTTCTTTTTCTAGTTAATTATCAACGCTTTGTATGTACTGCAGTGTAACAAAACTTTTTAAAACATGTAAATAGCATATTATGAAGATTTCTATATCAAGATTTACATGTATAGTAGAGGAAAGACAAATATCGATGCACATTACTCATCGTGAGACAACATCAACATTTCTTTTTGTGTGTTCCGAATTATACTTTTCCATGTTGTCTTTGTGAAGGTGTTTACGGCTTCTTCGAACATCATACATTTATCCGTACCAAACTCATCCCATTACGCAATGATACAGAGGTAGCTGAAGACCTTTGTGACGAAGGTATTCTGCAAGGTTGTCAACTACATCCCATTTTTAGGGCTCGTTCCTAAATTGTAGCCTTGAATATTTTCCTGGAGCATATTTCGTCTTAACCTGTGCTGTTAAATGCAATTAATAAAATTATAAAGAGGTAAGAGATGGTATTTACGTTTAATAACGTAAATGTATATATTTAACAATAGTTTAAACCAAACTAAACCAGTGTCTCGATATGTACACTTACATATTTTTTTCTACCTTGAAATTCAACAAATGCTTTGTAGTTTCAACGATTGTTAAACAAACTGTTGGAAATGGAAATCTGATTTAAGCGCTTAATCAATTGATGAATAAAAGAACTTACCTCACTCTATATACATTTTATTGTCTATTTTTTGAATATGTACAGCAAATCGATGAATTTTGACTTTTATTTCTTTTACGTAATAAAATGCATTTTTATTTTTTCTTATTCTTTAATATACACAGCATATACAATACGTACAAGATATATAATGTTATAAACTAGAGTTGTGGTAAGATATATTCATGAAAAAGCTAAATTTTTGAAGCAACAATACCTTAACCGAAACTGTTACAAATAACGGCAAGAAACGGTTGAATATGTCTAAAATTGCTCCTGTAGCTGCTAAAATGTGATATAAATGCTTTCAAAGAACATAAACAGCTGTCTAACCTAGTATTGCAACAAAATCACTTATTAGCTATATGACTGCCTCATGTCTTTATAACGCATGAACTGTTGTATCTCTGTGCAACTTATCTACGAAAAATTGTTTGCTTAGCTAACATTTCTTATTTATATCGATCGGTAATTATAAAGTAGAATTTACAAAGTATTTCCATTAAGTAATCCTTTTTTTTACAATAAGTTACTAAGTAGGATATATTTAATCTAACAGGTTTAGTTTACTGTTTGTTTTCCTTAATTGTGCTCGCCATGGGATGATATGCTCCTCTTCTTTTGATGACTCTGAATCGCAGTTGTCGCCATTAGAAGAGGTATTGTTGTTGTTATTCAAATCTTGCATTTCTTGCTTCTTTTCCTCTTGTTGTTGATTTTGGCGGTGGCATTCTTGAACATCGTGTGGAATCGTTTTTGGTTTATCCTCCGATGGTTTTATTGCATGAAATATCGTCCTTAAACAGACAAAATAGAAATGAAGTAAATAAGGTTTACGTAATAGTCGAACTACGAGTTTCTAAAAGTTCCGCATTTGGTTGTATTTACGTTAGTTAGGTAAGTTGCATAGGAATAAAAATAATACACATACTTTAATATCTTACCTCATCTTATTTTCAGCTTCTTCCTTCTTTGCAATGAGCTGTCTTTTCCATTGTGGTATCGCTAAAAGTCTTTTCTCTTCAGCTTCTCTGTGCATCTGTTCTTCGAGTTCTTTTCGAGCCTTTTCCGCAGCTTTCTTTGCTAACATCTGTCGTTTCCATGCCGGTATCATATTACCAGTAGGATCTTTGTCTGGGATCTTTAAAAGTATAAAAATTTACGATAAAAAATAATAAGTAACGAGTGTTGTAGACATTTTTTTTTATGTTAAGTGCACAATATTTTCATATGAAAGACATCCAAACAAAAATTAGTTTCAAAGTAGTTACGCTAAATATTCCCTTCGGTCGATTCGGTTAATTAATACTAATTATTGTTAAAAATGATACTCAAAACGTCAACTTAAAAAAATATTTAAAATTTGTAAAATTTTCTCAGGAGGTAACCCTTCGAATTTCTCTTCTAATTCCGTAATACGTTGAAAGCTCCCCAACCAAAAGCGTTGAACGATTAAATAGGAACTTATTTGAAGAGAAATTGAATCGATCTAAACAAAAAGATAACCCTCTGCCTGAAACGGTTGATACGTTAAAGCTCGTAGATGTTTTGGAAAATTCCGCCGTATTTTTAGAATTTTTTGGAACGTACCTCAAAAAAATAAAAAAAGATTGCATGACGGGAGTTCAATAAATCGATTCTACGCGTTTGTTTTCATAAATAAACGCTCTAATAAAGCTTGTGCTGGTCCTAAAAAATGCCTTCAGAGGATTCTTGAAGTGAAAAGTACGAAAACCGAGTCTCGAAATCGGGCGAAATTTTCCAATATTGTATTTTTTTACGAAAGCTATATTTTCTTGTTCAACGATTATCTGATAAGTTACTTTTTATTATTTTCCATATTTATGTTACTTTATTTATTTCTTATGGTCATAAAAAAATATATTTTTAAATGGTAACAGTAACTTTTCTTAGAATATTTGGGATTTTTATAATTTTTTTAAATACGGATACATATTGTTTTCGCAGAGTTAAATTATTGAAAAAATGTTAACAAAAATATGAAAATTAAATAAATGAATTGGGTGTTGAAATGAAGGTCCATTGCAGCCTGGCAGTGTCCTAGACGTTCGCAAAAATTACGTATAGTACTTTCAAGCCCATTAGGTAACCTGGTTTTTATACTTAAGGTTTTGACCCACCGAATAAAGCTCATCCAATTCAATGTGATTGAGAAAAATTGCATCTTACTACTGTCGAATATTAAATGGATGAGGTGGGGCCCTTTCTTGTTGCAACCATAGGTCACGGTTTAGCATATCTGGTTAACTACCATTGGAGAATATTCAAAATGTTTGGTATAATGCAATTATGGAGTAAGTTTAAGTAACTGTTCCCTTAGGTTAGGTTAGGTTATTTTCTAAGAAATATTGACCCATAATTCGTTGCCCAACAATGCTAACCCACACATTAAGTTTTTTTTTTCAATATTCGAGATTCTGAAATTATCATTACCACTTGAGCGGTTGACATACTTGGATTACCAGTTATCTGTTGCAGTAAGTAAGGGACATAGAGATCATTCTTCATTGGGGGAGGCCGGTTTTAGGAATATCACTAAGATGGCCGGTTTCTCTAAATTTAGCAACCATTTTCGAAATCGTTGACCGAATTATAGGAAAATACACCGGATGAACGTTGTTGAATAAAAAGCAAACTTCGTTATAAGGACGTTGCCTGCCACCGTCTCCAACTACCATAAGGATTTCGATTCTTTCAGTTGCAATTAATTTTACCATTTTCATATAAACTACTATTACAAAACACTCTTCTTTAGCTCAGTATTGAGGCACGTAAATAATTTATTTATCTAGCCCTATAAATGTATCACATCCACATTAAGAAATTTGTAAATATTCCAAATTTTGCTAAGTATTAAACGGTGCAAAATAATACAAATTAACTTATCAAATAAAGTTTATCCGATAAAAAGCGATTCATTCTGTACCGATGTAACAGAATTTAATCAATTTGAAATGTAAATCTAATTAAGTGAATAAAGAGCGCACTTTGTAATGATTATTCGCGTTACGTTTGTTCAAGACGTTAACTAAAATGAATCAGAAACGAAACAACCGTAATTTACCGTAATACAAAAATGTAATTATTGTTTCAAAAAACCCATTATATATGTGACAATGAACAAGTGTGTTAAATGGCACACATGTTAAATTAATGCATTCACATATACGTTATCTACTATAAAGTTGGATGTATTTTACATACGTACTTCATATATCTGGACTAACCGGATTTTGCGTACCAGTTTTAGTTGAATAATTTTTTTGAAGAAAATACATTGAAATGTAAATCTATATATCTGCGTATGTGGATATGTAATTAACTGTTTCGCCTCGACAATTATTTTTTCTTGCCCTTTCCTAATTAAAACGAACCAATGTACGATGATCTAGATTTTCGTGCAACCGGTTGATTAAATTTTGCTTGTTTAGCGTAAAAAGAAAAAAACAGGCTATTGAAAAGTAAAGAGTGATCGTTACTTTTCATGATGCTTGAAAACGTTCGTTACAATAAATATAACAAAATAAATTGGTTGTTAATATTTACATAAAGCTGTAAGACCTCGCATATCGCAAATTTTTTAAATAAAATCGGTTAAAAAAATCATTTTTCGTATGAACGAATAACTTAACATATTTATTTAAGAAAGAAAATACTTTTAAATTAAAAACCAAAAATGTTATGTGATTTCTCAATAATAACAATAATAATAAAATGTTAACTAAAAAAGCAATAGAAAGAAGGAGCTGTAGCATCGCTTCACTACGTTTATTTTATAAGGTTCATTTTCTAAAATGTCCAATATATAATTAAAAAAAAAAGAATTTATCATATCGGTCTAGTTAATATTAACATAAACGACATCAAGACAGTGATAAAATGCGATTCATAGCATGTATGTAATATAGTCTTCCATATTCTTCTTAATTTAGTTTCACTTTCTTGGGGATCTCCGGTTTATTTTTATAAGATAAAATTGCTACATAGTGTTTCGGAAAATATGTTTATTCCTTTTTCAAAATCCTTCTAAAATTACTTTAAAAATGCTCGCAATATCAGCGTGCCTAATAGCTTGAAAATTATACTATATCTTTCAAGACTTTTCCTGGTGTCTTTTCATATCATTATCTTATTACGGCACGACGTGCTGTTAAAATTAGGAATATTTGTTCTTACAGCTAGACAATGAACTTGAAAAGTTAAAGTTTTGAGTCGACAATTGTCTTGATCTCTCACAAAACAAAATTGGAACGAATAATAATTTTTTTCTATATTTGTATATCCTTGCTTCCTTTTTTTTTTTTTCAAAAATTAGAAAAATAATTCGTGGCACTGTTTAGTTATAATCGGTAATAAAACCAAGTTATTTTATAACAAACTATAGACAGGGCGAATAATCTTCGCAGCTTCAGAAGATTGTATCTTTGTGAATGGAGATTTTTGAAAACGGTTTTTGTCTTGTTATGAGGTCTTATTTGTGGACATGTTTTGAAATTATATTGGTACCTACATGAGGTTTCGAAGGTTTGGAGCTATCCAAAGTTGTTTTCTTTTTATATTTTTACAAACTATTTGAACTTTTGGGCATCCTTGTTAAATTCTGGGACTTATATGACTTTTGGTACTTGCATTAAACATCAAAAAGCCTAATGCATACACATTTATACGCTTGGGAGTTACTAACATAATGCCCGAAATATTGCTTTTTTTATCTTGAATTTTTGGCAATTATTCCGGACAAAAAGTTACTAACATACATATTAGTTAACGAGAAAATTAACCATTTTCTCGTTCGACGCTTTGACTCCAAACCTCCATTACTGACTATTCTTTAATTGACGTCCGTCAAAATTTCGGGAAAAGAACCATCCCAAAACGTTACATAAAAAAAAACAACTTGAAGTAGTTGCGAAAAAAGAGTCTTCAAATCACAGGGTTACAATCTTCTGGATCCGCGGATATGATTCACACCCTGTATTCGTAGATGGACTTACCTTTTCGACAAAATTATTAACGGTGAACTGTTTACTAATCTCTGAATACATTTCTTTTTCGTACTTCTGTTCCACTTTGGCCTTTTCAATTTTCATCTTCTTGATACCAGTTATATCCTTCGATAGTTTTAACTCCGCGATTAAATCACTTTTCTGCGCCAAATAATTGTCACTCTGAAGACATTGAAGGCTCATACTCCGCGTCGGCGCCGAAAATGTTTTAGAAGCGACCATCTTATCCGTCCTTCGTAGCTGGACAGAATTCAAATCTTGAATGCTTATCGCCGACAGCGGTTGATGTTTCTTGTTATTTTCATTTTCCTTTCCTCCCACAATTTTTTGCGGGATCTCCTTGAAAAACTCTGGCATCGGAGGCGGCGGCGGTCCCGATGCGACGCTGATAACGTCCTGTTTGTCCTCCACGACTGCGGTTACGGTATCCTCATAATCCAGAGAACTTTTCGTCGAACAGATCGATGCCCTCTTGTCACTAATGCTTCGCAAATACTCGGACGGTTTGATCAGGTTATTCGAATCGGAACTGCCGGGAAAACTAGGCGGTATGAATGGTAGAACGCGCTGTTTATTCACCAGATGTGCTACCGTCTTGTCCGAAGATTCTTCGAGATCCGCACTCAAACTGATAATCGTCAGGTCGGAGCAAGAAGAGTTCAGACGCTTGGCCGCTGTTGAAACACAAGAGGAAGAGTTATGAGAAGGGGAATAGCAAGAAGAGGCGCAAACACGGATGGATTTCGCGAAGTATCCGTACGTACATGGTACATAAACGGGCATAATACGGTCGAGCGTGTTTGCAACGGGATAAATTCGCGTTTGCGTCGAAGAGCTGCATCTTAATACGCACTCTACTAAATAATTGACTTTCAGGTTTAATTGGTAAGTGTTATAAGAGTGAAAAGGTCGTCTATATGAAGATAAAGCTTAGTAATTATCTTCAACACCACATATAAATATAATTTCGGGAAATTAACATTACATTTGCGTTTTGCAACGAGTTTCTTTTCAAGAAAACTGTTCTGTTTTCGCTTTCTCGCCTTTCTGTTTTTTTTTTTTTTTTTTTTTTTTTAGACAATTGAGAGAAACATAGAAAATGACGTGAACAAAGCTTTTCCTCTATAGAAGAAGTAAGTACAAGTAAGTTCGCACTATATTAGAAACTTTGTTATCAAGTACGTTTTTGAAAATATTTGAGTTCGACGACGTTAGGCATGAACGGAAACAAGGGAAAGGTGCAGCAACCTCGTATTATTTTACATTTTTGTTTTTAAATTTGGAAGTTTAAAAATAAAAAAATCAAAAAGTTCTAAAACTACCACAATTCACTAACATTGGACGTACGTTTTGATAACTAAGCTATCATCCTCAGCAGTAAAACTAAACTAATTTATAAATGAATAAATTATTATTTTTCCCCCATAAAATTTTATTTATTTAGAACTACGTTTTTAGCAGCTAATAATTTTATTTCGACAAATTGTTATTAACAATTTCCTTTTTTGTTTGGTTTGATTATCTTAAAAATACATATATTGGCTGAAAAAATTAAAGGTCTTTCATTGACGTCCTAATCTTTGATCTTTGAGCTAATGATCTTTTTTTCAAATATATCAGATAATCTATTTTTGTCTTGTAAATGCAGAAATGCTTGTGTCTCATATTTTTGAAGATATTTTGTACCACGTAGAAGATGAAACGTTCAATATGCAGTTTTTACTGTGAAATTTGCTCCAAAATACCCGGCAACAAATATCATTTCAATCGTAGTTGAGGTACTTTACAGCTTAACCAAGTTAGCCATAGACCATGTAATAGGGCACAATTTCTTTTAAATGTAGGTTAAATTAAGAAAAGAAAGAAGAATTCTGTTGAACGTAGGTAATAATTTATTATAAAAGTTAGAGCAATTTTTAACCACTTACATTATTTGAAGGATAAATTTAATATTACAAACAGTCTTGTTAATTACAACCTGTAATCTTGTTAACGTAACGGAAAAAGAAGTAAAATTTTATAATATTCTGGCGATAGAAAGGCCAATATGTAGTCCCACATACTTGTTTTTAAAAAAGTAAAGATTCTTCCTACATAGTGCGAATTTTATCGATGATCTTGTCCATGTCATATATGAAAATTGCAGGAATCAATGAAAGTGGTTTTAGATTTAACGTCGAATAAAGTTAGTTTATTTTGTACAATTTCGTTGTAAGTATTACTTGTAACTTAACATCGATGATGTAAATGGCCATGATTGAGATCCACATTACAAATAGTTCATTGACTGCAATACGCAGCGTACGTCAGTACCTTTACTGCTTACTCTGCTATTTCATGTGTTATCATGAAATTTTGTTTTCGATATTTTGTAAGTCTGTCCCGCTGCTCACTTCTTATGTGATGTATTTATTACGTTTTTGCAGCGACTAGGTAGACTCGTGTTTCGTCGACTCTCGGGGACATCAGTAGGCAACACGAACCCTTTTTTTATGAGACGAACAGACACGAGTCTGTCTAATCGCTGCAAATTCATCTGCCTTTGTCCTCTTCACTTATGATTCAGGTCTGAAGATGTACGAATCGTGAATTACTTCTAATGAAAAGTAGCAAGTAGCTACGAATTCTTTTCGAGAAACTTATTTATTACTATTTATGCACTTTAAAATATAAACAATGTTGCCATAAACAAATGCTTGAATTCGTTTCTAAATTTTTTTCAATACCTCAACTTTTTTTTTTTCTTTATTCATTACAAATCTTGTTAATCCTAGTTTGTGTTTAAAGAACGAATTATTTTCTCTTTTATGTTAGTGTTCTTCTTCAATGTAATTTTAAAGTTAATAATATTTACGATGCTTACTATCGATTTTTTCTTTTATTGATCGATAGGTTTAATTGAACATATTTAACTTTTAGTGACATTATAACAGTTTTGACATGTATATGTATTTTTCTATGTTGCTATATTTTTATATGGTTTCCTTTTCCTTTAGTTCCAATGAAATAAATAGACATCAACGAACTCTTCTTAAAAGTGTATGTTTTCGTTTATCACGAGCAAAACTTTTCCGCTTACTCTTAATTTCTTTTATTATTGATTTTAATCTGTCGATTGATGTATTCAGTTACCTACATACATGCTAGTGTTGTGTTAAGGTGAAATTGTGTCAGGTATAAAACGAAATCTTACGAGTAGGTTAATTGTGTTACATGCGAGGTGGTTAAAGACAGTTTTTGTATTTGTGGCTGTCGCGGTGTTTACAACGCGGTTATTTTGCGTTACAATGCGCGTTAGCTTTCGCGCTAAAGTAAGCTATGTTGTTTCATAAAAACGTAAATCCTCATACTTCTTTCCCGATGTACTTCACATATGAGCTTGTGCGGCGCGATAAGATCTATTTATGAAATTACTTGCTTTTATAAAGTTTTGCGGCTGCTGTAAAGGAAAAGTTTTGTTGACCGTTTTGATTTCTTCTCTTGATACGTTTTTATATATTTTTTTAATATATAATATAAATTGATCCCTAATTAAACGTAAAAAAAGCGAAATTGACTTATTTAACGATATGTTATTAATGAAAATGATTAGAGATACCTTTCTAAATCAATTATAAAAAAATATATACTTGAATGCTTTAAATAATTATATATTGATTCCCTAACTTAACCTAAAATACCGGTTAAACTCGAAATAAATGGTTACTGATCAAGAAACCGTTATCTACATAAACATATAAAACGTAGTTACGTATTTATTTATGTATTCCACTTTAATGAGTCTGAGTTTAGAACCAATTAACGATCAACTAAGGTAAAAAAAATACAATTAAGCACTCCTGCTGGTATGAGTACCGTTAAAATATAACATGTTAAATAATTCAGCGTATGTATCACTTGATGATTCGGTCTAAAAATTGATAATTCGCTCAGACACATACAAATTTTGTATTAGCTTACTTTTGAAAGTTGAAATGAGATATTTTTAAGGTATCGAGAATAATGCAAAAAAGATTCGAAAATTAATAATAATGAAGCGTGCAAATATGTGACCTAAAAAACCACGTGAAGTAAGACATGATAGTTCAATGTTTTACATAAGTTTTATTAGATTATGCTCTTTGTATTTCAATTATTAAAGGAAATTAATGAATAGTTAACATTTTAAATTTGAGACCTGCTTTATAAATGCAGAGTACATTTATATTGCGATATATTGACATCATTTGTTGCGGATGTAATCATATTCAAGGTATATGCAATTATTGCATTAGGAAGCCTTCCGTGTTCGTCAATAATTTTATACTCTTGGTTTTCGGGTTGGAACTGATGTTGGCCTCTTACACCATCATTCAGGCTACAAATACGTTATTATCAATTATCTTATTCAAAGGGCCTGAAGCCAGTTCGCTTCCTCTAGAACTGAATTATCGAGATCCTAATTAAGAAAGATATTTAAGCTACTATTAACCGCCGCATAAACCGCTCTCCACAGCAACTCCGTTCATCTAATCTTAAGTTTCATAAGCAAGCGTGAACGGTGACTACGAAATAGATTTTACGGTTTAAGTGAAGGACAATCCAGTTCACCATACGTGAACGCCTCAGATTCGGAAATGAAGAACTAGGGGAGGAAGAATGATAATTTATCGTGGAAGCCGGCCAGCTAACTGGAACATGCCAAGCTTCGAACAGTACTCAATGCAGCGCCGAACGCTTTATTACTCCCCACAAACATTTTTATCGAATTCTCATCAGTTATCCATTGGTCTAAATACTTTTCGGCAACAATAAAAAGAAATCTCGCATAATTTTCTCTCGTCGAAAGATAGAATGGTTGCTTCCTCAGGATTGGGATTTCAAGGCTTCTCATGTGAATTACAAAAAGAAGTGTGTTATATTCTTAAAGAATTAAAATTACGGACGATTTTTTTTTTGTGAAAAACTAGTTACAGCATTTACAAATTGCCAAGTTCAATAACGTTTACAGAGGAAAAAATATCTTTCCCGACAACAATTTCTGCCTTCAGGCAAAATACCCTTAAGAAACCGAATCTCAATAAAAAAAGTAAAATAAAAAGTGGACGGTGTATTTTTGTAGCAGAGCTAAAAACGATATCATTTGTTCGGAGTAAAACAACTGTTTCTAAAAAACAAACTAGAGTCGTAAAACATCGTTAAACATGCAATGAACACTAATGCAGATTGAAATAAAAAAAAATGATCACCTATTTGATCTTGTGCATCAATTAAAAATTCGTTTGTGTTTCGTTAATTCGTCGTGTTAAAATTTTTGAGTCGCTATATTTTTTGACACCACTAAGTTATCCATTTGACTTCACACATTAATAAAAATAAATCGTTTGTATTTAATTCACGATCGAGAGCGTTACAAGTCTAACTACCCGCGTGAAATTTTGCAAAGATGTTTTTAACTGCTTTTTATGGCTAGAATTAAATACAAAGTGTGCATTTTAACAGCCATAAAACTGTTGGATTTTCTAACGCAATATTTTCTTTAAAGTATCCTTTTTTCATCTTCCGGAAGTTAATTCAAAGAATGGCATGCTCACACGGATAAGCTCAATATTGAGCATACAGGAAAGATTATAACAGGCAATTACATTTGAAAATAAATCGTGGCAATATAAATTGAACGAATATATGATAAAATAATAAAATAAATGAAAATAAATTGTGGCAAAATAAAGCCTTAGAACAAAGGAAAGGCTCCTGAAAAATATTAGTTGAAGAGTTAGAATTATTAGAAATATGCAGATCAAGCCCTTGAAAACTGACTTCTCAGCACACTCAGTAGTTACATACGTCGACACGTCATGGTTGGTGTTTAATTACGGATAAAGATTAGAATATGCTTTCTTCGCGGATAAGCAAACTACGTTTCCGATGTCACCGAAAATGTAATCGAACTACCGATAACGCCAATAGTTAACTCGCAAGGAATAGAAATCGACTCGTTTTTTTTAAAAGCGCTAGCTTCTGTTACTAAAAAATTGGGGTCTCACTGTTTGTATTTGTGAATAGAATTTCTTTCGATTGTGTCAGATGCAGGAAGGTATAGACAAATATATGTACATAGATGACTAAGGCAGGTGAGATTATTACTTTTTTTTACCGACGTTGTACTTACTGATATTTGGTGATTTTCATAAGACTTTTGATGAAGTCAATAACAGCTTAATTGATAAAGCATAATTCATAAAGCATCTTAGAGTTCATATATGGGTTCAACTTTATCTATACTGTTCATTTACTGTAACATTTGTAGAGTTTTCAATTTCTCTCATTTCTCTTTATATGCAGATGACCTCAATCTGTATTGTAAAATTAGTTACGTTGGAGATCGTCAAATAGTTACAGTTTTTCAAAGATTACTGCCTAAAAATAAACGTTTTCTTAACGTACAAAAAGATTTGAAGATTTTTTGGAAAATTTCTATTAATTCTCTGTAGAATTGAAAAAATAAAAAATAAAATGATATTCAAAATGTTTCACTTACGCAAGGCATTCATGCTTTTACACATTCCTTTAACAATTTCGGAAGGTTTCAAAGTAGGCTCTTCGACAACCTCAACAACCTCCGCTCCTCGTGGTTCGTCGATATCCTCTTGGTTCGGTGCTGGTAAAGGTGGGGGTGGTGGTGGTGTGATTTCCACTAGTTCGGAAGGGACCCTCTTTAGAATCTTACTCGAAGCACTGATTAGGGTATTTGTAGCGGAAGGTAAGCCGGGCTTAGTCGGTACTGGGTGCCTAACACTCAATTTAGTCTTCTCGACATCTTCCTCCGAACTAAGCGTGGACGGTGAGGAAGATAAGCCGCTTTCTTGAGATTCTTTAGTTTTGTTGTTGGTGTTGTTATTATTATTATTGTTGTTGGGAATATTCTTCTTGTCGATTTTCTCGTATTTTTGCGGTTTGGGGAGGAATTCGTTCGGTTTCTTGATGTCTTTCTTCGCGGAGGTGCTCGGCGTAAGTTTGACTATAACGTTACAACCGGAATTCGAAGAACTGGCGGACGCCGACCGACTGTGGGAGCCCGAATCGCGAGATCTCGAGCGGATGCTGTTCGCGCGTTCCTTATTTCTGGACTCCTCTCGTACCAGGTATATGTCTTCGTAATCATGTTCATGATCTCCGGAGCGTTCCGATAAATCGGAAGACGATAAGTTCTCATCAGACCCCGCTCCACTACTGCTGGAGTGTACTTCTACTTTTACTGTAACAAGAAGAAACGAACAATAACGATAAATTGATTGTAAGGCTTTACACTATATTTAACGCGATCTTCTTGCATTAGTTATTCTAAGAAAATGATTGGTTCAGTCATCGAAAGGTTACTAACGTATATGTGACACAGGTGTCTATTCAATTTTGCCGACTAAGTTTTCTATTTCTTAGAATTGTATAATATAATGTTTTTTTCTACTTAAGTAAAAGTTTTATACGTAGATAAAATTCAACAAACAAGACAAGAAAACGTATCAACCCGGGAAACAAATCGAAAGTATTAAACGTGATTTTGGATAATTAAATAATTATTACAAATAGCCGATCACTCCCGCAAAAAGATGTTATACAACTCACGGCTACCAACCAACGGCGAAACCAACGATAGTGCGGGTCTAAACGCTACGCGACTCACAAGCGAAAGAACGATGGAACACAGTCGTGTTAGTTCGTACGTTCGTTTGGGTACTTTGTTCGTATATATACACGTTACTGGCAGAGATTCCCTGCCTAGCACTCGATCGGATACGTGCATTAGCAGAAGCACTATCAAATAGATATAACAAATGACTAATAAAGATATTTCTTAAATAGAATATTGACGAATTGTATATTGTTGCAAATTTTATAAGAAATTTCACGTATTTTTACATTGAATGCGTATACGTTAAAGTTTAAATGATGCTGAATGCGATTTATATGAATTTATACAAAGCAAAACAAATGAAACGTTTAATTTATCATAAAACAGACATAAACAAAATATTATTTTTACAAAATGAATAGAAATGGTTAAATTTATAAAATGAAATAAAATGTTAACTCCTTAACAGTTAACAAATAATGAGAAAGTAGGCAATTTTTTGCCGAATGTTCCCAAAGGAGTATATCAGAAAAGCCCTCCGAGGAATTAGTTAGCTTTGGTCATTTGGAATTAACAATTTTACCAAAAGGATATGTAACCAACTTATACGAAGGAAATATCATTAAGAACAATAGATGTATCTTTATTATAAAGTTAAAGTAGTCTAATTTAATAGATTTAAGCGAAAGTCTTATAACATAATTAATTGCGAGACCTTCGTCGTATTCCCCAAAAGTTTGTGCAATTGCTAATGCTGTTCCTTAGAGATAAGTAGCAGTAAAGCAACAGTAAAATAAACAACTTAATGTTAAGTATATAGCTTTTTATAAATACTAAAACATTATGACATTATGTAGTTTCGTTTCTTAAAATAAAAAAAAATATATAAAATATGTTGTTTTAATATTTTGGCGGAGGTGCCGGATAATAAAAAAGAAAAAAGGGAAAATACGTCGATAATTAATAAATAAATAAAGTTTCAAGAAACTTTGCGACATATTCTAATAATTAAGGACCTCCCGTGAAGAAATTCTTGCGTAAGATGCACATATCCAACATAGAACTCAATGATATATGAAAACAAATTTTTACTTAAACAGAAAGTTTTGCAAACAAGCGTTTGAGGCAGGTAATGAGGATGTTACTTTTACTTTTATACATGTACTGTTCTTAAACACCCGAGCGAGGCCAATATTAATAAATCACAAATCGCATATTAATAAATGCGAGAATTTAAATTTCTCCAACGGTTGGTGATGGGTACGTTGACGATTTCGATGGCCGTCTTCTAAAAATTTCTCGATATCTTGCCGGAAACTATAACAAATACTCGCTTGAATCACTGCTCTAGGACGGGAAGCTTTTAAGATACTGATCGTTATATAAAAGCAGCATTTCAGAAAAAATCTCAAATTTTGACAATTATCTCGAAAATTAAGAAAGTTAGGAAAGAAGAGAATATTGATAAAAGTTGACAGAAATTGAAGAGAGACATTAAAGGTAACCAAACTCATGTATATCGAGGGAAGCGGAAGCTTAGCACCCTTTACGCTTGAATATAACTTTATGTAATACAGCACTTGTCTCTGAATGTTTTATTTGAAAGGATTTTGTGTGAATTCCTCAAAGAAGGAATTATATTCCATCCACGTAGTAAGCGGACAAACGTATGCTTTAAAATATTTATATGTTTGTCTGCTTAGATAATTATCGAAATATTAAACTTACAACACCTATGTTCATTATAGTAATGAATTTACAAGAAAGCAAAATATAACGATCTTTAAACGATTAATGCGCGTTTTTTTCCGATCCATTAAAAGTAGGTAAACAACCGTCGTTAATCTAAATTTCACTGAACTAATAACATGATAATATTGATTTCTTCGCGGAAATACAACAATAATGCTTACGTCTATTTCTCCTATACAGCCACATGTTTACATTTTCCGCGATGTAATTAGCATAGAACATAAATAAAACGCACAGCACATATGAGTAGAGCAAGGCACCGGTGCACTGCTTTCTTCTGTATTACTGACTGTAGCGGTCACTATAAAAGATGGAATTGGTGAAATTCTGCGACAGATGTTCGTTATCTCGTTAGTTATCCGTAAGTTGTATACATGATGTAAACATTATCACCCCGATAAACTTTCTTTCGATTAAGAGCGATAGATTGAATGAAATATTTTTAACCTAGTATGCAAGATTATATTGAAATAGGTGACTTCGTGCGAGATCATAGCAATTTAAAATTAGGTAAATATAAGAATAGATTTCATAAATTCTTTTAATTCAAAGTTGGCGACCGATTCGGCGGGGGAAGATTGAGATTGGGAAAAAATACAACCAGGGCAATATTATAACATTTTAGAAGACCAAACAACGAGCGGAAGTAGTAAAGATAAATTAGCTGAAAAACTATTGTAAAGTTGGACAATCGAACATGTTAAAATTGCTCGATCAATGTCGAAACCCGTCGGAAATTTTCAATTTTTCAATTAAAAAATATTTGTTAGATTTAATCATTCTATTTGCCTTATTTACGATCGGTAAGTTAGTCATTTAAGTAAAGATGTTAGAAATCACGACAAGTTTTTGGTTAAAATTTGGTTTTCTGTTTTAAAGCTTTCTTAAAGCAAGAAAGAGATTGATTTTTATCGAAAAATCAATCTCTTTCTTGCTTTAAGAGCAACTTGTTTTCGGTACTCGTCCGAAAGGATGTAAGGATGTACTTAAAAATTAGGCAATTATCGACCTTCCCTCGCATTAGTTGTGACCAAATCAGATCGGTTGATCTTTCTCACTTCGCATAATTAATTTGGCCTACAGGCAAAAGTATATAGTTTCCTTAAAACCAGATTTGCCCGGTAGTGCCTGCAATATTTCGCACCTGCTTATTGGTAGTTTTTGTTGCATTCTTCGTTGTTTGGCTTCAGTTCGTTTACCTTACTCATGTATGTATGTATGTAAGGTCATTCTTGATAAATGTTTAATTACTTGTTTCGGCTTGTACGTAATTACGGTTTCTAAAATGTAAACGGCACACTTGTATCTGAATGTCCAATTAATAAATGTTTAACATACTTGATGGTGATTTTCCCTAATATGTGGGTTGGAATTAATTACTAGACGAATGTTCGCTAAGTCGCACCTATCGTATCGATAAAGCGTTCGCTGTGCAATAAATTATTTGACTTTCCTTAAATTCAGTTTATTCTGCCCACCGAGTACGTATTCGGTTAAATAAGACGTACATTCCTGAATCGTTCTGTAGTGCAAATCGAAGCAATAATATTGCTTCGAGCATCACAACATTAATAAGTGTATGTCTGGAACGAAGCCTTTGCCGCCGGGATGTTTAGAAAAAACGTTTTTTCATCTTTATCGATTCAAGCGTTGATTTCACTGCGTTTATAATGCTTCATGTGTATAACTCATGTCAAATTGTAACGTCTTGCACTCTTCTACAACATCCCTACTTCGATAAATAGCTTACTCAGGTTTCGCAAAATAATTCTTTTTAGATTCTAACATTTTCGAAACCCTCCATTCTGTAAATAATTAAACATTACTTGGTATATCTGATAGGAATCAAATAGGTTCTTGGACAAGCGTACAAATTAGTGTCGATTTGTTTAATTAAATTTTTCCCTCATTTGATGCCGATTTATATATATCTATATTTGCTCCATTAATTATTGTTGTTCACAATCAAAGAATTCTTAGGAACCTGTCCGGTTTTATTACGGTTGTGGTTCAGCGTGAACAGGAATTACGCGTATTAGTAGACGTAAGTTTTGCGAGCTAAAGAGGTAAATGTTCTTGTATTGAAGTTGTATATTGAGAAAGCATTCAACAGGGAGAAAAATACCTTTTCTTATGCTCATATTGAGCTGTTAAATGTGTTATTGCACTCTACCAAGTTAAATATAACTATTATGTAGCAATACATTTGATGGATACATAAAACAAGTATTGCCAAGGTTTATGGGCGCAAAAATAGTATGTCTTGCACCAAGCCAAGCGTGAAACTGCATTTTATCGGATATCGTTCAACCAAGAATGCGTAAAAAAGTGTCAATGGCACGTTAGTATATCGATTAGTCCTTTTTAAATCTACGTTAAGTTTGTTACGGGCAATGTCAAACTCGATGATGTGATAAAAGGTAATTACAGTGTTTACGACCTATAGAGGAAGGTAGTTGTAAAAGTAATATGAAACGGAAATGCGAGAGTTTAATGATATTTCGAACTTGTTACCTTCGTTACTGGCGACTTCAATGAATGGAATGGAATAGGATGAGAATAAATCGTTATTGTCATAATTGTTTTTATCTTTTTCTAACCGAACAAGCTTATTATTTCTTTGTGTTGATGTTTTCTTTATAACTATGTCCGTTCAATTTTCTAACTCCATTAACTTTACTATCCTTCTTTATAAAACCCTTCTTTTGTATAAGCTGCATCTAGGCAATATCCCGCCCATTATTATATATTTTTTTCTATATCTCCATTCATTTCCCTGTGCCTTCGATTAAGTGACGAGAAAAGTGAACAGACGCTCAGAGTATTGGCTGGATTAAGACAGATTCATATTAACAGTGTCTCTATATATACCTTTACCAGTATATGAACATCATTACATGTTGAACAGTCGTTTTTTACGAACATTACTTTTCATCATTGCTACATCTTTAGCTTTTAATTAATATCACCTGCCAAGAATCCTGTTAGTAGCCTTCGCTGAACGACGGTGCTGTTTTTGCTATCTTCCGTGAGGTTCGTATCTTGGAGGTACGAACAGCTTTCGTCTGTTTGTACCTCCAAGGATTTTAAGATGCCATCTAAGATCTCTAGGCAGTAGATGAGACCTGGACACATCATTATAACAACCAAAAGTCAGCCGAGAAAATGTTTTTTCTTTCTCGGCGGACGTGCACCAAAGAAGGCGAAGATGATCCCGTCAACCGAAAAAGTTATAGCGACCATTTGTTAGGACTCGCAAGGCATAATCTTAATTGATTATTTGGAGAAGGAAAGAATCATTACGGGACAGTACTGTACTGATTATTGGATCGATTCAACGCCGAACTAAAGAGAAATAGGTGGTAGTTACTGAAGAAAAAGTTCTGTATCGTTACGATCGCCTCTGTTGGCTCATCGATAATTGCAATAAAAAAAACTAGCTCGTGTACGGTAGGAATTGGTGCCTTGTTCACTAAAAAAGTGGCTTGGCGGAAAGCGGTTCATATCTCCAGTCG
Organism: Oryctes rhinoceros; assembly: GCA_020654165.1. Classification (NCBI taxonomy): domain Eukaryota; kingdom Metazoa; phylum Arthropoda; class Insecta; order Coleoptera; family Scarabaeidae; genus Oryctes; species Oryctes rhinoceros. The sequence continues at coordinate 15,109,055 of JAIOKQ010000230.1, read as the reverse complement.
ACGATAATTTCGGGGAAGCGAATAACGTAAGTAACTCCTTTTACTTCCATTTTCTCGAGGTCCTTAATTTTTGTTTTTGGTGTAATAAAGCGATAATTTTGTGGAACGAAAGGACCTGAAGTAGTAGAACCTGTTTCGGTATAATTGACGAGGTACGATGGATCTAGCTACTTCGGCTTATATAAGTGTAATTATTAGTCATTAACTATGTAATTATAAATTTGATTTTACTCATTAATTCAATAACTGGAGCAATAAATACATAAAAAGTAAAGTTTACATGGGATTGGTGCGTAGATAAGCTCCAAGCTAAAATATCCACAACAAAATTTCGTTTTCATTACGCGGGTTCATAGAGCGACTATTACCATAACCGAATAATCACCAAGAAGCGTTTCAATTGGAACAAGATTGCACTGTTTGTAGTGTTTTTCAGCCGGGTTTCCATTTAATACAGCCAGCAAATTAGCTTATGATCGCTTTCATTGTAATGATCTTAGCGCAACATCATTCACGTTTTCGCAACTATTACATGACATAAGAAAAGCGTACTTACGAATAAATTTATTCCATCGCGAACATATCATCTGCGACTTTTATATTTTTGAAAGTGGAACGATGTCGGATACAACAACAGATGGCAGTAACAGTAAACGGGTAAGATTAAAGCGGAACAGAACGATTCGCTGTAGATTTAGCAGATGTGAGATGTTTGCACTAAAATGTACTTTATTTAATTTAAACAACTTTAAGGATGGAAGATGAAGTATTATTAGAGAAATTTTATGTGCTACATATGTTTATATATGAATATGTTCGCCGAGCAGAAGTAGACGTGTAAATTTACATTTATTGAGATAATAAAATGAAAAAAAAAGTAATATTCTCGTACTTTTACTGCGTCCGTATTTCGAAGATATTGTAACTTTGTAACCAACTAGATAAGCCTTTTCATTTAAAAGCTTTTTCAATAGCCATAACATCATTTATATTTTATTGTTTTGGGTATAAAACATTTAGTTTGGAATGTAATGGTGCTTATATAATTTTGGAAATTATCACAATTTTTTGCTCATACTTAAAAAAAATGCAACAATATTGCTGGCAGTAACGCTTCAACTTTACAACGATAAGCTACATAAGTTTTGGTTTAGGAGGAACGGTGACAGAACTGGATCTATTGTAGCCGTTTTACTATTGCTAGAAATGCAAATGGCGGAAATATAAACTTTCCATAAGCATGTTTTCAAAATACACGTTTGTGTTCCTCTAGAATAATTCGTAATTATACGAGAAAAATTAAAAGACAGACATTTCTGAAATTATTGTTGAACAACGTTTTTCTTGTAATCTCTCTCGATGTCTGCAGCGGAGGCTAGACGGCCCTTTAAAAACTACCTCACTACGAACGTTGATTCAATTATAGAAATAAATATTTTGTTGAAAGAATTGTGAATGTTATTTATCAGTTATCTACATCCCACAGTACAATCAAGGGTCTTCCTAAAACTAGTATCTGGCCTTTAAACTCTTCAGTTTTCACAGGTGATTATTTCGCGGGCACATCAACCGTTCATTAAATCTATGACTTACTTAATCCCGATGGCGTGGAAATGGACCAAGAACAAGATAATAAATATACACAAGTACATATCTAAGAATTCGTAGAAAATATTTTAACTAAAATTCGAATAACCAATATTAGACCGCAAAAAGGCCTAAAATATATACAGGAAGGGTTGTTCTAAAATATATACAGGAATTCCAGAAAAAGTTAAAACAACCGGTGGGAAAAAATAGTGCAAACATAGCAAAGTTATATATATATATACCACACCATAAATGATTTCATGTACTTTAATGCAAAAAAAAATAATAGTTTCTGGGTGTTTTATCGAGTCATCATAGATTTAGGTTTTGGTAAAAATAATGTTCTTTTTTACGTGTAGTGACGACCCAATTACTTAAGCTTACGCTTTCATAGCAATGTGTTGTATGTGCAAAGTCTTATATGCGTATCACTCGACCACGGACCCAAACCAGCCGAACATTTACTTTTTAAACAAAAAAAGTGTGATGCTTATTAGAAATTTGTCAATATAAACCAATAAGAAGTATGTGATATTTGCCGATATTAAAATGATATTCGCAACAACGACTACCGAAGTAAAGTCCTTTATTCACTAAATTCATCATAACTTCACTTTCGCCTTGATACAGAGCAAACAATATTTGATGGAGTGTTGATGGAGCGGTATTTTTGCACATGTGATATTATACCTTCTCTTCTTGACTCGTTAAATTAGAGTAGTACCCCAAAAATTCAACTTATTTTAAGTGTAAATGTTAAATTGAAGACCCTGTTGCCAACGTTAAGGGATGTGATCGATTATTTTGGCCGGATGATGCATCTCATTACTAAGAATTGCTTAAATTCTTATAAAGATGACAATCTAAAAGTCCTTTTAGAATAGCCCATGAGAAAGATTGCTACTTCAACCAGTTGGAAAGCTACGTCAGTTTGTTGCTAATTATGCTACGTTATACATCTTCACTTTTTGAATGTTATTGATATGTTGTTGATATGTTATGAAAGAGACAAAGTGGAAGACGAGGAATAATACCCAGTTTATGTCTCTGCTTTCTAAATGACAGGCATGTGTTTCTTGGTACCAGAGGGCTAGCTGGTCTCTTCGAAATGTTGTGGCATTATCTGTGAGTCAACAGCAACAGAAGGTAGAGTTGAAATACTCTCGGAACCACATTGATGACCTCGAATAGCTAGAAAAATGTCTGCGAGTAGTGATGTTTTCTCTCCTTCTATTGCATTTGCGTTAACGATCTCATCAATATAATAAAAAACCTATTTTAGCATTATTTTTTTAGGTATATGTTATTTTTCACTCGATAAAAATGAGGTCAATACGTTATTTTTCCGTTCAATAATGTAAATTGAATTAGATTCAAGAAATTGTGTAATGAATGCATTTAACTGTGCGTTCGAGTCCTGCTAGAATTGACAAATTTTGGGTCCGGTATACTCCCGAGTCATCATTTGCAGTTGAACTACAATTAACTCCGCTTTACTCTTTACGACGAGGGGGCCATGAATTTAGGAATAAGGCCATGGAACACTTTACACACACAACTTACACATTAAAAGGCTCCTGAGATTACGACAAGCTTGAAAAAAGCTTATACACCTCGTTGGGCCGTCACCACACTTAAAAAAAAACTACGTGTTAAACAATTATCAGCAGTATACCTCGTCACCAAAATTAATATTCCTAAAAAAAGAAGGAAGTTTGTATATAATAAATTTGTCGAAAGGTGTAAACATACGTTAAATTTTGCACAGGACTATATAGAAAGTTTCTTTAGTCAAACTACAAAAATATCGGCACGTTGAGCAACACACAAGTTTAATTAATTAATTCTGGAATAGATTAGTTAATTAATCTTGGGTGATCGATAGCTTTAATTAATTAACCTTGTGTGTCGCCGAGTGCGCTGATACTTTAGTGTTGTTTGCTATTCACATTACTTATTATTAGTTTTTCATCATTTCCAAAGATAAACAGCAGCAAAAATTTTTCGCCCGAATTGAATTTGTTTTAAACCTGCTTAATTATAAGAAGAGTAAGGCTTAAATCTAAGCAGAATATACCTGTAAGGGCTGAGAGATTGTTTGGATTGGTCTGTTGCGATTGTATCGATTGCTGCTGCTGACTCTCTTGCGTCTGTTGTTTGCCTGAATTCGTTTCGAATAGATCCTTGACTCGATTGTAAATAACTTCACCTGGGTTATGGAGATAGAATGATTCGCTTTGAATACTACCACTTCCACTGCTGCTATCACAGCTACTTATGCTAAAAGAAGGATCGTTTATTTTTAAATCGCGATTAGAACAAGATGAAGATCTTTACCTGTTGCGGTGATTATTCATTGGATTAATGTACAATCCATCATGTGGTGCATGTGGGGCTTCTAGGGTTCTAGTTGACAAGGGCGGATGAAGATAGAATGGTTCTTGATTCGAATTTGTCACGGAGTTAATGGAACTGTGTTTACAACTAGAACAGTCACTACTGATGCTACCCTAAAAAAAAAGAAAAGCATACGTTAATATGAGTTGTTATAAGCACACTTAAAGTAAAGTAATTAGTAAAAGTAAAATAATGGCTTTTGGAAGAACTTTGTAGAGCGTGGAGGTGAAGGCTGGCCGATCTGTCAAGTCGGTTCGCTGTTAATTTCTTTAACTCTCTAAAAACATTTTCACACCCTCTTTATTATCTTTCGTTAAGTGATTATCAACTTTGCATATCTATTGACAACAACAGTATGAAGTATAGGTTTTCTCTAAGCCGGAGTTGATATAATAAACAAAGTTCGCCATTTTTTTTTTTTTATAAAAAGGTATTCTACAATACCGGCATATAAAAATCGGTGTTGCTTTGGTCATTGACTGTATTGGTAATTACTTCGACTAATAGTGTATAATTGTTTATTTATAAATATTTACTTTATCGTCGAGGAACTGAACGAACTTACTTGGTTACCTGATATATTCCAGCTTTTAATGATGACGACCGTTTGTTGACACTGCGGATGCTCGACTTGAGAGTGCAAATAGAAAATTGTTCATTCCGGTGAAAGTTGTCTATTTTCAGTTTGCACTTTTCTTTTTTTCTATCGCAACAATAAACAAAGCACTTACACGTCTTGTTTAGAAGTTTGAATTCCCGTAAGCGAACGCGGTAGCGTTTAGTCTTTATTAATAGGCTTCAAAAAAGTAGCAAAATTACGGCAAAATCTTGTCGCGCCGATAAAAGATTTTATTGATCTTACTGATGATAAAAAGTTTATAATCTTTAGGGTGGACACTCTGTCAATTAGTGGCTAATGTTACAGATAGATAAGTAATTTTTAACTAATTTTCTTACCTGTAACAGTTTCAAAAATTTACGGGCACTTAAAGCTTTTCAACATTTAAAGAAGTAGTAACACTGTAAGGACACAAATAGCAACTTTAGCAATAATGTTCGTAATGGGAATGAATATCGTAAGTTGACTTTTACTAGGCGTAGTCCTTGTGATATTAGTGTTAATATGTAATCAGAAATTTACTTTCAATAGTTGCATATTGCATTTTTCTATTTTATTGATCTCGTAGGTTGACCTCTGAAACCGTATCGCATTCTTATTAATATTTAATACTTGTCTTTGGTTATCCTTTTTTAACGAAATAATCGGAAGTATGGTTATACAAGGACCCACGGATAAACTTACTTATGATAAATGAAGTTAAATAAAATACTTAAAAATAGATACAAATCTTTAAAGAGAAATAAAAAAAAAACTACTTTGAGAATAATTCCCTTGACATTGATATTTTCTAGAATTCACAATTTTTTCATTTGGATTTATTTATTCCGCACATACCTAAGACGGGAGAAACTTAACAACCAAGCATGAACGAGCAAATAAATTATTGCTCGGTGACCAATGTACGAAAGTTTATCTCAAAATATCAACATTTCAAATGCAACGGATCTTGTGTGAGGTGTTTAGCGTGCAGTAGGGATTTACTGATTTGGAAGCGCCCACAATGCGAAAAACACGTTAATGTAGCGCAAACCACAAACGGAAAAAGCCGCATTTAATATCTATGATGAAGTGATGGAACGTTTGTAACATTCGATTTAACAATATCGAAAAAGGAGAGTTAATTAGAGGTTTAATTAAACATTATGGCTGATCGTAGATGAATCAACGGGTTTTTAAGAGAAATTCGTTGGTACCTAATTATCAGTAAGAACTTCGCCATTTGGTCAATTGGTTAATGACATCCCGAAAATACCTATTTCCAAACACCTGATGAAAAAAGGAGTAAAGAGCATTTCATAAGAAGAAGATATAAGAAGGACCACTCGGAAGAAATTGCTTATAAAGACGAATGGAAAACTACAGAGATTGATCACCGAAAAGCTGGGACGAATCCTGAAAAAACACGACATACTGGTATGTTTCGGGATTGCAAAGTCAATTTAGCAGCATCTACCGACAGCTGAATCTAAAGACAGAATAGACAAAGATCATCTACAAGATCAAACGATAATGCGGGCAGGTTGGACAAACAAGAAAAGCTATCGTGGTAAGGAAGAAACACGAAAGAGGCGCAAGATTTAAAAGAATCGAACAACCAACGTAAAAGTGATAACCACCGCTAAGAACTACGATAAAAGACTTATCAGGGAAACCATAGAAATAGAAAAGAGCAATTATTTACCACCGCCATCTAAATGTAATTGAAATAATAAGCAAATACTAAAGCAGCATTAATCAATTAATATCCCCAAAATTTTCGAACTAGCTTCGACTCGTTGGGCGAGGTAAAATAAATTTGGAGCAAAAGCTCATTCTAAGTTTACGTGAAGGTTCCAACGAAACAGGATCTACTTATTCGTCAATTTACTTTTGCTACACATATCGAATAACAGTACTTTAAGCAGTTTCTACTATATGCCTTTGGCAAGGTACGCACGTAACAGAATAAATATTCCGCGATATTTGTAAAAATCTTATAATTAACGTGCAACATGCAAAATTAAAATAAAATAAAAGTTTAATTATTTAACTACGAAGGTCGCGTACTTACATTTTTCTACAGCGTTCAAGGTATAGTACGGATACACTACAGTTAAAGATTAATGATAGTGATATGACATAATTAGTTTATCCTATACAACATTCGAAGGTAATAGGAACATGTCTACGGCCATTTAAGTGTGCGTATATTGATGCTAAATAATAAATCACTTCTAAATTGTGCAACTTTACAATATCCACGGTTGGAGTTAATCTACGATTATTGCCGGTGCTATTTTGCGACGAGGATAGCTACATACCTTTTTTTTCTATAAACTGACGAAGGAGTTTTCAATGGGTTTCATGGAAAAGCAAAAATATTAATACGTTATGTGTAATGTGGTTTGGCGTGCTTGTAATACTTGCGAAACATCCGTTGTAAGTGAAAGGTATTATGTACGGACATAATAAGTTAATAAATTGTAATCCTATATAACTAAAAAAAGGAGTCTGTTATTGTTGTTCAGCCATGAGCATTTGATAAGTTAATATAGAGGCGATACAATCTTGCCGAGTAGATCCAAGCATACACGCAATGTACGTTTATGCTAGGGTAGTCCTTTAAGTTTTTAAAAACGAGCACTAGATTGACGCTATTGAGATTTGACATTTGTTAGGATTAGTGTTAGTATCATTGGACTAAGGCGCAAATACCTTTAGTCACTGCGACTTTGATAGATTTATTGTGGCAAAATTACCATATTCGTGTTAAAGAAGCTGAAAGCTATTATAAACCTTAATGTTATTAATAACCAGAAATGTTGTTGTTAAATGCGACTAATGGGCATAGTATGTGCTCCGCCATCGCCAGATATTCTTGGCTAAATGATATATTTGATCTTCAGCTTCTCCTAAATTAAATAAGTGATATTTTAGTATTGCATGACGTGTCAGTAATCTAACGTTCCCTTTGGTGAACGATAGCAGTATTTTCGCTGTCGCTGTGTATGTTCGCTTGATACGACTGTCCTTCCAGGTTTTAATTACTTGTTTTATGTGGCTCTCTTGTAACCCACAGAAGGGGTCGATGAATATTCGCTGCTTCCTTAGCCAGCTTGTCTATCTTTTCATTACCTTCGATCTCTTGATGACTTGGGACCCATCGCAAATTAACGTAGGTTTTGTATCCCAATTGCCTTAAATTCGTGAATCAGTCCAGATTCGTATGAGTAGGCTTTGCTAACCTTTGTAACTGCTTAATCGTCACTGAATATAGTTATGGTTGCGATCAGGAGGTTCTTTATGATGCACCAGTTTAAAACGGAGATCTTTCTTCAAATATATTGGGGTAGAGTCGTACAGCCATTTTAAGATGGTAGTGGCTTTACCTATTTCAATACCTTTTATTCTTGAGCCGTCCTTATGTTTGCTTGGTTTTCATTTGTTATTTTTCTATTATCTTAATAAAGGCCTAACGCAAAATAATATCTCGAATGACTTCGTGCAATTTTTGGTAATAACACACCAGTCGATAATGCTCTTTACAGTCTCGTTCTGGTTGTGTTTCGGTCAGTGATGAATTTCGTGAAGTTGGGCTGAAATCGATTGTCGTTCCAAAAAACATCGGCGCATATGATTGGCCGTGAAAGGTATCCTTACGCATATGGAAGAATACAGCATATCAGATTTGTTCCTGATGGATTCTGCATAATTCGGCTGAAGTGTAAAAAGAATCGAATGAAATTCGACAGAGGAACTTCAAAATATACAGCGTTGTAACAAATGGCGAATGTTACATATATTCGTGGGCCGGAAGCTAAGCAACAATTAACTATTTGGGTTTTTCGTATCCCATAAAAGTTGTTAATTAGCGAAGCATTTCCAGGGAAATGATTGGTTATTTTTTTCGTTGGACCCGACGTATCACAAGCTTTACTTTTGGAAGTCGAAGAACAGTTAATGCTTAATGCTATATATCAGTTTCTTTGTCACAAGTCAATCGATGAAATTAGGAAAAAGCAATCGATAACGTCGTATGATGTTAATTGTTTAAAATTGTATTAATAATAAGCAATAAAACGATTTGTACTAAAAACAAATTTTTTCATTGGTTTTGTAAAAACTTGAAAGGTGACCCTCGTATTACATCCCAACCAACATTGTAAATAAGTCACCTTGCTTTGTATATATGTATGCATTTATATTAAGGATGTTTTTCATTGAGTTTTTAACAAGTTGAAGGTGTGAAATGAATAACCTCACATATACTTAAGAGAAAGGTAGGTACTGAGAGACATCTGAACATATTCCATATTTGATAGTTGTGCTGTTATTTAAAAATGATATTCCAATGCACTACGCTTACATTTTAAAATCTGTAGAAATAAAGTTGATGCTTTATATATGTGCATAATTGACTACAAATGTTTATGTGCACGTTTAATGCTTAGAATTAATAATGTTTTTATTAGGACGCATGCATAAATTGAAAAATTAATTATCATAGAAATCTTGTACAGAACGTGATCTGTGATTTGTAGATTAATTAAACATATTAATTGAAGGAGAAGGCTTCCTTATTAATCGTCAGGAAAATTTATTGCTTCTCGTTTCTTTGAAAGTTGTACCTGCGTTTTCTTTAAGAAAAGGAGGTATATATTTTCCATTTAATTTACTTAAATACGTCAACTGCGCAAGAAAGCTGTGCTTGCACAAACATTTCTGCGAGTTATTTTTTTGTTATTTCGCAAGCAAATTTTTGTGCGTGTAAATTTGTACTCCATTTTTTTTTGCCTAATTTTAAAGAAAGATATTCCGTTAGAGAATGCGTCCATTGTTGTAGATGCACGGCGCTCGTGCGCGCTTATTTGCTTTAGTCAGTAAGCGCCTTAACGTAATCGTTCAGAAGACCTCCCATAGAGACAACATAATTTCTTAGTGTACGGATTTATCTGTTTGAGGTAAATATGCAAGGTCAGCAAATGCTACTGGTGCAATTGACAATGGTTTACAGTTTATTTTTTTTATATATACAAGGTGTTAGTTAAAAAGTAGTTAAAAAGCTAGCTACTAACCGACAGAAGGATCCAATCAAATACGAAGAAGTTAGATAATTTTGGCAAAGAAACAATAATAATAAAAAAGAAACAATACTCAACATTTGACTTGTTCGAAGTTTATTTAAATTAAATCTGTTTATGTTGAATTTATGTTGACCACTTTGTAATTTATAAAATAGTGAAATCGGAAAGGCGAACAGTCCACAGTTAAAATTTATTTTTAATATTTCATAAAACCTTCGAGATCTTCGCTTTAAAAAAGAAAATTAAACAGATCGACAATTAATTAATTAATTTATAAATTCTTAATTTTATAGTATTTCCCCCAAGCATTTTAAATATAAGCAATCATACCCACATGTTTTTAACAAAGAAAAGAAAAAAAAAACAAACGCTTTCAAGGAAAAAAATAATCGAATATAAATACAAAAGTTATGAAACTTACCCTTTTTACATGTTCTCCTTTTCTCATACACGAGCAATTGTGCTTCTTGTCGTTATCCTTATAATCCGGGGTGGTTCCATGTTGTACAAGCACATTTAAACACTGCAATGAAAAAAAGTTTCCCATAAGATCAAAAACACATCTACCAATGTCGAAAATCCAATCGTGCAAACTTCACTGGTATAGGAACGTTACATGACAAAAAACAGGAGATACAACGATGATTCGATAATGAAACCATGCAAATATCCGATGTGGAAGGTTGCTATGTACACGCTAGCAAAACGTATTGGGGAATTATATCTTCCAACAATTAATTGTTATGTATTTAGGAATGATGATGTTGCTGAATGACTGCATTGTTATATATTCCAATAGACCGATAAAAAGCGTTTTCATTATACATTTGTTTCTGCAAAATAGGTTCAACTAATTCAATAGTACGTTGAAGCTTTTAAGTAGCGTATAGCATGTGCAATTATTGTTATGGCTATAAGAAATATAACCTTTAACCGTCCCTTAAGTTCAAAGGTTATGTTATCCAAAGGTTTCTACTAATTTAGATAATGGGAACTTGTAATTATTAACATTTGCTGCCGTTTGATAAAGCTTTCTGAGATACGAAAAAATTTAGTTAGATTCGAATTTTTGAGTTTTATAAATAGAGAAAAATGATTGGTGGTAGACGTTTTATGAGTTGAGTTATGTTTCAGAATGTTTCATTATATTTTTCTCCATTACATTTTGCAAAACAATCAAAAATCTCCGCCAAAAATTATATTTAATCAACAAATTAACAAAAAAAGTTTCTTGTATACATATAAGTTATTGCGTTGATTGTAAGTTAAAGAAAGCAGTAACGTAGAAATGAAATAAGGCAACTTAAGCGGAAAAGCATATTCGTAGCACCTTTAAGTTAAGTTGTTATTTTATTTTGGAAAAATTAACCCATTCTATAATTCAGTTAAAAAAAGATCACATTTTCCGTCAAAAATAACATAACATCGTCATAAAAAGTTTATTTTGCCTTTCTATACCATGGACGTTATCCATTACCGGTAATTAATCTGGAATTAATATCAGAATTTACGGTATACAGAATACCAGACAAGGACAATCAATGGACCATAACCGGACATGGATTCATTCACACGTACCTAGTATACTTCATTAAAGAATACTGTACATTTACCATGGCCGAAGTAGAAGATATTCAACAACCTATTGAAAATACGTACGAGCTTCGCTTGATATTCTCATCAAACAAACAAAATCATCAAGTGAGACATTTAAAACAATTGACATTTTTATTACCTAATATCTCCATAATCTGTTAAAAATATTTTTAACAGTTGTTCAAATTAAAGATACAACTTTGCACAAGAAATAATTCCTATTAATCGTTTGAAAACTGCAAATAAGGCGGATAAAGTAAAACTTACGTACGGGGCGGCATTGCAAGTAATAAAATAACAAAAATAACTAATGTCCCTAAGCTTTATCAGGATGCAGGATCTTAATTTCAAAATTGCTTTTAAAGATAGTTCTCTACATTTTTGAAGAATACAGGGGCAAGCCCATTTTTATTTATGGCGAAGCTCAAAGTATCTATCCAAAGAGATATCCACTGTGTTGTTAATGTTAAAATATGTATTGCATGTAGGAGAAGATAGCTAAAAAAAAAAAGTAAAAGCTAATAGTGGGATGCAACATAACTCATCGTACTGTTGCAAACAAAGTAATCCGAGAATAAGCAAAAAAAAAAAAAAACTTCAACAATGCGGAATGTTAACCGTGAATTAATTAGGCAAGTCCTCAAAGAACAGCTTTCTACCCGCTCCATTTCCAAAAAAATTGTAATTTATTAGAACAAGATTATTTATCCCATGAACAATATTGCTAGTGCTTGCAAAATCAAGAGTAACATTTCCTGACATTGTTCTCGTTCACCAATGAAGTAGGTTTTAGCCGTGATAGTGGTTTAGACCTATTAAGGTAATGCAGGATCGATTTCGATTTTCCAACTGACTGATGGGACATTAAACGTCTTACCCGTTAGAACGCCGATTGAAGTTTTATTGATTGAATATTTTTTTATGCCGAGTCAACGCAACAACGAACTCTTCATGTAAAACATAAATTCAAGAGGTAGAGGTAATGCGAGCCTTTATGCTTTTCTGATCTTTTGGTAACATTGCGGGGAGGAATATCTGCCTTGCAACGTACATCCACCGAGTTTTTCCCTATTTATTATTTATACGTGATCGTTAACTTGCTAGGCAAGGTATGTATGTGGTTACTTGGAGTAGATTGGCTGGTTTTGCTGATTAGCTGGTATTGTACAAAAAAAGCTGATGATTACATGCTAGTTTCAGTGGATATCTTTTAGCGAAACATGCTAAAAAAAGTGTGTAATTTTTAAACGAGAAATTTGCAAAACTCGGCTAGCTTCATATTTAATTTACTGGTAAATGTATACTGGTCTTATGTATAGAGGTATGTCCAAAAAAATCATTCTAGAAGAGTTTCTCTGCCAAATTCTGATAATTGAAGAAACACGGCAACGGTTCCGATGACCGTGTGGACGTTAGTTATTTTTTTTTTTTCGATGTATTGCCGAGAAGTACAAAATATACTCAATCGAATAAATGAATCATAGCTCGAATTAACTGTTAAGAAAACAGGGAGAATTGGCAATAATTTGAAATTATCGCAATTATCCGAACAAGAAATTTGACAAACGTTACATAACGTGTCACTGAATATTTTTTAATTAAAATTTGTTTCCGTAAATTGTTCAGAAAAAGAACGATCTTCCGCTCATGGACCTTGTTGTAAATTATATTATGTATCGACTGATAATAATAATAGTAACAGCCATTTTTCATCATCAGGCTTTCAAATGAGTTAACGAAATATTCAATATATGTACTTATCCAGCACCGAAGAGGTGAAAGCCGTTTATTGAAGAAGTATTAATTAGAAACAATGTACTATTGCATCATTTAAAAAGCATTCCTAAACTACTGAAACTTACTTCGACTTGTTGGTTCTCCGCGGCGTCGTTGATCGGACTTTTTCCATATTTATCTAGGGAAAGTCTAGCGCCGTGCTTCAACAGCCAACGCACCGTCTCCAAGTGACCTCTAGACGCCGCAAAGTGAAGCGGCGTAGCGCCATCACCATCTCTTAGATTAGGGTCAACACCTTGATCTTGAATCTGAAACAGTAACATTGTTAATTGCGGAAATCGAAATGTAAACATTTTATTTACGTCAGGATATTCAGATATTACGACATCAAGAAGGTATATTCGAACGTATTAATCGGATCAATTTTATAGCATTATAAATAACACTTTTTTAACATTATTGCACATAAATATATTAAAAAACATTCTTATTTTTATCGTGATGAAGGACAGGATTCGATAGGAAGGAAATATGCTATCGTTGGTTGTTCTTCTGGTGATAAAGTCTCGTAAAGGGTTGTTTAGCAGCGATCGATTTAGGAACCAACGTCATTCGCACTGCTAAGTTAATTCCTAATTGCCCAAGTAGTGCTGTTGCTGTGACGTTATATGCCAATAATATCAGTGTACGACGGTAGATTACGACTTTTATTTTTTTAAGGTAAACTTTTTAGGTTTTTTACATTTTCGTCTTCTTTCTTCCGAAAAATATGAATGCTCCAGCTTCCCAAAACAAGTATTCGTTTCTCCAAGTACGTTCTGTTTTTTTCTTTTTTCATATTAAGGAACAGGTAAGCAGTCTAAGCGTGCCAAATATGAAGGGTAAGGAGATGGGGAACAAATTGGAATTCTAACTCTATCAATTTCGAGACTACAACTCCAGAGCAATGAGCTAGCTGGTGCTTTGTCCTACCGGAAAAAAACTTCTTTATGGTCATTTTTCTTCCAACTCCAAGAGATTATGCTTTGGTAATTAAAAAAAGCAGTTGCCATAATCTTCTCGGCAGAAGGAATTCTCTTCGCATGTTTTGGTGCAAACCTTCTTTGGCAGCCTATTGTTTGGATCGTTCGCTGGTCTTAGACGTGTAGCGGTGTATCCATACTTCGTTCACAGTGATAAAACGTCGTCTAGTTTTGTGGACTCCACTGAAATAGATGCAGGGTATCCCTGGATTACCTCACACGATTGATTTTGGTTATCTATAAGCATTTGTGGCACCTATCTTGCGGACAACTGTGTACTTGAGATGCCTGCAGAACTAGCTATACTGCACATCTTCACTCTTTTATCACCTATCACTAGATCATGGATTTTATCGATGATTTCTCGAGTAGTGGCATCAATAGGGCGTCTAAAACCTTTAGCGTCACTTGTCCTCATATGGCCTCTCCGCAAGCTTTCAAACCACTTATAAAAATCAAACCGTTGTAATAGCGTTTATCAAGATTTTCAACTATCCTGAGGTACAAAGCAGAATATCTTGTTAACACATAAAACTCTTTTTCATTTTTTTAGACTCGATTCTACAATTTAAACAAATGTTAACCTTGTGTGCCCAATATGCCTGAAATTGGGGGCGAGTTCTCTCAGGAAGTGCTACTAATTCCATTGATGCATTTACTTTTCAAACCATCTTTATAATCGTCTCTATGCCATAAAAATGGAAGAAATAGACCTATTCATAATATTACCTCGGATGAGCTGAGGATCGAGATGGGCATTCCACGAAGGAATATCCTTGGTCCGACGTTGTTTGCCGTCTTTATTAATGATTTTTTTACGTAAATGCTTGCCATAATTACGCAGGTATGGTATTTGTAAGAGCGGGTAATTATCAGGAGATAATCACTGTAGGTAATTCGGTAATGAGTCAAGTTAATAAATTACTGCTAAATGCTATCATTTCTGAATACATAAAAAAAACAAGATTATTTGTTTTACTTATTAATCTTGACCAATTTAATTTTCAAATAGCTTTGGAAATTTTCAATTTATCATGGCCATTCGTTTCAAATTTGAAAACGTAATTTTTGTTTCATCGCTTCTTAAAGAGCATCGCAGCAATCGCAAATGCAAATACAATATTTTAATGGTGTAATTTTTACTTGTCCGAATGCAAGCACGAATTATGTTTAGAATTCCCAAATACAAGAACTACGAAAAAAAAAAAAAACATCATTATTAACTCGCCATAGGCAAGGCCGGCTTTTTCCATTGCTGCATTAGTGGAATTGGTTCATTCGAGAATTATATTATTTCAAAAGATAATTGCTCTTCTATTATATTTGTTTTTTTTTTTTCGGTAAAGTTGGTTCTTTGTAGTTTGCGTCATGTATGACTCACCTTTCTAATTTCAATTATTCTATCCAGGTGTTTAATGAAATGGAAACCGCTCTAGAAGTTTTGTACGGATGGATTTTAAGTATAAGTCGCGTACATAATGAGTAATAAGTTAATAGAATATAATTATAATACAATTTATTACAATTTAGCGGTGTTGCGCACCGAAAACATTCCAATCTGATAAAATTTGAATCGATTCAGTGTTTTTTGGGATTTTCGACAATTTTCTTTACATCAATTAGCTTCTAAAATGGTCATCCAAATTGTTATTATAGTTGATTCGTTCTATTTTAGTTTTCTTTTAAATGAAATAACCTGTATACTTTTCGAGAACTTGACAAAGAATTTACTTTAATTTTTTAATAATTTCCTTAAACGTAAACTGTATCGTTATTCACTAGATTAAATATTAAGCTGTGCATCCTGCATGCAAGCTGCAATGCCATTCTGTATGTTTTATTTAAAATTTTACTCAAGAGTATTAATTTGCGTAATGTCTGTATTATGCATTGCTTTAAAAAACATGAACGTTTCTATTTAGATAAACTTCGACGTTTTAAACAATCAACGAATTGAACGACTCAAATTGGTCGATAAATTGGTGGATACTAATTTTCGTGTTTCCGGCTTGATCGTATAAAAAGCAATGCGCAATTGGTTCGTAGTTGATCAATTTAAAATTCATCTCAGAATGGATGAGGATGTGTTCAGTAATTTTTTGAACGTTGTATGATGATGATGCGTATAGTTTGCATAGTTTCCGTCGAAAATGTTCGCAAAAACACTTGTAATATTGATGACCAAAACCGAATAATATCAGTTAATACTATTTGCTTCGTATTTGAGTTACTAAAGAAGGCATTTTAGTGGTTCTGACTAATATATTTATTCAAATTTGCATAGTCGCTTTGTCGTGTAAGGCGTTTAAGATATCGCCCTTTAAAGAAACAGCAGCATTTCGTAAAAATGTCAAATTATCTCAAAAACTAAGATAGACGGAAGGACAATTGTTCCATAGAGGACTATTCCTGCTTAAAAAGTAAATCAATACTACGCGAGTTATGTTTGGTAATTTGGGATTATACAAACGTCTTATATTAGGTCACTTGATGCTTAATCCAAGTAATCTGTTAAAAAAAATTGTAAATGTCTACTTTCAAAAAAAAAAAAAAAACGGACAACTGTGAAATCTATAGTTTTAGGACAATGATGTTTTAATAGACTTTGCTTCAGAATTCTAAACGAGGATTCTGAAAATGTACTTTCGTTAGCTACTAACTTATGACACATTCTGTAGATTTTAACATAAATTTAAATAATGCCCACAATTAGGCCTCATAACAAGAAAAGAATGCAGTTTTGAAAAATCTATATGAATATTCCGATACCGCGGAATTTTTTGAAATCAATGGTTTTGCCTCGCGTAAAATAAAGACGATATTTAGGAGCGTCTTTGGTAACCAGTTATGTATTAAGCCAATCCGAATTGGATCGATATTAAAAATAACCTTGCATATAATGGTATAAAGATTTTGTAATTAATAAAATGTAGTTCGCTTGACATTCTCGAACTTGCTGCTGCCAAGCAGGTTTAGTGCATGAGTACGAAGCCATCGTTGCACCAAACCATTATAAGATAAAATTAAATGCGATAAAGAATACAAGTGGCATTTAAAGTATGTTCCAGTTGCACTATTGCGCGGTATTGTTGATTTATACGACATCCACATTTGCGGTTTTACCATTTAAGAAAAGGTTTACGAGTTTGCAAACGATTTTGTTCACGGTCTCAAGTCTAAGGAAATTCTTCTCGTACGCTTACCAATTATTGTACATATCTGCTTTACTTGGATAAAGATGTATCTGCATTCTTGAGGATTATACCGCCTTTTTTTGCTTGTTTTAAATATCGCTAAATTGCTGTGTATATACTTACATGCGTATGATAGATATGTATTTGTTACATATCTTAGGATAATTCAAATGAGGAAACGGTTGCTGTCGTAATAAAATGCGTAATTGGAATGAAAATGCAATTAACTGTAGATTTTAATTTATCCTACAGAGTTAAACCTTAGCAAGCTCGTAAAATATGAACGTTTTTTAATACTTTTTAATACTGAATTGGGTTAACTTCTAATTAAAATTTAATTCGAGATTATTTAATTAGAATTAAAACGACATTTTGCGTTTAAAGCGACGACACAAAAATATGTTACGATTTATTAACGACTACGCTTAGACGATTACTTTGTTTTATTTTGGATTCTTGTTAATCGCGAAATTAATTTACTCGACAATTAAAGTTGTTTAATTGTGTTAGCGACGCCATAAAATTAAGTTAATCAAAGATTAACCTGGTAATACATGATTAAATATTTAATACGGGGAACAATTATTTATGTTCTAAGAATCGTAAGCGCCGTTTTGCTGCAAAAACGCTAATTCGCAGTTCCGTTTCTTCGTTTAGAAAAGTCGCGAAATGAAATCGGTAGTTAATAGACGCATAAAATACATGTATAAAAGCTATCTTTTCTAACACGATATCATTTCTGAAATTGATTGCGATGTTGGATTGCCGTTATTCGAACAAGATTAAGGTTAAATACTTAATTTAACGAGTAATGCGGTTGATAAATATTGGATTAAGATATGTACTTACCATCCACTTAACACAATTTAAACATCCCATTTGGCTAGCTGCATGTATTGGGGCCATGCCATCTTTAGCCCGGACGTACAGCGACCCTCCGGCTTCCAAGACTAGAAATTTCAGAACGTCCAAATGACCCTCTTGTGCTGCTAAATAAACTGGTGTGACATCGTTGTCCATTTGCGTATTAGCACTGAAATGACAACATTATTAGATAATCATTATCAAAACACTTTACGCTAGTTTTTGTTTTAATCTATCTATCTAATATAAACCTGAAGATTCTAAATCTTCATATTCACAATCCTACGTTCAAACGGATGTAGAGTAAACAAATATAGTTGCAATGCTAAGATACGAATAATGCGTTTAGCATATCGGTCTTACTTAGTACCTTAGTAACTGCTTATTTTTCTTCTTTTGTAGGAAGTGTAACATAAGAACAAGCAAAATATCGGTTCGATGAACTTTTGAATCTTAATTACGATGCTCGTGCTAAATACTGTAATTTGCTTTTATTTTTACAACGACTGCATGCTTTTAAAAACTGCATTGTTCCAATTTAAAAGACGAACCGTCGCGGACAACGTAGCTCTGCTTCAGTGAACAAAAATATTTCCTTATTGTCATTGTTGCAACTTATACAGAGTATTTCTTTGTACAGACGTACTTATATGTGGTACATAGATAATCTTGGAAACATTACGATGTTATATCTCAATATGAGATTTTATATCTTGCCGGAAAATTCATATTTGCAAGACTAATATCGACAACATCTACTCGTAACAAGCTGGCTTCGTTTTGCGAACGACGTTTGGGTAAGTACTTCCCAACTGAACTTAATCGCAATTATTCGAATCAAAGCTAACGGCCGTTAGAGATGAAAATAAAATGAGTATCCGTTACTCGCCAAATTATTGCAGTTAGCCGTAACGAATCAACCGAATGTAACTATCACCTATACGAGCGTACATCAACTTTTTCGACAATAGTAAAGAAACTACAGAATGTAAAGTAACAGACTCAAACAGCAATAACGACAATTACGAGGAAAAAGTAAACGAAAAGTAACGGAAAGTTGCATCTCTTATAACAAAAGTGAAGGTGTCGTTGATTCGCTGTTTGTACCGAAAACATATTAATTGAAATTGATACATTTGGTGCTGTATCGTTACTTCAGTAAATGCTTGTGATTGGTCCTATTCAACTTCATCATCTTCAGATTCATTGTAGATATGTAGAAGAAAAGCATTTGGAAAAATAGATGTAAGAGGGCGAAAGTAGCTAGTCAACATATGCGACAAATATAGTGAAAACACATTTAAAAGATATTTCCGAATCGGTAAAACAGCTGAATTCCGTTTGGGAAATTTCAAGGAACCCGTCTCAAATGAATGTTTGAATGTTTAGTCGTTCTTTCATAACATCCAGATCGTTTACGGTGCTCGTTTCTCTTCAAATATTCTTTATTCCATAACTGATTGTGAAGCTTCCGGTTCGATATGCTTCGCAACATTTTCTGCTACTACTTCTACGCTACTTCTGCGGTCACACGTATTTTCTATTGTTACTCTTCTTAATTTTTATAAATCTTTTCATTTGTGTCACATACATCGACTGCTATGGAACTCGTCATAGGTTTTTCTTTTTACCACCTCATGTTTTTTCAGAACGTAGAAGCAAGCAAACACATTTCACCACCAGCTACATGCGCTGAAATATGTTTGAGTACACCATTTGTTTTTTCTTTTTCGGAGGTGCTGGAAATCTTCATAATGACTTTCAATTTAACTAAGCAAAAGGGTTTCTTCGTAACTTTAATTTCTGCAAACATGTACGTGCTTCTTCGTCTTAAAAATCCATCTCTTGGAATTCGTTCAACTGTTTAAAAAATATGTAAATATCACAGCAATCAATTTCGCAACGATGTTTACAATCGTAGCAGCAATAATGTTTAACTCGGCAGTAATGCCAAAGGTTAATGCGTAAAACCGAGCCATTCTGAAAGAAATTGATCAAATTGCTCTCTATGTCGGTTACTTTCGCTTTTTAATTAGACATTCAAGCTACAGCCGTAATTTGCACTTTAACTGCTCGATGTTATGTTTAAATGCGTGTAATTTAAATTAATAAACTTATTTCAGCGACCGTATGTCCATGACTGTGGCAGCTGCGGAGATATGAAGAAATATGGCTTAAATGTCAGTAGTTTTTAACGTATCAGTGGCTTCAATAACACCTCACCAACAATTCTTTTGGTTACTGTTAAAACTAAATTTGAAATTTGGATATAAATATTAAGTTTGTATTAAAGCAAGTTTTAATATACGTCGTCTATTAGATAAGGATATCTACGTAACGTAACAACGATGTAATCTCTGTATGCGCTTTTACATCATTTACGAGCTTATTACTTAATTTCCCTGAAAACTTTCAACGCCGTTTAGAAGGTAAATGACACATTTATTCGTATCCTATAATAATATTTGAGAAATAATTGCGATAACCTTTCCCTTAAAAAATATAATAGACAAGTTAATTGCTCATACTATTTAAACGATACTAACCAATAATTATGTATTGAGATGTTACAAGTGAAAGAACCTCTCGTAACTCTTCAATTTTGTAGGTAGAGGTTAATTTGAAAAATCACAAGTACCTAACTGTTTTATACGCTAAGGATTTTCTAGAACGAACGTTTAAATATGCTTAATTGAAGAAATAATTTAATTAATTGCCGCATGCTATAGTTTAAATTCAAAAGGTGTGTAGTGATTGGATATTTCTCGTTGAACGTTGAGAGAACTATTATTTTCGTTTAGATTTGAATAATTAGATTAATTGAACAATTTTTGCGTGTTGGTAACCTAGTTTCGTGGCGAACAACTACTTATATCTTTCGGTGCAGTACCTATAAGCCTTATTGACTCATTACCACCTATATACCTATGTGTGAATATAAAATTCATAACTACACACATACGTAGTTCTCGTATTAGCATTATCACTATCACTTTTGATATTCCTTGAATTTTAGCACTTGTTTCTTCCTGCTTTGAAGGTATTTTTATTGGGACATGTCTCATCAATCATGCTGCGGTAACACTATTTACACGTTGATTTTGCAAAGAATGCTTTCTCTTTCCATTTGAGGTGTACCCATGGTGCCCATATGTTGGAAGGTCTATACAGTCACGATATTGCGCTTGCGCCTAAATGAAACTGTACATTTCCATAGTGGAAATTTTAAGTAACAGGCCTAAAACAAAACGAATAACAACTAAAGAAAACTTAGATCACTTCTATGAAAGAAAATCTAAAAACAACGGAAAACGTATTACGTAAATGATTCGTCTTTAATTACAAGTAATACCAATTTCGATAGAACTGTTACAGCTAAATGTTGCTGCCATGGTCTGCTGAAGTAACAATAAAAATACTTCAGTTGAATACGTTCAATATGAAGTCTTGAAAGAATTAGGAGTACCGGAGAAGGGAGATACAAATTATAAAGTCCAAGCGAATGAAGGTATACGAAAGAGTGTTAATGTTAAAAGCAGGCCAAAACAAGCGGGCTTGCTATCAACATTGATGTTCAATGTGGTTTTGGAAGCAGCCATTAGAGAAACTAATAGTAGCATGTGCAGATGATTATATAAAAGTAAAAAAAAGAAATTAGTAAACGCAATAAAGCGATTAGTGACAGAAGATTAATGCAGAGAGAACGAAATACATGGAAGTGAAAACAAATTGGAATGAAAGACCTAAAACACCAATATAGCTTTAAAAATGACAATCACTGTAAATATTTGGGAGTGCTGGTAACCAATGTAAGAGAGGAATAAGGACCAGAGAATAAGACAACTTAGAGTGATGACTTAGAGAGAGGAGGAGAAACCAACAAACACCGGCGACCAACAACAAAATGGATAGATGCAATAGTGTAGGATGTGGACTAATACGAGATACGATCTATGTTCTAGTCCTCAAATAGGACCTATGCCTTATTGGTTTGTAAAGATTCTTCAGCATATCAAAAGGAAATTCTAATTCAGAAGAAAGCAATTAGAATAATTACACATCTTTTCCTCATACATAGCATTCCCCCTTTTAAAGGATAAAAATCTTGAGTAGTAAGGCAATCGGTACGTTTCAATCTAATCTTATAGTTTTGAAAAATCTCCTTTAACAAGGGCACAATCCTCCGAGCTCACCTAAATTAGTCACCCAGTGTATGTTGGGAATGCAACAATTATTGTCTGGTATTAAGAAAGTTTTCATTCTTTTCCTTTTTCTTACTGTAAACCTAGTAAATATATGGAAATATATAGAAATAAATTATTACGTATTTAGACCGTTTAAAACGAAATTATTCCTCACTCATCAAGATAGTTGCACGCTTGATGATTTCTTGATATCAAGTGTAATATACGAGAACTTTCCAAATTAAACGAACGCGTGCAAACTCTGAGAACAATTAGGTGCTACAGAGACTTTCTTTTTACATTTATTCATCTTTACGCACATAGACGTACGTATGTGCTTACAGAGAAAGTGTCATAAAAGTGAAATATTTGCCGCGGCGCAATATCGCCGCATCTTTCAAACGCCTAGCTATTCGCCTCTTCCCCTTTCGAATAACTGCTTAATTGCATCTAGTTATTTGGATTAATTATGAATCTTTTTCTTTCGTAATATTAAGCAATTTATCTGGATACGTACACAGAAAGTCTGAAACGTAAAAGCGTATGAACGTAAAAAGCCAAATTTCGAATGTATGTTATTTTCTATATGTTATACATTGCCATTAATTAAATTATAATAATAGGTAATTAATTACAACAAAACAGCTATATAAGCGCTACATATACTTATATAATAATTCAATTTTTATGAATACAATGCCGTTTCATATTTATACATACAAAAAAAAAATCTATTAGCGCATAATTACAGTATACAAACACATGAATTACGCTTGCACGACTGGTATGAAATAGACTTACTATATTGCGTAAGATAGATTATTACTAAGTACGTAGATCTTAATTCGTACGAGCTCTGAAATCTTGGGATTGCTCTAAAGTAAGTTAAAGGAAATGAACAATTTATTCCTAAATATGCTGTAAATGAGAGCTTCTTTCTTGCCGATTTAGAATTCGTACGGACTTTGGGACGATCCAATAAAAGTCGATAAATAGAATATGTATACATATCTCTTATTGTAAGGAGAAACTACGCAACACGTGACATTGTCATGTTAAAGAAGAAAAGTAAAAAATTTAAACACATCGAATAACGTTAATATTCGCCATTAGCTTTTGTACATTGTAGCATGCGTTCGAACCAGTTTCCGAAACATTGCTTCCACTCTGTAGGTGGTACCTCTAAAACACGGCTTTTGCGAGCTTCAAGAGCTTCTCGAGATAACAAAAATCGTTCTTCGCGCAATATTTCTTCGATGTTCGGGAACAAAAAGAGGTCCTTAGGCGATAAATCATAAGAATACTGACAGTGAATCATCAATTCGATGTTTTTCTCCTTCAAATTCAAATCAATTGCTTGACGTATGAAGCATTACTCGAAGTTATCGATTGTTTTTCCTTTTGTCGATAACTTCTCGTAAGTAAATTGTTGTTTTTTATGGGAAAAAAACAATAATCAAAAAAAAATTAAAATTAATTGAAATTAAAAAAAAGTGAGAGCCTTTATGGAACGTCTTAAATATTTAGAAGAGCCGGACGACGTAGAATGTTTTTTGAGTCTCCAAAGAGATGTAAAGTTAGAGATCTTCATGAAGTTATTGATACAAAGGAATTTTCGTTTACTACACCGATGAAACTACGAACTAGAAATGAAACAGGCGTATCGAAATCAAATATTAAAGAAATATCTGAAAGCCCCGCAAGAGCAACAAAATATCAGAGGCCCACTTAACATCACAATGAAACGAGGTGACATAGTTAATACCATTGAAAGCGAACATGATGATAAAAGCAGGAAGCAATATGAAATTGTTAGAGATAATTGCAAAAAACTAAAAAAAGGTTGAAATCCTGTCTACGAATGATTCCATGATTGATACATGTGTTCACTGCTAAAAGTTCACTAAGACTAATCAAGGTATGAGGCTGTAATGGATCGCAGTGGACTCAATTCAAGCCAATATTTTAGTGTCCCCTACAGATTTCAAAGTTGTGTTATGGAAAAAATTAAAATATTCAAAATAGTTAAAAAAAGGTAAAAGATAGGTCTTATAAAATTATATCTAAAATAACCTGATCAAAAATTCCTGACCTGACCAAAAATTACCAAAAGAACGTAAGGAATGCTTATATTATGTATCGTTTCAAATATTTGAGTTACGTTATAAATATAACCTATTCATCTGCAAATGCACATTCGGAAATGAAAACGGGTTTCAAGCTGTTGTTACCTGGACGAAGTTTCTTAGATAAGATCGCGTATCTTTAATAACTTCGTTTATTAAAACGATAAAGAACACCGGGCGCTTGTCTAACGCCTATTGTGGTAACTAAAGCTTCAGCTTTCATGTTTTTAGTATTGCTTCCTGCAGATGTTTATTATTGTTATTCCTCTTCTTTTGAGGATATCCTATCGTTCTTCTTTTAGCTTGTTGAGTTTTATGCTTGTATCCTTTTCGATAGTTTACTTCGACGTAAAAATGTGATCTTGCTACTTAGTGCTTCATCTAATTGCTTTTCTATCATTTCTCGAAGTTATTTTTCTAGTGATCTTTCATCAATAGCGAGATTCCTCTATAGCTTCGCCAATCTCTTGTTTGGTGTGATAATCACAATTTTTCAGTCAATAAAAGCGCTTCGCTTCCTGCGTCTTGCTAAATAGAACCATCAATTATGCAAAATCCAAAGGAAAACTAATAGATTAACGTGAAGGACGTTTAAGTGTTACGAAGTTAAAAACTTTTCTTCGCGTTAGGCTATCACACAACATTTTTTAACCGCTTGAAAGGCAATGAACCTTGAGAAGAGATACCTGTCATTGTAGACATACATCTTTTTCTGTTCGAATATCGTACGAAATTTACAACTTATAATTAGGAACGTCTACAGAGACGCGTATAACATTTCAAATAACTTGTAATTAACCTTGACTTTAGCACGAAATAAATCTTACATTTTAGAACAAAATCTAATATTGACTGTATTTAACTGATTTAATTAACTGAAATCGTTGCCGGGAACACCTCTTAGCGCATTTTTTGTTCGTTAATTGGTACAGATCGCAAGTTGTAAACAGTAATTGCAATCTCCCATTTAATCGTTCTTCGATTGCTCAATAATTCGCAAGACTTCGATTACGCAAGAGAATTCCTCAAATCATAATAAAATGTAATTATACTATCCGTAACCATCGCCCATACAAGGTAGACAATATTAGCGTGCTTAGTGAAGCATTTTCGCAAAAGGACGAGTTCAATACGATCAACTTCGATGCCTAACACGTTCGTAAGCACTTTCGATCTTTACCACTACAATAATTAATTCTATTCATCAGCGATTGCCGTTATGCTAACTTATATGCATAAGTATGATATCTGATTGTGAGACAAAATCTACGCAAGTATTAAAACCGAACGTTTCAGAATCCTTTTGTGCACGCGAACAGGAAAGAAGTTGCTCAACTAACTCTTAGAAAATGTAGAGCGAAATTTGCGTTATTAATGTTTAATTTCCTCCTCTTTTTTTTTTTTCTTCGTGTCGCATTTTGTACATAAACAGAGATTACAAATTAGAACGAGAAAACGCTTCCACGATTACGTAACGATAAGATTGTGTCTGTAAGGTGTAATTTCGTTCGTTGTTATACTTACTTATTTGTCCTTTCTAAAAAAAATTAAATGCACAATCTACGTAGATCGCGTATGCACGTACGATTCGACATGGATCAATATTAAAAAAATAATAATAATATAGATAAATACATGAGCATACATTTACATATTACATTGGAGATTTGTAACTACTTTACGCAACGATATTAATTTCGTCCATTTTCAAAGTAAGCGTGAGTGTAAGCGTTATGAATTGCGCTAATTAAATAAAGTTTTTTTGTAAGGCTAAATACAAAAAATATATGGTGCAATAGATACATTTTATTTATTGCTGTCGGAAGTGTAAAGAATAGTCGGATAAGTTATTTTATTGAAAATAGAACCACACCTTTAATTATTAGTTTATAATTCTGGGTTTGCTATAATGAGTAGAAAATAACGTAATATATAATTATCCCGTGGAGATATGTATTTAAGATAGGAAGTTAACATACGACACATACGCTACTTCCTATAAATAAGAATCGTTGGTTAAACTAAAAAAAAAAATGAAAAAACACCGGTCCTTTTCTTCGGTTTTGGATTTTAATTTCAGATTTAAGGATACTCTCATTAGACGTATCTCGATAACTATCGGTTTCCGTTCGAAAGTTATCTTCATTTCGTCTAAACAACTCGTATCGAATAAAAGTGCGATAATTACACTAAAAGTAGGAGAGACCTGATATGCGGAGTTCGTTCAATTGCGGGCGCGGTCACATTGAACCTATCAATTAAAGAGGGACATCTAATAGATAATTGTAGATCCTTACACATTATCTAAGTTCACATCTGCCAATTCAACACTAAGCTCCAGGAATGTATTGTACACGTGAAAATAACGTAGAAAGGCTCACACTTTCCTCGATTCCTCATTTGTCTTTAAGTTATATTTTTATATGTTAAATATCGTTTATTATTGAAAAATAACAAACGTTTCATTCAATTCATTCAATTTCATTGAATAACGAGTCCTTACGTGCTTCTTTGGTAGCCTCGTCTGTTTCGTAGTGATAGACGGCGATTTTTCCTTTAAAAATGTTGACAGGACACGAGTTTAAATTATCGAAAACGAGCTCAAAGCCGCCAGAAGGATTTTAACTTTAAACGAGTGAATGTATCGAATTCGCTATTTGTGGCGCTAAGCTCGATGTTATAAATTACGAACTTCAAGCAAAACAATAAATTTTCTTACATTAACACAGATTTCTATGAATTCATGCAGACTTCTTTCGATTTAAAGAATATTTAATTGTAACCATATTAGAACTTTGTATTCATCACTTCTCAACGTACATTACATTGATGTACTTGATAGCAATCAATTTGGATGTATCGCCATATTTTCTTGAAAAGGCGATATTTTGTAGATCCACTCCGGGTCGTCACTAAAATAATAAATAACAAAGGTGTGTAATACAATGAAAATATTAGTTTCTTATAAAAATGATATCAGATTTCTAATTAGCGATGCTTGTTAAGCTGTTTTTGTTTATTTATGCGGTGATTGTTAGTCCGCCATTGAATACCAAGTTTATCAATGTCGCTGCCGTTAATTCAACGTTCATCCGCTGTAGCGTACCAAATGACATCATTGCTTGCTTTATCTGCCATCACAAATAGCTAATTTCACGCATTTGATGCGATTATCTTAAGTTTCGCCGATTCATGCTAGTTACTAAACATTTTAATAACAATCAACACCAATGAGTAGATTTCGAAGATTGTTAGAAATGTATCGATTAAATTACTGCATTATGAAAATCTAATTGAAACCGCAAAAAGTAATTATAGTCTTCAAAGTTACCATTCTTAATCGGTGCTGTTATTTACGACTAAAATCGCATTTACGAAATGTTGCTAGCGTAACACCAAATTAACTCAAATAACATTCTTCAGTGGAGCTCTGTAGGACTAAGCAAAACATGGAGAATTATTTTTATTAATTATCAAATTATAGCTTAAAATTAATGATGATCTTCTCCTTTACTTATCCCTTATTTCTATTTATTCCCTTCTTAATTCACATTAAGAACTGAATGGACGTCTCTCGTACGCGGTCGCTAGCGCGTCAGGGAAAACATGACGTTCTTTCAAATAACAGCATCTGAAATAACCTTGTATTTGAAATACAATTTTAGAACCACAACACTTAGAATTACTTTAAACATTAATTAGCGAAATACTAAAATACTCTCAAAGGCGACCCGACTCGAACCAAAAAGGATCAAATGTGTTGGCCTTTCTTATTGATTCTTCTTACCGATAGTATTCGTTAAATATATCGTCACAATCAACTATGACACATTAAGATATTTTGTGTGTTTTACCATCTAGTCAATTAGCGACGAGTTTCGCCCTGCACCGATATAGAGCGTGCTGCTCTCCTCGTACTTATCCTGATCAATTGCTTTCTACTCATTTAGTTTCATCTCTGGTGTGGTTTACACGTTGAATAACCATGTTAATTGTAGCTTACCACCTTTTCCTTTTCTGAAGAAGCGTGATATGATTACGGGCGAAACGTCTAATTTTCAATTACGTACCATGACGCGGACCAAATCCGGAACACATCTAATTTTAACCGATTCTAATCGTGGTAACCTACGTTATTGTAGGAAAATATAATTAAAACTTTCTTTGCAGAATATCGCGCTGATTCGTCTTATCTTTCTAGAAACGCGAACATATACAGGGCGTCATGTGTAGAATTAAAAAAAGTTAGCGTAGCTTCCAGTAATACCAGAAATTCAATTGAATTGACGATGATACGAAGAGTTAGTTCAGAAAGTAAGAATAATTGTGGAGATAAAAGTTCGGTTGTCATAAAAATAATGCTCCATTAGCAAGTAAATATGCCATTTTACGAGATTGCTTGCTTGTTTCTTGTTCGAAGGAGCAAAAACGTAAAAACTATATTGAGAGCAATTTTGAGTTTTCATTATGCGGAAAAAGAACATCTTTATATTCCTTCAGATTTTAAGATTTGTAAACATATCTGCATTCCTAAAATCTTCCTATTATTCTACTTCCTATTCCTATTATCTTAATTCCCAGAATTCGTAAAAAAAATATTAAAAATACGTAAATATATTTGTAGAAGCCGCTGCATATTTTACAAATTTTTATATTCCGGATATACATATACTGCATTCTAAGATTATGTTTACGTTTCTTGAACAGCTTGGTCACGATATTGAAAACTACACAGCTTACTTAATGGATTAGTAGAACCTAATCCCTGTTCTGAACAATTTTGGGGAAAATAAGTATTATCAGAGCTATATTGGCTTCCGTCAGCGAGGCTTTTCTAGCGTGCCTATCAGTGGATCCATCTACATCACAGACATCACACTTTTCAATATCAAGATGTGCTAAATATGCATTAATAATTTAAAATTTTCCTCAACGAGTAATGAAAAAAAAAATGAATCAATCAAAGATCTAGCAATTAAAAGTGATTCGTTCCTGCAGATTCTGCGATGCAGCTGCTCTGTCGCGCAAACGGGAGCCGTAAAGTTCAAATTCTACCGAGTCAATTGAAATTTTATGCGATTTATTAAATGTAATGATGTCGGAGAAATCAAGGAAAGCTGATTATAAACAAATCCTGCCCAAGATTTGATTATATGCAATATATTAAATCACATATAGGGTCTGTATGCGATACAACATTGATTTCTTAAATGGAAGAGCCTGTATATTACATCGTTTTTTTCCCTTTTAATTCAACCTTCTTGGTTGACTTCTTGGACATGCCTTATATCTTGCTGAGGCTTTGCTTGAGGTAATTTGAGCCTTCTGTAACTTTAATGCCTTTTTTAATTCAATAAAAAAAAATTAATATTTTTTTTTATTGATAATAATTAATAATAAAAATTAATTAATAATTTTTACGTTTTAGTTATTTTATTTAATCGAATATAAAGATGACTGAATGACTGAAGTATGTGTGAAATACTCTCGTATTTCACGCATACTTCGTACGTTAGAGCTATTTCAACTTCAAATCGTCTTCAGAGCATATATCATCCCTGCAACTTTTCTGGTAAATATATTAACGTGTTTTATCCAGATTAATGTATCCTTCTAATCTAATTGTAAGGATAAAGCCTTCATACATTAGAGATAATTCCAGTGTGATTTTCTAAAATTAAATTTTATAATATGCGTTCTTTTATATCTAACCGGAGGTTATTAGCGCTGAAATAAGCGCCGATTGGTTGCAACTTTTATTCGTTATAGACAAGAAAATATTGCACAACTTATTGTTAGATTCATGCTGGCAGGCTATTTTTTTTCGGAGTTATTTTAGGAACACAACATTAAACAACGACAGCAAGGATGATAAATAACACAAAAGAAAAGTGAATGGTTGTATTGATGACAGATATACATAAAAATCTTACCTTTAATTGCTCGTAAAATAACAAGAAGGCTTTCATCAATTTGTTTATAAGTAGTTACATTAACTTATTTCCTATGTTAAGGAAACTCAGGATAATATAGCAACACTGCCCATGAAGGTTCCAAGAGCAATCGCCAAGAACGAATATTAACTCTTTAAGATGTCAAGTAACCAAGATAGCTCTATTCCCATGTAAAACATAAATCCTGTGTTCACTACTATTTATGCTTAGTGAATCCCTGTATTACAGTAGTGCTTATGTTGACTTTCCAACTTTCAAAAATTTTAAATTTGTAATCAAACTCGTAATGGGGGGTCTTCTTACAAGGCTACATTATGTAATATAGTCTTGTTAATCGACGTATGCTAGTGAAATGGATAAACTAAATCATAACCTCACGTGTAGATTATGAAAAAGTTCGACAAAATCAAGAATTTGTTGGTTATATCACGGAGTGTACACCAATTACGTAAAATACACACAGGTTACGTGAAATTAAAACTTTTACGTTACATGTGTTATCACTTAATAAAATCGATACGCTTTCCAACTTTAATAGTTCTCCAAGACAAATACGAAACAATACCTTGCAAAATAGATATTAATTACGTATATTGTAACATAGTAATTAGGAAAAGGCAGTGTTGATATGCATACATAGGTACATAGTCAGTCTCCTAATGTATGTACGTGTACGAGATTCCGTTTTGAATCGTGTGAGAAGCTTATTGAACTGTATCTAATAACAGCAATTGAGTAATTTTCTTTTAAAACGATATTTCGTGAACTAATGCGCGTATATGTGCATGTGAAGCTACGAACAGTACCACCGTATGAACTCGGTAACCATTTTTCGCGCGCGTAGTGTATAATTTTAGGTGTTTAGCAAATAACGTTTCGCGATGCGAGGCAATTCATTTAAGCATGCTTAATCGATACCGAGATTTCGTAATTTAGACGACGTATGTATAGTATGATTTAGTTGTTCTTGAACTGTTTGAAAACGAAATCAAACATTTAGAAATAGTTTTTTTTTTTTTAGCATTTTTTTGAGTTGAGCAAACGAGCTTTTGCTTGTTCGCATTTAAATATCTCATCCTTTACTAATATTTTGTTTAATGGGCTTAAAAGAGAATTTACGGTGGCGAGCAAGGTAGACGATGTTAAGTTTTTTGTATCGATTCTCGGGGAAATCGCTAAACAACACGAGATACCTTCCCATGAGATGAATATATATCATCGTATTTAATCACTCAATACCAACTAAATATCTCAGGCCGACTGCGTGGAATGGAGGTGGAAAGCTCGCCGGGGTAGCATGTCATAGTGATAGTGTTGCCAATTATCATAAAATTTTATTTAATGAACAAGCTTTTAACTTCGTGGCTTCTGGGCTTTTCAGTGGGTTTGTAAAATTTTATCCGGTTGATATTTAACGTTAATATTGTATTACTTTGCTTTCTAACCGTAAAACTTGGTTGAATTTTAATGAGTAACTGATGCCTGTTTGGTGAGCTTCAAACTTTGGGTTTGGCAACACTGGATATCGGAGTAATGTTCACTACCAGTCAGTTTGCGCTTTCCTGCCTTCTATATTCAGAGAAGTTAGTGATTTAGGTTTTGTTGTCATTAATTTTTATCTGTTAAGATTGCCGATTCGTTTCATGTATCTATTGTTTATTTAAAACTTTTGATTTGAAGAATATTTTAAAGAAGCTCCCAACCAACTCACAAACAATTAGAAGAACATAGTTGTTACATATAATTCTAGCGATAACGATTTTTAAATAATTATATCATGACATTAAACTGACAAGTTTGCAAGCAACTATGCTGCAAAGCTCTGTAGATGTCTAGCAGTTACAATCCGCGGCGATGTAATGTCCCTACTTCCCGTTTCCCATTTATCCAAGTACTGGTCCAGTCTTTTTAGTCGGCGTTAAGTTCTTGCATTTTTCATCGTTACGAGGAGGCACGTTGTGAACATCGATTGGCGAAGATATACATAAAATGATGTATAACACAAAATTAATAAAACAAATACAAGTAAATAAATACTAAATGCGACTATGGTTTCTGAAATTAGTATTGTTTGGCTACCATAATAACTGTAAATAAAACATACTGATGTTGCTGTTCTTAACTACGTACTTAGCGAAAACGCTGGAGACAAATATACGATTTCTGTACGATAGATATATCGTAATAGTTTCTGATCTTCAAATTTCGCATTGAAACATGTCATACTGAGCGCTCTGTATGTTTCGAAAGTCTTTTATCATCGTATCTAGAGTCAAGTATGTAATTTAATCTCGCAAAAGTTTACTTTAAGATGTACATATTTACATTTCGGCCATTATGAAGAAAATAAATATATTTACGTTTAGGTACAATTTTATAATTCTAGAGGTTGAAACACTCTGTATATAAACTACATCCCTGTTGTATACGTATAAACAAAATAATTGCTGCCTGTCTTTTGTACTCTTCCTTCCAGCGAAAAACGGTCGCTTTAAGCTACATGTTCGCAATCTGACAGGACGCGTTGTCTTGTGACAATGGAATGCGCAATGTGTGGAGGGCTTAACAGATACAACGTTTAGGTCGCAACATTAACATAAACATGTTTTAAAGAGATGATTAAATGTCTATGTAGTGATAATATTAATGTAAGCTATGGCGTGCAAATTTCATCGAATAAATCCTCAACTAACAATTGCGTAAGAGCTACATTATAATAGCTAATTCTTGTATAGTTGTAAAGAATTCAGATTGAGAATTCCCCTGCAACACCTATTGCGCTTCTTTAAAATGCCGCTCGTATAAATGTTACCTCACTCTGGAAGGTAAGGCATCTTTTACACCATCCTAAGCCGGCAAATGGACTTGTTACAAGAATTTCATAACAAATAGTTACAAAGCATTAATTTGATTACATGTTATAAAAAGTATAAACGACGCATTATATAGGATTGGTCAGAAATTCACGGAAAATCGTCACCTAAGGCGATTCTATGAATAATTCTAAGGCGATAATCCTAGTTTAGAAATGTTGTGTATTCATTGGTTAAGCTACACGGATTAGTTTAAAGAAATAGTGTAACTTTGCGAAATTAGGCATAAAACATCCAATACGCCACTGTAGTGTTGCATAATTCCATTTGACTGTGAAGAACATGGGTTATTATAGAAGATTTCAAGAAATTTAAATTATACGTTTTCAATGTTCGTGACCTTTTGTTTTGTGTCTTTTGACACAAAACAACTTTTTTGAATTAGGTTTTGTCGACTTACAATTAATCCTACCCGACTATTTTCCGGGTTAACTGTTGACCACGGCGTATGATTCAAAAATATTCATAATATTTGTTAGAACTGCCGCTCTGCGATGGTATCCACAAAGCACAGGTTTCGAAAGCTTCATCGGCTTTTTGAGGCGATAGAAATCGCTGTCCTCATTTTTGTTTGACATTCAAAAACAAAAAGAGGTAATTGGGTGAAATTAATTTGAATACGGACAATAATACCAAATGTTCTTGTATTACAGTATACATGTATATTTAAAAAAATAAAAAATTATGTTCATGGGCCGTCTGCTTACTCTGATTCATAAAATTTGGTGGAGTAATGGATCCAAATAATATAATGTTATACATATAAATAAATATATTTAGTACCATCTTCCTTATCAACAGAATCCGGTGTGCTCGCTAAACTGTTCCCAAATGTCTGCAAGAAACTTTCTAGTTTATTAATACATCGGCTATCTGGTAATCAATGAATAAATATCATTTCTAGTAAGAACTGGATAGGTGAAAACAATAACGCTACAAATAAGCGAGATACTTGCAAATACGTTGCATGCGATTCTTCTCATGTTTTGAGATACGAATCTTCTAACCTTCCTTGAATCGATTTAAAACCATCCTTCTCGAGTTTTCAAATGTCTCAGCTATAGTTTATCCATCTCGCGGATGCTTCTGGAGTACATAAATAATGATCAAAGATAAGCGTTGTATTTCCCTCTTCTGCTCTCTAGAGGTTAGTTAACCGAACACTTAGGACTGAAACACTTTACTGCTACAAAAACTTGCTGACGCAATATCTTCGACGAGGACGAGAATTTGATTCCATCGTACGAAAAAGGAGAAAGGTTTTCAATAGGAGGTTTGTACGCATTTCAGAGAGATTCAATGATAATAAAGCTGAACGATGTCGTATCGGTTCCTAATTTCAAACAATCGCCCTTATACGAAGAATATTTTCTTCATCTTAGAGCATAGCTATAATATAAATAAAGTCTTTAGAGAAGGAACTATATAAAGTTAGGAACTTTATTCGGAGCGGTACTTCCCGTTAAAGAAAACAATACAGACTCACATGTTAGCCTGAAAAGGAGAATGACAGTAGTAGATACAGGCAAACAAATCTTAATCGTCCTTATACTTATCTTGCGCAAAGCTTCTAATGGTATCAATCGTAGCTAATACGTGTTCCTCCATAACCCTCCGAAAGTGGAAGGAACACCTTTTTGTTTGAACACATTTGTTTTGACTATTGGGTTTGTAAAGTTCCGTAAATTCTTATAATAGTCAAATATAACTCTGCTGCCACGGGCAGTCTTCAGTCATGCTAGACAACATGCTTGCGCACTACATCCTCCAGACATCGAGAGTTTCTGTCATAAATGTCAAGTGCAGACATTAAACCTCAAAGTTTTAATAAAGGAAAGTCCATCATTTTGTAACGATGTTTAGGAAATTCTTCACGAAATATATATGTTCATATTTGCGGCAAAGAACTTGAGAAATTTCGAATCTAACAAGTCACTCTCGTAGAAAAATTTTCCGGGGGCGACTGTACTAGGTCGTATATAGCTTCGGAAATAGATCCTTGTTTAGTGGGATCATCACGGTGTCTTGTAGCATACAATGGTCCGTTACCTCCGGCAATATATGGTAGATAGTTGTTGTTAACAGGCACAATATTATTGGCGAAACAACGACACGACGACACTAAGGAAATTATTCTACAGTAGACAATGACCATGAAAGGCTCAACTTAACTAAGTCACTGAAACAAATAGGTCGTTAAATATACACTATTAACGTTAAAGTAGAAAGAAAAAATAATTCTATCAAAAGAAAATCACAAAAGCGTTATTAGTAGAGAGGACAAAGGCGGATGAACTTATTCCTTTTTTTCAGCGACTAGACAGACTCGTGGTATGATTTCATTCGCTTCTGTCCTCTCTAGTTATCAGATCAAACGAATTCAAAACGATAATTCGGGCAGCAAGGTCATATACATATATGTACATATGTACGTAACACATATAAAAAAAGACAGTTGAAAAATGTCGTAATAGTAAAATAAACTTAGAGGTGTAATAATAATAGATCATTAAAATTGGCGCATTATTTCGCAATAAGCGGCCGCGATGACTTGTTTTTCGACATTTTTAATCGCTATTTACCTTATTTGCGTTCATCAAATTACTTTATACGTATCGCAAATTTCATTATATAATATAAGTGCGCCAATGATATTTTAAAATCCAAACCTGTATCGGAATACAAAACTGGAGAGAATGTAACGGACTGCATTAATTTTTCCAAATTTTTCCGGTAAGTTTAACAACTAAACTAAAGAAAAGTAAGCGCGAGAACTCTACGTAAAGTTACTACTAGGTAACTTAGGATTTGTTTGACATTCTCGCGAACACGAATTATTTCGACATTAATAAAGGACTACTAATTTTATAAACAATAACAACATTGGCATTTAAATAGACGCTTTCTAACCAAGACTCAAATGAAATACCAGCTTCTTCGATAGAAACTTATTACATTATTATTATTCGAGTAATCCATTATTTACCAATGAAGCTAGACATTATTTCCAATCAACATGTTCATTTTAATTTTCTTGGCTGTTACCATCTATAGAACGTACAATCTGCTAAAACAAAAATGTCTATCTTATTGTGGATACTATCTGCAACCGGTTATGCAACGAGTAGAAAGAAAATTTGGTAATTAAGGTGATTATCAGTGTAAGAGTGACATACACATCGAATGTTATATAAGGACGGTAAGTAAAATTTAAAGTTCATCCCATGTCACCGTGAATATGGCTTTTTACGTTAAGAAGTTTGTAATCACCCAAAAGATACTTTCACTACTAATGGCAGATAGTTTGTATTCATATGTGATTTTGACAAGTGCTATTTGTAAATATACACACGATCTTCATAGTGCTAGTCTGACAACGTCTGACGACAATAGAGACGTATGTGCACTATTTAATTTAATTTAATTTAATTATTCCTTTCCTAAAATCGGGAACTATTTTTATTCGGTATTTATGATAACAAATAATGAGGATTGCATTAACGGAAAGTCAAAAAAAAGTACGTATTTACCAATTTATTAATATTTAATTTACATTGCGCGGGAAACATTTAATAGAAAAAGTTGACGGCGATATCTACGTTGCTCGTAGTTAGCGAAAAGAATGTAACAACATTAAATACAAAAGTAATAATTTGTTGTCGTAAATTTTCACGTGTACAATATTATGTCCAGCTGCCAAATCAAAGCAAGTTCACTAAAATATGACAGCAGATTTCCTTTTAGGACATTGCGGGCGATGTTACCCGTGCAAGGACAGGACTTAGAAGAGTTTCTCTGTATTTATTGATTAAAACAATTTGTGTTCAATAATGTAATATTAACCACAAAATGTAATTACTTCAACTTCCGCAAGGTTTGTGTTATTTTTATCAATAGGTCGGTATAAGCTATCAGTTCTTTGTATAAGGTTAAACTTGCCTTTAAAATGTGAGAAGTGACCCACAATTGATCAATAATAATGACAATAAATAAACACCCTCTCGATGACCGAAGAACAAAATCTTTACCGGAGGATAGAAGACTTGGATTGTACAATAAGTAATTTGAGACACCTTGTACGAACTTTACGAAATACCGTTGAGGAACTTGCAATCTCCGTGAATCTTATGCAATAAACCTCTTTTCGACTTTTTTCACATTACAAAATCAAATAAAAGGAAATACGGCGATAATGTCTAGTATCAAATGAAAGCTTCATGAATAGTAACATTTTTCTGAGATAGTTGACGTGGTAAATGGATATATTTAATAAAATCTGGACTGGAACTAACTTTTGAAAATGAGCCCAAGCTTAGAATTTAATTTTGCCAATTCACAAACCACATTAGAGCTAAGATTGCTTAACACCAACATTACAATTGATCTTTTAAAATCATTTCCTCGACACCATGTATCTACGTAATCTACAATCACGAATCCATGTCTAAACTAAACACAATTAGTATAGTTCGATATTTGCACAGGGAACTGTATCACTTCCGTAATATCTCTACAGCATTCAATTATGTGGACCGCGGTAACATAACAACACATTGTATTTCATAAATGCAACACTACAACATCAACCTATCATTTGCTGTTATTTAGAACTTATTCAAGCTGTGTAGTTTTTGAAGTATCAGGAAGAAAAATGTTCTACCTACTACGCTATGGTGTTGTATAACGGTTGTTGTGCGCATGCAATTGAACTTATTATACATGTTTATGTTGCCATTATACGACGAAAAATTGTAAGGATATCTCCACCGCTTGTTTATATGTATAAACGTGTTCGTTAATAAGATTGCAACTTCTCTACCTTTCGAAGTAAAACGTGTTTTAATGGCGTTGGTAATGTGATTTTTAATAGGCATTCTTCGTGTCAATGTAGGCCACTGCATTTACTTTTTTTTCTTTCAACTTTTTTCCAATTTCGACTTTAAACGTTTATTGATAATAAATGTAATTGATTGTATGTGAGGACAAAATAAAATCAAATAATTTCTTTTTATTACAAAAGAACTAGAACGTTGATACTTAAAAAAAAATAAGTATATTTTCCTTATGAATATACATAGTTACAACACACTGGGACGAAGAGTTGCAGGTGATCGACAGAACTTTCAGAATAGCAAACATAACGTATTGAAATTATCTGTTAATGTGCAGCTTTAATATCGCAAGTAATATTCCTCTTTGAATGTAACTAGTTCGTCACCAATAGAACGTTGCCACACCAAGCGTGTTATTTACATTGAGAACATAGCATATAGCCACCTATTGTATTTTCGTTCGAGTCTTATTAGTTTCTACAACTTTTCAATCGTAATTCTTACAAAACAGCTATATTCATAGCTTGCCCATCATGCCGAAAGCGTTTTGTAGTCGATGCAAATTGTTAATTGCATCTGTTGCAAATTTATAAAAGGAGCGAAATGATGGCGAACCTCTACTGCCTTTAAATGCTAATACGTCAGGTAGTATTTATTTTTTACTCATAAAAAGGAGTAATATAATTAATTATATTATATAATTTTACAGCAAGGATCTAGTCCTAAACGAAAACATCATCAAAGGGGGTGGCCATTGATCAATATTGACAATTTTACTGAGTGCGTAATCAAAAATGCCGTATATAATCTGGACAAAAACAGCAGATGCCTTAAAAAGTTAATCATCTGTTCTTTAATAAATTTGAATTTTGCATAGTTGTAGAGCAACATGTTACTTCTTCGACGCTGTAATACGTGATATATTTGCAGGCGGGCAAATGCTACTTTGGAAAATCCCGCATAACATTGAATCATTACAATAAAGATGACCCAAGAAGAGCGCTGACGAGTTGTGTTGAAACAAATAAATTTTTTATCGGAGAATGTAAATTAATGCCAAGATGGACACTGTTTACGTGGATTCTGCACCATCGTTTGTCACAGTGAAATTTTGGGCAGCTTTAGTTAAACGTGATTATAACAGCTTGGTTAACGATGAATAATCAAGACGGCCAAAAACAGCTATTACTATCAATAACATCAGAAAAGTTCACCAAACAGTGCTAAATGACCGTCTATGAAAGTTAGGTGAAGATATACAGAAAGAAGGTGTTTGTTATATATTGACCGAAGATTTCGATCCCTATTAGAGATGAGATGTGAAATACACCGATAATCTCTTGAAGCC
Organism: Oryctes rhinoceros; assembly: GCA_020654165.1. Lineage (NCBI taxonomy): Eukaryota > Metazoa > Arthropoda > Insecta > Coleoptera > Scarabaeidae > Oryctes > Oryctes rhinoceros. Next base: position 15,069,653 of record JAIOKQ010000230.1, on the reverse strand, counting down.
AAAGCACGATCGAAATAGAGGACTGCGAGACATCAATCGAAAGAGATGAAGACCGTTCTATCGGCTAGAAAATTGATGGCGACGGTTTTCTGATGCGTCTCACACTACAACGATCGTCATGGTAAGATTTCACGAATTGGGGTTCGAATTGATAGGTCCTTTTCACCAGATCCTATCACCAGTGATTTTATTCTGTTTCTCATGCTCAAAATTTCATACGGAGGACAAAAAAAAATAACCTTACATGTGAAAGCTGTTGTCACATTCGTATGTATAATATAATATACACAAAAGGCCAACTACTATTTAATCAAATTGAAGCGATAGAAGTATAGCTGAGAAATAAAGCCGCATTTCACACAAAAACTCTCGTTTCTGCGTTATGTTGACAACTTTTTAAACTGCCTTGGTAGGCCCTTAAAGAAATAACAATATTTCGCAAGAATCTCAAATATACTGAGAACTATTATTAACTGGATATTTGATATACAGGATGTTCTATTAAAAATAAGCAATTTTTACTTGATATATTACTATCAAAAATTCTTAAAAACAAATTTTCAGCTAATAATAATTTCCACTACTCGACTAACCAACGATTTAAAAGCTTCCGAATTCTTACGAGTACCGATACCTGAAATACCTTACAAAAACAATTCGCGGATTTTATATGGCTAAAGATTAATTTAAAAAAAATGAGATTTACTTAAATGCAAACCATTGTTTAACGTTACTATATTCATTTTAATAATTTTATGTTGCAATATGTTAATTACACTTATAATTGTAATGCGTTAACGTGTAAGTTTTACTTGTTTTAATTACGTAATCTGCAAGCTGTGCTTTGTTGTACCATAAATAATTGTAGATCAATAAAATGTTTACATGTTTTTGTGAAAGGTAATTCACAAAGACGTAAAGAGTAAAATAGGGCCAAACTAGGACTTACGTAAAATTAAAGACAAAGTAACTCGCTCTTTAATTGCCGAAGATATTATTACAAATTTTATACCTTTTTCCGTGTTTTATTGCAAAACAATTCGATAGTGATAATGTTATACCAGGACAGTGATCCTTTCCAATTTTCAAATTTGTTTAAATGTTTTTAATATATTTATTAACACTGCCACGCTGGATCATTAAAACACTTTAATAGCAGCAATTGACAAACAGGTAGATGGAATAGTGATTAGCACAAAATTTGCAAAAAAAAGGAATTTACAGTAAGCCTTCCTCTAGGCCAGCGTATCGCAGAACAAAATTTTAAGGAACACTATCAGAATAAATTTAGGCTTTTAGTTACACAATTATATTACTTACACACGTTTATTCCAATCTTTATATCATGCGCAAAGGCAATTTCATTCGTTGCATTAAAGAGGGAAATATTTCTTAATTTTGGAGCAACAAATCCATTTCGTTACACTTATTGTTAGTAAATATATCTGCTGCGCAAGCAATACTCGTTCACCATGTTATTAAAATTAAAATTTCTATTAAATTTTGTACGAAGAAAAGCAGTAATTCGCTACGCAATTTTAAATGTTCGACGGTACAGTATGTCGGCTACTCATTTCATCGCGTAAAGCTATAAGTAATTTACTTTAGGAGTGATTGAGATTTTACATAGTCGGACATTTTTACAACTACTTCTAAACTATATAAAAGGAGATAATATTTCGTTTCATAATTTTTTTGGAACACTTAATGATTAGCCAGGGCCCGTAACGTACGAGCAATTTTTTATCGTCAATAAAAATACGGCAATTGCCCTCTCAATTGTTATATAAGTTGTACAGTGGCTGGTCTCACCGTTGCAACGACTAAATCCTGCGTGGCTAGTAGCCACGTACTTAGGAGCCAAGTACTTAGGAGGAGACCTGCCGATTCTATAATAATCAAAATGCATGGCTACCAGTGAGACACACAAACATAGATGTCACTGTACATCTCTCAGTCGCGTCAAACGTAACTATGAGAGCCGTGACATCTTAGATGGACATCGCTGCACATGGTAAATAACCAGGAAAATAAATAAAAACCCATGTACGTACTTGTACGTTCTTAATAAACTTCGCCATTCATTTGCTTTAAACAGCTAAAGTAAATTCCGCTATTGTTTTCCCGACGTACACTCACAATCGGAGATAAATACCGATCTTTATACTGAACGCGTGACGAGTATAAAACGAACTGAATTCTTTAATAATCAATAGATAGGAGAAAGTGAATAAGAAATTAATAATTCTCAAACAAAGTAGAGCTTATTTGTTCGAATACGCAGAAGTACAGACGTTCATTCAAATCGTTTCGCTAAAATCGAACTCGCATAGCTGCACTATGAATAAGTGAAACGCACTGAAAAACTATTGCGATATCGCTATTAAGGTTTTCGGAACAACTTTATGGTGATAGCGCTTTATCACTGGATACAATCCTGACAAATTGTAACGTTGAAATTCACGCCATTCACACGGTTTAATGGATACAACTTGCGTTACGTAGAAATCATGAGATTATTTAAAATTCGCCGTCGAACAATTTTCATGGATGAGATTGCGTCAAGAAATGGCTAGTAAATAGGAGTTGGTTTCGCAAAAATGCTATGCTATCTTTTTATTGTTGTAGCTTTTTCGCCGCAAGATGTTGACACAATAAACAGGAAGTAAGTCGAAGAGAGATTAAATGGCTTCTTCTCGTCTTCCTCGTCGAATTTAGTTTCTTTAGGTGCACCATTTTCTGCGCAATGTAAATTCAGTTTATAACCTCGAACGTTAGAAAAGCGAAGATAAAATTAGGGTGGGTCTTTGCAATAACTGTCCGATCGATATAGAAATCTTTAATAACGTTTGTCGATTAAAATTGACCCTGTTAAATAACCAAAGGTTGCGTATTTGAACATTTATCATATATATGTTTTTATTCTATTTTTTTATTTTTTTGCAATCAAAATTAAATTACGAAGCCGAACACTGTGATTCTGGAACACTTCACTATCACTCTTATCACAATATTTCACTAACACTGGATAGTTCAATTCAGTTTTACTGCAGAAAATGATGATGAGTTTAGCTGTCGAAACGTACATCCAGTGTTAGTGAAGCGTTGTTGTATGAGCTTGATAATGTCGCGTTTTACAATTTTACACTCAGTTTAATTAATTAATGCAAGACAGCTATTTCGAGCATGCGTCGATCCTCGAAATAGGTTTCTCGGATTCATTTAATCAAACTTTTGCGATGCGGAGTGTACCGATACATTAGTACTGTTTGCCGTACTATCTTGGAATCCTTGCTATCAATATTTTGTTCTCCGACGAGATCGAAGTACTTGTTTTATGCTTGATATATTGTAACTATAAGGCCTGCCATGCCGATCTCTCGAAGGACCACAGACTGTACTAGAACAGTTGTCGAGAGTTTTATTTTATAATCGTATCCATTCATCGACAAGTTTGTTGGTGATTTTTTTGGTCGAATCACATTGCAAACTCAAAAATATCCAAAACAGATGTAGAAGATGGAAAGATTCCACGTCCGCTAATGGAATAATTCATATTTCAGTAAAGGTCTCGTAACTCAAAAGTTAACTGTGGTCGTAGTTGAAGGTAAATTTTGATAAAGATAATAACCTCTAATAAAAATAGCCTAAATTTATTTATTAATAATATGTAAAATTTATTTTTATAGGCCACTTTTAACTGCTGGATTGTTCATTTATTTTAGTATTATATAATTTGTTTAAAAGTAAGTTACTATCTCACTTGTTTTTAGAACTACAGGGTGAGTCCAATTACAAAAACTTGTACATTTTATTGCATTGATTTTAAAAATTAAGACAGGAAACAATTACATGTGAAATTTTAGTCTAAAAATATGTTTTTATTTGATAGAGCAGTCCGTATATTACCAACTTAAATGAAAGAATACTCAATTCAATTTAAATAATATTGTACAGTGTGTCCCAAAAAGTTTTACAAAAATGGAGAAAAAATTTACCTTACACTTCACAAAAAAAAACAATCTTGATGAAAAGCTCTCCATGACTTGTAGATTCGTAGAGTCAACTCCAAAATTTTTAAAACATTGGCTGGAATACAGGGGCAATCAAAAATTATGACTTGAAGTGAGAGTCAAATACGTACAAACTTTAACGATATTCTCAGATAAAAATTACATTATTAATTAGTTTATTAAATTCTATTATGACGTTTCGAAATAATCTGGAGTTATAGGTTCATATGTTTCTGTAATGATTCTGTCAACATTACCAACATCTTGCAATGGCGTCTAAAGATATACCGTTTCTTTCAAGTAGCCGCACAAAAACGTCTAGAGGGGTAACATCTGGAGACGTCGGAGGCTGTGTATCTCCCGATCATTTTACCGTTAAAAGTGTGAAGGAGAAAATCTGGAATATTTGTTACAGTTGCATGATGCTCCATCCTGTTGGTATCATATTTTTCCTCGTTCATTTAATGGTAGTTCATCAAGGAAGTCCGACAATTAATTATTTAAAAATTGTAGGTATCTTTCTCCATTCATGTTATTTGAAAAAAAGAATGATCCAACAATTCTGTCTTTGTAAATACCAAACAATATATTATTTATAATGAATATTGATCTTGTCAACAAAGCATGTGTCATAAATAAATTTGTTATTTTCTAATTCTCCTTAGATACGAGCACGAAATTCGAACATTCGTTCAACGTCTCCTTTATTTAAAATATGGGCAAATTGGAGTTTGTACGGTTTAAATTTATTGACCTGTAAAATTTCTGCAACTGTAATTTCACTTACATAAATTGGATCTTCTTGCAAGTGAATATTTTGGATTTTCCACGGTCGATTGGATCGCATCAGTTTCAATATCTTCATTTCTAACTCATGCTCGATGTTTCTTTCTAAATTTATTCCCAACACATCCAGAACTGTTGACTTTACACATCCTAACGGGATCCTGCGATGTGACAGTATTTTATGTAGACAAGTTTGTGCGTATTTTATTTGTCCCGTATTCCCGCCAATGTTTGAAAAGTGTTGTATTTGCTTATGAATCTACAAGTTATGCTTGGCTTTTCATCAAGAATGATTTGTGAATGATTTCTATTTTTTATAAAACATTTTGGGACACACTGTATATACGTTACGTTAAAAGCGTTAATTAACTGTGAAATTTTAATTAGTAGTCACGCAATATTTGTCGCATTCGCCAATTAAGTCTATATAAAAATTACAAAATAAAGTCAAGATTTGATCTTTTTATTTTTAATTATCAGAAACATATAGTTAATAATTAGTTATTTTTAGTTAATAAATTACTGCAGTATTAACACTATTCATTTTATTATTATTATTAGGAAACATGAACGTTTACGTTACTAATTAAATAAATATCAATAAGGTACTAAGTTGTTGAACTGGTTATTCTATCGTCATCTATAAACAAACACATTACCTTAAATATATAAATAGACCAGTAGTTTAGATGATTCGTGCGTTTAAAAAGTAATTTGTTAATAAGATTACTGAATGTGTTATAGTCGTACTTAAAATCAAAACCTTTTTTTTGGGTTGCGCCGATGGTGTCGGTTAAATGAGAATCCTTTTATGTTTCGAAATCTGTTTATTCTCTTTTCAAAAAGAAAATTCCCTCTTCTTAATTACATCTCAGTTTATGAATAAACATCTTTGTTTTGTATTGTACATCTTAATTACCGCAAGTTAATGTCAATAAAAACATACACATTGTTTAGTATAAATTTAACATGTTCGCCCATAAAGTTCAAAATTATAACATAAGAAAGAGCAAACAATCTAAGATGTAATTTGACAATGTAATTGTAATGTAACAAAAGGGGGCCAAATTTTTTTTTTCAAGAATAAAATAAACAAATTTTGAATTTGAATTTTTTTGTACCGCCCATGATAGTTCTTCGAGAAATTAAATCATTTTTGGAGGGAACAGTCATTTTCGGCGTTTAAATGGTATACGGTACTTAATTAATTTACACTTAAAAAAGTTATTTCAACTTAATTCTTTGCGATCAAATTTAATGCTAACCTAATTGCAATACTTAACGTTAGAATACTCCGAATGCATAAAATAACATGCATTTCTCTAACTTTGTTCCAAATCCAAGACTAATTACCTTAATTTAGTACAGCCAGTTATCCTCTGTTTCTTTTTGGTGTTACCGTTTCTGCAAATTAAGCTCGCCATGGCTGTCGACGGTAAAAAAACGATCAAATATCATACGAACAATACGAGCAAATCGACGAACTTCAACATCCAGCGCCGCAGAAAGGATGAAAACGAACGATCATCAGGATGAACAGAAGACGAACGATATTCCCATTGAATAAAAAAGTTCGATCTAGGACGGCCGCGAAACAGCACGCGATCTGTCAATTATATACGGCGACGTACGGACACATGCTCTGCGGCTGGCCGGAGAGCGCTATGAATTTACCCGACAGTTAGTACGGTACTGAGGCAATTCAACAACTGAAAGAAACCTCAATTCCGTTCTCTTGTCGGATGCGAAGAAAACATGCTGCCGTGTGGTAAGCACGTACTCATCATGACTGTGACGGTGTTTTGTGATTATTTACGTAAAAAAAAAAAAGTAAGTTTGAAAGAAGGGGATATAGCCTCAACGGATTTTAGCAGGTACGCCGATTGGAATCTTTAAATGAGTACTTTTTATTTATAACAAGTTTAGTGATTGATTGCTTACGTATATTAAAATTAATATTTATTAATCTAATAGTAATAAATAGTTTTTATACTTTCAACAGTAGCTGTCAGTTGCTTTGTTCTACCTTTCCATATTTATAAATGCACCTGTGACACCACTAATTTTTTCCTAAGAATGATTGATTAATACGTTTAATAAACATTAAACGCAGCAATCGAAACAACATATCAAAATTCATGTCAATACTGGGATCAATATAGATAAGTTTTCCTTCTAATCGAAATACTTCTTTTATAATTTCGAAATGTTAGACTATTTATTATTAATAATGAATCTACATAAAAATAAAACAAGAAAATATACAAAGAAAGCACCGAAAAAAGCAGAACAGAGTAAAAGAAAAATGGAAGTGCCAATAGCTTTCTTATCAGATAAATCAACGAATATCTGACGCCCTGATCTTCCTGAGAAACGTTTTTTTCAATTTTGTAGTTTTAAACCAATCAACCTTGAAGCTCAAACTTCGTACATGTATTTGGTTTAATCGTCCAAATTACAATATTTCATCTTTCCTTACCTGCTTAGCACATAGATCGTTCGTAGTCAAAATAATCTAATTTTAATTCACAGGAGACATCCTACTAATGCCCTTATTTACTTAAGCCGACTTAGTTATAACACCAAGTATTAGACACACCAGATATTTTTTCATGATCATGAATCACCTGACGTCCCTCAATGGTTAAATCACATGTAACATCACGATTGTACACAACACTTTCAAAAAATTTAAAAAAATAAATAAATTCGTTTTGCCTAAATTATAATGCAATCTACATACAGATACGCAGGCTGCTTTATTTTTGAACACCACCATAGGAATCTCGCTTATTATATTATTGAGGGATAAACGTAGGTTTAAATTTGGGAAATTTTGTGTTTGCTATGAATCCGAAGAGAAAACGGATTCGCGACAATTGTCGCTCGTATTGAAAAAAAAAAGAAGGAAGAATGATCATTTTCTTCTTTTACCTTTACAACCTCTTTCATTGAAGTTGCTGTTAAAATGAAAATTAGGCGGATAGGTAAACTCCATCCATACTCAAGCAACTTTCTATTAATATCTAAAAAAAATATTACTGTGTGGCTGTTGTTCTTCAGTTCGATGAATAAAAGATACTTAACACATGTGGTTTCTCTTCGTTGGTATACTACATGAACGATAATTGAAATGTTAAACAGTTTGAACACTTTTAGCCTCTTTATTTAATTTTAAAATGCTTTCTTTGTCAATTAAATCTTTCAATTTTGTTAATATGTCTAACTTGATTAAAATAATAATAAAAAATTCTTTCTAACACTGTCAAAATATTAATAATAAAAATGTCAAGACTGTTGGATGAAAAATCAAAAGTGGCTTAAAGAATGCCTTTTCACTTTTTCTCTGCAAAGCCAAATAAAGATTCAGGAGATAAAAGAAGAGAATTGGTATTTTTTTTAGTCTTGAACAATATTTGTCACGGGCTCATTTTTTTTTTTTTGGGTTCCTAATAAACGCAAAATTTGGTAAAGTTGGGAAATTAATTAAATAATAAGCCTATACTACATATGAACTTAAATAGTGAGCAGTACCTATTATATCTTTATGGTTCAATAACCTCTTAAGAAAAAACTATATGTGGTACTTCATACTTTACAAAAATAGCTTCACCGTAAAACAAATGGACCATTTATTACAATATGATAAAAATAAAATAGTAGACGTTTTTCATTGTAAGATCTTTAATTAGAAATATCTCTTATGTAATTCTGAAATTACCGAAACAAACGTGTATATCTAGCAACGATTAATAGTGCGGACATTTATATTAAGAATTAGCATTGGTACTCTCTAAGTATCACTATAATTAATTCCAGAGTTTGATCTATATCTATTCTAATAAATCCACGTCTTTTCTTCTCTAATACCGTAACAAAAATGGATTACGTACTTTAACAGCTTTCAGTAGTATTAACGGAAGCGACACGTTCAATTAATTTGTTCTTAGATCGTAAGATAAGTACGAGGCAATGAAAAAGAAATCAATGTAATTGCTTTTGCGTTACCTGTCATATTGGAGAATGGAAAAAAGTGCGATTTAGTTTGATTTCCTTGAAAAGTTTTGACACCTTTAGATCTTGTAAATGTTTAATGTAATTAATAAGTTGCTATTACTTTCTATTAAAATTCAAAGCTATAAAAGCCGAGACGTCTGAAGCATCACTGAAAAAGACTACTAATAACAACCGCTTCTTTTTAATATCTTACATATGCACGGATTATTCAATAGAAACATACTCTTTCATCGCAATACGAACGAAATTCAGCCGTTTATGCCGGTCGTGCTAATAACAAGCACTTGCTGCTTGGCATGATGCAAGCTTAGGAGAGATGCGAGATGTACATATTTCGCATAGAAAGGCACAATAGGTATCCTCTTTCTCTTCGTCCGGTTTCAGATTTACTTGCTTGTTTACGCCAGGAAGTTTTACAGCATCAGGACAGCAAAAATTAGATTGTTTTCTTGTACCAACCATTTTATGGTTTCCGAATTATTCCTCATTAAAATTTATGGATTTGAACCAATTTTCAAAGCATTTTTTCCACCCTAAAAGTGGAATCTCCAAATCGTGATTTTGTTTGGCTTCAACAGCTTCTTGTTCGTCTTCTCCTTCGAATAACCAATTGCTTGCCATGTAGCGTGGAAACTAGCATTGTCACGATCGACAATTGTTTTTTCCCGATTTTATCGACGACTTTTGGCACAGTTTTTCGATCCTCCAAACCAATGCTTGCGACAGGACAAGAAAAAAAGCAATCATTTTCTCGGAAGTGCATTTCTAATAGAAGCATATTTCTAATAGAAGATATTACGTGGAAAAGCTAAGCGGTTACGTCAATAAATTACTTCAAGAGACGATTTTGAAGGAACTTTCGGGTATCTGGACAAGTTCAGGAAACGTAAGAGCTAAGATAACAAGACGATGGATGGTTTTTGTAAATGGTTGGACATCCCGATGCAGAAGTGCTGTGTAGCAATGTTTCTGCAACGAAATTGAATCTATGGAGTTCAGGATGTCAGTATCAACGGATTTAAGTATTACAAGACTTACTGGCAAGATTTTTTGATTTTGTTAATGTTTTTTCAGTTTTTATGTTGTCTTCTTTGTATTTTGATTGATTATTCTAAAGAGCTTGTAACTACCAGTGAGGGAATAATTCCGTTATTAATAGTGAACGGTGAACGAAACAAGCGCTTTGAGGAAGAAGACGAAGAAGACGAAGAAGACGAAGAAGACGAAGAAGACGAAGAAGACGAAGAAGACGAAGAAGACGAAGAAGACGAAGAAGACGAAGAAGACGAAGAAGACGAAGAAGACGAAGAAGAGGAAGAAGACGAGACGGAAAGAGTTTCTCCAGAGAAAGATGTATCGCACAAAGAAGTCCTAAAGTGTTTTTACCATCCAGTGTTCAGTTTTAAAGTCTTAGTTCTTCCAAAAACACATTTGAAACAGCTTAAGCAAAAAGATTTTCAATTTGTTCGGAGCAACCGGGTGTACTATATTTCTAAAACGAACCCTTTAACTTTTTCTACGTATTCGTATCCATTCAAAAAGAACATTCAATATATTTCAACATTACAGGAAATAGGCAAAATCGCACAAATTAACCAAAAACAAAAAATAATTCGTTTGAAGCGAAATACACATTTTGCAATAACAAATTGATTTCGATTTATACATATCAACGTATTATAATAATACCATTCCTAGTAATAGTTTCTTTCCGGATGAAAGTTGTTTACTATGCAGTCGTATGTGTAATGCTAGCAAACCGTTCCTTCCTATACGCGATCGCTCAATTATAATTGTACATTTGTATTGTACATTCACATAATACGTAAAATAAATGCCCGGTAATTTGTCGATTGCGGAATTCCACGTAATTAATTCGATCTTTAATTTAAGCGCGCGTGCAAACTATAGAAATTAGAAATGTACAAAAATTTCTCCTCCAAGACAATAAAATACTCCATCCTGCTTATTCACGTCTGCGCTTATTATAACGCAGTTGTTTTTAATTGAAAGCACACGAAAGAATGCTATTTACCGTGTAGAACTGCTTTTGTTTAATACATATAGCGAAAGAAAGTAATTAGTAACTTAGTAACATTCCATTGATATTGATAAGTATTGGAACGATAGATTTTGTCCGAGTATATTTCCTTAAATTAAATCATCGTCGTGGTACAATGTTTAACGCTATAAAGTTTAAACGAGTCCTGAACTATCTAAAATATCTCCAATTTCGATTTAACAATTAAGTTTTTGTTACCAGCCAAGTAGAAATATATCTTTGTATTTAAGCAAATAAATATGCCCTAAAATTAAAACATACGAAACAACTCCGAACAAAAGTAAAACAAAATGCTTGCTTTACAACACACAAAACATAGACATGTGTCGTTTCATTCTAATAAATTAGACTTGAGGGTTCGATTCTTCCATAGTGGTATTGTCTCACGTATTCGTCGAGCCTGATGCTGATAGCCCAACCCGTTCGTCCAGTTTTTATTTCGGGTTATCTAGACGATTTTTTACTGTATTTTGTCAACTAAAGTAAAAAAAAAAACGAAAGTAACTTTCGTAGCACGTTCTTTTCTTTACTTTACACCGGTACCCACGCTAACAATAAAGGCTATTATTACGATTAAATAATTCGAATTCTGCAAATATTAAATTAAATTTGGATAATTAACGAATTAAAATAATAAAAATTAACGAATCAAGTGAACGTTCACGCATTTCATCCCAATACTCCGCTACAATATCTGTTGTAGAAAAAACACAAAAAGGGTTATTGTCGCTTTGCTACACTGCTTGCTAATATGTAACAATACGAGCAAAAAAGCATTAATTCGAATTTGTCTTCTGTTAGGCATATTTCAATAATTCGCTCCCATATTCTGCTTTTGGTGCAACAATGAATCCTCTGGACAATTCAGAGAAGACATTAAAAGTAAAAGCAGTTATTACCTAAGAATCGTGGTATTTCTATTAGAAAATGTGTTAAGTCGTAAATCACAATTTCATTTGTTTAAACAGCTGCATAGTGTCTCTTTAGCGAAATCAGCTTCCCTGTTTTGTCTCTTGCTCCTACAGAAACAATATTGATAATTTTAAGATAATACTTAATATGTTGGACATAAACAAAATTTTTAATAACAATTGCAACCTGTCCAGATAGTGAAAATAGTAGCTTTCTTGAGGAGCATACAGGATGTTTAAATTTTCGCTACAAGCAAATGATATCATTAAAAAAATTAAATTATGTTAATTATCTCAAAATCTGGAACATGTGGATATAGAGAATATTAATGAATGATGAATTTTGACATGGATTGGAAAGACATCCAATGTACAGGGCTTTCCGTAAAAAAAGAAACTTAATTGATATCATATGCTGTGGAAATTTAACGTTTTATATATTTGGAAAAAGACCAGCAACATATGGAAGAATATAAATATAATAAATACAATAAATATAAATGAATAGAGATTTAAAGAAGATGTCAAGCCTCTGATTGCGTTACTTGCAATATGCGGACAGGCGCCTTTATATTCATAGATTTTACGAGATACGTACATACAGCGTTAGTAAAAAGTCCCGGAACGATGGAATAACTTTGTTATTTGAAAATTATGATTTCTGAAATTTGGTATGGGGGTATAGTTAATATAAATGCATTTTATGCAATACAGTTAATATTTTTTTAACCAATTTTTTCATACCAAATTTCAGAAATCATAATTTTCAAATAACAAAGTTATTCGACCGTTCCCGGACTTTTTACTAACGCTGTATATTCTATGTTTTGTGTTATAAATAAATCAGTATTTCCAATGTTTCAGTTCAAATAGGTGCTAACGCTAGATACTCGTAAATTGCTTTTAAAGTATGCACAAAACGAGAATAAAAACAGTCTCCGTGTATCATTCACTACTACGATTGACAATGAAGATCCGCTAACTCCCGAAGTATGTGTCCATAGTTTATTAAACAACTACTTATTAATTTTGACCTCCATGATTTTAAATCTAATCTATCAATTATGCTCTAATAGTATTCTTTAAATTTTCGTAATTAGGAGAAAGGCAATGGAGCTTTAAAATTAAAGTTATGAACCTCTTCAAGTTCCTTGTATACTAAGAAAATCATGCTCTCACTCTATTCGTTTATGGTATGTATAATTAAATGCAATAAATTATATATTATTAAGATATTTATGTGCAATATAAATACTAAGTAACGAGACGTGGCTTTAATTTATGTCAACGACATTAAATAATGTACATACGTATGTACGTGTACCCATGTAATACCATTCTCAAAATCTGTATATTTAAGAATATTGTAGAATTTGAAAGTGGACCTTCCACTTACTGCTTTTACATACACACATACGTATAATCAAAAACAGTATTGAGTAATGTAAGATATTACTCATTTATATAGGTTATAACGCGCTTACGTACGAATACGCATATTAATAACGTAAAATACACTCACTTGATGGTAATTAGTTCTAGTCTCGTTTCAATTTTACTAGAAAACGTACAGCTATGTGAATATTTATTAAGCTCTTCAAAGAAAACCCGGTATTGTAAGATCCTTGCTTATTTCGAGTAATTCCATAAACAGATGTATGCATAAAGGATTATAATAAGTGGATAAACGAAGATTTATGACAGCAATAAAATAGTTAATCATTGCAGAGAAAATATTGTATTCTTATTATTAGTTTCTTAGAGCATATTGAAATAAAACGCGTATAAATCGTCAGTACGGCTTTACAGGACCGACGAAAATTGTAAAAGAATTAAATAGTGAGCTGTGGACGCGATATGATGTTTCTCTGAACTCAGTGCGGTAAGAAGGCGATTGAAGGCAACTAATTTACATGAGCGTATAGCGCGAAAGAAGCCGTACTTAACTCTAACGCATCGAAATTAACGCCAAGAAGTACGCGCATTGGACAAAAGATGATTAGTCGCGTATAATCTTTTCTGACGAATCTAACATCGAGGTGTGGTTCTTTCATCTTCTTTTATAATTGTTTCTTACATCAAACGTAATCTTATAAATATCTTATTTTATCATGTTTGATGTATTTTCTTCTTTTATTGCAGCTTCTCGGACGACCGTGGCAATTTGTACGGCGAAGACCCGGAGAAGGATATCTCCCGCAATGTATCGCACCAACTGTAAAGTATAGTATAAGAATGGATGTCGGCATCAGGCGTTGGTGTAATCTTTCTTTAGGGAGGGCGCATGAATAGCAATCGAGACGCTACAAGAGGTCCTGGAACCATTCGCCCTAAGATTGTTTTAAGATGAAAATGTTGAATATTTCTATCAACAACATAACGCTCTTTGTCACCGTGCAAGGGCGACAATGCAGTATCTAATGTACTTCAAACTATCCTTAAAGAAATAAGAAAAGATATTTACAAAAGCCTAAAAATAGTGAACATATATGGGGCCCGAAATTGGGGATTTCGACCGCTATAAAAGTACGTCGTTGTTATACCGTGATACTCTTTTAGTCCGCACAGTTTCATCGAAAATTTTCGGGTTGCCGGTGTTCCCTTGTTTGTAACATACAGCAGTTGGACGAGGTCAGCTTCGAGATATCGGGACATGTGGATCAATATAATTGTACTTAGTGAATCTTAGAACTTAGAAAATCATCAGGTTCTTTTGGAGCAAGAGTTGGATCAAATTGATGTTAATGTTTGGGTCTCAATATCAGTACGTGGAGTAATAGGGCCGAATTTTATTGATGGTAACCCCAAATGAAACAAGTACTTGGGCTTATTTCTGGAGGTTCTATTGCAAATTGTTATGGCGATTAGCCAATTTTGAAGAACTTTAGGCTAAGAGTTTGTTAACTTAAAACCAAGTTCAACTAAGGTAAAAATAACAACGGACAACTGTATCCAGATTTCGTATTTGAACTTATAGGTTTATTAACATTTAATAACAGGTACCTTTGCTCCGTCTTCATTTTCTGTTTTCATAATTTTCACTGGACACTAGCCCGTCAAAATTAGACTATAAGGAGGAATGTAGCAATAAACAATATCATTGTTTCAGATTTATTTTTATAAACATAGATAAGAAGTTCACGAATAAGCTGGCGGAAAGTGGAAGAATATTCCATTTTTAAATAAGATCCACATGGCTATCTTTAATTTAATTTTTTTTTAATTTTATAATTCTCTTATGGTTCTAAATATAATTCAGAGAAGCTTTAAGTAGTCTTAGTATTTTTTTATTTAAAAATATAATAAAATACAGCCAGATAGTAAACATTACTTATTACATCTAATATTATCATTTTAAGATGTCATTTTCATTCATACACCTTCGATATATCAGCTTCAGATGTAATCCGGTTTTCAGCGACGTAAACATGCGATTGTGTCGCATAACTATGCAGTATTTTCATCACATCTATCCTAAACAGTAATTTCTGACTGGACGTAAGTTCAGACAACGTCGGCAACAACGATTTGAAAAAAGCTGCATCATCGTTCATATCGCTATCGCTTGGCCTCTCCGAACAGTCAAGGGGATCTTGCGGTACGTTTTCGTATACCGGAGCCGCAACGGACGCTTCATAGTTTTCGCTTATCGCGGTCTTACTTGACGGGTATTTGAATCTCTTCGATCTAATTATGCCCGAATATGCCGGTCGAAGCAACCTCCACTTTTTACTCAGAGTTTTTACGTTGCTATTAGCGTTCACTTCTGATGTTGAGGGTGGCGACCAATTTCTCCTTTTGTTTTCCATACTGCTGACGTTTAAGAACCTTAGATATTTACCGTATATATATTTGTTTGAACCTTCACCCAAACCTTTCAGAGCAGCAAGTCGCACTTGTCGAGTGTAAGCGTCTCTGATATATTTCCATTTCTGTTGTAATTCTCTTCCTGGATCAAAAAAAAAAAAAACTAACATTATTGTTCCTATCGTTTTCACACGAAATGTCTTCATGTCTATACGCAACTTAAAGAATTAAAGAAGTACAAGAGCAATATTTTGTCTTTAACGATTACAACATATCGTACCTCTAAAACAAATTATTCTGATTTTTGCGTTTCTTTTTCTTTTACAATGTACTCTTTAAAATTACATATCAGAAATCATGCAACGTTTCAGACATTCAGAATTTACAAACGTTCAATTCAGAGAAATCGATTTCTTCGAGCTGTGACAAAATCTATCGAAAGATTACTCTGATTAATTCTCAAATAGCCAAAGGTGTTGCAGGAAAATAAATAACTTATTTGAATTGAGGCGTTTCCATTTTATTTAAATCGGAGACCCATTGTATTAGCACTAGTGGTCCTTGACTGATCCACACCTAGATCTCCCGACCTTGGTCTTCTTGATTTTTGTTTATGCGATCGTATAAAGTTTGTACATTTCCTGTTGAAGACTGGAAAAACAAACTACGTAAGTGAAAGTGTTATAAATTTGTATCTCGAAGAAATTTAGCAGTGCTTCGAGCAGAATGAAGAACATCTTGAACATTTGTAACTTTCAATTTTAAGTCTCTCATCTTTCATGTTGTACTATGTTTTATGTTGTTTGCATATGCATATCACAGAAAATTTATTTCAAATATTTCAATTTATTTCTTTTAAAGATTTTTTTTGTACCAAAGGTTGCGGATTTCAATATGTTATTTATACCTTCACGATCACGAGTACTTTAAGTTTATTTTTTCACGGCAAACTGTTGTAACGTTTTAATTGATGCAAATAATTGTTTCTAACTCGTAAACTATGCAATTTAGGTAAACGGACATATAATATGCATTTTTGCTCCCGGTAACAACTAAGATGCTAAAACATTGAGCGGGTTGCGTAGAAAACCTTGTATATCTATAAAGTGGCGTTTGCGTAGAATAGCACAAGATTAGTATAAAAGTTTATACGAAATATTGAAAAAATTTCGCCAATATAACTTTTAACACCGATAACTTTCTTTGTCGCAATATAACCTGCAATCTGCGATAGTTTTCGCTATAAAAATGAGCTAACAATACTAAGATGTCTCCATTTGTCCGTTGAATGAAAGAAATAGTATTTTCTAAGCTGTAAACGTACTGCGTCTCGCCATTTTCCGTGCGTTTCACAAAATTGACATAGACTAGACGTGCTCGCGTTTATTCGTTTCACGAGAATGGGTTCGTGTTGCCTACTGGTTTTCTTGAGAGTCAAAAAAAAAATAAAGAAACTGGAAGGTTCTCGTGATCACATTAGTGCTCGTACGGTATTTACCTTATTTGGCAAAACAAATTTTCTGATCTTCGGATAGAGCTCAGTTGTGCTTATCGATAACATATCGTCGATTATAACGAGAAAGTTAGAAAAAATCGTTATACCATTAGGAGATATAGGCATCTGCTTCGTAATTACCCCACGATCAGTCGCACTTGAAAGACCAAAAACCAACATTGGCAATAATGCGCAATTCTCAACTTTCATTCGAACAAAAACAATGCCTTCTAGAATTATGATTCTATTCAATTAGTCATCATTCAGTTAGTTCGAATATTTCTTTTAACTGTCTCATATCTAAATAAAAGAAGTACTGCGGATGGTGTTTGCATTCGACAAAAGGGTTCGGGTTGTTTCACTCCGGCTGATATATTAAGACGTTTAATGAGTTGCTTGCATTAAATTTTGTTGTGCTTTTGAATTAGCTCTTAGATTCGTGATGCCAACGCAAAATCAGAATATCGATTTTTTCGTTAATTTGGATCCGACTGATCCAAATAAATCAATCTGATTCAAATAAATCGATCTGATCAAAATAAATCTTTAGATTCTATGCCTTGCTATTCCCCATTCAAACCGATTTATTACCTACGTGAGGAAACTGCAAATGTAACAAATTATTGCCAACTATATATTTAATGGCAGAATTTATTAGCATTTTCGGGAGTTTAAATGAATTAAAGATGCGCTTATTCTTAAATGATTTGTCAGTAATTCTCGCAATCCTTTTTTTCGAAGGTATTGTAAGCAAGAAGTAAAAAATTGATAATACGCCACAAACGCCACCTGCTGTTGAAAATAAGAAGCGTTTTTGGTAACGCATGAAATTGGTCAGAATCAAATTTATTAGCAACTTCCGAAATAATCACGTAAAAACAAATGCAGAAAATAACTGTGCCCAGCTTCGCAATGTACTAATTTCACGTTATCCTACGTGAACGCTACTTCACGCACTACGCGCTAATGTTTACACGAATATCGCATTATCCTATGTGAATACAGCTTTAAACATTCTACGTGCTATTCTATTCGATGGTTGAGGAATTCTATTACTTTGTGTTTCGGCTAAATTAAATAAAATGCACCAAGTAACCGTTATTTTAACTTACCACCTATTAATTGTTCCTCGGCTTCTTTTTCTTTAAAGCCCTGGATGAAAACGCTGCATATGTCTAGCCAAGCGTTCTGTCGTTGCTCGCGATTTTTGTACTCTTCGTGCGACGAATCCCACAATTCCGGTCGTTTACGTACTTCATCAATGAAACATTTAACGTTGAATTCCTCGCTATCGGATATTGACATCATTGCTCTTTAGTAAAAAAAAATCTCGTTCTGCAAGCGATGTTAAACGTATAATATTCAAAATGTGTAAACGCATTTACGACACACCAAACGTCGTAACGTTAAATATCGAAGCGTTATCTAATCGTGCAGTACAGTTACACTCACAGTGCGCCTGCGTTAGCCATACCAGACTGCTGTCGGAGAGGATACGATGTATACAAAACAAAACGACGCGTTTCGCTGGCGTTTGAGCGTTCAAGGCCGCTAGATGGTAGTCGTATAACTTACACCGAGCGTTTTTAAGCATTTCCTATTTTACAATATTGTTTTATAACCCTTACAAGAGACGTATAGGCAACCTATAATACACCGCGGAGATTTTTCTTAATTTAATCAATTTCAAGTTGTCTGTGAGATTTAATGTAATTATGGCAAACAAGACAAAAGCATCGGAATACTCGGCACCACACAAGTTTAATAAATAATTAAGTCGGGACGGCCGTCCCATGCGCTTATGCTTTATATTTTGTTTGCCATACTACGCCACAGTCCTTGCTATCATTATTAATGTACTTGTATATTTTAAACTTAAAGAAAATTCTTCTGGGGCCATTCAAATAGACAGGGCATTCGGCTTTTGTTTCATATGATGTATTTTAAATGGCACATCCCACATATTCCTGCGTTTTTGAACGCTTCTCTTCAATTCATATCCACGTTTTATAACATTTTCTATACCCATCTAGCTCAGTTTTTAACGAAATTGAGGTAATTAGAGATCTTTTTACGAAATTCCGGAATGCTTTGACGCCGTATATCATTGAGAAGCGAGTTAAGTCAACTAGATTAAACAACTTTAAAGACATCCATAAATAACAATATATATATACATATAAAAAGAAAAGCAATTCATTATTATTATCAGAAATAACAAATTCACAAAAAAAAAATTAAACCCAATAATTCGTTCTTTACTCATCAGAAGTTTAAACAAGTGTAGAAAGGCGTTAACAACAATGCTCGAATAATTAAGCTTTAAGACTCAACAACAATTAAAATATTTAAAGTTAATAAAATTACATTTTAAAAATATTCAAGCCCATAAACTAAGTCTGTAATAAAAATAATTATTTTTACTAAAGATTTAATTTTTCATCCATTTTTCAACGAGTACGCTGAAGTACCTTCCGCTTTTATTAGTGCTATTAATAATAATGACGTTAGACTACCTAACCATGTAAATCTAACCAACATGTACAGACGTACATTTCGCTGTGTAACAGCTCATCAGTACACATTTGTGGGAGGTGGTAGTCAATCGCCCCCTCTTTAATTAATAATCTTATAAAATCAATAAAGTAATTTTCGATATATTTCATAATTTTTAATTTCAAATATTTTTCTCTAAATTGCTTAAGAAAGGAATTATTTTCCAGGAACAACATCAAGTGAATACAAATCTGTCGTAATAAGCAATTGGATTAGAAATGGTAAAAATAAAATGTTTATTTAAGAAAAGGAGACAATTTGCTCCTAAGAATGCAAATGATTGGGCAAGACTCTTCGACCGATGGCTTCTGACGACGCGGGATAATCGTCTACGTGGGCGGATGATGATGACTTGGGCTTGCAACACCCTGACGATGATGATTAGCTTCTTTATAAGTCTTTTTATAGCACTGTGCAACGCATTGTAGCCACTATTTTGGTTATTGTTAACACTTTTCTTTTCATGGGACACCTAGCGACTTATACATGGTACAATACCACGTAACTTGTTTTAACATTTACTTTTGTGGTTTTCTTGATATCTGCTTTAGAGGATTTATCCTAGGATAGTTACCCTTTTTTACTTCTTTTTCTCGACAGATGGTTTTTTTGTACAATCAACCGTCGTCCTCTTTGCACGCTGGTCACACGTCCTTATAAATACACGTACTTATAAATAAAACAGCGGAGATGATTAATGAAATTTAGTGAGGCTTCTGACTTAATATCTACTTAATTGTTCATTCAGTAGTACCTACACATAAATTATTACCATTTAATTGAGAACATCACTCATGTATTTCTTTATGTTTAGAATTGTAATTAGGTCACTTATATAACTTTCTCCGCCCTTCAAAGATGTACCGAAAACATGTAGCAATGATAGATTCTATACATAGGCGTGTCAGTCCATTACTTCGAGCATTCCATCACTCCGAGATGTATGAATCTTACAAAACTAATAATTCACGTATCTATTTAAAGTGAACGTTTATAGTAACAAGTGCCTCTTCGCCTCCGGGGAGGTGCATTCAATGACCTACACAATCTGACATTTGCAACATTTACATCACGTCCAACGTCTCATACAATCGATACTCGCGAGTATAAAAGAAACATCTATGTGTACGTTTTGCATACTCATCAATTAACGCATATGCGATTCTTGCAACATATGTTCTCCTGTAGTTCGATTAATTACCTACCGCGAAGATAGAAGTAAACAATACGGATTCAAGAATCGTCTCATTTTTGCTCGATATGATTTGGCCGCGTAGACCAGGAGAATTTTAGAAGTTAGTTAACGGTTGAATAGTAAAGGTGTATGATAGAGAAGAGGTTTTTCTAATGGAAAAGGCAATTTTATTAAAGCGTTGGCATTTTGCTTTGATATGTAATTATCTAAAATCAATGTCTTAAGTTGTCAATGAAGAGAAGAATTTATGTATGTGTTTCAATTAACATCGGGATTAGTATCTATTTGATTATTTACTGTTGAGTTTGTTAGTCATAATCGCTCTTGCCGCTTTACCTTCGGCTTATTTGCTTACATCCTGGAATTGCCTTGACGATTAATTTTAGTTGGATTCTAACGATACTAACCGGCATAAAACGTTATATAACGAGATATGTAATTTCTTTTTGGAAAACAAAAATCAGCTCTTATCTTAACTTGGTTTTAATTACATACTTCAGTATCTTCGCTATATGAAGTAATCGCAAGTGCAAATATGACGTATCTATAAGTCCGTGAACAGTTATTTCTAATAATTTCCGCAGGTCCTTCATCTACTTATTCGTCATTAAACTTCAACTTTTGGTTGACTTCGAATGCCTCATTTTCGCTATTCGATGTTATTTCAATGAAAGATAAAGAAAGTCCTGATAATATGGATGGCGTACTAGATTTTCTACTTTGGATCATCAGTAATAACAAAGTTATGAAAATTATTGCTATACATAGCTTCCTCCAACTTGTACGTATTTCTTTATCTCAGTAATAAATGCGCAATAGGCTCTACGTATCATTGCTGATAGGTTTTATCTCACGATTATCTCCATAAATCCTCGGTCTTAAAACACCCTAGAAGAAAAAGTTCATTAAAATCAGGAAATTTTGCAGAGACTAAATCTTATTATGGACTTTTTTTCGGAGTGATTTCTCAATCAATGTCGTATCAGAGATGTGAAATAAGCAAATCATCTATCTTGCTGCCAAAAAATCAGCGTCGCTAAAGTATCAAGAAATGGTAATAGCAAAAAACAAAAAATCCTGCAAAGAACGTAAATATATAAGTTCATTTATATTTTCATCAATAAAATATGCACCAACGATTTGATCATAAAAAATTCCAGAAAAAAAACTACGAATAGGGAGTTAAGAAACTTAAAAGCTCTTTGTTTGAATGTAGAACCTAATAAAGAAAATAATCGAAAAATGGAAGATTTGACTTATAGTAGCTTATAGTAGAATAATTTTATTTTCAATGATATATAAAGCTTTTTATAAATAATGAATATTATTTATTTCAGTGGCATAATTATTCTTCATGAGCGCGAGTTGCAAGTAATGAAGAATCTTAACATTTTCCCGATGTTCATTTAATTATTTGGCATTTGACGTCTAACGTAAAAAACATTACGTTTTGTAACTTGCGCATTACACGAGGTAAAAGTTGAAAGGGCAAGAAGAAGGATATTTTTACGGAGTTCATTAAATTGTACAACATTACTTGAAAAAATACGTTATATTGTAAGCTTGTGAATGTTCCACTTTCACTTAAGCTGCTAAAAATGTCTGTCTGCATTAAGAAGCCTATATTACAGTCACATTATGTGACAGTTAACAAAATCTCAACTGGTATACAATGATTTTTTCAGAAATGCCTTACAAGAAACAGCATGGTAAAGGCTGGTAGGTAAGGTGTACAGCGTATTCTACAAGATTTAACAAGTTTTAACACATTTCTAACTAAAAATACAAGTTTTAATGGCAGAATATTTTATGCTTTCGCATTATCGAAATTTGGAAAAACTTGCCGAAAGCGTCTCGAGTTGCTAGATTAAATACAGTTTTTCGTTGGGCTCGTCGCCTTGGTGAAGGTGCTGTGATAGCAAGATCAGAACACCAACCAATGAAAGAAGAATCAAACTTGTGGCAGATTCCCTCGAAAAAAATCGTCATCTGATGTGAGGAAATTTTGGAAACGACAGGAATATCGACAACGACCGTTTTGCAAAATTCTAGCGTAGGGTGAGTCGCTTACTAAACAGATGCAAAACAATCTACGCCCTGCAAACTTATTGAAACGCAGATTTGACGTTGAAGGCCAAGCTTGAACTGAAAAACTTCCAAGCCGTTGGTATTTCGTCATTATGAAGAAGGAGGATTACATTAAAGGTTTGTAAATATTGCCAACCAAATGTTTTTGTTTTCAAGAAACACACACACACAGCGACCCCAAAAAAGTGAACGTACGGGGAGGAATAGCCGGAAATCGTTTTATTGGTTAATTTTTTAGACAGAGGTCATTAAATAGGACACCATTATGCAAAGTATTCTAATAAATGACAGAATAATCAGAGCTACAAAATTGTTAAACACTCACTTTTCTCGTGAGTGGATTGGGCGGCTTGGACCTCTAAAATAGTGAGCTAGAAGACCTGACTTGACTTCCTTGGCCTTTTCTTAGTAGGGTTATCTAATTACTGAAGTATTTGGTAACATTAGAAACAGGCTTTGAAATTTAGACGAAAACGAAACGAAACGAAACGAAAACCAAAATAGGTCAGCCACAACACTTCACTAGCACTGCACGCACGTTTCAATAGCTGAGCTATCATCTTCAGCGGTAATACTTAACTCTAGTTCAGTTAGTGAAATGTTTCAGTATTGCAGTGCCACACTGTCCGAGTACGTGATTTATTTTCAAAATAGATAGGGTCACTATTTAAGAGCTTCCGATAAATAGTTTAAACATTCTCTTTAACTTTTTCCTAGATTGTAATTTATTGTTAATTCTATTGTTTTCGAGTGTTCTGTTGAAAAGTATCTATTATCCTTTTTTTTCCCCATTTTTTATGCTGTAAGCCACGGCTGTGCCATAAAGTATCCATAAGCGAGATGTGAAAAAATCACATGCTTTAACATGCTATTTCCTATGAAGCATACATTGTGTAGGAGGCGTTTAAAAACATCATCGCCTTGCGTAACGTTGATGTACGAAGGCGATTACAAGGACTCGTAGAGCAGAATAATGAGAAGTAATCAGAGATGCTGCATTTTTTTTTCCAGCGAGCAGCATACTTGGGCTACACAATAAATGGGATTATTTTTATCGTTCTTGCATTAAAAAATAAAAATCATTACCATATAGCCTTCGATTTAACGATGTCAAGAAGGTGGTCCCCACAATAAGTCCTGCAAAGTAGTACGTACTCCTAAGCTTGCATATTACTTTGCGTCTAAAAATCTATAAGCGCCTACATGCAAGTTGACGTGATAATTGCTGCATAAGGAATGCGATTGTAACACGGAAGATCGTTGTTTCTAACCTCCTTCGACGGCTACTGAAAAGACGTAATGTTTATTGCGAGATAATCCTGTATTTACAACTGTGTAAGCGAACAACATTATAAAGATAAATAACCGTAGTAAATTTTCCTTTCTTTGCTACGTCCAAACTTGATTGTGTCTATTTATTAAACTGGGGCTATAATTTATAATCTCTAATTAATATCATTTGAAATGGCGTATTGAAAAGTTTCACTAATCAAATGAAGAAATCCATTATAATGCGGGCAATATTAATCGTTCAAATCGAGGTGGAGCAACCGTATGTAATTATTGAAGTGAACGCTTTTATAGTTTATTACTTCTCTGTTATACACGGTAAATCTTCTATGGGTAATTAAGCAGTATGGAACAAGAAACTTTCTAAACAATGAAATTGACGCTTTTTGGTGCATAAACATCGTTAGATACAATGTTTTCTTAAGTGGGTCGTTCGATTTGCGAAAATGGTAAGTTTTCGGAGGCATGTCCCCAGTCCTGCCATACCCGAATGTTAACATTTCTTCTACAGAATTATTTTGAACCATCTAAGGAAAATATTAACGGATGTATGAGAGCTCTTTTTGCTAGGACTGGTACCTCGCCACCTCAGCATTTTGAAATTTAAACAAATTACATTGCTTTAAATTCCAGCTCGGTATGTTTCCAGGCCCGACACCACCTCGACACACACGCATTATTTCGGGAATTATACCTATTTTCACGAATATTTTTAGCTCAGAGATAGTAGAAAAAAAGATGTCTTGTGTATATTTATGGCAAGTTTCCATATGGATCATATGTAACATAAGACACAAAGAAAAACTTGTCCATGCATAGTTATAAAGAAATCTTTTTCACGTAGGTTGTACCTAATTTGAGGACAACATTTGAAACGATTCGGTTGAAGATTGGAGTGCGCGTGTAGTTCAATGTGTGTGGTTAACGACATGTTAATGTTATCACATGACATGATAAATAAAATTATTTACTTAAAGGTTCCGTTTAATGTCTTTTTTTTTACATACATGTGTCCCCAATTTCTGAAGGTATATTTTCGATATCATAAAAAAAATAACTGGTTGATGACCAATTTCACCGATCAATCCTAAAATTCGAGATAAGAAAATCAAGAAGGAATTAAATTAAAATAAGTCGAACACTGTTTGAAGAAACGTTACGCTACCGGGTATAAGAAACCATCGTAAGAACTACTGAATCAACTTTATAAAGTGTAGATTATTGCTCGAGGTAGACTACGTTTTTCTATGTTGCTTTTCCAAATCATCGTATTTTTTCCGACCAACTTCTCGCGTTAAAGTGACCCGCTGTTTGTGTGATGGTGGTATCATGATATAAAGTTACACCGTGAACATGGTAGAAAATTGATTTAATTCCGTTTCCACTGCCGTCTGTATTCCATAGACGAGACGCGCTGCATCTTTATTAGCATTGCATATTACTCGGCTAAATATATCCGAAATAGTAGACCGACCTTTCCAAATCTTTTTAATACACTGAAAACACCAGCGTTACCAGTATTGCTCAAATCACTACCACGTAAAGCACAAGACGTCGTTGTCTCTTTAAGGCAAAAGTTAAAATCGATAATGAATAGGAAACGACAGCCTGGTTTAAAACAACAAAATGCCAATTTAAAGAAAGCAACATCGAAAAGTAATAATAAACAGTTTTCTTAAAAAAAAAATGTACTTGTGCTCTTTGCAATAAAGATGAACAGCAAGACACGTGGCAGAGCGACAAAAACCTGTTGTGTAGCTTCTTAAGCTTCTAGCTTCTCAAGCTTCTAGCTCTTTCATTTATAGTGCAACCGTTTCTTTTCGAAGATGATACCAAAATATATACAATATAATAAATATATATATAATACCTTCATAAGTTAAAATAAGTTAAAAGCGCTTTTCCCTTGCTTAAATTTCTTTTCTTTATGAATAATACCATCTCCGATCGGATGAAAAGATAGTTCATGGTCCATGTACGATAATTCGATACTTTTAAGTGCTATTTACACACGCTTGGGAAATATGCTTATATTAAAAATAAAAGTAATTTATTATTATTAAAAATGTTTAAATATCGGTGTCTCAGAAAAAAAATCATTATTTGCTGATATGGTTTACGATGAAGATCTGAATGAATTATCGAAATATACGTTTCTCATTTTATCTTCTGATACTTTCAGTGAGTTTTAGATAGAGCAAATTGTTAATGTTAAATGATTTTTCATATTGTAAACAATTAAAGTTTCGTCTAAAGTGGTCAAGAACGTGTAAAGATGATATCTTATGCGTTTATTAATGTAAGGAAGACTGTATTTATATTTCTCATCTAGGGAAGGACGATTTGTCATTAGTAATCTACAGACAGGTACATAAAATATAAGTTAGAAAATAAAATACTATTCTGCATATTAACTAAATTGGTAAATGTTAAACAGCATTAAATTATATAATTAATGAATAACTAACGTTTAAAACATATATATGCGATAGTATGTGTTTTATAGGCGTTGCAAGCGAAAGCATAATGACCTGGAAAAGACAAAAAATTTCAATCGCACCTTGGTGCATTAATAGCGAAGGTCGATGTGTTCAGTTAATATTCGCATTTTCATTATTAGTGTATACATGCTCGAATTTAATTCTTTGGTTTTCATGGTATTCGGAAAATATGATGGATTACTCTATTTAGAGCTCTCTTCACAGAGATTATTAAGTAGGTGGAAGATAATTCGTCCTCGCTGACTTGTTAAAAAAAAACTTTTCAAGTAAAAATTATTCCGCGACAAGTCGTGTACAACATAAAATTATATTCAAGTATACAGGGGATGTTCATCTCTATTTTGCTATTAAGGTCGCAGTGACCAAAGGCATCTATGCTCTAGCTCGACTTAAGATTAATAAGGACATCTGTCTTTGATGAGGAACAGCCAGATCGTCTGAATGATGCAATTACAAGCGATGTGATCAACAAAGTTCATAATATCGTGTTGACTGCCAGGTGAAGACTAGAGAGCCTTTTTTGGTAAAACTTTGTTAGTAAGTTCCTTTTCCGTAGCTCTGAAGAACTTGCCTTGTTTTGGCTCAAGGCACAGGTTCTCAAATGATTACAATGTTCACAATCAGTATCTTCGCTTTCGATAATCTAAAATATTAAAAAGATTACGCCTTTAGTATGTTTAAATTTGAATAAGTTTGTCCCGTTGGTAATATGACTACTATAAATTGTCAATTAATGATTAATTTCTAATGATTTTCCTTGATTAATTTTTTAATTGATATTTTGCACATATCTCCTTTTAAACGATCACAATGATGCGACGAAGACCCGAGTTAATTATTTGACTTACAATATTTATGAACTTTCGTAAGTATTCTCGACGATCTAGAGGCAAGTTCAAATTAATGCAAGTTATAAAAAGAAAATGGCCAATATACCACAAAAGGCAATTAATACTATTTTCAACCGAGTAAAGTCGAACGCTTCTTTTCTATCAACCGGTAAAAATAGAAAGTCAATTTATATTATTTAGCGTAAGAAAAAAGTGAAGATTATCTTAAGCAAACATATCTGCATGTGTAAAGTTTCGCAATGTAACGTGGCGAGAACTGGAGCATCCCAAATAGAGTGGTCAGATAGTTACGAAATATATAGCGAATGCCAGGGACGCACTTAACTTCAAGAGTTCTTGAAATGTAAGAAACTTATTAGAATAACACCTCGGGGTTCCCGTAACATGTTATGTCTTCGTCGTAGTCGTGTAGATTGCATAATAGTTTTAGCAATCTCAACATCACTTTTGGCCGCTTCATGATGGCATGTCGTTGTAGTTACCTACAAGCAGCATCTTATAAATGAGAAAGCGCTGTAATTTTAAAATAGGATTATTAACACAGCAACTTATAACCTATAACTTTTAACATTTAAAAGATAAAAGTAGTGCATTATAAAAATTCATAAGCGACGTAATTTTTAGTCATTTGTGATTATGTGTAAATGAACTAAATGTCGCCTCTAATTTGTAGTAAATCATTATTATTGCATGTGTAATTAGTAAGCATGCTTGATAGGTTTATTTACGTCTGATCAGGTACCTGCATCTACAATACTATAACAAACATATTAATATTTGACTATCAGACAAGAGACATAGATGCATATATGTATATTAGGCACTAGAGGTGCAAATGGGACAGGCCTAGCAGGCTTGTCGAGGTAGGTCGGGCCGAAATATGTCAAGTGCACACCAAGCCGCGCAGAGTTTTTATACTGAGACGGACTGCTGACTCGGACCGTCAAACTCGCGGACGAAAAGATTCAATTCTATTGGATTGAAAAATTAAGAGGATGTGCAACAGGTACTCTACAGTGGACAGTGTATGTTTTTATAACCTTTTAGATTTCATTAAATCGCAAGAAAGATACAATAATGAGGAAAGCTATTTCTGTCGAACAATTTGAAGTATTTTGCTGCTATTTCGCCTCAATAATGATTCATACGCTCAATTTTAAGTGTCTCTCCTTTAACTTTCCATAAATTCAATCGTCGACACAAATCAATAAATCAACAATTAGTTGGTTGAATAAACAGTTCCGCACTGCAGGCTAATTGTACGTGAATGTGTACCATAAGAAATGGCAGAAAACCATCAAGTCGATTCAGTAGTGCCCTATGGCAACATCTACAGTATAAAAATGTTCTAACAGTGCTTAGAAAACACCAAAATCACCTAATCTGCATCGCAGCGTTGCGCTGCCGAAATGCGTACCTTACCAACACGCGCAAAAAGAAATGGCCTGTATAAGTTAGTGTTTTCAATTTAGCAGTAGTTATATAATGTCTGATACAAAAATAAGAGAAAAATTTAAAACACGAATATTTGTTCGTTAAAATAATTACTTTCTTTTATCTTTTTTATCTTTTTATCGTACTTGTTGTAGCCTCTGGAGCGATCTGGGCTTCCACGATTTATGCGAAACTATTTTATGGTAGATGCGCTTAATACGCGATCTTATCTTTACATTTTTATTTGATGAAGATATATATACCAGACTATTATTGTCATACATCCAAATTCAAGTTTAACAATAATCTTACTTCAAAATAATCTTGAAGAAAAAAAAAGAGTACTTACCTTAATTCTTGTGAAGAATCGACCAGCAGCCGAACGCAGTCCAAACAACCCCTGGCAGCTGCATAATGCAGCGCCAGGGTCGTACTTGTAGCCCGCTCCAAAGCTGGCATCTCTTGTCGGTTCTGAGCTTCCCAAAGCAGCCAGCGTAGGACGTTCAATCTGCCGTGTCTGCAACAATAATTACACACGTGCTTATATGGTTGCCTATATGCATATAAAAACACCTTTCTCTACTAAGTTAATTCCTTTCGCGAATCCGGACGTAGTCATAACCGTAAACCTAATTATTTACAAATTAGCGTAAGAGAAATGTTGCTAGGTTACTAAAAACGGATGTTATTGTTTTTAAGAACTATCGACAAAAAAGCGGAATTACTCTTAATAATAAAAATAGATATTAATTGTAAGCATGACATAAATAATGGAAATAATAAAAGATAGAAAATTGTATTCTTACTATTGTTCTTAAACGTAGTAAATATATATAGAAGTAATTCCCTTTCTATGCTGATTCACATATCGTCCTACGTCATACATACACCAAGAGAAGCCAGATTATTAGCGAGGATCAAGAAAGAATGAAGGAAGTTTGTATCCAGGGACGAATACTAAGCAGCAACTTAAGAAGTTGAGGAAAATACATTTTCGGATATACAAGGGTCTCAATTAGACCATCTAGACGATTTGCCATGTTTAAACAAAATAAAATGAACAATTTTTCCTTGGACAGTACCACATGTACACTTTTCTGATTTTGTGTTACTTAGGTCGCTGAACATGCAACATGTTCGAACGTTCTTTTATAAATTGACCGCTATCGCATTGAATACCCTTAATTGCATCCGTCGCAAGCTTCAAATATATTCATTTTTTTTTGCTATTTCCTTAACCTTATCAACGGTCTTGATATAGCAATATTTTGACTTCTGGATTATACAAAATATTCAGTTAATCTTGAATTTTTCCTTTTAATATAAATGCTCGTCTCTTTGGAAACGTTGGTTTCTTTGGTTTGTCCATTTCACGCAGAAAAGTAGCGTGAGCGTCCCTATAAATAATGCTGGGTGCGCCGCTGGATGTTTGGTTCTTGAAGATTTTCTCTAATGAACGTTCGACAAACTTCGCAACGCATTCTCAATGCTGAGGCCGTTCGTTCACCTCTAGCCGTCTTGCGGATTTTCGCTTTTATTATTAACGCCTCAACCGATAACACAAATTTACATACGAACGGAGCTCGTTAAGAAGATGGTCAAGTGCAGATCTGTCACCAAACTATTACATAAGCGCAGATATCTGACGATTTATATGTATAAAGTCGCAGGCAAACTTGTCGGTAACGGAATATCGCCGAACCTGCTGGCGATACTAATTATGATACAAATTCTTTTTCTTCCAGGGTTTCTAGAATCGTTCAAACTGATTATAACGCGGAAATCTTTTGTAGTGCTTCACGCAGTGTAGTTGTATGCTCAAAGATTTTGACGAGAACGATTTATTATAATTTCAAATTTTCTTTTACAGCGAGTTTTCTAAACAAGTATGCGGTAAGTCGCGCCTTGATAACATTTCTCTTTTTATTGCTGAATGTAAGGCTATAAAATGCTTTAGAGAATCTATTTGCGCAGTTTGTTACGATGGATTTGACCCATGTATGCTTCGTAAAGAAAGGAGACGTAACATATGTGAAGCGATAACATGCAGACTGTTTTGTTCTTGGATATCTTGGAATCAATAACATTGAAAGAAATTTGTTCCTTTGTTCCTTCGCTGAATACGTATATGGCTTCCATTGGTGGAATATTAAAAAACCGATCTTACCTTTATTTTACCGATTTAATAAATTTAATTAATGCAACATATTGATTAGGACATCTTTAATTAGATACCCTCACAACAAATTAATCGTTTAGCTACCAGTCTCTACAGATGTGAACTGTTGAGCCGTAATACAGCGAGAGGCATCTGTACATGGGGCTAGGTATTTTTAATAATAATAATAGTGCTATTACATCTATGTATAGTAATATACAATAATAAAACCAAAGGAAAACATACTATTAATGCAAAGCAAAAAAGCAGAGCAATAAGAAAAAAATAATAATAGGAATGCTGAATATAGCTGTTTTTATGCGAAAATATAAAAGTAGTATAACATTGGCTGGTACAAATGCTGACCACTCAATCAATATTTTCATATTCTTGCATGGGATTGGTATCTTGTTACCACTGTTTTGTATTTACATAAGTTTGAAGAGAACGCATATTTTTAAGAAAAAAGACGTTGATCTATAATTATTTAATTCATGTTGTGACCTATGTACAATCTACGACATTGATGTGACGTAACTTGCGTGCTCACAGCCTTACTACGTAATTTAGGAATCTAATTGGTTTCAATTTCATTAACTGATTATCTTTGTTTTCATCGCACGATGCGATCGGTGTTCGTGCGAATGTACGGAAATCTGTGAAGGTCGTTTGGAACATTTCAAGCCTTTTTGTTTTTAACTAATTACTAATTTCAACCGGAGATCTACTTTCTCTGCACGGATGTCTATCGCTGAGATTAGATGCTTAACGGTGTAATTTATGCAGTGAAACTAGTAATATATTCAATTCATAAGACGTTCCACATTAGGTACAGTATTTGAAACTATTTTCAGCTGAATCGTCGCTATTATCATTGCTGTGGAAGCTTTTGCGCTAACATTTGAACTGTTACTTCTTTATATTGAAATATCATTATATTAAACTTTTCTTAATTTATTAATCGATTTGTTGAAACTTTATCTTATTTACGTAGATTCGAATTGATGTTTTTCCAAACAGAACATCCTGCGTTGATAAAGTGTTGCAACGAAATGTTATTCTAAGGATATTGATTGTGTGTCGAAAAATAACGTGTAAAAGTTATTTTTCGACTATGATTCCATCTAGATGAAATGACCAAATGTAGCAAGGTAACGAACAATAAAAAAGAGCAAGAACATAAGTTGTTGAATAAATGTTGATCAATATGTGTATTGATTTAAAGCACACAAAATTCCAACATTTCCAGTAATTCAAAGAACAAAAAACATTAAACGTTATTAATAATGCTAAAAAAACAATGGTTAGAGAGACCGAAATAAGACTAACTTTAAAAGATCAAGACCGAGAGGAAGCTAGTTTGTTAAGACTGGCGATCTCGGCTAGAATGAATCTCGACTTCGACATTTGCAAATAACGATTAGTCGTATTTTGTTACTTGAACGTGTACGCTAATCCTAAATTAGCATATATTTACTACTAGTTACATATATTCACAATTTTATTTAATCTGCTGTATGCTCTTAATTTTAGTAAGAAATAGTATTACTAAAAAGAAAAATATAAGTAAAACTGGTTTTAGAATTACCTACTGTACTAAACCAAGAAAACCTATTATTACTATCTGCATTTTCAAAAACGTAATTAGAAATCGTATTTGCTAGATGCGTTATCGTCGTATTTACGCGAACAACATATTCGGGTAAAACGCTAAAAAAGATATCAACATGATATCGAGCGCCAAATTCTAACTCTCTTTGAAACGAAAGTTCTAATATTCTACGTTGTAAAAGAAAGGTTTCTATAGAAGCAAGTACTATAAATAAATGTCGTACGGCTAAGATTTATGTGTGCAAAAGAGCGGAATTATCTGTTGAGATTCTTTTAGATGTAAGTATATCTTTAAATATAGAAAAGGCCTTTCTATGCAACAACTAATAAAGCAGCATTCATATAAGTTAGAAAATTAAAAACTTGGAAATAGCAATCGTACAATTGATAGAAAATATTTAGCAGAATGACAAATTTTAGCCAGGGAAACGTTTGTTGCTAAGAATGCTTCGATCTTGACGAGACTAGTCTCGCAAGTTGTTTCAATTTCCGAGACCGAGACTGAAACGAAACCAAAATTATACGATCGGGACCGAAACCGAGACGAAATTAGAATTACATGATCGACACCGATACCGAGAGACTTCTTAAGCAAGATTCCAAAACCGAGATCGAGACCAACTCTAGTCTCAATTTCTCAAAAATTTCTCAAAAATTGTGCAATTGATAAAGACGCTCTGTTAGAATTCTCGAGTTCCGGATTAATTAATTAATAACTGAGATGCGGAATGTACCGATACTTTAGTGCTATTTGCTATAAACAATCTTTGCTATCATTATAGCTTGTGAAAAAATAATCTTGCTTATTTGCATATTTTTAACATTATCAATTATTTTATATATAGGGTATGTTGAAAAAAGTTGATATAGGCATTGAAAAACAGGTGTATAGCTTGTCTCCGAATAATCTTTATTTGAAAACGTTTATTTTTAATCGCTTAAGGAAGCATTTACATGCATTAGCTGAATGACACTCAGTATCCCTAATATTTTAAATTAAATAAAGCAAAAATTTTCTTACATAAAGCTAAATTTTCTTTTCTTTTTACTATCTTCAATTTAAGATTTCATCTTTATGTTAGCAATTTCGTAAGCAGTCTAATAAATGCATTTATTATTATTAATTGATCGGACAATCGTCTGTAGTGGTTTGTAGAAAAAAGCAGTATCTTGTTGAATTATTAAATTAATTAATTAATGGATATGTAAAACGGAACGATGAACATTACCTAAAATTTTGAATCTTCATCGACGTCTTTCCATTACCGATCCTTCTTTGCTCCTCGTGAATTTTAGTTTCACTAATTCTGACACCATCGACACCAGGTAACGCTTTCTCGCACATTTTAAATTTGTTGTTAAACTTGTCATAATTTCTAGTGTCCTTTTTATACAATTTGAATTTGCTTAATCTTAACGTAAGCATAATTCTAACTTTAATATGTCTAATTATATATTTTTCAGTCCTTAATTTGCGTTTAAAACTATCATACGGACGCTTATCGGGAATAAAGGGGGTCTTACAACTCTTATTGTTGTGAAAGCTGTAGTATCTCGTCTCTTTTTCAGTTGATACGTAGATCGGATTATTGTACAAACTTAAACTATCTTCGGAACATTCGTATATCGTATCTTCGTGAAGGTTTGTTTTTGAATTCAATGTGTTATACAAGGCTAGATTCTTCCCTAATGTACTTCTATTGATTTTGAATTGATCTCTGTTACATTTTGCGTCCGAAAATTTGAGGCTATTCGACTTGATTTCGTCTGATTTGAAATTGATATCGTCGAAACTCTTGTAAGAATCCTCGAATTGAATGTTGGCTCCATTGTAAATTTTATTAACGCTATACTTGCAATTCAGCGTGTTAGGTTTCCTTTTAGGTTTTAAGGAGTGCCATACTTGTTCCAAGAAACTTTTATCACTTTGCAACAGCCTTTCTTTATAAACGTCCGGTAGAGATAAATCGTTCGGATTAGTATTCGATACTTCGGGAAAATTTGTGCGATAATTCTCGGAAATTTGCGAAAATATCATCGAAAAATCTTGCATGTTGTCAACAGTAGCCGTTCTAGTTTTAACATCGTTGGTTCTCACATCAAAATTATCAATAGATACCAACTCATCGATATCTGCCGTTGACATTGAACTCGAGGACGCCTTTCCAGCTTCTTCTTTACCTAAATTCAGCATATGCGATCTATTATGCATCCAACCCTTGCTTATGGTCCACTGTTTTAACCATTCGGGTTTTTTAATTTCCGTTTTAACTATCGAAGGTCTAACAACCTTTGTCTTTTGTTTCGTATAATTTAACCGCGTCTTTTCGTTCGTTAAAGGAGACCATGAACCACGTTCTTTGATCAAACACACACACAAGCACCTTATGAACTTGATTAGGAAGTTCATCTTAATACGATTTGTCGCACATGTTTTTGCGATGGACGATTCGCATTAGCAATTGTTCTTCTTTTTTTTTTAATCGCACGCAACTAAAAGGGTAACACTAACCGTTGAATAGGAAACTGTAACTGCCATCGTATGAATCGTAGATGAATCGTTAGCCGTAAAAATTCGTTTGTTATAATCAATTCATCGGCGGATATGTTTTGTAAAGGCTCCCTGCATTTTTATACATATTGTCGGTGTGTGTTCAGTCATGTATGTAGCAAAAATAAGTATGTAGATGTGAACGCGTAATATATGCACGCAAGCTTGCAGGTGGTATATTTAAAGGTAATTCCATATTGTTTATATTCAACACTTCATCCTATATAAAAGTTAAATTTAGAAAAGTAATGGCTCAAAATTAGTAGTTGTAATTCGGTTAAAAGGGAGATTTGGTCTTGGTTACGTAAAGAACAAGTAAACAAGTGGAGGTTAACTGAAGGTCGACTCCATTCCAAAGCACCAATACGGAATGGAGATGCAAAGTTTTCTGTTAACCTAATTAGACCTAGCAGAAAGGCAAGCCAGTGCAGCTTCGGTCCTCGAAGTCCTTTTAGTAAGTGGCGAAATCAAGACTTAATATTAATGTAACACATTTCTAAAAAGCAACGTCTAAAATAATTACTTCAGCGTCAATGTCGTCAAAAGTACATCGAAAGAGTCGTGAAGAAGTAACCGTTCTGCAAAGAATGGGTGCTAAAGGAAATTAAATGAAAATCATTATAGACATCATCTCTCTCCTCCTAACGAAATATTACGCCCCGAAAATAAAGAAATTAAAAGGTTTGTGGTCTCATCAATTCGAACCTCAGTTAAGTAAATTCTTGCCATGGCGACCATTAAAAAGTGAGAGAATGCGTGATCACTTATTACTAGGGAGGATAAAGGCAGGTGGAATTATTCCTTTTTTACAGCGACTAGATAGACTAAATTCGTGTCTATTCGCCTCGTGAGAATGGATTCGCGTTGCCTACTGGTGTCCCCGATAATCGACAAATCACCTCTTGTCTCTGCAAAAAAGTAATAACTTCATCCGTCTTTGTCCTCTCTACTTATTACGCTGAAATTGCCTCAACAGGGCCGTGGAAATCTTTATTCAAATGCATCCTGAGCGAACAAGGGCGAAACCTGTCGCGCGTTTAACTTTTCATGCCAACATTTTCAGGCAATACATGGATTGTACATATAACAAACAACTGTTTTTTTTTTTTTTTTTCAAAGAAAGCGAAACATCCATCTAATAATCGATTTACTATATTGATCTTGTAAATTAAAATTTAATCTATCTCTCTGAGTGCGTGCCTTTTTTCTTGTTAATAACATATCTAACCAACTAATAAACTTAAAAATACAAATTCCTCTTTTTAAAAGAGCCATAGCTGAATACATCTTAGCAGAACCAATAAATAATGAAAATGATATCTTGAACTTTTTAAAGTTTTTAACTCTTTCCATCCTCGATTACAGTTCACAATAAACAACGAAGATCGAAGAAAATAGTATCAGCTTCCAGTAATAAATAGAGATTCTATTATTAATAGGGAAAACATTAACTTGTACAATGAATGTTTGAATGTAACAACAACATAATACAATAGAATAAATTTTTATTTTAAAATACTTAATTATTTATAGATTAAGCTTGAAACCGTTGATAAAAGAAACCAACGAAACGTAGCAAAAGAAACAGATACAAAGAAAAAACAAAGAATTCTTTTCTTCTTGTATCTACAAAAGAAAAAAAAAGCATATCTAAAATCTCAAACAACGGGCAACGTATTGCCACACACGTTTAATTAATGAATTAATTAATTATTCCCAGATAATCAAAATCCATATCTTGTCTGCGATACCAGAGTCATAGCTTACACGTATTCGAAATATAAAATGTGTTTTAAACAGGAACAAATAGAACTTTCATATATCACTAAAAGGACAGGTGTGCGGTGCTAAATTGTTTATACTGTATCTCGTAGATAACTTCCTCGTAAGGCGCAGTAACTATGCGGGTTTCGTACGTAATTAAGTATTTATTGAAAATAAACACCTGCAAAGCATGGTTTTATTGGTTTCTGTATTAGTTCTTAAGCTGCAGCTACATCTTCTACAGGTTACAGTTAATACTTTACATTATTGTTTACAAAAGCCTATTGAAGAATATCGTTATTCATGTTCTTTGTGTTTGAGTTAATGACCAAAGCAAGATAAATACAAGTTGCATGATTTACAATGAAGTGAGTTAATTATAACGCGTAAGTCATAATTACACTGCACTGTCTAAGTGTTATGTACTTCATATTTTCATTTATTAGTGTAATAGGAGCGATCATTCCGCTGTCAGAAAAGTATGGCCTTCTGAACAAAATTCGTTATAAAATGAAGGATATGTCAAAATAGCATCTTTTAAAGCTGGCGGAGTTGGATGAAAATCAACGTTCATGAAGTATGAAAAGTGACTCGATCT
Organism: Oryctes rhinoceros; assembly: GCA_020654165.1. Taxonomy (NCBI): domain Eukaryota; kingdom Metazoa; phylum Arthropoda; class Insecta; order Coleoptera; family Scarabaeidae; genus Oryctes; species Oryctes rhinoceros. Next base: position 15,031,965 of record JAIOKQ010000230.1, on the reverse strand, counting down.
AACAAAAACTTCATCTAGATTTAATCTGGTTTAAGTCGAAGAGGAGCCTCCATCGTATCTACAAGAACAAAAAATTTCCTGCGAAAATGTTGTTTCTATCTACAATTGTTACGGTTACGACCAGTTTCAAAACTGCTAGTTTGTTAGAAAGTTAGACGTGTGGCCATTTTGCTTCAATTACTGAAATTACTGAAACAAGATCATTACCTCTACTGACAAGCGCAATAACATAAGGAAATGCTTTCTTTGACAAATTTTTCACTTTATTTATTTACTTTATAAAATTCATCGTAAATGGTGTCTCGATATAATGTTGTTTTGTTAGATATGTAAAGATTATAGTGGGCACATTTCACGCGAAACCGAACACGTAATACTCACACTGCATCTTCAAATGTTGATCGTTGTCTTCTCATATGCGTACATGCGTCAAGCATTAATACCTATTGAAAGATGAAAGTTCCGCGGTAGACATCGTAAACTCGCGTACTTTCGCACGTTAGTGGTATAGACAAGAGTGAAAATCAACCTCGATAAGTAGGGCGGATAAATCACGCAGGAAAATCTTAGATAAAAGGCCCTTCTTTCGCAGAAAGTTTCATTATCGTCATGATAAGGAATTCGATTACCGCGTGATGTATATTTCTTTTAAAGAGAAGAACAACGATGCTGAGAAGATGAGTGAAAGTTTGTCGTTAATTTTTTTCAACGTTCATAGTATGTCATTGTAACGCATGATGACATGTGTTCAACGGTTAAATGTGTTAGTGGGACTGCAACTTGCATTAGCTTTATAGAGACGGGGCATACACATTATACCTATAAAGTATGCAGTTATTTATTTACTACCAGGACTACATATATAAAACATTTATCCTTTGTTAATTTATTAAATTTTATTTATTTTACATTCCTGCAACAGCAGGAAGAACAAAAAAAGGTTGTAATATAGATAAGTATTAAAATAAAGAATAAGAATACACACATACGATTATATAAATCACGTAACGTAAAAAAATGCTTTAATAACAATAACAATGCTTTATTTCCAAGGACTTACAAAATTATAAGAAACGGTCCAAGGAAGCACAGAATGCAATGCGGTAACAATATTAATAACAATAATACAACGCATTAAATAAGAATACACAATACACAAACTCAATTATTGAAAGAAATGATTGCACAGAGTGCATAAACTTTAAAGGAATTGGAGATTTAATTGGAATAATAAATTTAACATAAGTTTAATACAAGAAATAGATATAAAACTGAGAAGAACGAGAGTGAATGAATGGAAATAATGTTATTTCTTTAAAATTCTTATTATGGATAAAAGCTGTTGCTAAGTAAGATATGTGGTACTCGCTATTTAAATTATGCTACAGCTTACAAAAGAATTTCCGTGTAATCTAATGCTTTAATCGCGGAATTACAACGGATAAACTTCTTTTGGCTTATAAGAACGTTATTTGATGACATTGAACTACCGAAAAGCTAATACATTACGTTAGTATATGTATACTACATATGAATAATAAATGCTTACAATAGATTTATTTAGATTGATCAAATAAACTTCGGGTAATTAAAATTTAAATGTACTTGAAGGTCTCAGATTCGGAATTCGGAAAAGAAGGGCAGGCGAAGCAAAAGTATACCGGAAAGAAATCAAGGAAACAAGGTTTGGGTAGCCATTACTATTAACAAGCGATTTATGCAGGAATGCTTAATCCGACAATACCGAGAAGTTTCCATGAAATAACCAAAAAGTTGACCGGACTTTAGAGAAGGATATCTGATTAAGTTTTTGTTGAACGGATTTTAACTTGTTAATACAAACGACATACTCAGAGTACCATACAACAGAAGCGTAAGACATTATCAAGTTTATACATACAAAATTTATAGACCTGAGACACTAACGATATATTCAACGTGATCACTGTATATAAGAACGACGCCCAGATTCCTAATCTAATTGTATCGCATAAGTATCTAGAATCGGTAATGGAAAACAATGAAGAAATCAAGAAAAATAATCGAATGAGCAAGATAGAAAAAAATCTAAAATATGCCAAAAACTTCCTTCGATAGAAAAAAGAAAACTCCAGAAAACATAAAGTCTGATGGTGTTAAAAAAATAGTCAGACTAACAATAATACGCACATCTCAACATATAATAATAAAAGCAGAATTAACGTTAGGGGGAAAACAAAACTTACAGGCAAGAACTAAAGATAAGGAGTGCTAACGAGAAGCTAGGAAAGGAATAGTTAAGGTAGTTTGGATATTTTTTGCCGAACATTAAGTGTAAGAATCACCAGCGAGTGTTTGGGTCTAGAATATAAAGAATTGAGTTTGGGCAAATATAAGCCAGCAGAATCTAACGTAGCCAAACGTGACCAAATGGCATGGAACAAAACGGATCCAAACGAAGTCAGTTAGAACTAAACGTTACCGACCACAGTTGTAAAATTGACTTGTACACTTCTTTTATGCGTTTACTACATAATGGCCAACAATCATTAAATCTGAATCTAAATCAATTATTTTGAAGCCAATTTGATTGGTACTATTTAATTACTAAACTAATCATTCATTTTCGATCATTAACTCAACACCTTACTTTAACTCAATACCTTACTCTATGCTTAACTGTTGAGATGTAAAATATTCCTATATACCTATTCAGCGACATTTAAATGTTAAATAAATACTTTGGAATTAAGCTGTTAAAAAAGCAAAATTTGTGGTACTTTCCATGCTCTAATACTTATCATTCATCCGCAACGAAAAACCGTACTACCAGCGCCAAAGTAACGATTTGAACATAACAAACAGAAAAGCTTTTGCTTTTTTATACATAACTCACGGTTATGACCTTAATCACAATATTATTCTTTCCCTTTCATTCAGAATATTTCAGAGAGAAATATATCTGAATAGGTACATATATAGAGGTGACATGTAGCTTTCACAGATATTCTTTTTATTATTATATGAGGTTAATAGAAGAAAGAAGCAATTAATTGCGTGTGAAAAGAAACTCGTATTGCTTATGTACATGTGTAAATTTATCCGATGAATTTTTATAATTGATAGTTACTATTAGAAGACAATAGATGCTTACATCAGATATGTATAGAATCCGTCCAAATGTCACTAACAAACCTTGTAACCGACAACACAGACACGTTGCAAATTGTTTCTTATGTAGATCCTTTTACAGACATTTCTTCGAATTATTGTATCGGTTAAACGGGCCTTAGATGTTAAGAAAACTATACATGTAGAAACAGTAATAAACATTATTGTAAGTTTCGGATTTCAGGTTTTCAACCGCGTTGATGTAGCACTGTTCTGCTCATGTATCGATAGCGCTTTCCTTAAACTTCTGCATTTGGTATTGTACAAGATCGATGCAGTTGATGCATGCAATAGGCTTTTTTGCCTCACAATACCATCAAAGCTTAATGCAAGACATGTAAACCATATAGGAAAAGAGAAATCGTACAATTACAATTTCCAAACTCTTTATCAATTATAATCACATCTCTCGATGGCTGGCTGGGTCGAAGTTGACGTATAACGGTAGAGCTTCGGCAAAAGCCGGCGAAGGAAATTATTGAGTAACCATAAAAACAACATTTTGTCGGCATTTAGAAGAAAAAAGAATTTGTTAATTTCGCCATATGGGAATTACGGTATCGATTCTCAAGGTCGATAGAGCATTGCCGCAGACGCGTACAATTCGAGAACGCTTTAATCTTTCAATGCGCAGCATATTAAAACGGTTTCTTCGGGTACGGCGATTACTTTAACTCTATAAACTTGATAATGAGTTACATTTTACGCGGCGAGGCTGAGTTTTTCAATGGGAACGCTGTCAGTTGGATAAAATGTGTGTCAACTCTTTTCCTTGGTTTAACGAAATAACGCAGTGGCGATTCATTAACGGCCATTAAGACTCGATTTAAAGCAAATAAAGATGCGTATGATGCTGTTTCTTCAGATAACATTTCTACGATGTTCTCTACAGCGTGAGCGATTTCAAATGTGTTAATCGAACATCAATCGTTTTTCTATTATGCTTTTATAATCCATAAAAAAAATAAAAATAAGCCGCACATCGAATGGATGTCAAATAAAGCTCAAAGGTATGTACCGAGATGTTTCGAAATAGTACTAAATCACTCTGAGAGATCTTCAAATCTTTAAATGAAATCTTTACAAGAAAACTTTGTAATTTATCTTAATGTTCAAAAGTTGTTCTATAATTCCCAATAATGATATCCTTTTTTTAATATTTAATTTGACAATTATTTTACTTTTAAAACGTTTAGATTTTGTCGAATTAGTTTTCAGTTTGTCCATTTGATTGGAGATTGGACAGTTTGGCGACTGTTATCCATCAACGAGCTCTTTGGATCAACCTGATTTCGTACTTCATTTTAAGAAAATTATGAAATCGGTTGTTTATTACGCAAACCACCATGCACAAGTTCATTTTGCATCTTCTTCGTGCCCCCCTACCAACCAAATGTCATGGCATGGGTTAGGACGTTACCCAAAAGAATCACCGTAAAGGCAGCATAATGTATTTGCTCGGTATCCAGTGTAGTACCTCTAATGTAGGACACTTGAAGAGAGAATTCTTCAGTTTGATAAGACCCGCCATGTAGCAGACAGGCTAATTCCATCTTGTGGAGGTACATCCAGTCAGAATCTCAACGGTCATGCAATAGTCGAATCTGGATAGTCTCACACATCTTAATGCTATCTTATGATAATATGCACAGGCTAATTTTAGCCTGTTCCTTCAATAAATTTCGATGGGTGATAGTTCTTATCCTTTCATAAAGTGCAAGCAGTCGAATTCAGCGTTTCCTACCATGCAACAATCATGTTCAAACCGTCCTAGCCTAGTCTGTCCGCTCTTTCGTTGCCAAGAGTACCATCGCGCTCCTTAAGCCATATTACTTTGATATTGTTCGTTTCAGAGGCTAAGTGTAGAAGTCAGTGAGAGCCCAATAGCTAATTCGGAGCTATTGGTCGGCTTTATTTCCTCAGTACTAGTAAACAGCTTCATGTTTCTACTTAAATAAACAGTAGTGTCAGTGCCGAGGTTTCCGTTTGGAATGCGATGATCTCCTTCCTTAGAAGCCACGATTCTGTTTTTTTTTTTCCATTTTTCTGGTCGTCGATGGTGAAATTTCTAATTTGAAATCAACATTCTTTGGATCCCTTCCTTTTTTAATTTTTAACGTATATAATGGATTAAACTTTAAAATATCATAATATACAACCTTAAGTGTCATTCACACAGGGTGATACGAAATTAGCGTCAAAGTTAGTGCAACATGTACAAATTTTCTCGATATATTAATAGCTAAATAAAATTAAATATATCTAGCGAATTCGACCGCCAAGTGTCTCATTTTAAACTTAATATATTATAATCTTAAAAGTACGCTACAAAAATAATAAACTAAGATGAATTCTACATTAGCGGTTGCAATGTTGCGATATCATGGTAGTATCAAAGAAGTAGGCAAAATTTGAAATTTGCCAGTGCAATATTAAGGCTACGCCACATAAATTTATAATGGACTCAATCGCTCTGTTCATCATAATTTCATCATCGAATAACCATCCATTTTTCGTCTCTCTTTCGTGTTTTACATCCTACGACTATTTGGTGCGAAGGGCTACATTTTGTAAGTGTCCACCGACAATTCACGGGTAGCAACGTTAATTATTGTCGAATACGTGTGTAGGAATAGGCAAGCATATTAATTGACTGATAATTATCTCATTGAATTGCTTTTCAGATTCAGGTAAGTTTTAAGACGTTCAGATACATTGAACACGTAGAAAGGTGCATTTAGTGGAATGTAGTGAAATTTCTTTTTTTTTAATTGGCAATGGTTGGAAGATTCCAGTCGCCTATGTAGACGAAAAGAAAATGCGGAAGTAATGCGAAAAATGTTTCGATAATTCAGCTTAACGTAACAGTACCTTATCGAAACAGGTGGTTTTATTTTATTTATCTGGTGAGACGACACCAGAAAAACTCGTTAAATTATAATGTTTGAGATACTGCTTTGCAATTTTCTTTTATGAAAAAATAAGCTAAATATAGATAATGAACGTACCAAAGACTACAACACCAAAAACGTTAATTCTGCATTAACTGTAAATTATTGTGCGCACACCAAGTGTGCTCTACGAATGGCAACTGTTACGAAAAAGAAAACGATTCGTGGAAACAACTGTGTAATTATTTTGTAAAATAATGATGCTTTATCTATTTTAAACATTTATTTCTAATGTAACCAACTGTTAACAGAACTGAGCCAATGTAATGTTACACCGCTCAAAAATTGAAATGGATAATTGGTTTATTCACAATAAATTTTTAATTTTAACAAAATTGTGTTTTCTAATTTATTTTTCATTTGTCTAATGATTTCTTTAGACACGTTCAACATAATAAAACAAGGATACTAAAGAAATCCAAAGCATAAAAATGTAAAAAATAACATTTTTTTTATGTGGCTTATAGAAATATTCTAATAATACCAATTTGATAATTCAATTTAATCTTGCGTGGGTCCTCTCCTGGGTCTCCCTAGTGTCCTCGCTCTTTTCGGCATTCTTTTAATCAAATCGTTAATGAAAGGCTAAGAAATCTTTTGCTAAATGCCTCGCAAAACATTGGCAAGAAGCTGTAATTCTTGGTGCGTCTGTTTTAGCTGGTTGAATTTTCTTAACATTTCAACCCGGATAATGCACATCCGGAGAACAAGCTTGCTATTACATTCAGTCAATACCATGATGTTCTACTATCTTAGCGCGGTGAGATGTCGATTAAAGTAAAATTTTCACCGATAGCGGCAGTAAATAGCACAATAATTTACTGCCTACTAGATCCGTGTGTTTATTTTATACCTCACGCCATGCTGATGACTAGAGAGGACAAAGGCGGATGAAATGTTTTGTCGACTCTGAGGGTCGACTCTTCCATTCTTACGAGGCGAATAGACACGGGTCTATCCAGTCACTGCAAAAAGAAATAATTCCACCTGCTTTTGCCATCTCTACTGATGACATGGCTATGTGTTATCTTAAGGGCGCGAATGATGACCTTTGTGAGTGAACTGCCAGGTAGCGGTTAACATTAATAAGACCGCATCAATAACGGTGCATTTTACAAACAAGAGGAGGCTTTCGGACGATAAAATCTTCAAAACTTTCATGAGCCATGCAAACCTAAATATATCAAAGCCAAGTACACCTTAGCAACCCACCGACAGCACACGACAGTCTAACACGTCACCAATATCCTAACGTAAATATCCATTATTAACAGGCTCAATTGGAGAGCTGCAAGTGTCTAGTAGAGACTAGAGAGCTTAAAGGCAACGGTGTAGTTCTAGGGAAGTGGTTATATTGAGTGGAATTTTTTGTTTTGATATTTTTTCCTTCTATTATTATTATTACTATTGTTTTTGTTGTTGATCACTGTTCGCTATATTTTATTATAATTAAGGTTCCACAAAGCCGGTATCAGATCAGGGGTAACATATTCAAAATTTTAGCTCTTCGTAAGCAAAGCTACGCATTTCCCGGAGGAACAGAAATAGTCAGGAACCATAATTCGCTGATCTTGATTACTATATTGTGTGGCCATTACTTCTTAAAGTTGCTTTCTTTCTGGTTCCCTCTCCTAGAGCAGCGTCTCTTTTAATTTTTACATCTGCTCCGTGCATAAATCTATTTCTCTTAGTTGCCCTGTTAATAGTTCCCCAACTACTAATTAATATAAAAGGAATATAATAAACGACAAATAGTAGTCAGAAACAAACAAAAAGAAAAAGGTATATTAACAGGAATTTCTTAGCAAAATTAGCGACCAAATCGAATGCTCGTATAAGTACCTTAAATTATTGCAGATAACTATAAGATATAATTAATAAGTTTTACATATTAGGACAGCTATTACAAGTATACAGGGTGTTCAATTTAAATTAAGCAAGTTATTATTTATCGAAGTTTTTTCATCTTTGTTTGGGGAACAAACGGTCTTTGCCAAACCGTTCGTATCCGGTACATGCTTCAGAAATCCGGCGTTTTCTTCATTAACAATACCCGCACGTTTTCAAAACCATTTAGAATGTTTATAGCAATTTTAAATCCGTTTCATTCTTAGACGACGAAAATAATCGTGTAATTGCTTCGAATCCGTTCCGCAAATCCTTTTGTATTGCGCGAGTGATTAATTAATTTCGTTAATTTAGTTAATGATGCGCATTCCATTCTCTTTCAGTGCACTTTCTTTTTATTTTTCCTTTTCTTCAGTTTCCTGTTATATTTACATACTTTGAGTTCCTATTACTAGAAAGTTTCCTGTCGATGGAACATTAATAATTAGAAATTTTATCAACTAATTTATGGAGGAACCGATACTATCTTCAGGCGATGTGATCAAATGATCGATATAAAAGAAGCTCTTGTTTATATGAGAGAGAAAAAAAACGATGAAAAACGTATGGCATCTGGTTATCCGCAAGGCACAAAACATTCTATTTTTACGTAAAAATAAAGCAATGAAATCGCTTATTTTTTTTATTATGCTTTTAATAGCAAATAAATAAATAATGGTTTTGAAGAAGTTTCATTTAGATACATTGTAACAATTAACACGTAGTGCGTTACATAAAAGAAAAATCATCAAAATTGATTGGGAGGAGGAAAATCAACATGTTCCATAACCGACCGATCGAAATCAAGGCAGACCAAGGCACTGCGTTGATTTTAACATAACGTAGAATAACTTCCAATAACAAAAGAAGGAAACCGCAATTTATCATTAAGAATCCATTTAAAACGATTCAAAATGCCTACAGGACCCCACACTAACATATCTCAAGCAGAGATCTCCCAGAACACTTCGCATCGGGAAAATGTTCCAGGACAAGAACAGGCGAAAGCGCTCACCTAAAGCAGCAAAGCGCTATATCGTTCGGCAAAGAGGACCTTAGATTACTGGCGGGATTTCTGACAGGACATACAGCTCTAGAATATCACCTATTTAATCTAGGAAAAGTTGAAGGAAAAAAATCTCGTCGTCTACGCCAAGAAGATTTCTATGCCATCGGTCGTACTCGACAACAATATTTCGGTTAAGCGTTTCTGTCATCTGCCGAACTGAAGGATGAAGATCCTAGAATAGTTTTAAGATTTATCGGGAGCCCTCGCCTATTCTAACGCATATGAGTAGAGACGGCAAAGACAGGTGGAATTATTCCTTTTTTGCAGCGACTAGATAGACTCGTGTCTAGTCTCTGCAAAAAAGTAATAATTTTATCCGGCTTTGTCCTCTCTACATATGAGACAACAGATCTATCAAGGTGGCAGTGATTAAAGCTAGAATTCGCTTTAAATCATAAACGGGAAATTATGTGTGTCAAGTATTTTTAGGCTTTGAGGACTTATTTTATCGCATAACAGTTTTACTTGGAGCATAGATATACGAAATTGTATATACATATACTTACACTAGCAATTATGTAATAATAATAATAATAACAATATATAATATTATGGAAGAACTATACAAAAAGTAAGCTTTTACAATATTTATTGACACGAAAACGTGTTAGTCACGTAAAATCTAGTCATAATTAATTATCGATACACCAGATTTTGTTCAATACGGCCACTAGGTTACCGTGTATGGTATTTATTAAAGATTTAGTAAATACAATGTTGAAGGAATTCTAAATAGTGTATACATACCTCTAAGCATATCTAATGAAATATAACGTGAAAATGCCTTAAATAACATGCTTCGAAATCGCATAATTTTGAAACATTTTTAAATAGCACTCCGACATTAAAATGTGGGGAACTCGATGCTGTACTTAACTGTACTTTTAAAGAAAGACCATACTGGAATTCCGCCTAGAAACTAAGTCAACCACGGATGTATGCAGCGTACGCTAAATTTGTGTTTACATATTGAACGCGCGTTAAATCTGCACTGATGTCGGAGCACGCATAGTGATTTTTTGGGCTCGCATCGTAAATGCGTGAACAGTTATGTAAAGGACAAACTATGCGTATACATACGAGAAAGAAAATGAAATTATATTATACAATAACGTTAATTTATGAACGACGTACGAATCGAAGTTGTTTTTGTATAATTTTCTTATTAAATTGAGAAAGTTTATTTGCATTAGTTCCATACTGTATATTTTGTGGACCGCGTCCGCTTAGCGCACAGACCTGAGCAATTCATCGAAAAGCTATTTAAATAAAGAATATTCCAGGACAAATGCTGCCCAGCATAAAATCATATTCAAGTATACAGAATTAAAAGCTTCGTCTGCGCATGATACAACAAAGGAAGACTAAAAGTTTCATTCTACGAGGTTTAGGGATTAAGCAAAGAATTTCGAGAAGAACAATGATATGATTAAACGAAAAAAAATGAGAGTTGAGCTGAAGCTCGTGCCCTCTTATCCTCGGTGTTGCAATACAGCTCTTGAGTTTATTGGTTTCCTCAGCAGGTCATCCATGTCGCTACATTTCCAGGACTCCGCTACATGCCTTCCCAAAGGGTTACGGATGGCTACACCTATTTCCCAAGCGTTTTTGGAGAGGCTCTGGATACACTCCCGAAGATATGCTGTTTCGTGCATTTATCTTAACTGGTCATTTCGCATGTATCAGAAAGGCCCGTCTGATTGACGTAAAATTTCATTTATAGTAAGTTGAGCAAGGTGTTACCTCAAATAAACAGCATTAGTTATTGTTTTACTCTTCCTTTACGTCTGTTATGTAGTCGATACAGAATTACTGGACGACAACTGAATGCTACCGAGCGACCACGTAAGCTACATAAGGCTTCAATGATGAATCATATGATATACATTTATATTTTATGTAGCAATGAATTTAAAGAAAAATAGAAAACGTTACATAATGAAGTATTTGTTTCCGTAAATGCAAAAATATGCCAATTAAAAAAAAAGTAAATTCAAAATTAATTGAATATTTACATAACGTAAAGGGGGTAATAAATCCAGATAATTACAATGTAAATAGTATTCTTTGCAGAAAAAAATGTTTATATTAAGGAAAACTGTTATATCGCGCGCAACGAATTGTAGCTTCTGCCTTGCAAATTGAACATCGGGGGCATATTCTGCTATCTACGCCGACATGATAATAATTTAAAAATACGAAAGCAGTGATTTTCTTAAGTTTTGGAAAGGAGTTGCAATAATTAATTAGCTTTGTGCGATTGAATGATGCAAAATAATTAATAATAATAAAAGTTAACTAGTTAATTAATTCTCATCCTTCAGAATTTAAGCATTCGCGCGGTTGATTAGTTTAGATTGAATGTTGTCCAAGAATATTTTCAAGTCATATTTGAGCAGTTTTTGAGTGGTCATTTTCTACGAATACCGTAATTTAGCTGCACGTGTCCTAATTTATCTCGACTTTGACTTTTGAGCAAATTCTGTCGATCATAATAATCACGCGAAATATTAACTTGTTTGCTAGTATGGTCAACTCGTTCTCATTGAAATTGTCGTTAACCGTTACTACATGAATAGCTCCAATCGCATTACATTAATTACTTACTACATTTTCGTCATAAATCAACCACATATGCAATGGTGCACATCGCTAACAAGCCTAGTGTAATTAATTATCTGGACATGCGTAGATATTATAAAGTATTACAACGTGCAAATCGCGAACTAATCGTGTAAAATCTTGATTGTATTAAATTCACAAACATTGGTCACGCAAAATAGTAAATCTTTTGGCCGCGTAACAGCAATAAAATCCATATAATTATGTAAGGTGTAAATAACCCATAGATGGCATGCGGTCATAGTAACTGTATAAATTTTATATCATACGACACCTTGCACTTGTAAATAGGAAAGCTTTTAAATTGTGAGGTAGCACAGCTACTTTTTGTAGATTTATAGAACTTAATTAAAGCAGTAAAGAGGGGGATAACTATACAGAGTGTTCAGTTCACCGATATATATTTAAAGGAAGGTGTTAGGTGAATCTTATATAACCAAAAATACCAAAGTATTATGGTTTTGGTAAAGTAACCAACTTAGCGATTTATCTAATTTAGACGATTTTTGCTGCTAAGTTTCGTACGAGACTTAGCAGAAAAATGTTGAGACTAAAATCGCAAGGCGTCCGATCTAATCTGCTAATGTAACGGTCATGGAGAGTATTATTCGGGTAATTCCGTAGAATTCGTGAAAAGTAAGGAGCTGTCGAATCGTGCATGAAGATTGATACAATTTTATCAATCGCTCGCCCAAACCTCCCCAAATATACAAACAATTGTGACGCCGATTCTCACAACTCTTGTAATGCTAATTGTGAATATTGAAAATACAATCTTAGTTAAATAAACATTAACCTATTCGTCGAATAGAATCTTGGATGTTGGTCGAGTCACAGAGTACGAACTTGATTTATTTTCGCTTTTCTCGCGACGCACCTAATACTTATTGACGGGTCGTCTCTTACAAATCATGACGTAAATGTCTTCAAAAGACATTAGTATTTGGTAAACTACGCCCGGGAAATTGTATCTCGAACAATCGCGCTGCTTGCCCTGCATTATTGTTTGAAGCGCCAAGAGGCATCGCGATTCGGGATTACTTCAAACGCCAAAACATTAAAACTTAGCATCTGCCAGAAGGAAATTCCAACAGATTTTATATAATGTTTTCTGTGATTTTCGGTTGGCTATTTTTAATTATTAAAATTGCTATAAGCAAAAAAAATATCGACGAAGATTCGTCTCAATTTCTAATGCTTAACGCCATCCCATAGTGGATGTTCGCGAATTTCGTAGCACTCTGTATATATTGAAAAATTATACTTTCTGTGATGGTGCTTTTTTGCATCTCGAGCTATGAATAACTATATTTGCTTATATCGTGCTTAATTACCTCTTGGTTAATTCCTATGTTAACATCCTAGTTAACGTAGGAAGCATAGCGCTTTCATACATTGGAAAAATATTTAACGTATTTGCATATAAAGTACCCTAATAAATGTATCAGTTGCCTTCTTATTGCAAGTTATTCTAAATATGTGGTCATCAAACGGTGCACTTTGTTTAACTGTTACCACGTTAGATTTGCATATACACTGTCTGCAATTAAAAATACACCGCCCGTAAACTGAAGTATTTTGTTAAAATTTTTTAATAATAATTAACTTAATGATTAATTAATACGATCATATTGCATTGATCTAGTTTACTTTCCAGTATTTATAAGAGCCAGATGTTCCATACATGCTTTTACGCAAGCACCTGTTACAATCCGATGGTTGTACGAAAATGAATAAAATGCGTGCATGATGCTTCAAACCATCATGAGTGATACTTGACAGATGTACCTATAGCATTGAAAAAATGGTATTGCAAAATTCATCTAGATCCCTCATTCTTCATTTTTCTAGGGAGTATCTAATTCATGTAAACAAAGCTATATTTTCGACTTAAAACTACGTTTATAAATTAATGCTAATAAAGGGCCGCAATTCTTTTTTTTCTTTTTTTCGTAACTTTTAGTAATGAAAAGAAGTAATTAAATGATTTGGAAAAGCACTTTTTTTAAAATATCCCCAAAGTTGCGTCGAATTGTAAGTTTGAAATTATATTGCTCTGTATTTTTTTTCAATAAGTAGCTTTGTATAGTTTATGATTTAAAAAGGAGAGCAGACCGTATAGATTGTATTTTTTTTTTTTTACACGATGAGCAAGTGTGTTTTAAGAACTTGCAATTATTTACGGGGAATGATCACATTTGAAATGTAAATTTTGTACACATTTTGCTAAAAATATTCATTGAATACCTTCAAATAATAATGAATTAATAATATTTATTGCAAAAAATCACAGATATAGAAGGTAATTTAAATTATTTCTTTGCTAATTTAATTACTAATACGTAACGTTTTTAGAGTAACCGTAGAATGTGTGCTACATATGTAAAAATAAATGCACTTAAACGCTACAACTTTAAGAATTACTCACCAATCTCTATACTTTCCCTTCTCGATCTACTTAAAACTCCAAAAAAAACGAAGAAATAATGTCAATTGAAAAGAATCCACGCGAATTTGCTTATTCAAAGAAACGATGCGAAAACGAACATTCAGCGCAAAAAATAAATTGAAAACAAACCACAACGCGCCAGCCGTCTTGAGGCGTCACTACCAAAGAGCGTCTTTACATCAGCCAAAGCGAGAACTGAACATCGCAATATCTCACTGAAGTTGATGGTGAAGATGGTTAGTTTTGTAGTAATTGAAACGACGAACGAGCACGTTTCTTTGGGGATAGCCGGCGTGCGCCAGCAGCAAGAATATCTTTAGTGGGATTGGTGAAAAGTCCATGCTGTATGGTTACAAGTTGAAGATACCAGTTTCCTTCTGGCGACGGCGAGAAGGTTACAAGCAGAGAGAGATCTTGACGCGCTGACCATGCCAATGACATTGGCTCGTTTTCTAGGTCAGATAAGTGGGGCGAAATACATTAATAATTGTAAATCGGTGTATAAAGTTCTCCAGAAGATGATTAACAGTTGTTCGCGCAAGTAAGCGCATATGCGCCGTGCTTCTTAAACGTTATTCTTTACTCCGATAAATTTATTATTTGTACGGCGACGCATATTTCTTGTAATATGTATGTAGGTAAAGTAGGTACTTCTGTTCTGCACTAGTGAACAAGTCGTCGTAAAAGACACCGTAAGAAAAAAATAACAACTCTTGATTTCCATACGAACCGGAGTTAAAAGTGATAAAAAAATAGTTTGCTTTTATTCACGGGGTTAGATTAAATCTTTCGTTATCCTTTTTCATTCCCATTTGTTTTCTATTTTTGTTTTCCAAATTGTTACACGCACTTTTAGTCTTCCTAGACTTGGTCTTCATTATATTATCCATCATATCATATTTTCCTTCATTATTTTCCTACTTTCTCTTTGATAAGTTCAAAGTCACGATGGTCGGGTACGAAAAAGTGTTTTTACGGGAAATAATAATAGTTTTTGTCGAAACAATTGCTATCTGTTAATGCCAAAAGAAATTTGAGTTTATTCTGTCCTGGACACACTAAACAAACAAAAATTTGAGAATAAGTACAGTTATTTAATCTTAGGCACAATGCTATTTTCCATGTAATCTAATAGTAAGGAACATGCTGTACGAGCTAAAGCTATAAATTGAGGATTTGAGCTGATATGCATGAAGTTGAACGTAATAGCTGCTGTATCCTTGGTGTTTTACACAGTTCCTTTAGAAACGATATATTTCAGCAAAATCTTTTTGCTCTCCTTCCATTAATTCTTCTACGTGCATTCTTTTGACATTTTCTCGGAGAGTAGGACTTTACTGAAACTTGTCCGCAAACTATACAACCATCTACTTGGGGAATCCGGAAGAACAAGATTTATTATAACTTGCAAAGATATACAGGTAACACGTTTAAATAAAAAAGTTGAAAGCACTTCCGGCTAAACCGAAGCTAAATCTATGAATACGTATACTTTACTACGATAAATTATAAGGTTGTCCAAAGACTTATTCAAAGTAAGTTAAGTATTTGTTGTTGTAGATGCCATTTGTTCATTAACTAGAGAAACACCAAAAAATCAAGAAGGTTTATTCTTATATCACTTCCAAAGCATCTTTTAATGTAATCTTACCTTACTACTAGCCCTTACCGCAAACACTTCACTTAAACTCGTTTCGATCGTTTCGATGACTAACTATCATCTTCAGCAGCAATCGCGAAATATAGTTCAGTTCAAGTGAAGTGTTTGTGGTGAGGACAAGGATAGTGAAATGTTCGACTGTTCCAGTGCCGCAGTATTCGAGGACGTGATTTAGTTATTTTTACTTACCTTAAAATGCTTACATATCTATCTGCCGTAAATACCTCATTTTATCGGTATACGATTACATTTTTCCATTTCTTCGGCTATTATGCTATTTAACAGCATAATAAGAATTTTACTCTTGTTTTCTAGCAGCGATTTGATAGAAGCGTAACGATTGTTCCGGAAGCTATTCAAAATAAAATCAAATTCGACGCAATTAAAAGGCTTACCCACTTTTCAGATCGAATATACCGCAGTCGTCCGCTTTCTCGAAGAGAAACCAATTAGAATTTTCGATTATGCACTTTAACAAACTGATATCGTCCACTGACTTGTGATTCGCGCAACACTTCCAATTCGTTAAACGGTTAGCGATTCGCCACAACGCGTTAATTTTGGTTTTCCAGCGTTTAAACGCGGACCGTTTTCTACAATAGCCAACAAGTACTCTAATTTTAATAAGGCGGCCATTTCTAAATAAGGTAAATGTTGAATTGCTTCTGGGCAAGAAGATATGGTCTAGCATAGTATATGTTTTTTGCAAGTCTCAAATGCTAAGATGTCTTCCACTGTTTGCACGCGTGTAAGAACTAAAGGATTTTTTTTTAATTGTCTTTTCTTACGTTTGGGGCCACGTTTGTCGTAAAAAAAGGATGTTGCGTACATAGGACAATGTCACCGTATTTAAAATTATCGATTCGCGTAACGATTACCGATTGTTTCCTCTAATTATTGTTTTTACCGGAGTCTACTTTTCTTTGTTGTGTCGAAACATTTACCAATTTCGTCAATCTCTTTAGCAGCCACATGAAATAGCCGATGGCATATAGCACATGGTATTTACTATAAACGGTCTTAATATGATAATAATTTCTAGTTTGAACATAAACCTTAAATTGCATTTGATTATTTGAAGTACGTACCGTATCTGTTGTTTAGAAATCGTACCTTTCAATAGCGTAATTTGAATAAATGTATATTTTCAAGAAATTGTACAGTCCACGACGAAACCTTGTTTAATAGAATGGAAATAGAAAAAAATTGATTCGAAAAAAATGTTTTTTTTTTATTTTATATAGGTAAAATCATCCATCAGCTATATACGTACGTATATTGGGAGATATTGTGAGCTATCACGTCTCCTGTAAATCAGTTTTATTAGTTATCTTAAATTATTAAGTTCCAAAAAAAGGAAGAATTTGGATAATTTTGGATGAATTTGCAGACATTTAATTACATTCAGCTGTTAACTGAAGATATCACTTTTATTTATCAATCTAGCGTTGATATAGCGATTGATTTGTCGTTAACTATCCTCGGTTAAGCTTTTTACATTCAACGAATTAAGTTTTAGAAGATATATTGGGTTCAGATAATTTTCCATTCATATTTCGTTTGGAATATCAAAGAAAGAAACTGGAGAAGATACTCTCAGTTTTTGGAAGAATCCTTTGAAGCAATATATAATAACTTGCGTGCGAAACCAAACACACAAAGCTCTGATAATGAAGACCAATGAAGTGGACAATCATCTGTTTAAATTGAAAGTACTTATTCCGCCAAAAAGAAAATCAGGATATTAGTGCCACAACAAATGCAATAATGACACGAAGAGATAATAAACGTTATCTTCTAACGTTTATCCGTTAAAGAGCTCAAGAGCGCTTCTTTATGGAAGATGGAAGGCAATTGATAAGTTGCATGTGTGTATTATATGAATGTACCTAATTGAAGACTTCCTTATTAATAATAATAATAACAATTCTTTTATTTCCTAACACAAAAATTGGCAATTACGACAAAAAGTAAACAATAAGTCAACATACACTAAAGTAGGTGCGGTAAATTACGTTTATTTCCATTTTTCATCATGTCACAAACTTGGAACTTTAAACGTGAAGAGTTGGAGAATCTGTTTTATTATATTGAAGGACATTCGAAAGAAATCCGACGGTTTGTTCTTCCCGACGGTCTGCTAACGATATGACATCATGTCTCGCAGTCTATTATTATTATTAAACGAAATACCGAAGTCATCAAAAATACAGCTTCTCAAAGTTGTCATCTTTAACGAAAGTTTAAATTAAAATACTTGTCCCCTCAAGATCTGGAAAAATTCAGTTTTAGTAAGTCACAAGAATAATTCAGTTCCGAATTATGTTGAATATAAAGCACTTTCTAATATCTCACCGAGTTTCCGCCTTCTACGTAAGGCATTTAGTTACATAAAACTGGACAAAGTACTAGATTGTGACAAGAATACGTCTCTTGAATTTAACAATGTCTTGCATCCTATGTTGTATTCATCCTGTGTAACCAACAGAAAAAGTAATTTATACCGTTTTCCTTCGGAACTGACCAGCCTGAGAATTCATCGTGCCGATATCTTATTCATCATCAAATATTCAACTGTGTTAATAACTTCTTCAGATCGTGCTTCGAAGTCTTTCACGATTTAGGTCGTCATGAATCAGATTCATGTTGTCTTCGAAATAGGGCGAATACACTGCCATGAATATTTTACCTGCTACTACCTTCTTTCGTTAGATATTTCATGGCGCTTCTGTGTTCAAGATTTTACTCGCTTCTTTAAATTAACAAACGTTAAGCTATCGGAATCGACGACAGTAGCTCAACGCATAGAAATGTCGCGATAATATATATCCGTAATATACTCGCACTATATCATTCTAACATTTCCGAGGAAAAGGAATACAATTATTACAAGTTAGAGTTCCTATATGCAACTTTGCTTATTACACAATATGCATATTAGTAAGAGCACGCAAATGTTCATGTCCCGTTCTTCTTTTTCTAAACAATAATGTTAGAACTCATACAGACATTAGAAATCAGAAAATAAATCTGTTGCTTTTCACATTCGATCATGCACATGTTCTACCTTTCTCCTGAAATACCTGTCCCCATAAGGCTGTTTGTTTGTGTTTATTTTTCGAATTAATTTACTCTCGATAATAGAAGATCGCTGAACTATTCAATTTCGCAACACCTGCAATATTCAGTTCGGACCACGACAAGACCTAGTACCGAAGATTATCAATTAATCATGTCTTTTTTCTTTTTATATACTTTCAAGTATTCATAGCGCGATTCACTAGTTACAATCGCAAATAATTTTAAACAGATATGCTTCCTTATGCGAGATGAATTGCTAGACTTTCTAAAAACCAGGCGGGTATGTAATTAATTTCGTTGCAATTGCCTAATTGATGGAAGAATTGTCGGGGCAAAATAACGGCGTAAATATTAACAAATTAAGAATAACAAATCCTTCTCGTTGCGACAACAACAAAGAAATAATTTACCGTTATGTAATCGTTAATTGGTAGAAGGACCATTGCTGATTGTGATAGTAGCAGTGTAATCCGAATTTATGCAATCGACTTTTTTCGTTATAACGAGGAAAATGCCAACAATTAAATCTTAGATTTACGAACAATTACGTAATAAAATAGATTAATTAATGCCCGTACGTATTTCGTAGCTAACGCTCGGAGAAAATTATGAGATAGGAATTAAATGATTTACGTGTACTTTGCAATGTCAATTATACAACATTTTATGTAATAGTACATTTAAAAATTATTTGCCGGTCCTATGAGAGGTGGACGGACGAACTCTTCGCTACGCATATTTTAAGTCCTTTACACTTTTCTAACGCTAAAGCTGTTAAGTTAAAATAGACAACCCTTGTTGCCGCTAAATTCATAACTCATACAAGACTTGGCGATTCGAGGCTAGAAAAAGAAACACACAAATTAGTCAAGTAACAAGCAAAGAATTTACAATTAAATATAAGCTCGATATACAACGCGTAAGTTGATATCGGGAGCACAACATTAAATTTATATTATGCTAGGCTATTGCAAATAATGTACCGGATCATTCGCGATGGCGCGGTCTAATTAGACCTATGTATGTATGAAAATAATGCAAATATATGTTGTTTTTGAAATGTTGGTGGGTACATAATATTAACGATTAATATCTACTTTTCAAAGGTACTTCCTGTTACATGACGAAAATCGGGAACAGATATTATAGGTGCCTGCTTTTTGAAAGAAAATTGTCTTACAATGTTAATTTTCTTAAGTATCCATTTTAATAATAATAGTTTATTGTCCAACGGATTCAATTACAGGACAATATTGTACAAAGCATACGTACAATACTAACTACTACAAAATAAAAAGAAACAAAAAAAAAATAAAAGGAAACTACTAAAGTCATTAATTTTGCTAAAAAAATACATCGCTATAGAATACATCTGTTATGCGGTACATAGAAGTGATGGGAGAAAGAGATAACACATTTTTTATCCTTTTCTCCCAGGGAAGGGAGAAAGTAGGAGAAGAACGTGAAGATGTGCGAGGAACTAGAAAATTCAAGGAAGAAAGCGAGCTACGCACCAATTTTCCGGTAAAACGTGCACTCTGTCGCTCCCGACGAGAAGCTGCACTGAGTAAATTCCATCAATCTTAAAGGATAAGAATTTGAGAAATCTCCGTTGAATCTTCTCAATTTGGAGTTGTAAATGAATGTAGTGCGGTGACCAAACAGCTGAAGCATATTCGAGTTTGCTTACAACAAAGGTATAAAATAAAGTTTTGAGAAGAGATTACGAAGTCGATGCGGAAATACAAAGATGGTTGATATGCGGCTCAAAGCTCAAACAACTATGAAAAATAACTTCAAAATTAGCAAAATTCATTAATTCTTAAAAGTGCTTGGCTGTTAATGTAGTAAATGGAAGAAATTGAGTTAAATTTCCTTGTGAATGACAGAATTGACTTGTTCGCATTAACCAGGAGCTTTGAAGAGGCAAACCAATCGGTGATAATATTAAGGTCATGCTGTAACTCAATAAACGTCATTCCAGTTATTCATAGGTATAAATATTTTTAAATTAGGGCAAGATACAGAAGCAAGTAAATCGTTAACATAGAAATTGAATAATAAAGGACCCAAATTCGAACCCTGTGGAATACCTGAAGACGTACTAAATTCGAAAGATTTGAATCCATTATAAAAGACATAATTGCTTCTGTTAATCAAATAGGTCTTTAGATGGGTAATGATTGTGGCATGAAAAAGAAAGCTTTAACACTCCTTTCATTCGAGAATTTATTAGTTAGGGTTTATTAGTTGGGCACGTTATACAATATTTACGAAAAATTCATTCGGCTCGTAATCCTGTCTTATATGGTCCATACTTCTGTAAGGTTAGGTAGCATTCACTCGTCCATCTGTTATGTTCCAAAAAAATAAAAAATCAAAAATCAAAAGTAATTTTTAATGTAAACTTTTCTTTGTGTATTCAAAATCGTCATTACTAGAGAACACAAAGGCGGATGAAATGATTACTTTTTTGCAGCGACTAGACAGACTCGTATCTTGTCGACTCTCGCGGAAACCAGTAGGTAACACGAATCCATTCTCGCGAGGCAAATAGACACGAGTCTATCTAGTCGCTGCAAAAAAAGGAATAATTCCACTCTGCCTTTGTCATCTCTATTCATTAAATACTTTCAGGAAAAACACATTTGGCTTATTATAAAACAATAAGCTTATACTTTACGATTAGAAACAGACGTATTTCAATCCGTACAATTACGCATCTAGTTAATAATGTCACAGAACAAACGAAATGGCCGGTCAACACCAGATTCAAACACGTACATAACTCGTTGCCGCTATGGAAGCATCAATTCGTCATGTGTAGCACAACACACGAACAAAATCGGGCCTAATATTCTATTAGAAAACCTCAAATTAATTGAGAACGTGACTTCGTCGCGAGAATTAGACGCAGAGAAAAAGGCCTACTTTGCTACTTAGCTTTGTGAAAGAATTTATTCGTGTGAAACTGACCCATGGTTACGTTTTGCACCACAAATAAGAGCCTTTCCTTTTAATTTCGAATACTTCGTACATAATGGATTTTGGAGTATAAAAGTAGTAGGGATAGATCAAGACATGTTAGAATTAAAATCTTTTCCCTACATCATTCGGTCGTAAGGTTGACAATAGGAAGCCACGAATTCGCAAAACAACTGTTCCGAATTAATCTTGTAACTTGTGCAGTGCAAAGTGTAATATTTCAGTGTTACTTGCCATAGTATCCGATAGTCTCATTATTATTGTCAAGTATATTTGTTTTTGCATCAATTTCCTAAGCTTTTCAGCAAAGTTGGTTATATAATATTATATAATTGCAATTAGGAGATTCAAATACAAACAAAAATATACAGAATATCTAATTGAAAAATGCAAATATATATTTTTGTTGGACGCGTATTTCTGACAACTTTCATTGGAAAATTCTTGTCTGTTGGTTAAAATAAAATGGCAAACGCAGTATTTAACTGTTATTGATACGGTAGCCAAAGATAAATGATCATTTTCTAAATTAAAACGTATCAAAATCTTAGAACTTTCAGGACTGAAGAGCGCCCAAAATTTGATTGTATTGTCAATAAAAACTGAAAGGATACGACAGACTAATGTTGTACAGATTAACAATTAGGCGTTCCATTTAAAATAAGTTGGTAGCTATTCTCCGTATAACAGTAAAAATTAGGTTATTAGCAATATTTTAATTTAATAATATTTGTCGGTTTTAGTGTACTGCCAAGTTTTCAGAATTTTCCAAAATGTCCTCTTTCATATATTGACGGTTCCCGATGATACGCTCTGTACATGACAATAACAAGAGATATTAAACAGAACAAACATTTCTATTTGCAAAAGGGACAATTTCTTTGAAGCTCCTCCTTATCCTGTTTAATTCTTTTCACAGAGAGTATGTATATGAATATACATATGTAGATTAAAAAACTTACCGTTCTATACCGTGCCTTGTATTCTGATATGCTACGACACGCGTTCTCCCGAATAGTGCGTTCACGCATTGCACGTCTGGATAAAACACGATCTTCTCGTTATTAACGAAACATTTCCGTTTCACCGAGCACTTATCGGTAACTTTCCTCCTATCGTGTTGTATGTTGGCCATGTACCGTATATTATAAGCGTGCCTCTTAATCTTCTGCTCTTGAGACACGTGCAGACGTAACAATTCAAAAATGCACATGTTTAGAGCGAAATGGTCACGGAAAACTCGTTGCATGCATCCGATCTAGTTGCGTCTGACGTCCAACCCGATCAAACGATAACTAAAATAATTTCTTAATATGGACGTTGGTGACTTGCGAGCATTAAGGAACTATTTAAGTAAACATATTAAACAGAAACTATCGCGCGTTGCTACCGCCTGTTAGGGTGTATTTTACGTAAATGACTACGCGCCGGCTATCTGATGAAAATCTAATTGTCCACGCACGAAAAAGCTAGCGGCTTGACAGTCTTTGCCTTTTTTCTTCTCTTCTGCATCCTTTACATTTTTTTCCCTTTTTTTTTTCTTTATTATTTTAAAACGTCGTCATGCAGTCGGTTATTAGTGGAAAGTGGCCGAGGCTCTTGGTTTTCTGTAGGTAAATGTGGAACACAAGAAAGTAAAATTGTGAGTTCATTTGACCGGAAAAGCTACAATTCACATCGATAATACATCGATTATTATTGAAGAATTCAATCCAATTAAGTTTACCGCTGTGTGTACGCAAATATGTAAGTTAACGCTTCGATAAATGTTATTTTAATTAGGTACTCTCGCGATCAACTGGTTCGGATTCACCTTTGTTGGTGTAAAATCTAAACCAGAAAAAGAATGCTCTATTAAGCTTCTACATCAAAAAATACAGAGCTATGTGTGCCTTAATCAACTAGATATTTAGGAAAAGGTTATGGTGTCATACAGGGTAAATTTTACCATAACATGTCGATGTTTTTTTCTGTATATAGGCTTTCAGTTTATTATAAAAAAGAAAAACTGAAGTTATATCTTCAGCGAAATGTAAAATGTTATGGTTAGTGGTATGACCACTGTTCAACAAAGATCCACCCAGCAAAAGTAATGTCAGCAACTGGTAAGAAATTATGTCGCATCAGTAGTCTTGTGTCAGCACAATCGCTCTTTAGTTCGTCGAAAAGCATTGAATAATGAAGTACGCGTCCTCGGCGTTCAGATTTTGCAGTGTCCGCAAAGGACGACGAATGTTATGCTCAATGTTATTAGTTGTTAATAAGCCTGCGGAAACTAATTGGCACGACATTAACAGAGTAGACAAGTTTATTCGTCTCATGGGAATGGGTTCGTGTTGTCTACTGGCTTCCCCGAGAGACTAAACTTTCTGCATACACTACTTGCTTATAACACTGGACTCCTTGGCGACATAAAGCTGGACGATTTTAATGAATTAGCAAAATTTACACATTTTGCTAATTCACAACAATGCACGAGACAATCATCGTATTGAAGATACCTTGATATACTATGAACTAGCATACCGTACAATTAGACATTTTGACAAAAACATCACGCCCAGTATAATAAAATTGACGATTATGAATAAAAATCACATCCTGTATATTAAGATTTATAAAGTCACATCTGTATATACATTGACAACAACAAGCCATTCGTTTTGTTTGGATCCACAATAAGGTTACTTTACAGCGTCTATTAAAGATACCGTATCGTAAGTTTGCAACGGTTACTTTTTAATTGATACGTTTTCATAAACAAAAATATTTGTGTAGATTTTTACCAATACTGTACCTTGCTGTAAAAAACAAATAAAAGAATCTCGTAATAACCACCGGTTTTTTTAATATCTATTATTATTATTTAAAAAATACCAAAAATAAAACATCCTGTATAATATATATGTATGTAATACATTTATTTAATTCTCCAAATGAAACCGTAGTTACGGTGGATTTTATTAAGCATTATTGATATTTCCGTTGTTAGCATTACAATTATCCCTTTGAACCATTCATTTCATTTATAGAATCTAGTGCTATGAACGTATACACGCTACTCATCCTCCTCCGTCTTTCTTACGTACAAACATGCGAAATCAAAGAATGGTAAAAAAATCCGTTAATTACCGTTACCGTTATTAATATTTTTCGTTTTAGGAATCCTTTCTCGGGGGAAGTACATTTAGCAGCTCTGATTTTAGCTAGAGGTGGATCAAAGAGTATACCCCTAAAGAATATAAGTCTCGTCGGAAATAAAACACTGTTGGAGAGGTCGCTGCAGGCAATTAAAAGAACGGAAAGATTCTCTTCTATTTGGGTATCAACCGATCATCAGAGCATTGCACAAGTAGCTTTTCGAAGTAGGCGTTAACTAAAGTACGTGCAATAATCTGCTTTAACTACTTTCTTTTCAGACAATGTAAACGTGCATATTAATTCCGATGAAAATGTTCGAGATACTTCTACTTCGATAGCTGCTGTGCAACATTTTCTGCAATACCACACAGAAGTTGATGTTTTAGGATTAGTACAGTGCACTTCTCCGTTTATCACAGCCAATTACCTGTTACAAGCGATCGATGCGATTAAAACTGACAGAAATGAATGTGTGTTCTCTGTTACGAGGTATGATTAGATTTTTTTTATATATATAAATGATGCGATTCTAACACATAACACATGTTTACCCGAAACAAGTTGAAAGTAACAAAACGTTACAAATAAATCCTAATTTAAGTAGCCTCTGATGAAACAACAACGTATCCTCGACAATAAGACCTTTACTTTAAATATGAAAAGCGAAAAACGAGAAATACTGTTGATTTCGTCTCGAAACTTATTAAACAACTTGTAGTCCATAAACGAGTTCGTTTGAAAATGAGCTCCGGTGTATGAAAATTTGCGTAATAGAATCTTTTTAAGACAAAAAGGTTTGAAATTATCTAAAGCATAACGAATTCAGGTAAGAGCACCACATACACCGCTTACGTTTTGCAATTAGTCCAATTTCACGTCTCATGTTAAGCCTAGAGATCTTGTAGAATTGCTAACCAGATAGCTAACCAATTCTTAATATCGTTAAAGGCATTACTAGCATTGTTAGTTCGAACTAATGATAATATTAACACCATCAGCATAGAAAGAAACGGTCACAGAAAGTATCATTGATAAAAAGTAAAAGTAAAATAGGATCCAACACTGATCCTTGGAGAACATCAATATTTAGGGTGTAATTGGTTGATTTGGTATTCTGACGTACTACACTCTGTTTTTTTATAAAGTAAATAGAATTTAAACTAATTCGAAAGATCTTTTAATTCGTAACAACACGAATGCTTTAGTAAGGTTTATATACGTAGGAACGTTAGTATCCAGTGATGGGAGAATGCTAGAGATGGCAGGTCTACTACAGTTACATACATATAAAGAAAGAATTATCCTGTGAGACCTATAAGGCTGCACAATTACGTGGGTCCATGCCAGAGGACTGCAATGAAGAAGGAAGATTGATAGGAGGAGTTGCAGAGTAGTTATTAGAAACATCGACGGTGTTTTCTGTAAAGTCCGGTAAAATTGTATTTACAGGAATCATTACATCGTTTACTGTTTACTGTAATTAATCCTCAAACAAATCGAGTTCTACTTTTTGGATTTAACATAAAGTGGTCATTTGCTTCTTTTTCTTTACATTTAATAAGTTCCTTAAAAAAAATTGCGACGAATGTACGTAATCGTTCTTAAATTGAAGGTCTTTTAAAAAAAATAGTAGCTTGTTCATGGCAAAAGGTATCATCGTTAGTCATATTAGACACAAATAAGTCACCAGTTTCGTATCTTCAAATAGGTCCAAGCAAAATTAAATTAAATATATTTTGAAAATAAGAACATACCAGTAAATATTTAACAACTGCAATGGTGCAACACGTTGCTTTACATTACTTTATCTTGTTTGTTGAATAAGATAACATATGTTTTCAATTCATAAATACCAATCATCATGACTCATTGTGCTTTGATATATATCAATATGTATTTTGTATTTTTTTTTTCATTTCTTTCTCTATAGATTAATGGCATCTTTACTTTAATATTCGCGAGTTCTGGATTTTAGACTTCTTCCTCTTGATATAAGCTTTTTCTAATTAATAATGTGCATGATGTGGTAACTTTAGAAATCTTCTCAATTTATCCACGGCTTGTAAAATAATTATAAATAAATATCAATTTACAAGTTTGAAGCATTTGCCAAACTTATTTCAGATAGTACAGCATATGATCAATAAAACGTTTAGATATTAAGCTAATTGGATCTAGAAAACTTCCCCGACAACAAAATGAATTATTCAGGGCCGAAAAATTCCTCCGAAAATAATTCGCGGGAAATTCCCCGATAATAACAAATACGCGCGTCATAACTCATTTTAATTACCTCATTCAATAAAGAGATTAAACTTAATGATCCTCTGTTCATTTAATAGCAATATTTAAAAACTCTTTATTTTCAAAATGTTTGTATAACTAACACCGCGAAATGGCCATCCAATTTGTTCTTAGTGAAATGATCAAGTTTTCAAGATTACTTGATGAAATTACTACTCAAAACCAGCACACCATGTCATCTCTATCGAATCTATTTCAAAATTTTCAGCATGAAGAGAACTGCAAGAGATATTCATGTAAAGGAAGAAGCTGTTTTAACTTTGCTACTCTATTGTTTTTCCACATTTTTTTTTTACACGAGAAAATTGTTTTGTTAACTGTGCACGGTACATACAAGATAAAACAAAAACAAAATACCCACATTCGTTTGTTGCAAAAATTAGAAGAATTTATGTCTGGTGTGATGACATCGAGCGTTTCAAACAGAACAATTCTTAGGAGGCGCTAAAAAGCCACCCACGTGCTTGAAAAAACCAGGAACCCTAACCTAACCCTAACCCGCATATGTTATTATTATTTAGCTATATCGAGGTTATTCTTTTTTTTTATCGTAACTTATTATTTGCAGGTCAACTAAGTTGAGATGGAAGAAAATCGGACGTAGTATAATTGCTTTAAATTTTAATCCAAAATTCAGACCTCGACGACAGAATATAACCGACGAGTACGTCGAAAATGGCATGTTTTATTTTGCCAGTAGAAGATTATTGAAGAAAGGTTATTTCCAGTCGCGAAGGTATATTTTAAATTTGTATATCTATGCTAGTAATTTGTCAAATTCATCAAATAACGCAACGACTAATGGTATTTGCACTGACGCTGAAGAATTAGCTTATCCAGCAAACCACACGCAAAGTGTTGCATAGTCGGGCGGTCATGCAACTAAAAATATGATCATTCCGGACTTTAGCAATATACCTAATTTACCTCGAAAGTTAACAGAACTTTTAGTTTTGATCGATATTTAATCGTTGCAAGGAGGAGACAAAACATAAGCTGGACACTGTACATTCTATGCAAGTTGGTTGAACGTTTATTTCAAAATTGATTCAATTCAAAAGGTTCAACCAATTGTACACTGTTGTTTCAAACTATACATACATACATATATATAAGTGTTGAGACTACTTAACAAAATTAAGAAGGAAGAAACTTAACAACTGCGTAAAAAATATTGGATTACAGATATCCTTTGTGGTTAGTTCGACATCACCGTCGTTTGGTGTGAAGAAATATATTATTGCTTGATTACCAATGTCCGAAAGTTTATTTCAGAATATCCAAGCTTCAAATACAACGAATGTCATGTGAGGTGCTTCATGTGCAATTCACGACGCGAAAAAACTGTCAATAGTGCAAACCTCAAATGAAAAATCCGCAAAAACTCTATTTGCACAATTTATAAAGGACTTAATATTTCTAATATCCAAAAAGAACGGTTTTACAAGTTTTGGTGTAAATACATTCCTGACTGGGAATGTTATTGCATTTTAATCGATTCAAATCGAGATATCATTAAATTTTTTTCGAGTTTATATTTTTTGAGCGACCCCTGTATATCACAGTGTCGTATCTAAAAGCTATAAAGAACAAGTTCAATCAGTTGTTTGACTCAAATGTGATTCAAGGCAAGATAGGGGAAACGACTAAATATTCAATGCGACTAGAAAGATTCGAGTTTTATCGATTTTCGAAGAAACCGGTAGGCAACGCGAACGCTATCCTATTCGTCATTGATTTAAGGATATTTTCGATAAAAAACGTAATCATATTCAAGATTTGTACATTTTCAAAACTTCCTAAACTATATCGTTTAGTAAAGATACTAAGAATGCTAGTACATATCTGTGTATATCAGTATGAGTAGTAGCTGGGTTGTCAAATTTAAACATTTGGATTTAACAAATTATCGTATTACAATCAGTTCAAATCGAGAAGAATCAAATATTCCATTAAAATACTTTTTTCATTTCGAGTTTATATTTTTTGAACAACCCTCGTATAATCACATTGTCATCTGTGACAACTATTAAATACAAATTCAATCAGGTGTTTGAGTTAAGTGTGATTCGAAGAATCGTTGAAAGCAACTAGTCGGACTCGAGTTTTGTCGATGCTCGGGAAAACCAGTAGGCAACACGAATCTTTTCTTGTAAGACGAATAAACACGAGTCTATCTTGTCGCCTCAAAAATTTAATCTCTTTTCCTACCTTGCTCATCACTGATTTGAGGATATTTTTGATTAAATAAGTAATAATATATAGAAGAAATAGTTTAAGCATTAATCTTATTACATTTAAGCAATAGTTTTGTGGTTATAATTTCATTTAATCCCCATAAATAGAATAAAAGAAAATTGAACGAAAATTTAAAAGGAAGCAATCTCAAATGAGATTCGTGTCCTTTATCAAAATATTATCATTGAGAATTGGCAAAATAGGGGATTTACAAAACTTCCCAAACTATAATGTAGAATAACAAGACATATCTTCCGAACCTCACTGTATATCACTACGAGTATTGTGTGTATACCTTTCTCATCTACAGTGGACAACCTCGTATCTCCTGTGAAATACTTTGTTATGTTGAAGTGACACGTTATGTTGCGAATTTGATTTATTGAATTATTTTTTTATCGATAAATAAACATGTAAGAAGTTAAACAAATGTACAAACAATTTAAAACGGTGGGTTAAGTATGATCAACTTTTTCGAGGAACCTAGAAAGTGAAAGTATGAATAACAATGAATATATCTCACAGTCGAGATATTTTTAGCATGTAACATCTTAAACGTTATCGTCGTATTTTAGGTACGTTATACAATATTTTTATCATGGTTTATTCATCTTTTTGTTCGTTACATGGCGCGTTATAGTTGAAATAAGGTTATGTTTTTAAATTGTAACGTTCTGATAGAACTGCTATTATAAACATTATCTATCCCCCAAGTGCCAATTAGGAAATTATATCCATCCGGTATTATATCGCTTGTATCATGAGTTTATGACTGTACCTCCCACAAACGATAAAGTTTTTAGCTTAGTTTCATTTTAGGTGCCTTTTGATAGAAATTCCTGAAGAGCACAGCATTGAAATTGATTCATATTGGCATCTTAACGTTGCCAACAAGATAGCAGAATTCATTGATGAAAAATGACAACAGATTTCAGCGAAGGTATCTATATAAAGGAAACATTTCAGAATATGTTATAACCTAGTATTTTGAAGGTTCCATACCAGTAACCTACAGAGAAGTTTATGCAATCTGTTCGCATAACGATGAACCAATACACAAGGATGTTTACCAAAAATTATTAGCACAATGCAAACTCAGCTTAGATATATTAAAACTTATATGGGATTTAGTCGGACCAAGTGAAGGAATAGTTACAAGGACCAACTTGTATAAAACGTTGGCCTTAGTTGCTTGGGCTCAACAAGGCAAGAAACCGTGTAACAAATTGTTTGAGACATTTAATGGCAAAGGTCAGTTTTTTCGTATTGTTTGGTACATACTGCTAAGTAGGAAATTATATAAGATAAAGGAATATGGCTTGTTTCATATTTAATTTACGGATGTAGTTATACCTGCTCTCTAGTAATATATTATTATTGGTGAAATAAGTGACGACAATCTTGCATTACAAGCTATTTCACCAATTAACATCTGAACATCTATTTCATTAATATATTGTTATTGTGCCGTTAATAATTTAAAAAGTCGAAATAGAAGCTACTAATAGCAAATTAATTTTAAACTAAATAACTGCTTCGAGAAAACGAACAAGGGAACATCGACAAACCAAAAATTCAAACTAATAGGGAATGATAGAGTGCTTTGGTATAATTTTTTTTTAACAATCAAAATTTTAGGTGGATAAACATGATTTTGTTTAAGCAACAAGGATTTAGGAAACTTTCTCTAAACAATTTCAATCCTGTTTCTCTAGTTGAGGTAAACAGGGTAACACATCTACATAATTGAAAGATTTAAGAGTTAGAGTCGATGAAGCCTAGTGTTTATACCTGATTTTGCAATGGCATTTGTATGTTATGCAAAGCTAAAATTACCATCGAAAAGACTTCCCAAATCTCCAATATTCTCACATCGCAACAACAAATCAACATTACAGTTGAAAACGCTACAGTTAAAATCAACTGGATTGCATTAGCGACCAAAAGATAATTCTACTTTTATTTGTATTTCAACTGAGTGGTGAAGGGTGTTAAGATTAACGAATTTAAGTTTTCAAACCAAAAAGTTTATTAATTTATCGAATTTATCTTTTCCAGAGTACCCAATCCCACAACTTGGCGATTTGAGTCCAGTTAAAAATTTGAAAATCTATTATAGTCTACAAAAGAACCCGGCCATCTTAGGCTTGACGTATTTAGATATTACGCAATTGGATACGATTAATGTTGAACTTGCGCCAGAGAAAAAGGGAATATTTCTCAAACATTCCGAATACATAGTGACATCACAAAGATGTAATTCAAAGGTCACGCGTCGATATAACGATTTCGTAGCTTTGTACGAGTTACTTCTATCCCGTTTTCCATATAGGTATATGTAAACATGTTAATAATTTACGAATAAATTTGGAATCGCGCATCGTTTTCAGAATAATCCCCAGGTTACCTCCGAAAAGGATCGTATCAGACGCACACTTTCTAGAATCCAGAAGACGCGGTTTACATAGATGGCTAACACTAATAAGCCGTCATCCTGCAATCTGTCACGATGGCTTGTTAATGTTTTTCCTAACCGAACAAGGCACGGATATTCAATATCGAATAAGAGATATCTTTAGAAGAGCCCCGGATGAGTTTATGACCTCCGATCATGCAGCTAACGCAAAAGTAATGTTATAAAAAGTAAGACCGATTACGCGTGATAATATGAAAATTTTTTTATAGGAATATCTACCAAAAGATTGTTCAGAGTTTGCATCAAACAGAGAACAAGTACGGTCTCTAGTTCATATAATCGGTAAAATGAAACTTCTAGCCGATGCCGATGTAGAAAGGGGCCAAGCATATGCTAAAGATACAGAATTGTTGTCAGTTCAACTTAAGGCGTTAGGCGCTATTAATGTAGGACAAATCTCTAGTACAAGTTGGGCGATTATGCAGAAAGGATTTACTGAAATTTCTCGGTAAGCAATAGATTGTAGAGGGGATCGTGCGAAATGGAGTTTCGAGATGTATGTTCATATAAAGTGGTGGGTGCGATAATAATATGCGATCGTAATTCACATATTTGTACGTTTTATTATAGCGCTATCTGTTGATCTTCAACAGATAAATGGCATGTAAACATATCTAGGGAATTTCCCGAGGATTATTTCTGTCCCTAAATATTACTGCAGCGTAATTCTTGTGTAAATTCACGTTTTTAGTACTTTACAGCATGAAAGATTATGTTATTTATTATTTTAGAGCAAATATAAAAAAAAATTATTTGTAATCCAAAATTAAACTTAAATACAAAATTTGAAGTCGGAATTTAAAATGTTATCTATAGTTCTGACTTACACTTACATCATTGAAAAATAATGAGACATATGGATAAACTAGGATCTCTTATACAATTAAATTATTTTTAATTTTTTTTTCCTAGAGATCTAACTAGTTTGTGGAATAAAACTGAACAACATGCGAATCTGGAACAAATCACTGTATGCGAAAGATTGGACCTTTTGTTGGATATTTTAATAGGGCACAGAGATTTGTGCGAGCGGTTAGAAAAAGGTTTAGCGCAAGATCATCAAACGGCCTTAGCAAAGATGCTATCGCTCAAGAAAAGGAAGATCCAAGGCGTCATACGAGGCGCTGATGTAAGTAGCCGTTGATGATGTGGATATAATAATCTAAAATAAAATAATATTTTTATTATTTCAATATTAATTTCTAATATTACCGACAGTGAAACAAATACATAAAAAAAAAAAACAGATTTTTATTTAAATTGTTTAATTTTAGGCGGACACGGTCGAGCAGTTGGAAACAAAGATGTTAGCGCAAGAAAACATTATTTCAAATATGGAGCTGAGATCCGACTTTAGTCTCTATTGTGTACACATGGAAACTCAACTCGTTCATGCCTATTTGGCAACTTTGTCTTCCATTTTTAATAGCCTAATCTCTTTACGAATACGTTCACATAACGAGGTAAAAATTTAATATGTTCCGTTTACAATACCTTATTAAAGCTTCAAAACATCTTGTTGACGCTAGTTGATATAAAAAAATTGTTGTGCTTTCGTAAATACTCAAGTATAAAATGTCAATCACCGGCCATTATTGAAACAAAAGCATGTCTCAAAAATACCAAATTTTCACAATTATTTCACACTTTTTAATTTCTTCAACATATTTCATTCAATTTTTTTAGCATTGCTATAGAACAATACTCTCTACACGTCACAAATAGGTATTTACTATCTCTTTCGTGCTATCGAAACTTGTTAATTAAGCCCAAATGGTTTACTACTTGCATAATAATTGGTGATTTATTGTTTCAGTTGGCAGCAATATGGAAGCAAGTTGCCCCAATAGCTGAGAAGTATCTACCGGTTGATCAAAACATCCAAAACAATAATGGCTCATCATAAGTACTACTACATAGTAATTATATTATTTTGTTACAATAGTAACTATTATAATGGTGCTTATCTTATTGAATTACTTTGTAGACGGGTTTTATATACTTATATCAAATCTACAAGGGAACTTTTGCGACGTTTTACAATGTATTGATCAATATTGAATATTATTATTTGTCCTCCTTAGTTTAAGACTGAATCACGTTTATGTTTTAATGCTTGAGATGAATATGAGATACCAACGTCCAGCATTTCTAAATTCGCTATCGCTTGAGTGCGGTTTATGGTGAATACGCTTTGCTAGTTTCATTGGCTTTACTAGATTCCGTTTGTGAACTGTGCACCGATGATCTGGGTCAGAGCTATGACAATTATATATACGAATAATTGTTAACCAATTATTCGTATATCAACCAATCATGCTTATTTTTTTATTACGTATTCTATAGTTTTATCGATAATTAGCTTTTCAAAAAATATGGAACATGCGGACGTTTTATTTTCTTACATTCCAACTTGATTACTCATTTTTTTGGGTAGATGATTACAAGCTTGCGTTAGACTAGTGCAATATGCAACAACTTTTAACTTCTTTGTCTCATTTTCTACGCACGACAAGCTCTGTCTATACTTCAACATTCCAGATATAGTTTCTAATATAAGACGGTAATGCTAAAATGATATTAAATATAACATAGTAGGAGTACTTTAATCTCAAGTGGACATTACGGCATTATGCGCGTTATTTTAATGCACACACCTTTCAATGTTTATTAATTTCTACTTTAATAATAAAAGTATTTTTTAGTTAAGTGGTTCTACTTAGATGGCTTCCGGTATCCAATTCAATTAATTTATGCATTTCTTTTTCATTTCTACAAAAGGCTATTTCGAAGTGCCGTGGTGTGCATTTTTTTAGAAATGTAAATAACTAGATGTATAATCTTAATACGTAGATCAATTATTGGAACAATTCTACCCACACATTTATAAATAATATGTATTTATTCTAAAATTATACATTGGTAACTTGAATGTGATAAAATGCAATATATTCTATTTTTATATGTTATATATTTTTATATCAACTATTTACATTATTAAACAAATTATCAATTAATTTCGTGCCTTATTTTAACATCATCTTTTTAACATATAAAGTACATTAAGCCTATCCTAAGAGAAAAAAATATAAAATAAAGGCTCAATAGCAAACGGGTTGATAAGTATGTGTCTAATTTTCCCATAATTTAAAGCTTTACCTAATCATGGATTAGCACATTAATCTCTGATTAACTTGATTTTGACCGTGACATTGCTAATCACGGTTAAAAGACTTCCATCTTCGATTAAATTAACTAGTGATTAAAACCAAATGTCATTTACACTTTAACCAATATTACCCAATAAACAATTTAATATGCATTTATACATATCTGCTTTTACAAAAGTGATTATACATTGAAACGATTTACAAGCTTATCAATTCGTAAATACGAACATTAGTTTCGTAACCCCAGTTACAAAATGGCGGCATGGGTATAAGGTTATGAAATTTGGTGGATGAGACTACAACGGCAAGAAACGAATTGCGTGGTACTGTCGAGTTATTTATGAGTGGTTACCGTATGTCACAAATATTTCCTTTTTAATTCGGGCAAATTAAATACAATATAAGTATCGTAGAGGTTGTTTTTGATAAGTAAGATAGCAACGATTGTAACAACGTGAGGTATTAGGAAAGTTAAGTGTTATCAACTATTTTCTACATATCCTTTCAACATGTATATACATAAGCACAATGGTTTTATCTGTTTTAATAACTGATATAAGTTGTAAGTGATATAATAAAAATACTCTCTTATCTTTTAATAACTCGTTCAAATATTACGTTGCATTTCTCTTTGCAGCGATTGTTTAACATCATTTGTTGAAGCCACCGTTTAGAACAAACGTTAAACATGGTCAATTCCATAGTTGTTGTGGGCTCCTGCATGATAGACTTTGTATGGTAATGTACATGTCCTCTTTTCATAACCGTAAATAAGCTAACGAGTATGTTTTCTAGCTATTCTACAAGGTTACCATGTGAAGGTGAAACCCTACATGGCTACAAATTTGTAACCAACTTTGGTGGGAAAGGAGCAAATCAATGTGTCGCAACTCATAAGCTAGGTGGTAGTACAACAATGATAGCAAGAGTAGCTAACATTTAGTAAGTAACATCTTCATCAAAGTATATAGCTTAATTGATATCGTAGGTGGGAGATGACACATGGGGCGATAAGTATATCCAGAATTTTAAAGAGCTTGGTATAAACTGTGACTACGTTAAGAAAACGCCAAACTTTTCTAATGGGATCGCTCAAATATCAGTAGCTGATTCAGGTGCCAACCAGATCATTATCGTAGCAGGTGCAAATTCTGAATTATCGAGTAATGATATTCAAGAAGCGAAACAGGCTGTAGAATCGGCTGATGTTTTAGTTTGTCAATTAGAAACTTCCGCTGATGTTGCAATGGATGCGATGAAGTTATGTAAAGGTGTGAGTACTGTTATAATTTTAAATAAAATATTTCTAAATAATTCTGATAGATTATATTTTCAAGCTTAGATTTTAAAGTCATTTATACAGAGCGAGTAATCTCAGTAAGCTTAGAAGATTGTGTCTTTGTGCATAGAAATTCTTCAAAATGGTTTTTTTCCTATTATGACGTCAGTAACAAGGTATTACTGCACCAAAATTAAGGATTCCAGAGTTATCGTTTCTTTTTTTGTTTAAGCCAGTATTTCTCCGAAAGTATACATTAAACAAATATAATCGTTGGTACCTAAATTTTAGCCATAAGAACAAACTGATTTGTCGTTTCGCCCTATTTCAGCGTGAGGGGAGGAGTAAAAGGATCTTTGTTGAGTTGCGTATGAGAGAAA
The DNA here is from genome assembly GCA_020654165.1 of Oryctes rhinoceros. NCBI lineage: Eukaryota > Metazoa > Arthropoda > Insecta > Coleoptera > Scarabaeidae > Oryctes > Oryctes rhinoceros. The sequence continues at coordinate 14,995,123 of JAIOKQ010000230.1, read as the reverse complement.
GCATCGGTTACACTTGTAGCATTTGTTTTGTCGCCAATTCTTTCGAGAGCCGATGCTGGGATCTAATCGTATCACATTTTGCCATAAAATTCAGCCGATGTTTATTGATGAAGCGCTTTTAAGGTTGCTTTAATTGTTTTTAAAAGTGTTCTATTCACTTTGATATTTTACTTGCATCTTGTAGCCGCAGAACGAATCGTAAGGCGTATTATATGGCATAATTATTTCTGAGCGGTTCTGGAAAAGCACCATTACGTCATTATCCAGTATCTTGCGACGAATTTTTCAACTTCAACATTGTTAAACTAAAGTATGGTTCCATCGTATTTCTCAAATATGGTAGCACTTATCTCAATCTCCACGCCCTCTTCGACTATGTTAGGACAAAGGGAACTGTACCGCATATTCACCATCCTATTTGCATATATAAAACCATCTACCGACTTCATCTTTCCAGAATCCAAGTACCAAAGATTCCAAATATCGATCTTTTTAAAAGGAAACCCCGTCTTAAAATGTAATGAGGATTCAATAAATATAATAATATACAGCATGTCCATTAAAAGAAAACACACGATTTCAGTGAATGAGTTTAAACTACGCCCGCAACAAGACTACATAATAAGAAAAATTTCCATATCCTCATCGATAGCTTGATGCGATGACTCATTCTGTATAAGTCAAAATATCTCAAAAAAAAACAGTATTAAACATATTATATTACATTTTTGTATTCTCTACTGATAAGAAATGATCACTTTTATCCGTAGTTAACGATATTAAATGGGGCACCAGCATTAGATAAATATAACCCACAGTTAATCACACTACCAAGCATTTTCTGTGTAAACGAATCAGAGGCATCCGTTTTTTCTGGAGTTCCCGTAAGCACAGTACAGTAAGTATCAAACATGCAGCTTTTTTAAGTGAACATACTTTGTACATGATCTATCTCTTTTCAGTTTATAGACATATTTTGAAACGAATCTTCCTATTATGATAAATTATTTTCAGGGATGCCGGAAAAGCATTAAAGATTTTATTAGAAAGAGGATGTAAGTGCATTATCATAACGATGGGTTCGGAAGGTGCTGTGTTTGCTTCCCAGGAAAACAAAACTCCTATACATGTTAAATCGCCAGAGATACAGTGCGTAGATTCGACTGGCGCAGGAGATTCTTTTATAGGTTGTTTGGCCCATTTATTGGCCAACTATAAACAATTATCTCTGGAATCTTGCATAGAGATATCGTGTTTTATTGCCGCGAAAAGTTGTACGAAAACTGGTACCCAAACTAGTTTTCCAAGTGGAAGTGTATTAAATGATTATTTACAAAGATATTCTTTATCTTTATAATTATTTATAAGTAGTTAATAAATGTTATACTTGACATTGATTATTGTTTCGTTAAGAGTAACGTTGTAGTGATGCAGAAATAATCGTAAGAAAACACGATAAATTGTACAAAGTATTTACGTGTATAAAAAAAACGATAAAGAATACAACGGAGTTTGCTATAGGTACTTCGGCGATATTACCTCTATTCTCCCTTTGACAATGCATGCTGTGGCAGTTAAGGCGAATGAGTTAATTAAACCTAAATATAGCTGCTATATTTAAAGATTCCGTCTCAATACAAGTATATTTTAAATCATTAATATTGTTTATTTACTAGTCAATTAAGAGACATTGATGGAATATTAAAATAAAGTTATTTTTATTTTACACATCTAATAATTACAAAATACTTATATATTAAACACAATTTGATAAATATATAAACACCTCATAAATTTAAATTCGATCGTAGGAGTCAGCGGTAGCTACAGCAGTAGGTCGACATCCATTCAATATGAAAATCAGTCCATCCTGTAATACGCAAGCAGTAAATTATGCTGGACCAGAAAAAAAAGCTATAAGTTGCCATTTGTACGTGCTTTGCTGATCTTTTTTTCCATATTAAACAAACGCTAACGGAAGTAATTTTGTTAATGAGCCGCTATAGCGATACTATTGAAATAAATTTGTATTCATAATTAGTTTATGAAGACACCGTGTACCTTCACTATCACTATTAGAATAGACTGCAATTATGAAGAATGCGAATGTGCTTATTAACTGGACGCATCTCTATTCCTTCTCTTCAAAAGACATCATGTCTTCAAGGAGAAAGAATAGAGATGCAATAGTTTAACTCATTCATGGCGACGAGATACAATTGCGTCAGTTTGTACATGCAGTCATATCACACCTTCCTCCATATTCAGCGTTTGATATATTTGCATAACAATTTCAGCAGTACGATCTATTGCTCTTAAAGAACTTTTTATACGGAGCGCAGAATTTCATTAAAATTGGGCGATCACCATTTCGACCGCAGTTCGAGTATGTATAATTGCTGCGTTTGGTAGAGCGCATAGTATGAAAAATCCACTTCTCATAGTTCGCTACCACTCTGTGTACATGAATCAAAACTGTGCAAGACTCATGAGGCAGACAAACATTACTGTAAAAACTTGCGCAGAACATACAAATCTGTCGATGAAATTTTGTCTACCGGGTCTAGGATTAGAAAAAGTCTTGAGCACAAAAAAATAAAAGATCCCTAATTCATGTATCTTCGTAGACTGCTCTTTCAAGTTCGGTTGTTTGTATTCTTACCTCTGATTACTAATCGCCTTAATATTTATTTATTTCACTTATTTCAAAAATTAAGATATACAAGTGTGGGGAATCTTCCATTTAAATAGCGCCGTCTAATGAGTAGTTTGATATGCTTAAAATTTTATATAAAACCAACTGTTTCGAAGATATTAGGATACTCCGTTTTAAATAGACCAGCCTCCGTACATTCTATAGTACATAATAGTAAAACAAAAGTATACCTTAACAAGACTTGGCAAATTCTGCCAAAAATCAATATTTGGTATCATCTCTTTTCCTCTGGCCCCTCTTATGCAATGCAAAACGATTGCACCTCCAACAAAATAGAACACACAGCCAATAAATAGCAAGACAATTAGCACAGATCCTGTACTCAACCCGCCAGTAACGTGATGATTAACAATGCAGGCAAATGGCGAAAAGAAGTAAAAAGACTGAAAAATAGAATGTTAAGAATTTCGCTTTCTCTTATATACAAAAGCCCTTACATCATTTGAATCTGGAACATCTGTGAAAACGGTATGATTGTATCCACTTGTACATACCAGTGTTATTGTGCTTGTTTTTGATTTGTTAACACTGAAATAGAAAAGACAAGACATTTCATTCATATTTAAAATAAATGTATATGTTTATGTCTAAACAATAAACATTTTTAAGAATTACATACTGTTTCAACACAGTAAACGGTACCAATAATTTTCATAAACATCAAAAGATATGGGTAAGATTCGGCAATAGGTTAAAAAAAATAAAAAGATAAGAAGGAAACAAAGGAGGACTTTATCTTCAGATATGAAAAGGCTTGTACTTATCACTGTCACCATTTAAATTTAAAGTTAAGGGTTCCAACATTTTGTTAACCATGATTTCTGATTTTAAATATTTATTTTCAATAATGATGACCTATTTACATCATTACAAAAGAATGGTTTAAAAATTCCCCTTTTGCTGTTTATGAACATCTTCCAACTTGAAATTTGCGTTCCTTGCAGCAGTCTAGATCAACCTGATCGGATCTATGTCCAGATTATAGGGTGGAAGCCTTAAAACTAGGTACCTCTTTTGAGCTTTCTTGTACCATCTCTTACAGAATATATCCTTTTTTGTCTTTTAGTGATATAAATGTGTAAATGATATTAAATCAGAGCTCCAGCGCTGCACGCAAATATAATGAAACTGCTTATGAATCTTTTGCAAATAAACGTAACGACTTTCAAATATAGTCTTGATTAAAATTAATATTTACCTAAGTGATAAATTATATGCACCAGGTTGACCGTCAAAAGCAACAAAGCTCCAATCGTCTCCTAATGTTATGCTACTGTTCGAAGTAGCGTTATATTTACAAAGCTGAAATACATATTTTACTATTATTTACTATTATTTCTGTCGATACAAACCTTAGAATTAGAAGGACATCCATGAATATTAACATTATCTTTGCAACCACTGAAAATGTACGTTATACTGTCCTTTGTGAAACTTCCATGGATGGAGGATATGTCCAATATATTTTGGTTATTAAATTCACAGAGGCACTGGTTTTTTTGAGAACAATTATTATCGTTACCAACGCAGTATTTTGAAAATAGAACGGTAATAATACAATAATAAATATTGATTTTCCATGTTTTAGCCATGATTCATTTTCTAAATTAAAACATAAAACTTCAAAACACTAGGTTATTTTTGTATATCCTCTGTCATTCCGAATCTTCTCGCTATTCAATTGTTAGTCAGGATAGCCAACCTTTCTGGTTAAGAAGATTTCATGTTTGTAGTCAAATTTTACTTAAAAAGAATTAATTAATGTTATTTTACTTTGACTTTATATTCATCATTGTGATGCATATATACACGAGTTGCTCAAAGTTGCACTATGATCACTAGACAAAGTTTTAAATACATATACAGGGCGAGTAATATCGGCAAGCTGTCCTTGTGAAAGCAAATTTCTCAAGACATTTTTTGTCCTTGTTATGATGTCTGGTTCTGGTCATATCTCATAACTAGAGAAGACAAAAGCGAGGGCAATCATAGCATAGCAGGAAATCATGTTCTGCAGCGACTAGACAAACAATTTAAAAAAACCGGTACTTGGAAAATGTTCCGAGATAAAAACAGGGGAAAGCATACATATCAGGCTCGCCTAAGGCAGCAAAAATAGTGCTACCGTTCAGCAAAGAAGACCTTAGATTGCTGGCATTTCAAACAGGTTATGTAATCTTAAAATACCATCTATTCAATCTAGAAAAACCTGAAGATCAAATTTGTCATCTATACCAAGAAGATCTGGAGAAAGCAAAACGTATTCCATATAAATGTGTTACCATGAATGGCACTCAGCAACAACGTTTCGGTAAACCATTTCTGACATCTACTGAATTGAACGCTGAAGGTCCTGGAGTGATATTAAGGTTTAGGTTATTAAGAGCCTTCACTACTGCAGCACATGTAAAGGCATTTGTTACAAGGTTATCAAGATCGCAGTGATTAAAGGCATTTGTGCCATAGCTCAATGATACTAATACTAACATATACGAGAAGAAAAACAATCATCGGCGTATATTTTGAACAAATATCAATTTTCCATTATAGCCGATATTGTTAAATAAATCCATCGGAGTAACAATGATACGTTTTATTTTACGTTTTGTTCGTTTTTGTACGTTGTTTGAAAAAAAGGAATAGCAAAATTTATATCCTGACTATATATATGGAATACAACGAAAAAAAGTCAGCGTAACCACTTTTCAAACGTTTATTGAAACAAAATAAGACTTTTCTGTCATACACCACTAGAACTAGGTCTTTTTTTATTCTTAATAACGTCCGTTGCAGCTTTAGTTTGTTGACTTTCAAAATACGCTAATGTATATCCATCATGTTTAAAAGTGGACGGAGGTAAAGAATAAAAATTAGCATTTGTTATAGATTTAAATTTTATTGCTTTTGGTAAAGACTTCGGCACAGTTGTTTCAATTGGCGTGGAAAACTGTTGATTTACTTTTGATTTATTTTCTGTTTTCTTGTAGTTGCTACTAGTTGGCTTAGTAATAGGAGCTTGAAAAAAACTTGGCGCTTCCTTTAATATAACTGGTGGCTCTCTTGGTGTAACGGAGTGCATCTTTAATGTATTCGATGATTCCTTCGATATAAGTGGTGACTTCGGTAACATAAGTGAAGGTCCCTTTAAGACGAATGATGGTTCTTTTATTGTATTCGATGACCTTTCTAACATATGCGAATGTTCTTTTAATGGCACTGATGGTGCGTTTATTATTAAGAGTGGTTCTTTTAGTGTGGTTAAAGGTTCTTTTAACGATTTTCTTAATATAACTGGTGCTTCTTTTGATACATCCACAGATGTTGCTATTGCTATTGAAGGTTTCTCAACCATAGTTGATGAATCTTTCAATCTATCTGCAGGTTTTTTTAATACTACTGATGGTTCTTTTGCTATAACTGACGGTTCTCTTAATGTAAAATCGAAATTTCGTAATGATTTTAATGGTTCTTTTATTGTAACTGACGGTTCTAACGTAAAATCAAACTTCGTCATGGTCGTTGCCGATTCTTTGAGAATAATTAACGGTTCTGTTAATGTAGCATGAGTTTTTTCTAATGCCACTGTTGGTTCTTGGAGTACAACCGACGGCTCTTTTACTACGTGATCCGATTTTTTGAATATCGCTGGTGGCTCTTTGACTACAATTGACGCTTCTTTTAACATAACGTTAGTTTTTCCTATTGCTACTGATGGCTGTTTTAATACAGACGGCGGTTGTGATACTTCTTTTGATGGTAGTGCTCTTAATGAGGCCGATGAAGCTTTGGTATTTTTCGTAGTGGTAGAATTTCTGTACGTTATATCTTTTGCTTTCTTTATATCTTGGGTATTTAAACAACTTTCATTATCTGAAACAATACATTCTACTTTTGATGTTTCCGAATTGTCATCCGCAAAACTATTGATATGTAATTCTTCTACTTCTAAATCTCTAGCGTCTAGGTATTTGTCATTTGAATCTTGTCTCTCTAGATCTTCCGCCATCAAACCCGCTACTTTCAGCTCTTCCACTTCTAATTTTTTTGAATTATCAATTTTATCAGCTGAATCGTTTGCTTTTAAAATTTGAATGTCATTTTGCTTCTCAAAGATCTTTTGAACGGCGAAATTCGTGCCGGTACTTCGGAAGGTCTCTTCTCGCTCCAGGTTTTCCCAGATTTTTTCCGGGTCGTAACCAACCGCACCGACCTCCGTCTCAGATAATATAAGCGATATTTCGTCGCTTTCCATCGGCGCAATTTTTACGGATAATTTCTTCGACTTACGGGTTTCCGGTCTATGGACTTGCATGCCCGGACTTGATTGGACTTTTAAGTTGTGACCTGCGAACGTAATAATAATTATATAATAAGTACAAGGCCTACATATTAAGTCTTGCGATTATTCTTGATGACAATTGCAATAAGTTTTCTTACTACTTTGGGAAGGACTATGCAATAGTTCTTAAAAATAAGTAGTTTGTATTATTCCAACTCAATCATTTGGGTTAACTAAGTCTGTGATATTTCTTCTTCTCTTATATTTGATAATTTTTAATGATACACTTATGCTGCATGTCCCATAACGGCTATTGTGATGAGAAAGTGACATTAGGAAGCGCAGTTGCTAGAGTTAAGTCGCTGTATCTAACGTATGGTTCTAGATTTAGGACACAGAGTACATGTTAGTGCGATAGTGTGTACATCGGTGAAACAGAGTGTTCGGTCAGCACTCGTGTTACTGAGCGCAAACGTCGCATTCACGCTATCTGAGGATACAGTAGAAACTAGCTACCAAATCCATTTTAACGCATCTTGTTTCGCAACGCTATTATAGCAGAAAAGTTTGTGAATCAGTAAAAGCCCCTCTGGAAACTCCAATTGATTAAACCTTCTAGCAACCGCCACGGTTCATTAATACATAACTTTGCTGCTCCATTGACCCGTGATAAGCCCTTTGTAAGCGCCCCCGGAATGAATGTTTAGTGGCCATGAAAATATCCCGTAGTTAATAACAGAATATTTTTGTTTACTGTTGTCATAGTAACTAAACTATATTAACACCAGAAGCCATCAGGATGTAATTTTCAAATACAAGAGTCGTCATCGGCTGGGGGTAGTTAACCTAGGCTGAAAATTTTGAAATAATAGTTCAAAAATATCAGCTCAGGTACTGCTGTCGTGGTAACCAAAAAATACTAACACCAGAAACCAGTTGCAACATTCAAATGCAGGAGTTGCGTTTAACTAAGTATCTACTTTGAAATTTTCAGACATTATCATTTCGTTTATTTTACTCAGTTCTTTACTTTCATCAGCTTCTGCCGGACGATGATATCATTTAAAAAATTACCGCCACAAGCTTCCTATTGGGGATCATTGGTGTCAACATGAAATCGTCGATGGTGAAAACCATCGACGAATCGTGTTAGATAAGAAAACGAGCATGAGCCGAACCATGTCTACAGAAATCACCTTTAGCAGAGTCAAAATATCGCACACGTTAATGCAAGGTTGGTTGCCGCTTGGTATTCAATCTACCAAGCTAACATGAAATCCAATCATTTTTATGAGAACCTAATATACCTCTGTAAAGTGCCATACAGATAATTCTATAATTCTTTCCTGAACTTTTTATTAATTTTAATTGGAATTAATTATAAGCAGTTGCAAATTACTGTTTATTCTATTTTTAATTTAAACTTCTTCGAACGGCGAATAGTGGTTGCGTAAAAATTGAGATGTTGGAATTAGAATAATCATAATTTTAATTTAATTGACCATCCATTTTCTTGGGTTTAAAGCTGATCAGAAGTGCTCGAAATCTATTAATGATTATACAAAGTGTCTTAGATATTGTTTACTACAAACAAAAATTTGTATTGAATATTTATATAACTTGTTATGTACAGTCCGTCTAAAAAGTATCCGGAGAGCAAAAAGCACAGCTATAATTTTACGGTATATATTTTTATTACTTGAATAATAAAATCACAACAAATAATTCATCTCATTTACAAATACAATCTCCATTTAACTAGTAAACACTTAGGTAAACGTTCAGGTAATCCCGAAACAACGTTTACGCTATACTTTTCGGAGATAGTGGTCCAAGTTTGTAAAACTGATCGAATCAAATCTTCTTTATTTCGTGACGCTGCTCGTTCTACTTCAATTTTCATTAGTTCCCATATGTTTCTGATGGAACTAAGATCCGGGGAAGCTGCTGGCCATGGAATTGTTGGCAAGTTTTGTTCTAGCATCCAAGCGTCGGTGTAGGCAGAAGTACCTTGCAATATTTTGCCATCAATTACACAAAGATATGTAGCACCATGTTTAGAGATTGCTCTCCAAACCATATTTTTGTAGGAAATTTGTAAATTTGAACGGCAACATTTTCTCTTGATGCGATTTTTAAATGATTTGCACCAAGTTAAAAACAACGTTCGTCAGATATAAAAACATCATTAAAATTATCGTCTCGAAATCGTTAGCAAAAATCTATTCTTCGTCGTTTCTGTAGAAGCGTTATTGAAGGATTTTTTTTTGATTTCCTTGCCTTCTCAGCGAAATGCGGACAATTTCTGGACTCACTCTTATTTGACGTTGATTTGCAATTCTGCTAGTAAGTTTTCGCAACCCTAGGCTCGGGTTTTGTCGCCCTAAAGTCACTAAAGCGTTTAGATTGTTTCCGCTAATCTTACGTGGTCTTGCATAAACTGATCCATGGCTCATATCTCTCCTATTGTTTATCCTCTTTATTGCCTCATATAACTTTTTGGCAAGATCAGTCAATTGCCCCAATTTTTTTACGTTTTCAACACCTTTTCTATACAAATACTCAACCAACTTTCTTCTTTTTATTTGCGACATTATTTCATAAATATTAAGCACCTCCATAATCAACAATATTTGACAGCTGGTGTTGTTATATGATTTTTGCCATGGCCTACAGTCGGCGCAACCTACTTGGCGCATTACTTTTGTCTTAAGACAAAGTGAAATATATTAAAATTATGAAAAAATAATAAATTACGGATACTTTCTAGACGGACAATACAAGTTATTTTCTAAAACCCACCTTTTGAGAACCGTATGTATAATTGTAACAAATACGTAGTATGTATCTGTATCGTGACGTTATTCCTGTTTACCATTTGCCGCAGATGTTAAAATATAAATTATTTTACGAGTGGGTCACGGCTATCGTGTTGTTATTCTTATTCTTACTGTTATAGATTGAACTTTTTCAGCGTTTCATCCTAGTTATTTACTTTCTGTGCCGTCTATTTGAAGAAATGCCCTCTGATTTAAATTTAATTTAAAAAACAACAATACGTCAGAATTATGGCAAAATAAGCACCACGTAATTTAAGGATATTTTGTCAACATCGGCCTATGAATAATGAATTTATTCTAACGAATTCGTTTGAATAAGTTCATTATTTTTGGGAACATTCGGCATCATTTGAGATACGCATTTTCTTCTAAACTGCGATCGGTCAAAATTCGCCGATAACTAATGCAATTGCCTTCCAATACCGGGCAGAAAATATTTGCCTAATTCTGCTGTTACCTGTCGATTTTATCAATTTACTGTTGGCTTTTCTGCTTTTCGCCTGAATGACGTAACTCGGACTTATGTTGAGAGCCTTCAACGCCCTTTCGGCAACATTGAAATCTTTATCTTCATCAAGCGCATCATCTTTTATGTCTAATATTTCGTCCTTTTCCGCTTCGGCTGCTAACCTAGTTAGCATAGAGTCGAGCGATCTAGACGTGTCCCGTCGCAAGTTAATGTTTAGCTGATTTATTATATTATCTATCGTTGATACGCTGATTAGCTGCCTGGAACGCGACATTAGTTAGATACGGATAAATAAATTGCGTTTAAAATAAAAGTCACCTGTCGTCGTCAACGGTGTTTTGTAACTTTGAATCGGCAAATAAACTTCTAACTCGTCTCCTTCTTTCAGCTAAGCTAAAGACAATTGACGGCGTTGGTCTTTCACATCTGTAAGTAGGTTCTGGCGCCCTTTTAATATCATAGTAGTAACTGCAAAAAGTATTTAGATGCATTGGTACGTTTGAATTGTTCATAAACGTATACATAATGCTGTTAAAACAATTACCTAAGAAGTCGTTATTGTTCTAGATGTGCCATCTTTTTCAAATTAAATGCCAAACGAAGCTTGGCGATTCTTCAATGGTGTATGCAACTAAAACTACATGAAACTACTTCGTAATGTGGTGTTTTTCGTAAATAATACATTGCCACCATCGCTACTTTGTATTCAGGACAATATTATTGTCCATTGAGGACGTGGTTTGCACTTGCATGTAACGAATTTTTAATTTGGTGAATTCTATGCCGAGACGCCTTCAACAAACTTTTCGTAAAGTAATGGCATTTACACCAAATAGACAAAATTTCTCTTTCAAAATAGTTGTTAGAGTATTCCTTACTTATATTCTTCTTATTATTATTTATTCGATTTTTTTTATTTTTATATTTTTCAAATATATTCAACGTTTATCTAGAATTTATTTATTTATTTATTTATTTATTTATTTATTTATTTATTTATTTATTTATTTATTTACTTATTTACTTATTTACTTATTTACTTATTTACTTATTTACTTATTTATTTATTTATTTATTTATTTATTTATTTATTTATTTATTTATTTATTTATTTATTTGTTTATTTATTTATTTATTTATTTATTTATTTATTTACAGATTTAGATACTTTACTTTAGATACTTTATATTTACATGTATTTATCCATTTATCTTTCTTACTGTAACTACAATCTTTATTTTAATCTGTTGTGACCGTTCGTTTTTCACGCGAATTTAAATTATTTTTATTTAGGCTGTATCCTTTGAAATAACGCATTACAAATACAAAAATATACTCCCCTTCGACCAGTCAGGTAGCCGTAGGGTATGATAAGTTGGTGAATGCTGGGTTATGTCGTCATAGAGCATCTTTTTGTTACATACATACGTTACTTCGCTCTAAATAACACTGTATATGAGGAAAACATGGGCACTACGCTATCTATTGCTATTTCTTCAAATCTTCACGTAGAAATGATCTAATATCTCTAAAGAATATCGTAATTAAATTAAGTTAAAAAAGCTGTTGCATAAACCATCGAAGATTCGCAAAAGTTAGTGCGTATTATTTAATTCGTTAAACAAAACCAAGGGACTACCACAGTGGTTATCGCCTGCTTTCTGTAATTTTTGAGCTAATGCATACTTTCCTTTGAAAAAATATAACACAGATAGGTGCAAGTTACAATAAAAGGTATTCTTTGGGCGCATGTTATGTGGTATCAATTATAGTAACTATAATTAATTATTATCTTCCCTTCCTTACAAATATTTTCATGATTGTCCGACGAATAGATATTAACACGCATCGGTTGATGGATGACAAGAGGCGAACCCAACACAATCTCGAGTCATCGTTCGTATGATGGAAAATAATTACCTTTCATAGCAAAAGGGTGATAATAACAAAGCCATTGACCGCTTCACATATAGTGTTGTCTGAGATTAAAGCAAACTTTAAAGCATGTACACCTTGTCGTCACGACGAACATTTTAACCTGCACCTAAATTTAAAAATATTTCCAAAGAAATGTAATAATTATAGGAAGGACTGTGGCGTAGTATAGTTAAAAACACAAACGTATCGGCAACCTCCGCAACACGCAAGTTTAATTAAGTAATCCGGCACGGCCGTTTCGAGGATGCAAGGATCCACATTTTCAACCCATTCAAGCTGAGCTCGTGCGACAAAGCCACGGCTTATGGAACTTGTTCTTTAATGTACTATTAGCAAATGTAAAAAGTGAAGATATTATCATAATTTGCGGCGATTTCTATTCCACGCACAATAAAAGAGCAGAGAGTTCGTTAATGTTGAATCAGGACCAAATAGGTCAATTTGAGGTTACCTGGAAAGCACTAATAGTCTCTGGGAAAATTAGATTTTATTTATGGCGTTTTATTCTGAGCTGCTTTCATTTTGTTTAAACACTACATCACAAAATTCAAATTATGTTCTCCTTGCTTTACTACCCAAAAAAGGTTATCATTCCACTTTGCAATAATACTGAAATACTGAAAGGAAAATACCCCATAAGCTCACTAAACTAAATGGAAGACATATTAATAAATAAAAGGAATATGAAAAGAATCGCGCCGATGTGTGGTAAACTTAAAAAATATACATTACAACTTATATATTATTGAAGTTAAGAATGTAAACAAGCGCATAAAAGCACAGGCAGATTAAAATCACGGATGTACGTAATTGTAAGAAAGTGCTTCTATTAGATTCATTACATTTCTTTGAAAAAAACATAGTAAATTAGAAGTAGTAGAACAATTAAAAGATACATTTTACGGAAATTTCGTGGCTTTTAAGTACAAATCTCTGTGGCTTTCTTTCTTTATTGATCATACACGCACCATACGTCTATTTATACATCTCGGATGTTCGTTTTACTTTCCAGAAAATAATTTATTTTTCTCGAGACGAATTATCGACATTTTGATCGGATTGCTGAAATGTTCGAGTTATTGGATGTTGGGATTGCTCCAGGTTATTATAGAGGTTTGGCTTTATTACTGACACCCTCTGCCGTAAACGATGAAATGCTGCAAGTGACCTCCCAACATACAAACGATGATTTGAAGTGATATAGGATCCATGACAAAAGTAATCTGGTTTTTCGAAGGCATGACTCTTAATTCGCTAAAACTAGCCATTTCATTCAAATAAGTTGTTATTTCGGAGTTCCTCAGCTCAACATATCACTAAGTCTATTAACAAGATGGACACTTACCTCAACACACAGAACCACATATAAATTGACGGGCCCTGATCTATGACCTGAGTCATCAAGAAATCCCAACAAGCTGCCTTGGAAAATCTGTAAGTTAGGCAGATGTAGAGCCCCGTGGAGAAAGACATAGCTCCCATTGCTAAACATTTAACAGCTCCCACTACTAGCCAGGGTATTAATAAGCCAGCTTTTTCTTCCTTAAACATTAAAAATAATATTTTTTTTCATAATATTGGAATTCTAGGTCGCTTTTTAATTAGCAAAATTATTAATCAAACAGTTCACGAAAAGAAAAGAAATAAATGGATTGCTTGGAAAATTCCTCAGCGAAGAACAAAAAAAGGAAATTGTCTTCTTGCCCAACTCTTCAAATCCTAACATTAAAAGAAAATGGAAAAATAAAGGTGAATAATGGTGATACTAAAATCTGTAGGCTGCTATGACCAACAACATCCAAGTATCTTGACGATTCTTGTCTACCGTATCTATAAGACCTAATGTGTTCATTGAATGTGGTGTCTATCGCTTTTTTCTCATTAACCAATACAGGCTTGGTTTCCTTTAAGATCGTGGAATTTGTCTCATAATGCCTATATTAAACTTGTTTAAACATAGCTGGGCATCGTTTGCGATAAATCTAAAGGTCAACGTTTATAAAACCTCAATTTCCTAAAGACAAGAAACGCTATGGTCATCACTTAAATTCAGCGTACTTACAAAAATGGCAGGCCATAACATCACAATGTAGAATGCTAAATAGAGGTGCACGGTGAATGTTCTCACTAAAACTATGCTGCTCAAAATGTATTTCACGTACAGCTGCGCCGTGTCCGTGAATTTGGTAGGATCCATGGGCATATTCCAAACCTTGTAAAGGTTTGTGTGGAGATTAAATAAGGACGCGTCGAAGATGGTGCAACATATTCCAGCGAGAACTAAGAAGAGAACCTCGGTTTGTTTCGATATCCCTATATAGTAGCCGATAGTATTCATGCTGTTAAAATTTGTTAGCTTGGTACTAATTGAAAATTTTGAAGAGACGTTTTAATTTTGAAAATGATTGTCAAACCAAAGCCATGACGTCTGATGTTGTTTTCAAAATTGACATCGACGTTGGAAAACTTGCCAAATAACCGTGATTCACAGTGAATTTCGATAACTTAAGATATTAGTTACTTAAGCATTATTATTGAAAATTTCTTTAAAGAATTATACCTACTCATTCCTGAAATAACGGAAGGAGCATAAAAGAAGGGGGATTGTCGTTGCGCAAAGGTTTCGTTAGAGATGTAGAGCTCTTGATTAATTTTTTTTTTAACATTATTACGGTAAGCCTCACGTTGCGCAAAAGAGGATGTTGCGCATTTATTATAGTTAGCGTTGTTTACGAAAAAATGTCATTTTTCAAACAGAATAGTTATGTACAAGCATGTTGGATATAAACAAACAGAGGTGACCGTCAAATTTGTCGAATAGGTTCGATCGCCAAATGACGTAGAGCAAGAACGCGCAAATCGTAAACGAGGTCGCTGTTAAAAGGAGCAACCATCTAGTAAGCGTCGCGTTTCGCAAACATATTATTAGTCGCAATAACTTAGCAATCTTTTAAGTTTGAGTCGACGAAAGTGATACAAAATTCGCGGTTTGTTATTGCCGCGTATCGACCTTAGTGGCTTGGTGTTTCTAATAATTGCTTCGTTAATTTACCTCCGAAATAACGCATCATCCTTCGTATTTTATCTGATTTTCAGCAGGTAAGCCGATGTGTCTATATTTTACGGTATATGTAGGCGATCTAGGATTACATGAACGCTTGCATACCTACTATTTTTACTTGATACACGTATTTTTATTTAGTAATGACCTAAGTGTTAACAAATTTAACCTTTCAAATAATATCACGTGCGCACACGGGGCGATCGTAAAGTGTACTTTGTTTGTTGAAATTATTCTAATGCTCGTACTTCGTAACAGATGTGACGCTTCCCGTTGTTTTTCGGCAGCATTTTTCAAAATCGAATACGCTGAAAATAAATTACTTTAACGCGTATTTTCTAAAAGGATACATTACGATTTGTTACAAATTTTAGTCTATGAAGAAAGAACAAGTTTAAGCGGAGTATGCGAGAAATCATTGAATCATCTTATATTTCTTCTTAAATTTTGTTAAAAATACAATTTCTATTGAGTTGCTTTGCCAATTTATTATTTTTAAAAACTCTCCTTTTTCCCCAAATATATCCCATAAAAATCGCTCCAATTTGATAGATTTTTATGTTTCATTGTGGTCTTTTTTTAATTTTAAGACAATTAGATTTTGTCTTAGTCTAGTCTACAAATTTACGAGTCGCCCTGCAGGTTTTAAAATAATTTTAAACAATGCATTCAATCAGCCACCGTAACAATAAAGAAAAAACTGTTTTGAAAATTCTCCATTCTCAAAGGCACAATTTTCCGAGCGCGCGGTAAGGTATCGCTTTTTCTTAACAATTCCTAACTACCTACCAGCTACCTTTTTGAATAAAATTTTAAAATTGAATCTTATAAATTGATTTAAAATTGGATTCGTATTTATTTGGCCAAATATTGAATTTTCTATATCTCAATACCGACGTTCTTTTAAAGTTGCTTGATTTGGAAGTCTCTTGATCGAAGAGCTTAAGATCTTGAAATCTGAAGCTCGAAGCTGGACCCAATTTACAACCAGACACTTCCCTGTTCCGTAAATAGTAATTTTAATGTTATATCGTCCTAGAAATAATTCTTTCATATTTTTCTTATTTGTAGGGAAGGTCCCATAATTATATTGAAATTTGTAGTATTTTATCCGGTAATTTAGAAAAAAATCTTTATTGTCGAAAAGTTGTTTTTAATTCCCTCAATTATTTTTCAAATTTGCATCTGTACTTCCCCAATTGAATTCCACCAAATAACATCCCAGATGACTTAAAATCCACTATGACGACGTTGAAATGCCCAGGTGAGGCAACGCAATAGAAATAGGGTGGTTACCATGAAAACGGAGTTATTTACTGGCGTCTTTTTCTTTAACAAACTTAACGTGTATATATATATATTAGACAAAGAGAAAATCCTTATCTAGAGAAAATTTTAGAGAAGAGTTCATCAACACTGCTTGCGATGTACTTGCAATGTCTTTTTCAAGTAATTGGTGTAGGTGATCCCAAAAAACCGAGGCCATCAACTTTCGAACAAATACACCGCCTTTGCCTCCTCGTCCGTTCGCCCTCAAAAACTCGCTACTTTGACCGTTTTTTTTTTTTTGTCTTCTGAGTGTAGTAGTCGTCAGGATTCCGACGGAAAAGCATCAAAACAGCCTCAGAGTCGACCACATAAGTGTGTAATTGTGCGACATCCGTTTTGCCGATATATTTTTCGTACCCAACTTTTCGTGCAAAATAGAAGACATGCCTGGGGTCCCAACTACTTTGCGCACTTTGATTCGTCGAACATTCAAAACCATACCGTGAGTCTTGTCAATCATTTCAGTGGCTGTCACTTCCATTGGACATCCAGAAAGATGCTCATCTTTGGTGGATCCTTGGCCACGTTTAAACTCACGTCTTTGACGACTATCTAGTAACTAGCGATCATTACTAGAAACCAACCTTTTCGATACTACGAACGCCATCTCTTCGACTTCCTAAAGACTTCTTGTATCATCGTAACAAATATTTTACATTCGGGATAATTTACAAGTAAATTGTAGTTAAATTTGTCGGTACTTCACTTAGTCGCAATGTATATTCACCATATTTTCAAATTGGTCAAAAAATTTCAAATACTTTCCAACGTATCATGACAATATCTAAAAAGCCACAATTTAGGCCTACATTAATACTTAATTCAATAATTAGAGAGTACAAAGGTGGATTAATTCTTTGCAGAGACTAGACAGACTCGTGTTTTGTCGATTCTCGAGGACACCAATAGGCAACACGAATCCATTCTCGTGAGGCGAATAGACACGAGTCTATTTAGTCGCTCTGAGGATGAACTGTGCACAGCTCGAAACCGGTATCTATTTATTGTCTATTCAAAACATTTTTGGTGTAACATCTCGACGTTGTTTTAACAATAACCCGTTCGAGATTCTTCTTATTCTATTTTGCTTTAAAAATTGGAACAAGGCAACTAGCCAGGTTGTGATTATACAAAATTTTAAATCTTGACAATGTTTCAAACAATACAGAGGATATAGATGTAATTAATTAACGCTATAAGTATCTAAAAATAACATATTACAGAACATAAGTGGAAAGGTTTGTATTGTTCAAATGATCCCTGCATTTTTTTTGATCAAGTGCCTTAATTGCTGCTACATATGTTTGAATAATGTGAAAGAACTTTTTCTCACTTAAATGCCGACTCGCGTGTTTCTTTACATAATGTTCTATTTTCAGAATTCACAGCTATATATTTTTCAACTTCCATCGCATAAAGTAAGTAACAATTTTGTGATTACGTCAGAGATAAGCAAGAAGAAATTTCGTAATTTTGTCAATTCTAAAAGTGTGGTATTCTCGTGACATATTGCAGCAATGAAAGGGCTATGTACAGAGACATTTTTTTGTTTTGTCTCCCCCGAGAACGAAGTATCTATACTTTCTACCACTGGTGCGCCTGCATTATTGTAAGATTCGCAGATTTATTACTCCCATTCTATTTTATGATGGCTATTCCCAATAAACGCGGTTGTGTGCTTTTATTTGTACTTGGCCTTGTCACGCGGAAAATTGACGGTTAATCGTCGCAAAGGGGAGATAAAACGTAAACTGGCCACTATACCTGTAAGCACTGCTTTCGTATTTGCTTGATCTTCACTGTAATTATATTGTACGAGTTGAAAAGTATTGGTTGATTTGCCTATTCGACAATTGTAAACGGAAGATAATGTTTTGTAATTTCTGTTGATAATAAAATAAAAAAAAAAAAAAACGGCTAAAATACATCTTTATTTACCGTTTAATTTCTTTGAATTTCCTTGTTAAGAGTACATCGACAGTATCGTACATTTTCCTTAATTGGATTATGGTTTTTCTCCGCGTTGCCGTTTTTACTTGATTTATCGCCACTATAATGGTAAAACAACTCGATGTTAGCATTCCTCTAATGCTATAATCCCAACGTTTAGAAGCGTCTCTTAAATTGGATACATGCATGATGTAAGAAACAGTTGCGGGTTTTTTTCTTTCTCTGGAAAATAAGCTTTGATGATATATTCGTCTCTTTTCTCCTTTAATTTTTTCTTTTTCCATCTAGAATCTTTATGGTAACAAGACAACTTAAATTCACATATTTCTAGCACATTTCTGTTTTAAAAAGAATTCTTATGTACTTCATAAACACTTCGCAGTAATCTTTCTTTAAACGCCTTTTGTTATGACAAACGCTATCGTATCCGCACAATCCGCATCACACAAAATCATTGGCTAATTCGGAACAATTGTTTCGTGAATTCGTGGCTTCTCATCGTCAACCTTGCGGTCAAAATATAAATTTACGATAGAGATTCACGAATATGTGACGGGGAGTGTGCTAATACTTTATAGTGTTTACCGTACATCATGTCAACATCGTATTCCGTTATTACTAAAATTTGTTTCCACAGAAAATATTACATTGAGATTTTTCCATATTAAACTATATATAAATATATTTATAGATGTGAATACTATTTTGCAATAAAATGACGTAACCAACCATAATATAAACATCGTCTGAAGTAATTACGATATCAATATTCAATCACAGTCCAAATAATTATAATAACATATTTCAACGTGATACGCATCAGACAAACTGACTGTACTTATTATTAAAATGATATGCGTATAACGTGCATAAGTTCGAAGTTGCCAGATAAGAAAATGGTAATTGCCGATGTGATAGTTCGGTCTGGTATAGCAGAAGATCATTTTCTTTGTTATTAATGGACATTGCCGGATATAGACATCAGCAAATTAATTTAAATTATACAAATTAAGTTATTCGATTTAGAAGCGATAAAGTCAATAACACAGCTAAACATGGTCAAAGCTATGTTGATGGCGATGTAAGTGAAAATGTATTCCCTCGCAAAACACCACGCAATAATTGCACTTATAACCGCTTGAATTCGAAAAAAAAAATTACGCACACTGGCACTCATAAATGAATTCGAGAATAAGTACGTCATCTGCAAATACCAAGTGCATTTAAAAAAGTGCCATCTCCGTATTGCAAGTGTGTTCTTTTCAACTGTTCGAACTTTGGATTGTAAGATATGCTTATTTAAATGTACAGAACAAATTGTAAAGTATCGTTAAAGGTTATCGGATAAACAGTTGGAACCTTTTTTCTAAATACTTCTTAATGTATTGCGTGATTCATTTGGAATGGAAGCACTTACGTAGAAGCTATACTTTACATTGAAATGAATATAATGTATCAAAGAGCCCGTTTCCACATAAAATTCTAGGAGCTCATCTAAACTTTCATGGTTATTTTTCGTCGAGTTCGAAAGTAGCAAAACGTTATTAACGATTAAGTTATTAAAAATGTCATTACGCCATGCACTAAGGTCCTAGAATGGTGTTGGTCAAAATTTCAATGAAACGTGTTTATTTATAACAAAGTTATGACTTATCAAATTTCAGAAATGCATTATTTTAAAAACTCGGTTGTAACAACTTAAACTGACCAAAGTAGGTCAAAATTTATATAAGAACTCTTATCATTCAGGGGCGTTGGATCTTGTTTTCCAGCCATCATATAACACGCTGAATATGCACGTTCCCATGAGAATCTCCAACCTTTGCCACGTTTGAATTAAATTAGTAAATCAAATATGCAAATGTTTTCTTAGAAGTATTTACAGTAAATGCAATATCAATATGTACATATACCGGATAATTTAAAAGTAAAAAAAAAGTAAAAATTCAGGTTCTAGATTGGATTCTAAGCAAAAAAAAAAAATTGAAATAAGATTTTTCTAATCGTTCTTTCTTTACATTAGAGATATAATTTTACAAAAAAAATAACTAATAGCAAACCATATGAAAACTTAATATTTAATCACTGCAAAAGTTACATAAAAAAAGACTACCGCCAGCTGCAATGCAAATCTGGTAACGCAAAAGCACTAAATTGTAAACTTCAGCAAAATTTTGTTCATTTCGAATTTCAAGTGCAGCATTCATCGTCCTTTCTCGTAATTGCTCTTCGCTATGAATTTCCTTTTGCGCAAACTATTTGTTTTACGTAGCCCCAGAGGTGAAAATCCCGTGAATTTTAGATCTAGCGACCTAGCAGGCCATTGAATTGAATCGCGTCTACCATTAAAAAGATTGCCTAATCATTCTACAACAGTTTTTGCAGAATGTGGCGCCGAACCGAAGTACATGCGGTCTTAGTACCCTCATTATGACATTATTGATACCGTCTCTGGTGAAAGTGACTTATCGGACCACAAAACGGAACGGATTAAGTTAAGATCTCGTTCGTGCTGTTCAAGAGACCCTCGCGAAAACGCTAATATTTGTACTTCATCCGCTGATTGTAACTCATAGATACGCTGATAGCGGTAAAGATGCGACATCTTTATTTAAGGTCCTCCAGACCAAGTTTTGGAAAACTTGCAGACGGGAGGTTACTTCTTCTTTCCTTGCAGCGTTGTATTATAGATTTACAGTTCTACATTGTCGCGATATTTGATATGGATCGGAAAATACACAGCGAGATGGCCGACGTCTATTAGGAAATCTTCTTTGATATTCCCGATAATTTACTAAAGAATTGCCGTTGCACAAGCCGTAAACAAGAATAATGTCAGCGCATTCTTCATTGCTGAAGTGTATTCTTGACAATTTTTTTTCTGAATTTTTTAATCGAATACGTACCTCCAAAACAAAGGCCGATCGGAAACAAAACGTTATTTCGAATTTTTCACTTAGGATCCAATCTCGGACAGGAATGTTCATTTTTCGCCTTTTAGTGTAAATCACCCGGTATACACACATACCTACCTACAATTTAAATATGGATGAAGGTAAATCAACCTTAGCAAGCACTTCAGTGCTACATATAAGAATATGCTCGATAAATATCCATAAACAACCGCTAATCGCCCACCTAATATTAACTTGGAAAGTTATTTATTAATGACGTCATCGTAGCAAGGTAATCTACTCGATAAAAATGATTTCTTGGATCTCAGCATGTACCGCTGTACAAATATACATACGTATGTATACACGCCTATACAAGAGTTAAGAAAACACTCTTAGAGATCGCTTTTCCGTTTTTGCTTGCCGAAGTACTTTTATAATGTTTGAATTGCCTTTTGCGGAAATTCTTGTAAGGCAAGTATTGAATTTAAACTGAATAAATATCGCGAAGTACGTTAAACGAAACGCATTCTGGTTATTGATTATTCTATACAGATACGGTTTACATTATAACATATGTTAACGGATTACAAAGATCCCATATCACATTGATGATAAAGGTTTTCAATTTGAGACTTTTGACGCTAGCAATCACTTTATAAATTATATGTAAATATCCAATTGTTTTACCATGTCGTTTATATACAGTAAAGAGGAGAAAATAAATATATTATTCGTCCGAATGAGGTAGGCAAGAAGTCACTGGACGTTTTGTCTTCGGCCTTTCGGGCCCAAGTAACTGCTTGTAATCAAAAGCATGTTTTGTATTCGAATATTCTATTCAAATGATTTCCGGAGTAAATATTGTGTGGGCATCTTTCATTCTACTGATATAAGAATAAACAGAAGAAATGTAGTATTAATCATCATTTTAGCGAAAGAAAACGAGGAACGCAATAATTTAAATAAAAGTTAACTGAACGTTTGAAATCTATTCCTTTTGCCGCGATACGTTTCTGTAATCATCTTTTTTCTTTTCTTATCCTTTTTTCCTTCATTATCCTTAACTTCGTACATAAATCATATCCATTAACACCACTCGGCAGCCTCTCGATGCCGTATCCAAATGTAATATTCCCTTTTGACTGGAAATATCTTTTTTACTTTGAACATTAAGCATATGCATTACTCTCTTCTAAGAAAGAACTTTAGAAATATCAATTTTTATGCAGCTTCAGGGGAAAGTTTATATTCAAGTTGATGGTTTAAGAAAGTGTTTTTTTAAAGAACGTTGGAGTTCTCCATATGGAGAACCATAACCAGTCAGTTAAGCGAGTATAAGAAGCGACCTTAACACAAAAGCAGCATGCCTAGGGCTATTCTATTCTTCCTGCTGATTGTACCTTACAAGGACTAGCGATGTTTTAGAAAAGTTTGTGCAAAAATGACAAACTCTTGTATAAATTAAAATTATGAAACGACCTCGCAACTACGCTACTCATCTGACGTCGCTGGCACAACTTGCATAACAGACTAAGGGCTGTTGAATGGATTTGCATTATAAAATGATTTGTTAGCGATTTTAAAGTGCTTAGTGTGCAGAGCGTAAGTAGCGGCAACGTTTGCAAGGTCGGTAATACGAGTTTTTATATAATGCTGATGAGCGTTTTGATTCCTACGGAAGTTCATTAATTAGATCCGTTTAACTTCGTAAAAATGTCGAGTTGCAAATACTCAAGAGCAGCATTAGAAAAATATTGAAAATAAGTCAAATAAATAAATAATAAAGTAGAAGAAACATTACAATGAATAGGAATGTTATGTATATTAAATCTGGCTGAATATCTCTAAGACTATCTACAGGCCATTGTTAATTTTGATTGTTACTCCTGGACAGTGTCTAAACAAGAAAGTAAAATCCAAGCTGTAGAAATGAAGTACTTTAGGTGAATTAAAGGGACTTTTATTTGAAAATAATTATTCGCGTTACTCTTCTAGGCGCACACGCTGTATCTATTCCGAACCAATAATGTTACTGTTTGATATTTTGGCTCGTTAAACGATACATACGATTATCATATTTCACCATTTGTTGATACGAAGGTGTTTCCGCCACATAAAACGGGAGTGACCATTAACCCATTTGATTGATGTCATTTAATTATCGCGTATATTTATAACACGAAAGAACGCGTATTCGTTCTTTATATTGGCACGGGCGTTCACGTTAAAAGGACAAGAATATAGGTCAATGGCAAGTAATGGAACCGTCACAAGCTACGATATTAAGGCGGCATCTCAATATCTATTTATATACTCTCTTGGTCATTGCTTGCACGCAAACATTATTATTATGAAACGGCTGAAAATTCTTAGTCGTAATGAATATATGAATCGTAACATGCAATGAAGAACGTTACTAACCCGGTGTAGAAATTTGCGTCAAATATAGGTGTCATATTATGGAAAGATGAATATCTGATCAAATTGTTGATAACTCAACATTTTACGCATTCTTATATTCTTTAATTCTATAAAGGATATTCCACGAAACTTGTTACTTAGAAGATTTAATGATGCTATTATGAATACAATACTGACGTTTTGGAATAGGTAGTTACAGAATCGGACTTATGAATTTAAAAAAGCGGTTACTGACTTTCTTTTCTTTCTTACTTTAAATACAATGATACGCTTTTGATCAGGTAAATAATTGACGTTGGGACATCTTACCCCTAAAATCGATGGTTTTCCAGATATTTATAATTTTACCATTTGGACCGCTCTTGTTGAAAATAAATATTGGAAGATGTAATGGAGATTGAGATGTATTTGTTTTTGTAAAACGAAATGGAAGATCATATGTACCATACTTTAATATTACCATTCCAAATATTCTAGGGTTGATTGATTTCATGCCATTTAGAGATACGTTTCGCAAAGGAAACATTGCAGAATGTTAAGGTTGAGACGAACATAGACGATTTCTTGCGCAAGTAAAGTTAGGCCAAACCCCGAAGGTGAAGTATTAACAAGAAATTAATTATCGTTTTCTTTTGTGGTAACAGACCTTTGACAGTCGTGCCACTTAAAAATCAAGAAATCATTACTAACAATTGGTGCTGCAAAAATTGTTTATTTTGAGTTCATTCGTTGAAAAAATGGCCATCACCACAATATACCAATCTATGCAGCTGTTAAATGTCCAGTATTCAGCTTTTGCCACATCCAGCAGTTCACATGAGGGCAACTTAAAATGTTCTCAGCTTAACACAAAAACAACTTTTCTTTACCAGCTTCATTCTATTTTTCAAGCTGTTCTCCTTGTAAATCCGTAAACTTTTCTCAACTCTTTAGTTCGTCCAAATAATACTTGGTATCTTGTTCTGCAGAATAAAAAGTTAAGATTTTGATTGACCTCCTCATTCGACAAAAATCTCCGTGCTCCGTCCTCCGTCCGTAACGGTACATAATATGCTTTTGTTACTCTTTTTGTAATTTCAAAATTAACATCTAGCAAATCAGTGTTTTAACTGGGCAGTAGCTCCAGAAGTGTATTCGTATATCCAAGTTTCGCAATTACTGATCAACCCAACCAGTGCGTGCCTAACCTTTTCATATCCCAAATAATGCCATCTTCATATTGGCTTTGAAATTTTGTAGACTACTCTCGTAAATATTTGAGTCATTCAACCTGTTAAAAAGATACTTTGTGAAAGATAATATAAATTTTTTTGGAAGACCTATTATTAATAAAAATACAATTTCTTTTCTACGATTTTGTAAAGATCCCCTTAAATGACCCAGCTTTACTCTAATCTAAATATTTAACAAAATTTCCATATTCACTATTGAATTTCTTTTTAGATAATACAGAATGACGGTGCTTCGAACATGTTGCTGTTGCGGCTCTTTACGAACCGGAACCATATTTACCGCAATAGCTGGAGCTGTAAGTATCTTAGAATCCGACAAATATCGTTGTTATATCCATTTCTCGCTTTAGATATTGGCGGCCGCAGGAATAATCATGATATACACGTTGAATCTTGATTTGAGAACGATACTTTTGGACAACTTGCTGCCGAAATGGGCAGGTATATAGCTGCTATATATAATTGCGTAATTCAGTTATTAATTATTCTTGTTTTTGTAGTAAAACTGATCTTAGCGATTAATTTCTGCATGACGATTCTAATATCGATGCTTCTATTATACGGAGCAATTAAGGTAATTTCATATTTTGGCTTATCTCATTTTTGAAATTCATCTCGAATAAATTTGTTTTTCTAGCGACATATGTACTTCATGCTGCCGTGGGTTATTCTGGGAATTTTATTAGCTCTAGGTCTATTGATATCCGTAATATATACGGCAGTTGTGGAGTTTAATGAAGAGAGGAATATCGAAGGGACGATATGGCTTATAGGTGGGATAATCGGAGTTGGTAAGTACGACGACTTCAGAAAGTTTTGTTTTCGTTATCTTATTCTTTATCTTCACCTTCTTCACCGGTACCGTTTTTATAAAATTCCTGCATACCTTCATCAGCTGCTATGATGGAGTTCATGCACGCAACCCATTTAGAAATTAACATTTAATTTGCAAAAAGAAGAAACAACATGTATAGAAATATAAGTTAAATGTTTAAATTTGTGTATTTTTTATTCCATCCAATTACTCAAGGCAAATGCTCAAGAATATGTTCATCTGCAATGTTATCTTGAACGAATAGGCTGATACAATTTTAGATTCGTCCAAGTCTCAAACACTCAATAAATCTCGATAGGTTTTGAGCTATGCATCCTCAAGCTAGAGCTATTAAGTAGATAAAAATTATAAAATATATGAATTTTATAGTAATGCACAGCTCGAAACCATTTATCGCAAGTTTTATGAGATTTTGACCTTTTTGGGTCTTTCTTTCATTTAACTCATCGTGAATTACTCACACAGAGTCAATGTGTATTATTTGGTTGAAATATTTATTACGATTAGATGAGGAAACGGAACGAAACGTCAAGAGGAAATTTATCAGTTATTTAACGACAAATGCCCAGAAGGGAAACCAAAATTACTGGGGTTAATGGGTTCGTTTCTGGGTGCGGGAAAAATAGAAAAAAGTCAGAAATGTACTACTAAAAAGTGGATATCTAGCAATAAATGAAGATGATTGTTTGGATATTTTACTGAATTTACAAGGAAATCCCCACACATTAAGCTACGCTGTTGTCGTGGACCACTCAGTATTCAAGCTTTAAATGAAGATGATCCGATTAAGCGAATAGAATTTTCGAAGCAATGAGAAGTATGTTGCAACATAATCAACTGCCGAAGCAACATTTTATCTGGACGGCAATGTAAAGGGATACAATTACAGCTACCGGGCGCCACAAAATCCAAGCTAGTTTTACGAGAATAAAATACAATACCAGGAATTGTTTGAAAGGAAAAGTGCATCTTCATTTCTTGCAGAAAATGCTAATTCCAACACTGAGCAATACCTTTCCCAACACTGATTCTTTATGATGCCAAGACAGCAAGACGGAGGCGCGCTACATTAATCACATCCGATGAGTGAATGCTTTTCTTAGCTGGTAGAATAGTCTACAAGATTTAAAGATTTTACAGCTCAGAATTTTTTTTTATGGAGCTACGTGCTGCGTACAAAGAGAAACCAAATCATTTGGAAGACCTAAAGGAAAGGATAAGAGCTACCATCAGAGTCATTAACCAAAAACTATTTCTAATGTTTCGCTGGAGTTCCACCATATGTTAGTTAGTTGTCAAGAAGTTGCTAATCGACATTTTGAGCATTTGCTTTGATAATAACATCGTATATTTGAGTCGTTGTCGGGGCTATTTCCTTCAAAGGAAATAGGAAAATGAATTTCAAAATAGGAATTGCTAAAAAGATCGATGACGTCACTATATTTACCCGCGTGAATACTCCTTTTATGGAATCTATTCCTTATTTTTGATACGCAGTGTATAAAAATATTTTTTTTCTGTCTGTTTTAGTGGTGTACTTATACTTCTGGTGTGTAGTATACAGTTACTTCCAAATAGTCCGAAAGGAATTCGAAGAAAGATCGAAATATGAAAGAGCGCCATTCAGACGACATTACTAATTTTAGAACATATCCAAGAAAAGTCATCGAATGTTCGAACATAAAACTAACCATCTCATGGGAAGTCTTCGTTATGTAACGGCAATTTGTTTGAAGAAGCGTAGGTAACCGAGACATATCAAAACTGTGACATCATCACGAAGAATCGTAACGCGAAAGAGGATACTAATTTCTTAGATTGTGTGTTTCACGTGGCCTACTGAGGTAGCTCGTATTCGAACATTGGTATCGGATGCTTTTACTGTTTTAGATGTAAATTAAATAACCATAACCAATGTAATAATTTCGAATCTACAAAATAATAAAAACGTCAAGATGCGTCCGCGTAAATCAGCACGTCTGTATTATTTAAATTGTACCACTCTTTAATTCGGCAAGGCGTTCTACAAAAGCGTACGTCTGTATGTTATGTACATACATACATTGCAAATTTGACTAAAATTATTATGGATAGTGTTATGAATCTAGTTTATAAAATGAAGATGAATGAATCTCTAGTTTTGCCAAGTCGATTTAGAAGTTATCTATTAAAAATTAAATATAAACTATTTTTTGTTGATGTTGTAACATGAGGCTTTTGTAGAGAAGCTCTGCAATGCTTAGAAACGCATTTGCTGCCTGGCGAAACGCATTTGTTTCGCCAAAAATAAATGGATATTAGAATCGATGTTGATAGGAAATATATTTTTTTATACAGGGTTAATAAAAAGTCCCAGAACGGTCGATAACTTTGTTATTTGACAATTATGATTTCTGAAATTTGGTATCGGGGTATAGTTAATATAAATGAATTTGATGCAATACAGTTAATATTTTTTTCACTTCCGGTTTAATCGGCAATACGTCCAACTCATAATTTTCAAATAACAAAGTTATTCGACCGTTCCGGGACTTTTTACTAACGCTGTATGTGTTTATTATGTCTTCTATTATTTTAGGAGCAACCAGATAAATAATATTTTAAAATTGAATAGACCGTTGGAGCTGCACAGGAAATGGCTCAGAATATTTTTAAAATTAGAAATATCAAAATTACTAACGAAATATAATATTTTATGCAATAAAAGTGACTATGAGATGTTTAATGTATGTTTTTCCAAGTTAAAATATTCTTGCCGTTCTATGCATTGCTGCGTGTGTTATAAATAAATTTTTATATGTATGCATATATATAAATGGCAAGTACCAAGTATCAAAGAATAACTTACTGTAAAATAGTAAGTAACTAAATTAACTGTAGAATAACTGTAATGAACCTTTTCAAAGTCACCTTTAATATCTTTTTGTGTGTTCGTGTGGTTTTAACAATTTCTCGTACATTTTTTAAGCTTTTCATATAGTATCGTTCACAAAGCCAAAAACATTTAGAGTGAACATGGTTTAAACTGACGAAGATATCTATTTTACGAATTTCTCTAGATGGATACTGTAAGCTTCAAGACATTAGTGGATTAGTTGTTAAGGCCATTAGATTAAGATTAAGATTTGCCGTGGTAAAATATTATACGTTTCGTTTTAATTGCCTCAAACTAGTTATTTCACTTCCAAATTCCAACGTTGGTAGTAGTTTCAATTGTTACTTTGCCGGACGTTATAATTTTTTTGGAAGAGACTAACAAACAAGTAAGTTGTGTAAAAAATGTTTAAGTAAGTATAAATTGTAAATTTCAAAATTTATTTATCATTAAGCACAATGGCTTTACAATGTCCAAAAACGTGCTTTATAGAGCATGCATCTCATTAGTGCGTTTACATATACAGAGTGACCCTAAAGTATCTCTTTGTTGCTAATTTCGAATGGCAAAGGTCACCTTTTTTGGAAAAACAACTGAACGATTTCTGCTTTCTTGTCGGTGTTATCGGTAGTTTAATTGTCGCATTCGTGTGTTAAATGGATCACCCTATTCAAAAAAAAAATCTTTCTGAAAAAGTAATGAAAAAACAAATGAACGAGGAGTGCCCTAGGAAAAAGGAAATTGTCTCCTGTAACGTAGGGTTTGTCTAAAGAATTTGTGGTTGGACAACGTAATCGCAACAATTGCAAATTTATCAAACCTCTATTTTAAAGGCGAAAACTGTTTTTATTTAATGTTTTTCTTTTTTTTTCATATTTTTCAAGTTTGTTATAATTAGTTAATTAGTTCCTCTAAATTTGTCAGTTCTTGTTAGCCAGTTTTTACGTTGTTGCTTTTACACTGATCTACGCATAAACCTGTAAGGCAATTTTAATATTCAATGTGAAATTGAATGAACGCCATCCTTATAAAACTGGAAATGCTTGAAAAATTGCAGTAAATGAGGACAGAAAAAACTTACAATACTAACTGCCTTGGCAAGAGATAACAGAATTTAAATTGTTGGCCAATTTGTTGCATCATTCGAACCGGTCAACGTTGGCAGATTTACCGAATAAAATTGGCCCAATTTTATCTTGGATAGCTCGTGCGAAAGCGATTCTAAAGAACCATGCACTAACCATGATATATTCTATATGAGATATTCTGTTATATCATGAACCATGATATAACAGAAAAACGCCCTCTCTTCACACAACAAGCCGTTCTTGACCAGAAAAATACCCTGTTCCCGGCAACCTAGATCTGAATCTCTATTTCCAACACCGATTATCCTTTATTCTAATATAACTACGCACTGTTATTAATATTTCTTAGCCGGATGTTTCTGCGCAAGATCAAATACTACGTCTAATAAGCCGTTTTCTCTTACGTAATCATGATTGTTAAAGTGGATAACAGACGTGAAGTGAGAAATGTATGTATTTTTTATGTTAAATATGCATTGTGCTTCTTTGCAATCAATTATTGCTTACGTTACTAAGTATGTTTAAGTCGACGTTTTTAGAGGTATACATGTTTGTAGTGATATAGTTACATATACAAGGGTTTTTTATAACATCGGCTACATAATGCGACAAATTGTCAACAGTCCAACGTGTTGGAAGATGTTCGTAGAATCGTGTAGAGCCGGCTTAAGCAAAACTTGCACCATCATTTATGTAATGGGGATGTAATTTGAATGTTGGCACATGATTGCCGGATAAATACAACGAAGACAACTATTTCATAAATAACGTTTTGTTTATGGTTGAGTAACGACGCTAAGTTCGACCGTCAAAATATACGTTATTTGTGACAAAATAATTAATTAGGAATAAATATTTAATCGGGCGCTCTAGCAAATATAATTGTTGGGCCTATTACGTTTCAAGGTTTGTTTACTGGAGCGCTCTATTTGCAATTGTTAAGACAACAAATCCAAGCTGACCTGAACGATCTTCAACTCAGTCATACCCAAAAATCCATTTCCAGATAGACGGTATTCCTCCTTGCCTTGGGTTACGTTAAGGGTCTTCCCAGTTTTTACTCTTCAAGAGTTAGAACGGAGGATTTTACGTGCGTTTGGAATTATAGCTCACGAGATGTTGGAAAGAATAACAGAAAAGAATCAAAGAAGACCAGCAGTAAGTCTTATGCGCAATGGTGGTTATTTTGAATAGATGTTCCGAGTTATCCACAGTTATATATTTTTGTGTGTTGTCATCTTGTATAAAGATGCTATAGTAATCTAACACGTAACATATTTTCTTGGAACAAAACAGCAACAACGCAAACACATAGACGTACCTAGTTCAAAATAAAATAGGTTGACTCTACACGAGGGTTAAATAATGGAGACTTACCTACCAAACCGAATCTAAAATATTTCACCCAATTCTTCGACGAAGTTATGTTTGCTTATTCATCGGGGTTATATTAACTAATCATTTACTTTTTAAGCTTATATACGACAAACTCCTTAAATTATTAAAAACAAACTATCATATAACAAAACATATCTATGATTCATGTGTAAATATATCATCATCCGCATAATTGCCATATTAAAAGAAAAATAAGTGCCCAACTTTGCCATTTAATAATTTAATATTTGGATAATTTCCTCTATTACAAGATAAGAATTATCTGCCAGAACTATATTGGTGTTGTGATTTTTACCTCAATAAATTCATGTAATAGGTTGCTATATGATGTACATTCATCTCTTAAAATAGGCTTAAGGCTTAAATTTATTACCCATTAATATAGAAACTATGACTATCTGACATATTTAATTGTGCTTTACTAGTGTAACGAATTTAAAAGTAATAACGGTATGCCTAAGATCGTTTAAACGTCAGATATTACATAAAGAAATATACTAATGAAGCTAATTGCAAATATAATATGTAACTATTGTGTATGTATTTAATTTATTACTGTTAAATAAATCGTTGAGATCATTTGATTCGAGGCTTTTAATGTTGTACTAACCGCCCTACGGTAACGCATGAGATACGAGGGTGGCTTAAGGTCATTAGACAGCTGTCAAAATCTTAGTGATATCCATCACACGGTTGACAATTGCACATGCGCAAAAGACGAATTTCGTTCTGGACGTCCAACGGAACTGACGGCTGCCGAAACGATCAACAAAATCCAGGATATGGTTTTGAATGATGGACGAATCAAAATACGCGAAATAGTTGAGACCGCAAGCGTATCGCAATGTATAATGTTTTCATTTTCGCGTGAAAAATTGGATGCGAACGAAATCTCGGCAAGATGGGTGCGGCGTTTGCTCTCATTGGAGAATAAGCAAGAAGGTAAAGGAAATAAGAACAAACAGTAAGTGGAAAGTATTACGCGTCGTTATTGGACCGCTTGAGCAAAAAAAGTTGGGAGCAAAAAGTCCCTATTTACAAAAGAAGATCCTCTTTCATAAAAACGAAATGGTCAAAATTATGGAATTAAAATTCGAGTGTTTTGGTATGAAAACAACATAATTCCTTTTTAGCGGCTGCATCGATCCAATTTATGGCACAAAATAACACGTGAGCGCCAAATATAGGTTTCGGAGGCGAAGTAACTTAACAAGAAACAAAAAAGAATAATGGTCGAGCACTCTACTTTATTTCATAAATTTTATTGAATTGAAAGTTTCTCACGTGCTATTGAACGCATGTAACTTTTTAAACACTCTCAAAATGCAATGCAAATGCATTATATAGAACAGTTAATCTAAAAATAAACATTTACTATTTTTAAATAGATGCAAATTTTTCAAAAATTGCGAGCTTTTATGCTTATATTAATGTATGTGTGTATCGACGTTTTAATAAGGAAGCGTAGTATCACGTGGATACTGCAGGAATATAACATAAGAGGCGCCTCAGCGACCTCTAAGAGCGACCGAGAGAATAACGTTCAACGATCTCGTAATAATTTATATAAAACAGCTTAATTTTTCGAATGCCCGCATTTCGTTTTCAATAATAGATGCGTAGCGTCTGTGGGTTTTAACTACATAATCGCTTATATAGTCGCATTAATTTTGAACGGGCACCTCTATTGAGTAGATAAAATAGGGCAGACTGCGATAAACGGAGGCGATCAATAAAGGGGACATGGGCGGAAAAGTACGATTTCGACGACATGGTAGTAGTTCAAATGGAATCAAATACACATGGGTACAATGTGAAACAGATTTACGTGTAATAAAGTTGAGAGTTTAAGTAAGAAAATTGAACGGCGTAAAGTCTTAGCTGAGAGCTGACTTCTAGTATTCCAGAAACAAATGGCCAAGTGGTGTTGTCTGCATGAAAATGTAAGTATATGCATGCATATGTTTCGCCGTATCTTTAACACAGCAATTTATTTAGAAAATGTAAAATCTAATATTTAGTTTTACTGTTAGCTCATAAGAAATTTTAAATTATCAACGTTGTGAATAAATCACCCGCGAAGTGCGTATTAATTTATATTTAACCACTTTCTGCCGTTAAAAATAAATTATAAATAATGTATTGGTGTGAAGGTTACCAGCATTGAATTGGAACACTTATTTAACATGTAAATTCAAGTATTATCGTTGGTTTCAAAACAGTTTATGAATTATTAATACATCATCCTTTACTTGAAATAATCTATGGATAAGTGTCGATTGTAACCAAATGATAAAGTATTCAGTCTTTTTCACAAAAAAAGAAAATAGTTTTTAATGTATCCGACGACTAGATCGGAAGTATAACTCAATTTGTTTTCAATATATGTATGTGTATGCCCTCAACGATATTAGTTAAACCGAAAAGTTTTTGAGCAATTTTTAAATGTTTCTAGACTGACGACGTAACGTGCAAAAGTTCTTAATTTTTAATTTAAAGGTATTACTTTAACTATTTTATTATTACAAAGTAATGCGTATAACACGTTATGAATGTAGCAGAACATTTTTGAATCTGATATCAATCGCTTTATCCCTGAAATCTTTTCGACTAACACTTGTTGACTTCTATTAGATAAGATCAACTTACTCAAAGAAGTTGTCTTCTTTGAGAATCTACGTGTGATAGTTCTAAGACATCGTAAAGTATCGTAAATTTTTATATCTAAAATAATGATAATCTTATAATTTGGATTGTGACTAATCAACGTCTACGTGACTAAAGAAAGGTACTTGCTTTTGGGTTATTTTCATATTTAACAGGTAAGGATTTCACATTTTTGAAACATCGAGGTTACTTAAATTTGCCAATAATCACAAGTTTTTCTTTTTCCGATCCAGTCAACTTTGCTGCTATAAGAATGGTCGATCTTTCCTTGCAAAGTTCCCAACTCTTTCCTTACATTCTTCCCTTCTAAATTTCATCCAATTTCCAAATTTCCCTTTTACATTTCATCGTTTTATCTGGCATCACTTTGCAAAATAAGCCAGTTCTTTTACGCCTCTACGTTGAAAATTTCTTCTCCGTTAAATTCTTTTCGCCAATGTGGTCGCACTGTGTTTAATCGATATATTTTACCAAAAGTAATATTGTATCTTATTCGAAATGAAGCTTTATCCATCCAACTTTCTAAATGTAATAATCCTAATTGTCTAGCAAAATCATTCACTTTTTCTTGTAGTAAGAATATTGTGGTATCTCTGAATTTTGCACCATTTATATAAGGCCTCATCCACTCCTAACAGATTACACGGTCTGATCTTTCTCGCCTGTATCGATGAAGATCTATTAATAAATAAATCCTCTATTTCGTTTCGATTATTAAACGCGCCGACTAAGAAGAAACATGAATAATATTAATGCGAGCACTGCCCAAATCAAACAAAATTTACGTTGAATTCATCGACAGTAGAAACATTAGTTCCTTCCAACCTCCAAACGCCAAATAATCCCTGCTTTTTCATCAACTGTAAAGGCTTTGCCTTTCGCCGTATCGATACTGCCCGCACACGTAGATAACCAGTGAATGAATGCGTACGCTTCTTTGTCACTTTTCGATTTCCCTCTTCATAATGCGATAGTTCCCTTAGCCAATTCGGCCTTTTTTTTTTACTGGGCGATGCTATCAGTCGTTATGAATGATAATTTCAAACTGTTTTCGGTCGCTATACTAGATTCGTCGCAATATCAAATAAACGATAGGTCTCGAACCACGAAATTTTATCGCAAAAAACTGATATATCGTTATATCTGATGTCTAAAGATGACAAAGGCAGGTGGATGTTTGCAGCGATTAGATAGACTCGTGTCTATTCGTCTCATGAGAATGGATTTGTGTTGCCTATTGGTGTCCCCGAGAGTCGACAAAACACGAGCATGTTTGATCTCTGCAAAAAAGTAATAATTTCATCCGCCTTTGTCCTCTCTACAAACATATTGTTTTTGTGACCGCTTTAACACGTTTTGCTTGCTTAATTACTTAATTAAATACTGCGCGTTCTCATATTAGATCTCTCCATATCTTCGTACTTTGTTCTTTGTCTAATTTGGATTGTTACTTATTTTTTAAATAAACAGTTATAGCATGGGACCTATTCATTTAAAATTTTATAACTCACGGCCGACCGATGTCCCCTGTAATTGGTTAAACCCGTAGGCGGATATAAATGCAGGTTCACCCGATAGTGTAACGTAGCTGAAAAGATCTTAAATTAATCGGTCCGATGCTGTAACTACTTGCTCCAAATTTCAGTAGTAACATAATCAGATCAAGGACTTTCGCTAAATGCCCTGTATAGTTAAGGACTTGGTGCCAGTATATGCTTTATTCCTTATTATTGCCTATTTTCTCGTAACAACTGCACTTATTTTCGATCCATGTTCATCTGTTGGTCAACGTTTCATTGCTATATATAATTGTTTATTGAACTACCTCGTTCGTCGCTTCCTCTTTAATTCATTCAGTAGGTCCCTTCTTTCCCAGAAATATGGTTTTTATTCGACTGTAGATCATTCCTGTCATCGTTATTTTGTACTATTGCACCTATTGCAATCTTCATATTATTTCATTGTTTCCTTTATTGTTTTCTGCAACACTGAAACCAATAACGGATTTGATACTTATCTATGTTTTGGTCTCACTTTTAGCAGAGTCGTCCATATATCTTTTCTTTGCATTCCGTCAATTTCCTTTTCAGCATGTATAAAGCAGACATGAACTTCTATTTCTTTTTTTTACTATTTTCTTGCTGGCTTACCGTATTCCAAATGCTAAATCTTGCACAATACACCAGTTCCTCAATCCACACTGGACATTTATTTGGTTATCCTAGAGCTTAATGAAGAATAAGAAACTATTTATATTACAGATACGATTATAATTATCTCTCATCACTTTTGAACCTGTTTTAAAGTCTTCTCTAATTCCTGGAATGCTTCTTAGATAACTAACACGCGATCTTTAATGTTTCAGCTTCACTGAACATTCAAGAATGCCCCTTTCCGATATCATTAAGAAAGCATCTACGTTAATTCTTGGATCGGAAAATGATAACGAGAAGTGCTGCGAGTACGAGGATAACGAAATACTTTTCTGCAAAAATAACGTCTGCGTTCATCCGCCTACAGTGATACGTCAAGATACGGACATCCGTCATCATCCTGGCTACCTAACTATCGCTACGAAGACGTTCGTAGATCAATATAACGACGCGAAAAGACCAACTCTGTATTTAACGTGGATACCTAATATTACGCTTAGAAAATGCCCGACGACCTTGCAGAACGCAAACTTATCCGTTAAGAACCTTTACGAGAAACAAAATAGCATTGACAGCGTCACGTCGACCGATTCCAACATATCAAACTACGATGTGGAAAGGCCTGCAAGTATCGAACTCAAATCTACTAACCCTTTTATCACTTGTGATGAGAAACAAGATACCTTAGAATCGACGAGCTCAGACGAAAATGAAAAGACAGAGTTTATTAATATCAACGTCGAAATAAGCAAACCCGATATTGAAATTACAACTACGCCCGATAGCGTTAAGGATAGTGACAGTGATAAGTTCTGCTTCTCCAGATCAGAGTCGATCACATCTACTGATAGCCAGTACAACTGGATGTCAACTCCGGAATTCTTAGCTCAAAAACACAATTTGGCCTTTCCGGAAAGCGCCAATTGTTCTCCAATATTACCAACTAAACAACCTCACAAATGCAGAAGGTTCTCAGTTGATCTAAGCCAAATGAGATCTTTGAGATTGTTTTTTAATGATAGTAACTGTACGTGTGGGCAGCTGGTAATTGCTTCTAGGGAATCGCAATATAAAATTCTTCATTTCCATCATGGCGGCTTGGATCATTTAGCTCAAGTACTACATCAATGGCATTCTTTATTACATACCATTAAATATACTAAAGGTAAGTACATTTTATGACTGATTTAGTAACAAACGACTTCTCTCCTTTTCGTGGTCTTACAATATAATTTCTTTATTTGATAAGAATACTTTCTCATCAAATCAATTTTTCATGTTCGGAAACGAGAAAGTCTGACGCAGCTAAACCAGGACTGTTAGGTCCTTAATGCGAAGACGTTCGAATGTCCAATTTTGCCCTATGAAAATGTATTATCGTAACGAACTAACATTGTTTCTGGCTAAATTGCTACGATTACGTTTCGATTTATCCGCTCAAAATAAACTGTCTTAAATGATGGTACAGATCAATAAGAACAATAATAATTCTGTAATAAACAAGCTAATATCACAGCCGCTTTTTAAATTAACTGGTTATAAGATAATTCTCGCCAAATTTCAAGTATAATTTCGCTTTAAACTAAGTAGGTTACTCATATTTATTAAAGCGGTACGATCCCTTTTTCCTAGGTTGTGAAGACAACTTGCCATATCGCCACTTTATGGTGTGCAGAGCGGAAGTTTCGGATTTAGAATTGCATCCGGAAGAAGGTCAAGTGCCTAAACTAACCGAAGAATTGTTCCGAGGGCTTTTCAATGAGGTCGGTCAATTGGAAGACGATTTAACTTTGAGGAAATACGTTTTCTTCGCTGGAATGGAGAGGAATTTGCGGAAAGAGGTGTGGCCCTTTCTCTTGCATTGCTATCCTTATAATAGCACGTACGATGAACGGGAGCAGATTGCTAACATCAGACGACAGGTAGGAATTCTTATAAGATCAATACGGCGTGTTTTAAAAAGACCGCGTAAGTTCAAAAATTTCTAACCCGTGTTTAGTGGGCCATCTTAGAAGAAAATGAAAATGCCTAAACACGTATAAAATTAGTCATTAATGAAATCGTTAGTTTTTATTTTTGTAAAACACGCCTCGATCTTCCTTTTTTTTCTGTAGTAATATGATCAAATAAATTTATATCCGTACGTTGTTAGGAATTCGAAGAAATTACGAGAAGACGTCTCGATCTCAGTGGAAACCAACTAAACCAATTTAAAAGGAAAATTCAGAGTGTCGTGGAGAAAGACGTCGTTCGAACAGACAGAGGAAACCCCTTCTTTGCCGGTGATGACAATCCAAATCTCACAGTGATGAAGAATATTCTTCTCAATTATGCAGTGTACAACCCGGGATTAGGGTAGGTGAAAATTGCAAAGGGTCGCATGGTTCCAAGAATGTCTGGCCTTAGATTTCCGATCAAGCATCTTTATCGGACGCTTTCGGAACGGAAAGGGGTATTCGCTAGCTTACTGCACTAGCGGCTCGGCTGTAACTGATTTCATTTACTGCTGATTAAAGTTGTTGATTGCATAAGAATAATAACTGGAACTTTATCAAATGTGCGAAAGGATCGATTAGGTTTTGTGCATTGCAACCAAATTTTACTTATTTTTTTATATAAAGAATTCAAGAATTAAATGTTAGTTACAAATAAGCAAAGGTTTATTAATTATTCTTATTAGAGACTTGTTCTTTTTTTTATTGTGTATACAGAATTCTTTAATTTAGTTTAGCTTTCTTATTGTCTTTCACAAAAAGTGTTGACAACGTCAAATTTCATTAACAATTGGATAGA
Source organism: Oryctes rhinoceros (assembly GCA_020654165.1). Lineage (NCBI taxonomy): Eukaryota > Metazoa > Arthropoda > Insecta > Coleoptera > Scarabaeidae > Oryctes > Oryctes rhinoceros. The sequence continues at coordinate 14,956,182 of JAIOKQ010000230.1, read as the reverse complement.
AAAAAAAACTAAAATGGACAAAACTATATAGGGGACTTAAGGCAATTAGGAATGCCTAACGGAAACCTAACGGATACCTAACCTAACTGCTCTTGAAAGCAGTTAGGTCAGCAATATTTTTCAAAGTTACTGGTAGTGCAAAGGGATACAAAGGCGATTTTTCAAACAGAGATGTTTTATGCGGTTGAATGTATAAGTCCGCCCTGGGAGTGTTTTATATATTTGGAAGCATCTAAAACTGGCGCAGACTGCTCTTGACGCACCACCACCGCGCGGTATATGGATAAACAAGGAACGTTCAAAAAATTCTTTTCAATGAACAAGGACCTATATTGTGTCCAAAAATCGAACGGTATACCGTCAGCAGTTATTCCTAATACTGCTTTTTTACTTGTGCGATCGGGTAATAGGTTGAGATTTCTTATCCAGCGGTCGATCCGATACGTGCACTAGTAATAGCGTCATCAAACAGATATAACAAATAACTATTAAAAATATTTTTTAATTAGAACATTGACGAATTTTATATTTTTGCAAACTTTATAAGAAATTAAACGTATTTTTACATTGAATGAGCTCACGTCAAAGTTTAAATAAGACTGAATACGAATAGTGTGAATTTAGCAAAAGAAATGAAACATTCAATTTATTATAAAATAGACATAAACAAAATATTACTTTTACAAACAAATAAAAATGGTTGAATTTATAAAATAAAATAAGGCAACATGTTAAGTCCTTAACAATAGGTGGCGACTACGGTACTAGCTCACAATCTGTATAGAGTACAATTTAATAAGAAGGATCATCGCAATGACTTATCTCTGTTACATTGGCAACATAAAGGCAAATATTGAGTATGTAATCGTAACAAAGTAAAAACATCTTTCAGGCTTCTTCGGTGACAGAAAAATATATTTTTTCATAGCCGTACAAAACTAGAGATATAACATTACATGTTTTAAACGTTTCCATTAATTAATCGTTAATAACATTGTTTCTTAAAACTTTCTTTTAAACTTTTAAATTCCAAACAGGTACTGATATATTAATCCACCAATGCCCTGTTTCCATTAATACCAAGTGCAAATTTAAATAGTTTTTTTTTTAATCATTTGCATGTTACCTTAGATACGAAGCCGACTTCAGAAGAATCTTATTGGATATTTCGACTCGATAGATTAAAGTACGCTTAATCAATTCAATAATATAGAATTAAAATTTTCTGAATATCTGAAAAAAACTGCCGGTTTATACTACGCAGATAATAATTCAAACCTTTAACACAATTGAACTAATTGTATAGAGCTAATATTGTAAAATAAAAATTAAGCTTTGATGAAATTCATTTTGAACAGTCTTCTGAATTCGTTCCCGTATAACGAAGCATTAGACATAGTCATAATGTAGTGTTTCTATAGGTATACGCAAGGCATGAGTGATTTGTTAGCACCTGTGCTGTGTGAGCTAAGGGATGAAGTGGCTGCCTTTTGGTGTTTCGTAGGACTAATGCAAAGAGCTGTCTTCGTCGCGACACCTACCGACAGAGATATGGATAGGTCGTTGAAGTATCTAAGAGAATTGGTGAGAATAATGGTGCCCAAATTCCACGAGCATCTGCAAAACCATAGAGACGCCGCTGAGCTACTGTTTTGTCATAGGTGGATCTTGCTGTAAGTACAAATCCAAGCGTATGCATCTAAGTAACATTGAATAAAGGCGCGTAAATTATTTAATGTATTCGTAGAAATCTGCAGATTTTCCAAACATCATTGGTACGATTTAAACAATGTATATGATGCGAATTTTTTTATTTTATTTTATTTTATTTTATGAATACATGAAATAGATCGTTTAATTAAATTTGTTTACATTATAGGTGCTTCAAACGAGAATTTACGGAAGCAGTGGCGCTTAGAATGTGGGAAGCTTGTTGGGCTAACTTTTTAACGGATTATTTCCACCTCTTTTTATGTTTATCGATTATCTGTGTGTACGCTGATGACGTGATAGCGCAAGACCTAAAGGCCGATGAAATGTTGCTTCATTTTAGTTCTTTAGGTACATATCGTGATGTGGTGAAGATGTGATTTAGAAAATTAATTACTTTGAACTGTTCTATTCTAGCAATGTACATGGACGGGGAGGTAATAACTAGAAAGGCACGCGGGTTACTACATCAATTTCGACAGCTAAGAGAAATACCTTGCACGTTGGCCGGTTTATGCATGAGATGCGGTCCTGGTATTTGGGATAGTTCGCACAGCCCAAGGATCTATTGCACGGGCCATGAGCAGTACGGTTATTGCCCAAATTCGTTTAATTAGCAAATTATTTTTAAGACAATTGTTACATATTGAAATTGAACATAATATAAAAATAATATTGAACATACATAAATGTTAGCGTAGCGAAATTTCGAAAATAAATAAAATGATTTTATTTAAGACATAAGTGTAGCATATTCGTTTAAATTTACGTAGCAGATGAATTCATTTAATCAAATACGAACAGAAATTTAAGCTTTAGTTGATTAAAGTAACAAGTAGCTCAATATTCCAATAGTAAGCGCATCTGCTCTTGGATATTACTGTATTGTAATCTTATTTATTTGCCTACGTTTGAAGACGAGGCAAAGCAGTGCTAGTGGCTTCTTTCCTCAAGTTTCCCCTAGATCCATTTCCCGTCTTTGTTTTACACATGTAGAAAAGAAGTATTTTCGCTTTAAAAAATACAATCCTGTAAACGACTTTTAACATTCTAAAATTTTAATTTTAAAATAAAATTAAAATTTTAAAATTGTATTTCTTCATTTCAAAATTATTTAACTGTATCAAACAGCCATTACGCGCATACATTAAATTAAAATGGCATTCATGGTAACCGTTTTATCATATTTGAGAATTCACAACAATCGTCTTCATGGAGGCAGCGGGTATTTTTGATGGATCTTGAAAACATATTTGAAATGAAAAATCTTTTTCAAGATAAAAAATATTTTACGTTCTTATGGTTGGAATTTGATAAAGTTATAGACATCGCTAAATAAACTTACATGAAGCCCCGAATTATGAAACCAATCATGAATCGAAGGGCTTCTAGGCGAGACGTTCAGGAACGGATATTGAAGTATAACATTTCAGTGAAGAACTTCAATGAAAATTGGGCAAATAAACGGGCAAGTTCAATTTCAGATCAAATTTAAGAATTCAAATAAATGTATAACAATTTTTTCGATAGGAATTGCAAATAGCAAAGAACTTTGTAAGAAAACAAAGACCTATTTGCTTCAACTTTCAAATTCAATAAAAATGCTGTGCTCCTTAATATCGCAAAATAAAACAATAAATGAGATACCACGTATTTAATAATTAATATTATCATTTATCTTTACACGATTTTTACCCACACAAATCAAATAGGTAATCTCTATCGTTTGAACTGAAATACAAAGAATGTGTATCATTAGCATCAAAAGTAATCTCTACAAATAGTCATTATCCCGCCTCTGCCTGTGCGAGTAATATTTTTCTATGTGTGAAGGTGTTATATCTTTTTGCTCACAGGTAATATTTTTCGTTGTTTGCAACATTTCGCTCACGAACCTATAATCTCATTACATCATTTCTTTAGATTATTTCAATTCTGTCAAATATTTATTTATGCGTTCCATTTTACCAAAGAAGTAGACTGCTTGGATCAGTTTACAAATTGATACCTGATAAATTGCATATGTTATTAGTTGATTGTAAGCTTTCACGACCGTAATCCATAGTAGAAATTTCTCTCGGGTGTTGTGGCGTAATTAATATTTTACTTGAAATCTTCTGAAGAAGACAGCGTGATCACTGATCAGCGAAGTAAAATATTAATTTCGCAACAACACCCGAAAGAAATTTTTACTATGCATATGTTATCGCAGTTACTATTTACAGGTGTACGCTATTTATTTTGTTCTTCATCCCTTTAGCTTTGTTCAATGCAAAAGTTTAAATGAAATGATAATATCTCTGATAAAAAATATTATATAAAAGATATACTCCTACTCTACATTATTTTGTGGATAACTCTAAAAACTAGATCCTTAAATGGTCAATAAGGTTGTTCATTGAAGAACCGATCTTGGTTTCTCCACTAACAAAGAAAATATAATTAGAAGCTCGATATTCCTGTAAAAGAATTGTTATTCATATGTTATTCCTACTCTTCAATTTAGTTTTATGGATAAAAGACGTAGTCGTAATTGGAAAATATAAAAATTACTAATTGAAATTTTACTTTGCTTCCTTTAATTATTCCCGAACGTATATATTTTATAAAACATTATATACCAACACTTTGAAATTTTCAAACGCTACCACTGCTAACTAGCAAAGAGCATGCGTAGAGATGCAGCAGAAAGGGGAAAACGCATAACGATCACCTTGTCGAATGTGCTAATATACGCGTGCAGATTCGACAGAATTTCCCTGCGACTGCTGCGCTTACCAGAAGAAAGTACAAATTCGGCTTTTCTACAATTACTTAAAACATTTTTTTTTTATCTATCATTTATCACACCGCGAACAGCCGAACCTCTTTATGGAAGCAAAAGACAATTTTATGAAGATAATGCACCTTAACAATGAGGAATTCTCCTACATCGTACAGGACAAACATTAGATAAGTGAAAAAATATACAAGAGCTAGTGATTAAAACCAATATTAATAAACCAAAAAATCCTGGGTCTTTAATTTTATAAGGATAGTTAACGGAGACTGTTCTTCACTTAATTTTTAGGTTAAAATTTGGTTTACCCCAAATTTCAAGTAATACTTATTTCATATACTTTCCACTTTCACATTGTATAGAATGCAGAAGAAAGTAACCAATCACGTGATTATAATATTTGGGAACCTAAAAAAAAGCATTTAATATCTATCTATTTATGTTAATGAATAGATTATAAGCAAAAGTAACACAACTGCAAAGTCACAATAATATTTCTTACTATTACTATATATGTATAAAGTTTTCTTTAAATTCTTTATTATTATTCTTTCTTCAATTTGCGGTTGTATTGTCTGATAGAATCGAATGTAATCCTTGAGTGTATCCGCATCTACAATCGGTTCCGATTCGACTTTAAGAGCACCATTGCGTAACATCCCATATCCATCGCCGCCGGTTGCAAGATAATGATTAACCACAATTCTGTATACTTTAGCTACATCTAATGGTTCGTAAACAGGTACAGTGCAATCTGAACAACGTACTCTCACGTTTTCAACTCTTTTCCATGGCTCTCTCTTAAGATTGAACGATACGTGAACTCCGGCGAATTGTAAAAATTCCCCGCGAGATGTATTCCCGTCCGAACTTACGCTGTATTCCAACGCGTTCAGGAGCGTCGAGCCGTTTACTTCTATGGTAACTAATATGTTATCAAAAGGTATGGCTCCGTAAACGTCCGCTGCCGTTATATTCCCATCGATCGGATCGGGTGAGATACTACGACGTATGGAGCCGCCATTTATTAATGCTATAGCAACATTGCTCCAATACGGACCTTCATACTCTTGGCTCTTGAAATGTATGAAAGCATCCAGCAGTAGATTCGCCAAATTACACTCATTGACGCGGCATTTTCCCGTTAAATGTACTCTGCTTTGTCCTAATACTTGTTGTTTCAACGCTTCGATGGCCGGTCTGTACCTATTTAAGAGATTTATGGCTTCTGGATCCGGTTCAATGGATGAGTCTAAAAAGATCGGTTCGCCAGAATAACTTTTTAGTATTCCCCGATCGTCAAATGTCACTTTCAACTTCCCGACAAATTTAGCGAATGCGTATGCGTGGACAATAGGTACTTCGCGGCCAACGGGATTTTTCACAATTGTGGGATAATTACCCTCCGGGATGACTTTAGGTAACGGCGAATCTGTGTTATAAAGCAACGTATGCGTATGACCGCCGACAATAATGTCCAGATCGTCAATCTGTGCCGCTAGTGTTTGATCAACGCCGTAACCGGAATGGCCTAGGCCGATTATAATGTTGACGCCTTGCGCTTTTAGCTTTCTTATTTCGCGACGGATCGCCGTTTGTTCATCCTCCACTACTGTCTTGCCTATTGGAGAGAGTCCGCCAACGTTTCTGTTAATATAACCTATGACTCCAACTTTTACTCCTTCGACAGTTAAAACAACAGATGGTTTGAAGTGTATTTCTAAGCCGGGTTCCTTACTAAAGTCAGCGTTTGCGCATACTATAGGTAAGTTCGCATCCGCCAGATATTTGCTTAACTCGCCAATACCTTCGTCGAATTCATGATTACCAAGTGCCTGAAATAAATCAAATAGAAGTCTTTAATAACAGTTTTTCACGTTCATTTAATAGAAAATAATTGAACAGAAATCATGCACGAAGAATTAGCAAGAAAGGTTTCATTTATTAATAGATGGGGCAAGGATTAGTGTTAGTTCGACAGCAGCAATTCTGTTAAACCTATTCAGTGGGACAAGAACACCACAAACAAATGATGAGAAGACCGAAACCGCCACATCAAATCTTCTCCTCCCTCCATCTAATCGTAATGTGATTGCATCAACAAATTCTCAGACTATTTTCCATTAGATCATATACCACGTCCACGATCCATAGCTTTTCCGCACTATTAACCTATAATAAGCACTATATTAACGTCTCTGGAACGAAAGTCTCCAGTCAGTATGTTGTAACAGCCCTGAAAAAGTCTTGTAAAAGTCAGCAGAAGCTACAATAAAGATGCGCTAACAACCTGGAAACCAAGAGCATAATGACGAAATCATTCCAATATTTAACTGTTAGCAAAGAGAACGCAACTTAGGACAGTAATATCTCTACTTGAAAGGACATTTACACAAGACGATCTCTTATGTAGACTTTGTAATATTGATCTAAAATCCACAACGTCAAAGCAGCACAGTCAACAACAAAAAAGTTTGTAATAAAAGTTTGACATAGGCATACACGATGAAAAAAACTTTTTCAGGTAAAACTGAAACCAAAAGCAAGATTAAGACAATAGGCCTTCTAAGCCGCAATGTTAAGTAAGTGAAAGGTTCAATGTGAACTTCAGTCTATAACACTTACATTAACGTGAATAAATATTTCACAAAGAAGGACTTGGAGGAGTATTAAAAATTTTGAGAAAATATTACAAATATTCCAGCGTACACTTACTATAGCGTCAACATTCATTAATTTAACAAAATCTGCTGTAATCTTAGCACGATGTATACTGAACCATATGCTTCCTGTGAACATATCACCAGTATCTAAATATATAGTACCATTATCCGATGATAATCTTTGTTTCTTCACGTATGACACAATACGACCAACACCCCCAATGCCTTTGCTGTCTCCGTCGAAATTAGCGTGTATATCACCAGTATGGATTATAGTAAACCTAACATCCTCGGACGTAATCGTAATTAATATTGTGATCTGGAGAACCGTAAGGGCAATGCACATATCTTCAAATGATAGGAAATTTGTAATGGGAATATAGGCGAAATGTACGACATGAGAAGTATTTGCCAGAATGCCAAAAATGACAATACAGACAATACTTTTACCAACGTCAAACAATAAAGCGGTCGCTTATCACGGCTCGGTGACAAAAAAGCTGATGGAAAACTTGCGCAGGTTTAAAATGGTAGATTTGATTCACAAATTTTATATTGGAAGCAAGTTGTTAATATTAGTTTATCCGAAATTCTTCGTTTGTAACGGGCAAGTTCTTGCACTGAGTTTAATATTTATGCATTGGTCTGTTAAAAGTAAATTAACACTACAGTTTATCAAAATAACTTTAATTTTAAATATTATGTGAATATTAAATTTAAATTGAATATATTAACATTTGCAGAGCTACTAATTAAAGATAAATAATTGCTAAGAATTGTATCATTAGATATCTTTAAGTTGTTGTCATCTTTAGAAGCCCAAGCGGAAAATACATTTAGCTGAATCTAAGCAATTTTCTTTTTCTTTTCTAGAGAATCTTTTCCAGTCGCCATGTAGTTGTGCACGAAAATCCGCTAGCAAACTTGTAGATCGTCGTGGGCAACAACGACTACTACATGATTCTGCGCTCGGCAATTAAAGGAACATTGGAATATCACATGGAATTTTTGCGAATGTATTCATACCAACCGGTTAATCTTTTCGTCTATCTTTCCATATTTTTCGCATGTTTTAGTTTTAGGATGCGAAAGTAGGGGATAGAACAGGCATGTTGAAATAAGAGATTTTTCTCTCATCATTCGATCATACGTTTAGCAATGAGGACCTACGTATCCTCGAAGTTATTCCGGACTCATTAATTAATGGAGCGGAGTGCGCCGATTGTTTAATGTTTCTCGTCATACACTACTCCACGGTCCAGGCTACACTATTTATCATTATGAAAACGTTGAATAGTGAAAGAAAATGTACACTTTAATTCAAACTAATCAACCAATTTTTATTTTTTTTATTTTACAAATTTTTAAGAAATTATTACTAACGTTGAGAGCGTGCAAAAACATTTTAATACTTCGTAAAAAAACATAGCTTTATGTAATGTTCGCATCTAATACTGTCCGAAAACCAATTGCTATTGCCGTTATAAATTTAAATGTTTGAAGGATTGTTTTATGTAGCAGAAGCCCGATTGACGAATGCAAAGGTTTTTGGGTTATTCTGTCGTTAATGCTCGCGGATACAAATTTCCTCTGATTTATGTAACTTAGGACGGCCTCAAAATTTGATACGTTATGGATAACGAAGTAATTAATTATACTATCTCCGAAACTATATTCATGAAATTGCAGCGTCACTATTGATGTTACATTATATAATGATTTCCGTTTTACGGGTTCGTACGCTGGGACGTCGCAGAAAGCACATCTCGCATTGAGCCTGACGATTCTATTCCCCGCTGCTCTTCTGTTGTCGTAGACCAATCTTATGCCGGACACTTGTAAAAACCTGTCCCCTCTGTGCTTATGTTGAAAGCTTAGGGCGTATTCAAAACATCTAAAACAGGAACTCTTAACATGGTATCATGACTATTCCAGTGTAAACATGTGCAGATAAGTGTATAAGTAAACAGGCGTAAAGAACTCTAAAACTATAGACTATAAACACACATAAACTAATAAATCATTAAGAAGAGTTGGGTTGTTGAACGGGAGAGCGATGACAAAACATAATAATTGCTATTCGATCATCAATTTGATAAAGAGTCTTACTTATATAAGTCATCCCCAGAAACTTGAAAGGTGACTAATTCGTATACATCTTCGATAACGCTACCCACTTCTTCGGCCAAAATTCGCCCTTTATGTATAGTTGTATTAATATTGCCCCGGATTATGTTGCCCGGAACTATCGCGATGGGAGCATCCGTCCAATAGGGTCCAACGTATAAATCAGCTACGTACTGCACGAATGCGTCAGTAATCATGTTACCTAGATTGCATTCGGAACTAGTGCAAGAGCCATCTAGAAAAACTCTAGCTTTTCCTATCTTTCCCTGTAAAAAAAAATCATTTGAAATGTGTTGTTGTAATCTCGATATTTCTGATTAACTAACAAAGACTCTATAATGAGAGCATGTGTTGTAAATTCATTTGTTATAAACAAAATATAGAGTATTCTAGTTCTAAGAGCTGTAGCATGTCATGCATTTGGTGCAGCATGTCTAGAGGGTGAGCGACGTTGCTGTGCTATGTAAAATTGTCAATCATTACGTATCTTGTTCTAATATTATATTACATTACGCAGCTATTACTATCTAATATTAACTTTATTGGACCAAAACAATATTTACAGTTTCAACATAAAAGGTGCAATTATTGCAACTTTTGAAAATCATTGCATGTTCTTGAAGCCTGTATTCTGGTTTTGGTATGCCTGCGACTGATTATACCGTTGTCGTACAGGGTCCTATAGTTTTGCGTGTTGTTTTAATTTTGTTGATAATGTCTTCTTCAAGACTAGGCTTCTACCATAGTGAAGTTTTTCTAATGGCCGTGTCGTTTTAGCTGCTTTAAATCACCACCCCTGAGACCACTCATCTTTTAGACCACCATGGTCTAAAAGATGACTAAAGTCTAGACTTTAGTCTGCCAAAATCTAAAGCCAGTATATAATTTAAAGTCCGCTAAATTTTAATAATGTGCGATTTTGCTAACTGCTGAGTTCTTAACAATATTCATGCCTACTACTTGTTTGGTGCATTTTCCTTTCAAATATCGTAAGAATAATCGAAAGAAGGTCCTTTAAACCTCTCGATGTCAATATCTTTTGTAGAACGATAAAAAATCTATCAACTCTCCGACTTAGACTATTTTTTTTCAACAAATATACTTCATCGTGGTGTGCTTTAGAGAAGAATCTTAACATCACTTTCTTGGTGAAAGTGTTCTATTACTTTACTTTGCAACCAACGTACTTTCGTTTAAAATAAACAATTGGTATTTTATACCGATATGTTGACTTCGTTCTTCATGGATAATGTTGATCTGAGCGTTAAATGGATAAACCAAGGCAGCGACTTCAAGTAGCTCAATGGCCACTATAAATAAAATTGCGGTTCTGAAGGGCAAGGTACAAGAAAACGTATTTGTTTGACTTGTTTATGCATATTTTTTTCGGGCAAAAGACATTGTAGCGAGCCGAATGTTGGGTAGCCCTGAGATAGACCATACGGTAGATGATTTTATGATTTTAACTTTTCCTGAAAAACAAATCATCATTATGTTCTCCAAATATCTGATTTATCTGATCTCGCGCCACGCTACGAAAAACTGATTGTTTTTGAACATTTCTTTCTTGGTTTCTGGGGTAGAAAATTAAGGATCGCATCCTTTGCTGCAGTTACAAATTCGGAGGTTGTATATGAAAACTTGCTTGTGTTGCCTTCCCCAATAGCTTCGATTTTAACGTTTTTACACAAACAACGCCAACACAATGATACAAACTGACACAATTGTTTTAATAATTAATGAAGCAAAGTGTAAATGCACTTACTTCACACTATTCCATTATTATAGAATGCAATTATTTTTTAGCATAGAATCGGAAAATGAAATAATATATAAAATGTCTCGTTTAAAATAACGCGTTTAGCTACTTTTTAAACGCTCTGTAGAATCACATTGAACTAAATAACATTTATTTTATTTTATTTTATTTCTAAAATGAAAGATAAAGAAGTAATACACCTAGTTCGTTGGAGCACAATAAATAGCAGAAACCGAACACTCTATACAGTAAATATAATTTTATATTGATTTCATATCGCTCATGGAAGTAGTTACCTTTCACTAGGCATGACTGTACAATACATACCGTGACAACGTCAGGTGCATCCACTTCATTCTTTACAATCTGTGCTAACTCTGGATCTTCTGGCAGAGAAAGGTTCACGTGCAACACTTTGCCATCATAGCTTTGTATCCTCTCTTTCTGATCCAGGGTAACATTTAGCAATCCTAGATACTGATTTGTACCAAATACATGGCATAAAATTACTTTGTGACCATCTCTGTTTTTCATTTCCAAAGGATACGAACCATACTTATAAGTGCCTGCTGGGGGATCATCATCGTGCCACAGTAAGTTTTGCGAACAGGAACTAAATATTATACTTATCAGGCTAGTTCTCACGGCAATCTCTTTGGCCGATTCTAAGCCGGTGCAACCGGCTGCTACGAACAGCCGTATAGTAGTGTAGATTAGAGTGATTTCCCGAATCTTTTCGTTTAGAGACTGGACGATACTTTTCACGTGAAAATTAGTGTTGCTGCTGATCATTTCAACTCTTTCGCTCGTGTAGCCTAATATGGCAATTCCTATTCCATTACTCTTAATGAATTTCTGCTGTGGTGGATTTAACTCTTTGTGTTCCAAGTTAACACTGATTAGCACATTCGAGACGTTCTTTATAAACCAATCTAAATCGCTTGCTTCCAAATGTAATTCCTGCTTGCCCATTATCTGCAATTCGATGAAAACATCAATTGAGATCTTTTCAAAACGGCCTCTCAATTGGGTCCAATTCGGCACATAATTGAAAATTATATTGAATGTGGCATAAGTTCGAAACAGCTGTTCTGGATTAATTTATTGAATTTGAGTGGATCGGAGTGTGTCAATATTTTAACGTTGTTCGCCGCACTCTCCTACAGTGTTCGCTATCACTATTTACAAAGGAATAATTTGCTGTTTGTTTTATGTTTCAAATGGTAAAAATATCCCGTAAAGATAATTTGACTTGGCTCAAATATTCTGTACGTTTATACCTAAGACTCCAAATGTTTGCAAATTATCGTAGCAACCAAATACTAAGAAATGTCATCTTTTATGATTAACTTTATACATACTGAACCTTACGATTGCCGTAGATTTCAATTTTTCCAAGACTTTTTTCGCCGTTGCGGCGTGTTTTCTTGTAGGATATTCACCCAAAACATTCCCGACGAATATGAAAAGGGAATTTTCGGGTATGAGATTTTTCATTCGGGCTACGCCTCCACCTGATGAATAGGGCTTGTATGCGCCTTTAAAATCTCCAGTAAAAGAAAATTGCAATTGTATAGCTGTACTGCAATAAATAAGAAATGTTATCAATATAAACTGTAGCAAATTCATGTTTACACTTAATGCTTCGATACATATTAATCAAATTGACGTTTTGTTTAAAAGCCTATAACCATTATTAACAAGTAAACCTGCAGATGGTTTTATGCAGTCCTATTTTATACAATTTTATCGGTTGTTAAGCTTCCTACGATAACTGTTAATTTGGAATCATCTACTATATTTTAGCTCTTCATATAATGAAACCTTGATGTTCTCTAATTTGGAAATCGTATCTAACAAAATTGAATAACTTTCAAAAATTTGCTGTATTTGAGTATTGAGTGGGTTTCGATATTTGAATGGGGCAAGCAGGTTACATGAAGCAGCTGAGGATGGGATTGTTTTAGTAACTTCTTAGCTTTAACCATGTTTGAACCTCCGTCTGCAATCAGTATTTCAAGTTAGGTATCCGCCTAATATTGTGCTACGCAAAAGAAGAGACAGGGATGCCACATCGCTATTTGAAGTACGCACTAACACAATTCTTTCTTGCATCTAACCATATTTTTTTATTCTATTAACTCTGCCTTGATTTGATCCGTAATCGTGTTTTTCATCTGCGATAGATTAAACAATATCTGGCCTCTTGTTAGCAATCTTCCTTTCGAAATATATTTGCCTCGAAATTTTTCATTATTTACAATATTTTTTTGGAATGCTACACGCACTTAACAGAAAAATAAAGTCATTTAGACATTTATAATATGGTATATCACCTTTCGCATTTAACAGATGCTGTTTGCTATTAACACGTCTTAATAGCTATGAATAAATAATTCCATTTCATATTACCATTAAAATTAATAAAAACCACTTTTCGGTTTAAATCCAATTTGAAATTCAGTAATATTGCCAATTGTGCAACCTGTTTCTGGGTTAAAGATTAAACTTTGGGAAAGTACCTACTTGACAAAATTATTAACATTGAGGCATCTACTAAAATTTCTAAATGAAAATAAAACGTGGATAACAAAAATATAAAAATCCGGAATAACTATTATTTTATGAACTTTTTTGAAAAGTAGTAGTGTAGGAGGAGTATGATTTATTAGTTTTTGTTACCAATGGCAGACTTCCAATTATAAACATTGTAAACGAGAGATGTCGCGCTTTCCCGTTCAGCTGACCTCTCTCTGTTCTTTTCTTTCTAGAAGGTTGGCTAACTGAGGTAAAATACAGTACTTTTATATTTGTATCTGCGTTTTATCTCGTTTGATTACAATAGTTTTGTTTAGATTTGAATTCTTCGCCTTTGATTCCTAATATATTAGTTTTTTACGAACCAAACACGTGATCTTTAATAAAAAAATAAATATGTAGTTACAACATTTTAAGTTGGCAGTATGTGTCAATTCAATCGACATTTATTTAAATCAAATTTGATAAGTTGAATATAAAATATAAATTTTAAAGATATTTTTCGCACTCCATCGCTATGATATTTACATGTTTATAGAGCAAGCGAAAATTTAGAAATGTTTAGTTGTTTGCGGTGCCCTCTACCAGACAATAGTAATATTATAATAAAAGGAACATTTTATTTATTTGTACTGCATAGATTATTTTTCAAGAGAAAATGTTGTATAATATAACATTCCATATTTAATAAAAAAATGTATTGATTACGGTACAAACCAGATTAAACCAATTTTTATAAATTAGGGATAACTTCAGAGATAACATAGAAATCTACTTTACAAATTATTATCAAGATCGAACACTACCTTTGATCGACTGGCCAGAATACGCTTTAGTATCAATTCAGTTGGATATTGCGCTCGCTGAATCGATTAGTTTTTGGGGGTTCGGGCGTTATTGCAACTATAGCGTGGAACGGTGTGCAGCGTTATTTAAATATTGTAAGTAGAAATTTAGCTTAAAAATTATGAGAAACTCTCATTCGTAAAACAGAACGTGCTTTTTTGCTAAAATGACCAAAATTTCCAATATTAAATTGTAAAGATTATAACTAATATTTCGTCACGTTACGTAACGAAATAAATAATACAACTAAAATTCGCAAAATAATTTTTTGTTAGTTGTATTAATATTAGCATAATTACGCCAAATAATTCTTTTTTTTTCATGTATCGTGTACTCACAAATTGTGTTAGCATCCAATGTCGTACGCGTACGTGTAGATTGATCTGTATGGATGGTATTAGCGGTTATAAATTTAATATTAATATAAAAATAACTTCTGTTGCATAATAGCTTTAAATCTTGAATTTTATCAATTTACGCTTCCTAAATTAAGTCCAATTTGATCTTGATTAAATATCTCCTGAATGAACCTTATTTCTAATCACGTGTTCGGAATTACAACACGTGGGAATTTTTACCAGTGACGAAAATCATTTACACGAATCGTGGAATTTCTCCGATCGTATGTTCGTATCATCGATGGATATTGCTCGAACATTATATAACAAGCTGCATTGGTTGATTAAATGATGTACTTTATCAATTAGAGCCTGTACCTAGTATGATTAATCATGCGTCTCGTTATAGTGAAAGAAAATGGGTGTACCAGCGGGCGACGTTGAAAAAGGAAAGAAAGTTTTCATCCAGAGGTGTGCTCAATGTCACACGGTCGAGGCTGGCGGCAAACACAAAACTGGGCCGAATTTGCACGGCCTTTTCGGCAGGAAAACGGGCCAAGCGCCAGGATTTGCATACACAGAAGCAAACAAAGCCAAAGGTAACGTGCAAGGATTTCGACGCGCTTCAAAAATTCTGATTAAATAATGAGATTAAGTTGATAATACCTTGTACAAATGGATGTTATCAGATCTGTCAATATTTATTTTGCTAATTTGGTTTTGCTATTATTTGAGTTTAATCGAAAAAATCGAACATATAACGGGCATTATCGATACTTGAATTTCATTATTCGGGTTGAGGAAAGCTGCAAATTACCTTAAAACAATTCTTTGACACATAATTTTATTTTATATACTTAGAATTAAATATAGAAACTTAATTTGTCCAACTGTGCAAGGATGTAACATAATTTATTTATTATATTGTTGCAGTACCAATAGACCTGGATATTAATTTCAAGTCGCGTAGAAAGCTTCCATTAATCAGTTAAAATAATTTAAATCGAAAGATTCCTCGGAACAAAGTCATCGCCCTGTAACCTATGGACCATTCCACTTTCAATAAGAAATATTGTACTTATGGACTTTCGCCGTCCTTTTCTATCGTACCGTACATCATACATTCAGTTACCGGCTGAGAATGAGGATCGATGCACTCTCGAAACACCTGCCCTGCATTAATTAAACTTGCGTGGTGCGGAGTGCGCCGATACTTTTGTACTGTTTGCCATACTACGCCATAGTCGTTGCTACGGGGATTGACGTTATATTGTTTGATCTTCACTTTGCTTCTAACGCAATTTCCTATCCTTGGCTATATTACTTGTTACATTCAGCGAACGCAATTATTATGGGAACTTCTGCTAGATGCTTATGCTGTCTTCCACTACATCGGATGCTACATCACCTTACAATTTTAGAGAGCAGACGGTCATGTTTTATAGCGTTTTTATTTTCCGCTACTAACCAACTGTAAGGAAACGCAGCAACTAGAAGACGAATGGATATACTCGACTACTATTGATGTAGTATCCTACCAATAGATAGGAGCACATTCATCTGATAAATGCGACAATCGTTTCTCCCGCTTTTTATTTTCTGGTATCACGTATTTTATATCAAATCATTTTTTACAACTCATCGATAACGTTGTCGCTTACAACAACATAATGAAAAACAATTAATTGCGTATATAAAAATTGTGAATTTATCGCATTGGAATATGAAAGCTTGCAAACGAAGGCAGTTGTTAGCTAGTAGCTTGTTATATTAAAAGTACGAATGTCTCCGAGGGAATGGAGAAAACTAGCGAATTCTCGTTTAAAGATACGCAAATTGAGAATCGGTCCTATGGTCGCACCTACTTTAATCGGATATATTCGGAATGAGAAAGGAAATATTCGTTCGTCTCTGTGTTGTCACGCCTGTTAACTGTCTGTCGGTTACAGTTGACCTTTTAGTTCTGAAGTACTACCTACCAGAAAGGTAATACGTCAACTGTACCCAATCAACTGACGGCATAATACATATTTGAATCTTGAACGAATGTTTCTTCTACCGTTCCGAATATATCCGAACAAAGTGGATGTGACCATAGGCTTGATTCACAAATTGCATCATTAACACGTGCAATTACTTATTAGACGTGCAGTTCAGTTTTTGTAAAGAAATATTCCACCTCTGCTGCGAACGATCTTATTTGCTTCAAATACTAACGTAGCTTTACCCAGCTTTTCGAAAGCTACTGTCTCTGGACGCTTGTTTCCCTTTCGAAAAAAGGGAAAAAGATAATATTGTTAGACTAGAATGATACCGTTAGATGAAAACATGATTATTTATGCACAATTAAAAATTATCATAGTACACAATAACAGATCACAGCAACTATGTGATTGAAGGGCAGATAAGTGTGATAGAGAAAAGAACATCTTTTCGCCATAAATTGATACTTTACAAAGCAATACTACGTGTTGAAAGTGGAATGATCTATACAACTTATAAAAAACAACAACAATAAGTTACCTTCAAACGTGCCGCAAACGAGTTTTTTTATACATGTTATTTTGTTTATGATGGAGGGTAGGAAAATGTTCTATTATGTTTTATACTGTTTATTACTAATTTTTTACCTATTTTACTACCTATAAAAGGTCCACTAAACAAATAAAAATAACTATTACTACCCATTGCGAGCATCTAATCTAATGCTAATTCATTCAATTCCAGGTATCACATGGGGCCCAGACACGTTATTTGAATACCTTGAAAACCCAAAGAAATATATACCGGGCACGAAAATGGTGTTCGCCGGTTTGAAAAAACCTCAAGAACGAGCGGATCTTATCGCATACCTGCAAGACTCCTGCAAGTAAAATCCGCGCAGCAATTGCCGTTAAAACGCTGCGTTGTCAAAGATAAAACCGTAAATATATGTATACGTATATTAAAATATGTGAGTGGTCGCAAAAGAAATGAATACTTATCTTTGACAATGCGACGACTTCTATTTAGTAGTATTTTCATCGATCAGAGACAATTTTCGTCACTTGTCGTTAGATTGAGTGAAATACTGTGTATTATACTAGACAATTTTAAATTAATTATACACATATTTTATTAATGTAATTTATTTGTCATCGCCTGCTCTAAATCCACAAATTCGTAAGACAACTGTACATACAAACTTTTTTTAAATGTGAAATTTTCATTTAATGTTTTTGGAACGAATCAATAAATCATATACCGTAAAATCGTTTAATTTGATTAATGCAGCTAGAATTCAGACATGGGAAGTAAAATGAACAAATGAAAAGAGGTTAGCTTTTTAACCAAGTTCGTTTATTCTTGATTTTCGACTTGGAACCGCATCATTGTTTTAGCTTTTGACGACGTTTCATCTGTATTCTTACAAAGCAACAACTATAACTGCACACTGTAGTATGTAGCCATCGTCGCGATTTAAATTGGAATGTTTGAACATTTCTATAAATATACGGATTATTCTACTATAGTAGCGAAGGTGGCCAACGACAATTAAATTGAACTTACTGACCAGCTACAAGTTCCGTTCGTTCACATACAACGCTCGTGCTCGGTAACAAGACTGCTGACTGATGTGACCTGGTAGACGCCAGAGACTTTCGGATGATTGCGATTTTTGACGTAAAGGACGGATGACGTGACGTGAAAGTAGTCTAAAAGTTTGAAGATAGTTTTATGTTGTTCCTGGAGAGGATCTTGCTTAAGCAAGGACGCTTGCTTAGGGAAATTAGTATTAAATGCGGGGAATTGATAGTAGAAAAGAGTGAATGCGGCGCGTAATCGTAGCTTAAATAACTTTTCTAGAATAATTATTGCGGATAAGAGTTTCGGTGATGTTTAAATCTTCCAATAAGCGTCACGATTCATTGATCTATAACTTTCCCCCTCAATTTACCCGGAACAAACGCTATATAAACCCTTCTGGAACGAATAGTCCCCAATCAGTAGTAACAGCCATGAAGATGTTAGCAAAAGCTACGCTAACGGATCAATTCCAACTCGAAAACCAAGAGCCTAGTGTTATTGATGACCGGGGTATCCTACGTACTAACCTCTTGATTTGTTAAAAATCTGGGACAGTGTAGAGACATGGCTTCGATAGAAAGCGGCGTCGTACTTTTAATGCTTTCATTTGTAGTACACGCTTTTTGGGTACAACAGCATAGATTGAGTAATAATTCGTTCAAAATAGAAATTTGATCCTTACACAAGTGAGATGCTACCTAATACATATTTTTCTCCCTTTTTTTATTCTCCAAGTAAAAACAATGATGGTACATTTGTTTATGTTTCTTTACATTTAATTTTAACATTAATGTTACAAGAAGCCAATTGTGTAACTAAGAACTTAAATATATATGGTATTTGTATCTGCTGTATGTTATCACCAGAGCCGCAGAGTCTACAGGTCTCTCTAGTTTCAGTAAGATTTATCTTATCCGCCATTCTGCTAACAACAGTTATTGGTCCTAGTAAACTGCTACACTTAGTACATATAAATGCCTGAAATTAAAAAATAATCTTAGAAGAACAATTCTTCAATCTTACCACCAAATAACGTACAATACTGCTATCGGAGCAATGAAACAACCGATCTTGCAATAAAAATGAAGCGCCATGACTAATCAAGGAATCGCGTTCCATTTCACCGAATCGAACACCACCTCCGCGTTTTCGACCTTTTAACGGTTGTCTTGTTAAAATGTCCATGGGACCAGTTGAACGAACCTATGCAACATAAATCTATGTATATAACAAATTACTGGAATCTGGTAGTTATATAAATAACATAAACGTAACACTTGAAAATTTTCAGGCTGGAAGAAAAGGTTATGCCCGAAACCAATAGCTTATGTAAAATGCAGTATTATAATTTCCGCTTAGAGTACGATCAAACAAAAAATAAACAAATAAGTAATCGATTGAGAAGACGCGAGACATTTTTAGGATAGCAGATGCCCATCCGTAATTACGTCTCGCGTGGTATGCGCATTCTATTTAAAACTAAGCGTATTTCTAGTTAAAGATTTGCTAATAGAATAACGTATAAATGAAAAAATCAATTATTTTTTGAACTTACTTGCCACTTATCTGAAACCATATGGCGCAATCGTTGATAATGTACGATACCAAAGAATATTTGTGCCTCCATCTCACGACCATCGATACCTGAATACATAGTTTCCGTGCCGTAATAATTATATCCACCTAGAGTAAGTAGTGTCATGTTGGAGGGCATAAAAAAAGTTTAGTGGATAGAATATACCAGTTTGTAGCAGTTTCCCAAAGTAATCGATTGCAGTCTTATCTTCATTAAATTTAAAAGGAGTAGCATCGTGGACTAGGCCATGGATAGCGGCTGATTTTCCTGCCATTAGTTCAATCATCATAGCGATTGTCATACGCGATGGAAATCCGTGCGGATTGAAAACAATATCTGGGACTAAACCAGTCTCCGTAAAAGGTAAATCTTCAGCCGGCCATTTCTGGGAACAGATTCCTTTCTGTCCTGCACGACTGGCGAATTTATCACCTACACTTGGGTTTCTCTGTAAAAATACAATTTTGATAGAAACGTTTCAACAAAGAAACTGCATCAGCAAAGTTATCAATGAAATGGCATGTGCAACATCCCAACTAACATAATGAAAAAGTTACCAATAGCACCCCGATAACTTTGCAAATATGGAGGACTTACGCAATTTTGGAGGAGTTTACGCACTTTTCTTGTTCTACACTAGTGTATAAAAAGAAATTATCACTTACCGGTACCCTATAAGTAATGCATGCCGTTTTAGGTTTCTTCATGTTAAAATCGCCGCACAACCGAACGCTATTTACATAACAATCTTCTTTAGATTTAAACTTTCCGACCATATATCGTGATTCGTCACTGTTATAGTAGCAGTACAGAGGCTCACCTTCAGTTATTTTTCTACCAATATACGGAAGACCATCTGTATCAAGTTTATCTACTAACTGTACTTGAGCAGGGTCTCTACAAAAGTAAGAATTCGGTTGGTCTAATTCTACGAACTCGGATTTGTAGATTGAACCGTGAGCCAAACCTCTTTCTTCAGAACACTTATTTATTATCATTGCATCTTCCATATCATAACCCTAAAAAATGCAAACGAATAATATGCGAGTGAAGATGAAATTTAACTGAATTCACAACTTACTGTATAGCTAATAACCGCTACTATAGCGTTCGTGCCCATCGCGAAGTCGTCTAAGCCGATATTGTCGTAGTGAACAGGGCGAAAGAATGGCGATGCTGGAGTTTGTAGACGATATAATTTCGTTTCGGCCTGTATATCCCAATTATGACACGCCGAACCCATAGTTTGTTTTCCCATCTGACACTGATACATATTTCTGGGAGATTGATTGCAGTCAGGCATCGGAATTAAATGTGCAAGATTAGACATGAATGCGGTTTTGGAGAGTTCCATATGTGTTGTGACCCCTGGTAAATAAGATCTTTTATTGTCGTTTCGAAAATACTGTCTTTGATAGTAGACGCTGTTTGAAATATGCGGAAACCTTTGGTGTTCACCCTTATCACATGTAATATATGTTATATATTTGTAGTTGTATATATGTTCCAAAAATTAAAATGTTATGATTAGGATTTTTCCGATCTCTTGGCAGACTTGGGCAATATTCGATTAAATTAATCAATCACGAGCACCTGCGATTCCTGCTTTTTCTTATTCGTTAAAGCAGGAGATTCTTAGATATTTATGATTGACGTTATTCGCGAATATGTTAAATGCATTTGTTCATAAGTAATCTATTCTGCAGTAATCATGAATACGCTTAATTGACTGAAAAGGATTACACCTTAATTATGCTTATCCACAAATTACAATCATTTACTACTTATAATTACTGTGAAATCATTAATTGATATTTACGATTGTTCCTTGTATTCACTAATCGTTTCTGTGATTAAGAACAGTATCTAGTTATTTCTGGTATACATAGTATGTACTTTAAGAAGATAATAATTGTCTCTATAATGGAGCAATTTTAACAAATTCAATCTTACATTACATAGAATCGGAAGAAACTATTAAAAATTAGAATTTAGAATTTAATTCCATTCTTCGTCAGAGAGAGATAACTATAAGTGCAAAGAGAGACATAATAGTTTCCTTTAATCCTATCTCTTCTTCTCAACTTATATTCTACATTTTACAGGTCTACCGATATCCCCATCGTCGTTACAATGTAGATTTTAGAAAAAATTACCTTTATAAAATTCTCCGGAATTTACGCATACATCAAGATAAACTTGTTCAAAAGTTCCTATCAATTCTATGCGACTTGTTTGCACGTTTATTAACGGCCTCATCATTCTTGCAGGTCCTGTAAATAGGAAAAGTCCCGGATACTGACTTCTTGTCTTTTTCAGTGGTACCAAAACAATCTCCATGGTATTTGGTACTTTTTCACCATTTATTTTCAACGATCGCAAATTGTTAACCAAAGTTTCAATTGCATTAAAAGCAACGTAGCCCAAAATCTTTCCATCTAACATTGTCGTGTAACAATTCTTAAGATTGAGTTTTAAATTGTCCACTTCATCGTACGGGATCATTCCTAATTCTGTCAAAACTAATGGAATATTCTTAAGGATGTCTTTAGGGACGACATCGGTGACAATGCAATTCATAGTGAGATGATTTAGAAGGCCGCAGGGCGCTCCATCCGGTGTATGTACCGGGCAAATAAATCCCCAAGCATCGGGAAGTAACTGTCTAGCTTCAGTTGTACGCATCTCTTGAAAGAATGCGCCACGATGGACAGCCTTGAAGTGGGACATGTAGCGCATACGGTTAATATTTTCCGGTACAATTGTTAGACCTTTATCTTGCATTAAACCCAACCCAGAATTACTAACGAGATTGCCGGTGGCGAAAAACATTTCCAACGAGTTTTCGAAGGTACCCGCTTGCTTCGCAGCAATGAGTATTTCATTCTGACTTAGCGAGAAATTTATGTTGCCGGTTGCTTTTTTTAGTAAGTTTTGTTTCACACCAAAGAGCCAGCCTTGCAGTTTCTCTTTCAAAACTTGCAGATAAAGATGCCCACCTGAAACGCCAAGTAACAATAGTTATTTAAATGCTCAAAATTGCAAACAAAATATTAAGAAAAAAAAAGTTACCTAATAAGAGTTCCTGCATCATTACAGCATCAGCTCCTTCAACCTTACACCCATCTTGTGAGAAAGAGAAGAGTTTCTTTGTCATAAAAACCAACATATTGAATTTGTCTTTAGCAGTAGTAAGATGAATGAGTATACATCTTCGCATTATGAAATCGGTTACTTGATCATTTGTCCACCATTCTGGGCATTCGTAGAACTTTACACGAAACATTTTACCTATATAATTCTTACAATCTTGATGTGTATGTAATCCTTCAGAATGAATTGATCTCAGCATATTTTGAATACATCTGAAAAATAGCAAGGGGTATGGAGTGACATGATATTCTTAAGATTTGAACGGTTTGTAAATATCGCTTAACCCTTTCTGGCCAAAACAAATTCCTTTTTAATAAATGCTTAGGTGTAAAT
Organism: Oryctes rhinoceros; assembly: GCA_020654165.1. NCBI lineage: Eukaryota > Metazoa > Arthropoda > Insecta > Coleoptera > Scarabaeidae > Oryctes > Oryctes rhinoceros. The sequence goes on along the minus strand of JAIOKQ010000230.1, from coordinate 14,932,793 downwards.
TTATTTAATACATTTACAAATTATGGCATGCGATATCACTAGGACATTAGCAAGCCATAGTATAAATAACCACGATTTAGTGGTCGGCCCAAGAAACCACTAGACCTGAAAGGGTTAATTAATGCCGCAGAAAAGTAAATAAAAAGTACATACTCAGAATAGTATAAGTTGTCTTCACAGCCATCGGTTAACTTTTTATAAATATAGTGGTCTGTATAATCACAAAGACATTTCATAATTAATATTAGCGGCGCATAATATAAAATTTTCCTATAACTGAACATTAATTTTGCACTTCCATCATTAACAAAATGTAATACATTGGTCTAAAATACATAATTCATCTAATGATTGTAATTCCACTAATAATGTTTAATTACCGTAGACGTTTGATCAGACGTCACACATCTGATTAACACTCCATACTCTGAAAAAGATAATCCTCTCGTTTTCCAACTTGATCTTTTAATTGTTATTGGATAATTCCTCCTTGTCATTAAAAGCATACGAACTAGCCTTTCTAAGCCTTTAATAATGAAGTAGCCTCCCCATTCTTGTTCGTGTTCTCCATGTTCAACTAATTGTGACGGTTTCATATGTGCCAAATGACAACGATTCGACTATAATATATGTGTACTAGGAATATAAGGTGAAATACATATTTTACACCAGATTTACCTTAATCATTATTGGAATATCTCCAAGGTCTTTATCGAAGGCAACTTGCGACTTACCATTAATTGACCATGAAACTCTAATGCATAGTCTCCCTCTATATGTGACACCTCTCTGTTTACATTCTGTCGGATATACATTTTGATGTCTTATTCCTACTGCGCCTAATGGCGCGGCTGGATATCCTAGCGTAATATCATCAATAGACAAAGAAACTTTATCCTTGGTAGGTAATTCCAATTCAACAGGATATAAATTAGCTACAGCATCGTCCAAGCCTGCATCAACCATGTAATTAAAGCTATCAATATGAGGTCTTCCTAATTCTGCTAAAAGCTATGAAGAAGTCAAGATTATGTGTCTGTTACGCAAACAAATAGAATAAATATAAAATATCCAAACTAACTTACAGGGTTTTGTTCTGAGGGTGGCTTTCCATAATTGCTACTAGTAAGATTCCTAAGAGTGGGTATTTCTATCAACATTTTAGAATTAAGTAATTTGAAGGTATTAGTCTATAACGCCAGTGTGAAGGTTATGTTCGTTTATACTCATGCGTTTCTGTCTTTGAAAAGGGACAAGTTTGAATGTAGTATACCCGGCTATAGCCAACTGCTAAATCTTGACCGACTTTTTCACTATTCTCAAAAAATTTGAAGCACAACAAAATATGTTTTCATAATTTCGTTGTGCTCACAGATATTTCGCTAATAACTTCAAAAATTTACCCCCAATTTAAGATTTACAATTACAAGTCTGACATTAATTATTATGTGATGTTGCCATCTTGGCAACTTTGTAAGAGCGGTTTGAAAAATGTTTTAAAACATATCATTAAACTTGTAAGTATGTATGTACGTACGTCCTTAAGCGGATTCCTGCAAAGCTATTCAATTTAAAACATTAAAAAAAATTATTCGAATATACTATAATAATAACAATAGTATAATAATAACATTTATGTAACCAATACTTACCTTCATGTGAAACAAATTCATGTTTTATTAGTCAGATATAAGCCTGCAGAAATGGGTACACTTTCCGTGTGCTTAGAGAAATTAGCAGAGACTAGACAGACTCGTCATTTGTCAACTCTCGGGGAAAACCAGTAAGCAACGCGAATCCTTCCTTACGAGACGAATAGACACACGTCTGTGTAGCGTAACTAGTTTCTGCAGGTTTAGTTAGATATATGTTCTACTTTTCCCCTGCATATGAGCTGCAGTAAATTTGCCTTTCCGTGAGCAATAGCGCAATATTAATAAACATTTGCAACCTCTGCACCACACTGAATGGTTTGGTCATCGGTTGATGATGAGGAAAGTTCATGTCTTCGAAACAACCATTCTGAACTAATTATTATATTACTATAGTACAAATTAAACTTGTGTGGTGTAGAGATTGCTGATGCTTATGTGTTGTTTACCATACTACCCCACAGTCATTATCGCAGTTATCATTATTCGCAATATGCATTTACAACTAGTAATGATCTTATATAAATAATAGTATCGCATTGAATGACTTTGTGTTATGTTGTTACCTACACTTCTGGAACGAATACGACTTCTAATTGTGAGATGTACGAAATAAATATATCATCAGGTTTAAATAAGTAATCGAAGGTATCAGTTTCTATATCAAATGTTTTCCAATATGTGTATAAGGAATGTTCACCTAAAGTTCTGTGACCATGAGCCCCATAAATGTTACATCGATAAAAATTTTTTAATCGATATAGCACCTATTGCATTTCTCCAAGTAAATAGTATGGTGTGATAATCACATTCTACTATAATTGATAGTCGCTTCGTTTCGTTTCGTTTTTTTGGAAAAATGAGCATCATTTACCCAAAAATCTACCCAAAAGAGTTAAATGCGCATAACGTTAAAAGAATAACCATAACCTAATACATTTGTTTATAAACATCGCCATTTCGCTAGTTGTATCTTCATGCGCATGCGGGCAAGGCTCTTTCGGTTATTTATGTCTATAATGTGGTAATATTAACCAGTTATATTATAAGTAGAAAGGATAAAGGCAGGTGGAATTATTCCTTTTTTTCAGCGATTAGACAGAATAGACCCGTGTCTATTCGCCTCATGAGAATGGATTCGTGTTGCCTACTGTAGTCCCCGAGAATCGACAAAACATGAGTCTGTCTAGTCTCTTCAAAAAAGTAATCATTTCATCCATGTTTATCCTCTCTAGTTATAAGTGTTAGAAGACAAATTACAATTATGACGTACATTTGTGATACCTATCCTATTCAACATGTTCTTGTTGTTAAAAAATACATGGGCGTAGTCAGAGGGGAGCAGGGACGTACCGTGCCCACCCATGAAAGCTTTGAAATTATTTCACTTTCGTTTATTCGGGGTTACACCTATGTAAAAGTAATTTAAGTACGATTAGCCATCATAATAAACGCTTCTTTAAAAATCAACATATTTATTTTGAAACACGCTTTATATTGCAAGTACTATCTTCCATAATCTATTTTTCTTGGATTGTGCTATCCGCTTCTTGGTTTTCATCCTCCGCTTTCCTTACATTCACGAGGATCGTTATTGCACAAAGGAAATTTACGATAATTTTGTATATGAAATTATATGTACCATAAATCCAACGCATTAAGCATAAGAACGGCAATCCAATGAATAGAACTAACGATAAGCCCAATACAGGTATCAGCACCTTTCTAATAACGTAAGTTGTGCAATGAAATAGATACCATAAAGCAAGGAAAGGACTTAGAGAAGTCGCTAGAAAACCCAAAAGCAAAAGAAAAAACTTGTTTTCCTCTTCTTTTTTGTTCATAGTGCGAAATATTTTATACAGTTCATTTAAGTAGAGTGAGGTGCAAGACATTTTTACTAAAATTTATGTAAACTTTGTTATACGTACGTCAAAAGATAATTTCCTTATTAATGACAGAAAAATGGCACAAGTGAAAATATGGTAGAAATCATCAATGAATGACCTATAAAATTCTTTATCATTAGAGATAACATTTTTTGAATTTCGCCGACGATTTAAGTTGGTAGTTTGCCCAACAACGGAAATATTCCTCAATTTCTTAATTTAATACAAATATATTTTTTATTGCCGGAAATACCAACTTAGATCATTCGTGAAATTTAAAAATGCCAGTATTAGCTATTATCAAAGTTACTAAAATGTTTGTTATCCATTGACAATTTTCCTCAAATTTTATCAATACATTGAAATTTTTCCCTTGAAATCTTGAATGTGTACGTCTCGTTTATCTTATTTAACGTGCAAGTCAATAGTAAAGGGATATGTATAGTATGGAAACGTTGTCAGGTTAAAATTTATAACATCATCACATGTTGCTTTAAATGATAATATTTCTTACATTTTGAAGAATTTGAGATGATATTAATGTAACCTAAAGTTGAATTCTTCTAAATTATTTGGTCGATTTTTGTACATTTTATTCTTGAAGTACCGTCACAGAAATAAGCCTAAAGAAATTAAATCGAGATACCAAATTATTAATTCTATTGGACCTCTTTTTCCAATCTGTCTTTCTGGAAGTACTTCCTCCAAATAGCGTCGAGCATTATTTGCATAATGAAGCGGAGTGCAGCCAAACATTATTGTTTGGTAGTTCAGAATTGTTCGCGTTGGGAAATAACGCAGCCAATGCAGGCATCTGTTTCGACTATAAAAAATGCTTCCTCCAGTTAAATTATTTGCGAAGAAGAATAGGCCAATATTTACTATTTTGTCCATTAGCCGTTCCGTTTGGACGAAATGTTATTTCATCCGAAAATAGATCTGAGAAAACAATGGATCGCGATTACAATTTTCCAGTATTTGTTGATCTATGATCAAAATCATCTTCTGCCAACTCGTGAACTGAATGTTTACTTTGCGGAAGATTGTTTACTTTGCCGTGTTCTCTAAATTTGTTTTCGATTTGTTTTCTTCTAACGGTCGATTGACTTATGGGCTGATTCGGGTACTCGTTTTCAAAATTCTGACACTATTCTTCATGTTATCCGACTTCGTCGCCATAACTGATCATCATTAATACTTCAATTAATCGTTTCTCGCTTAACCTTGCCATTTTTATTGATGAAAAAGCTTACTAAAGGCAAAAATCTACTTTACAACAGATGACATGATTACAGGCGTCTTATTTGTTATCTGCACGTTATCAAACAAAAAATCGATGATATCATAACTGTAAAAACAAATGACGTAACAAGGTGACAACGATTAGTATAACGTAAAATAATTGAAATGACTATATCCTTTCCAGATAAAAAAAAATAACGTCAACAAAGATCTATTACTTTCCTTCCACGCTGTACAACTACTTGCAAGTGTTAACCCGATAACTACATAAATAATAACAAATTAATTGCACAATGGTGTTATTAATTTAAGGACGAATGACTTAAAAACTTGCGTATTTTTTATTAATAAGTATCAAATTAACATTTTAGGAAGCACTGATATTTAAAAGGATTCACTGTCATGCGCATTAACACTCAGTTACATGGCGAACAAGATGGTAGTAACGAACAGTTGAGTATGTTTTATCGTTTAATGTATTATTGGGCCGCTAATTTTGCTATTTGGATGGAAATATGTTAAAAGAAAAGCAGGTATACAGTATGGGAACTACTGGGCATTCTATAGATACCTTTAATGCTGCAGGTAATTTTTATTTTCTCGTTAGAATCCTTTCTTTGAAGTCGTATTTCATTTGTTGAATGTATTGTTATTAGCTCAAACTATAGTATCGTAATATACTTATTATAGATTGTTTATTACTTTTACTATGTACTCGGAGTAGGTTACTAAATATAGTTCTATTTAGCTTTAGTTTATCTGTCACAATAAGATAAACCTCTTTATACACTTCTATTTCCTTTTTAGAACTAACACCAGAACAACAGAAGATCCTTATTGATATTCGCAGGAGGAAGACAGAATTATTACTGGAAATTCAGGTAAGTTGCTTACCGTCTAAGCATTTTTGTGTTTTGTAACTTCGAATGGTACTACGTTATAAGTTTCTTTCACTAAACAACATTTACTGTAAATAGTGTGTGCTTATTATTTTCTTTGGCAGTATTACTAGAGCTAGTAGTACTTCATTCACATTCATACTCAATTCAACCAAATTATAAAAGAGATTTACAGTGATATTTAAAGAAGTGACTTATCAAATCGCTAAAGGAAAGATCTTATTTGATTTATTTTATCCGTAGTTGTGCAATTTATTAGACGAGTTGAAGTTTAAGGTCTGCTTTGATTTTATTGCATAATTGTAGGTATAAGCCTTTTTGTCATCTGTTACAGCGATTTACCTACTAATCTTTTTTTTATATCCATTTGGTATTATTAAGCATAGGGATTTGAACACTGAACTGGTCAATATCCTTCTATACAGAATAATAAAAGAGACAAAAACCTTTTTGGCTAACAACGTATGCATTTTCGAACTACGAGACTTCTGTCAAACCGAATTGGGACGACCATGGCCTTTTGAATTATTCTTTTGTATTTACCACCTCGTTCACCAAACATTTATCATCGAAAGCTATTTTTATAATGAACAGGAGCAAGCATCCTGTGCAATTATATATGGATGAGTTTCATCTTCCATCGTAAACCTTGTAGTGGAAGATTCAAGAAAATAATTGCTGAAATTATGGTGGATGCGAGGAGGCGTATAATTCTTTCGCCTAAAAAATTAATTAGAAAGCTTATAAAAGGAAGCTAATTTGTCATATGGTACTTGTCATTCATTATGTAGTGAGAGTGCCGTTTGAAAATCACGTGTATGGTGATAATATCTTTGAAGGAAGCTGGGTTTTACCTTGGTGATATTCAAATATTACTAACACCAGAAACAATATCAATACCAGACATACACTATTATTGAGATATAAATCTTCTATATTGAGGAAAGAGGAAAAGTATATGATCCTATTTAAAAAAAGATGACGTTTCTAGTGTACGAATTTGGCAATGTATATTGTTTAATACCATGTCGAGATAGAGCCAAAGTACGTAATCTAATTTGGTAAAACTTTGGGCTGAACTATATTTGCATTTCGGATATTTTGAAGGACATAAATATATAACAAAATCTCTACTATTGTATAGCTATTAAGCGGACACTTGTGTTAGTACCGCTGCAAATTTATTTGAGATACCAATAAACAGATAGAAAAATCTAACAATTTAAGGGAAATAATCTTTGATAAACGGACGGTATATTTGGAGAATAACCTTCGATCTATACTACGGTGCCATTTTCGACATGCTCTCGATTCAATAAAGTATTTTTACAGATGAAAGGATAAGCGTATTCATACTATCGTTCTCGCGCTGATTTCTATCGCATAATGCTCCAATACCGATACATCCCAATGAATATGAAGCGAGATCGGACTTGAACGTTGAGACTGCGAAGCTGCATTACAACGCTTCGATTCTTTCGTGTATTTCCGTTGCGGATTGTGTACATTGTACTACACAATTGAAATATACGTGGAAATCGAAGCGTTGTAATTGTCCTCCCATTTATTTCACTATTAGCCACTACCGATGGAAAACGAAAAATTGTGAACCTTTGAAGTTGGTAAATATGTATTGCTAATTAATTCCTTAGTTGTTCTATATACTCCATATTTTATTTTCAATGTTCAATTTAAGAATATGAAATTGAATGCGACGAAATACGAATGAAAAATGCTAGATTCAACAATTATTAAATTCTTAATTACGACATTTTTGTTACTTATTTTTACAATTTTAGAGAGTGCCTGCCGCCATAGTGATTAATTGTGGGACGCGGACAGCTTTCCGATTCCCTTATGTGTTTTCCTTGCATATTGTGTACATTGGCCCATGCAACGGAAGTACACGAGGAAATCGAATCGTCCACCCGATTTACGTCACCACTAATCTCTATTGACATCCTGTGAAAACAGGAATCATCTGTTTTCGCACACAGTGCTTACGTATACAACTTCAAGCGTTTATCTTTAGTTTAATTTTGAATTCACGAGAGATTAGATCTCTTTTAAACAGTTTCATACATTTGTTTAAAAAAAAAAAAGGTGACTTATTTGATTGATAATGATGTTTAAGTGGTAAATAATGTGTGTACATTTTTGTAGCGTAATGGAAAAACATGGAAAATAAAGTAAAGAATGATTCAGTACGAACTCATAAAAAAGGCATTGGTACTTCATTTTACAATTGCTTGCGCAAAGCAACGTTTCGATTTAGTGACACTATCGATTCTTCAAAAGAATATGAACCTGAAGATGAAGTCCTCTTGGTCGTGTATAGCAAAATGCAAAATGCAATCGGAAGTTATCGGCAATAACGATGGCGATCCAAACAATTTCGTCAATGTACAATGTGACTTCGATGATACATATATTCGAATACTTGACGTTATTACGGCTCAAAGCAAAACATAAAGAAGAATACACATTCTAACTATGCTGTCCAATTACGAATAAACTAGATCCAAAATGCAATTAAGGAACTGAAACCATTGAAAGAATATAAAAACACGAAGGAATTGAATCTATTTTTTGAATATTTGAGCTTACTAGTAAACAACGTAATGATATAATGCCTAACGTAGTTCCGGAATATGTGCGAACTGAAACAAAAGACCTTGTACATTTTTGCATTTCTAAACAGTACTTAAAAAATAGGTCAACAAGATAAAAGTCACTTCTATTCACCACGGTTTCAACGACATCTCACAGAAGAAAAGTGAGAAAAAGTCGGTTCGGAATATTCAATACCTTTGCTGCCTTTTTTCCTTCTTTAACTAAATTTGTTCTGAATGTGAACATACGTACACCAAATAATAACGCTGTATGCATAAAAACAAACAATTAAAAGAAAAATATATTCCCAGAAATGTTAAAAAATAATATTTTCATTTGCACCAAAAATACAACAAATTACTAAGAACGAAAGATATGTATATTAAAAACAAAGAATCTGTCGTTTAAATAAATAATCGAAAATAATATTAGATGTTTGTCTTAAAATGACTTAACCGTTCTTAAATCAAAAGAAGTGTACATGCATTTATCTGTAGTCCGTTCGCACCTTAAAAATCAGTATTGGGTCTTATGGAGTATTACCCTCTCTTTCCATTGTCAGGGAGTGTGTGTATGTACATCTCTTTCCAACTCGACCAGAGTTGCGTGATCTTTGTATTAGTGACTTTTTTGACAGCTGTGTTACCCACGATTACCTATGTCCGATGTTTACATTATTGGCGTATTTTGGTTAAATTCACTTAGTTTCGTGCTTCCGTTGTAATTTGTGTATGTTTTGTGTGTCTTATTTGAAGCTTCATTAACCTAACAAATATGAAAAATAAATTATTATCATTTCTGTTCGGGTTATTTAGCGTTATTTTAGCATTTAGCTATTTGTAGCATTGTATTAGATTAGATAAATATGTTGTTTGCTTTTGGTTGTTAATATCCGCTTAGGACTAAGCTTAATTTCTGGTTTTCCGGCCTTTATGGCATATTGTCATAAACCTATTAGGTGAGAGGGTAAATTGTAAATCGAAATTAGTCGAACTGTTTGAGGAAATCTATAAAAACTAAATTATTTTATTAGTCTGGAATTTCCAAAGGCACTTCCGGTAATTTCGATGGCGAATAAACATTCCCACTTTCATCCCTACTATTATAATGGTTAGTAGTTGGGTCACTTATATATAAGGGTTAGAGTAGATCGTCTTAGAAGTCCTCTTAACATATAATAACATCAAGAATTGTAATCAGATGTTATCTTAACTACGTTCAAAATAAAGTACCAAACAGTCAAATGACAAGTTTTTACTTATGATCTCAAAATTGCAAAAAAATCCAACGCATAATACAAAACAATTTCTTCATAAACTGTATAATTTAAAACTTCCTATAAATATTATTTTAGTAAGAACTGACAACAATGTTCACGATTCTCATAAGAGCTGTACTGATTTCTAAGGTGCGAACGGACTATAGTAATGCTGTTATTTCTTTGACCCTCGATATTTTAAACGTCTTGCATGCTAGACTTGTAATTATTATATTTCTAGCACTTTTTAGTCGCGTATTAAAAAAGCACAGCTATATAATCCGGATTCTACATTACGTTATTTTTTTTTATGGAACATCCTGTATTTTCTTCCTAACTCGCTAACATCCTCAAAACCATTTATAATACCTGGAGGTTTTTGGATACTCAAGTCCGATGATTTTCTAACATCGTCAAATTTACTTGCTGAAACAATCTTGGACTAACACCAGTTTTAAATTTTAAAGTGCTTACGCTAAACAAAATTAAATTTTTGGCTCTTAAAAGTTTATATGCCGCAGGAGATTTTTATCAAAAGATATTCTTCATCTTTACTGTTTTTTTGCGTAGAACATGCATTCTTACTGGTTTGTCAACTTTTTGCCTTTAATAAATTTGATCGTCTCCTTACTATTGATTTAAATTTCTTTATTTTTTTGTGAATATTCAATTGCAAACTCTCGTTTCACTTTCTATGCTAAAGCTGATGGCAGTCATGTTGCACTGGATAACCACTCCGTCGTTTCAGAACCCACGTTTTGATCATACATTTTTTGCAGTTGAGGGCTGCTTCGATTGTGATGAAATGATAGGTAATCGGCGCTCACGGGTTTTCGTAGACGTAAGCACTTTTGATGATGATGCTGATGGTAAAGCGTCATCCTTTTTTAATCTTCTGCTGTCAGCTTTAGTAAACGTATCATATTCAAAATGATTGTCATAAAGACCTTTCTTTTTAATTAATCTGGCGATAGAGGCATTATTATCTTCGCAGTGTCTAAAGTGGTAGTAGATGCTTTCCATTTACACAGTTACATAGCTTAGGATAGTACAGTATCATGGTATTTTTCTATTGCATTTAGGTAAATCGACATCATTTAGATGATTCTTACTGACACTGACAGAAAACCCTTAAGCCACCTCGATGCAACAAGTGTTGTAACTTAATTAAATTGCATCACGGACAATTGACGATAATTAAAGTTCGTCCCTTTCCGTGTGCTTCACGAAATTAGCAGAGATTAGACTCGTGTTTACTCGTCCCGGGTCGGTCGTTCTCGTCCCCAAATTGAGCGCATCCAAAATTTACATTAGGCAGGATACCTCCAAATTCTTTTTCTCTGTGGCTGTACTAACAATCACTAATGTACATGATGCTCTATTTCAAATAAAAAGATTGTTCTTATCGGTTTTTTAATGTACTCAAGGGTGAAATTGAAAATATTGTTAAGAAATAGATCTTCATTCACAAAAAAAAATTTAGTGTATGAAGTTATTTTAATTAATCTCAGTGATACGTATAATAAGCCATCCTAGCGATTGGTGCTCTATGTAAACTTTCGCATTCCTTTTGCCGTGAGTCACCTTTCAGTATTTTGCATAACATAAAAATTTCTTCGGACTGCTGTACCCAACTACCTGCCGACTCCTCTGTTATTGAAATGGTCGATTAGCATAGTTGCTACCGTAATATTCATCCGTTCTGTATGAAACGAAATAGCTTGGAGGTAACGTCACACGCATAGAAGAATGTAACCTTTTTACTCGAAGCGCAACATTTAAAAATTGACTCCCGATTGTTCACGATTGCTCTGCGGTTGTAGCCACTTTCTTTATGAACAGCCTTGCCTTCGGCGAGAGCAGATATTTGTCAGCCGTCGTAGCAATAATATTCCGGCGTGTACGCATTCTGCATACAGCCTTTGAAGCGGTAGCATATACGTTCGCTTAGCGGCGAGTATAATTCGGAGTGTGTACGTGAAACTTACTGCACGATCAGACGCTTGCACAGAAATTCTTACCTTTAGATTCGTTGAATTGTGGTGACTCAGTGTCGGGTTTGGGAAAATACTTGATTGCACGAGAGATGAAGCTATCTACAAGTTTGCGCGATATCTGTATTACGGAGTGAATTTGCCGATTGTGCCCGTTTTTCTTTTCAAGGCATATTCAACACACGCGCGATAGTTTTTGTTATATGTAAATTTTTTCCACTGTTTTGTCTACACAAAACGCGCTTTGATTTTGACGTGCATAGCAAAAAGGAGTTTGTTTTTCGTAAAGTGTACTTTGTATCGGTTCGATAAGAAGATCGCGTAAATATTGTAATGCGCGAAAGTTAGTTGCCGATCCAGTTTATAGTGTGCCGTTTTGTTTGATGATTGACGTACCCATGCTGTTTTGAGACAGATGTCAAAATGCAATATAATACAGTCGGCAGAGAAAGGAAAGGTTCTGTAACCTCTGTGCATGGCGTGTCGAATTGGTTCTCCTCCTTGAGAAGGACGCCGAAAAAGGGCAAGGTTGTTCAGAAATCCACATATACCTCCCGTAGCGAGTGGGATTTAACGTCGAAAAAGTTTTCGGGGTCCAAACTGGTACGTATTATGCTCCAATTCTCTCTATTTTTTTTTTTACGCATCGAAAAGATCCTCGTCAATATTTCCATTTATTTAGTTAGAAATTTATGTATACTTTATTTTGATTATCTTGTAAGGCCGCGATATTATCGTTCACTTATTGATATATGATCAACAACAAAAAAACTTACTTTCGTTTGCATTTTAAATTATGAAGACTGCGAAAGGGTAAAACTCGTACAATTTGTTTGCAATGTCCAAACATGTTATCATTTTTAAGGTACTTCAAGTTGATGACTAATTACTACACCACAATTACGAAACTCATACAATTGCTATTTTATTTCGAAATATGTTCCACGGTGAGACATTTAGCTGAAACCATGACTTCTGTTCTTCCATAATTCCATTGCTTAGTGCTAGATTCGAATCTCTCGTTCAAACCTTATAGACCATCGTTTTGCAGGGATTAACCGAGGTAAATTCCGTAACGACGCGACGGAGTGATGGCCTTGCAATTTACATTTCTTGTTGCAGCTTCTAATATCGTACCTACATAACGATGCAAAATAAATTGTAAAAATGGTATCGATCCGTTAAAAATGCAACAAATGATATGTTCTAGTTCATTTTCAAGATTTTTTTTATATTAATGCCCAGGTATAACCCACAAGACATTAACAAATACGCTAAAATTATTTAAATAATTCATAATTATCAGAAAATTACGTCACCTTGCAGGGTATTATCATACGAAGGCCGTTCAAAGTTATCTTGTTTATTTTACTTTTATTGCTATTTGCATAAGGGCATAATGAAGATGAGTAAATTTTATATAGCCTATTTGTATAATTAGAGGATTAGTAATAATCCAGAACTTACTTTAATAGTATATATGAATCGAAGCAAGGTTGTTGTTGCCTTATAAATATTTCATTATATAGTTTGATGTTTTTGATTTATTGCCCATGTAATGGCTAATTAAAGCATTTTATTGTAGTACCTGTCGGGACTTCTTATTACATACGTTATTACAAGCATTTTTTAATTTTCTTTGGCTATTTTAAATTTTTATTGGTTTTCGTTGGAGAAAGGTTAAGTTCGCACACACAATAACATTTCTCTTAGTTTGGAGTCATATTACCAGATTTCGTTTTCGCGGTAGCTTACAAGGGAACACCGACGATCCCCAAATTAAGATTTTTATGACACTGTAGAGATTGGAAGAATTCATTAATTAAGAATTAATAATAAAGAATTAAAAGAATCCCCCGGTTTCGGGGTACAGCGTCCTGTAACATGTTAAGCAATATAGTTTTTGAATTTTTAATGTTTTATTATTTAAATTGCTTATATAAGATAAAAAAAATAATTATAACCTGGAAGGTATGGGGTGCACTACACTAACTAAACTAACCAAAGTTTACTTCTTCAAAAAAAAATCTTAAAAATCGTGCAATTTTTTTTTAACCTGAAACTTACACCATGATACTCTTTCAGTCTCTACAGTTTCGTCAAAACCTGAATTTGCGGATTTCCACTGTTACCAGTATTCTTTTTATTTTTATTTATTTGAATATCTTATTCATATTTCTCCTGGTTACACCATTGTAATCAGCAGAAAATGGACAAACATTATTTAATTCATTCAAACGTGTTTGGCAATTTTTATTGCGGATTATCTAAATTATACTGACAGTGAAATAAATGCTATATAAACTCAGATAGGTACATGCTTCTACTTGGAGGTCATTTCACGGTGATGACTGTAATAACTGCACGTGTAAATTATCGTAAGAACCTGGCTTTAAATTATTAATTGTTCGATAATCATTTGGTAATTTTAGTCTTTGAATTCGCAGATCTACATAAAAATAAACCAACATATTTTAATTCGAAGTTGTTGAGTTAGCCGCTTTGTTAACTATTTATCTAAAACGCCAACGCATGTTTTTAAATTTTCGACGGTGTCTTCGTTAATTTAGTGAATGACCCCTTTCTTTAATTAATCACGCTGTAATGAAATTATGTTACCTTTAGCATTCATTTCCGTTTATTACACCAGACCTGACGTTTAAGTGTGCTCATACATATGTAACGTTCACCAACGAATAATTTTAAGTGAGGTAGTACAATGTTACGTAGCAATGCGTCTATATTTCCCATGGCTATTTGTGGTATGGTAAATTTGGTAAAATTATGCATTTCGAATGTACACTGCGGATGATTGATCTTCGATGAAAGTAAAAGATGAATTTATTTCAATTTACACTTATCCCGTTCTCGATGCATTTCGATAGTTTTTAAAACGGGGGCTACAAATATTTCAGTGGGTGTAGAACTTCAAATAATTTGTTTTGCTCTTGTAGAAGAATGCCGTTTATAGACATCGCCGTCGTCGATGTTGTTTTGTTGATCAAGATCCATCTATACTAGTGCTATACTATATTTATATATATATAGTTTTTGTGTTGAAATCTTTGGTTTTACTTTTTAAATTCATAATGAATATCTGGTTTATAAACGAAAAATTACTGTAACCAATGTAATTCTTTGTTCTATGTGTTTAGACTAGAGATCGTCCGCCCATGAAACGGGATGATTCATTATTCAATTCATCTAAAGTAGAAAATGTTCTATTTTGTTCACAGTTCCTTTTGAACGAAATGATTATGAAAGTATATTTAAAGTGCATAATGTATATTTCTCTGAAGGTCTATTTTCTTTCAAAAGAACGTATTTTCACTTATCACTTAATCACTTAATTTATAGAATAGGGTTAGCGATAGAATTACACATACTGTACATTAGAGTCATTTAATTAACGTAGTATGTTTTCGATCGTGAGTCATTTTCTATTGTATCAAATTATCGAATAGGTAATAATTTGAATGATTTCCGGTTTTATTTGATTTAGACTTTGGCCTAAGAAGTATTAGCATTATATCTATATGTTTCGTCTTATGTACTTAGAAAGACTTCGAAGATTGCTGCTTTATCAAGAATGTAGGAAGAATGGGATATATACATCTTGCATCTTTTCCCATTAATCCCAAAGATAGAGTTGACCGGATTAATTGTCTATATGTAACTCTCTTGTAAGGGTATTCGATGCTTCCCACGATATTTTCTCTTAAAATTCCGGACGCTATGGTATTTTTATATTAATTTAATAATTTCCTCGAAAATTAAGCTATCCCTTATATTATTAGATGCCGCAAGATCAAATGCTAACAATATGATCCTTTAAGGCTTTAATTTAACCTTATGTATATGAGTAACAAAGTACTAAAGTAACAGACTTATATGACCTCTTTCCAAAAAATAAATAAATAAAATTTTTTGATAATTTGGATAAATTGGTGATTCTTACTGCTCTTTTGTTGGAATCGTTTCTGATCAAAAGGTTTAGTTTTTTTTTTGTTTGTAACTATCATTGATGTGTGTATGTTCGTTTCTTTGATACGACTAAATATTCATAAAAATCACCTTTCTTCAACAACTTCATAATGTTGTTTTCATGGTAATGCAAAATGCAAAAGTATATAAATCAATGGATACTCCGTGAAATTAATTGCTTGCCCAGGCCCACTTACACAATCCGTAGTTAGACGAATCTGGTCTGACGAACCTCGGACCGCGGACGTATGTGGTTCGCCATTCCTTATTTCGTACGTTACGGTGCGTGTAAATATACGAGCTGAAGCGTTCGCGAGCCCCTATTGAATCCTTTATTGAAATCATTTCTACGACGAGCTTCCACCGATCCATGAGAAAGGAACGAAGCAACAACGAACTACCAACAGTTCAATTTGCTAGATCCGCGATACGCGACGCTGTTCAGATGCGAATTCGCGTTCGTCGAAGGAACCGATACGAAGCGGTCTCTCGAACCGTTCGTTAAACGTTCAAAATCACGAATTTTATTAAGAATTTAATTTGGAAGAATTAAATCTTTGAAGGTTGTACTTTCGTATGACGGAGTGAATGAATGGATAAAACGACTTGGAACTTCGGTTATATACTTACCGACACATATAGCATTGCCAATTTGGGAGAATACAGTACCGCGTTTATTTTTGGCTGATAACGAATTCAATAAGTTGCGTGGTATCAGATAAAAAGGTTGATCCCAATAACATTCAGGTTCCCCTTATGTTACTGTTCACATGTTGATAGCACGTTCAGATCATGCACTGTTATTGTGCAGTAATAAATCTTTATTATTTAACGAATGTTTGGAAGTTTTCATATTCGAATATGGGAAATATAAACAATTTTCTCCTGACAATGATAGATTAATAAATACCGATAACGTCTTTAAAAAATTCCCATTTTATAAATTTGCAGGAAAATAGTTAGATGTAGCAATGAAAATTGCAAAACCTAAGCTGTGCAGATATCGATGACCGTAAATAATCATGTACTATGAGTCACCGATTTCCAAACAATAACGAAATACAATATACTAGCACTTGTGCATTGCTTCCTGGCCTGTTTGTAATGTTCTAGCCGGCGACTATATTCTTGCAAAACCAAACTTGTACACATGTAGCTGGTAGTTCATGAAGTCTACTAAGAATGACTTCCATACATATTTAGGTGTGATCGCCAGTCACGTAGCATAAAGTTATATTATTGGTAGTTTATCGTAATATGCCACATTGATTAAAAGAATGCCGCCTGGAATGGAATTTATAAATTACGTTTCAATGATAGCTACGCCTTTATTGCTGTTTAAATTCAGTATCCTGTTTTCCATGTACATATATATATTTAAAATTGTTATTCATAGCATAGGAAAATGCAGACTATAGCAGCTCAGTGAATTATTGGTCCATCTAAACATATATCATAATGTGCCTAAACGTACGTATTGGGTCACAAAAAATTATATATCGATATACGGATAGCCTAGAAATGTGTAATATTTTGTAGGCACAGGCATCTAAACCTTTTAGTTCTCTGGTAAGTAAAAATACTTGCTGGTAATTTAAAATTTAAGTTAAAGTGGATGCCAAAGATTCTATACCGCTTTGATTGTGAACGGTTTCTTTCTTTTTTTTTTGTCTGAAAATGATAGTTGCGCAGAATGCGAAATGTTTCTAATGCGCATGAAGTACAAATATATCGAATTCGGTTTGACATTTTTGATCTCTGCGATTCCCGGAATTCTATTAAATTCTTCCTATTCGGCTATTTATAGCGAAAGGCTTTTAATTTCCGACAATTCTTCGTAGAAGTAGTAATCGGATGATTTAACTTCCACAAGAACGTTCTTGACAAATTATTGAATGTAAAACAGCCTTTAAAGTCGGTCTCGTGATTAATTATCTGACGTTAAGTAACTGTATATTGTTTATATCAGCTCGTCATGTGAGAGTAATGGAAGCGGAAAAGAATAAAATGGGAGCCTAGATAGATAAACATGGACGCGCAACTTTTACAGCTATACATTCATTAGCACCATAGTAATTATGCATCGCCGTTCTTATTTTTAGCCTAACTTTGATAAAAAAAAAGTAGATGATCATCGGAATTTTGTATAATGTACATACGATGATGGATGTGCCCCTATTTTTACAGCATATGTAAAGAATATGATGCATGAGATTTTTGCTGTTCATTCAATTCATCCAATAAATATGTCACCGATTTTTCACATACGAAAGCATGTTTAGAAAACTTAACTTCCTGCGAGGAACCAGATATCAAGTCAGCTCAACAATCACATCATCTCTATGCACTAAAAACGATAAAAAAAGAATTACAACAAAGAAATAACTTAAGTAGATTACTGATGCGGAAAGTATTGTTACAGCAAATCGAAGTGAAGTAAAATTATAATATTAGACTAAACTATTTGAATGCGTTTGAAGAGTTAACACTTAAAAAAGGAGAAACGTCTATGCTTATAACATAGAGCATCGTTTCAAGCGGAAGATATGTATTTGAAAGTTAAAAAAGAATATAGAAGCATGTTCATAAGTCATTTTATATAAATGGCTAAATGAGTAGAGAGACTAGAGACTAGACAAACTCATGTTTTGGCACATCAGTAGGCAACACGAATCCGTTTTCATGAGACCAATAGACACGAGTCTATCTAGTCGCTGAAAAAAAAAGGAATAATTTCACCTGCCTTTGTCATCTCTATAGATGAGATAACATTGCAAAGGAGTATGATGTTTCTTTGATAATTCAATTTAATGTTCCATTACTGTCGACATAGTTAAGCAACTTGTTTGCTTCGTTGCCAAGCGTACTCTTGTGAAAGAAGTTCTATATTTTAATGTTTATATAGAAAAAATATTAAATATCACGCATCAATTGAATAAAAATACGAAATGGTGCCCTTGATGAACTGACGTGGATTGTTAACTGAAAATACTTAATAGTTACATACTTTCATCATCGACAGTTTCTAAAATGCGTTTTCTATGTATTTATACTTATTCAAAATTCCACGTTGGGTAAACTCAAATTTGCTGAACATATTGCTTTGATATGCTGTTAACAATTCAACAATCGTTATAAAAGAAGCGCATACCTGTGTAGGTATGTATATTGTTTGCATGTACACAATTGTATCTCTTTTGTTGATCTTTGTACCTTTTTTACGGGACGACAGGTGACAGTAATTACCGAAGCTGCCAACGATGGGGTCTATAGTCAGTGCTATTACATTCGAAAAAATCGAATCGTAATCGATATGGTGCCTTAACGTATGTGTAAGAAAATCAATGCTCCGTCGCGGTCTGTGGTTGAAGCAGTTGCCTTGTTCGCATTTTTCATTCTAACTCGGTAAATATTTCTCATTATATAAATGATAGCTTGTACTTACCCACAGCACCCCTAATCTTGCAGCTTTAATAATTACATGTCAACATATGGGTATTTGTAACCTTTTGTCGCATTGCTTAAAAGCGTACGTATGTATATTGAGAATAAGTCTCTTGTATATTTACCACCATACAATTTTCCACAAGCTTGCTTAATACCGTCTTCAAATTAGGAAACATTCAACGACGTGCGTGCAACGTTAATGTTCCTGATATTTTGATAAGATACATCAGCAGACGGAACAATTAAAATGCTCAAGGAGAACAGACAATCGACGGAAATAAAACAAAATGTAATGGAAGAAATTGTCTAGCTGTGTGCCGGTTGAGTGACTAATTTGTAAAATTTGCTGAAACATGAGCGAGTGCGGAAATAACAGAATAAAATGTTGATTGCTGATAATTAGGAAAATTTGGATGATCAAAATTAATTCAGTTAATTAAGAAGAGATGGATCTAGTATGAATACTAAGGTTTGTTAAAGAAAAGGTAGAACTGCTGTAAAATGGTTTAAAAGATTTACAACAAGAAGCAGAAGATCATTATTTGGGGATTAAATAAAAAAGGAACTTAAATAATAATTTTTGTTTGTTAATTGGTGAAAATTTTGCCGAAAATAAGAGGTGACTTCTCCTACAATACGACTAATTTTATATATATGCGTGTACCTAATATTGAAAGAAACGTTCCAACATTTTCAACATTCTTAGTTTTAACTGATTATTAACCGGTTTAATGTTGGGGTAAAATGTACCCAATGTTGTGTAAATTTTACCTTACATTCTAATACTTTAGATTAGGGTAAAATTAGCCCATTTTTGGTTTTCCTCAAAACGCGATATTTCCCGATAATTTGGACGAGTTTTGCCCCTTTAATGGGATAAAATTCATTTTTTTTCCAAGTGCAGGTTTTCGGTAAGAATATCGTTCACGTTGTGGCTCTATACTGTATTAGTGCAGTGGGTAATAGCTTATAAAAAAAATGTACACATTTTAACTATACCTAAAGGCAAAATTCCATCTACATACAATTGCATTAAATGTCTTTTTTGTGTACAATTTCTAATAGCATGTATAAATAATTGTTGCACTAGAGAATAAACTGTGTTGCCATATAGACGGTTCCCTATTATTAACTAATCATTTTACATTTCCTGACGTCATACGCTTTGTTTAAAGTTACATGCTTCATAGAACAGCGTCCAGAAGTTTTATTTCATACTCGTTATAAGCTGTAAATAAATAAAGAACTAGAATTATAAAATAATCAACTTTCACTACAACCAGTTGGTTGTAGCGATAAACCATTAAAATTAAGAGATTATCATTAAAACGCTCTAAATGAAGAGGTTTCGAACGCGTGTTTGTGCGCAGTAGGATGCTTTAGAGTTTTTCATATTTTCTGGTTGAGAGTTACCCAATACTAATTGTTTTTTAAAAGATTACAACTATTGCGGAGTGCATGGTACACATATGACAATGAAATGGTGTGCTTGCATATAGTATTTATTTTTACTATTATTTAAGCTGGAGATTATAAATTTTCACTATCTCGGAAATAAATTATTTTCGCGCGCTCTAAAAGCAAAATTTAAGGGTATGGAGGATTATCTCTAAGATAAAATCTCATTATTGTTTATACGCATAAGAAATATTTTTTCAATGTTACAGTAGTTCTTTGTTGCGTTGTTGTACATGTATTTATTTTATCTCAAAGTGATATTAACACCACATCCCGTAACGAAAGGAAAATATAGCGCTAAAAACGTTAGAATCTTTTATCTGCATTGTAAAATCTCTAAAAAGAACAAATTTCTCTTGTTATATCATAACATTACATTATGTAGATGTATATCTGGTCATTTATATCCAAACATCCTCTGTGCATCTTTAATATAAATAAATATAATTGCTTGCTTGCATACTAACATAGTATTACACCTTTAATTATTTGCCTTTATTACAAAATATTAGGATACATTGTCTTTTCAAAAGAATTTCTGAATTTTCTGTCCATATAGGCATAAACTGTAAGCTGCATCAGGATAAACGAATAGCGTTGGAAATTGAGAACTTTGCAGATAATATTAGAATGAAATTGATAGCAAACCTAGATGCCATATCGGATTGTACAACAAACACATTTATCTCAATGCTGGGAATCATATTACAGTATCATATTAATCAAAAGATAAAAATATTGAACCTTATAGATATATATATATATAATCGCTATATACAGGTATTAGTGGTGAGTAACTAATTATTTTCATTTATTGGTTGATAGTCAACGGCAAAATGAAACAGCGGCATTATACAGCTGCCAGTTATGAGTTACAAAACAGTATACTTGTAGCAAAAAATGATCTGTTTAGAAATAAGTCGCATAAGAAATGATTGAGTGGCTGTCGTTTTATGCATTATTCCACTGAAGAAGCATTTAATTTTTAAGCAACATTTTCTTTTTCTTAACGGTCTTTTGCCGTGAATATCTTGAGTCATGCTATTTATTAAAACTACGCTGCCATAACATCTGTTGTAATAATAGCGGTTTCATGCAAAAATAATAATACAGGTCACTTTTTGTTGTGTAAATAATATGATAATTGATAACTAGAGAGGACAAAAGCGTGTGAAATCGTACCTGTTTTGCAGCGACTAGACAGGCTCGTGTTTTATCGACTCTCGGGGAAACCAGTAGGCAACACGAATCCATTTTCATGATGCGAATAGACACGAGTCTATCTAGTCGCTGTAAAAAAAGGTATCATATCACTAGCTTTTGTCCGCTTTACTGATAACATAACGTTTAACAAGAACTGTTCGGATTCGGATATGCATGCACTGGATAGCAGTTTACTATCCGGAATTCGGGTCTTGGTGTTATTATCTGAAACGTTTACTTATAATGTCCCTGGCCGGGGAAGCCTACGTTACTATTTCGAGAGTCCTGTTTCTTCAAACCACCACTTGTTTAATTAACTATTTGTTTGTTAATAATTATAGTGTTACTATTCAATTTAGACATAGTACTGTGTATATGAATCCTCAGAGAAAGAAAAAAGTTAATGCTTAAATATATGCTTAACTAACAATGTATAACAAAGAAATAAGTAAATCAATCCGTATATAAATAAAATCTAAAAAATAAAAAAAGAATGTAAGCGCCTAATATATTACTATTAGCACTTCCTGTACCATTTTTTTGAGATATGTTATACAAATTTAAATTACGGAAAGAGAAGTCCTAAGAATAATAAGGCCTTATATACTCCTTTGATAAAATATATCAACAGGAAATAACCCAAACTTTATCTAATCTAGCCCGTTATGAGTAGCTAAAATGGTTGAAGGTAATTAGATATGGAGGTGAACTACATCAAAATAATACACAAACAAAGCATTGGAAATGCCTTTCAAATGTCTTTCTACAATGTCACTGTTAAAAATATCGATGTTCATCGATTAAGTTTTAGCATTAAAACGTAGGTGTTATAAACGTACGTACTATATGAAAAGTATAATCGCCATCAATGCTCTTTATGAAAACATTGCAATTTGCGCACAGGTATGCCTAGAAAATGTGTTTTGTATTAAAAGGTCTTTTCTTTAAAACGGCCGTCATTAAGATATGCTCGAAAATATTGTTGCATATGGCGGAAAATGTTAACAGTATCATCAATTGCGCTAATAAGTTAAGCGGTTTTATCGAAGTATGAAGTGACGTACGTTCTCTATTATGTTTGGCAATAATTTCACAAAATACGCTTCTCAGAAATTGCACACGTAAAGCCGTTCTCGCGCACGCTTATTGGTTTCAACGATGTTACTGTTTTTCGAATCAATGCCAATTCGATAAATTATGTTAAATATAGAACAAAATGTACATTCATTCACTGTTATTTATTTACAGTAGTCAATGCGCGGAGGATAATTGCTTGTACAATATTACAAGACTTCCAATTATGTAGGAATGCGCGGAGATAAGTGACTTCTTTTTCATATAATGAGAGAAGCGCTTTCTCGTTTCACATAGAATGTACGAAGGATTGATATTATGGAGTGTTAATTAGATATTGATGTTCGTACAGTTAATAAAATGGTTCTTTATTGTACTAGCTAAAGAAGCTATAAAACAAAGTGTGGAAGTAACCCAAATCGACATACATTTGGACGAAAAGCGGTAGCAATCCGACGTAACTTCAATGTAAATACATTCAAAGAAAAGATAATTTAAACTAACATTATTTTCATTATTATCATTTTTGATTAGCTTCACAACAATTACGTTATCTTTTAATATTACGTAGTTGCTGTTTGGAGTATATTTGTATTTTTACGAGCGGAGTTCCAAAATTCATTATTTTTTCAACTTTCTTAGCGCAATGTTTTTCTATCTTTTGTATCCATTCTAAAGATACGATTTCTCTAAGCCTACAAAATAGGCGGTTGTTTCTGCAATCGCTTCATCGCTCGGGTCAGATCTTTTTTCACTGAGACATTTTTATATTCGAAAGTAGGAAATAATCCATATAGGCGAAATCTAGCAAATGTGGTGGATGCGGAAACAATTCGCAGCCCAACTTGTTGAATTTTGCTGTCAACGGCGCATATATTCTCTTTGGTGAAGAAACAGAATCGCTTCTTTCATAATAATAAAATAGATTATACTGCGTACATACCAAAATACTGCGCCCATGATCTTGTTGGCCTACTCTTGGGGCAGTTCTTTGGTTTGTATGTGATGAATCCATATTTTGTCAATGGATGATGAATCGACGCTAATAAAACATTCGGATTACGCTTTAACATTGTCGAGCATTCCTTTGAAGTTGATACACGTCGTGTTTATGGTAAATTGTTGGGGAAAGCTTCCTTTCATTCTTCGATCATTCATTAGCATAGCAATCATTTTTTCATTAATTTCGTTGTGGTAACCTCATTTAAACGACTTGGACGTTCTTCATTAAAAATGCTCAGAGGCCTGTTTAAATTTACCTGTCTAATAATTTGTTGTCGATAACGAAAGTGCAACGAGTCCGCACAAACTTCACCGAGCTCCACTTTCACTTCGCAAGAATCACTGTAAAGGTTGTTTCTGTAAAAGGAACAGCCCATACCTTTATGTACATTTTTATAGGGTAATACAGGATTTGGGTTAGCGTTTGGCTGTGTAAAACCACAGAAACGCATTTTCATTATATTTTTTTTATTGTTTTCTGATAGCACAAAATTCGTTTATTCCTTATTACTAAATACTTCATTTTTGTGCCTTATTGCTTGGTATTAGATATTACGTACTAAAGTGCTTTACCCAACTATGACTTTTAGTACGTAATACATTTGCACAAATGCGTTAATCGTCCCGTAGCATTTAACGAATTTTATTAACAAGAAGAGAATCGTGTACACTGAAGTCGGTGAATGTTCCTGTATTAATATCATAATGATTCAATAGGAGCCTCATGAAAATAAATAGAAATGTTTATCCGAAAATATAATAAATATTATAATAACAAAAAATTATAAGAATAATAAAAAAATAGATTAAAATCTAAAAGTATAAACTTCGATCCTTTAAATTACCCTATTTTTTCTAAGGGCACCACCTTCTGTTGTTCAGAAGTTAAAATGAGTTGGAGATACTTTAGAACCTCGCTGTACATTTAATTATATAGAAAAAGCGATTTATTTCGTAGAAATCTTTAATTATAAACAGTAAACAAATTTTAAATGATGTGCACAGAATTTCACGGCTGTTTTGTTACTCTTCGTTCGTTGATCTCGATATTTCAATGTTGAAATCTACGAAGTAAACATATCGGAAATGATGCATATACTTAACATGGATTATTTTTTATGTCCGTCGTGTTTCCGAAGTGTCTGTTAGTGATGTTCGCCAGCAGTCCAAACGTAACCTTTTCTCTCACTTAAAAATAAAATACCAAGAATTAAAATAAATATACGAAGTGTATATCTTTAAAAGTTGAGTGAACTTTATCAGGTAGTAATAACACCTGTATTTTCATATACAGCGTGTCCATTTATTGCGGTGTTTTTTTCCCGATATAGTTTTTGAATAACAAATATACAGAAGTTCGTTACACAAACGAATCACCGTATTTTTAGGTCCTGTTTATTAAATATTCCGGGAAAAGATCACTAACATTTGTCGTTTCAAGTTCGACTATCTTTTTCGAATACAATTTCTGTTCTATGTATCTTTTTGTCATGGCAAATGTTTGAATAAGCTATCTGATAGATGAATACGCAAAAATTTATCGCAAATTTTTCAATCTGCGTCGTAAAAAAGAACAACGTTCACGTACGTTGATTTACAGGAGCTAAGTTACATATGCAAATTTCTATTTTAAGTGCTACTGCGTTACTACTAGTACGATACAATTATCTTCACGTGTCCGTTTTGTTTATAAAACATATGAAACGTCTCATCTCGGAAAGTTCTCTCCGTCCCCGTTACACCAAGTGCCGCGGCAGATGCATTTATCTTCGTCGGAATCTCGTCACAATAGCTCTCGAACAAGTAGCAACTAGTGAGTTATCGCCCGTTTCCGGTACATGCAAAAAAGAACAATTTGACTTTGCCAGATGACCTCGTGCGAATGTTTTAACGATGTGAATCGACTCCTACCAAGTATGTTTTAAAGATTTCAACCATTTGGTTTAATAGAGAGTGCACTTTGTCTGTTTGCAGTATG
Organism: Oryctes rhinoceros; assembly: GCA_020654165.1. Taxonomy (NCBI): domain Eukaryota; kingdom Metazoa; phylum Arthropoda; class Insecta; order Coleoptera; family Scarabaeidae; genus Oryctes; species Oryctes rhinoceros. Next base: position 14,907,100 of record JAIOKQ010000230.1, on the reverse strand, counting down.
CGCAAGTACGTATTTACAAATTAAGCCGCAGACGAACGATGATGTACACCACTTGTTCGAACCCTCTGCCTTTTTGTACTGTACTAGTCAATTAAAATAGATCTTAAGAACTGCTTTTATATAGACGGTAGAAGTTTATTTTCTACGACATGAATGTGAGAGTATTGGATAAAATTCTAATTCTAAATGAATCCATAATAATCGAGAGGGGAAGGTCTGTTTATTATTAAGAGATCTTGGAGTTATATGAATTATGTTTTAATTGTCGTTCGCCCCTTTCCCGTAAAAATGTATGAAGAATCGGAGTATATATATATATACTTTATATAAGGGCATTAAGTTAAGGGCGACACACGGCGGGAAATTTGCGATTTTAGCTGGCCACAATTACTTTGAATTTTTATTTTATTGCCACTTCTTTACTGGTAGCTTGCAACATACTTTCCAGAAATTTAATCTTAGCGCGGGAACAAATGACCCAAATTTGTAGGTGTTTTCATCATCATCAACAGCTTCACGTTCAAGGTCGTGGAATCATGCGACTATCAATAGAAATATCTGCAGCAAGTTGATTGGGCTTCAAATTCTTGATTTTCGCTTGTATGTAACAATTTCCTCCGTAATTATTTAAGTGGATTCTTTCATAAATTCGACCTTTAACGGTCTGTAATATCGAGAGTAGGATAGAGTAGAATTTAGCCATACTAATTTCTTATTTGTTCCGCAATTTAGTCGTACTACTGGAACTATTGACCACTGAAATATTGTAAAAGTCATTTTCAAATTTCTGTTTGAATCGCGATCTGTCGTATTGTTGCTCGTTCATTTCGGATAAAATGGCTACTGTGAAAAATCAACCTTTTTACAGTATCGTCTGATAGGTCTTGTAAATTAATGTCTACATAAGTAGCAATAATGATGGTCATTTCTGATTTGCGACAGCACCATTTTTTGGGCTGGTAATAGTTAGCTATAGTATGGGTATCGTTTAGTTCGTATAATATCGTATTGTTTCCTCAAAAGATTTCAACAAACCAGGATAGAGCTTTTTTATGTATTTTTATTTGTATTTCTCATACTACTCTTACAACAAACGTTTTTGTATTCCGTTAGATGATTGGGTAGTCTTTAAACGCAAGTCATTAAACATTTTCTTAGTCAAACTACCAGATGTCGAAGACGCTACCCTGTTGCTAATTTTTTTAATAGAAGATCCATGCGTATTTTTCCAAAAATTGACAGAGAAATATTTCTAGCGTGAAAAGAGCCGAAGAAATCCTTCGTCCTTTGTTGTTCCTCAACATCACTAAAAAAAAAAAGGAAATTTCGCAAAAATTTGAAGTTGTCAATACAAGTGATTACTTTATGTAATTATTTAATAATAATAAATTAATTCATTTAAAATATTATATACAAACAGTATGAAGTCCTATTAAATGTATCAAAAATTAATAAATTCAAAGAATCAAGTAGTGATACGTATATACGTGTACGTGAACTACATCCTGCTTGTTTGTATTGTCTTTTATTTTCAATGTTTTATCAAGTATTAACGTTCTTGTGAAATGGCTATTTATGTAGTACAGATATAGTATTTGTCTTATACTAAGGCTATTGTTTGGACTCTGGAAGTAAATAGGATTAGAGAGTTAGTTACGATGTTATTCTACGGTATTAAGGAACACATTATAGAAAATTCAAAAACGCTTAAGTAGCATATAACCCAAATACTACGATATTTTAGACGATAACCCCTTGAATTCGTTTAGATGAGAAATGAAGTGAATATTTACATTCAAATATTTACACAAATAAATTTGTGTAAATATTTGAATTTTTTTTATTTGACTGGTATCGGTCGTAATCTATATTCATTTCACAATTAAAGAAGATGCAGCTATGTACTCGATCAATTCGAATGCACTCTTTTGTATTTTTTTGTAAATGCACTTGTTGTAAAAAAATCTATGCTCAGATCGTTACGAGAGTTTGGCGATAAGTTTTTTGGATTTAGCTATTCTACGGCATAAAATCGATTTAGTATCGTTTAATTAAAAAAAATGTAAGCGTGGCCGTTGGATGTCGACCGCACGTCAGAGATAAACGAGCTGTGAGAAGGGGGAAACATTGAGAGATAAATCGGAAACATATCTCTATGAATTTGTGTTTCCAGTAGATAATAAAAAAAGGTCTCACTTTGCGGTTTAATTCAATATAATTCTATGTTTTCACCTTCGCAAGTTTTAACTTTTTCGCAAAAGAGAGTTTTTTCCTGAAGAACTGTGGATGGTGTAGCTTTGTCGCAGGTTGTTTTTTAATGTCAGTTTTATACATCGCGATTTTCTGACCAATTAATGCATAACATGTATTTTTTGAAAAATCTTGCACGATTAATTAAACCGAATAGAACGTGCTCTATTTTTCGACGTCGGTCGAACGTCTTTTCGACCTTCTTTCACTTTGCTGTCTTAATTCAAAGCCGTTGATGAGAAAACTCTCTACAGTATTTTGAGAGTGTAGTGAAGATAAATTTCGAAAATTTACGACGATTGTGAGGCAATGGATAATTAAATAATTAAGTAAACCCAAACCAAAGTGATCTAAGCTGTATTCCAAGCTCATACCAAGTCTGCCAAAACATTTGACTAAAACAGATAGCCAATCTATTTTTATAGGTAGATGAAAATTTTCTGCCTAATTTCGCCGTTAAACTATTAACGAGACTAAACGGGTACTCATGATCATTAGAAAACTTTCCAATTTATTGTATAATGTAAAGCAGCATATTTATGCGGATCCCTTGGTCAAACAATTAATTCAACCAATAAAACGCGACGCGTAAAGCATGCTTTATTTAGTTTGCTTACCCAAAACATTATGCGTAACTCGCAACTCCACTCGTCGTATGCTTCGGAATCTCAGTTATTATCTAAAGAACAAGGTGTGAATGCAGATACTAGACGTACTAATAATAAATATAACTGTACTTAATTCATTCTTTATAGATATTACATTCTAGGTTTCGATTACTAACTACTAACACTGCCTATTCTCCAGTACTATTGACAACGAGCTAAGTTAGCAACGGTAGTCGAAAATAACGAATTTCATTATGTAAGTTTTGCGTACTTTCTTCAATTTGCTTAACAATCGGGTGAAATTACGACTTTCTCTAACATTTCACGAAATCGTTTTTGGAATATTTACTTCATGTTGGTGTTTAAACCGAGTACACAGTATGTAGCCATTTTGTTCTAATTGGAAGGTGAAGATGTAATATAATCCTTTATTCAGGTATGAATCAGTCGAATCTAAAAAATAATGAAAAACATCTCCAACAATTAACTTAGAATAGTTTTTCAATCTTATTTTCTTGAGAAACTACGTTAATATGGATTTATCGCCAAACTCTAGTAGACATGCAAGTTCTCGTTGTACTGCCAGGCAGCTCTGAAATTTGAAATATTTACTTAGAGTTTCAAATTAGAACTTAGTGGTGCATACATACCATCTTAAAATAGAAGGACATTCAAGTAGGTTAGCTATATTTTGCCTAACTTTTACATTTTTTTTTTGTGAACACGCTGCAAGCCTTCTATATTCGATCGCGTTCTCAAAACATAGACGATGTACGAATCTGGTAGTCTGCGCATCAAATAGATGAAAACTATCACGGTAATTATGGCCCATTTTCTCTCGCAGCGTAGAACATCTTAAGATTGGAACTAAATTCCGCACATGTTAACCTCAAATGATTCATTGCGGCGTTGATTTTCAAGTTTACAGCGAAACGGACAAATTATAAACTTGTTTACTTTGAACTTGATTCTTGACATCAAAAACTATCAAAATGCGGTTTGAACCAATTCAATGTGTGAAATGCAATAAACAGAAAGATATTTTATTAGATGATATATTTGTTGTCTACATGACGTAATGGAATATTTTTTGGACAAAATAAAGTTGGTAAAGATATTTTGTATATACACTTATTTATTAAATTTCGACATGTCTTTTAAATAGATACCTACCGCTATTACTATTGTTACAAATATCTTAAACTTACCTCTTAATAAAAATAAATTCATTCAGGAATAGTGAAAAGCAACGTATACATTTTATAAGCGGATGAAGATATATTTCTGCGGTTTTCTTGTGGTGATCGTTTATCAATGAATGGCATAAATGTGCGGTGTTTTTCGGGAACTGCTATAAATCGGTACATGGAACACTAGGTTTCGGAAATTGGAAATCTTACATATAGCATTATGTTTAGTGATCGTAACTTTATTTTACGTTAACGTTAGATGGGTTACCAAGAAGAGTATTCGATAAAGCATTCGTTGTGCTTGTGTTGTCGCTTATTATAGTTCCGTTCGTGAAGAATGTTTGTGTACTCATATCAGCAGACAAGGCTTGTTGTCCATGAAGTAATGTAAATACGACAATGTTGTTTTGTTAGATATCGATGACGGGATTGATAATACTTAATATCTCTTTTACAGACTTAATTTTTTTGCTTTGTATGTTGGCTTGGCAGATAAGCATTCATATCTTGTAGTTTCTTCCATTACAAACATACCGAGTTAATAAAATAAAATCACAACAGTAGTTGTATTGATTTCACCCTGCGTTGGTAAACAATTGATATTGGCATTACACAAGTTAAAGAAGAGAAAAGACTAGGAGATTAACATGACTACAGAACTGCTAAAAGCTTTAGATGAAAGTGGCCTTAGAACTATATAATCTTGAAAATATTTAAGAAAATATGAAGAGGTGAACTACTATCAATATTTACATTATTACGAAAATTCGAAAACGCTGTCTTTAAGTTGGAAAATAATAATAAGAATTCCAATTGACAAAGAAAGTACGCTGAAAATGATGCACATATAAACTACAGTTTCTTTAAAATTAAAGAGATAAAAAGAGCTTCCCAATAGTCCAGACTTTTCCGCCGATACTGTGTACGATACTTAAATGATTAAGATTTTTACATATGTATATCCCTTGTATTCGGAGATATAGAATGTTCCATAGTTCGCTAAGTTGTGATTAAACATTTGCTCGGATTTTCCAGATTTTAGATACAATGAAATATGCTTAAATAAAGTTATCGCAAGTAAATATTAACGTCCGAATTGGACTTTTATTTAGAAGCGCATCTTACAGTTTGTCGACAGAAAGCTATCTAAAATTTTTTGATTAGATTCTTGATCCTGTCATGACTAGAATAAATAGAATTATTGTAAAACGGTTTGAACGTACATATATTTGTTCATGTTAAACAAGTATACGTACTCTTGACTATATTTGCCATTAGATTAGGTGCTTCTTTATAGTGTTATTTTTGCATTTTAATTTATCTTTTTACGTATAAAACTCATTTTGTACATCTTATTCCCATTTAAAAATGCTTCTTTCATTTCCCGGAAACCGATTTAGTTTTTTTTTAACTATTGATGGAGATTATTGTCATTTTAGTCCAATTAATGAAAAGAGAGTACATAGTAATTAATAAAGAGTCCAAACGATGTGCCCGACCATCGCGCACATCCGGATATTTCTGCAACAATGTAAACATGTTAGGTAAGTTATTTATGTTTTTTCTTAACGTTTTGTAAAGTGATTCTATATATTTGTTTTTAAATAAGCGCACTGTTATTCTGGTAAACTCGCCAATGCTCGGGCACATCGTTTGGACTCTTTGGTAATTAACTAAAGAACATATGTAAAAGCAAGAAAATACGTCGTTTAATTGTGCGATATCAATGTATTTCATTAGTATATGAAAATTTCATAGATAATTAACTCCCAGAATCACTATTTATGAAAAGAGGAGGCCTACAACACATACGCACATCTATGTAGTAGTTGCACATTTAGTTGACAAGTGTTTATCTCATTTCCAGCGGTATAATTCCACCGGGAAGTGTCCGATAATAATGTTCTGTGAATCATTGTAAAATTTAATGTACGTCGGCTATTTTAAAATGAGGTTGATTGGAATTATGTTTTAGCATTCACATAGGTTACCCGGAAACGCGAAAATATTTTAACCGTATTGCTTGGAATTAGAAAATAATCAAAAATACGGAATAAAACAACTATTGCTGCTATTTACGTTTAGCTCCAGGAATATCTCTTAGCCATTCGTTTTGAATCATGTGAACTTTGAACATTGAAGAAAACGGACATTTTAACTCGAAAAAGAGCTTGTTATTAGTTTATTCCTACAAAATCATCTAAGAATTTATGATTATTTAATATTCATTATTTCCCGTTTTAACTATAATAGATCGTGTTGAATAGAAATGTGTATACTTTGTTTCATTCAATTAACCTTGATGATGTGGGGATACTGTAGCATAGAAGTATTTCAACAGTGTTGGTAGTAGACCCAAGAAGTTAAAGCAATAGAAGTCTACAGAAACAGTAGAAGTGCCTGATACAAAAGGTGCCAATCGTAATAAGTAGAGGGGACAAAAGCGAGTGAAATCGTACCCGTTTTGCACTGACTAGACAGACTCGTGTTTTATCGACACTCGGAAAAACCAGTAGGCAAACGAACCCTTTCTTATGAGACGAATAGACACGAATCTGTTTAGTCGATGCAAAAAAGGTGTGGTTTCACTCGCTTTTGTCCCCTCTAGTAATAAGAATCATCCGATAGAACTTCAATATTTGCAAGAAATGTTAACATTTCCTTAGAATTATACATCGCCGAGACAAATAGTAATACCGTCATTTTTTTTTTAATGTTGATCTTAAATGTTAAGTCTGACAACTCTAAGCTGAGAATTTGATGAAAATCTTGCTTCATTATCATCATATTTTTATTATTACGTAAGTTATATTAGATAATTCCTCTTGCAATGGAGAAGTTAGAAAGCAGAACAAATACTTGCACTAAGAAAATTAGTATTCAGCAACTAAACAACTAAAGTTTCACCAAAAATAGTACCTTTTACCTACCGAATCCATTAGTTGTGACCGTGCATACTTAATTTAAGAAGCAACTATTTTCCTCTATGAATACGTCGATAACAAGAGAGTTACCTACACTTGTAACATAAACTATAACGTTGAGGAATAACATAAATATTCTCTTACGTACTTAATTATAAATATATAGATTTATTACTAGAGGCCAAAAGCGGGTGAAATCATACCTGTTTTGCAACGAATAGATTACTCTTTCTTGTGTTGCTTGTCTTGCTGTGTTACTTAGCAACGCGTTGCTGAAAATCCCAACGTCCCTTGCTTTGGGACCGGACCAATCAGAGGTTCATTGTTTTGCCACTAGTCCTGATGATATCGCATTAACAGAAGATACGCTAACATTCAAAAATTGCGGCAATACGCAAAAAATACACTGGTTGTACACCTTTAAACATCATGTTTGTATAAATTTGCTACTTCCATCGGTCCCTCGAAAAGTGCCAAAAATTGCCAGAGAATACGAATACCGTTACGTTCTTGTTCAAAGAATGTTATTATTGTTACTTTGTTAGTTACAAGTACGTTAAGACTATAAACTTAAAATTTGTGTGCCGTTTTCAACTTTGATCATGCAAAATTCGGTAACATTTGTTACACGGTAGATAATGTATATGATGATAACAAAAATGAAAAAACAATGATAGCAAAAATAATTTCGAATTGTCTGGAGAACTTGCAATTAGAAAGGTAATCATATTCCCTTATCTAAAGGCGAATAAAGTACTTATGAGTGATGTGTATTATATATCTACATGCTTTAACATTTTGAGTGAATGGGGCATAAATAATATGTATTGTACATCATCAATGTCGTATTTATCAGTGCTCATCTCGTAGCAGCTTCGTTGCTTCTGTGCGTGCTTATTACTGTTGCCTACTCTCGTCATTATGTTCAGTAAAAGCCTATCTCTGTATTTTTTTTATTCAGTTGTAATGACTGTTTGTTAAGTCATCCGCCGTCAATCGTTTCGTAGTCGAGATGTGGTCGTCTCTGGTAGCTTGTTCCAAATATTTGGTATACTGCGCATTTCCATGCGTTAATAGTAGCAACCGCCAGGACACTGTGGTAAGGCTTTGAATTTTATGATGTGTTGCTTCATTTAATACCATACTCGTAACCGTTGCGATTCTCCATGTGCACACTTACATACATACATGTGTTATGGCGTTTTATTATTTTCACGTTGCTTGATTACTGTATGTGATAATTGTTCATGTCACGATTGTTTCGTATAACTTACAACGTACAATTATTGTTCCCATTGCGTTCTATTTAACAACTAGTATTAAAGTTACGTATTCTTTCCAGCAACTTAAAGATGAATTGTGCGAAGTTGTGGCGGAGATGGAATCTCTTGATTCTGCAGATGACGGCAAAAACAGCAACAAGACGAAGATGATGTCGATGGGCAGGAAAAAGTTCAACATGGATCCGAAGAAAGGGATCGAATTTCTAATAGAGAAAGGTCTGCTGCAACAAACAGCCGAGAGTGTTGCCCAATTCCTACTCAAAGGCGAAGGACTAAACAAGACAGCTATAGGAGATTATCTCGGAGAGAAGAACGAATTTAATGAAAAAGTTCTGCAAGCATTCGTCGATTTGCACGACTTCAGGGATTTGATTTTAGTACAAGCGTTAAGGTAAATTATTACGCTACCAATAGAATCAATCGTTGAAACTGAAATCGATCGTTTTTGTTTTTTTTTTTTTTGAGTAATTTCATCTTCAGTGACCCAGTTTGGAACTAAAAAATACAGAACACTGTATTTTTTAGTTCCAAACTGGGTTTTATATTTGCTTCATAACTTAATGATTTAAATTTGTCATTATGTTAATTATAAAGAAATTTTTCCTCAATGCCTTTACTGCCAAAATACCTTTTTCTGCTTGCCGATTTATCCAAATTTACAGATCCAAAAAGTTCCGTAATTAAATGTTCGACATTTTTTTTATCTTGATGCGGATAATATTATAAATGTTGCCCACGAAGGTACTGGCAAAACATCTTACAAAAAGAAGAAGCCATGGACTTAACGTCCGGCCGGAGTTCGTATATTGCTCATTATTAGAGATGCTCAAAGTAGCTGAAATTATTACTTTTTTACGGCGACTAGACAGACTCGTGTCTATTCCTCGCATAGAATCTGTCTAGTCGCTGCAAAAAGTAATAATTTCAGTCGCCTTTGCCATTTCTACTCATTATATAATAGCAAGTGAACATTCTTCCGGATGATACATCAAGTTTCCTCCTTTCTACAGGTTCTCCTTTTTTTCCTTTCGAACCGCTACCTTGCTGGATTTCAGTCGAGTACGTTTACTTGAAGGCTTTCATCTTGAAAACCTGTAAATAACGTAGAAAGAACTAAATAAATAATAAATAGTTGTTATTAAAAGCTATAAGTAAAAAAACGTAGATGCTGCAATTGAAGAAAAACGCGAAGAAATTGACACTAAAACTAACAACAAATATGACGAAACGAAATTGACGTGTAAACGTTAACAAAACAGACGTTTCACTAGGAATGAAGCTCTTTTTTTTTAAATTGACAAACTCTACTTTTAAAACGTAATAGTTCTATATTCAAATAAATGTACACGAATAAAAGAACGCGATACTCCAGATCCTGTAGTATTGGTTGATTCTCGTATTTACATTAACCCTAGACAACGTATACCTAAATAACTCGATGCTTAAGCACGGCATACGTGTTGGAGTTACCCACAACCTCGGTATACGTTCTAGCGTAAAAAAAGTAACAGGAAAGTTCCGGAAAATACAACGAACATTTATTATGTTTCCTCGTAATTTTCAACCGAAAAACTACGATGAAAAAGTTTTGGGGTTGTTCAGGTTAATTAAATTAAATCATGTTAAATGGAAAACCCGGGGAGCTTCCCTGCGGTCATAAAACTGCGACCTTCGTAACAATAATTTCTACTCTATTATTTCCAATAAACAAGATGTGAATTAAAGCAATATTTTGCAGTAGATTAATAGTGTAAAATACAACATTATTGTTAAAAATAAACAAATATGGACAACTATTTAAAGTTTCCCCAAAATTTTTAGATTGATCTAACAATTGACTGTTGTTGATTTCTTTTGGTTCATTAAAAAGAATGCAAGAGTTATTAACAGGTTACGTTCATGCACGTACATATGTTAGTATCGCCAATTAGATGGGATAATTTAAGGCATTAAGTAATAATTGGGTAACTAATTGAAATTTAAAAGTATTTCCGGAACGAAATAAAACTATGGGACTGAAATCATTAAATGTAATTAACTTTCACCTGTCTGCTAGGCATCTGCATAGTTACGTAGAATCTACTTTTCTAACTTAACCTGTTCGTGAAGCCAGCTCTTACTGGCAACGGTTGTTACAAATAAGTTCCTAATAGGTATATTCATTATAAAGAGTTCGGCTCTTTGTAATTAATATTCTGTCCTTAATATAATGAAGCTTCCGTCCTCACGAATATCCCTCAAAAATTAACAAAATTAATAATTAATAAATAAAATGCCCTACCTCAAACGAAGTAGTTTATTGTGTGTTATGAAAAAAAAATGAATAAGTCTTTAAATATCTAGAACACTAAAATAAATAAGCACAACTGAAGTAACAATACTCGGAAGAACTACTCAAAGTGTCTCCATGCTGTAGTAAACCAAGATTTCTAATCCTTGCGTTATTTTTAGAAAAGTTCCGCGTGTAATTTTTTGCAAAATTCAAGTCGATCGTAATTGACTCCAAAGTTCATTAGAAGCTGCAGCCGGCCACAAGGAGCTGCTTAAATCAATGGCAAAATCTCTAAATACTTAAAATATTTTCTAAATACAATCTCCGCTATTGCATCTACTACCTTGCTACTCAAATGTATCTATGATCGGTATTTTCAGGTAGCCTTATGCCCCCCTTACAAATGCATAGATGTGTTTTTGGAAATTTTTAGTTTTTCAAGTCGGTCCTTTTCCAAAAGCTCTACATCGTATTTGTATAATTCCGTATAAAGTGTATAGTTTTTAATAACATGAAATTTGTTTCTTCATTTTAGGCAGTTTCTATGGAGCTTTAGATTGCCGGGAGAAGCTCAGAAAATCGACAGAATGATGGAATGCTTTGCGAAAAGGTACTGCGACTGCCAAGGCGAAAATAACATCTTCCAGAATTCGGATACCTGCTACGTACTGTCCTTTGCTATTATAATGTTGAATACGAGTCTGCACAATCCTAGCGTAAAAGAGAAACCTACCGTTGAACAATTTATCACTATGAATCGGGGCATTAATATGGGACAGGATCTTCCAAGGGAACTACTGGAGGTGCGTTTTATTACATCATAAGATAGTTTCTAGTAACACTGATTCTTTTTGTTAATTTAAAAGGTATTTTTTAATACGTTTTAATTATATAGTATTATCGGTAATGTTGCTTAAAGAACTGTTCGTTTTCTGGCAAACGACATTACGACGTTGAACTGTTTCTTCTGAATCTCGCAATCACGAAACTTGGATGAGAAAATGCGATAGGACCTCGTTCGAAAACTAATTTATAAGTGTACGAACTTGGACGAAATGTTATTTATTTCTCAAAATTTTGTGTTATGTTTTGACAATAGTACAGACAACGCAAATCGTGTTCATCATCAAAAAAATCATAAGTTTTTCCTTTCTTTAATTTTTTTTGCGAAAAGTGGTCATCAAGAGTTTGACAACTTGCATTAATTCCACAATAAATAACCATTCGCCTACTTCAAGACTAGAATAAAAATGTAGGTTTTCACGGCCAGAGTCTATTAAAACTAAAGGTGTTCCGAGTTTGAATGTGTCATAACTTGTTGTAACTGTTCTACTTCAAGACTATTGAAACGCCGTAAAGTATTTCTCGATGCATGTTTAATACTATTCTTTTTTACAGATATCAGTTGTAGATAAATATACAACCTTAAGCGTAAATTGCCGATATATAGGGTGACTTTAAATATATACGTCAAATTTAAAGGCTGATTCCCCAGTTATTTTGATCATAAAAGTTGCCATGAGCGTATGACCGAAACGTGTTAGTTATAAAAACAAAGGATGTTTAATAGTTAATGTGCGGATAATTTAAAGTTGATTCGCGCATACAAGACAATCAAATCATATCAAATTATCAATGTATTTAACTATCAGATCATTAAATTTAAAGTATGTAAATAATACGGTATTTACACTTACCGTGTCTTCTCAAAGCAAATATTTAGGAAGAACTAGTTTGAATATTAATAAAAAAATAACAGTGAACGAGCTTGGTAGGCAAAACTGCGGAACTAACTCCTACGCATCATATTTATCATTTCACCCGACCTAATTTGATATCTGCGTTGTAGCATTATAACAGAATAATATTGGTGATTATTCTTGCAGGGTTTGTATGAAAGTATCAAGACTGAACCTTTTAAAATACCAGAAGATGATGGTAACGATCTAATGCATACGTTCTTCAACCCGGACAAAGAAGGATGGTTATGGAAGCAGGGCGGTCGGTACAAGAGCTGGAAAAGACGATGGTTTATACTAAACGATAATTGCCTGTATTATTTTGAGTATACAACCGACAAAGAACCTCGAGGTATCATCCCTTTGGAAAATATATCGGTTAGGGAAGCAACGGATAGACAGAAGCAGCACTGTTTCGAATTATACGCAAGCGGTGGCGCAGATTTCATTAAAGCGTGTAAAACGGACTCGGAAGGCAAAGTTGTGGAGGGGAAACATACCGTCTACAGAATGTCCGCGAGTAGTGAGGAGGAAAAGCAAGACTGGATTACTCGCCTTCAGCAGAGTATTAGCCACAATCCGTTCTATGACATGTTGGCGACGAGAAAACGAAAAGCTCAACATAATAGCAAAAACTAACATGTCTCGAAATATGATTATATTTGTCGTCAACGTCCTGTGATTTGTGCCTCACAATTTTTACACCAAATCAACATCTGTAGCAATTTATAATAGGTACTAGGCGTACCCCCATCGAAAAGAAAGTGGTTAAAAAAAAAACTGATGCCATTTTATTAGAGATTCTGTTTTTATGTTATTATTTTTTTTCTTTTTTCTCTTAATTATTAATACTAGTCGAATAATATTATCTAAGTTATACATGTATGGCTGTATAATGTATATTATTAATAATTTATTTTCTATATTGGTAATTAAAATCTTTAATACTTATTTATTTTCGATTACTTTAAGAATCAACTTTTACGTTTTTTTTTTCTTTTCTTTTCTTCTATATTAATTGTGTCAACAGTGCAAAATCAAGTGGATAGAAGTTTGTTTTCAAGTGAAGGCTGTGATGAGATTGAAGTCAAAGCAATTGTTCTTTCTCATAATTCAGGAACTAACTCTAGTTACTTTGACTTCGTAGCTGATTTATATTTGTTAATATTTAATACGTTTCACCTGTTTTATTTATAGAGGTTTTGTTTTGCGTTAAACTTTTTGGCGTACGATACGTGATAAGAAACTGAAAATGTCAAATTTCAGAAAAGTCTTAATCCATATCTATCGTACCTGATCATCAAGATGCAAATATGTTTCATTTGAAATATATTTGCGAAGCGTATATGTAATATACATGTATAAAATAATGTAAATACCATGGGTATGGATACATAACATAATCGTGACACTTCATGTTTTAAAATGTTATTTAAAATTGATAATTTTTTAAACATGTCTACATTTCAGAAAGAATTAAAGAAATGCTGAAGTATGAGAAATCAAATTGTTTCTATTTTGTTTTTATTTTTTAATCTATGTTAGCCCCGCGACATTCAGCATTAACAGAAGCCGGTATATATGTATTTATGTATGTATAAACGCGTATAATGTATGATTATTTGTTATTTTTATGTTGCTCCTGTGTATCTGTAAATAGTTATTCAAGCGCTATACATTTTTTTATTCTTTCGCTGTACACAAATTTGAATAAAAAATTTGCAATTGTTTTGTATAGTATTTTATGTAAATAAAGCGCCGTTTGTAATAATTTTGCTCTATTGATTTGAATAACCTTAGTTCCTTTCTGTAGTGATATATGCGTCCACATGGAGTAGAGAATAGTGTTTGGAATAATCCCTTCGTCTTTCATATCGTCAAATATTTTCAGACAATGTGCGGCGTTTAGAGTGTGACGAGCAAATGTTTCAGCAATCTGCCGTTTCGCGTTTTTCCATACACAGAGTAGCCCTTTGTCAGTCAATAGATTTTCGTAACGCAACGTAGTATTCGTGAATGAAGCAATATTTATGAAAGCAAACTTTGGAATCCCTTCCGCTAGGCGTACGAAGGGAAATCTAATACAAATCTTACTGATAGATGTATTTACTTTCTACTAAAGGTTCAATATTAAGGTGTGATTAGTAATTAATTGTGTGCCATTTATTTTCTATAATTGTAAGATATCGACGTGGCATATTAATTAATTGTTGGCAATGTCTTAGTGAAGAAACGAAATACGACGAAAAAAAAAAACAAAACGAACGCGCTTTCGTCTGCCAAGCGAATTCATCAGCGTTGCACCGAGTGTTTTTCTCTACCTAACATCATTCTTCGACTTGAATATTTTGCAAACCGACTCTTTAACGCCATCTAGTGCCAAGAAATACAGATTTGCCATCTAAAAAGTGACGGCACAAGATAGGTACGGACCCCTACCCGATTTTCAAGCAGTTCTTGAATTGTTTAACACGGGATGGCGTGCACGTGAACGCTACACACTAAGAATAATGCTAGTATGGATTGAAAAGAGGTATTGACTGTACAACGTCAGATCCACGGGAAAGGTAAAAGTATAAGCAGCGGGAAATAATACTAGTCTCAATATACTAGTTCTAAGTTTTCACAATTCCTCAGAGAAAACAAGTATGTGAGTGACATTGGCAGAAATAATAAGAAACCTCATCCATTCCAAATGTAAAGACTCCTTGCATTTGTAATGGATGAGACTTCTTGTTATTTCCGCCAATATCACTGACACAGTGATTGTTTAAGGAAGCAATTGCAGTGTGGCGAAAGCTTATATTATTATTATATTTCCGGTCAATGCTTGTAGAGTATCTCAAAACGCTGAGGTAATTGAATCTATTGCAACTGATTAGGTATAAATATACATTTTTACCACAAAAAGTAACCAAATGCAATCCGATGCTTCCTCAATAATTCGCCAAGTCCTTTCGCATACATTCAAAGGATAATTTATTGAACTTACGTAGAGATATTATTTCAAGGCCCGCATGTAAGGAAAAACTGAAACTTATACATCATGAAATTCGCTGAATTTCATGAAATTTGCTCCTTCGAGCAAAGGAGGATGGGATGGTTAAGTATCATTTTAATAAACACGCGTTTATTACGTCGATGAACATATAATATGCAGTAAATTAATTTATTGATACGAATAGTACGCTTATTAATGTCTATTAAGAAAATCTATAAAAATTCGTATAGCTTCTTACAAGTTAAGTTAATAAATGGACATTTATTATATTGTTAAACAAGATTCGATTTAATAAATGTAGTTCATGGTTGCCGAAAATTTACTGGTTAATATGATTAAATGAATACGATTTCTTGAATTCAGTTTTCGGTATATAAAAGGATAGTTCAAACGGCAACATTTATTTTTCTCTATTGCTAAGTAACTCCGTAATCCCAATACTGTGATGACTTTAGGACGTACGTTAACATATACATAGGTGTGTAATGTGTAATATATCAACGTAGAGATAGCATTAATCATTGAAGAAAAAGCCACAACAACGATACATCACTCAAATTTCTCAATAATTTATCGGTAAACGATATGGAAAAAATGTCGATTGCATAAGAATGAACTACACTCTTGGTGCATTGTGCATACAAATATCACATTTGTAGAAGCAGAACATTGATGTACAATATTGAGGGTCATAGGTCGACTTGATATTACGGTTTCGTTCACATACTTTAAGGCAGAGTTATTATTATATTATTATATTATATATATACATATATAGCAGATGTTATGTTTAGGTTTCAGTGAGAGTTGTGCGTTATTTAAACCTTTCAACCGTGAAACAAGTGCATAGACATTTTGTATTGCCGTTGGTGTCTGTGCCTCATTAATCAAATATGAAAGCTGCAGAAAGTACAAGTGGAAAGGAACGAAATTTTCTTGACTTCCTGCTAACTTTGTGGATATTTATCATAGCGTTGGTTGCCGTACCGTATATTATTGCTTGTTACACCGGTAAGAATTTTCGAAGACCACCGTAGTAATGGTATTAGTAGCATGTGCATGATAATTATGATAATTTACTCAAATTATAGTAGTGCGAAAAAAAAAATTAATTGTACGTTATGTTTATGACATGTTGAACGACACTGATAGTACGAAGACAAAAATTTCCTATTCCTGTATAGGTAGAATTTTAAGCAAATACTTTCATTGTATAATCATAAATAAATGCAATCTTAATTATCCAGCTGAAAGTAGCTTTTACTACTCGTCAGACAAATATCACACTGATAATTGTATGCAACTTAATAAGTTCCAAGTATAAAATGTTAGTCGATTCTTCTCATACATATTAGTACGTGTTACATATGTTTATTGTTGATAAAATTAGTGCGATGTTGTACATAAAGAATCTATTACATACAAACTACACCTCTCATTTTTTTTTTAATTTCTTTATCTAATTTAATTGTGCTTCCCATCCTCGTAGTTTTGAAGAACACCCATTAGTATTAGTATCAACGGGCTCTGGCACAGATGCCTTTACTTACTGTGTTACATTAGAATTTTCCGTGAGAGCAATTCTTGCGTATATTACCGTTGTTTATCTTTCGATCACTCCCGTACCCCGCGTTTTCTTTGGATTGACCGATGGCCAATCCGAAGTTAGCATTCTTTAACAATAATGGGTTATAATGAGGCTCTTTGTACGGACTCTCAAATTCTGGAGTGGTCTTAAATACGAATTTCCCTATAAAACAATCCTTTTATCTTTAGAAAATAACTTTCGTTGATTTCCTTTCAGTCATTTTCTTTAATTTGTAAATTTTCAACTTCCTACTGCCGACCACTTCCACTTCTAGTTGGCCGGAAAAATACCGCAGGTATATATAGAGTTCGTGCCTTGACAGAAAAAGAGAGAGGACGTAACGAGTCGATCGAGTATTCGCTTCTGCAATATTTTTAAAGTCTAACCTCTAAAGAATCTGCTAGAAACATCAAGAAATTGCGTGTATGAGTCCTTGAGTAGGTCCCAGAATCGACAAGAGACCTCCAACCAGGCACCCGCCATTTAATTCTCACCCTCGAACGACGCGCACATCAGCTACGCCATTCCTCTCGGCAATTTTCGTTAAACACCGCCACCAACACAAGATTAAAACTTTCACTTTCATTTGTCATCTCGCCAACGCTAGCTTACACCCGCGCACGAACGCTTTTTTGTTTTTTTTTTACGTCTTTGAAATTTTATTTTTTTATTTATTTTCTTTTCTGTATTGTTTTTTTTACCTAACTTGTCTGGACTTCCATGTAAATATAAACAAGGTTGTGTGTAAGCAGTTGTTCAGATTAGGTGGCTGTTTTGTAAATCGCGGAAGGGGTTAGGACCAACGAAGGGCATATTCGTTACTTTTTTAACTAACCTGTCTGTCATTTCATTACTTTCGATCACTTGATGGCTTGGGACCCATCGTACAGTAACGTAGTTTTTGTGTTCTAATTGCCTTAAATTGAGTATACATATACATACATAACTTTCTTCGTAGCTCGCTGCTTCTTTATCGTTGTTGATGTTTTTTCGTCTTATAAAGTTCCGTGTGTGACTCTCTTGATAAGTAGCAAAATGAAATATTACACGTTTCGTCACCTGTCATCATTTTTTTTTAACAATGTGTGGTGTTGCCATGTTTCAAAAGAGCTAAAAAGTTCAAAAAGTGAAAGTCTAAATGTTGATGCGACACGAAACAATCGACTACTTTTTTTAATGCAGGTGATCGTGCACGATTGCCTTAATAGTTAACAATCCAATGTTGTGTATCGATTCCAATCCGATTGCTCTACTTCTTTAATCTTGCAACCTCCAATATCAAACGTTCGATAACAACAGAAGTGATCACGTCAATAGGCCGACTTGGACAGCGATCATTATCATCCAGCGATTCTCGATCATCTCTAAACAAATTTGGCCATTCGAAAATAGCTGACTTCGAAGAACAATCGTCCGCGTATACAGCCAACGGATAACTTTTTGAAATTTTCCTTGTAAATATTTGAGTAAATAAACCATGCAATGAAAAGCGACATTAAAATTAAAAACTGTCTATTTCGGAAATATAAAAGCAACCTTTCGCGATGCTGAAATGATCAATTTCTTTGCTTTACCGGGCTTGCATCGTTCACATTCTACTTTACCATGAGGTAGTGGGTAGCATACTGCCAATCGCCAGAAAAATTTGGTTGGCAAAAAAACCACCACCGGTTGTGTGTAAAACGAAGAGAACCTTTGTTGTATTGAAAAACAACATTTAATTTGTTTTCGCATTTGTTCCTTGTTACTAAAGCATCCAACAAGATACTTTGCTTTTATATGTGCGAGGTCACGATCAAGTAGTGCAATTGATCATGGTTTAATAATAAAGTTTTGTAAGCCGCTACCAATTCTCGAGTTGTTATGTGATTCGTCATTTCATCCAAGAGATAAGAAGGTAGCGAAAATATCTTTTATAAAACAAACATTTTATTGAACTGAACTTTAGATTTCTGGTAATTCAGTAGAAGAGGGGATAACTTAATAATAAATAATGTATTATCACGTTTCATTTTCATAATTAATATTTTATATTCAAAATTAATAATTTTGGTGCGCAACATTGACTTCGTTGAGAATGTACAGTATTGTAAGTAGCATAAAAGTTACGGCAAATTCAGCTACATTCTCCTTTAACCGTGTCATTCTTACATAGAAGAGGGTTATCGATTTTTTATATATTTTTGCAAAATCGATATATTGAAAAATAAATGTATATGTGGATATTATAAACTTAGCCTTACCAATATAAACTTTTTCAGTTGCGTTACCATTCTGCTTGGTCTTGTAAACTATGCGATAATTAAACCATTACGTTATAACGATGTTAAGCGATCCTTAGTGCACAAAATGCTAAAAAATACAAAATAATACTAAATTTTAAATAAATAAATTAATAATACTAAAAATACTAAAATTTAATAGGGCCCGCCAAGGTATAATTAGATACCGTTCAGCTATCGTGTATATTTAAAAATCATTTTATTAATTATTTTAAATTGCTTAAAAAGTAACACATACATTGAATATGCCATATAAACACGATTCAATAAAACGAAAAAAATTTAAAGTTATGCAATCCCGGATGTCCCTCAATGGGTTGTAAATTTTTTTATTTTTTTTTTTTGAAAAAAGTAATTTTTCATCACTCGTTTTGCTTACTTTGGGGATGGTAAATACACGATAAGACATATGGGTCGATAATATAACATTGAGAAGACATATAAGCCGATATCATTAGAATTTTAAGAGAAAAGAAAAAAAGTGATCTTAGCTTTTATGGAAGTATCATTATTAATTTTGTTTTCATTATACGTGATTTAACATAATTTCTTAAAATAAAAAAAAATGTTAAACAGATTATCTTTTGTTTTTATAAATAATCAAATAGTCATACGAGTATAGGTCTACATTGATCCTTTCTTTGTCTGAAGTTGACGAGATGGCCGATGATTTATTATTTTACTGAAGCATTATGCATGTTGAATATGTGAGGTCCTAAAGTATCCAATAATTAGAGAGGACAAAGGCGGATGAAATTATTACTTTTTTGTTGAGACTAGACAGATTCGTGCTTTGTCGACTCTCAGTCTAGTCACTGCAAAAAACCAATAATTCCACCTGCTTTTGTCATCTCTACCCATAATACTAATTTTTGAACAACGGAAGTTAGCGTTTTCAGCAAAAAAAATGGTTGTTTTTTATTCTTTGTGAGCTAACGTTTGTGGTTATTGCAGCAATTTAGTTACATTCCTTGTAAATGACGTTAACTTCTTTATTTTAAATCGAACGATACCATAAATGTTATACTTTAGCTTTAGAAATATTACGGACATGCTGTTATAAAGGTTTTGGTTTTTATGCAGATTTAGTTAGGAAAAAGCTTCGAATTTTCAACAAGCCAACGATTGCCGAACTGTCAAATCTCTAAAGGCGTAAATCATTTTTGTTTTTTGTAAATTGTTTTCGCTCTTTGTTTTCGGTATCCTTATTTTATTAATCGTTGCTATTTTTTTCCTTTATCGAACTTTGTTCGAATTAATTAATTGTGATTTATCGGCTTTTGGTAGACAATGTCTGCTTTTTCAGACTGTTTATGTCATTATTTTTACGATGGCTTTGATACAAAATTATTTTGTCAATTTTAATACGCAATCTGGCAAGATTTATCATCTTATCTGCAGTAATTTTACGACAAATTGTCTAACAATCACATTCTTATTATCTTCAGTCGAAGCAGTTTCTTTTGTGAACAGCTGAAATACACACCCCCAAAAAAGTATCGCATAAACTAAAAAAGGGCATTTATAAACCAAGATATTTTTATACGTTCACAAAAAGTTTGCCTCGTGTATGTGAACTATAAAAACACTAACAAAATCATGGAACATAGCTTTTTTACTTTTTTTTCTATAAAGAACACATTTAGAAAAATGCATATGTGTAAGGTTTGTTCAGTTGTTTACTGAAAGTCTTCCTATACGGACAAATTTTAAAGTGCGAAGTCAGATTTCTGTACCAACGCTTTTAAAACTAAAATGAGCAATTTAACTTCAGAACAAGTGGCTGCTACAGTTGCTTTAATCGAAGATGGACGATCTCAAGCATACGTTGCTAATTCGATGAACATCAATCAGTCAAGTGTTTCTAGAGCCGTAGCCAGATATAGGGAAACAGGCAATTACAGTAGAACGCCTGTACCAGGTCGTCCAAGATGTTCTACTCGCCAAGATGACCGCTATTTACTACTACAAGCATTACGTCGAAGACATGTAACTGCGAGACAATTGCGGAACGACTTGGCTAGAGCCAGAAATACTCGTGTGAGTACTCAAACTATTCGGAATAGGTTACGACAGAGTGGATTAAGAGCTAGAGCAGCTGTAACAGCCCCTCGTCTCACTAGGAACCACCGAGTGGCTCGCTTAAGGTTTGCCAGAGAACATTGGAACAAATTGGAACATTAATGACCGGGGCAATATACTCTTCACAGATGAGTCAAGATTTGGTCTTTACACCTCAGATAGGCGTATCTCAGTGTACAGACGAGACGGTAGACCTAATTTCGCTGGTGGCTCTATTATGGTTTGGGGAGGCATCTGTTTAACAGGTCGTACAGAGTTAGTACCAGTAGACAGAGGTACACTGACTGCCCACAGGTATATAACGGACATTTTAGAAGAACATGTAGTACCATATGCGCCAATTATAGGAAACGAATTCATGTTAATGCACGATAATGCACGACCGCATGTTGCAATAATCGTCCAGGAATACCTTAACGATGTTGGTATTCCAGTTTTAGATTGGCCTGCGGTAAGTCCGGACATTAACCCTATCGAGCACGTGTGGGACCTCCTTCACAGACGGACACGAACCCAAAATGTTGCCCCAGCGGACCTGCATGGACTAGAAAATGCTCTCCGTGACGAGTGGGAGAATTTGGATCAGGTTTATATACGGAGGTTAATCGAATCTCTGCCAAACCGTACGCGAGAGGTCATAAGAGCCAGAGGTGGCAATACTCAGTATTAAAAGCTACTGTTATGACATTTTTCTTTCCAAAATTATAATTTCTTGTTTTAATAAAAATCTCAAGTATGAGTTCTTGTTTTTATTCGGCCTGTATTTTATTTAAACAATCATAGAAATTATATCTTAGAGCGTATTAAAGTATATTTACAACTTTACGCTACAAACAAAGATTATGCGATACTTTTATGATTCAAAACTAAATTATGCGATACTTTTTTGGCGGAGTGTATTTCCAGTTGTGTAAGGATAGCAATCTTCGTGGTAACTTTTACCAAATTCTCCGAATATAAAAAATGAATTGAAATGTATCAAGTTAGCGTCGAAGGATACTTTAGGAGCTTACTGTATATGTACTCTTTTTCAGTCTTATACATATTCCAAAATGTATGGTTCGGAGTAGCGTCCTTTCTTAATCCAGAATTGGAATTTATCAAAAGCACAACTTTACGATCGTTGGTAGAAACCCATCGGAATCAGGGAATTCTCACAATCATGTTGAAAATCAACGGTCCTCCAACGCTGGCTTCTATACGGCGTCATTTGGAAGTTGGGTGTCGAATTCCGTAAAAAAGGCAAATAATAATATAGTAACGAGTAGTTTCTTTGCAGGAATTGGTGAGAAGGAAGGATAGATCCGGAAAGTTAGCTTTCCCACATCTAACAGATTGCTTGGTTACGCGATGTGGCACGTATGCGTGGCGAAAGAGTACCTTTGACTTAGAGCAAAATCTCATATTCGCCCCGTATAATTTTAGAGGACGACCGGTAAACGAATTGACTATTCAGGTACTTGCATTTAAGTGTAAATAATTTTGAATAGTAAACATAAAGGATTCTTTCTTTGTTTTAGGATTACGTTAGCGATATTGTCTCTAAATTACTTCCAACTAGCATCCCACCTTGGCAGGTGGTAATAATTCCATCATCTGAAAACCATCACTATTTACTTTTGAGGCTGCATCACATTCTCTTGAGCGAAGGTCTTAATATTGCCGATATGTTACCATTAATACCTCCGGTTAGGACAAGCGTTTCAGGGTAAAATGCTTCAAATTGTGCGTATTAGTCAGCTTTAATGATGTGCAACTTTGAATTACAGTTCTGATTGTAATACTAGTCTCGGAAACGTACTAGTGATGCCAAAATATATTCCCGCTTTGAAAGACCGCCTAACGCAGGATTTCACCAACAGTTGGAACGAGTTCATATCAAACAACGATCCTTTAGAAAAACCGGAACTTTTCAAGAGGAACGCTAGTTTCTTCGAATTCTTCGCCATTTCGTTCATAGTTTTGGTGTCTACGTTCAAAGAATGGCGGAAAGGGTTAAAAAGCATTCAACCCGGCCTCTTTTCGCAAGTAAAATATTTGTATGTAACTTTAAGACGCGAACAAGCGAAAAGACAGATCAATTTAAACATATTTCTCAAATCTATATTCGTCAGTTGCGATCCTAGGAATGTGATCGCCGTATTCATCAAGAATTGGTACCATTGGTCTCTGTTCATATTAGCTATCCCGTATAAGCTCTATATGGAAGCCAAGGCGATTCACACCTGCATTATGCTGAAATATTGCGCTTACCCTAACACAATCGTTGGATTCCTTTACAGCTATGTACCTCTGACATTTAAAGCGTCACAAGAACTTTTCAATTACGCTAGGATAATCTTCAATACTCCCAGGGCTATTTGGGAAGAACTCTCTAGAAATTCCGAAAAGGTGGAGACGGTTACCTTATGCGGTAGAAAAGTGGTAGCATGGTCCGAACCTGTTAAGATAGAGACTATAAGAAAAATTGCAAATTCTACATCTACAACGGATACTGAAATCATTTTAGCCACGGCCAGTGAAGCCCTGTCCAGTTTCGTTGTGCATGCGAACAATGTACAGCCAAAGGAAATACCGATCACCGCTAGAAATATAAACTCAAATTATTTCTTACTGACCGGCAGTAACGTGAAACCTACAGATTCTGTAGGTGGAATGCTCTGCATTAATCTACCCATATTGGATTCTCGAAAAGATGCTGATTTACTAGAGAACCTCAAGCACATTAAGGACAATATTAATACTGCCAAAGAGCATCAACAGTTAACGTACCTGTTGAGTATGTTGCAAACTAAATACGGTTTCTTATCTAAGCTTTTACCAGCTACGCTGATTACAATAGCGCTGAAATATTTGTCGCTGAAATATTCAGTTTCCTTCACTGAGATAACAAGTAGACAACCGTTGGTAATGCAAAGAACTATTTGGGGACAAGAGGTATCATCTGTTATCTATTGGAGACCACCTCAAGCAAATATCAGTAAGTACGAGTAACAAATTTACGTATTGAATTAAATATTTTCTGTTGCGTGGCAATCTTTATTAATTAAATAGATGTAATAACAACTTCTTCTAAAATTAAGAATACTAGAACCATGAAACATCCACCACATTCACTTTACTACATCTATGGCGGTGGTGGAAAAGTGGTGGTGGAAAATAAGCATTTGCAGATGCGATGACCTCCGCGGTCGATGAAAATTTCCGTCGTTCAAACGAAAATTTAAGCTCAAGAAACAGAAAAACGCCATTCGGGATCATATCTAATGAATTGTTGATCTATCACTTTGAACGCCAATCCGTGAATTTTTGCCCTGGCGACCATGAGGTGACTGAGGTGCGAGACCATGCCTTATTTTGGTGGAACAAACTGCTTTTTTTTTCAAATGTGGTCGCCTTTCCGCAATTACTGCCTCCAGCTTATCAAGTAGTAATACCATCGTTAGGCCCAACGCAAAATCAACTCAACACACGCTATCAATCGTACCTTTTAGCATTGTTGGTACTTAATGCTTCATAAGTTTTATAAATTAATCGTTAAAAAATATTGAGCTATGTAGCTTTTGTAAAGTTCTCCTGAAACGCAAGTTGCAAGTTCTTGTATCTTGTATCTATTTGATCCTACGAACATATCTCTTTTGTATTTATCTTAATTTTCTTATTCGTAAATCAGTTTATCTATCTCGTTCACGTCTCTTCATGTTTCTCTCGATTTCTTGCATCCCTATTACCCTGTTCACATCAAGTGATATTATATTTAGTGCTGTTCATCGGGATACCGTTTCTACGGCGTGTTTGTCTTTTCTTCTTGATGTTTTTTTTTTCTAAATAAGAAGTAAAGGTGTTTTTCGATCCATCTTATTCTTCTAAAACGGAGTTTCGTTGACTAAATAATCGACAAGAGCAATTTTCCGTGCCTTTATTGTCTTTATGTTTGAAAGTAATAATAAACCCCCGCGTTGAGAAGCTTTATCTTAAGAATAATATTATTATTAAGAACAGAAGTACAAACAAAACAATTTTATTTTGCTTATGGTATTGATGGCAAAAACAATGTAATAAGGGCAGCGGGCATGTTTCTGCCTACCGGACGTCGTCAACGTTCCTCCGAGAGTTTTCTTAACTCACACCAATACTTTTGTCTCACTTATATGTCGAATCTCCAAAACAACAACAAAAGTCTTTCCTGACGCCATCTTCTACCAAGAAATTATAATGTACGCGCCGCTCATATTAAGACAACTTATACTATGCGTTATTTGAAGTTCATATACATTGTAGAGTAGTCTCGAAAACTCGGAGCAACGTTAATAATATCGGCTAGGCAGATACTGCTTTCACTCCTCACCTTGCTTCTGACGTGAGTGATTCCACCAATATTAGAAATATTTTGGTTGTTTTTTATTTTTAAGGTATATGTTGTATTTTTAAAAGGAAGCGCACGTTTAGCTTATATTTCCTCGTGTTCTGTTTTTTCTTTTCAGGCATATCCCTATGCACGAACTATTATGGTCAACATGTTATTTTCGGTGTAATGTGCGATGCGCAACTGGCACCAAATCATCATCTTTTAGTGAGAGGATTCCATGAGTACGTTAAGGATTTGGAAGCTTCGGCAGCTATTCAGTAAAATGCTTTATGTACCTAACCGTTTGAAATATTTTGTACAAATAAAGATAATAATAGATAGAATAGAATTTTCTTATAAATTAAATAACTTTATCATATGAAAATTGATAGAACATTGTACTTTTCGATGGTTACGGCGTTTTCCATTATTTTGCTGTAATCCCGATATTATACGGAATTTAATCTGATTAGATTTCATTGAAACATCGAAAGGATTTACAATAATAATAGGTAACAATAATCATATTCTCGTTGCTGTTTGAAATTCCAGTTCCGCTCCAAAAGAGATCACTTCCCTGTCTGGGTTGAATAAATGACCTCGCTTTCATGGTGGCGACAGCGTGGCGAAAGCATCAAGAATGCAATCGATAATGTTAGAACACAATCTGCTCGGTTCCATTAAAAGTTATTATGGAGCTATCAATTTTGAGAGCTACACTGAACGACAGTAATGGAAGCCGAAGCATATACAAACAAATATTTACATTATTGCGTTATAATTTTATAATGACAACACGTCTCCTATGTAAGGTGTTATAGACATTAAACGGCAGCGATTTCTAAGTATCTATATATATATATCTATATATAGATACTTAGATAGATATATATAGATACTTTAATTATAATTATTAAAGGTGAATGTTTGGTGTGAAATGAGGAAACATTGAATTATTTAAAAACTATCTTTAAACCAAGAAAATTTTCCCATCTGTACAGTTTAGTGAAGTTACGGGCCGAGTCGATTGGCACCCATAAAACAACGGTAATGTCCTCCATTCACGCTTCACTTTATCTGTTAGCAATATCTAAAAGGTTTTGCATTAAAAAAATTATATGATTCGAGAATTATTGGACTTCAAGCGCGCAATTCTAAATCTAATTATTATTCCGGATAATTCTATCGTCATTTACAAAGGACACTTCAAAAGGTTGTTAGAATGGACATTAAGGGATCACGTAGCAATTGCATTGATTATTGAACAGCTTTAAAAATCGGATAAAATGCTTATTGTTCGACAAAAATGTGAATCATTATCTTGACAAAATATCAATGAATATCCTAAAATTCCTAACTTTCAAGTACATTATAGTCCATTTCGGTAAAATAATCATGTTTACCATCTTTTAAAATGGCAGCCCTTAATTAACGAATTAAAACGCATTCTCATTCCCTGTCTTGCAACGTTAAAATATGCACAGTCCTTAGCGAAGACGACCGCTTGTTAATAACGTAATTAATCGTTAAATAGAGAGATATAATTATTCTCTACGTATTTAACGAAACAAGTAAGTTGATATATGGAAATATGGAAACTAGGCATTGAAAGAATACAGAACCACGAGTTATGTTATCGTTTCCGCGGAATTTGCTTGAGATGTATTTACCGATTAAAACCGCAATGTTAAAGGCAGGTGAGCCACGAGAAGAAGAGGTACATAGCGAAGTATCACGCGAAGACGGAAACCAACTTGTTTCGAGAGATTTCGGATTCGCCTAGCTTGGCAAATCTACATTAAATACATACAACTTTCATTTTCTTACTTTTCTTAGGTCTAAACGCCTGGAAATGTTTAAGCTTGACTAACGAAATATTAAACATATCCTAATTAGCAAGTAACACCAAATTATTGGCAGGCTCCGCACTACACAAGTTATTATTTGATTGATTCGAAACAGCTGTTTTGAGAATTCATGGATTTCCATCGTCAATCGTACGACCGAATACATAAAAAAATTATTCCAACAGACTGCTCTATCCTCATCCTCAATAATATATATTGAGAAAAACCTACATTAACCGTCTATACACCGTAAAACTAAAATCTGCAACAATACGAAAAATGCACGCAAATTAAAGCATGTGTTCGCTTTAACCTAATGAATCAATAAGAATTGAGCTCGCTAGTAATCCTTTCTCTCGATTCAGCAAAATTATATTTGGTTCTGTATAAGCAGTTTAGTAAGCGGTAAATTCACGTTCTTGTTTTGCTAATTCAATAATTTATGCTTGACGATTCCATTATTCCATATCGCTAGCATGCGATATCCTCTTTGAATCTGGTGCCTATTTCTCCTTTTGCATGTCCAACGTCGGTTGTATCGGACTTTACAGACTTCCTTCATAACGAGCTTATCTTCCGGATTACCAGGAAAGTTTTTATCATTTTCTCCTGGAAACTATTAATACCTTTCGGTTTTGCACGTAGATGTTCAGGTAGTTAGCGGCGGGTCTGATGAATGTGGACCTATATATACCTGATCCTAATACCATCGGTCTATTGTAGACTATAGAACCTCTCTCGTGTCTCTATTCTTGTTTGGTAAAGTGTTCTTTCTTAATTCTTTATAAGGTCCTAATAATAGCAAAACTTATCTGCGGATACCTTTCCTTTATCAGCTTTTGGATAAAAAGGCAACTTTTAGCTAAAAACATATCGAATCTGATAGGAATTTTTGAGTAAGTCTTGTTATAGATGCTCCGATGGCGTAAGTCTGCGAAGATCTCCGTATTTAAATTTCAGCCAATAGTATATGAAACTTGTATACTTTTGGACTTGTACATGATCTCGTATCACATGCGAGAGAAATTAATAAAATAAACTTATACAATTTGAATTAACAGTTTGAAAGGTACGAAACGAATAACACATACACCGATGATGAAACGAGACGTAATAACGAGGAAATTCTCAACATTTTTCTAATTCTAGGTGCGAAAGCAGGTAGGTAACGTTAAGTAATTTTCTTGTCAGCTTGCTTTTCTTATCGTGCATTGATAGATCCGTTTAGTTAAGTCAACTAAAATTGTCGATCCGACTAAAATTTACGTTTGAATACGAGCAACAACGAACATGTTTCGAACAAATAATTCTGTTGATTCAATTTGATTTCGCAAACGTATAGTTTGTTAACTTAAACAAACTCATTGTTTCATTCAAATATAAAGTACAATCAAATTAACTATCTACAATATGATCTTCATTTGCATTTGTGTATAAGCGCTGTAATGCATTACGACGGTTCTAACGAAAAGTTAGCTTCCGGGGCAATCATTCAACTTCTACCGTTAGCTACAACTTTTCTGATATGCATTAACATTCCGATGTTTTATTTTCTGGGATTTGAAATTTAATTTTTCTCGCTACATCTTCGCTTTACTACTAACTCCTGATATTACCATTACTCATGCTATGAATAATTTCATACAAATACGTAATACTTGTAGTTATTAAGGACATTATTATTAACACAATAAACTAAAGCACATTGTATGAATGAAGTTGTACGCTTAGGCCACCTGCTATTGATTCAATGAAAATGAATCATAGTTAAGTGGTTCCTTCTCTTGTTTTTATTAATCAATTGAGTAAAGAGAGGATCGAACGGTTAAATTAATTGTGTAAACATCAATTGTAATCCACAGGAGACATCCTGAAATTCATTCAGAAATTAAAAATCCATGGATAATAAGATTTTTCTTTGTTATAGTAAAGTGAGATACTAGTTCTTGCATATCATTATCAGTTATTATTTAGCAATTAATTCCAAAATAAATTAATTTCCTTAAAAATATTCGATTATTCCTGAGTAGCCGCAACTGTATCTAATATTAATATTATCATAATATAATTGTTGAAAATTGTTGAAAATTTTCACGATTATCTAATTACATTGCTTACTATAATAAAGTGATTATGTGAATATATTGATTCTGTGCCAAATATTCACATGCGTTGTTCCAATTAAAAAGCCCCGGACTACTTTCCAAGTTAACGGTCAGCCTGGATGTGAATGAATCTTGAATCCGTGCTGAGTCATACTTCTAATGAAAAAACGTAGGCTGCGACGACTAGAGTCGGTTGAAACTAAATGTGTTTCGGGTTTGAACCGTGTCATGTCGTTGGTTAAAATAAAAATTTCACAGTCGTATGCGGCTTCTTTAACTCAACGTGTAAACCACGCCATGGCCCGGCACGGCCACGGCATGGTTCATATGCTAAGTTATCGTGATCAACCGCTTCCCGTTAAGTTAGTTTATTAGTTAGTCGGTATTATAAAATTAAGGCTTAACGCAACGTGCAATTTAAAAAAAATGAAGTGTTCGCGATGTGCGGTTCAAACCAGTTCTAAGCGTTATCAAAAAAAGAAGGGGTTATAAAAATAGATCTAAATCAGGCGAACCACGGGAAAAATAGATTGCTTTTTAAAACGAAGGGCTTTACAAAACCGACGAAAATCTCCAAAAGAATTAAGTAGTGAGCTATGGACGCGACATGGGGTTTCCCTTATCCCAAGCGCCGTAAGAAGGCGACTGAAGGCAGCTAATTTACATGGGCGTATAGCGCGAAAGAAGCCGTACTTAACTTCAACGCATCGAAAAAATCGTTTGGAATGGACAAAGAAGTACGCGCATTGGACAGAGGAAAAATGGTCGGGTGTCATCTTTTCTGACGAATCTAACATCTTTTATAGCTGTTTATTACATCAAACGTCATTTACATAACGATGTCTTACTTAATCATGTTCTTTGTATATTCATCTTTTATTGCAGCTTTTCGGACGACCGGGGCCCCGATTTTTACGGCAAAGACCGGGAGAAGAATACCTCCCGCAATGCATCGTACCATCGGTAAAACATAGTGGTGGTAGCTTCTCGATATGCATGTCGGCATCCGGCGTTGGCGAAATCTTTCTTTGCGAGAGGCGGATGAATAGTAACCGTTAGACCGAGATACTACAGGAGGTCCTTTTGTTTTGATTGTTTGAAGATGACAATGTTGGATATTTTTACCAACAAGATGACGCTCCTTGTCACCGTGTAAGGGCGACAATGCAGTGGTTCACGGAAAACGAGGGCAACTGTTGGACTGGCCGCTACAATCCCCGAACTTATCACCAATAGAATATTTTGAATAAAAACATCGTCAAAAAATAAAAGAGCAGCTTCGCCGACAAATCCTCAACGAATGGATCTCAATTTCCAGCGCTGTATCCCGCAAATTGACTATGCCAAAACGCAAGATCTCTAATAAAAGCAGCCGATGGACCAATAAAATATTTAAAATATTAATAATATTCTGTATGGTATATCTACTTTCTCGTTTTATTGATATATAATTTATTTCTATACATCCGAAGGATCCGAAGAATTCGGGGTGCCCAATATATATTCACGTAGCTGTATTTTAGGGGAACCCATTGTTCTTATATTTATTTCCAGATATGGAATTTGTGAAATAAACACGTAATTTCTCAATTTTAATGTACTATCGCTTGATTGTGTAATGGGACGTTTTTCTAAATATAAAAATGTCCCGATTATATGTTACAAAACAAACGCTTCTCTTTCTTATTTGGATCGAGTAAACTCCATTCGTACCTTTTGTATTAAAGTAAATATGTACTCACGTCGTATATTCTTGGCATTTAAATATTTAAACTATTTGGCAACTAAATAATTAATAAAAGAGGGGAGCAACTTACAGGTACATATATATGTATACAGGTGTCTCTCAATTCATGCTAGACAATTACTTTTTTTTATATATTTATTGAGGTATTATCGTTTTGACGATTTGTCCTATTCCCCCCACTGATAGCTGGGTAGCTGTACATATAAACACTGGGAGTTTCGCGATCGAACCAGTTTGAAGTCGGTGGTAGCCTGAGAGATAGGCCACTTTCGTTTATTCGTTGACGGCGGATACACCGAATCGATAAATAAATTTACCTACGTAGAGAATAATAGCCAGAAACGTATTCGCGAATACCAGTGATTTGGGACCAGTTTTTATTGTGTGAATTTGTTCACATTCAATAATTCAAAATCGGATACGTTCGCTGAAAGGAATCAACCTTCTCCCGATACTTTCATGTGAGGGACTGCAAGGTGAGTAACGTGTGTATGAAATCGTTAATTGAACGTGGAGTAGTTACGTACGAAACAAATAAATGATGAAGTGTGGTATGTGTGATTTTCGAGTGAATTCACTTTTTTTAAGACCTGTAGGATTTTTCTTATTTTTTAAAAATAAATGTGGTGATTTATTTTAGATAACATCTCTGCGCGTATGTTAATGCGGACGAAGAACCCCGCCAGCTTAGATTTTACTCTTTTTTTCTACTCTAAACCAGATAAATCTAGTATTTAACCACGATCGATTTGCTTTTGGATCAAGCGGTAAATGTATATACATCATTGATGTAATGCAGCAGGAAGATAATGTGCATGTGCATATGATGTTTATTATGAAAAAGGAATTTTGTTTTTTGACTGAATTGCGGTATTAATTGATTAAGGACAATCTGTACAGCGTATCGTATACTTTGTTTATTTGTTTGTTTAATAGAATTAATTTTTTTTTTAATACATGACTATTTAACTTGTATTAAGCTAATTCACGTGCGCATGAAATAAACGGATTGTATCATTTAAATATAGCGTATACGTACGTACGTGCCAATTTTTCTAAAAATGCAGAATCAACTATTCACGGGCAGGCAATACTAGCGTGTGGTAATGGAATTTCCCGTCCAATGCACATAAAAGCAATAGGTGTGTACGAATACAAACGGAAGAGCATATATAAGCGATTATATTTCTCTATTTTTTTTTTTATGTTAACGTAATTATTTGGTTTCGTGAGACGTCTCTTCTCTCTTTTATTAGGCATAAATACCGATGTGGATTTATTCCTTGATGATTGATGACAGAATCTAGCTTACCCAATGCCCGCGAAAATGCTGGCGCCGCTTCGTATGGTATGACGTTTTTTTTGTTTTTCAATCTTTCAAATATTTTTGGCAAACGAAGACCATCTCTAATTATAATCGTCTATTTTTCTTCTTCTCTCGCCAAACTTTGATCGTCTGTTTTACTGTTTAAAAGAATCTTGATTGTACTGTTTGTTTTACTAAATATTTTTTAGTAAGTCAGATAACAGCGAGGATCAATTCATAGATTTGGAGCTTGGCGACAGCGCATAATCATAAATTTAGAAATCAATTCGGAAGACCGTCCGCATCGACTTTCGGCCAATGGCATCGCTGCCATGTGATTTAAAACAAAAATATATTTATTTACGTATTGTTTTGTTTCTCTGTCACTTTAGTTAAGGCTTTTTTGAAACGTTCAAGTATTCGCAGAAGAAATGAAATAATCATTTTGCTGTTCAAATTGTATGAATTCAACTTGTACCGTTAATAGAGATAAAATATAATTTTAACCTTCATTTCTGCTTTATTTATATTTCTTTCTACCTTTTGTGAAACCTCAATTACGAAAATACTGGTAAGGCTATCCTTTCTGTTTGACAAACTGGTGCTCCGGAGCGCAACATTCTCGCTTGCCTTCTACTGGAGATTAATCGCGAGAAGCTGGGAGGACACACAGCTGCTTCGTCTCGTACGCAATGCGAAGTTAAGTGTCGAAATTGAACGGAAGGTATTATAAAAATGTCGAAAATGCATCAACTTGTCTGTTTGCTAAAAGGGTAAATATGTATTTGGGGGAATTTCCATTTATTAGACAACTTTGAAATTTCACCAAAGCAAGTTGGTAGCCATCGTTACGGTTACCAACGGTTAATGCGGTTATGCTTTCGCACAGGTCAATTATTTATAAGGAATTTGCTACGCATAATGTGTCCGCTTCGTGTTTTACATCTTGCAGCAGACACTATCCACAAATATTGTCTCGATGTAGACCCATTAATATCACACATTTATAACCGGAACGTATTAGGCTATTTCGTCCGCAGTGTCCTGATTCTTACACGATGGAGTACATTAGAAGAAGCAGCATTCTATTATTTTCAACACCTTGAAAATTTCGAATTGATTTTACAACTGGACGTTGAAGAAGCAGCTGCAACAAGATGAGAAAAAAGGTGTTTCAGTCAGAAAAAAAAAAACATCGATTTCTCTAAATTACGCCATCATTTTAGTATCGCTAGATGTAGAACGATCTTTTCGTATCTCTTCGTATAAGTAGACATATACACCGCAACGGGGGGCCTCATTCCTTTTTTTTTTCAACCTTCTAAGCATATTCGGTAAGTTGTTTACTATGTTATGTTTGCGTTCTCATAAATTCTCTTATTTATTTTTTTTTTTGTTCTAAAACACCCACTTTATTTCGGTTAACGCAGCACGGTGACGCTACTGCTAGGCAATCTACTTGTTGCGCTCTATTAATCATATGTTCAGAATATAACTCTTATAAATAATAATAAAATAAAGTATAAATAAAAATAAAAAATATTTTCGGCATGTGTATCTTTTGTACGAAAAAAAAAGAACATTGCGCTTCGAAATTTACATTAAATTAATAATCGCAGTGCTGTTTACGCGTATTACTTCGCTGACATTCCCCTTACCTCACTGAAAGCAGTTTTAAATGTTATCAAAGTGATTGTTCATAAAATTTTCCATTCTTTTAATTCTCAATGACAATCAATCTTACTTATAACTTGCTATACGAGTTACTTTGATGGTTGATTTATGCCAATAAAATTCGATATTAAACATTCTTTTTTATACACTTACCTTTTAAAATTATTTATCTCTATAATATTTACCAACAGATACAACACGTAATACAAACGGTGGAACACATCGCATTCATATTTATATATGTATACAGCGTGGATCTTTCCTGAGCAATTTATAGTTTAAATTGAGATATTTATTTAAAAAAACATTGTATAACAATATGGACGTCACGCAAACCAATAATCCCCTTACACTACTTAATTTTATTTCCTCGTAAAGAGTTGTTTCTTAGTTCCTTCCAGGAAATCGATAAACCTATTAGTTGGTAGTTTTCCATGCTAATATTTTCAATAGAACTCTAAATATAACACCATGAGTGTTGTATGACGTATACGTTTGTTTATTTTGTTTCTTTTTTATTTCAAATAGTGTTTTGTTTTTGATTCCGATGTTCTTGTTCGTGTTGTAAAGCACATTGTTTCTACATCATGTTTATTGACTTAGGCGTTCGTCTTTTTCAGGCATTTAACGTTGTAACTTTGTTTTTTCAATTTTCAAATGTCTCTTTTTTAAAGAATTAAATATCGTACGACAACGTCAGTGCCTCACACCTGTTAATTTAAATCATTGAACATTTCTTTTTTCACAAAATTTCAACATTTCATTCACTTTTATTACTTTTGCAAAGTTTCTTACAATTATCTAAACAAATGAAACACCAACCAACCAACCGTGATCTTAAAAGAAAAATTTCATATTGTATTATTTCAAATATGGTATTTTCGACCAATCTGGAGTAATTTGCACATGTCAAATTTATTGTTACCGTCTTCAATTTCTTCGCGTGCAGCCATGAAGTAGGTCTCAATAAAGTTCGAAACAAAGAAAAAAGGATTTTTGACCATACACAGAAGTTTATCTACCTCTTGAATTATTAAATTAATGAAAAAGCTGAAGATCGTATATACCTTCAGGAAAATAAGTATCCGTGGGAAATTGATCATTAAATTTATTAGAAATAAATTTGAAATGTATTTTCAAGCTACAAGTTCAATCAAGCGGCCTTGGCCTACGATTTTTCTATGAATAAACTTGTTATCAACTTTATTGCTCCAAATCCACTAAATATGATACATTTGGATCTATTCATACACACATATAGGTATTTCATTTCGTTCTGCGTAATCGGTTAGATTAGCTGCCAACCGAAAAACTGCGGTTTTCAAAATTAATTTCTTGTTTCGTCACGTCAGATATTTAATACGAGATTTGTATATGTCTCGTGTTGCTCTTATGTAGATTTTAGGTAGTTTCTAATTAATTTTAATTTGGTCACACTGGGAAACTCATACGCAAATTATCGCAAATAATTTTAATGGGACGACAAAATTTAGGTTGGTTTAAAAATGGAATTATTTCTTAATCTAACCCAAATTTTGTACAATCAACTTTTAAAAATCCGGATAAAAATTTCTCCGGAAAACCTATCATCCGAACATCGAAAAGTTAGCCGCATATTTTCTTATTGCGACGGACTAGTTTATAACTTATGAAAATGGTGGCCTTTCCCAACATTAATTAAGTAATTAAAGCGTTATTTATCAAAATTAAAGATAATTTGAACTTCGTAATGCAAAACATATTTTTTAAAACGTCGAAGCGAACGGAACTAATTAACACCGAATTAACGATTATTACATTCGTGGTTTTACGAAACGAATCATTAACCCTAGTGTACGAACAACGCTTTAAATAATTGTACTTTTCTTCTCTCTAACCTGTAAATTGGTTCAAACGTTCAATTATTCAGGACGTGCGAGCGATAATCTAGAAGAAAATAGAAGTTTATCGACAAAAATAGGAGTAAACTGCTTGAATGGGAGTGCCGAGGGCTTGAAATAGAAATATTCTAGATCGAACAGGTATAGCGTACTGGATGTATCCAGTTTATTTTTCAGTGTACGTGCATACAGGTTTGCATGTAATTTATATTAAGTCAAAAATTTTGTACCATAACAATGAATAAGCGTATAATATCAGGTTTCCCTAATTCTGTTGACTATCGTGCGTTGTCTGGCCTGACTTGATAATAAGAAAATATATTTCTGATTATCTTCACGCTTTGCAAACTACTGAATCGGATAACAACGGAATCCAATTGCAGTAAGGAAATTAATACTATGTACATATATAGATCATTAGTTGCCAATGCATCTGGAAAACAGTTCGGTGTAAAATAATTGGACCTATTATTATTGTAGATCAGAAGTTACCTAGAAAATTAATTATTTTAGGAATTTTCTGTAAAAACACTAAGACTAAAAAATGC
Organism: Oryctes rhinoceros; assembly: GCA_020654165.1. Classification (NCBI taxonomy): domain Eukaryota; kingdom Metazoa; phylum Arthropoda; class Insecta; order Coleoptera; family Scarabaeidae; genus Oryctes; species Oryctes rhinoceros. The sequence goes on along the minus strand of JAIOKQ010000230.1, from coordinate 14,870,426 downwards.
ACTACGATTATTTTTTTCTTTTTTACTAATCTTAATTAAATTAATTAGGGTCGCTATTAATTAAGTTAAATAATTATAAGAACCAAATTCTCCTAATTTGGCATTTTTTCACACGTATAATTTTTTTTCTTGGACAAATTATAATGAAGGACATTTTATTTAAAACTGAACCTAAGTTTACAGATTAACTCCCATCGACTCCCAGATAATTACTTCATTATTTTAATTTATTCAATTTTGTCTTTATTTACAATAACATTTATATCTCGTATCGAGTAGCGTGTTTACTTTTATTTTCTTCTTTTATCCTTATTTAGTTTATATTTAGTTTAATGTTTTTGTTAACAACAAGAATCCAGGATACGTTTCAAAATTTCCAATTCATACTGACTTTTCTTAAATTGTATGTTTTTTTTAATTATCGGCGGGAAAATCGAAGTATTGAAAGAAAATTCACAGCCCACCATTTGAAAAAATGGGAAGAAACCTTTTCGTCAAATAAACTAAATGGTCAACAGAAGCGTTACAGGTTATAAAAATAAAGTCTTAAAGAAAATCCTTCGGTGAATTTTAAACAAGGCTGAAAAAGTCCTAAAAATGTCCCTCAAAATTGACAAACTTGTTAGAAAACATATTCAAATAAGGCTGTCAAAGCTCAAACAACTTGAAATTACTTGCAAAAACACGAGTTAACCCTTCTGATCTAATCTACAAGTTTTTATTTATAAAATATGATGTAATCTGATAATTTCAAGGAAATTTTAGGATAATTTCAGGATGTTATGTATGTATATATATATGATAATGTACACGGGATCGCAAGCGGTTAAAACCTCTTATCAGCAAGATCAACATAGGAAAACTCGTGCGAAAAGTTGAAGAATATCAACAAAAGGATCTTGAGTTTTGGAAAAACTTTAACATTTTTGGTTCAGATGGGAAACTGCAAGTATGGAGAAGAACTAATGAATCACTAAAAAGGAAAAAAAAAAACTGCGAGCTATAATGAAACATGAGCTCTTTAGCTTTATTATTATATTATACATACGTTAACTCGGAAACATCGTTTATTTAAATTGCTGCTTAGTATTATGTTGAATTTAAAACTGGCCAGACTTGTGGATTCCCGGCATGTTAAAGTACACATTTAAGGGGTTTTTTCCCTATTTTTACCAAATTTAAGTTCAACACAAGGAATGAGAACAAGCTCTTTAATGGAGTTCTCCAAACAATCAAAAACTAGGCATATGATTACTACGCATAGTAGATACTATGACTTATTGGCGTACTAAGATGGACTCCATTTCGTTTATGTATATCACTATGCATGGTTTCGTCACCCTACTATGTTACATATACTGAAAGAATTAAAAGGATTCAAAGAAAAATGGTGGAAATATACAGAAAGGTTTAATCTCTTTGCGTAAATTTTGGTTACCGTTTATTGTAAAACTGCGTCGATTTTCCGCCGTTGTTATCTGATATAAATTTGCGAGTATCAATATTGAATTCCCGCCAAAATGACCCTGTGTATAGAATGTTAAGTTATCTTAATTCTTTGAAAGATATCGATACGTTGTAAAATTGAACTTTTAATATGTTATGTAATAGTAACTCTAATAATACTCAATTTAAAACCAAAAAATAAAAAATCTCCTCCAATCGCAGGAAAAAAATTATCAAAGAAAAGCCTGGAACTAGCTCCGATCCTAACCGATCGCCTGAATAAAATTTTACGTTCAAATTAAAAAATTATTCGCGATTAAATTGCATGCTCTGAGAAACGTCTCTCTTTTATTTGCAAATACCGAAGCTGATGTATTTTAGCTTTAGATTACATTCTCCTTTCCATCCAGCGATTAAGTCATTGATCTTGAACTTACCTCTTGTGTCCTATGTGATAAAACAAACGAAGCTTTTTTTTTTTTTGGAGGCGTGTAACGGTTCTTCTTTTCTCTCTTATCTACAAGCAAGAATTTACTAAACTTGACCTACATACATAAAGGTTACAGCTCACTTCGCACCGCACAAGTATAATTAATCCGGAAGACCGAGGACGCATGGATTCTCGTTGTCAACCGGATGACCGAAAGATGGAAAGAAAGAAAATTCTAATTGATTCCAATATTTGGTTCGATTCTTAAAGCTAATTATAGTTGCGATGCTATAATTGTAGAATGCAAAAGACTAATATCTAACTTTGTATGAATTAAAATCGTTTTCTTATTACGATGAATAATAAGAAGGTACGGCAACGGGCAATCTCCTGTCCCCTTCCATACCCAATTTACTTATGAATAAATTTGAAGCGTATATGAAAAAAGATACCGGATATTGATATATGTATGTAAACGGTATTTTCGCGATAATAAGAAAACTACTATTCCTAATTTCTTTGCGACGCTAAAATTATTTAAAATTCTTCTATAGCTGTTGCTTGCATTCTAAGGAAACTTGAACGTAGTAAGTAAATAGTAAATTCCACGATATCATCAGTCCCGACGGAAACCCGCGACAAGAAATTTTTGGAGCTTCCCCATTACAGCACATGAAAAGGTGTTAGTGAAGTTTTTAGGGTTCAAGATATGAACGTTCGTGAAACACGCTCAAAAGTATTCTTGGCACTCTGAAAGATAAACCGGAGACACGAAGGAAAGGTCAGGAATTGATAAAATTACATGTATTGTCTGCGATAAATCGTATTGACCGAACGAAAAGAGCGATAGACAACAGATTCAACGAGCACATATTACAGATACGGGAGGCATAAAGTTAAATAAACTCGAAATTGGTTAAGAACGTGCGAATTAGACGCTTACATAAAAAGTAGTACAAATTTGATGAACAGAATGAACGGAACAAAGTCTTACTTTTTGATTTATATTAGGGTAAGGCGGATATTTCGTACTACAATGACAATAGCCCCTTTCGCTTTTGTTTGTATGTTTTTCGTTTAGAGCCTATAAGCGGTAAAAGTAGATAGGTGATAAATGAAATAATTTTCTTTCTTGGGGGTAGGGATAAAGTACGCTTGTTCGAATTTAACACATTCAGTCGATAATGGGAATCCCTGCATCCCAGAAACACTTGTTTACCATGCTACATTGCTATATTTAATAAACGCGTAAATTGAAAAATACAAAATTCTAACGTAATTTAGATTGATTAACACAACAATCCCCACAAAAAATTAAAAAAATAATGATAAATAATTGGAAAGGTGCAACCCAAAATAATTCAAAAAACAAAAAAAGAAAGGAGGTAGTAGTGTTTTTTTTTTACTCTTTCAATATAAAAACTTCATCTTTATAACATTTTCTAATTTCCTTTCAGGAGAAGTTGAGTCGAATTTCTTCAATGTTAGCAGCCTTTTGTATTTTTTCAATTAGTATGTTTTTACAACGAAGATCAACTGCTGTGAATGTTAACAATACTTTAATAATACCCAAGAAAGTATTTCTGATAACTTTAATTGCCTAAAATTCATATCATAACCTCTGAGAGTGCATTTCTGTATTCATTTTAGTGTAAATTTAAACGGTATTGCTATCAAACACGATTAATATTCGGTGTTATTGGCCGTGAAAGTGTCCTTTATGATCTCATATTAACTAAATTTTATTTACTCTCCTATCGTTAGGCGTAAATATCACACAGTACCTAATTCCGAACGATAACCCTATTAGCATTTATTTTCTTAACCTTCTGTACCCACTTATCTTCCTTTTTGTCTGTGCAATTTAGGTCAAGACGAAAGGGCAAGCCTATTTCATGGTAACAATATTGGTAATGACATTACATATTTAATTACTTTTAAAAAATGTCGGAATCAATTAAATACATATCCGGCTACTAGAAAATATTTAATAATTTCGAACCACTAATTAAACATGGTTCACGATTAAACAACACATAAGTATCGGCAGCACCGCACCACACAAGTTTATTTAATTATGTAGTAATATGGAATAATTAGTCCGCGACGGCCGTTTCGAGGACACGAATCATCATCAACCAGTTGCCGAATGATTCGACAAAAATTGTCAGAAATACACGTGCAGATTTTTAGCATGTCCGGGGATGATGCGCTCCTCGGGAGATAATAATGATTTTATTTCAGAAAGAAAACATTCACAAAAAACGTGATAATAATGGCAAACTAGCCTAAATAATATTAATAAAAAATGTGAGTAAGCAATATAAGAGATTTTTAAGTTTACTTTTAAATAATTTTAAGTTTAGATCTTTATGATTACACTAGTCAACAGCCATTCTCCATCTGGGATGCGAAACATCCAATCGGTATGTATTCTTATGTGTAGAATTCGAATCTTCATTTTAAAATGTTCTAGCACGCGAGATTTTTATGTTTTAGGGAATTTGTGTGCTTTATTTTCAGTATCTCGCTGTTTTCTATTCCTTTGTTTAGATCTTTGGTTTTTTAACTTTTGTTGCTTTGTTACGCGATTAACATATTGTCATGTTCTGCGAAAAAGACATTTTAGTGAGGATAATATTGAAGGGGACTTAATCAAAACTAGAGCACTAGACAAATAAAGTATAGAAGCATATCTTCACCGCATCTGTAATGAAGGATTGCCTATTCCTCTCTGTAGTGAAGGATTGCTTATTACTCTCTGTAATTGGAATCTGCAACTGATCATATAGAAGAATATTGCCCTCGATCTCAGGAGATTGCGCATCAGTTCTTTAGTTAAAAGAACTGAACAATTTGGTTCGCGATCTTAAATATTTGAACTAGCAAGTTAAACTCTGGGGGATGGAGACTGCAACGATATGACCTTTTAACCCCAGGAGCCAAAAAAATTTCTTATTTTAGATCAAGAAACACTTTGTTCGCTCGATATTTCGCGAGTTTGTAAAAATCATGACTAAAAAAAAAAAAACAGCTTGGAACCAATACTATTGCACAATGGGACCCATTCCCATCGGTGCCTATAGCTCAGCAGACCTCAAAGTAACTAAAGTAAATAAGCATAAAAAACCATGGCTTTGCTGCTAGAGGCAATCAAATATGAAGACCATGAATGGCAACTTCTTGTGTTCCATTAACGATATTCTTCAGCTACAGCTACAGCGAAAACTGCGAAACACACATCATATTCTAAGAAGTGTGTGGCAGTTTCTAACAGAATAATGTACAAATTCGAAAATAAACGTTAAATCGCTATCGCAATACAATGACGCCGACACGCCAAAACAACAAAATTGTTGAAATGATTTTGATCCTCAAAAGCTCCACAGATAGCCGATACGGCATACGAGATAAGAAATTAATGTTGTTCGACATGGATACTTAATGCAATAATATTTTTATTTTATTTAAGACGTATTAACTCGAAAACAGATGAAAATTGGGGCCATTTACAAGAACGAATTAAACGAACAAAAACGAAAATATTTGAATTAAACTATTACGTGGAAATAAACGAAAGTTGGATGAAAACATATGAGCCTTTTACAATATTCTGGTCCGTTTCTCCTAAATCACTCTGCATATTTAAAGATGTTCCGCAGAGTATCTGATGGCTCTTGATTTATTTTTACTTTATTTAGTTAAATCAGTTCAATCAATATGTTGACCTGGCCTAGTAATTGTCATGAACTTTTACCTTTTGAAAGGTTATAATGAAAATCCCAGGCTACGGATTTTTTTAGTTAAAGAAGAGCTCTCAGCGGATGAAACGAATTTTTGATACGAGTAAACAAACATTTGGTTTAGCCAAAAATTTCATTTCGTTCGAATGGTTTATTTGAACAAAAAAAAATATTTGTCTAACTGAAGAATATATATTTTGTAGAGCGAAAATCGAATCGAGATGGATTTATACAGAGTAAATATAAGAATCGAGTGTTTTTTGAAGTAATTAGCGCACTTGATAAGAGCACATAAACAGACCTAGCACAATTTGAATAAGCTATTAGATGAAGTTATATTTAGTAACGAGTTAACTAAAATTAAATTCAAGTGGAAACTGAATCATTACTTTTAATGTACGCTTGCTGGAATGATCGTTCTCCGTTGAGTTATAATGTTATAAATATCACGTAGGTATACACCATATGAAAATTCGAGACTTAATAGAATACGTACATTTACGTAAGTATTTTCTTTCCGATAGAACAAAAACGAAAAACATTAGCATTATTACACTACAATTCCCAGCACTAACTCTCACTCGAAACAAACATCTTCGCTGATACGAGAATTAATAATACAAACATACATAATCCTAGTCCTCTTCTAAAATTTTTGAAATTGGATAAAAAGAAGAACTACGCTACCTACCAGTCCATCGTCCGCAGACGATGCAACTTGTATCGTCTGCGTTATGGACTGGTCCGCGTTGAAACTCGGCTCAGGAAAATGGATAAGGGTAAGCTGGACATTAATTGTTAGTGAAATTTGTTTAAGAGTTTTTATCTCAACTGACATAGATCTCTGTAGCAACCCGAGACTTTTAGTCGAAAAATAACGAGTTTTTATGCGTTTGACTGGTCGCTGATCTGCAAGCTCAGCCGTACCGGTCGCTGATTGGCGGAAAAACCTTTTGCGAATATTGAATTTCACGCTGGATGCTCCACGCTCGAAAATGTTTTGGGAAAATTTCGCTATCGTTTCCGAAAATGGTGGATTTTGTGCAAAATAGGCGCACCCCGTGCCCCCGATTGATTGAAATAGAATTAATCATTCAATTTGATGTGTTGTTTGGTGAAATTGAACTAGTCCGATGCCAAAGAGTATGGAACATGTATTCCGTCGGCGCTGTTTTGCGGTTTTCGAAATTTGTCTTTGTTTCTTTCTGATTTAGCCGTTAGTACTATGTCGCCGGCAAAAACACACGCCTTCAGGCAAACATGTTGGAAGCATTTGTACCCAACTATAAATTTTTCCATTTCTTTTTGGCATGATTTAACAACCTTGTCTATGGCATATATCAACAACAACGGTCTTAAAACACTCCCCTGTCTAATTATCTCAGTTATAGAAAATGTTTCAGATAGTTTATTGACTACGCTTACTTATTTCTTTGTATCTTTATATAGACTTAGTACTGCTTTAATTACCTGCACACTTACATTTTTACCTGCCGGGTCTTCTCATATTTTTTCCTTTTATTAATCGAATTACCATGTTTTTAACCAGTTTCTTCTCTATTACTTGGCCGATCGTAAAAAACGTAGTCGCGTATATCACGGTTTGAACGAAGCTTTTTCTACAGTATCTCTTAATCTACTTTCCAGGATTGTTTCATATTCCCTCAGAGTAGTCAGATATTCCTATATGGTTTCCACAGGTGCACGAGTCCCCTTTCTTATCCAACAGCATTATAATTCCCATTTTTCATTTTTTTTATTTTCAACGCTGATATGATAATTGAAGCAACTCAATCCTTCCTTCTTTCCCGATAATTTTTATTAGTTTGCACTGATGGGTTTTACACCTTTTTGGAAGTGGCGCAGTGCAACATTCAACTAGAGGTACTACAGCGTTCGGATGGTTTCCGACTAGTTGATATATGTGCTTGGTCTCTACGACATGGCGCTTTCAAACACCCCGACGTAAAAATGTAGATTATTGCTGTTAATGCAATATCAAAACAGAGAACGTTTCGATAAAAGAATAGAGCGATGTTTATATTTTAGTTATCAGGAATTACAAACTCAATATGTCTAGTTCAAGTTCATTATACAACACAACCACTTCATTGAAAAAGGTCAAGTATTTAATTTGATAGAAATAATTTAGTGTATAACCGTAGTCTAAATGTTCTTAAAAGTATCTAAGTTTTTCATACGTATGACAAAACAAAAAAAAGTTTCTTTCTTCGAAGTTTATTCATTTCGAAATAATATTTTTGAAACGTTTTCATAGCTTTAAATTTGCCTTTAAACTTTTTGATTATCACAGTCCCACTTTTTTTGGCTGCGAAAACTTTGTTTTAATACCTATCTCCACATTCACTTCCTGAACATTATTTGTTCGATGAAAAAATGCGTGTGCAAATCAAAGAGCAGTTGGAAAGTTGGTTGTAGTTATAAGGACAATGCATCTTGGAGGTGAATCGTCAAGTATTGGTTTAATAAATTTAAGCGTAAACCAAACATTCCTCTTTAAGGAGTCCCATTAAGATGACGATATGGACGATATGATCAATAAAATTCATGATATTGCGTTATGCGAGAAATTAAGCATGGGAAAAGTATCTGCGAGGTAGTTGTCGCGTCTTATAACGTTGGACCGTTCTAATGTTTAGATATGTTTAAGCGTTATCGGCAATTGCGCCAGGAAAACGAGTGCGTTACTATACGAACCGGAGCTTCTTCCACCGTATTCGCCAGATTTGACTCTGCGTGACTTCTTTCGTTTTGCAAATTAAAAAAAAAAACTTTCGCTAGTTCACGAATGAACAGGCCATTGGCGAAACAAGGCCCTTCTTTGCAAAGCTCGACAAATCCTATTATTTGGATGATTTCAAAAACTTAGAGGATCACTCCAGCGTGTATACGGAGCTGTAAAGAGATTATGTCGAGAAATAAATTTACTAAATGTAAAACAACTGCGTCGTCTTCGTTAACAAATAGGTATTTTTAATAAGATCCTCGTAATGTGTTTATGGTTGATAAAGGCATAGGCATACTTATACGTCAGAAAAAAATTGTTTAAATATCGATCAAAGTTCAGCGCCGAGCGATGTGTGTATGTCTAGAAAAACCAGCTCATTATCAAGGATATAATACACTGTTGTTTGAAGAGATAGCAAGTACATGGGAAGTGAAATATAATTAATGATAATATAATAATAAAAATGTCGAAAGACTACAACATGTAATATTATATAACATGTACATATTTACACATGAACCCATGCCTCCTAGAGATTGACCTCATTTTTTTTACTTTAAAGTTTTGTATACATATATAATTTGTATGCATTTTATTCTAAAGCCGATAATTATCCTTTGAAAGTTCATTCACATGGAAGAAGTTTTTCAACCTCGAATTCGATGAATACGATAAATTATAGGGCTTTCGTACATATCTTGTCGGAAACTTTCATTCCTTTTACAGATATAACAGTGCCCGCTGTGGTTATTTCGTGACTTTTTTGCATGTTTATATACAAACATGGTGGATGTAAACCAATTATTCGTGGCGATACTATAAAAAAATGCCAAGAGGTCCGATATTGGTTCTATTTTTTTCCATTTAAGGAATCGCGCTGAGCCTGTAAAAAATTCCGTCGTCGTTTATTGAAACAACCTTTATTCCGTATTTGTCGGATTTGAATTGTATATATTGTTATGATATGTGTTGTTGTAGGCTTCCGCGGTCGTCGCTTTCTTTTAAAGAATTTGGGTTTCCAAGTTGTGATTGCATGAGAATGCCGACGTTTCGATCTCGATTTGATGGAGCTTCCTCTGGGCTAGCGAAGGGTATTTTCAATGAATTTCAAAGCCAAAGTAGCTCTATTTTAATATTTCGCATTCAAAAACTTTTATAATTAGCGTATATATTAAAATTTGTCCCCGAGGCTTTCATGAAACTTGATTCAATGGAACAAACTTTAATGGAACTTCAGCGCTTTGTTTACAAAGCACTTTGACACCTAATTGTCAGAACCATCAATGTTCCTGGCATCCTTATAATTTGCTATTCCTTTTTCGCCTGTCTCAATTTTGAGTTAGTATATGAACCACAATAATATCAATGCAGTGCCTTTTCTTTCATCCTACGGAGGCTCAGTACAATATTTCTTCTTAGTTCTTTTGCGTATCGTTTAAAACCATTGTTATGAGTAGACTAATTATAGCGTCAATCTTTAGTTCATCACTACTTTCATCAGAAATTGCATTAACATACACTTACAGAATTTTTATATTATATTCACATTTACTAACGTTATCTTTATGAGCAGTTCTCATCGTCCAGCCAGCTTCTCACCGTCGACATCGAAATCGGTATTTGTTTATTTACAGATTTTCTTTGCGCCATTTTCTAAAAAAGAAAACAATTTCGTCAAAACAACAAGAAGTACGTGAGAATTCCAACTTACCTCATCCGTAAAGTGAAAAAATAATAAAGAATTTAATTTAGTTTGGGGTATTTGAATATCCCCGCATCATATGTGGGGCTAATTATTCTTTTTATTCTTATTTAGAGATCTCTGTCTAGAATTAGCTAGAACTACAAGTACTAACAAGTATTTATATTGTTATTTAATTTAAGAACGCAAGCTATACGCTCTTTCGTGCGAAAACATTAATGCAACGTTAAAATTCAACTTAAATGTTTAGACTCAAATTCTTACGTACGCCGCACGAATGACGTCAATAATCCATAATTTAATGTGAATTTCTTCGCACTAGTATGCATCCATGTTTCTTTAAATTACTGATGGTTCTTAGAATTAATTCTCTTTTATACAGCTTTTATACACTATTCTGATAGGCAGCAGATTATTTATTATTATTGTTTCATTAGATTTTTTAATTAATGAATTTATTTGTACAAATACACGCATTGTATAAATTTGGGGGTATTAGTTACCTGTAATTAAGATAGATATGGAATTTAACGTGCTACGCAATGTTAATGTATTTTTTTTGATACTTTAAGCTAGCTTGCGAACTTCGAGATGTCAACAAGAAATATCAGTTATAACTGGTAACATTCCGTTAAAACTTAATTTACTCGTTGGCGTTCCGAATAACATTCCCCACTTCGAAATTAAATGTTGTAACAACTAATTGTTTATTTTAAAAGTTACGCGATATCTTTGGTGATTTTTTAAATCGGTTTCATCTTCGGTTGAATAGGTTACATCTGAATACAATAATTTTATACTACCGTTAGCAAACATTGCCGGATTAGTCCAGGAATGTCTAGTTGACGACATTTGAAACTCGATGCCTCGCCTGCGCATTACAAATGTAGTACGTGCGAAATAAAAATTTACAAGTAAGCGATTTGTTATAAGTACAATTAACTTGCTGCAATTCATCATTTCATAATCTTTCATTACTGTTAGATAATACACCGAAATCGAAAATAAATTTCTCCGTTTTGCTAACCTTTAAGGCGCGCACACGTACCCCACGCGCGCGTAGGTTAAAATTTTGGTAAGTCTGAGGATGACAAATTTCCAAAATAGTTATTGGTAATTCACTACCTCGCTGGCTTTAAATTTGGCAATGTTGTTTTTGGCGAACAATCAAACGTTCCTATTATTTGTAAAGGATATATTGAGTGGTTTATGATATTTACGATCTGTGGGTTAGGCAGAGACGTACAAGAATAAAATGCATTCTCTTATAGCAACATTTTATACAGACAATTGCATTGGGTACGTTTATTATATGAAGCGCATAGGAGTTAATAGCGTGAATAATTTGCACTTTTAGAATTAACATTTGAATGCTGTTGGCGGGTTGACAAGTTCCCCGCTGCAAACTCCTTAGATGAATTTGCGGCATTGGATAATTTGGAGTTCTTTCCCAATCAACTTGGCATATAGACAAAAACAGATTACCAAAACGCAAAAATATATACAGGATGATAAGAAAGTTTACGCCAGTTCCGAGGATACAAGAAACGAACTTTCGACTTTTAGCAACGCCGAAAGTTAATACAAATCGACGTGTTTGATCTAGAAACGTGTTCAAATGTTGTGTACACTTACGTACATGCTCAGTTGTAGTTTCCTCCTCAAAGTTTGAATAAACTGAGCAATACATCGATGAATTTAATTATGCTTATAATATTTGATTTTCTTATTTTTACAACAGAAAATGTTATAAAAGGTTTTGCTTATTTGTAAATAGTTTCATGATAAAATGAAAAATGAAAAAACAATATATTGTGTTAGAGGTAAAGTACCAACTAATGAAAAAACAATATATTGTGTTAGAGGTAAAGTACCAACTATTTCAGACTAAATCTAAAAAAAATCAAAGGGTTTCATGTATGACAAAAAAATCTGAACTTCTTACTTCCATCGCAACGATTGGACTGGTCGTCAGTGATCCTATTCCTTTTCTTGGACGGGATAACGTTTACAGAAATTAAAGTCGGATGTAGTTTATAAGAACTATGCATCTTCGACGAATTCGTGGATGAGACATGGGAACCAAAAGTTCCGACGAACATACATTAAAGAGGGCTAAAACTATTTCATTAGCTGAAAAACTTATTAAGTTAAGATTCGCAAGGCAGAGAGTTCAATGGCTATTTGGGGATGAAAAGACAACCATAGGATAGTATTATACCGATTTATTCAATTTATCGATACGACAACGAAATTATCGACGTTGAACTAATGAGAAAAACACTACACCCAGTGAAGAAAAAATTCTCTACCATTATCATAACGCCCCGGCCCACTTGTCTACAATTGCAATAGCAAAGCTAGTGCGAATTGGCGCCCCATATTCCCCAGATGTAGCCCTTTGTGAGAACTTTTCTTCTTCAAAATTGGAAAGAATGGCTTAAGTAAACCTCACATTCCTACAACTTCCCTATTACATCTATTTTTAGTTTTTTATAATTCTGAAACATTTCATTTGAGCATAGTACTTTGCTTATTGCTTTTTGCCTCATTTAGTGATGATTTCAAAACTCAAAATAATACGTAGCGTGTTCTATTAATAAAAATGTAACCTTGAGTACTCGCAAAGCTATGTTGTATGCATGTAGATGGTCTACATACGTACAACCAGTCTTCATAACAACAAAAAAGCCGACTTGAGAAATTTCCATTTACAAAGACAATCTCACGAACCTGACCCACCATGTATATCCTTCGTTGATTTTGCCATTACGTACGTATTTAAATACATGTAACGGAGGAATAACAGTCTAAAATTATAACATGCGTCTTTAAAACCGTACATATTCAATCAATTCCGGATACCACGGCCAATATCTGGATTTATATCTATTTTAAATTATCCAAAAATAACGTGCTTCATAAAGGCGTGTAAAATATATATAGAGTTATTTTGCTTGCGCCATCACCCAAAACATTTCCAAGTTTTAATTTGTACATCTGACCTTTCTATTACTGTTTTCTAATCAACTTTTGTGCAAATATAAAAGGAAATGTTACATTCGAAAATCATCCGATAACATTTTCATAGTCCTGTACCGGTGATTTTAATTCAAATTTGTGAACTGGTGTATGTAATCGGCGAAGAAATAGAATGTAATAATGACCCTTTCTCATGGCTTTATATCATACAGTGTGACCCATTTGGAATGGAAGCACCCGGAGTGCTAACCTCTTTTTTTTTAAACGAAGGCATTTTTTTTTAATACATAAAATCTATCTTTCAGAAGAATGTAACGGTTTAACCTTCAAATAACGATGAATGAATACAAAATTAGGCGTTTACAATTCTTTGTTTAATTTATTCAATTTAATACATTTAGCATCGTTTTAAATAGAAGTGTGAAGATCATATTTCAATATTATCTATGAACAGTTGTTCGTCGTATATGTCGGGCTTGTAACATGTTCCGTATGTGCTTTGAAATTTCAATGATCCTCAATAATTGTTTGTAGACAGCGGAGTAACTAAACCAGTGTAACCAATGCGTCGCATTGAGACCTCGTGTACAGAGAGGTCTTCAGCTTAAAACAGAAATACTCTGTAGTAGGTAACAGTAATCTAATCTCGCATTCTGCTATGATTAGAGATGACAAAGGCAGGTAGAATTATTCCTTCTTCGCAGCGACTAGATAGACTCGTGTTGCCTACAAGTGTCGCCGAGAGTCGACAAAACACAAGCACGTCTAGTCGCTGCAAAAAAGTAATAATTTCATCTGCCTTTGTCCTCTCCAACTATAATAAATTATAAGAAATACGATCCTTTGTGGAAAAAAGAACTATTAAGCACGTACGTTTTTGGTGCTTTTAACGGGTCTATAGAGAATTACAGATTTGTGGTAAGTTCCCGATCTTTCGTCATTGGTTCTATAATTTCGTCTATAGTATACGCGCTCTTGGGCAAAAGAGAAAACTAGAAAAAAAATGTGAGTATTAAAGGAAACATTACAAAAGGTTCCAAAAATTTCAACATTGTAGTTTCATTTTCTGAAAATTGTATTAGCGCTTGAATAGTATAAAAGAGTAATTTGATAGTTCGAAAAGGGTCAGAGGGTGATAGGTGGAGAAAGGTAAAGCCGAATTGATTGTTAAATGCGTAAACTTTCAGATTTCGGGATTGTATCGATTCGGTAATTATCCCGAAATTAAATATTTTATATTAAAAATTGGACCTTGTCTACCTGCTATTAGGTTCCCAAAAGATCGCATTTTGACGATTTATTGCAGCGCTATTAATGAATCCGCATTTAAAATTAAAGGGTAATGGTGCGGTGTATTGTTTATATGGTGTATTGCGAAACTTTTACAAAGCTTTTAGAGCTTTTACAAAGTCTGGCTGCAGAAAAGGAATTAATGATTGGCAAAACTTATCAATTAATTCAATTAACTGAATACAACAATAAAAGACGCTGTATTTGATTCCACTGTTGTTTATATTACACAATATATATCTGAAAAGCGACAAACTTAGTTGCGCATACTGCTATATTTAAATTGATATACAAGTATGAATTAAAAAAAAGCGTTGTGAGGCCTTTAACACGTAAAAAAATCAATCAGCTGAGAATATCATAAACATCAATGAATGATTTACATTTAAACAAGGAAGGACAAGGCAAAACTACGATGGTGCTCAAACGGTGGCTAATATCTATTAGGTGCTGAAACTCGCATTAGAGAAGCCGCGTCCATGTTTTAAATTTAATAGTCGATGACGCTGTGAGCAGTGTTATTGAAGTCTCGTCTTACTTTATTCTGAATCTTGATTATTTTTCTTTACAATGTAATACGCATTTTTCGGAAGCAACAATATAAATTGTTTAGAAGGAAGAAACGATGTTGCAGTAATTAAAGGAACTTCGAAAGATTCGTAGTACTTACTTCGATCCATTCATCTTCATAGCCTAGGTTTCTTTTTTTGGACGTACTCTATAATCAAGAAAATTCTATTTGCATACGATAATGAATCAATTTTGGATTAATCTATATTGTTTATCTTGAATATGTAAACAAATTACTAGTTTATCTATTCAAAATACGTACGAGCATCATTTATGCGCAAAATAGCTTATTAATTGTATCTGTTACTGTTATAAATTCTCTTTTTTGATTTTTCGTTTTCTAAGATAATGACAATTTTTAATTTACCCTATAGCGCACAACATACAATAACATTTATTTGTTTACTTAGCACATTAGTAATGCAATTAGGCACCGTTATTACGAATATCGGGATGGATGCGGTTGATGATTAAATCATCGTTATAGCATGTAAGGCGGTTAAGATATTCCCCTTTATCTCAGATTACCTCAGAAACTAAGATATGTAGATAGGTTCAGCGAATATTAATGAAGGTTGCAATGAATTGAAGAAAGGTATCTCAAATTATCGTTATATTCAGAAAGTTTTTAGAAAGCTATTGTATCGTGTGCAGCGAAAATTATACACTGTGCACCAATTCCTTTTGAATATCTTTCATTTGATAACCTTTTATAAATGAAAGGAATTATCTTCAGATCGCACGCTATGTGGATACTCTGTATATTAATTACTTAATCTATTTGGCACGTGGTCGAAGTATTACGAAGTATTAAAAGGATTCGTTCCTACAAAAGAAGTCATACATTTAAAAATAAAACATTAGCTTCGACGCAGTCTATCATTATTACTGTATCTATTCGTCTCATAAGAAAGGGTTCATGTTGCCTACTGGGTTCCTCGAGAACCGACAAAACAAGAGTCTGTCTAGTCGCTGCAAAACAGGTATGATTTCACTCGCTTTTGCCCCACTAATGTCGACATTTATAGCACAACCCTATGACATATCTTGATGACCAAGTTTTTTTAACGTCTTTCAATAACATTATTTTTGAGAAATTACCGCATTCTTATTCATGTATGTAGAGTACGTATAATTTAGGACCTGTTTAACTTGCGCATAAATATTATACTGACCCTCCTAATGCTTATTAAATAATAAATACGATGCTACAAATATTTGCATATATCCTTATAAATTTTCCAATGTAACTTTCAGGTAAAACTTGCAAACAAAGATAATTTTATAAGGACGGAAAGTTACTGGCAATTAGTAAAATACATCGAGATAAAAGTCGATAAGTGCAAATACCTCACCTGTCATAACATAATGATCTACGACATAATAATATCCTATTACGATTATAGTCACATATTTCTCTTTTATCATCAATAAATTTATAAATTTATTCAAATAACGATTGACGATTATGAAGGAATGGTTATTTATATTCAGACGACAATTTTCATTTCAGTTACGTAAATATGAACAGATTTATTTTTTTCTGAATAAATGAATAAAAATCTTAGAATACCAAAACAGCTGCCAACTTGAAGAGTTGCCTTTATTGATGAGCGTGATGTTAATTAATTACTATCTATTCTTTTTTTTTTGATAAAAAATTAAAGAAAGAACATATGAACTTCAGTATTTTTTAATATGCTGTTAACATTAAAAAAAAAAGAAACTCGAAATCTGTCTTTTTATGACATTTAGCATAAAAGAAGCCATGTCATTCTATTTGAAGTTGCAATCGTCGCTTATGCTATGCTACGAAGATAATTATCTTAAATATACAAATGATTACTTGAAATAATTGAAATTGTAATTTTTGGTAAAAAAATAAGTCAATTCTATTCATAAGTGACTAGCTACCCGAAAACCCGGATCTCAATGAAACGGTAGGGACAAGAGTACGCTAGTATAAGCACAGATGCATGTAACAGTGATACGAATATCCCTCATTTGTAACTAATAACTTCTTTTCCTTTATTTATTAGAAACAAAGTAGCTTTCACTGTTGTTGTAGAAAACAGTGCTATGTCATAAATCATAAATTTAGGCGGTCAAACATTAAAGCTAAAAATACACACATTGTTCTATTACGTAGACCGTTATCGCAATACATATATGCATTTGTAAGATTGCATTTTTAAATGATAATCAGCAGCGTTTTTTATAGCGTAAATTTGTTTCAATTAACCAACATAACAATAATAACTTCAAAATCTTAAAAAAAATGGAGTTATATGATGCGATGAAAAATACAACGGTAAGCGCTCAACAAGAAACACGTTCTCATGATTAGAAACATTCCATGAAGCCTCGTTTGTGGAAGATGTAACAGGAAACAATTATGAAAATATTGGGTACGACCCTGAAGAAGCAGCAATTTTATTTAGCCTAGATTGCAAACTCAAAGCTGCAAAATATTGGAAAAATTGTAAATCCAAGTTCTGTGAAATGTTTGAAAAATAATTTAAACGAAGTGAAAACGCTGCAACAGTTATAAAGTCAACAGAGGTGGCACCCATGTCGATTACAAAATACGTTCTTACAAAATTTCAAATGGAAGGGCATTTCGTCATATAAACCGCCGACGAAGGGCTTTAGAAGCTAAACAAAAAATTGGAACAAAACATTTAAAGTAGGACGTTAATAGATTCATAATATCGTATCACGCAAATTAACAAAATGTAATACCCGCGCTCTGCAGGCACACTCCTATGGAAAATCCCGTATCACTAATATCGGCGGAAGCAACGTACGAGAATGGATTTAATCTAGAAATGCTCTCTGACCTTACCTTAGCAGTAATACGCGAGAAAACCGCATGTGTTGCATTCTGCTGTCTCTTAAAGATGAACGCGTATTTTGGCAATTATGTTTGGTATAAAGGGAATTCAGAAAGACCTTCAGTTGCGCATTCATTGCTTAGATTCATAAATGTGTCTCCTTCTTCGATGTTTAGAGAGCTTGCTGCAAACTATTTTAAAACCTAGTTAACAAATAAATTTTTTCCCTCCATGTAATAGGACAAATAGTACTCTCTTGACTATTTCTTTTCAATGATTCTTATAACTATGACATGTTATTGTCATGAATTGTACATCGCACCGTTTTTTACGCAAAGGCGACTTTATTTAGATAAATTATAGAAAAGAGGGAATTTTAATAAAGATGGTGGGTTCACCGTTATATAAATACATCGCACCATCGTATGTAATATGTTCTAAAAAATGCTAGTTGCTAATTAAGGCACCAAAAAAAACACATGAGCCTTAATCATTCTACAACGAAGACATACTTTTGTAGCGTGTGTAAAGACTCGCACCGTACCCCAAAGGATAAAACTCGGGGTAACCGTTGAAGAATTATGAAGGGGACAGTAACTTTTATAACTTTACAACTATTTGTAGAATAAGATTTACTAAATCAGCAAGTAATTTCTACAGACATTTTACCTTGTTTTTTTTTTTACAAGGATGTACCATTGGTGATATGTTGTATCAACATATATCCTATATTTTTATGCCAAAGTCATTCGAAAGTAGGTCGGAGATTAAAGTAGGCTATTATATTTTTCTTGCGAAGTTATTTTTTTCAGACCACAACCTAACCTTCACTTAATAAGGAATCCGCATTGAATAAACATATTATCTTCATTCTTAATATTTTAATCTCTACATACTGGGTAATATTTTTAATTTACGTCAACGTTTCGCAATTAACCCTCCTATTACGCGGTTTCCTTTTTAATGCGGAATGAAAATTGTCACATCCTTCCCGTAATAGGGTACGGTAGGGTCGTCCAAGAATTTAACGATTATCTGTAACATCATAAATTCATCATGTTTATTAATTTTTGTGCCCACGGTGCCCATCCGAATTTGCCAACTGTTGTTACTATTTAAGTAATGAATCTTAAGAACGGGCAAATGGAAAAAATTACAATATTATTTTACAATATTTTTTATTAATATTATTCTGTTAAACGAGATTTTGCTCTAGTTTGCATTTATTACATTAATGGGTTTTTCGTATTATGTGACTTGTAAAAAATGTCCCTGTATGCTGTTATGGTACATCTATTGGAACATTTGTTTAAAACATAGAATCAAATAACATCTATTGTTGACATATTGCTTTAATAATTACATTTCCTCTGATGAGATCATCTTCATTTATTTCCATTGAATTATGTTGTTTTTAACAGCATACCCGATAAAAAGGTTTTACATACACAATACTATACCTAAGCTGGTTATTTGACCGCCTGATCTATTTCTGTAAACAAACATTCTGACTTTACATTAATCTTAACACATCTTTGCATATATTCGTGCGTCAGTTGTTTTATACAAATATATAGAAAACGAGATGCCAGATGCGTATGTAGAGGATGAACGTACTAATTACCACATTTATGTATGCTATTAGTGCAGATAGAAGACGTTCACTGTTTAAACTCAAATAATTGGCATTAAACGTTATTGTACGATTCCAAACAAACACCGGAAAAACAGATGCATTTTTAACTAGAAGTATTTCTTGCGGTTAAATGATTCGCATATTTAACACTTATGCGTCTTATAAACTGCATAAATAATGATTGCAATTCTATGGAAAGCATAACAAATTGCTTTTAGCGGTTATTTTAGTAAGATAGGTAAAATAAAAAGTAATTTTGCCCGTAACGTTCTGAAAAGTCCGCGATTTTAGGAAGAATATATACAATGGACATTTCTATTATAAAATGTTTGGATATTTAATACACAATTAACTATTTTCCTAAAGTTTCCCACTTTCCATGCGCTTCACGAAATTAGTAGAGATTAGACAGAATGGTTTTACCGTCGTGGTGCCTGCTGGTTTTTCCGAGAGTCGACCAAACACGAGCCTATTTAGTCTCTCTGCTAATTTCTTGAAGCGCACGGGAAATGGCGAACTTTAGTCATTAGAAAAAGAAGACGCAGGAGGAGACAATTTCAAAATGTATATTTAATAGGTTTGCAGTTTAATTTTGTTCTCACCTCTCGATTTTCGACATCACATTTCACCTTACCAATGGTTTTCAATTCCTTTCTTCCTGATCCCATTAATTTGATGCTCGTTTTATTAGATAATATCGTCGCATCCGCCTCTGTATCTATTTTAAAAACTATGTGCTTGACGTTTACCCAAAGTTTGACTGTCCATGGCTTTACCGATTCAATTCTGTTGATAATAATTTCAGCAGCTTCTATAGAGTTATCACTTGTTTTCCATTCTTGTATTTCATGGATACGACCAGTTTTACACATTTCTTTCAAATGTCCCACGGTATTTCACTTGTTACACTTCATCTTTATTGCAGGACATTTAGCTAGAGGGTGGCTTGCTTTTGTACCACATCGAAAGTACTGTGGACACTTCCTGGTTGTTGCTTATCTCTTCGAGCTTGCTGAGTTTTCCTGTTTTTATTCGAATTACATCTACATCTGTTTCCTTTCTTAAATTGCCTATCTTCTTCCTCAAGTCTTTATTTTGAATTCGGGCATTTTCTGTCCGTTAATCTTTGCTATGTTTTTGTTAAGGTCAATGTCTCATCCATTTGCAGCAATTCTGATAATTTATTATCTCTAATACCTACAATAAGTCTGTCCCTGATCAACTTGTCTTTCAATGTTGCCATACTTGCATGATTTTGCTGCTATTGATATATTCGGTAGCTAATTCCCCTTCTTTCTGATTTCTTAAATTAAATTTGGCTGTCTCATAAATGATGTTTATCTTCTTTTCAAAATACCTATTGAATACTTCAAGTAGTTCTTTAAATGTTGCAAAGTCTGTTTCCTTTTTTTTTTTTGGATACTTTCAACAATTTTTGATACATTTGGACCCATGTACAGTAACGGATTATTTTTCTGAGTGTGTTGAGATTCATTGTCCAATTTTACTAGTTTATGTTACTTCATATAATAACTACTAACCTAACTTTTGAATTTCCGACATTTTTCTCCTTCTTGTTTTTACTCCAGTTCTGACACCATGTAAGGTGTATCTTTTTTTTGCCTTTCAACCTGAATTGAAACTATCTTGCGTTAGATTCAAATACCTTTATTGACTCCCATAATTGACATAACCTAACTTATTCTAACCCTCTTTCGATGTACAGTTCACTCCGTTCGCTTCTGTACGTACACTACATTACTTTAGTTCCTGCCGTGGTCACTCCACTACACAAAATGTAGGTAATGCAATAAATGTCCATTATTTCAACAACAATTACCTATAGTATATCGTGCGCCATATAGTTAACTAGTTGTAGCAAAGTAAGGCATTAAGTTTAACCGAGTTCTTCATACAAAACCAAGTAATATGCACTAAAAGCAAAATCAAAAGATATAATGAACAACAGATGAGTAGGAGTACGATCAATAACGAAATATAGTTAACAACTGCTTAGTTGTTAGTTATTACTAGAGAGGACAAAGGCGGATGAAGTTATTACTTTTTTGCAGTGACTAGACAGACTCGTGTTTTGTCGACTGTCGGGGACACCAGTAGGCAACACGAGTCCATTCTCATGAGGCGAATAGACACGAGTCTATCTAATCGCTGCAAAGAAGAATTAATTCCGCCTGCCTTTGTCATCTCTAGTTATTATGTATGGAAAGTATTATTGATTTAAGAGGATTTCTGTTAGCTAGTATCGGATCTGATGAGAACTTTTTTCCCCATTTGAGTGCCTTATATTTTACTGTACGTTAAAACAGTTTCAGTTGAACACAAATTTCAGTTTCGTCGAAAAAGTAAATGGAGGACTATTCCAGGTTTTTTTTTACGTTTTTTTATTTTTTTTCAATAATGAAGCGTACAAAATGAAAAGTAATTTATAGGTAGTATCTTCACTTGAGGTATCAGCTTTCGTGCAAATTTGCATTTTCATTGAATTTGCTATTTAGGCAAATTCAATGAAACGTAACATATCGGTTTCTCTACATCTGCGAAAGCCTTCTTTAAATATTTATTTTACTAAAATAAACAGCAATAATTATTGACCAACCCTTAAAATATTTCAAAACATACAAACCAACAATTGATTATCTTTCTCCCCGAGTCGCGTTTCCAAAGCCTTTATTTACATGCATACGTATACTTTGTGGATTTATTACAATATTTATCGATTAGAAGGAGTAAAATCAATTTTCTCGTCAAAATTTAATAAACCATCGATCCAAGCATTGTATCTTTTGATTATTTTTGGTTTCATTGAGTTATCTAGTCTACTTTCTGTAAACTGAGTTAGCTAAACACTTCCTTGTTTTGTGGTATTCTAATAACCAAATATATGACGCGGTATTAAGAAACAAAGGAGTAATAAGTGTCGGAACACCTGTACTTTTCGATATTTCGTAATTATAAATATTTCAATGTGTAGACTTCTGGAATACTCATTCGCATTCTCTTTGCAGGTTGTACGTATGTGATAAATGACCAGTATCATCACTTAGATCCATAACAACGATAAGCAATTAAAACTAAGATAGCAAGCAGAAGCAGAAGATCTTTCTACCTCTAGGAGGTGCCTTTTTCAAGTGCTACAAAGACGCTAAAAGTACCGGTCATTGATGACCTGGTACGTTTCTACGCCCCCATTTGCTATTCCTACTTCTCTTTATCCAGGACTCTCGAAGGATCCGAGGTTAAGATTACAAGGCTGGTCTAAGCGCTGGATGCAGCTGTTATACCGCAACTATTAGACCAATTTGCGAAAAAAATTTTTGGAATTTTTTATTTTTGAATTTCTTCGAGTAGCCGGAAAACAAAAAGGGAAAACAGTATTACTAGGCAGAAATAGCTACTCTTTCTATAGTATACCATACCTACATAACGTACGCGGAGCGAGGTTAAGTTTTGAGATTACCTGTGATAAATTCAAATAACAGCAATACGATCATCATATACGAGAAACATGGAGAAAAAAGAAAATGGTGCCACACCGTTGCTGGAAAATAAAGAAAACGGTATTAGCGTTACGAATCGAAACGGTACCGTTAAGATTGCGCAGAGTCCCACGAAGTCAAAAAATGGCTCAACTAACAGTCACATTCAAGACAACCATGAAGTCAGGTGAGCTTTTATTGTGTTCAAAATGTAATCATTTGAATTTGATCACACCAGGCAACTGAAGGGCTTTACTTGTGCTAATTCAAAATTTGACAATAGCATTTTCTTACTACCGCTCCCAATTTTCCAGCAATATGTAAAACACGTTTCCAAAATTCAATTTTTATTAAAGTTATAATAGTTATAAGCGGTAAATATGAAAAAACCAATTGTAAATGTACGAAAAAATCAAAAGATAAGAAAAGGCACAGACAGTTCTCCAGTAGTTCTTTGCAGTAATTTATCGTTATTTTCCTGATATTGTTACATTGTATTTGCTTGGCTTTTATTATGTTTTTAATCGTACGTTCCGTGGAAATACATTTTTTGCTTTGTATATAAATGAATGCTTCACAATTTTTCTTACGTCTTGATTTTGTAATGTTGAGAGAATTTTATCTGTTTCAACGAGAGGTAATATATCTTTTGAGCTTGGTAGTACCACGGATTACAGAGGTGTAAACCTTTCAGGTGGCGCGTTTGCTCTTTTTTTTTTTTAATTTGAATGTTTCACACTAAAACTACTTTCTTATGTTAACTCTTTTTTTTCTAGGTTCGATGTAAGTGATGAATCTAACGCATCATCGAAAATATCACTTAAGGATGACAGCGACCTTTCTTCCAAACCAAAACTTCCTGATGGTGGCTGGGGATGGATGGTAGTATTTTCTTCATTAATAATATCGATGGTCGCC
Organism: Oryctes rhinoceros; assembly: GCA_020654165.1. Classification (NCBI taxonomy): domain Eukaryota; kingdom Metazoa; phylum Arthropoda; class Insecta; order Coleoptera; family Scarabaeidae; genus Oryctes; species Oryctes rhinoceros. The sequence goes on along the minus strand of JAIOKQ010000230.1, from coordinate 14,846,629 downwards.
GATGGTATAAGTTTCTCCTTCGGCTTACTTTACATTGAATTTTTGTATGAGTTTGAGGCAACCAAGTCTGCTACGTCATGGATCGGAAGCCTTTTCATGGCTGTGCCGTTGCTAACAGGTCCCATAATGAGCGCGCTTGTAGACAGATATGGTTGTCGCCTAATGACCATAGCCGGTGGCCTTATTTCCGGTACTGGTTTTGTTCTATGCTACTTCGCTCAAAGTATCACAGTATGTTATTTAACGTTCGGCGTGATAGCCGGATTGGGATTAGGTTTATGCTATGTAACGGCCGTAGTATCAATCGCTTTTTGGTTTGATAAGAAGAGGAATCTTGCCATTGGTTTGGGAGCATGCGGTACCGGTGTGGGTACATTCGTGTATGCCCCTATGACCCAATACTTCATAGAGCAGTATGGTTGGAGAGGCTGTGTACTCTTATTAGCGGGTACATTTTTCAATATGTGCGTTTGCGGCTGTCTTATGAGAGATCCGGATTGGATGATCGAGGAAAATAAGTATGTTTTAGCAAAGTTAAAAAGCATCAGGTTGGGAAACAAAAATAACATTCTATGGACACCCATTAATCAATTTGAAAATTTTCTGTGTATTTCCCAAATTTTTCCCCAAAAAATTAGTTACTTTTGTTCATCTAAGTTATAATTGCTCTGTATGCGAGGACATTTTAACATAGTAACACGTTCAATTTGATCACTTCAGGCTATCGAAGAGTAGTAAAAAATCATCAACTTCATCGACGTCAGTGTCGGGTAGAAGTTTCGCCGAAGATTTTCCTGATATTGAGGAATTGAGAGATCTTTTGCAGAGTGGGAAAGGCAATGATTATCTGCTACAAACGTTGGCTACGAGCATCAACTCAATGGAAAACGCGAAGATTAGGAGCATCCATAGATCTGATATTAGTTTACCCACGTTTATTAAACAAAACGAAAAGGTAAGTTAGACTGGATTTAGAAAAGGTACAATACTAAACTAATATCAAAATAGGTGCCTTTGGAAGTTCTCCAGCAATTGAGCTCTAACACGAAGTTATATAATGTGATCTTAGAAAACTACCCTAGCTTACTATCTTTTCGAAGCACATCGGACAACCGTTTAAATAAGTTACACATCACCGAAGCTGATCCGATGAGAGTACCTGTAACCGTTTCAATGAAGATAAAAAAAGACAATCCTAAGGAAGAGGAGCAGATTCCGAAACAACGGACAAAGAAATTAGTTCATCAGGTATGGGCGTTTGAGAAAATCAGCTCTAATATGCAAAGCAACGTAAATTTTTAATTCTTACAGCAATCTCTTCCATCTAAGGGACATGAACCTGTAATCAACATGGAGCGAAAGAATTCGTTGGACCACAACACGTTAAAAGCGCTCCAGAGATCCGATTCGGTTGGTTGGTTATTAAAGCATCTTGGTGGAAATACGCATGACAACTTCAAAAACATCAAACTGCATAGAAATTCTTTGATGTACCGCGGTGCTATGATGAACATCCACAAATATCATTTGCGAGCTTCCAGTTGTCCGGATATTTATAGGAACTCGATGATTACGCTAACTCAATCTGAAAAGGACGTGAGTTGCAAACGTTTTGCGATACCCTTCGCGATTCTATTTAAAGTTTTTATATTTTAGAAATGGTATTCGGAAGTTGTGAATATCTTAAAAGATATGGTAGACTTCACCATGTTCACAGAACTGCATTTCTTATTTATGAGTTTATCGACGATCCTCTTGTTTACGTGGTTTATAGTACCGTATTTCTACTTGGCTAAATTAATGACCACTTACGACTATACGGAAGCGGAAGCATCTGTTGTTATTTCATCGATTGGTATCACTAATGCCATCGGGATGGTAAGTTGCTCAGTAGAAAATCAATTAAACGATTAGAAAAACAAAATAGAATTCGTTTCTAGGTTGCCTTAGGGTGGGCCGGTGATCAGTCCTGGACTAACGTGAGCAAAACGTATGGGGTGTGCTTAATTTTATGTGGTGTATGCACAGGAGGCATGTATGTGTTTATCACATACTACTATTTGCTGGTTCTATCTTGTGTGCTGTTCGGCTTATTCTTCGCGAGCACGTTCTCATTTACGCCTATGATACTGGCCGATCTGGTACCGTTGGAACGATTTACTGTTGGTTATGGGCTAATTTTACTTTGTCAGGGCATTGGAAATTTAATTGGCCCACCTATAGCAGGTATGTTGTCACTCTATTTCGCATCGTAATGAAAATATCCATAGCAGATTGTTACCCGCAAAACCGCTGAAGCGACATTCTCCAAGTATCCAGCGATTTGTGTATATAACAGGAACGTGAACGTCAATTGCTTAGTAATATAAGTATTATTGTAAATGTAAACTATGATCGTAAAAAACGAAATTTTCTCACAAACTATTGACATTCACGTATGTATGGATACAGGTCTATGTTAAATATTTTTACTGTATATACAGTTCTGGTCAAAACAGTAGCAATACGAAATTGGAGTTGCTTATAAATTATTTCCTGCTTACTCGCTTTAATTACCAAAAAGTGCCATCTATGCATGAGATGCAAAAATTCATAGAGATTCGTAAGCACATATAAAAGACGACTATATTCTTACAGCGTCTGGCAAGTCCTGAATTCATTCGATAAATTATATTTTGTATCTGGTTAATATAATAGTAGTATTCCGCTAAAGTATTGGAAAGATTCAATTTGTATCAAGTATCATCGTTTGTGTATACTACGATAAATATCTTGTTCTGTAATAAATACGATGAAACGAAACAATCATTGTGGTGTTGAAATGTGCGAGTTAATTAAAAAATTAAGAAATGAAGGTAAAAAGCTAGGTATATAAAAATTCATCCAAAGTATGCTAAACTGTTCAGCGAAAAAGGTAATAAATATAGTGCGATGGGAAAAAAGGAAGAAACTTTGGCTTAAAAGAAAAAAACGACCATTCGTGAAGACGATTTGATTCTGGGCCATATATAGGTATATCCATTTCATTCCTCCGTTAAATTAAAACAAGATTTAACAGTAAACATTAATGCAAGAACGACACGGAGAGGCCCGCACGCTAATAATTTATTAGAGAGGTGCCCCAGAAAAGTGCCACTTTTAAAGAAAATACATGTTAAACATCGTTTGTAGTTCGCTAAAGAGCATATGAATTGCTCAACGGAAAAATAGCGCAATATTCTATGGTCAAATGAAAGTGAAATTATATTATTGGGCCAGAGTACTCGTAGATAATACAGCTTATCAATCTCAACACGGATATATCGATGTCGTACAAAATGTTATGTTACTCTATGCCGAATGAGAAACGCCTTTGAAGTGGGTGCTAATTCGGGATAACGATCCTAAACATATTAGTTGGACGGCGAAGGACTTGTCAATTCAAAATAAAACTGAGGTTTTGGAGTGGCCGGCCCAGTCTCTAGACTTCAATGTTATTGAACATTTATGGATTAATGTTAAAGGACACGTATTTAAAACCAACCCTACAACACAAGAACAATTGTGGGAAATTGTAGAATTAACTTGGCGCTCCATTCCAGCAGAACGCTGTCAACAGTATGCCTCGACGATGCGTTGCTGTATTGAAGAATAAAGGTTACTCGACAAAATATTAAGTTTCTGCAAATCTTGCAATGAGTAATGTACTATACTCTTATATATTTCAAAATGTTGTATCACGTGTATATATTATTGCTATTATATTGTCCACGCCAATTACGATTATCACTGACGTTAGCAACATTGTTACTGCTTAAAATTAATACCACTTCTACCTATAAATAAGTAGTTTAATGATGAATGTGCAGTATTCATAAAAAACGCTGCTATTATTTTGACCATAACTGTAGATCTTTAATGCTAGCAGGGACTGTGAGATAGTATGGCAAACACTAAATATCGACACAATTTGCACCGCCCAAATTATTTGATTATATTCTGGACGAATTCGTGGATTCATAGTATTAACCGTACGACCGAAAGATGCCACAAAAATCTTCAATTCTAAAACGCCCTATTCTATCCTTACTCTAAAAGATATTTAGTACCCATTCAATAACCACTTAAGTACCCACAAGACATAACTGCCATGGTACTTAATCGAATACTCGATGTTTCGCCCATAATATTGGGCTTTTTCAGAAGAAGGAAAGGTGCCAGGGTATAGTTAACGCGGTAACTCAACGTTAAAGCCCCGTTAGAGGGAAAAACTAATTAGCATTATGTTTGTTCCTGCTAGTGGTATAATAGATAAATATCAATTTTTATTTTGTACATGCAATTTATATTCTGCAATAAAATTATTGAACATTATTTTCAGGCATGCTGTTTGATGTAACACAAAGTTGGGAGCAATCATTTCTACAAGCCGCAGTCTGGATTATAATATCCGGAGTTTTCATTTTGTTCATTTCTTACACTAGAAATAGGAAGATCATAGGTTCGGGGCCGCTTGAGATGGAGAAGGTTAGCGAAGCCGGCAGTATTGCTTAGTGCCGATTAGAATTTTGCTATGGATCTTGTGAGCAATATTATATTGTCGTAAAAATAGTGTACTTATATTGATGCTAGATAGTACGTACTTATTCATTTAACATTAGGTACTTTTATTATTATTTTCAACGATACCTGAATGTATTTGGTCTTCTCAATTGTTTTGACTTCGTACATTGAATGATGAAAGTTAACATATTAAGGCCGGATTGCACTTGTACGCGCGAGTAGGTGACAGATATGTAGTAGTAATACGATTCGTTTATTTATTAACGAGTGCATATTCGCGCTAGCAGGAAGCAATATCTGCGCAACCAGGATTATAAAGACCATTCTGTTACTTAAATAACTTAAAGGATCATCAACATAATTTATTTTTCGATTCAATCAAATCAGTGTTTTTCTTTATTTTTCGATTCAATCAAATCAGTGTTTTTCCCATCTAAGCAGATCCATGACAAGGATTAGATAATAGAATATTTTATTTTTGTAATGTATTTTTTTTTAATTAGTGTGTATGTGAATATGGGAGTTTCTTCGCACGTTTTATATTATTTTTTTTTTAAACCGAGCAAGTATTCATTTTATAGAGAAACGTACAATACATTTATATGTAGACCTAGAACTGAAGACATCAGGGTTCAAACAGTGCCTCTATTAACAATGGAAAAAATATTGTCACAGTTCTCTATTGTGCCTTTTGAAGGTTTTTTTTTTTTTAATATACTTTAAACTGCATTGTCGAAATTGTCGAAAATGTACCTATACTTAATAAACTGTACTTAAACTAGATTTTGTTTTATTTCTTACCAGATTATATTTGTAACGAAATTTACCAAAGTACTTGTAACATTAAACTATGTGTTAGTATGTACTTCGTAAATTCAAAATTCTGGACACAAATGACATGTCCTTGTCTGAAAATTTTAATTCCGATGAAACTCTAGAGACCAACATAATACGTCGTAAAGACCACTAGCTTTGTTTTTTTTAGCGGCGGAATTAACCCATTTCTAGGTTATGTTTAACTATTACATAGCTTCGACGATGATGCAAATTATTTACTGAAAAAATACAGAACAGAAAATCGATTGGAAGAAGATCATTTTTGTTATAATTTCATTTTTTTAATCAAAAATAAAATTGCCTTTACGTAAAATTCAATGTTATAAATAGAGAGGACTAAAGCGAGTAAAATCATAGCGACTAGACAGACTCATGTTTTGTCGACTCTCCGGGAGATGAAAAGACACGAGTCTGTCTAATCGCTGTAAAAAAAAAAAAAACTATCATTCGCTTTTGTCCTCTCTAGTTAAAAAATACATTTAGACAGTCAAACATTAAAAATATTAAGAAATAATCTTGATATTACGGAATCTTAGCGCTCTGTTGCGACATTTCACCAGCCATTTCTACAAACGGAAACTTACATTCCCCTTGTTTTGTTTTGTTTTTTTTTTTTTTTTTTTTAAGGAATATACAGTGTGTCGAGTTCTGTAATCAGTAACCCTGCAGAAACGAGCTGCGCTCGCGAAATTAGCAGCGAGAGTCGACAGAACGGTAGTCCGTCCAATCTCTGCTAATTTCGTGAAACGCACACGTTTCTGCAGGCTTATTGGTTACTAAGCCTGCAGAAACGAGTTGCACTTGCATTGATTTCCTCGAGAGTCGATAAAATACTCCAGTCTTTGCTAATTTCGTGAAGCGCACGGAAAGTGTTTCTCTCGTTTCTGCAGGCTTAGTAATCATTATTTAAATCAGTAAATGTAAAAAGCTAACTTCAAAATATTTTAAAACCTGATCAACAGATGTTCTATTCCCAAATATTGGTCCAAACACTGTTTAATTGACAACAAAATAAAAAACTTAAATATACCGATAAGAACAACGGTTTTGATATAACGTTGTGTTCTTTGGAAAAATATTATTCAACGTTTTTCTAATACATACAGTGATTTTAATAAAGTATAGCGTGATTTGCATTAGATAAATGATGTTAAGTTGCAATCGTTAACCCATAATCAGCTTCCTTCACTAAGATTTTTTCGACAGCTTGAAATGTTTATGGTTGGGGCCTCGCTATTTTGCGAGATCCTGCACGTGGTAGTTTATTTAGTGCTCTAATTTTTTTTATAAATATTACATAAACAAATTGTTAGCTCGTTTAGTTCAAATTTAGCATTGTCTGCGACATGCCAGAAAAATTAAACACATGCTCTGTATCATTTACTTTTATTGCTAATGTAAAGTTTCTCAAAATAAAGTGTTTTAAGGCATTCAGAACAGTCTTATAATAACGCGGCAATGGCCAACATAAATATAGTTTCTTCTATATGCATGCTAACAAACACCAACACATCAACAAGTAATGATTTATTCTGGTGATAAGATTCCCTTCGGATTTCATGTTTGTCAATTCAAGTGATGTTAAACGTTTCTAAGACGTGGAGGATCGCATACAGTTCTTTATTAGTTTTAATTTAGAGAATACTCTCTGCTGATGCAACAATAACAATATTGGTTTTCGATTCAAATACCTTCTCAACAAGATGATGGAAAGGTAGAAGACAAACGAGATACTAGGTTCAAAGGTACAAAATGCGTATATACTTTAGTATTTGTTCCAACTAAACCACAATTTTACTTAAATCAAGTTTATTAAAAATAATATTCAGATAAAATCCTAATAACAATTTCTTAACTTTCAATTCTCTCAGGCAGTTCGACAGGTATTTAAATTTGTTTTAGAATTGCATGTACTCGCACAGACAATCGCTGCTCGAAATCATAATCTTTATAATTGTAGGCCGCCAATTGCAGAAGCTTTTTTCCTTCGGCTAGAGTCTACAAAGAAAAAGATGTTAAAAAGCGAGTAAATTGATTTGCACAGACGTTAATTACATTTTCATTTCTTATGAGTAGTAAACCCAGTTCATATTGAGCGAAAGCAGATATATGCGCATCCGTACAATTATAAGATAAAATGCTTCTTTGATTAAGGCAATCTCTAAATCGCTCTGCGCCATCGTTGAAACGCCTCAGTATACATAAGCAACTTCCTTCTATTAGTTTAGCTAGTCCAATCATCGGGTCGCATTGTTTTTGTGTTACAGCCATGCAATCGTCGATAATGATGTGAAGATGTTGATTGGTACAACTTGGTAGTGTATTCCACAGGTATAACAGTTCGTAAACTAGTAATTTCCAAAATAAACTATCCAATTGCCGTAATATTTCCGGATCTAATGGACAAATCTTGTATCTTCTGTTGAGAAATTCGTCCAGCTGAGTACCTTTGGGAACAGGTTGGAACATACTTCTAAGTTCATTAACATCGTTTGTTGTTTGGAAACCATTATTAGAACCAGCCGATATAATTGATAAGTAGGAATAGAATGGCCTGGACCATCTGCTCGTTTGTTTCAAACAAGAGAATGTACTTTCTGATCTAGTAAAGTCCAACTGGATCAGATAACACCAACCAACTTCGTGTAGAGACATCATTTTAATCTCTCTTTGGGCTGCATTCTCTACAGACGCCTGAAACGCCTTAATTGCTTCCGGTATATTCGACTTAAAAAAATATCATTTATGAGAGTGGTCTTTTACATTTTAGCCGGTAGTTATTGGTCATTTCTAATTTAAATCAGTCCTACAGAAAGGATCACCGTGGGAACCTTTATAATCTGGTTCACCCGTTTCCCTTGGCACGAATAAATATCTCGCAAGTAATTCTCTTAATGGAGAACATTTCTTCTGTGCTTTTTTCAAGAAAAATGTTACCACGTTGGTGGATAATTTAACCTATTCTGTAGGACTAATATTAACTATTGCAAATTAACACGTTGCTTTTATTTCAACTTACATTTAATCTCTTAACTCTACCCTCGAAGAAAAGGAACAATGCTGACTGGCTATATTCCTCCTTGCTTTCTTCTATCAACCGAGCTGCTGCTTCGACGCCAGCCTCAACATTGTTGCCATCTAAAGCGAAGAACGGCCGAACGATGGTATGATACCAAAGAAGAGCTAATCTGCACAAAATCAACAGTTCAGCGGCTGGAATCATCAGCACTATTTGATTATGAATTACGAAGCAAACGGAGCTCGCATGTCACTTCCGAGTCTGGAGAACATAAGATTCGCCAAACCATTTCTCCTGTTTCCTCCGAATCCTAGAAAGCTGGTCACCTTTAATATAGATGGTGGTAATAGCGAGATGCCTAGCTGCAATAACCCATATCCAAAAGAAACACCGCACAAAAGCCTGCTTATGGTTTCTTTGTCAATATCCTTGCTAAAACAAATACAAAACATCTTTTCTAATACGATGACTAGAATTCGGATATTTGAGCAAACACCTCTTTTTGCCTTCTTTTTAGTAATATCCAAGATTGTCGCAATTTATTGCTCTTGTTTGTTTCTAAACTTTTAGGTAATAAACCATATGTTTTACACATAGGTAACATTAAGTGGCATTTGTTTGCAATATTTCTTTATTGTAAAATTCATTTCGTGTTTTAATATTTATTGCCGAGAGCTTGTCGTTGAGACCTTGTGTTTGTAATATTTTTATTACATTTTTGTTAAACTTTACATTTGGCTTTATTCAGTCGAATTCATCAAACTGCGACAGCTTCAAGCTGCCAATCGTGGCAGCTGCTCATATATACGGGACCTTCAACCTATTCGACAAAAATACCTTCATTAAGGTTGATTGCTTTCTATCTCAGAAAATCGACCGTTCTGTTGTTAGTGTTACGACTATCTAATTAAATAAACCCGTTCTTACGCAGTACAATATACTTGTGCTGCGTCATAGAAATTATTCCATTTACTTTTTATTATGAACCATCTTGAATTACTTACGTGTTTGCTTTACTTATAAATATGTTGAACGTGGATGTGAAATAGGATAAAGAAAAGTTGCTTGTTAAAGATGAGCGCCTTTCCGACGTATCCCTTAGCGCGCTATGCGCTGATGTTGATTTTTTCAAAAATGGACGGATTGACGTGGCGACAGTACCTATTGCCAGACTTTTCTCATCCTTAACGAAACCGTTTCTTAGGGGTTTCTCTCCAAAGGATGTACTCTTTGTAACAGAGCAAAGATTTTCGTGACAAGAAATACTGTGGGAAGGAAATTGCGCTTTGTTCAAAAAGGATGAAAGGATATACCCATTTTGGATCTGAGAGGACGGTGTTGTTTTTTCGCACGGTTTGGGAATATCCGTAGGACCTTCTAGTACAAAGGAAGGTGGTACGGTATTCTCGGGGAGTGGGGAAGGATTTGAAGGATCGGTATTTTCGGAGACGGACTTCGTTCTATTGCTTGCAACGTCAACCACTGATTCATTATCTTGTGCTGCTGAAGTTGTTACAGTCGTCTCGCTGACGAGTAGTGGCGATACCTCGTTCTGCTGCAGGAATTGCACTGAAACAACGTATTTGGCTACATTTCCATTTAAACTGAAGATAAAATATAAAAGGTATTGCACCAACGCGAATGCAAACTCTTTGATATTTGGAATTGACATCAGGTGTTGTTAAGCTGTTTAGCTTTCTTTCTGGGGAAAGCGGGGTTTCTAAAATAAATTTGGAAATCTATTCTGGCACGTTATGGCATTTACTTTCGCTAGGCCAGAAACAAATTATTCTCCTCTTGCTTTAATGAAGAAATAAAAATACCCATTAATATGTCCCATTTGCATTCGTCTTAGCAATGCTATAATAACCTGCTTGCAACCTACATAATTAAAACAATATATATTTTTGTTTAAACAACATTAAACTTACGGGGTGTACGTCCGTCTCCTACTATTTCATTATACAAATTGAGTATTTCTTCGTATACTTGCTGGTAATGTTTATAAGATTTCCGTAGAATCCAACCACCCCTGAAATAGCCGGATATATCTTGCTGAAGGAAGGTTAATGTCGCGGCGAACACGTAGGAATCGGCTAATATTACTTGGCTTTCAAGTTGTTCAGCGTAAGGAATGGTTTCGGAACTACCAAACATTCTCGATTTCACTGATCGCATCCAACTCATGCCATTCGAGCACTTCTTTTCTAAATCTTTCAGCGTCTGTAAGGCAAGTGCTAGTTTATCATCCTCAAATGTCATTAGCGCATCCTGGAACAAACAATTTTCAATTATGGTAAGAATATATGCCCACTTTGCTTTATTTTTACAACGATATGAAGCATATCACAAACAGTACATATGTATGTACGTAGAACACCCAGTTAGTTTAAATTCTTAAGTTTTGTTTTAAGGAAATTCATTACGTAAATAACAGTAATTCTGTTATTTAGTTATCTAGGTACCTTGAAATGCTTACTTTTATACGTTTTGATATACTGTAAAACGTAATATACATAGTGCACTTTTATATATTTGATACTTACAGTTACAACAGCGAATGCATATCCTGCGTTCATTTGTATACAGTCTGGATGTGCTTTAAATAAGCTTTCCGCTTCATCTTGCTTGTTGTTTAATAGCAATGAGATCCCCTGCCTTGCCAATTTACTGTAACATATTACTTCAGGTTCGATGGAACCGCTTTCGGTTGTTGACATTGTAATATTACGATGATTTTACCAGGAACATTTTAGAACATTATCTGAGGGTGGTACAAAATCTCGAATTTTACCAAAAATAAATATATATATAGACAAAGGGCATAAATATGTAAATACTTTATATACTATGACACTTGTTTTGACTTATATTCTGATAGATACTCGGAAAGGCGCACTTTAAGTATTGGTTGATTGGATTAAATAGACGGGCACTTGGTGTTTACCAATTAATTATTTACGTACACTGACATTTTGATTAGTTTTCGCGGAGAATAGCAGACGTTGTGTCATTTGAAACGACATTTTCAAACTGCTCGTTTTCACGGTCAACTATATTGATTTTCTTATGCCTTCTTTACTGAAAATATACTTTCATATTGATTAATCGTCCAGGTACGTAAATAGCATAGCTTTACTCTATCCGATTAGAGTATTTCATATTTTCATATAGCGCCTCGAATAAACCTTTAATAAAAAAAATTGAATTAAATAATTTAATACTTCCTTAGAGGAAGGGTTGAGGTACGGCAATGGAACCTATTGCTTGATAATGTAAGCGTTTTATTTGTTCAATTATGTAAACTCAAAATTACCAACAATTATAGAGTCTGATATTCTCCGCAATAACAATTGTGGTATATTTCAAGAAATAATACGTATTACAATCACGACTTTTACCGCAGTGTAATACAACAAAATTATTCTTATATAACTTTCCCAGAACTGAAAATTGGATTCAACTGAAATTATTTATAAACAATAATATCGTGATTGTTGGTTTGCACAAATGCTCTGATGCCCTGATATTAATAATAATAATTTATTTGGTACTACGTACGATAAAATTGAAATAGGACAAGCCAAAAAAGTAAACATGAAAACTTTTTTGCGGCAACGGAAAGAGTTCGGTTTGTAGCCAAGTTTTTCGCATTTTTGTCGATTACAGCTCAAAGTAAAGGTATATGTAATCGATGCTCAATCATTATAACACCTGTTATTTGCAGAGAATGCGAAAAGGAAGTTTCAACGTGAAGCATATATTCGTTTGACCAAATGTTAATCACTTGTACAGGAACGATCCGTCTTGTGGGATAGTTCACAGCCGTTGTCCAATCACAGTAAAACGATTAAGGACCAAGCTTGGCTGGACATCTGCTAAGCCCTTGGTAGATAGTATTTTTTGTCATATTTTAATTTGTTCTTCTTTGGGAACTCCGGTTTATTTGGGACTAGCTTATTATGTTGTTATGTTTGGGAATTTAGTGATTTCTTTTTCAACTCCTGCCGCCACACCGGTATTAAAAAAAAAATTGAAATTAAATAATTCCGGTTAAAGAAAAAAGAAATAAGAAATTGTCTTTCATACATATAATAAAGTAATTGTCAACCTTCTCACAGAAAACCAATCGATAGAAATCTTACAAAATAAACGGCGACCTTTGTGACGAATTTATAAAAGTCATCATTATAATGATGCACCAGCGCCATCTATGAGTACATTTGATGCTGAATTATAGTGATTAAAAATAGGCAAACGAAATAAATCAAAAGCAATAACTTTTTCTTCCTGTTCCACAAGCACTAACCCAGACGTATCATGGAAATCCAATCTACATCAGATTGGCTGAAAAATTGAATAAACTGGCTTTTCACGAGGGAGTTGAAGTTGGAATTATTAGAAAGTTACGGCGAATTATAAAAATATTATTCAATTACAAACATGTTATTATAAACATAAAAATAAACATAAATAGTATTCACTGCATCATTTATTTATTCCATTGAAATATAATCGCTCCTCTCCTTCTAGCATAAAATAGGCAGATAGAGTATCCCTGATTTCTTCTGCTACACGAGAGCATATATATATTGGCCCATGCTTTATTTACAGGATGTAGATTATCTTCTGGAATATCTAATCGACAATTATTTTCTTCAATATTACCACGTTCATCTTTTGTTATTTGTTGTTTTTGTTATTAGAACATTCAACAAATTAAAAGTAAAAAATGTTACCGACTGAAACCGGTTACTAATTTTTGTGAAACTATGGGATTGTACTAGTTTTCCCATAAAAACATGCATGGAACATCCGACTCCTGTGAATGCTGGACAACAAATTAGACCGACGCAATATGACAAAGAATCGTTTACGTTGACCTTTGAAATATATTTATAAAATTGTAAGGAAATACTTCAACTTGGGGATGGTACATTTTTAATTGCAACCAGTGTAAATGTCCCTAACGTATTTTTCTGATATTCATTATTAAATTTTATATTCGTATGTCTTGTTTATTTGAATGTCCCTATAATATTTTAGCGAACAACATAAATTATGTGCAATTCGTAACGTTATGTGAACCACAACAGGAAAGACATCGATTTATATTTACATTTCTCTGAAATGATTACCATCGTTTTTCTTTGCTAGTCATGTTTAATAATGCCTTTTAAGAAATATTCCACCAAACAACATCTAATAAATAAAACAAAACCAACTGTTTTAAGTAGTAGAATTCGTCACATGTAGTAAATAACCTCTAAAATATCAAAAGTATTAAATTAAGGAAATATATGTATATACAAAAATCTGTTTATCGTCGATGAACACTCACTGTTGCTGTTCCAATTCGATCCGAAATAATCAATACTCGGTTCGAGTAGCCCAACGTAAACCAAAGCGAATTGCGAGTCCAATTCAATTAGAAAATACCGGACTTGGTTCGACGAAACATTCGAAATGAGATAAATTCAACTTGAACCAGAATACGTTGCTATATTTAAGCTTCCTTCTAACAAATGCCTTATATAATGTTGTTAGAGGTAGGAGACTGTAGACATTTCCCCAAGGAATAATCCGGCAGCCCATTTAATGGTATCCCCTAATCTGCTCCATTTTGAAGGTAATCTGAAGTCTGATGAGTGGAGAGGTCAAAGGTAAGGTTTTTTGCAGCGAGTAGACAGACTCGTGTTTATTCGTCTTCGTGTTGCCTACTGGTTTCCTCGGGAGTCGACAAAACACGAGTCTGTCTACTCGCTCTCAAAATAATCGTATTTTCCACTCGTCTTTGTCCTCTTTACCGATGAGTATCATACCTCTCATGCATAATGTTGATCTGTGTAGCAACTATCTAGTTCCATTTCTATTACGGCAGAGATTAATTTATATATTTAAGAGGTTCAAGTAGGTTTCAATGATGACAGTTATGCTTGTAAATCTTGCGATTTACATAAAAGGTTGCCCTGTTAGAAGGTAGAAAAGAAACGAGGTTTCTTGCAGAAACAAAAACAATCTTTTGATAATCGAATGGTGTCACAGCAGTTGCCGACGCCTCAAAAACAATAATTTTTGAAAATCATTTATGTGATAACCTATCACAGGATTATATTTTAAGTACATGATGTATGAAGAGCCTTATTATATTTGTTTATATAGAAAAAAGGAAGTTCCAAGCAGTGATTAAACACTTATATTTAAAAGGTTTAACACCAAAAGAAATCAAAGGTGAATTGGATGAAGTTCGTGACACCTATGCTCTTGTGTTAGCATCTGTTTATAAATGGGTAAAGGAGCTTAAACGTGGCAATACATTCACAAAAATTGAACATCGTTTTGGCCGTCCAATGGAAATTGATTGCCCTCGAAATCGAAACAAAATTCATGATATGGTTGTGAACGACATAGTCCGCAAGTATACTGCAAGGTACAGTATTTTATTATTTTTTTGTCTGTCACGTTTGCTCTCAATGCAATCGTGTGATCGATTCTGAGGCTGCTTTACGCGCTTTTTTGTCGCAATCCTAACGAGTTTTTTCGTCGATACGTAACTATGGACGAAACGTGAATACACTACTACAATTCGGAGGCAAAGGAACGGCCTAAACAATGGGTCTTTGAAAACGAACGGGCTCCGAAGTAGACGAAGACGGTGAAATCGGCCGGCAAGGTGTTGGCCTTGGTTTTTTGGGATTCACGCCGATTACTTAGAAAAACGACTAACAATAACTAGAAATATTATGCGTCGTTATTGGACCAGCTGAGTAAAAAAATAAAAAAAAAATGTTCTCATTTATAAAAAAAAAGATCCATCAATACAATGCACGGCTTTACACCTGTGCACTTTCGATGGTCAATATTATAGAATTAAAGTTCGAATTACTATAACATCCATTGTATTCGCCGGATTTAGCCCCCGATAACTTCTTTTTATTTCCAAATTTGGAAAAGTGGTTCGATAAAACATCGAACAAGTCTTCACCCAAACAGATGCGTATTTTGAGTACCTTTCGAAATGCTGCTCCGAATTTACTTTGGAATGTACATAGCCACATTCAACGTTTACTTAAACTGTCCCCTTTACTCAATAGACGACCATTTTTTATGGCCGACATTGTACATACGCTTTAGAAACGCTAGCTTATATGACGCACGCGCGTGATCATGTTCGCATTTCGAGTCTGGAAAATATGTATATATAGATAGACAATACATGCATGTATATATAGATATATACACATACGATTATAGTGATTTTTGTGCAGTGCCTCTGTTTTGCTATCTAGCTATAGCTGTCAACTCGTGGTGTGTACACATTTGCAATAACGAAGAAGACGTACGTTTGCCTTGACAACGTACCGTAAATCGATTTACAGAAGAATAATTAACTAATAAAAGGCGAGTTCTCTTTGTTAGTTCGCGAGTACGATCTCTAAGTGGCCTGAAATTATCGAGCTGTAAACGAAGTTGTCTAGATTTCGCCGTAAAAATTAATTAAAAAAAAAAAAAACAGCATCCGATCTTATCTATCGCAAGGATGTCCTCAGTTTTTTAGCAGGATTTGTAAGATTTGTAAGGTAAGTGCACTTCATTATGTAATCGTAGTATATAAACGTTTAGTTATGATACCTACTGCGGTTATTGATTTTTCTTTTGTTTTGATATACAAGAAAGCATGGCTCTCTTTATTTATTTAGGGGTAAAAGGATCGCAAAAAATTAACCCACTATATATATTTTTTTTTACAGATATTATATGCCATGTTAATATATTTAGAATAATTTTTTACAAGCCGTTTTTGTAGCCGTACTCCGTAAAAAATAATACCTTGCATTAAGGTTCCCCCAAAAATTTCTTAATGATTTATTTCGCAAGACAATTTAAAGAAGTAATTTAACAACTTCGAATTAACGTTTCACTTATCAACTCCTATTAAAAGATTAAATTGCCTCTGCTTAAGTGATTTACAACAATGCGTAAACGAACCTTATTCTTTTTTTATCACTATTTGTCAGTTACGTATTTTAACAACTACGTACTTTTCGTTATTAAACCGAGAATATTATCTTAATACTAATCACCGAATTTTATCAAGTTATCGGATTCATGCTTTATCATTAGAGCTCCCCAACTGCGTGGCGCACCATAGGCGTCGATAAGGAACATAAGTAAAGTACATAAAAACAAAAGAAATAAAGAATTTTAAAACGCTTACTTTTGTAATTAGCCGTATCCAATATAGTGGGTGTTAATGCACAAGGAAAATAGTCTTAGTCAGCACACGAGGAGGTAGGCACATTAAAACTGTTACCGTAAGCGCAATCCGATTTCTCAAACATCTGAAGCATTAGGAATGTTTCCACAGTCGTTTCTTTCAAGGATGTTCGTCGTTCTGAAAAAATGTTTTTATATCTTGAAAATGAACGCTCGACGTCTAATGATGTAATACACGCGTAATTAAAATAATCTTTGAATTTAGTCACCGGACTCAGTAGAGTTACCTTCCCAAACTTGTCTTAACCTGCTAAAATTTGCATCTTTCTTCATAACACTTTCAAATTTTCTTGTTAACGATATCATTTTTTTTGTTATTTATGCAGTGTAGGAGTGTATTAACGTCATCTAATATTTGTACTGACTCCGTCAGGGACAGTGCACTATTTTGTAATTTATTTATTGCCTCAAGTACTTCTCTATAATTGTTGTAAACGGTTTGTAAATCTGCTTCAACGGAAATATCTTGGAATTTATCCTGGCTTTCCTTAATAGCCGCAGATTCGTTGGGATTGAATTGTAAGACGACTGATTTTATTTGCCGGAAGTATTTAAAATAATAAAACGCTGCCTTCAGCCATGTCCCCCAACGCGTAAGAATCGGCTCTGGTGGTTCGGGAATACCGGGACACTGTTTATGAAATTCACTGGTACGTTTGGGAGATTTGAGAAACACTCGTTTCGTATTTGTTATTAATGCATTTACCTCAGGGAAATTTGCACGAATAGTTTCAGCCGCAATATGCAGAGCATGAAGTTTACAAGTAATATGTAACATCATCCCATAATGTTCTTGAAGAGAACGACCTACACAACGCATTGTCGCGGCACCATCGGTCATGAAAATTAATACTTGAGTAGTGGCAATTTCAAATGTTTGTAAAGTATCAACGACTACGCTCTCGATAGCGTCGGCAGTACACGATTTTAGTCTTTTACTAGCTAATAAAATTCCCTTTGTAGGTTGACGAGGTTCCAGTATACGTACAATCACATTCAAAATAGAATGTTTTTTACGGTCTGTCGTTTCGTCAATACATAACCACAGTAGTTTATTTTTTATTGCAGATCTGATCCTGTTTTCAATTTCGGTACGTACACTTGGCACACATCTCCTTAAGCTTGTTTCCGACGGTAACTCAAAGTCTGGATTATATTTATTCCAAAATTCACGGAATGGTTTCTTCCTGAGTAAGGAGAACGGTAAATTACACGCAGTCAGCATATAAAATAAATCAATTATAAATTGAGTTGCCTCAGTCGGTGATACACCCAGTTTTTTATTTTTGTGTTGCTGACTATTTACATGTCTTCTACAGCCATATTTATCATTGCACATCAGAGGTATATTACAAATTTTACATATAATCTTACTTCCATTATATATTAAGTCAGGAAATTCTCCACAGAACTTTTTCACTTTGTCGGCCTGTGGGCGTTTCTTACTAGGCGCGTCCGCCATACCGTCACAACCCGATCGCATACGGTAATAAACTACCGAAATGCGATGCGAGTTATTTGCTTATATATTACATTACATATCCCCTCGGTCACGCCCGGCGGTACGCCTTCTGACTTGCCACGCACTTTGGGGAGCTCTATTTATCATGTATGTATTTAACTATATTTAAACGGTAGATCAGCACCAATGAAGGTGAATGATCGACGTTAATAGTTCCCCATATCGGAGGATGTTTACATGCTTCGAGAAATACACTGTCTGGTATTGTAAGTGCAACACGTAAGAATTTGTTGGGAAAACTGATACGTTTATTGCAAATACCTTTGTATTCTTTTCCTGTACCTTTTTATACAAATTAAAATAAAAGACAATTTATGAAAGCAAAGTGAGTATTGGAGTTGTCAAAGAAAACTTTAAGTTGTGTTTCTACGAAAGAATTCTCCTGTAAATGCATCTTTCTCACTTGCAGGAAGCATGTTTAGCACAAATACGAAAGAATAACGTTACCCTTGCTAAGAGAAAAGCTCCCCATAATTGTACAGAACTTATCGCTCCTTCCTAATGTAGTTACTTACATGAGAACAATCATATGTAAACATGTATGGTGATCATAGTTGTATCTATAGAAAGTTCGAAACATTCTAAACGTGTTGCAATTCCAGGTGTAGAGAGAGTAACTAACTCAAATTAGTATTGAACACAATAAGGAGTGTGCTAAATGTTTAATGTGTAAAATAAGTTACAATAATCATCTAAAAATACTGTAAGGACAAGTAATATCAAATAACGACTTTATTCGGACCTTCATTCATTTAGCATTTTAATGTGTTGTATGGTAGTATATCCCTTTGCTTAATGCGTGTTAAACCAAGAGTAATTGAACAAAATACTGCCGTTATCTACATCATTAGTAACATGTTATTAATTGCATATACGACGCTCTCTGAAATCCGATAATGAAGTACACCAATAAAGTAGCTGTAAAATACATTTGTTGTAAACATTTCCTCTTATATCGTTTGAAGAGTCCATGTATGTTACCTATGTAATTGCAATCTGAAAAAAAAAGTTGTCCAATGGGCTAATAATTACTTTTTACAAAAAGGAAAAGATTATATCCGCTACTTTGTGATCTCAATGGGATAATGAGAAGAAGCGGCTGTAATTTGTTATGGATGTTTTTACTTGTTTCCCCCTTTTGTTTCAAAACTCAATGCGTTAAAGTGCATCGATCGATATATATAGAGTGAGCTAAATTCGATACTTTTAATAAGGAACTTACATTTCTAAAGGAAGACAATATAAAGTAAATATGTGTAGTGTTTAAAATAAAGAAAATGAAAAAAAATGAATAATTTAAAAATTGTTTAAATTAAATATCAAGTGTGTTATGTCATTCTAAAGATAATTTTATATGCTCTTCAACAGTGTAAAAATATATAGGGTGTTCCATATAAAAAAACAGAATTTTAAAAATTCCAATTTTAAAAAAGAAAAAAAGTAGAATATGGGATTCTGCGTCAAAAAGCGCCCTAATATAGTTTTTATGTAAATCAAGCATTTTTACATATAAAAGAGTTACAAGGATTTTTAAAAACGGCACATTTTAAGAAAACGCTCTGTATCTCTTATATTAAGGAAGATATAAGAATAGGGATTTTACCAATTGATTTCTCTTTAAAATCGAGCTCCAGAAGCTTCGTGCGCTTCTCGAAATTAACAGAAACTAGGCGGATTCGTGTTTATTCGTCTCATAAGGAAGGGTTCGTGTTGCCGAGAGTCGACAAAACACGAGTCTGTCTATTCTGTGCTAATTGGAAATAATTCTGTCACCGATTCATTTCTTTTTCAAATAAGCCGTGTAAAATTTTAAATTAACCGTTCACCTGATTAACCTCTATTTGCGCAATTTCTATGTAAATTGGCTCTGAAATTACAACACACGAGCTTTTGAATTCCGTTTCTTAGATTGTCATTTTGAGTATTCGCCCATTGCCAATTAAAATCATCATAGATCTATACAAAAGCATGTAAAATATTACGCGTGTTGGAATTTATTATGCGTCTTCCCAGTCTTGGCGTAAGAGAGCTCCTCAGACCAGCGCGAACGTAAATATTTTGCTTGCCATGTACGAAAATAAATATTCATTGGCCGTTTGTATTTCGGCTATTTTTAAGCAATCTAATGTTAAACTTGGCAGTATCTATAGTTATGTTCTACCTCCACTAATCAAATACACGATATTTTCTGACATCAGTTTCTTGTTAGATTGTTTGGCCGAAAGTAAAATCTAATCTAAATTTACATCGAAGATCATTCCGTACATCAGATATGGAGATAACAAAGGTATCGTTGCGAACATAAATCAAATTGTACGGAAACAAGTTGCTACAAAAATATGCTCTGATTTAACTACGTTAAGTAATCGATCAGGAAACTACATAAAAAATTAACGGGCTTGTTTCAATTTCATTTCAATGAAAATTTGAATCGTGCGTTATTTATATAGAAGATAGAACAAGACTAATGACAATGACACTTTAAAATTTTTATAGTTATGTAGATTTGTTAGAATTTCACGGAAACTTACAGGCTACATATGACTCCCTGAAATATTAAATATCTTTAAAACAAGTTGTTTGTTTTTTGTTTTTTTTTTTTTTAGTGGCGCTATAACGACGACATTATTAGCGGATCAGAACCGGCCAAGCCGCGTCATCCCAAGATGCGCACGCTCATATCTGTTCTACCGTAAATTTTCAGGAACGAAACACTTGTCTCTATCCAGACATACCTTTCGAAATATATATATATATATTTCTTATTTCTTATTATAGATAAACGATGAGCATTCTTTCTTGTTTTTTGCCATTCTTCTTGCATCATTCCAGGATATCCCTCTTTTTCTCAAGCTTTCTTCTACTGTGCTGTCCCATGTTTTTCTCGGCCTGCCTCTTTTTCTCTTGTGCCTTGATCTTACCAGCTATACGCTTTTCGTCATTCTTTCTTCTTCCATCCGTACGCTATGCCCAAACCATTTGAGTTTCTCTGTCTCTATATTTTCTAAAATCGATCCTACTCCTAATTCATCTCTGATCTTCTCGTTTTTTATTCTATCCCTTCGAAGGACCCTTTTAGTCGTTCTTAAATATCCCATCTCCAACGCTTGTATTTTGCGCTTCGCAACGCTTGTAAGATCCAATTTTCACAGCTTGATTTCTGCTTCCTCTTTACGTTCCTGATGTATATTTATTCCGAGAATATTTCTACTTATTCTATAACCTTTCCATCTATATAAATTATTACTTTCCCATCGTGTTTCCCTATTGACTTTCGAAATGTACAGGATGTTAAATAATGAACACCCAACTTTGCCATACTAAAACGTATTTTTTTAATTAGTACCATAGTTTTTCTGTATCTACCGCATATAAACATTTTTTGTAACGATGCGAATGTCTAACATTCAAAATAAAACTAATATCTACGCTTTCTCGCTGAGCCTATAATTGTGTATTGTATTCAAATAATTTTTAGTATACGTAATAATATACGGATCGCTTCATTTAAAATGACAAAGTAAGTTCTAGTACCGTCGGCGATTACCACTCGCCGACGGTATCTTAGAAGCCTGGTTACAGAATTTGATTTATTTTTGTTTAGAAGCGCAAGCTTTTGCCTTTCAAAAGTTTGCAATTGGAAGAGGATACTACGTAAAATGCTCAATGTAAAGCAAAAATACTCGCAATTTGTCAAAATATCTGTATGTTACGCTATAATTATTTGCCGTCGAAAACGGGGCGTAGAGACTTTTTTAAGCAATTTAATTTGTTGGAATGTTGTACGAAAACCGTATTTTAAGAGGGCTGTCAAAATTTTAGCTTCGCGTTATATCGAAGCTGCATTGTAGAAAGGCACAAAATACTTTACTTAAATACATATCTTAGATACTATTAACAACGTACCGGAGCAATGTGCATGATTTAATACTTGACTTTTGCTCGAAGATCGTGTATTGTTACGTATCAAATGATAAGATCACGGTGATTTTGTCCAGATTATCACCCAATTTAACTATTTAGCGAAACATTGTATGATCTTACGTGAAAAACAAGATAAAATTAATTTTGGCGAAGGTCCTCTTCTGCGATCATCAGCGTTGTATATTGCACTTAAATATATGTTAAGGCCGATATTCAGATTCTCAAGACAATTGTAGCGACAAGGTTGGCAACAATATAGGGTGTTAAAGTACTTTTTAGCGGAATCTAGTGTAGTGCTATAACCTAGAAGTAGTATTGTTTGTATCTGTAGCTTCAAAATAAATTCTTATTGTATGAATCCTGTATTTGGTTCCGACGTTCAATACACAACAATCGGCATTATTTGAGCGCAAACTAATTTCAATCATTCGTTGCAAAATCAATCGCCCGTTTTATTTCGCTTTGTCTATTATATGCTTATCTCTTCGGTATGTAAATGTCAAACGTATTTTACAAGGAAAGAAGATTATTATGCGGTATTCACACGTCGTCCGTGAAATATGTATTGTTTGTAAACGTTAAAAAACATTATTTTGGCTCGCTAAAGCATTTCAGCTGGCATGAGTTGACTTTTACGCAGACACTACGTAAGTACGTACTGCTTGGATGGCCGTAGGTAAAAATAATTATCTAAATAATAAATATCTGCATAAATTGAATAATAAAGTTGGCAAATTACATTGTTACGATATTAAGGCACGTGTGAAAGTACTTATATGTATGTTTGTTAATTTCGTCATGCGCAAAAGAAATTTGAACAATTTTTAAGTATACGTAAATATTTTCTTAATCTACGCGTTGGAAAAAAAAAAACATGATAATTTAGAATATAAAAGTAAACAATATTATGGTATAGAGCGTACTAGTTTAATTAATTAAACTAGAACGGTTGTTTCAAAGTTGCGTATGACTGAGTGACGTGAAAAAAAGGTGATTCGGCTTATTCTATCCCTATACTTCCGAGAAAACAATTTGAATTCACAAGTACTTTTGAAAGGATCTCTTACCATTGTACCATTAAATTTAACACATGTGTCTGCTTTACCTTTCATCAATCAAAGAGATCCGAGTAAGACAGTGATCCGTTCTTTGTATTTATCAAATTTGCGGGTTAATAGTTTCGTATCGCGCGCATAATTTTGCGCCGAAATTAATTAATTCTTAATCGATTTCCAGTTCCTTAAACTAGTTTTATGTCCCGTATCGTTTATGTGTTGTGGTATACTTGACGAGTCTATCCGTCCGTATCGGTAGTATTTAATGTGCTCGTTGAATCTGATGCATATCGCTCTTTTCATTTGAGCAATAGCAACAAACGTATATTGACCCATAAAAACTTCGACTTACTTTTCGATACGTGATTGTGGAAGGGAAGTTGCATAAATTTCCGCCGAGATCTCTAGATTTTAGGTGTAGAAAACAACATC
Organism: Oryctes rhinoceros; assembly: GCA_020654165.1. Classification (NCBI taxonomy): domain Eukaryota; kingdom Metazoa; phylum Arthropoda; class Insecta; order Coleoptera; family Scarabaeidae; genus Oryctes; species Oryctes rhinoceros. Next base: position 14,823,021 of record JAIOKQ010000230.1, on the reverse strand, counting down.
ATAGGTTGCAATGCCCAGGATGTGGTGCGTAAGCAAAACCTTTCACTTGCTCTAGTGTAGCTGTAGCCCTCGATACATTTTTTTATGTTCCAAGGCAATTTAGATTTGCTGTCATTTTGGTTTGGCCGTCCTTATTTGATAGTTGTTGAATGTTGTCGATAATAATTTATTGCAGGATATAGATATTTCACAATAAATTATACGCCACAACGATATTGAAATTATCAAATCATTTTATTTCAATTTAAAGTGTTGAATTGTACATACGCAAAAAAAATTGAATTTTTTGGTATTAATCCTGCGTCGAGTAAGTCGGCTATTCAGCGTGCAATGAATCATTTTGAATATTTGCGTACGCTGGGAGATAAGACTAAGTTTCAGCGAAAACGCAGCCAACGTACGCCGGAAAATATTGACGTAGTGAGGCAGAATGTTTCTGAACACCCGAACGACGTGGACGGGTCTCCATGTTTGTTAAAAATTATCAAAACAGATTTTCATTTATTCCTGTATATTCAATTGCCGCAAAGGTTACACAAAAATGACCAATAGGTGAGCATTCGTGCTTTGCGCGCTCGGTACAGATGACCCCAATTTTTGACAGAAAATTATGGACGATGAGGCACATTTCCATTTGACATAACATTCATTTTGTTACTTCTAAGTTGAATCATTTTTTCCGGACGGATAATATTTTAGACAATTTTTAGTTTGGTTTAGTTTTTTAATTTTAGACAAAAGACAATATTTTACACAAAATTGCCGAAATAACACTAGATGTTTGCTTAAACGAGCCCGCATTTGTGCCACGGTTGGAGGTGGCTACTTGGCCGTATAATCAACAAATAAAATATAAAAAAAAATATTTCATTTAAAAGGTGTTAAAAAAAATCATCCGTGTAGGACAAAAAAGCGCAGCTACGTATACGTAGATTCAACTTTTGAGTTATGTCCCTTGTTTTATGTAATCGTAGTCGGCCACATCATCTCACATTCTTTTGTGTTTTTTGCGTAACTTTATTCTGATAAATTGGTGCGTCCAGACCATTCGAATTTGGAAAGTATATTTTCGATATTGCCGGAAATCGCACATGGATACACATATAAGAAAATTTCGAAGTCGAAATTAACTCCTACGATAACCCCTGCTGATAATTACATGATACTTATATTATCGTATGTCTGTATGTATTCGTACACGTGATTAGAGAAGAGACAAATATCATCAATATATTTATTTTAAAATATCTACACCCAGTGTGGTTCGTTCGAGGCAGGAAGCAAGCATACTTACCTAAGCGATGTGTTTTTTTTTAATCACATCGCCATCTTTAAAATTACCAACAAGGAAAGCTGCCCAACCATGTATGTACCAAGCTGTATTTGATGAAACCTGGGTAGTTTGCAGACGATAGAGGAGCATGTAAAATACCGGTTTCCGTTTCGAATGGGGGGAAAATCTTGGGTTTCTGCGTTTTTCATTAATCGTTCCCTATTAAATGTTGTCATTTCGCGGAAAAGAGCGTGTACCTTTCTGCTTTTATGGTAATTATACGCATAAGCATAAACTTTTACGTAAAGACAAAATGCAGTAGAAGAGAGCGGTAAAATGGTTTGATGGAGCGGAGCATCGAGGAAGTGCGCGTATTAAATGTTATCCGGAGAAGAACGCGACCAGCGGACGTAGGAAGGATCCGGCTTTTTTCCGATATAGATTTCGACCCCGGATGGCCCGTCCAGTGAAGACTATTCGGTTTCCGTTCGCCCCTTTTTTCTTTCGACTCGCCGGTATTAAGGACAGCGATTATTATATGTAATGTTTGAGGCGGCTTATTCCATTTATTATATATATTAATTATTCTCTTTTGTACTAAGGTACTGTTGCGTTTCTGCTCTTCTGACAAGAGAACAGTTGTCAAACAGTTTGCAAATTCTATGCTTATTATCTAGACTTGAATATCTTACACCGAATTGTCTTATCCAGTACTTAACACTTAACTCCAATTGAGTTATCTAACACCACATTTTATATCTGAATAAGATAACAGTTGCTCGCTTTGGATAGAAGAAAAAAGTTCCGCGGTATTACTTAAAAAAACGATAACAGCAAAGCGATGGTATTTGAAATTTTTTATGTCGGCTGTACATCTTTAAGGTAACCATAGGTTGTGCAAAGCAGTGCACAATACAAAAAAAGTTTAAGAAACGCGCAAGAAAGACCAAAACTGCAAATGCAGACAGAATGTACTAGGCTATCAGTTGAAAAAATTGGAAATAGGATCCGTTGGCAAACATAGAGAAGAAAATTGTGGTGCCAAATGAAAAAAACTACTGAAAAAACACATAGGCAAGTTGTAAACCTTTCATGAAGGGATCCTTTGTACTATTTTCTAATATTGTTAGCAACTTAAACCCTAATGTTAGCAGTTCCGATATAAGGGGACGTCTGTGAGAAGGCGGTCCATGTACTATACAAAACCTCTTTCTCACAGAGAAAGGCATTTCTAAGAAACTTACTACTTGTTCTTTTTTGAAAACGTATATTTGCGTAGAAGAACCTTATTGAAGATAGAGGGCCAATTAAGTAGTACCCATGCGCAATAGATTCGTCATTTTAAATATGTCCTATTAAGGCTTTTAAACCATGTGGTTTATGCTGAGATGGATTCACAAAATATCAACCGTTGCTATAAACACTTTTAATTGAGAAATGGAGGAAATTATCTGAAAACAATAAAATATCAAATCGAAAACAGGGGATTTTTTAATTTTTCGAAATAAAATGCAAGTTAAAATTTAAATGAGCGCTAATAACGTCACATTTTTGTCGATTTTAAAAATACGTATTAAGTACAAATAAGGTATAACAATGAGATATGCGAATCAACTATTTCACAAATCAGATATTTTATCGACAACGTAATCACCCACTTTCGTTTACATTTTTTTTTTTTTACGTACATTACCGTCCATATTAGTTCGGACACGTAAATGAATAAAAAAAAAGAAAATATTCAAACTCGTTTTCTCAAAACTTAAAAATTTTATTGCATTTTATTAACAACGATTAAGTTTAAAGTAAAAAGTAAAAAAATATAATTTTAACGAAAAATAAACAAAAATTTCTTAAACATTCCGTTCATCAAAGAAACTTTTGCGCAAAGAAGAGCTTTCGCAATCCGAGGCATCCGTTTCACTAGTTTTTCAAGGACTCTGTTTGGCATATTAGTCTACTCCTCTTGTAAAATGTTCCACAGGTGGCCTACAGAGGTAGGCCATACTTTTCGGACCTCCCTGCCCAATTCATCTCATAAGTTATGAGTTATGAGTCATAACTCATAACAATTCGATGGGGCTATCGTTGCTGAATATTTGGGGTCGTTGTCCTGCATGAATACCAAATTTTCGCCGAGTAGACGTTGCCCCGATGGTATTGCATTTTGCTCTTTTCGCAAAATACCTTCGGTTTGCTTCAAATCTCTTACACCGTCGTAGGAAAAACAACGCCAAACAAGCACAGAACTTCTTCCTTGCTTAACAGTTGACATTACACTATCCTGCAACATTCTTTCGTCTTCTGCTCTTCTTACAAAAACTACGCCTTGATTGTCCGAACACTTCAAATTTTGACTTATCAGTCCATAGCACCCTTTTCCAATCATCCACTGTCCAATTTCTATATCCCACTGTAGCTGTTTTTGCCTATTTTCCTGTCGAAGTAGGTCTTTTTTTTTGTTGCAAAGCGGCCATGAAGATTTACAAGATTCTTCTTTTCACTGAGGTAACAAATTTTTCTTGCACAGTCGCGATTCATTTCAGCGGCGATTTCTGGTGCTGTCACTATCCTATTTCGCTTTCTCAGCAGTTTTATACGCTCATCATCGGCGTGAATTGTTATTCTCCTGTGCCCGATCTCTTAAACTACCCATGCGTTGATGTCTCCGAATGATATCATTAACAGTCGATTTACTAACATGTATTTTTTCGGAAATTTGACGCACCGAATAACCTTCTTGATGAAAAGCAATAGTTACAGAGCGCCTTTCTAAACTTGTCTGTTTTCCTCTCGACATTTTAATAACCTTAATCAGGTTCACACGAAAAGATACGCTCTTAACGGTAACGCACGCGCAAGCAGGTTTATTTAGAAACTAAAGCATTTATCAAGACATAATAAACTTTCGGAAGGCTTGCTCCTACCCCAAAGAGTTTTGTAAATTTATTAGCTGCAATATTGTCCCAAAAGTAATCTTATTTGTAGCGATGAGGATTATTCTGAAAGGACCTAATATAAATATGTTATTCATATATAAATGCAATTATATTACCTTTTAGTAGAGTTTACAACATTTTACTGGGTGTCCGAACTAATATGGACGGTAGTGTATATACTTGTCCGATATGATTCAATGGCAGCACGAAACTTTTGGCCATTTTTTTTTCTTAAAATTCTCCCAACAGCATTGCTATTTATGTTTGTTGTTAGTGTATTTGTTTGGCACCGTTGATTGGCTACGTAATATCCGACGAAAAAAAAAGAAACAAACATTATTATATGCATAAGAGCAATGATAAATAGAAAATTTTAATCACAGCGTTCGTCTGTGTCCTGTTGGAGAGCACGCCAATGATTCGATAAGACCATAAATATAGATAGCGTTCGTCTTTTAAATTTAGTTTCCCAATAGCCACCTTTACCGCATTGTGCTATACGTCGTGTACGTACAGTTTTAAGCTCATTACTTCCTCATTTTTCAATTGTTTCCTTTCTTTGATATCAACCGCGTTGTAATGTTGGTGTCTCCGTTAATATCAGTATATAACTTTTTCTTGTTTAGAAATAAACTTTACGTGATGTCGACAATTCCATAACGGACAGACTACGTCGTTAAAAGAAAACTGGATTGCTTCGAATTAGTTTATAATAATTAAAATATTCCGAGTGTGGTATTGAGTGTTTTGCTGGCGAAACGTTCTGAGAGAACTACCAAAGGAAAGATCCTTTAAAATGAAACGACTATGGACGTGCTTTATGATAGCGGTAAGTTTACTTACTGTTCAAAGAAATTAAAATGTAAAAGTATAATCATCCCTTGAAAATTCAAATTGAAAAAATTGTTCAATTTTCATTGATTTTATTATTTTTTTTTCGTCACATATCTATTCGTACGGGCATTTTTAGCAGAGAGAAGATGCTATCCCGCGCACATTAAATGTTTGCGTTTATTACAGTTTAAAGAACTCTTTTGTTGAGGCATTACGTACGCTACGCGCGGATATTTCTAATTGGCCACAACACGACTAAGATAAACATTATAAAATCGTCTGAAATTAAAATACGTACTATGAAGTAGTCCACTAACTGCTTACTTTGAAGAGGTACTATCGTTACTTTTGCAGAATGTATGTATGTTAATTTATATAAAAAATACAACAACAAAAAATGCAATACACACATCTGTTTATTGTATGTTGTGATGTTAAAAATGAAGAAATAATTGAAAATACTATTAAAAAGCATTATAACGTAGAATGTATTTTTAGATATTTCGCACATAAGTGATTCACTAATTATTAATATTATCCCTCTTTTTTACCTTAATACGATGGTGAAGTTTTTTGTTCGTTGTTTAAACAATTTCCTAAATATCTTCCAAAGTCTAATGTTTTGTATAATACATATAAATAATGCATTTTCTTTAATTTAGATTCAAGAATGTGTTATTGTTGCTCCAGAAAGTCTTATAACCTCACTTTTAACGGTTTTCTTATATTAATTATATTCAGCAACACAAAAATATTGACCAATATATTTTTATGTTGCTGAATACCTTAATCGTAGGTTATACATAAAAAAAGATGTTTAAATAAAAAATTCTAATTTTCCGATTTTATTGTGAGAAACGTGTCTTATCCACGAATTTCATTTTTAAAGACAATTTTGATGGTTTTTCCTTTGTATTAGTGTATTTAGTGTTAATTTCTACAAAGTATCTAATGAAACTTCTTTTAAACATCCTATTCCTTGTCCTTCTGTATGCATTTATTTGCCATGCATAGTGCAAAAATAAAAATTAGAATTTAAAAATGCAAAGATTAAAAAAGGCACTGGCAATAAATCTCAAATAACCACTTAATTCTGATATTTTTAAAAGTTTAAAATCTTTTCAGGAAATTGTCTAAGAATGCAATTGTAAAAAAAAAAATTCAATAAGCAAGCTACTTTATTAAGAGCGTTTTAAGTGTTTTTTCTTTCTATTTATTCTAAAATAAAAGTATAGAGGACTATTTTGAATACAATTCCTTGATTTTCAATTGCCATCGATATTAACTTCAACTGTTCAACCAACTAATGTGAAAATTGAAAAATGCATTCCTCTTTCGGGAATAATTGCGGCGTATTTACCCAAACCTCTATAGTCCGCATATTTCTTGCGTTGAGTTAAGATTATGAAACACAACGCTGCTTCCGTTTATTCAGTCAGTTCATATTTCTCCCAAGTACTATTCTTAGAAATTAGATGTTTTTGCAGTTAAGGATCACACACGAGATTTTGCTTGCGTTTCTCTTTTAATCGCGCACAGCACATAAACAACGTTAAAGCAGAAAGAAGGCACGTCGTTCCAGTTATTTATTATAGCAAGGATAATGACGTAAATATGGGAAAGTATCGGCCTACTCCGCACCTCGCAAATTTAATTAGTTAATAAAGTACCTATTTTTTGAAAGGAAAGTATACGATTACTATACTATACTATATACTATACTATACGATTGAGTTAAGCCATTGATGTCTCACAGGCGCCGTAACAGAATTGGAGAAAAGAAAGAGAAGAAAGAGAAATACATTGATCGCTATTGATTGTATAAGCACGCTTCTCGAGCCACTTGCATGGGCTTCTATCGGAAAGTAATATTCATCCTTAGTTAACTGATGAGACTACATAAACTTCAAAGAGACGACGATGAGCTTCATTTAGAATTTTATTTGCAAATGCGAGAACGAATTATGATGGACTTTTATAGAAACGTTGTATCCTCTTACGAAGTAACAAATGGAATGTTTAGCGACTAAAATTGTAGAAATTGATCGGAAAAAATCTACGTTTTCAAATTCTAACAAATAGCCGGCGATATAAGAAAGTTAATGTGCGGTGTGCGGTAACGTACAATGAAAATATTGGTTCTTATTTTTTCACTGAAACTGTAAACCGGTTCTTTCCTGCTTTGCACGAGATAAACCTATAGAAGGGATATGCGCTTAATTTTTAATAGGCCGCTTATTAAGTTAGGAAGTGTTTTAAAAAAAAAGAAAAATAGACATTTTTCTCAATGTAAATGGATTTGGCAGTTCGGCTCTATGAGTTGAGTTCCATTATCTGATCCGAAATTTGTTGTGGAGATATCTTGAGCAAAAGGGGTTTATGTGTGATGAAAATATTTTGAGACTGAAAATTACAAAAGCTGTAGCAGACATAAATTGAGATACCTTTCGCTTAGAGTTCGAAAAATTTAGCGCAATTGTTGAAAATGTGTATTACTAGGAAATGTTAAATTGAAATGATGAACATATTAATGAAAATTACTATGTTAAATTAATTTTCTTTACTTTTTTAAAATGTTGGTAATGGCTAGACGATGCACAACTTTGTGCAAAGAAGGATTGTTCTTTCTAAAGGGCGGTTACATACAAGTATAAGTATAGTTAGGTCCATTCGAGAACATATTGATGTACAGGCTTTCAAATTCATTTATTAAAATACTTTCAAAACAACTGATAAGTGGCGTAGAGTAATTTAATATAATAATAGTTTTCAATGAAATTCATGTCTTAATTCGTAGGTATACTCAATCGAGAATTTACATGACTAAAGTATTGAGAAAGGAAACGGTTACATATACAAATACAGTAGTGGTCAAAATTTAAACAACTAAAAATATTTGCTTGTAGAGGAGTTTAGTTTTTTTTATTAAAAATTATATTGCCTGCGAAAAAATTTTGTTTGCGAAAAAATGTTGTTGTATCAACAACAAATGAATCATCGTTCGAATCCACACCAACAATTTTGTTTTGATAAAATTAATCATAATTCGCTGGTGTTTATTAAAAATTACCTTTATTTTGAAAGCATCGCAATCGTACAATATTATGAGGTGAAATACCAACGCGACGGGGAATCCCTGTATTCAGAATCGTCTTAGGAACAAAGCAGGAGAAATTTCCACGTAATATAGGGAATACTTGAATGAGAAAGAAATACTTGTATAATCAAATCTCAAAGCGTTACGATCGATGTAACTAGATATAAGCACAAGGATTTAGATTGAATTATTCACTTATTAAAAGGATATTTATTAATTTTAGAACAAGCGTATTCCGAAATGCGAGGAATTACCGATTTTTCGCCAAACTCATTTTTTTTCAGTGTTCAAGATTAAAACGAAAACAAGGAAAACATTCAAAGAAAAAATAAACTAATAATTTAATTTATTTTCCGTAATTGCTAAAACCAAACATGTTTGTATCTGCTTATAAATATTCTAATGGTTGCGCTGACGTCAAGACCTCAACCAAAGCCCTGTAGCTAGTTTTAACCATACAACGAGAGCGTTTTAGGTCGCTATTAGACATGTACATATTAAAGTTTTCACGATCCAAGATACACCTCCTTTTTGACATGAAGTATCATGATTGTTACGAGTTCACATATTGAACTATATGTACAAGTCGTAGCCACTTCCACTACAGTATAGCATGACAAACGCCTTACTTTTATTCTACTTTCATCATTTAGCAACTGGTCAGTTCAAATGTTTAAAAGTCCATTTTAGTCCATATTGATGTCTCTTTAACGTAAGTAGTTTCTGTTAGAGTTTTAGCAACATATGTAACAAACGTTTACGGATAATTGAAAATCTTATGTTTTTGTTTAATTGTTTTATGTAATTAACGTATTTGTACGTATGTATACATACAATATTTGATTTGTTTTTTTTTAATTTGTTGGTGCGCGCACATGTTTTGAAAACTTTGCACCGACATAATTTTTTGGTAAAAACATTTAAAATTTACATAACAATCGACTAAGTGTTTAAAATTAAAATTTTCAAAGAATTTTCAGAATCTTCGAAGAAACTGAGATACGTTATAAGTATAATACATAGAAAAATAACGAACACAGGCTAAAATAGATAGGCTAAAGTACTTTATCTGACGAGTATTAAACAATGAAGTATTTTTACGTTGTAACCTCGGTCATGCATTACATGTTTGGGAGACAATGGGACTATACAAATAATGATAATATTAGATTAATCATCAACTTAGAACTGCTTCATATTTTAATGATTGTGTAATTTTTGAATGCTAACAATAGCGTCACACTGATAAGAAAAAACTTTTTTAAATCAAGGAAGTCCGCATAGATTAAAAACAATTTCACTTTACAATAGTGCTAACCAAATATTTGTTTTATTTTAATATATTACATTAGTTTTGTTAAAACGTACAAAATACTATTAACGTGTAAGAAAATCGGTCTTGACTAGTGCCATAGTCTTTCTTCGTCTTACACGTGCAAACAAGAAATATTAAGTCCAGTAAACAACTACTGCGAAAACTTAAATTCACCAACGTGTAGGATAGTAAGTTTTATTTGTAACAGTTGGTAGGTGCGAGGAAAAAGAGAGGGACAGGAGTGAATTTTAGGTTAGGTGGGAAATTATTAAATATACGATTAAAAAAAAAATTAGAAATGAAAGAAAATATCGGCCAGCCTACAAACGGAAAGTTTATTTTTTCTTAGCTTCTTAATTTCAAAATTATATAATAATATTCTTTGCATGTCGGTCGAACTCTAAAACTTACATGGCAACAAGAGAAAACATTGTTGCAAGATGTTCGAAATAATCAGGACGTTTCCTGTTAAGAAATAGGCGTCACACCCAACACAATTTTCGTAGATGTCTTCAAAGATACAACTTGTATCGCCCTACTTGAATGTCGGATCTCGAAGAGAATAAATTTTTGCACATCGGCATCAGATCAAATTTAAAGCAATCCTGACTACTTTTCTCACAATGTTTTATTCACCGATGAAGCTCATCTCAACCAACGAAGACTTTTCAATCTCCACAATCTTCATTATTGACGCTGTGGGAAACCTCATATTTTACGTCGACGAGATCGGCAAAAACGTTGGTCTGTGAAATTTTGGATTAGTTATTTTGAGAAAAACCGATCCATAGGTTTTCCTAAGAATATTGAGTGGTGAAAATCACAGTAATTTTTACAAGAACCGCTTTACTAAGCGCCTTAAAGGATATTCCTTTACAATAACGTGGAATAATGCTTTTTCACACGGTGGAGTTTTAGCTCATGTAATCTAGTGCGAGAAATTTTTAATCGCCGTGTTCTTAATAAATGCATTGGTCGAGGCAGACCAATAGTGTGTCTGGCCCGACCTCCCAATTTAATTTCAATGGATTTATAGATAAAAGAAAAGGTTTATTTTGCAGTGCCAGCCGGAGTGGACAACGTCATTAATCGAATTTAGTTGAAATAAATAAATAAATGCGTACATTCGTGTATTAACGAAAATAATAATAATTTCGAAGGTTAGTTAAAGGAATTGTGTTTTATTTCCGTTTCGCTTATCTTGACTCATACTTTCTATTATTATTTTAATATTATTTGGATTTGTTAACAATAAATAGATTTTTTAAAAACGTTAACTTTTAATTCCTACTTAATCGAAAAACCTCTTTGTTTTCGAAATGTTAATGTTCTTAATTTCTGTATTATTTTTAATAGTAGTAACACATACCCACATATTGAATCACTCTGTAGATTTTATTACACTTTATTGTTACTTCGGACCTCTAAAGCTGTTAGTCCGCCATTGCGCAGGAGAGTATTTATTTTTTTCTCAATTTTTCATAAAAATGCAAATATGCGCACTTTGACTAATAGAAAACCTGTATTTTCGTTCATTTCACAATTTTTTTGTTTATACGTTGACCTTCAATAGTTTTAGTATTCCATATGACGACTATTTCATATTTAACCAATTCAATAGTTTCAATAGTTAAATAGATAATTTGCAAATTTATAAAACTAGGGACGATTTTATTTTTCGAATAATATTTTTATGTTTAGTTTGAGTAGAATGTTTAATAATCATAAATGTTTATGATTTTGTATTGTATATTGCTATGAATTTTGTATAAAGGCGCTAAGTGTTCGAGTCTCGCTAGGGTCAAAAGATTTTAGTGCAATTGAACAATTTATACACTAAAAAGGTTCCTGAGGTAATGACAAGCTGTAGAAGCTTTTGTATGGATATCTTATCAATAACTAGTGGAGACCTAGGTGATGTTCAGTGTACGCGGAATTATGCAGAAACGCTTATATGGTACGTTTATTAGCAGTCTTACATACAAATTTAAAAACAAACGTGGACAATTTTAAGTTTAGCGTATGTATAGTTCCGCATTGTACTGCTCCGTACGATCGCCTCATAAATGTTACATAATCGTCTCTGCCAAGTTTTTACACGAACCGGAGAAGATTAATCTTATAAAATAAATGTTTTAATAATAAAGAAAGACAGAGGCACCAGACAAACGCACTAATTTCACTTTTATCTTCGTATGTCTACTGCTATCTGTGTTTGGTCATTGCTCTGACCGATATTCTAAATTGAGTGGTTGCCTTTGGAACTTTTAACAAATATTACACGATGCATTGGTATAAACTGAGGATTAAATTAACCTTAAAAACTATAAAAATCAAGAAATACTATTTTAATGCATATCCCTGTTTACCGCCTACCGACGCCACTGCTTGTAAGATTTATATTGAATATGATTTTTGTCTAATGAGTTTTATCAGTACCGCATCAATGCGTTTAAACGATAATTTTTAATGTGTTTGAACCCAGATTATAACGTTTACAGTATCAATTAAGAAAATTAATGATACCAAGATAGATAATATGGCAAAAATAATATAAATAAGACATAGAAACGGACGAATAGTAATTAGCGGCCTTGGATTGAAATATTTACGATTCGCAGATAAACTATTGTATCATCTTAATTCAATACGAACGAGATTAATGTAAACACATTAGAAGGGATACATTAACAAAACTCTTTTCGAATGTACAATAAAATACAATACAATATGCTGATGCTAATATATATATATATACAGGGTTAGTAAAAAGTCCCGGAACGGTCGAATAACTTTGTTATTTGAAAATTATGATTTCTAAAATTTGGTATGAAAAAATTGGTTAAAAAAAATATTAACTGTATTGCATAAAATACATTTATATTAACTATACCCCCATACCAAATTTCAGAAATGATAATTTTCAAATAACAAGGTATATGACCGTTCCGGGACTTTTTACTAACGCTGTATATATTAGCAATATTGTTGGTCTTTTAAAGTCAAATTATTCGCAAATGCACCAACGATCATTACTTTTGTTGTTGTTTGGTTCAGTTATTGATTTTGACGCATTTTGATAACTTAACTTCCTTGAATAATGTACTATTTAGAAAAGATAGAGATACCAGTGGCGGAGGTGTTGCTGTTTACAGTAAGCTTCATTTGAATATTTCACTTATGATTAGTAGTATCCCTTCATATGTGGAATACTTACAGCTATTATTAAAAGCTCGAGATTTTCGTACGTATGTTAGGTGTTGGCGATAAAAAAGCTCTTGATCTGATCGATCCTTTCACAACAGATACGGTTAAAATAATACACGATACAACTACTCTCTGTTAGATTGACTTATTGTTACTAATAATATTTGTATCTAAAAGAGAAACTTTAAAAAATAATGTATTTATTATTCTTAATGTTAATACTCTGGATGTTCCCAACAAACATCCTTCAATTAAGGAGATGTCAGCTAAGAAACCACCAGCTTTATACGGTTAACATACAATATCGAACTAATGATCAGTTTTGACTAATCAATCATTAATTAATGATTAACAAAGGCGGATGAAATTATTATTTTTTTGCAGAAACTAGACGGACTCGTGTTTTGTCAACTCTCGTGGACACCAGTAGACAACACGAATCCATTCTAATGAAACGAATAGACACGAGTCTATCAAGTCGCTGCAAAAAAGGAATAATTCCATCCGCGTTTGTCCTCTTTACTAATGATAAAGGCTAAGAATGAAGGATTCCTGTTCACTATCAGTTTTATAAGCAATTACTTAACGGAAGCAATTATTACTAACCTGACCATCAAAGGATTTCAATCAATTAAATAAACACCTTTCTCTGTCCCCAACTACTGTTGTGAGAATTACTCTAGTTGTATAACGGTCGGTCTCCCCGGCAGAAACGTTTCAACTTCAAAAAAATGCGAATATACCTACCGCTTATGCCTGACTTATTAATATTTTGCGATTGAGAGAAAAATCTTCTTCCATCAAATCACAAATATATACATTTACTGATGTCAATGTATTGCCTAAATACCAATATGGTTTCCGCTCATCTTACAACTATCTAGCATCAACATTAGCGAAGGTAATAGACGATACTATTTTGGTACTACTTGATCTTGGTCGAGCATTCGACACAGTACTACGCATCCTACGATACTTAGTGGATTTTCCAATACCTCTGCAGAATTACTAATGGTGTCTTACCTCATAAACCGATAGTAAAAATGAAATGTTTAATAACTAGCCATCGACAAATACGGTATTCTTCGTTTGTGGTGTTCCTCAAGGAGCATTTCACGAGTGTTCTTATAGTAGAACAGTTGTGTTAAGAAAGTCCAGTTTATTAAATGCGTGGAGGTGGAAGGATCCAACTTCGAGTATTCACTGTACATTGATGAATTTGATAGGTTCATAATAAAAATGATATTAGGCTTATTTATTCTGCATTTGTGTTACATGTAATTGTTTTTCTTCGATTTTTAGATATTTGAAACCCATATTACATTGGTGTATAACCAAAAAGTTAATAATATGCAAGGCGTCCCATTTAAAATCTGCTTCGCCTTTTATTGATAACTCTGTCAATATGGAAATATATTTTAAAGACACTCCATGATGTCTGTTTTATATTTTTTTTTAGCTTCGTATCTACAGAATAATAGCGATTTTGCAATTCCAAAAGTTTAAGACACCTGTATATTGAATCTACCGATATTCCGTTTCCTTCGGGGATAAGTAAACAACCCCAAAAAAGCCGCTCCTCCAGTTCTATTTAAACTACAACGGCGTCGAATAGAGAGCTATCCAATTCTGCTCAAAAACCCAATATTATTACAAATATTGCAGACACAGCAAATTAAAATTTACCGTGTCTAAATAGAATTGTAATAAAAATCACTAATTACCCAGAAAACATAGTTATTTGTTATTTGCGGAGAGAAAGTTGTCAAGTTGTGGGATGCAAGTGTCAGATATATTTTGACAATTTAACATTTCAATAGATCTAAATTTATCTTTTTTTTTCTTCGTAAAAATGGTCCGTTCATTTAAATACTGCTAGCTTATTTGCTTAACTTATTAAACATCCTCTAATTTCTTTTTTTTCTATTTCAGTGTGATCTACAACCACCCTGGTCAGTGTACTCTACGCATGGCACGACATTTTAATCGCATCAACCATCGGCAAGTGCCGTTTTCCGTCCGCATGATAGACACCATCGGACCAACACGTCTCGCGTCATTACGCAGACAGTTTAGTAGAGATCTGCAAGAATGGCCCAGCGCCCCATGGACTCCCAATGGCAACAGCAATACCAGAAGCCCTACTACAATCAGCAAAATAAAAACGTTACAACTTCCGTTACCAATCACCAACCTGACAGTGTCGTTACTACAAAAGACTTTAATGCAGTGAATGATTTAGATCACGGATGTAATGCTGATAACCTTGGAAGTAGTGAGGATAGTGATAATACAGGGACGACAAAAAATATCACCGTTAGTAATCGTTCTGTTGACACCCCGAAGCATAATTATTACGAAACGAATATAGTGAATCGTTCGCGCGAAATTGCTTCTATAGGATCAACCAACTCATCGCCTTACAAAAGCAAAGTGACAAATTTAGAAGGGTACCAGCAACAAAATAACGATTACCACGAAACTAATTTAGAACGTAATCATAACGATAGGGAACACTACAAAGAAAAAGAAACGGACCTTCTGCTAGGAAATGGGTTAATACCTTCTTTGAGGACGTCTAATTCAAGCACGAAAGTCAAAATCGAATCTCCGGATTCTGAAAAACCCTCCCTGCACGTTCAATTCAATAACGAAAATATCGATTCTGATGGATCTATCATTAAAGATCCGCCCAGCCCCACAACTAGTTTATCGTCCAATGGTAGCAGCAGTAGTAACAGTAGCTCGAGCAGTTCTAGCAGTGAATCAATTGAAATATCCGAAGCCAGACCACCAGATGGCGGTTGGGGTTGGGTAGTAGTTGCCGCTTCTTTCGTCGTCAATTTAATCGCAGATGGAATTACCTTCAGTTTTGGTGTTATCTTCGTGGAATTTCTTAAATATTTTGGCGAGAATCGTGGAAAAACGGCATGGATTGGAAGCCTTTTTATGGCCATGCCATTACTATCGGGCCCTATAGCAAGTTTTCTGACAGATAGATATGGTTGCAGAGCGGTTACTATGGTTGGCTCTGTTATGGCATCGACTGGATTCGTAATAAGCTCTATGGCCAACAGCATGGAAGTACTTTGTATTACATTCGGTATCTTAGCTGGTTTTGGATTAAGTCTTTGTTACGTAGCATCAGTTGTTATAGTAGCTTACTATTTCGATAAAAAGCGCTCTTTTGCCACAGGCCTTTCCGTATGCGGTAGCGGTATCGGAACGTTTATTTTCGCACCGCTAATGCAAGTCTTATTAGATACCTACGGTTGGCGAGGAACGACTCTAATACTAGCGGGACTGTTTCTGAATCTTGCCGTATGCGGCGCTCTTATGCGAGACTTACCGTGGACACCGAGCAGTATAAAATCTAAGAAGAGGAAAGAAAAGAAAGATATGAAGAAAAAGAAAAGCGCCTCCTCTGCGGATACGTTTTCAGTTAGCAATAGCACTAATACAGCTAGTGTTTTGCAACCAATCTTAGAGAATAACGAAAAAGAATATGACGATGACCCGATGAATCCTAATCGACTATTCAGTTCTCTAGTAAATCTACCCACGTACGTTAAAAATGGCGAAAAAGTACCGATAGAAGTTATAGAATTATTATCAACGCATAAAAACGTATATAATGTGTTAATGCAAAATTACCCGAGTCTATTAACTCCTTCAAGAAGCTTTAGCGACTCTGGAAAATTGCACGAAGTTCACCTTCAGAAAAACAACGTGCTTTCTCCGTTGGCCTGCGAAACGTCTACAATTCCTCCATTTTCCGCCCAGTTTCCAGAAGATGCTTTTCTAGGATGGTTAAAACGCACCGAAATCATCCCTCCGCGGATAAATCATACGAAGAAGCTACCACCAGCTTATTTGAAAGACCTACGCGTGCACAGATTGTCACTAACTTATAGAGGTGCAATGCTTAATATAAACAGATACAGGTTAAGAGCCTCTTCTTGTCCGGACATATATAGAAATTCGATGACTACAATAGCAAAGGAGAAGCATGACTGGTACGCAGGTCTTGTTGATTTCAAGAACTTGTTAGTCGATATGTTCGATTTTTCCCACTTTTGCGATCCGAAATTCCTAATTTTTGCCATTTCAAACTTCCTCCTATACACTTGGTATGATGTTCCCTATGTATATCTATCTGATAATGCTATAAGAATTGGTCTATCGGAAAACTATGGTTCGATGTTGATCGCGATCATTGGAATTGTTAATATGTTTGGAGAGGTAATTTTGCTGTTTGTTAATGATTTTTTCGTAGATTTTAACCCTTCGTTTTGATTTCAGATAATTTTGGGTTGGGCCGGAGACAGACCATGGATAAATCCTAGTATAATTTATGCAATATGCATGGGATTTTGCGGAGCAGCGACGGCTTTAGTACCATTGTTAACATCTTATTGGATGCTGGCAGCTGCCTCTGGTGCATTTGGTCTTTTCATTGCTGCGAATTATTCTCTAACATGTATTATACTCGTGGAATTGATAACTTTAGAAAGATTTACGAACGCTTATGGGTTATTGCTTTTAGTGCAAGGCGTTGCTAACCTTATAGGACCACCATTGGGAGGTGAGCGTATAATATAGGATCATTCGCTGATTATTGAAAAGAATATACTTATAACGAATAGTTAAAGCAATGAAATATGTTCTTTAATATGTTAAAAATATTTGGTAAGTACTTTGGATGCTGTCCGATATTGGAGGAATTCATCAAGAATTATTCCGTGCTATGAATCGTATACTATATTACAATGTTTACGTGTTTCTATTTGGATCAATGAATTGTAGATTTCCTATTCCTTTTTATTGAAATATATTAATGTAGATCTTATTTAGGATCAACGGGACGATAAGCATATTTTACGGGCAAACATGAGTCTATCTAGTCTCTGTTAATTTCTTGAAGCACACACAAGTTGGCGAACTTTACTAATAACTCTAGTAACTGATGATGTCGCCTTCCTTTTGACTTAACAGATGCCCAAAAGCTTGCTACAAAATTTATAAATTAACGTGTGCTAGATTTGCCTCAATTTAGCTCTTAATTAGCAGATACACTTTGAGATTATTACGTGTCATACATTTTCGATAACATTTAAGCTCGAGCTATTAAAAGGTCAAAGCGAAACTGTTATATTCTGTTCGATTGTCTGACTAAATTAAGAGACATCATCTTATTGGAAAGTAAAATTAAGTAAAATGGATATTTTCAGTTTCTCCCATATAGTTTTACAATTTCTCAAAATTTTTTGATACATGTATCTCCTTACTTGAAATCTTTGAATCACTAACTATAATAATTACTATTGTTATTACTCTCCATCAATTTCAAATAGCAAAAAAAATAAATAATAATAAAGTGAACTGGCACATCTCACTGGATACTTTAAAGCAGTATTGCGAACATCTGCATTTATGTCTTACTTTTCTTTTTTCGCTTTACTTGTAACAGCTACGTATGGGCCATACTGTAGAAAGTCAATTTTGTATTACAGTTATCTATTTGCTAACTTCTATAAATTCATCCATTTTCTTTTCAGGTTGGCTCTATGACGTAACAGGAAACTACGATCTCTCCTTCTACATGGCTGGTTTATTTATCGCTCTTTCTGGTTTGCTATTAGTTATTCTACCAGCAACGAAGCGCTACAGACGCTTCCAGACGCTACAAAAACAGCAGTCGACTAGCGAATTCAACTGCCACATCATTCTGACATCGTGCATAACGGGGAAGGTCTCCGAAACAAAACAGTCAAGTCAGGAGTATGCAAATCGCATTTGAAAAATTTACTGACCTGGACGAAGGAAGTTAATTATGAAAATACAATGATTCTATATTTCACCGCTAATGAATAACAAAAATAAAGGAAATGGAGTTGTAGTTGCTTAAATGAAATCTATAATTTAGCAGGAAACAGTATAATTCTAAACTTCTAGAGTTCTAGAAATTTTAGCAATTTTCAAAGTTGAATAAGAAAACGCTCGTTGACAACCAAAACTAACAGTTACGCTTTTAATGGAGAAAGGAATATAGCAGTGGGCGCATTGGTTACTACCGCTTACTATGCGCAAGTATGTGGTTATTAAATCGGTTTTGGTTGTCAAGCGGTATATTTCACGTATATAAACCAAATTCGTATCTAGATTTAAGGATTTCCATTCAAATTGCCGCTGAATAAATAAGTATTCTACATAAGTATTTGCACAGGCTTGTAGTGGCTCTGTAATATTATTGTTCCTTTGAAATTTTGATCTTTTTAATACATAATATCGGAAAAAAAAAACTAGTAGTATTAGCGGATATATATAATATTTTTGAAATAATTTGCACTTGGGTACCGTAGAACAAGAAGGTAAATAACTCAGGTTCCACCACTTTTAACAAAATTATATTTGTCTGCCTTTATTTACAATTTGAATGTCTAAATATAGGAATACTTTCTGTATAGCGTACTTCAAAACAATGGAAAACCATTGGATTGTTTCTTTCACTGTTTATTAGATAAACATACCTACTATTGCAAACAAAGAAATGACATATACATATGCGATAACGAAATTTAGTAAATGATTTTTTTTACGTAGTATCGCATTCACCTCTCGTTTCTTAGTAGTCATTTGAGAATATACATTTAAACCTGTTGCGCCTTCTCTCAAGGTACAGTAATCCTTCGTGTGTCGCGGATCCACCAAACGTATGCGTACGTTGATATTGAGTAAATTTTTACTGCGTTTTCCTAGATTCTAGCGTGTACGAATTCATAAAACCTTCGTCGTACATAGCTTTAATATTGGAACCGAACCCGCGACAATGACGAGGGATTATTGTACTAGTGGCTAATTTTATGCTTTGTAAATACTTTTAATATCCAAAAGTTATTGTCATTAATAAGCCTACGTCAGATCTTTTATTATAAAGAATACCTTTCGTTTCCCTGATTCAAATATCGTTATTTTTGCATTTTTTCTAGTTATAATTTTGTCCTTCTGGACCTGGAATTCAAGTAGAAGGCTGTGTTGGTGTTTATATATTAAAGATAGTAAAGATCCGAAGTATTTTTTTAGAAAGAGATTATTTTAAGTTTCATAGGTTGGGATCGTTGAGGTATTTCTTAGGCTATTAAACGAGTATTTGTACCTAAACGATCTCCTACCAATTTTTTGTACAATTTTGTAAGCATGACTGTGATTATTCTCAATTCAATGTTATACTCATGTTTGCGTCGTGTCTAATTTTATGTTTGTTTTCGATATCCGTTTAAATCGGTTTCATTCACATCTTTACGTTCTAGTGTTGATAGATACAGTCATAATTTGTTTGTAATTATTGTATTGTAAATTTGTTTTTTCACAAGTACAATGTCTTCTGTATATAATGTAAATGTATGATATCCTACGATACATTTCTTCCTTTAGTTCTTTAGAAGTTACAAACGTTGATCAAATATAGTTCAATAAAATTTGTTCGAGAAACAAAAGTTTTATTTTATACACGTTTCGTTTATTTCAGAGAATCCACACGATCACTATCGAAAAGTTAATTCGATAAATAATTCCATTGGATGCATAATTGGACAAAAAATTTATTGAACGATTGGCTACATTTTATGTGGCTTATTCGAACTTATAGAGGTGCACTAATGCCAATGGCACTCGTGGCCAAATTTACATTGGCAAAAAGTAAATATGCATCTTACTTTGCGACAGAGTTCGCACTTTGAAGTTGTTCAAAAATGCAACGCATCGCAACCGCAAATCTTTTACTAGCGTGCCTAATTTTAAGTTGTGGTAAACTTTTATTAGCCTCGGGTTTACGGAAAATGAATTAAATACTTAATCGTGGAATTACATCCTAATCTCCGATTCACTTGATCTTCACTAATCTTTTGCAAGCAACTTTAGTCACCGATTAAATTAATTCGTGCTTAAGGTCACGTGTGACCTGATATTTCGAAATATTAACGAGAAAAAAGTAAAAGTTGCTGAACTGTATGAATTTAATAAGAATTTCTTTAAAATAAAACAGCCAATCGCGTAAATATAATTACTAACCCACCCAAATGTCACTCTAATTCCAATTACTTAATCACGGATTAAACCAGCTCAAAATGTACACAGTAATTAATTTAGTCACAAATTAAACTAAATGATGATTAACTTAATTCGGAGTTAAAGATTGTTCTGTAAACTGAAGTTTGATAGGCGTAGCGAGAGGGGAGCCTGGTCATATGATATCTTATTATAATACCGAGTGATTTATTTGCATTAAGTTTTTGTAAAGGTAAACAGGGATGGGCGTGATTTTTACTAGAAATGTTTACAGATCAAGGGTCGCTCTTTATTGTAGCCTAGAAGCCAATTTAAATAAATTGTATCATAGACACTAATGTAGAGTAGTGAATAGCAAAACGTCGAAGGTTTTTCGAATCATTGAAATTGGATGATATCAGTATGTCAACTTCATATTAGTTTGCCTTTGAGTAATCACTAGTCTGTGGTTGGCTATGCTCGCTCATATTACTACCGTGGGCCGAATGAGGGGCCAGCGTGTGACTAGATCTATATTATTTAGCTGTGTGACGCACAAATTAGCGTAAAATATCGGATTATGATTCTTAACAGGCGATGGCTAATAATACTAGCCTAGCTAATACTGCTAGTAAACACTTAGCAAATAACTTTAAAGGAGGGTAACAGGCAAAACAAACTTTTGGTATGGTGAGCGGTCAGGCAACAAGTGATAGAGATGGATACGCTATAGGATCGATGTCGAAAATTCTACTAGACTAGATCTAGAGCCTCCTGCTTGGTTGATACAGGAAAAACAAGAGACAAAAAACCGCTCCGACGATTTGCTCGAGTTTTGAGTGTTACTCGCAAGGGTAAGACTTACCGAAGCATCAAGAGATTTGCGAAAAAAAGGATATCGAGGTATGACTTATGTTATTAAATGCAAATGGATCGAAAGAGAGGTCTCCTGGAAAAGTGATGAGATACAAATCTGGTAAAGGGATGGTGGTTGTACACGGTACCGATACTGTGCTGAATAGGAATTGAAAAATTCCACTATCTGAAACATAATTTGTCTTCCTGAAACTGTAAAAGGGGAATTGACAAAAATAGCAACGTCGATTTGAGTGCAACCTGTCTACATTTTTATAAAACATGAATGCCTAGTTTGTAGAACCAGCACGAGTCCAAGCAGCGTGGTAGACGCACCCAGGCTGGTGGTATCAATACAGGCCTTCTTATTTTAATCGATTTATCACCCTCCAAAGCGGGATGTTTAAACCTGTCAACTTTTAAGCAATATGCCGACTATCGTTGCATAGAATACAAATGCTAGAGAAATCAAATAAATTCAGCTGAGCAAAGATACTCCCCTTGAATTAGCCAGGACGAAGACAAACAGAAAAACTTCTTTTTTAAATACTTTCACTACCGAACAATTTCCGTGGATGTCCGCAACTTTATCCTTAGATGCGCAGGTTTCTATTTATCTATACTCTATGACACTTGATGACGCTCTTCGCTATCCGTTGGCATTTGACCTTGATGCGGGTGGTCCCCTTATATTGCCGTCCTTTTTATCCTCTGCACTTGTTCCTGTTTATATTCAGCGCTACGTTGCGGGTGGTCCGTCTTTCTCTGTTTAACAGACGCGAGATCGTATCTTGCATATCATTTCAGCTATATTTTCTCGAGCATGTGCGAGAGGCAACAGCACAGTTTAAAACTTTTGTGTATTATTAACACAATATATAAAATTTTATAAATAAGTCTTAATTGGCCCTAGAAACATTAGAAGTTATTGTGAAAATGTGGAATATTGCGTTAATTATAACCGCATTTATTTACAAATCGCTACAAACAGGAAATTTCTCTACAATAAAACAAAATAGTATTATAGAAGATAGTTCAAGCATATATAAAGATTTTACTGCAAATTTCTTCACCGAATCTCATCGAGCAGATAATATAAAAAGATACAATAGATTGAAAGATAATCCTCATGAGAGATTTATCGATAAATCGTTGGTGAATTACTGCCTAAAACCAGCAAAATGCCAGCAATTAAATTATACAAGTTGTATGGGTACTAAATTACCTTATCTTTCATCTACGTTGAATCTCACCCATTTAGTAAGCCAAGAGGAAGTACATATGAATCTACATTTTTATAAATTTGCCCGATACATACCAATGTGTTGGCCTGCCATACAACCTTTCCTATGCGCATGGTTTATGCCTCGCTGTGAAAACGATACAGTTTATTTACCATCGAAGGTGATGTGCAAAAGTACACTTAGGCCATGTAAAATATTCTATGAGTTAATTCAGATGTATCCTGATTGTGAGGACGAAACATTATTTCCACCAACATGCAAGAATGATATATTAGAATTAAAATTTAACAATA
This sequence comes from Oryctes rhinoceros, assembly GCA_020654165.1. Lineage (NCBI taxonomy): Eukaryota > Metazoa > Arthropoda > Insecta > Coleoptera > Scarabaeidae > Oryctes > Oryctes rhinoceros. The sequence continues at coordinate 14,799,918 of JAIOKQ010000230.1, read as the reverse complement.
CCGAGATGTGTATGGAACCTTTAGTTAAAACAGATCAAGTTGAATCTTTTCATCCTGGTGAGTCTCTAAATAGTATTGTATGAAATATAGCAATTTTATAATTAATTTTTAGATATTGAAGGTTGCGGTCTTTCTTGTAAAGATGCGTATTATACAGATAACGAACACAAACAAATTCATAAACTTGTAGGATACTGCGTTTTAATTTGTATCTCCCTCACATTATTTACAGTGATAACATTCCTAATCGATTGGAAAACGGCAAACAAATACCCAGCATTAGCTATATTTTACATAAACGTATGTTTTTTGGTATCGTACAGTGGATGGATGATACAATTTTTAGGGATGGAAACAAGAGAAGACATTGTCTGCAAAAAAGATGGAACTCTTCGAAAATCAGAACCAAGTGCCACAGAAAATCTATCGTGTGTTATCGTTTTTGTTATGGTCTATTATTTTTTGATCGCTGGACTCGTTTGGTTTGTTATATTCACATATTGCTGGCATATGAGTTCACTACAAGCATTAGGTAATATAAATTGAATTATTAGTAAATTTTTGCTACATGAGTATGTTGCTTTCATCTAAGAAATGTGGTCCTATACAGGTGATGTATTACCTAGAAGACCACAAGAGAAAGTAGTACGATAAACATTCCTGAATAGTGCACATATCCGGCTTGTAGTAAAACTGAACATACATAACCAACCTCCTTAACTAGAAAATATCACGTTACTAGATCTATATTTTTCCATATTTTATAATGTTATACCCATTTTTTGCAAATCCCCTTCGTGTTACATAAATTAAAATATTCATAACGCCCTTTTCGCTTTTTGGTTATTTTAGAACTGAACTTTTTTTTATTATAATACAAAAAAAATAAATGTACAACACAAAAATTAATATATACGAGGATGATATGATAAGTATCTATATTTGGGGACAGATGGTGCTTTGTGTGAAAATCTGCAGTACCGACTGTGAGTATTATACTTTTTATCAAAATTGCAGACCTCTGTTGCGTCATTAGCGCAACATCTATCTGAACTGAATTTGAATCTTCTATCTGAACGCAATAAATAAATTAAAAAATCACTGGACTAAGTATATACCTAAAGCTACAAGGAGATTTTGTCAAGAATTAAATTTACTAAATGTATCGTCTTCAATAATACGTACTTTTCGTAGCATCCTCGTATATGGCTTCAATCAGTGAATTTTGAAAAATTGGTCTTTGCTTGAGTTCACCGATGCAATTAAATGTAATTAATTATTTTAAAACTAAATTATTTTCCAATTTCATTGTTGCAATCACTAACCTCAGTTTATTTTTTCAAAGGTAAAATTCAAGAAAGAGTAGATAAGAAAAGAGCATATTTCCATTTGATATCGTGGAGCTTTCCATTAATACTGACGATAACAACGATGGCTTTGGGAGAAATTGATGGTGATTACATTTCTGGCATCTGTTTTGTTGGTTTCATAAATACAACGGCAAGAACAGGACTTCTGTTAGCTCCATTAGCAGTTGCTATTAGTTCTGCTGGTTATGTAATTATTCGAGGTAAGTATTACGATTTCCATTAAAAAAAAAAGCAGTCATCAATCAAATATCACTGCCTAAAATTGTGAGGTCTTTTAAGTAAAATTAAAACTAATTTAATTTGTTAAATGACTGTAAAAACGAGTTGCGCATCGCGAAGTTAGCAGAGATTAGATCGATCCGTGTATATTCGTCTCACGAGAATGGATTCGTGTTGCCCCGAGAGTCAACAAAATACGGGCCTGTCTAGTTTTTGCTAATTTCGCAAAGCGCACGAAAAGTGTCTAAAGACGTATTTTACTATTTAATTAAATAGAAAACTTCAAAATTCTACGGTCGCACTTTCCTGCCATTGTATTAATTCTTAGGTAGAGACAGAATTAGAATCTCGAAAGAAATGGCGTTATCGTATGATCATTCGATTTGAATCTTAGGTCGTCACACTAGCCACATACATTAAAATACATGTCCATTAAGTTGTACAATAACAATAATTATTTTTCATACAAGGTTCATTTATCTATACTTTTTATGTTAATTTTAGGATTAATTTTACTTATCCGAGTGAAGATTGAAAGTCGGGATATTATATCTGTTCACTCTAGCAGAAAGATCAGATCGAACATAGTACGGATGGGCGTATTCGCTCTTTTTATGTTTGTCTTTTGCATCATTACCTTTGTCTATCATGGCTATCGATCGATGAATTACGAGACTTGGGAGAAAAGCTTACAAAGTTACATCTGGTAAAAAAAGCGAAGTAGTCCCCCAAGTTTTCCTTTAGCGCTAGTTGTTTCTTGCAGGTGTAAAATTATTAGCTCTACATCTGGAAATACAAACTGTAAAATGCAAAGCCGCCCCAGCGTAGCGATGTTACAACTTCAATTAATCGCTGTGTTTGGAAGTGGAATAGCAATGGCCTCTTGGATTTGGTGCGGCGCAACTTTACATTCATGGGCTAGGTATATAAGAAGGTAAGGAACATCGGTATGTTTCCTGAAGTAATTGTTTATTGTTTTCTTAATTTTTTAAATCATCCAAAAATATTGTTGCAGAAAATTTCATTGCGAAATAGACGAACCTATGAAACTCCAAAAGCATAAAATTATAGCCCAAGCTTTTGCCAAGCGTAAGAAATTCAATCAAGATGGTAGAATTTCAATCGAGTGCCAAAATCATACTGACCCGGTTGGGTTACATTTCGACTTAAACAGCGCGGCAAGTAACGAATTGAGCACGACGTGGGCAGCTAATTTACCAAGACTGGTAAATAGAAGAGGCGCGGTGCCAAATGAAGTGCCATGCTCGGTGTCCAGTAATAACCAATCGATTGATTCCGAAATGAGTTACTCCGTTAGGCACGTTAGTATCGAAAGTAGAAGAAATTCAGGTGATAGTCAGTTATCCGTACAAATCGCCGAATTGAAGGCAACGAGAAAGATAAATGGCCGAAGACATAGAAATCGTTATCGACACAAGAAGCATAACTTTCGTCGAGGTTCAAGGGACTTAACAAGAAAATTGTCGAAAACTGGATTGAAGAGGGAAAGCAGTACTAGTTTAGAATCGCATCTTGGTGCTCAACTACTAAACGTATTATCAAATAATTCTAATTCTACCAAAAATTTTGCGCCAAATTTAAAAAGACGTACGGGAAACGCCGGATTAGACGGGCAACATATCAATAATCTCCTTTCGAACGGGAAACTCGTGATTCCTTATAACATTAACAATATCAAAAGTGGGAGTGAAGACGAAAATGTTTCTGTTACGTTTTCCGAAAGCAAATTTAACGTAGTAGTAAGCAACCATAATTTAGATCTAAATGATCAGCTGGTAATGAAATCGTTACGTCAGGGACTACATATTGAGGAGATGAGATCGTCGTCGGACAGTGAAGACGAGGATGCAATTAAGAAAGATTGCGACCAAGAAAAGCGGGACTCACGATCAAGTAGGCGGTCAAGGCGATCAAGACGATCAAAAATCCAGTACCCAACAGATGACGACTCGGATTCGTATGATGACGACGAAGACAAGAATTGTCATAGATCTGACGATAGTTCTTCGTGTCCCGAACTAAAGCGGTTAGTTCAAAGTTCGTTGAATTCTGGAGCATCCGTAGGGTGTTATGAAAAAAATCGAGGAAGTAAACAATCAAAAACGTCGATAGATGTCGCTGTACAAGCGAATGCTAAAGAGATTATGACGCAAACGGCGGCATACAAGGAGGAGCTAGATAAAAATAAGCACAAAACAAAACAAACTAAAACGAAAGAAAACAAAAAGTACAAACGTGCTGACAATAAATATAAAGAAGTAACAGAATGCGAAAAGATGAAAAAGTCAAAAGAAAAGTATAACAAATACGGAACAAAGGAAGAGCAGAGTACATTAAAATCGTAATACAAATGGACCTAATTTTAGTCCTTTTGTATACATTTCCAACTCCTCATTAGTGACTTATCGAAATAATTACACTAAATGTGTATTTTTTTTATATTTGAAAAGAAATACGATCGATAAAAAAGAATATCGTTAAAATAGTGAAGGGATTATTTAATTTTAAAACACTGAAGACTGACGTTACGTAAGCAATTAAAACTACAAGTAGATATTGGTGCACAAGCGAATATAAATAAAAAAATAAAATATTTGCGCGAATGCGGCGCGTAAAGGAGAAGACAAGAAAAATCAAAATGTGAGAAGGTTAAAAAATTCGAAGAGAAATATTAACAAGAAACATTGGAAGAACAAATTACATACTGCACTTTTAAATACGTTCAATTTTATCCTTTGCATGTAGGTATCAAGATCTAAAAAACAGTATGATTGATAGAATAATATTGTTCAGATAGTTTAGGCCTTATCAAATTTCAAGATACTTCTTAAGACTGATTTTATATCTTACGAATTTTACGATTCATAGTAAACACATCACAGCGCTTTTAATATTTATGTACTATTATTTACTCTGCAATTACTTTTGTGATAACCGTATTTTATATAAGCATGTATAATCTTTTTGTACGAGAATAAAATTGATGTTAGACTAATTGAAGTAGTATTTCCAGTTTAAACACTTTCAAATCAGTTTTTGTTACCCGATAACCAAAATCACTAGAAGGAAAATTGTAATCTGGGATGTGAAAGTTGCTGCATATGCCTACTTATATTTAATGACGCTGTTTCATGCATCCGATTCCTTAAATATAAACTTTGCTTCCTTTTTCTTTTTAATTTTGAATGGCAACTATTGAACACCGAATAGAAGTAATATACTTATTATCTGAAGATGTAAAACACAAATCTATGATTTAACAGGTAAGTCATTGGCCAGATACATAGTTATGAAGTATGCCAAATAATACAATTCATTGCTTAGAATTACTTCTTTCTTTATCGTAATAAATTGATAAGTAAAAGCCTACGTTTTGTGTTTTTATGTTTTATTAAATCTAATAGCAAAACATTTATTGTTCTTTAACTTCTCGTAAACGTCTAACTGCTGATCTGACTGTGGCTGCTGCAGTGGTGGAATATACCCAAGCTCCTCCTGCTACAACACGTTTACATCTCTTGCACGACCATATTCCTACACAACTTCTTTTCATTGCATCCTAAAAAGTAACAAATTTACGTTAGTAGACTCATCATTATTTTACCTTCTAATTTTTACTTATTCTATTACACATAGCCTAATTCGTGTACTTTGGTTGGATACCCATCTTGTTAGGATAGGTTAGTTAGTGATTGTACTTAATATTATACCTCGCCATACCCTAGATAATTTCAAAAAATTAACACTTTCCAGTGTATAGTTTCTTTGTACCAGCTTATAATATCTCACATTATTAGTACGATAAACGGCAAGGTCAGCTGTTGAAACTACAAAAGAACAAATTGGAATCCCCGAAGAAGAACCTGGTTCAAAAGTAGAAGACGATCAAATTAGCGAGAGATTGGATCCAGATACTGATCAAGAAATGAAAGAAACCAATCTGATTGAATATAGATTAGAAAACACTGTTATTACTCCAAAAAATATATATTTACGTACGAGATAGCCATTACGAAGTGGTCTGGTTTTTATGCTGTCGCAGCAAAGACAATATCAAAGAATATTAATGTTCAAGAAAGGCATGTGATCAACAATCAATTGGTCCTGAGGGGATTGTTTAAATCATTTCAAAATTCTAACCGCAATATTACTTTGAGATAACTGGTTTGCGAGTTATTCACTTGCTTCAACCAGTTAGATGGCTAAAGTTTGCTTTAACATTTTAAGCCAATTTGCCACGTTTATTATGAATTCAGAATTGTGTATTGAAATGACTTAAAAGTAAACTAGTTCAACTGAAACTGAAATGATTGGGTACCAGGAAAACGTAACACATATTTTATTTTTACGTTGTCACTAACAAAATAAAACACTAATATCTGATAGCTATATAATATATCATAAAATTTTCTGTTATTTGTAGATGATTATAAGCAATTTCCAAATTTTCTACTTGGTCTATTAGTATTTTTCATAATCTAAGAGGTTATGTTACACATTTTACTATAGCATTTCCCAAGTCTAGAATATATTTATTTGGTTAATTAAGCCCGTGTAGGGGGTGCAATAAAAACCCGATGAGAATTGCCGTTAGCAATTAGATATGTTAGTTACAGGGATATAATTTTTATGATACATATCAAAACATTAGTGTTATTTACCTTGCCACAGAAACTGCAGGAATATTTTCCATGTTGCGTTATTTCCATTTTCTTCACCATTTTACGTAAGGAAGCACCGTAACGTGTTCCATATTTTCCAACAATTCCTACCTTCTTGGTACGTTTAGCCTAAAACATTTTCAAATTTACTACGACATAACCTTAAAAGTATTAAATGTTTATAAAACGATGAAAATAAAACTATTTCAAGAAAAATATACAAACGCAAGAACTGTGAAGCTATAACCTTTGCACAAGTTGAGAAATATTAGCCCTAAATTTACGGATGTTCTAAATTTTTGAAGAAATAAAATGCTTACCATTTTCGATTAACTTTTCTTGACAGGCGAAAATTAAAAAAGAAATTCGAAGAAGCACAGTCGCTTTATTCTTTTCTCACTAGAGGGTTTATATGGTACCAATCGGTGTTACAGTTGTCTATAATTGTAGGTTCCTATAATTATTAGTACCTATCTGTGCTGAAACTACAAATATTCTTAGTATACTAATTAATTACAATAGATGGCTCAATTATAATTTATTATTCCTCAAAGACTTAGTAACTGAAATCACGAATAAGGAGATTTACAGATATGCATCTTATTTAAAACTTAAAAGATCTTGTTAATCTTCCTATAATAATTCATTTTACAGGTATGGGCGGCGCCTCTAACATAAATATTGTATGTGCGCTTCTATGAGCGTATTCTAATTTAACATTAATTTAAGATTTAAGAGAAGTTGTTTTTGGGGGTAGATCAAAACGTATTCTTTTGATCTACCCCCTTCTTTTAATCAAACATGTGAAACTGTTTGATTCACATGTGATAATGCAGAAATTTAGAAATACAACGCTAGCACTTCTCTTACCGACATCGGCAAGAGACGCATTACTCTTACGAATACCACAGAATATCTTATTAATTCCGGATTGGCGGGAAAGACTTTGGCATTTTTGGTGGCGAATATCTTATTTCCCAATTGTTTTGTATTTGCTGTATTATTTTTTTAACATTTACAATTGTAGCAAAAAATCAAGAAGAACGAAAAAGCTTAATACTTTTAATCTTGTAGAAGAAGTATTGTACATATACCGGACTATTCACGTTATTTGAGACGTAGAATTGCGGCTGAATTATTTGATGTTGATTTTTTTTTTTTAAGTAGATAGGGGCTTAGAGGTACAGTTTTAAATTATGTTCATAATGTACAAAATGTCTCAAAAAATACAGTTTTTTATGGAACATCCTGTGTAGCATTTCATTTACGGTTTCTAGGATCGACATAAAAGAAAGAAGATTTTACCTCACCTAAAACCAGCGGTTATTGAAAGAATTTGTAATTTATGAAAATATAATACCAGTTTTAATCAGCAAATTTTAAACGTGTTTTTCCTCTTCTTAGACCAAATTCATGCCACTTCAATTTTCTATTGTACTTGCGAAAAAATTATTAACATATACAAGATGTTCAAAAATGAAGGCTGAATGTTAATATATTGTATTTTTGATAAGTTATTTATCAAAAATACCATATATATTTGCAATTTGTTTGATAGCCAGTTACAGTGTTCTTTTTTTTTTGCAAATTGTCCATAAACAAGAACAGAAGAATTTCATTTAAATATATTTACAATGTTGCAGGTTAAAAAAGAAGATGGTAAGATGAAGATAATGTACGTCATAAACGAGGAATTGGTTTCCAAATATTATTACCTCGTCTAGATGATTATAATTTAATTCAAAAATTCCTTTGAAAATGCAAGGTCAGATGTTCTTGAAACAATTTCTTCTGGTTCTCAGCGAACAGCAAATCGGAGAATCAAAGTGAATTAAGCTGCCGTGTTGCAGCAACAAATACACAATACGGGAATCTGATGGAGGATTCAAGAAAGATTTAATTCAATTAACATCATATTAACAAATTAGAAAATATGATGCTGCTAGCCATAGAACACCGTAGAATAAATCTCGTAGAAGATGTATAGGTTGAAATTACATAGATCGTATATCAGATTTACTAATAGAGAACAACTACAGGAATCTATTGAAAATACTTGGGCAAACTTAGTTGAAAAGTTATTTTAAACATCTCATTGATTTTGCACCTAAAGGTAATTGATGTGAATTTTTTGATTTGCATTAAAATATTACCTGATATTTGAATTGTCTTTCAACAAATGGTTAATAAAGTAACGTTTATATTAAACAATAAAAATTTTGACAATGTGTACCTATGAGACTAATCTCCATCGTACTTGTAATTACTCACATTTCTGCTGTACTTAGTATACCGTAAAAGTAATTTATTTGTACAGCCTTTCGATAAATCGATCAAGATTGCTCCAACTCCGAGGAAACAATGTGGCTCCTTTCTCTGAATCTTAAGAGTGCAATAGATAACTCATTCCAAGACTGTGTTCATGGTATACGCGAATTGTTTGTTAATTCGCCATCTATTTGCCGTAGCTTTTTATGCAAAATTTGATAAATTCATCCAGATGGTGTGCAAAAACTGGAATAGTTCTTACTTTATTTATCGCAAAAATAATCAATCATCAAGTATGAAGCGAAAAATATTACAGTTCCGTGTTTTTTTTTCGAGTATTAAAAACTTGGTCCAATTCTCAAATTTGTCTTAGTAGGCATTCGTTGTTTTTCTTCTCTTCTACGGAGTCTTTCGGCAGTAATGAAATTTTATCAACGTCAAACTTGTTCTTCTTCAAACTTGAAAGCGATTTGTTCGTGTTCTGGTTAACACACCATAATTTGTGCTTTCAAAACGTTTCTTAAATAAACGTGGAAAAATATTTTGGAGCATGTCCGAAAGAAAAAAGATTTATTGCTAATACCACCGAGATTGGTACTATTAGAAGAAGATTACGCGAATCATTGTTTTATCAAACAATGGTAATCCAATTAAACTTTGCGATTAAATTTTTACTCCATTCTCAAAAATATGACATTTTGATATCGTTAATACTGTGAATCTCTAACGAAAGAAAGCCGTTTACATTTCTGTGGGAACGCTACAATCACTCATCTAAAATGCAAAAGTAAACTGCCGTTAGTTCAGAAAACGAACTTGAAATATATTTTACACGGTTTTATTAAATATATGATTGGATAAATATAACTTTTTGTTGAAATAAATATTTTATTTCGAAATAAAAAGTACAAGTTGCATTTCTTTAATTGACGTCCACTTAACGCGTAGGCTGAAGACAATTGCTTGCCTCCATAAAAAAAAATATTTGGAGACACGTACCGCACAAGACAAAATTATATTTAAGTAAACGTATTGTTCATTTTCTGCTGCGCACGGTACAATTATTTTAAAAGGAACACGCTGTATATTATCACGTTCTTGGACGCCTGTTTCATATCTTTTTTGATCGATGTTTCCTATACGCAACCAGCGTCTACAAGATAACCATTGAAATTGTTGCAATATCTGTCAGGCTGAATATCTAAAATTTGTCGTTTTTTAGTAAATTAAATACGAAAGTATGCTATAACGTTCTGGGACAAATACTATAAATTTTTGTATTTTTAAGGAAAAAATCTGAGCGTGCATGCAATGCTTTAACTAAGTCTATAAATTATGAATGGAGATATCGGAACGCAAAGTAAGCGCGATTAATTGTTGCAAACAAAGTCCTGATTAACTCTGTTAGTACAATAAATAACTAGATAGCGAATGGAAAAATGTATATTCAATATGGACACGTTCGATTAAAGCGTTTTTATTGTTGATTGTTAGAATCTTTTAATCGCTTTTTAAAACACCGAGCTTATACTCATGTACATACGTGCGTGTGCGTGGAGCTTAAAAAGAAAAACATATATTTTATTATTAGCTCGATAATGAATTCGAGTTGTTGTCAAACTAATGCAATCAAACTTAGGAAACAATTTTACAAATTATCAGAACAAGAAATCATAAGTTTGGAAATTTGAATAAATAAACTGGCTATTTTGTTCAATTTACCTCTTTTACGTAGTACGTAATTTTTAGAAAAAGCAACCATATGTACTTGAAAGCCTTTAATCTATACGCAATGAAGAATCCTTTATTTAATTCTTTCGTTCGATACTTTCACATCTGCATCACAAATTTTCTTTATTTATTTCCTAACTTTTGCAAAATAATCTTTCTTAATTTGCTCACGTTCTTCAAGAGAAATCAAATACGGTCTTATATCTTTTCTTCTTCGTTCAGATTGTATAGACATCCAGAAACCTTTACAGGTCTTCTAATTTTCAAATTTTATCTGGCATTTTTCTTCATCGTAGTTATTATCAATGGTAAATTCTGTTCCTTGGAACATGGATTGTCGCTTTCTTGGCTATGCTTTTGTTCCGGCATTTCTTAAATTAATTTTGAAAGAAATTAATTAAATACAAAATAAGAAAATAATATTAAGACAGCCATTTGTAGAAGTAATTATTTAAGCGAAGTTCTAGATAACACATGCTCTTTTCTAGAAATCTTGGAGAATTTATTTGTTACAAGTTCGAATATCCTGCATAAGATGTATGATGTAATCTTTATTGTTTTGTGGTAACAGTGAATTTCGAAGGTCCTCAAGAAAACAATTCCAGCAGCAAACGTTGCTAATCGCTTTCCTCGTACTATACAGCTTCTGATACTTCTTCAGGATCCCTTGCTCTTTATTAGGTTCTTTTTTTTTAATGGAAATATTCCAATTTAATGAATTGATCCAATTTTAGCCATTGCCGTCATACCTTACTTTAAGCATATCAAGACAATATAAAATTAAATGATTTGAAAATGTTCCTTCGGATGATTTATTCTTCTTTTCTCGTTTCGTCCAAAGCGTATTTAATAAATCTCTGCGAAAATCTGAAACAATCCGTGCGTTTTCATAAAATCCAAATGTATAAATATCTAAACCTGTTGTGTATACCCAATTCTGTACAAGTATTTATGAAGATTAAGGGAAACAATATTATTAAGCCAAGATGGATATTTGAGCATTAAAAGTTTATTTTTATGAATTTACTCGTTATCAGGACATTTCGTTTTCTTATATAAGCACGCTTGCCTGGTTTGAATTCACAATTTCACAGGGCAAGATGAAGTTTATTCTGTTGACTCTCGCTTTGTGCGCTTGTGCCTACGGTGAGTATTTCGATTGCAAATGGCGCGGATATATATCATTGAATTGAAACCTTCCTTGTTTTCTAGGCACACCGACACCTGGTTATTTCCCCGCTTACCAAAATGGGCTTGAAAGAATTGTTGGTGGCCAACCTGCAGCGAGAAATCAATTCCCTTACCAAATTTCCTTGCAATGGGGAATTCTGGGACTTTTCCAGCACGTTTGCGGCGGTTCGATCATTTCGCTGAACAGAGTTTTGACTGCCGCTCACTGCATCACGGAAACACCAAACATTGGCAGTCGTAGAATCAGAGCCGGTCTTCTCTTGCTGAATGAAAACGTTGCCACAATGCAAACTATTGGAGTTCAATCGAACGTAATTCATCCCAGTTATGCCGGGTAACGTTTGTTGTATATCATATATTGAAATTTATCGAGGTTAATTGTGTCTTTATTCTAGTGGTGTTGCTCCTCATGATATTGCAGTGTTGAGGCTTGCATCCTCTTTGACGCCAAATGCTGGTGTTGCCATAATCGGCTTACCAGCTCCCGGTTCTATTCCAACTGGAACGGCAGTTCTATCCGGATGGGGTGCCACTAACGCCAATGCTAACCAGATGCCCAACCAATTGCAGTTTGCCAACAAACCAATTATGACAATTGCCCGTGAGTATAATATATTTACGTTCGTAATTTAACTATGCGATGTTAACAAACGTGTGAAATTGTCAAATTTATCTGTTTAGAATGCGCCAGTGCTTTGACTGCTCTCTTGGGCAATGCCGGACCTCTTGATCCATCCAACGTTTGCACCGGAGCCCCTGGTTCTGGAGTTTCCGCTTGCTCCGGAGATTCTGGCGGTCCGCTTGCGCAAGGTAACGCTGTTATCGGTGTTGTATCTTGGGGTATTATGCCTTGTGGTACAACTGGAGCACCGAGTGTCTTCGCACGCGTCAGCCATTACAATGATTGGATCCTTTCTATTTAAGCTATCTATGTTTACATAATATTGACTGTATAATATTTATATTCTCTTCAGCTATCAAAAACTATAATAAAAACTGAAATATGTTTTCATGAGTATGAGTTTATTTGACAAAATAAATTTATAAGCGTAATATAGGCTGCATTGAAAGAAAAAGTTGGTTGAACCAACCAGAAATTGGCGGACTTAATCAACAGCATACAGTTGGTCCTGTCAACCTACATTAGAATGTTGATAGAAAGCAAAAAAAAAATGCGTACATAGGATCAAAGTGAACACGTGTGCATGAGATAAGTACGATTCTGAATGTCTTATATCTATTTTCGTCTGTTGTGCGAAGCGAATTTTCTGGTTAATCTAAAAATAACATATTTTGATGGACAACCAACACAGATATTTGTCTGATTTAACAAAAAAAAGATGAATCCAAGATTGCAAGTTCTGTTAACTTGCGGGGTACGTTGGATATACTCGCTCGAGTGTAAAAAAGGAAAAATGTTTCGAAAACATATTTTGATAGTCGAATGTGCAATATCTCGTGGTTTATTGGATGGATCAATTCCTTTCTTTCAGCGTGCCTCACGAGCAATGCTTTACCTTATCAAGTTCTTTTTTCGAAAACTAACCACGTCGGTACGTGGATCTACCTTCTAAAAATATTTCGTAATATACAGAATGTTCCAAAAAAGGGTGGAAGATCAATGCTATACCTCTTTCTAAATTGATTCACTTTTTTTAAAAAAAGAAGCCCGCATTTATCTAGTGATGTATCTATCACTCATACAGACATTTCAGTTTGTTTGTAAAAATAGACCCGATTCTATCTAGTCGCTGCAAAAGAGTAATAATCCTACCCGCCTTTGTCCTCTCCAATGATGATTTGAAGCTGATTTGATGGGTTAGCAAATACGCTTCGAGTAGCATATTTTCTGTAATCTATTTAAAAATAACTTGAAAATACGTAATTTTATGTTATCTTTGCGAAGCTGCTTTGTATTGGTAATAATTAACAATTGTCCGTTAAAACAACTGTTTGAACAATAATTTGTACAATAATGTTAAGTAATATACTAGTAAATCAAAAATGAAAGAAGTATTATGTCCAACAGTGGAAAACAGTTAATACATGTTGCATAAAATCAGGCGTTATTGAACAAATTTTAAGGTGACCTTGCCAGCATCAAGTAGGAGAATCACTTCTACGCTGCTAAAAAATAGGAGATGAGCATGTCAATAAATGTGCGAAAATATCATGTTTACCTGTTTAGCATGCGCAAATACTTTAGCTGCTTTCTTGGCCAATTCTGAATCTCTTGGCCCAACTAACGCTTATACTGGAACTTCTGATGCCGGAACTTCCGCTTCTTTTGGAGATTCTGGCGATCTATTCTAAAACGATCTACTTGCTTAGACTTTAATAATTCACATATTGTAACTAGATCAGCTTTACAAGCAAATTTTATTGTGATTTATTTAATTCACAATGTTGTTCATTAGATAGCCCTGGCGATTGCTTCTTCTAATTAGGGATCAAAAGAAGCATTATCACCGAACCACGTAGGTTTACCGGATATGGGTAGAGATATTGACCAACTCGAATTTACAGCAATCGTTAATTGTTTACAAAGGAACTGAACTTCGGTTCGATTTAGTGGCAGCTTTCAAAGTATCTGGAAAATTATAGAACTTAACGTTATAAACGGTTCATTTATGGTAGCCAACTAAATCATTTGAAGCTAAGCGATCTTTCCACTGACACGTTACGTGTCTTGTTTAATGATGCTATTCCACCACTATGGTCCCAATATTTTTTGAAAAATTGTTAATAAATAAATTATTATTAAATTAAATTGTTATTAAATTTTTAAAAATGTTAAAAAATAATATTGTAACAAGAGAGGATAAAGGCAGGTGAAATTATTCCTTTTTTACAGCGATTAGATAGACTCGTGTCTATTCGTCTCACTAGTAGAGAGGACAAAGGCCGGTGGAATTATTATTTTTTTGCAGCGACAAGATAGACTCGTGTCTATTCGTTTCATCAGAATGCCTACTGGTGTCCCCGAGAGTCGATAAAACACGAGTCTGTCTAGTTTCTGCAAAAAAGTAATAATTTCATCCGGCTTTGTCCTCAATAACTCTATAAGTTATGATTCTAAATAGGTTTTTTTTTAACATAACAACTTTAATGGGACAACATCAATGTTAACATTTTGTTGGGTTGTGACGCAGTCAAGCATCTTCTAAGAATACTTTCTGTTAACGTATTGATAAATTCTTGCGGAATTCTTTCCCATTCTTGTCGCACCACTTCTGCTTATTTTTTTTTCTTTTTGGGTCTGGTACTTCATACGCGTATTTGATGATAACGCAGAAAACGTAAAACTCAAAATTAAATTCGGGTATTTATTTATTTGCAGATAAGTGCAGCATCTGTTTAAATACAGTTAAATAAAGTGCGTTAATCCGCACTAACTCTACTTTATCATACCTATAATAATTGTAAATCGCAAAAAATCTCGCTTTCAAGAAACTATAGCAGAGGCTTACAAAGAATTTCCTGAATCTTTAGTAAATCTTCGTTATCTGTCGGAGATCTAGCCACGATAACAATACGGCTTTAGTTTTCCATATCAAAAAAAATGGAAAGAGCAAATTTTGTCGATGTTTCGATGATATATGACAGTTGCAGCGCATCCAAGCGAGGCGGAACCTCCAGAAGATTTTTGTATCATCAAAGGAAGGATTTCTTGTAGCAGGTGTAACGTAGTACGCATTATTTGAAGCATTGTTATTACCCGATATTTAAAGTGATGAGTTCCTTCCTTCCGAATATGGTGTGATACGTGGTGGCAGAAATGTTGAACCGATCATTGTTTCACGTAGCGGGGGTTGATGTTGTGATTTTTTTAAATTTACAACGATACTAACTTATACGAATTTCGATTGCTTACTGCGGCGATGTTATCTCCAGATTATAAAGGAAGACTCTCTTTATTATATTTTAGTCAAGATTTTTTCACCTTGAGGATTAATGTCAAAAATATTTTTTCTCATGCTTCTTAAGTTTTACGTTGAACTTTCCTAAGCATATGATCAACATCTGTATAAGAAGTAATCGTTGTAAATTGCTACTTTTTTATAAGTTTAAGTTCTTTATTGTACCTACTGGTCTTAAAGGGAATTTAACTAAAGCCGAGCATAATATTAAATTGGAATACTTGAAATTATTATCAAGAACGTAACTTCGCTGCGGGAATTAGGCGCTCACACAAAAAGGATTAAATTCAACGAAAAGGGAGAATGTCAGATTCGGTTCTATCTGATTTATTAGGGCAGGGCATATAGATATTTTGCATTTTTCATATGTTTGTTTTAGAGCGATGTAGGCGACCAAATGGAGATACTTGTAAATAATATTTAGATTAGAATGATAGTTCGGCCGGTATGGTGGATAATGAGGAGCGTTATTTGCCATACTACCCTGCAGTCCTTATTATCGCTATTAACCAATTGAAATCTTATATTTAGGTACAAAACTCTTGAAATGATTATCACAATTCTGTACCTTGAAAGAGTTCTTGCAAAATTGCAAACGACATCGAATTACTTCAATTCCAAAAGGATGACGAAGCAGTAACCAAATATCGCCACATAAAGCTACGGAATGAAAGAACGAAGTTTAAAAATTAATTTTATAGTCTTCTTAGCATCAACATATAAAAATATTACGTAATAATGTTTAGTAGAACCATAGTTTTGGACAATAAGAGGAACGACACTAAATCAGATGGTATCAGAAGAAATATTATTTACGATAGTGAAACCACTATAACGGAGTAGTGTCACTACGCAACTTTTCAGCCCAATAATCTGTATCTTTAATTTCAATTGAATGTATCGTCTCAATGTGAAAATATTACATGATGTAAGGAAATGTTAATATTTTTCTTAATTTTTCCAACGCAATTCTTTAGTTAATAACAAATTTTTCAAACTTCGATAAGGACCTGGGCCTAATATCTAATGTACTAACTACTACAACACAAAGTTCTTGTTGCGAAGAAATCACTGAACTCAACACTTAGATATTAAACAATGATATCTAACAGTCCCTATAGACGATAATAATCTCCGGAAGCATGTTTGCGGCACATGATCCCATATATAGAATTAAACGAAATGGTGCGGAACTCATCAGAACTTGAGGAAAAACTTGAAAAAAATTGTTGTTTCGAAATCGTTTATACAGAAAAGAATGCAAATCTACGTTGATTAATTCTAAGCTGTAGATAGTGATGCAACCATCTAAATAAAAAAGAAATATTATTTAAATTGAACTGAAAACTTGTTAGAAGTAAGAAGTACGAAAAATAAAAATAGAAAAATATTAATTTATTTTTAAGAAGCATTGAGCGATATATTTCAGACATAGGTTAATCGAAAAAATTTTTTTTTCATACAGTATTCATAGTAACAACATTAATTTATTATTAATTAATAATAAATATAATTATATATATATTATATAATATAAAAAATATAATTAATAATAACGTTGAAAACGCTTGCGCTTTTCGCTTTGCAAAAGTTTCGAGTTAGACATCTAGAAGGGCCAAATAATAGCTTAATTTACAGTTAATCAGAATAACACAATTAGTTAACGTAATTTGTAACCCTTACTTACTTCTAAACGATCGTATATTTCGAAATTGTAAGTGTGGCAATTATACATAGTTATTGAGAAAGGAGTAGTTCTCTCCTGCAATTGTTTTTTAGATTATAAGATTAGATCAAACACTTGCAATTGTCGTAACGTACAGTCTACAAAAATACTTCTTGCGATTTTTAGCCCGATCGATAAACGTTTTATCTCTTAGTGAAATTCCTATAAATAGTGAAAACTAATTTACATTGGATAACACTGTTGGAGCCATCATGCAGGTTTTACTCGCACTAGCTTTCATCCTTACCGGAGCAGTTGGTAATTAATATTTAATAAACAAATATATTTTCAAGCCATTACTTAGTCGAATTATTAAAGTTTCAGCTGCACCATCGCTGAGAATTACCGGTGGTGAAGATGCTACTCGGAATGAATTTCCTTACCAAGTCTCCATGCAATGGGGAATACTAGGTTTATGGCAACATGTCTGCGGCGGATCCATCATATCCGAGCAGGTGATACTAACTGCTGGTCATTGTATTACAGAAATACCGTCCATCGGCAGTCTCAGGATCAAAGCCGGTCTTCTCAATTTAAACGATAACCTTGGTTCAGTGCAAACAATCTCCGTCAGGTCATCCGTGGTCCATGAAAACTACGCAGGGTACGCGAACGTACGATTTGTACACGAATAGGTATCTATTAAATATTCTAATTTGTCTTACAGGGGAGTAAACCCTAATGATATTGCGTTATTGAAATTGTCGTCGTCCCTATCATGGAGCGATTCTGTTCTACCAATCGAACTCCCATCTGCTGGTGTTGTGCCATCGGGAGTTGCACTTTTATCCGGATGGGGATCGATATCAACGACTCTATTCCCGATCATGCCCGATACGCTACAGAAAGCGGAACTGCCTCTTTTAGATTTGAATGTTTGTGGTGATGCTCTAGTTTCACTTTTTGGTACCTCCCAACCGTTAGCTTCGACTAACGTCTGTACGGGACCATTAACGGGAGGCATTTCAGCGTGTTCTGGAGATTCCGGCGGTCCATTGGCTCAAGACGGTCAAATTATAGGCATTGTATCGTGGGGTGTTAGTCCGTGTGGAAGTAACGGTGCGCCTTCCGTTTATACACAAGTCAGCAGTTTCGTCGATTGGATCAACCAAAATAGTTTGTAAATGGATATTACCATGTTAAATGCATCATTAAAGAATTAAGCTTGCAATTTTGAATTTTCATTCTAGTATTATTAATAGCATTACCCTTAACCACACTAAGTTCTTAATTTCTAATGAATATTGTTTTTATTTTTCAACAATTCACTTTTCTAGAGATGAGTGTGCACGTTAGAGCCTTTTCTAGTTTGTATTTTATATTAAATTTTGAGTTCTTAGAGTAAATATAACGTTTCACTAGACTTCGTTACCAACCCGCAAAAGATTCACGGAAATTCACGGATTCAGCAGCGCAATATCTCACAATGAAGGTTTCAGAGCGGGGTGGAAAGACCTGCCAAAGATAGCAGCTAATTTTTCCGATGATAGCCGAACGTCCAGTCCAGGCCGTAGTACAGCAGTAAATTGTAGAGATAGAAGGAAAATCATATCGATCGAAGTTTTATTAACGTGTTATTAAACGCGACACATAAAATTCGCATTCATAGGTCGTCGCACCACTAAAATATAGATTCCTTGCGAAGACCCCAACCTAAAAGCTCTACATAGAAAGATTCATATCTTGGGTCGTCCAAGACATATCACGTACGGATTCGATATACACAAAACATATTTATATGCGGTTCTACCACCGGAATACTATTGACTTACAAAGCGTCCCATGGATAGTTTACCGTACACAAGAAAAAACTTATAACTTCAACATTCCATTTAAACTTACTGAATCAACTATGCAGTTAAAGTTATATGAATATCAATTTCGCTCTATAATGCGGACGGTCTTGATAACTATATCGATGCCCACCTTGTAGAATCTAATTGTCATCATTGCCACTAACACTATGCTGCCACAGTTTAGATCTTAAAAAGCATCTTAAAAATTAAACTAAGTAGATAGAGGGAATGTGCGGAAGTTGATATGAATCGAGCAAATACATTCAAAAAGGCTAACGATTTACTGGACGTTCTATGAAAAAAGAAAAAGACGAAATTTGTATCATGTATAGAAAGAAAGTGAACACCCAATACAGGATATTTATTATGATTGGAACTGGTATCATCTTAAGGCACCTTGCTCCTAAAAGTCGACTATTATTAAAACGTTCGAATTAACGATTTTCGTGGAATATCGTGCTTACTTTAATTATGTTTTATTTGAAAACTCTCTCTTTAAATTACTGAGGGATCAGTTTTCGTTCACGTACATGCTAAGTATGCTGCTCCAACATGGATAATATATATTCAATTGTGTTGGTAATACTGACCAACAAGGCTTTTACCCTAAGTTAATAACTGGTGAAATTGAATAGCTTATATAAAACAAAAATGATTCGAAAAGCGGCAATATTGGTAATCTGGTCTACTGCAATAATGTTTATAAACTTTGTGAAGCTTTTGGAATACTTCATGATCCCAGTTCCTGAAGATTATTCATAGACTGATCAAAGACCAGCCTAAAAGCAGTTTTGTTGCATAATGGTAACCATTATCCTTCTATTCCGACACGTCATGCTGTTTCTATGAAAGAAACTTACGAAAATCTGAAAATTTTATTAGAAAAGATAAAGTACACAGACTATTCCTGGAATATTTGTGCAGATTTTAAAGTAATTGCAATTATTTTGGGTATCCAATCTGGTTACACCAAATACTGTTACTTTTTATGTAATTGGGACAATCGTGACAGGGAAAAACATTACCATAAGTAAGAGTGGCCACTACGACAACAGTTTATACCAGGAAAAGACAATGTACAACATCAGTCTCTAGTAGAAAAAGAAAAGATCATAATACCACCTCTCTACGTAAAACTTGGGCTCATGAAAAACTTTGTAAAGGCACTGGATCTCGAAGGTGAAGGTTTTAAATACCTTCGTGAAAAGTTTCCAAAATTAACACAAGGGAAACTGAAAGAAGGTATTTTTGTTGGACCTCAGATACGAGAAATAGTAAACGATCGAATCTTTGAAACCGAATTAACAGCGAAGGAAAAAACAGCTTGGCTCTCCATGGCACAAGTTTTCACGAATTTCTTGGGAAACAAAAAAGCTGACAACTATAAAACTTTAGTAACGGATATGTTACAAGCATTTCACGCTGCTGGCTGTAATATGTCCCTTAAAGTGCACATTCTACATTCTCACTTCGATTTTTGTCCGGAAAATATGGGCGACGTTAGCGATGAACACGGTGAGCGCTTCCACCAAGACGTCATGTGAATGGAAAAACGGTATCAGGGAAAATGGAATTCTGTTATGTTAGCAGATTACTGTTGGATGTTAAGAAGAGATGCCGTAGATATTGTTTATAAGAGACGGAGCAGTAATGCTTCACATTTCTAATTATAATAATTTGAAATATACATTAAATTATGATCTAATCTAAAAAAACCTTTTCATTGAAATATAAAAAAAATCGAGCTAACTTGACCTATTACCTTTTATTAAAATAAATGCATATATGTTTTCTATTGAAATCAGTATAAATTATTTTATGGCAAAATCAAAAGTTGAAATTTGTTGGCCAGTGTAATTTTTAATGTATTTCTACAATGGCGGACGGCATTTATCTATTGCTGATTACGAATAAAAGAAAGTAGTATAAAGTACTATTGCTGCCGTCAGCAACCTTTTATTAATTTTTTCGATGTTCAAGCATTAGATGATGAATAGGCGATCAAGTACAAAATTGAAACGCCTACAAGGACAATATTCCTTCCGCGCCGCGCTTCCAATATATCGCGTTTGTGTGCGACCACAAAGAAGAGGGTAGCATGTGACACGTTTAGATCTAATAATGAGTTCTGGCCTTATCGGCGCGGAGCAGGTTCAGTATTTACAATCCGTCTCCTATGTAGGTGATATCTGTAGTGGGTACACTCTAAAGTTACAAAGAAAATGCAATATTTTAATCTTATCAGATATACAATCAAATACGTATAGAAACGATAAGTCTATCGTCTCGATCGTATACTTGAACAAAGTTTTGCAGATAAAATAGTATTAAAAATAAACATTTACGTTAGCAAATTGATATAAATACAGCGCTAGCCAATGAACAACGAGTTATTTTATGTCTAAAAATATCCAACAATGTTATTTTTTAAAATATTTTATAAATAAGGAAAAAAGGGGCATGTAGTTGTTTAGTACTAATGTACGCTGTAAGATATTTTGAAATTATTTCTCTAAATAATTTGAAAATCTATGACAACAAATCTCTTTGAATTTTTAAAATATTTAGTAAGAATTACAATACGTTTATTTAATCCAATAAAATGTAGTTGCTCTAAAAAAAAATTGCCTTGATATCACATATTTCACTATACTTATTGTTATATGGACTATATACTTTTCTCCATGCAGAAGTTTAAACTTTTAGGTCTCAAAAAACCACCAACTCCTACACCAACAACCATCGGAGCAGTTGCCACAGTGGTATCTCGTACTGACGTCTTCATTACTGCCGGGGTTGTTGATTTGATCATTTTTAATCGACTTTTTTCCAGGTCATCAATGTCACTGATCGGATGGATTTACGATTGAATAATATTAGAGGAACAAAAACTTGTTGTTGAAAAACTTGACAATATAATTATTTTTATAACGTTTTCTTTGTTTTAGATATAAAATTAAGTATTAAGTATTAAGACCTGCTTAAAGCATTGATTTCCACTTGAAAACTCATATCCTAGTAACTATAATCAAAAAACTTAACAGCTTTGGATAATAAAATTAGAGCTTTCGCAACTAGGGTACTTCATCTCTAATTTTTATCTATTATTTATAACCTCATAAACGTCGGCTCTTATCTACACTCCAAGGTTCATGAGGTCGTTTTTTCTCTAAAAGTGCACAAAATAATCAACATTGTTATTTTAGGTTTGCTTCACTAAGTTACCATTTTGAACGTGATTGATAATCTTTTCTATTAGTAACCTATCATAATGTTGATCACATACAGCCAGCATTGTAGTAACAATATAGTAAAAATCAGTTCAATGTCGCAGGAGATAACCATATTTATTTTTACATAGCACCGTCGAACTTGCCAATTGCCGAATTTTTTTTTTTAGTTGCACTTTGGCGAACAATTGCAACGCCTGGTAACTATGATCCCTAACTTTCGGTACATCTAATCATCAGCCGCCATGTACGATACATGTTTGGCATCTCTTCACGACATTGACGTTCGCCCGCTCGATCTATATTGTGATCTTTAAGGTTGTATCATTACTTTGATAGATCCTGGAAGAACTTATTTAGAATCTTGTGACGATGACCGTGCTGCTATATATTGAAGTGGGCACTGTCGCAGTTGCCGCAGACACAGAAATATGTTTTAAAAATTTCGCGTATCATTTATTATTTGAAAAGTCATTAATATCGAACAGTCGCATAAATCAGCTAAACTACAAAAGAAAATGAAAAGCATTAATCAAATGACTTTTTGAATGAATAACTTAAAATTCTGCGCGAGAATGGTTGATCAACGTTATTTTACGTCACTATCATATTTCCTCTCAAAATATATTTTATTTGTCGCATTTCGTGATTCACCCTGTACATGAAATTCTAAAAAAGCCATTTTTTTGTCTTTTATTACTTTGTCCATGGCATAATCTAAATATCTGTAATTGCGTTATTTGTTTAAAAATTAATGCTGTTGTAATATATTAGTTGTAAAGCTAGAGCGTCGAAGGATACCATTGAAAACACCTAAGCAGAATTTTAGTTTGTAACAGTGTACAGAGTCATTTTCCAATTCATTCTCATCGTCCAAAATCAAATTAGGTGGTAATCCAATTTACGGCCAGTAAATTGAAACGAGGTGAATGGAAACGCGTCCAGGCGTTAAATGACATCCTCCAGGTTTGTATATAAGCAGACTCTGCACTAACCGAACCTCAGACAAGTTCCCAACATTGACGAAGAATATTCAAGTAAACCGAGTAAACCATACAAGGCACAACGGAACATATCAGACTTTTCTTTTATCACATACCATAACCATGTGGCCGGATACAAAGATGAAACTAATAACAATAGTATTTCTGGTTTTACTTTATTTTTCCGAAACAAACTGCTTCCTAGACAGATCATCGTCCAATACAAGAAACAACCAACTACGAACATCTGACCGCGGCGTAGAACGTTTGAAAGACTTCGAATCCCGACGAGTTAATGAAAGACGGTTAGATTCAAGAGAAACCTTCCGAAATTTGGACGACCGAGAAAGCATAGATAGAAATAACAACATAGTACGCTGGCAAAGAATTTCGTCAGACAGGTCCAGTAGATCAAACTTAGGTTGCCCAAAACCAACACTAACAGACAACGTTGCAACAACCCAATGGAGAAATGAAGGAAGGCCCGAACGACTAAGCAATCGTCTTATATCTGAGAACACTTACGGATTAGAACAACCAATTCAACGACGTAACCGAAGGGACATCCAACAAAATGATTCGCATACAATCCGGCGCCAGATCTTAGAATCCAGAGGAGATCGCATTGATGGATCTCGATCTTCTTCGAGGAATTATCGCCGCTTTTCCGAAAAAGAAACAGCTTCCGTGTCCAGAATTGATGCTAAAGGTAGGTCCCTTCGGTCCTCAAGAAATAGAAATGCTTTCAATCGTCCCGATGAGCGAAACCACGAGAGGAGTGTTAGAGAAATTGATTCTAACAGAATTCAACGACGAACAGAATCTAGGTCAGACGTCAATGAAAGATTTAGAGCCTCAGAGGCAACGGGAGAATCCAGAAGAAATCGTGTTAGAACAACTAGCTCATCTACAGTAACTGATCGCCGGCTATCCCAAAACGACGATAATTTTAACGCACAGCGTTTCAACGAGCGCCGTCAGATAACAAATGACAGAGAACTTGACTCTGTTTCTACTCTACGAAGAAATTCCAGAAATTCACGTAACTCTGAACGTTTGGAGGAAAGAAATACTCAGACTATTGAACGGATTTTGGAATCCAAGACAGACCGTCGAGGAATCGATCGCCGTTCCGCCGAAAGGAGAAGTTCTTCCAATTCAGATCGGTCCTATGAGCGACGTCAAAAACGGGACGCTGTAGAAATTGATACTAATTCGATTCAACGGAGAATCGCAGAGTTTCGACTAAGCCGCAGTCTAGAGAGATCTAGCAATTCCGATGAACGTTCTTCGCAGGCCAAAAACAAAGATCTCACTGGATCAGAACGTCGAGAAAGAGAAACAACTAGCACCATCAGAGCTCCAGAATCCAGGTTAAATAAAGTAGAGAGAAGAACATCATTTCCAGTAATCCGCAGCGACTCAACATTAAATAGCAGACATAGGGATCTTAATAATGTAGAACGACGTGAAAACAGAGATAGTAGAAATATACACATTGATCCGCTTCGCCGATCTGTTTCAGAGTCCGAGATCATTCAAGACAAAAGATCAGTTCGGGAAAATCTACGGGAAGGTAGAAGCAAAGCCTTAGATGTGATGCTAGAATCTAGAAGAAATCGTATTGGAACAACTAGCTCATCTCCAGTAACTAATCGCCGCTTATCCAACAACGGAAATAATTTTAATACACAGCGCTTCAATGAGCGGCGTCAGATAAGAAACGACAGAGAACTTGACTCTGTTTCTACTCTACGAAGAAATTCCAGAAATTCACGTAACTCTGAACGTTTGGAGGAAAGAAGTACTCAGACTATTGAACGGATTTTGGAATCCAAGACAGACCGTCGAGGAATCGATCGCCGTTCCGCCGAAAGGAGAAGTTCTTCCAATTCAGATCGGCCCTATGAGCGACGTCAAAAACGGGACGCTGTAGAAATTGATACTAATTCGATTCAACGGAGAATCGCAGAGTTTCGACTAAGCCGCAGTCTAGAGAGATCTAGCAATTCCGATGAACGTTCTTCGCAGGCCAAAAACAAAGATCTCACTGGATCAGAACGTCGAGAAAGAGAAACAACTAGCACCATCAGAGTTCCAGAATCCAGAATGAATCAAGTAGAGAGAAGAACATCATTTCCAATAACCCGCCGCCACTCAACATTGGGTAACAGATATAGGGACCTTAATAATGTTGAACGGCTTTTGCAATCCAGGACGGACCGTCAAGAAATCGATCGCCGTTTAACAGAAAACAGGAGTTCTTCCAATTCAGATCGTTCCTATGAGCGACGCCAAAAACGGAACGCCGCGGAAATTGATCCTAATTCGATTCAAAGGAGAATCGCAGAGTTTCGACTAAGCCGCAATGAAAGGTTTAGGAATTCTGAAACATTTGATGAACGTTCTTCGCGGGTCAAAAACAGAGATCTCACTGGAACAGAACGTCGAGAAAGAACTAACACCATCAAAGTCCCAGAATCCAGAATAAATCAAGTAGAGAGAACATCATTCCCTGTAACCCGTCGCCAATCAACATTAGAAAACAGTTATACGGACCTTAATAATGTAGAACGACGTGAAAACAGAGAAAGGAGAAATATAAACATTAACCTGTCACGCAGATCTGTTTCAGAATCGAAGACAATTCGAGACAGAAGATCAGTTCGAGGAAATCTAGAGGAACGTAGAAATAGAATTTCCAATTCAGCTGGTCTAAGAACTCAAGAATCTAGACTCAGTGAAACATCACGGAATAGAATCAGGGATGTTAACAGGCAACCTATGCGGAACAATGAAGAACGTAGAGCAACACCACTTCCAACAACTGAAGACAGAACCACTACGCAAGCTCTGCACTTTTCTCAGAGAACATTGAGAAGTGCACATAATCGCATATCTACTAACGACGAATCCTCGGCGGAACGAAGATTAGAAAGAGAAATACGTTCAGATAGAATTGGAGACTCTAGATCGGCAGAAAGATCTCGCCGAACTGATACAGTAAGCGCACAACATGGACTCCTTACACAATATAGACGATCACAAAATAGGGATGCGACCTCTATTTTACGAGTTAAACGAGACGCAAGAAATCTAGAAGACAGAACTCACTTTGCACGAACGAAACCCGAAATTATACGAAAACAAAGCAACAACTTGTTATCTTCTGCGATACAATTCCGGAACGAACATATGCAAACGAAAATGGAACAGCAATCATCCCCAGCAGAGAGAACAGTACTTAAACGTCAACGATTAAATAGCGAACGGAATTCTAAACCTCGCCTGTCCCTCGGCAAGGAGAGGGAAGACCGGTTGCGCATCGAATTTGTTAACAATGGAAATTCAATCGGAAAAAGAAGTTTATCCGGACGGAGCTTGTTGAATCACATTGCAACGTTCGAAAACGACAAATCGCGCGGTTCCGTTGGCAGTACTTCAAAAATTTTCTTCAGCGGTAAACCCGATTATGAAAATTTACCTAATTGGTTGAGCATGGCAAAAGTGATTTTCCTTTCCATAAGTATCGTCCAGATTTTATATGCTGGCGATCCAAAATTATTTAGGTAAGTTGTAACGATTGTATTAAAATCGCATGACAATATTATATTTCCGTTTCAGAAACAAGTTCCTGAACATCTTTACGCTGCGCAAAGAAAAGGTCCACTAGCTTATCAATTGAAAACTTTGAATTTGAGAAACCAAAGATGATACTTTACTGCTACTATTCACATTGTTCTTAGCTAATTGTTATTTAAATAGTTAATATGGTTTTAGACTATAGCTAGTTATCGTAGTTTAAATACTGTTCAATCTTGCTGTTATATTATAAATTTTAATGTAAATTAAATAAACGTATTGAACATTGCAGTAATTAACTCTCTTCTTAATATACGGGCGTACGGTTGGTAATTCGAAGCTACGAATCCCAGAACTTATGTCCTGGATAAATTAAATATCTTGTGTAGTGCGAAGTATGCCCTTAGGTTAGTTTTGCGTATACAGATTTTTGAAATCATCAACATTACAGTAAAGGAATAAGTGAACAACCAACTCCTGTTCCTAGATAGTCTAGAAACCTAGAGATAGATGCATCGGTATTTGCATCGTTAATCCTCTATACGTCCAGATCCTATAAGAAACTTCAATATAGGCATTATCAATAAGTTTTGTAAACGATACATTAAGTGTTCACCTAAAAGAATAGATGGTTTTTATAATTAGAAATGCGCTAATAAAACTCCAAGAGAATACCTCGAGATGTTTAGTAGTTTATGCATCCCGTAATTGTAGTTTTATTATTCAGCCAAAAGATAACATCATACATAAAAATGATGTTCTTAAACTAATATGATCGCTTTAAACATGATTGAGAGATTGTTACAAAAAAACAAACGTTGTATGCTATTTGTTTATTTCAAGTTATATAAAAAAGATTTGTAAAATTTACTTTTTATAACTTAAAATACATGTATCGTATAGTAAAAAGAAAGGGTATACATCAAAATAAATATCTTTGGTAATAAACAATAAATATGGACAATAAATAAGGTTAGTACAATGCAGTACGCACAAGTGAAACATTATTACTTACCTAGCTAGCATATTCTTTGGTTTGTTACGATAAAAACAAGTAAACGGTATGCCTAAAAATAGCAGTCGGGGTATTAGACATAATAAACTTGTAATTACAAAATAACGCGCTTTCTTGGTGTTCTTTTTCAAAACCGTCGTAATCTAGTAGAGCAGTTCATTAGCAATTCAGTTAAGCAATCTTACTAATGTAGGTAGAGGTAAACTTTTGAGAAAAATTCTCTATCTTTTCCAACATTTTATCACTGACTTTTAGACGAATCCTCTATAATATAATAGTACAGTTGGTAAACTGTCTATTTATGTATATTATCTAATAGCTACATATTAAACAATTTTCAGGTATTACATACATTCGAAGAGATCTCCATAATCCACAAATTCATCTCCATGAAATTTAAAAATCGATGTTAAAAGAGAACTCCAAGCTTTTTTTTTGTATTCATTGCATACACCATAATATCCTGAGGAGGAGTGAATTTCGACACCGTTTTTTTTGTTTCTTATATTTAAATAATATGACATATTATTTAAATACTTTTGAAAGAATGGCGGTTATAGCAGATATATTACATGGACATTAGCGTATTTCTGTTCTTTGAACGATTCGAATGTATAATTAATAATACAAAAATATATCGATAAATCTATTAGCAAATCACTTTCTAGAAGCCTAACAAACTACTTGTCAATTTGGAAGGAAAATTATCACTGCAAACTCTTTAACGTTGCTATTAATTGATCCAATTCTGTTTTATATCCTATCAGCTGTTGTTGTCGAGCGGCACATTGTTCGCAAGTCATGTTTGATAGGTTCTTTTGTGCTAAACCATGGACTATCGCGCGCAATCGATGTTCTCTTTCTTCGTATCTCTTCTCGAGGTAATAAATCTATTAAAGAGAAAATCAAATATTAACTGCTGCTATTTGATGAATCACCAATGCAACTTACCTTTTTCTGCAACGCTCTTACATCATCATTATCGTTGCTATTGTTGGAACCTTCAAACGGTATTATCCCGGAGGAGAATTGAAGTTTGCTGTTCAAATGGTCCCTTTCCACAGTAACAATCGCCAATTCTTCTTTCACGGCATTCAATTGTTTCTGTAGACTGCTCAAGGATATTTGTTGAATTTCCAATTGTTCACGCAACGGTGTGATGTTTGTCAAATATGTCGAAATCTCCTTTTCGTGGGCTTCTTGTAAGATATTCAACTAAAATGGAAAAAAACCTAATGTTTTTTTGCTATAACATTTAACAAACATCACACAGCGTCAAGTTCTACAGAAACGGTTGTCATTAATCACGCATGCTACTGATATTTAAATTAACAAAACATAAATAATAGATATTACTCATCAAACGGTAGCTTTCGACAAGCAAATGTAAGCATCTCTTTTATCTTAAGATTGCGTAAGTAAAAAAGACGAGCAAAAATTAACTTGCAATAGTTCTTTCAATGGTTGTTACCAACAATGCAGTGTTTGAAGATTTTTAACCGCATTTCTATTTTCTATTATTGACTATTCCGAAAGCAAAACAAAGATTGATGTTAAACTAGTTTTTTGCATTACAAGGATATAGTTATTGCTAAGAATGATTGACTGGGGAGAAAAGAAAGAGGTTTTCATTTCAAAAATATCCGATACCAAACCTTCTGATTAACCTATCTACTATTTATTATTTATCCTTCATTATTGAGAATTTACCGATTTTTTATTTATGTCCGTATTTGATAGAACTTATTTTTCTATGCGTGAAACTTTGCATGTTTACTAACTACAGCATACGGACACGGGTTTTTAAAGGTAGCTCCCGCCCAAGAAAGAATTCAGTAAACGACACAATACTGAAAGAGTCATGCGCCATATGATTTGCATTGTTGCCATGCTGGGTTCCGTATATATACAGCAACGTATGTATACGGAGCATAGAGAAGTTTATATACATATTTGAATAAATCCTATTCTGCTTAACTAAATATATAAGTAAATATGTAAGTACTTATAAGTACTTATATATATATATCCATATATATAAGTAGTAGAGTAAGAGAAAACAATTTGAAAATATTCACTTACTCTTTTATATAGAATATAAGAATAACTTCTATGAATTGCAATTGCTTAAAAGCGATTATAAAACCTTGGGAAACATGCCCATTAGAGTTGGTACTCTCGGCAACGCGACAGGATCTCATCTTCTGAGACGTCCTTGGCCTTTCTTATCGTACCGCAAGTAGCGGTGTTCATATCCCAGTCGGATTGTTGTGCAGTTCCCAATGGAAATAAGAAATTATATTATCGCGCTGGCATCCCGTTGATTGATTCCTTTCGCGAATTCCATGTGGATATTATCCGATAAATCGTAATTCTAGCAGGATCTAGTAGGATGGATAAACACCTTTACGCCTCCACTAGGGACATCTGTGGGCCGTGAGATCTCTTCTTGTCCTCGTCATTGAACGTCACAACGTTATCGTATAGCAAAAATTAATTCTCTCTTTCCGGTTTTCCTCCAAAAGGCGGAAAATGCCACTATCCGACTGGGAGTGTTTGAAATCATTAAAATATTGGTTACAACAACCGGCCTCAACGTGTGCTGATCCTTTTTTTCTGTTGTTATATGTAGATATACATATGTGGTATATTCCCGATCGGCAATCGATGTTAATATTTGCTTCACACGGCCTCTTTGTTGTTTGTCACTGCCCGAAAGTGCCAACTCTATTGATAATTATTTAATACAAAAAAATTTAAATATTTGAACAAAAAAAAAACTTACTGAAATGTATGATGATGTACTTACATCCTGAATTCGTTTGGCCTTTAAATTTTGATAATCCTCTTCCATCCTACATAACTGAAGTTTCATTTTATCTCTTTCCGATTTGATAGCCTTTAATTCTTCTTCCAATGTCTTCTCGTTTACGTCAACGGTGCTCGCGTCTTGTCTTAACTGATTCGCAAGCTTATCGGGGTAGCTCCTAAATTCTCTTCTGTCAGATAAATTTCTCAAACTGCCTTCTCTTTCTTTTTGTAAGCGTCTATTAGTTTTCTTTATATCCTCCATTTCTCTCTGAAGTTTTGCTATGACCTTTTCTTTATTCGATAAGTCCGTTTGCAGACCTCTAATCGTCGCTAAAAGGTGCGTTTCCTCCTTATTGTCTACTACTTTTTCGAGTCGCTTTACGCATCCTACTTTCTGTATCACATTTTTCTGCGGTAAAAGTGAGGCGTCAGTTTGAACGGCAGTGTTTACGGTTTCTTTTTCGGGAAACCCTAAATCCTCGTATATGGTTTGCGTGTAAACATCGAAAGTGTCGACACGGTGCTTCAATTGATTTTTCAAATCCTTAACGTGCAATTCTAGATCTTCAATGTGGCTCTCGTACTTGAGTTTCATTTGATTAAATTTTTCTTGGACGTCGATGAATACTTTCGAATTTTGTGCGTCGCGTTTTTGCGCTTCCATTTCTAGAACCTTAATTCTATCTTCCAAGAAACGTTTGGCCGACAAATTTGTTTCACTTGCGTCGTTCTTTGCAGCTACTATTAAAGCTGACACGGAGTCGGGATGTTTTCTAGCAATGATCCTTTCCATCTCTTTTATCTGCCTATTTAAATCCATTATACAACGCGCATCTTTCTCTGTTTGTAGCTTTAAACTTTTAACTTGCAGTTTTTCTATTTCTAATAGTTTGTTCAAGCTCGTTTCGTTTTCCTGTAATTTATCTCGTTGTTGTTGAACTACAAGAAGGTCACTTTTATATTTCGCTAAATTTGCATCTAGTTCCGAAAATTTTCTTTCCAAACATTTATTAGTGGTTTGGAGTTCATCATAAGAAATTTTGAGCAATTGATATGAGTTACTAACACTGTCTAGTTGTAATTGAAGCGCAGTATTAACTTCTTTCGTATCTTTAATTTCCTCCAATGCTTTCTCCAATTCTATATTAATTTCAGGGGACTTCATTGGCTGAGATTTCAAAGCATTTTTGGCTTGCTCCAGAAGACTTATAGTTTCCTCCAATTGAGACTGAAAACAAAATATGCAAGATTACTAAAGTTAAAATTTTGAAAGATTATTTATTTCTCTCTATACCTATATTTTTTAAATATCGTTCGTTTTATTACTGTCTTAGCCATAATAATAGTTACATGAAAAATTAACTACTATACTGGAGGCAATAGGGTTGAGCAAAAGGAGTAGAGTCAACTAAAAGTTGGTATTACTTCCACTTGTGTGTAATTAACTAAACCTAAATCCTAATAATAGGCATATAGGTACGAAAAGCAGCAGATAAAGGATTTAAGGGCTTTCAAATAAGATTTGCCATCCGATGTATTTTAAAGCATGAAAACGGGATGTCCTCTCTTAATGTTGAATCGTAGGCATACGCTGAAATCTCTGTATATTCGAGTAATCCAAGCAGAGGCCATAGACTATATTACAAAAATTAGGCTTTTATAAAATAAGTGTAAGGAGATTCCTTAGTCATTATTTAGACACTCTGTACTTGCGTAAAAGACGTTTAAAGGAGTAAATATGCAACCCCAGATTTATAATCTTATCGTCGGCCTCTTCTTTATCTGAGTAATTAATTCATCCATTCATTTTCTTAACACATGAAGACCTTCTCCAATTAAAATAAGCTCATCGTTTCCTGCATTTCAAAAATTTGTCAATAACTTTCTTTTCCCAGAACATCATTAATTCAGTGCAAATCTCCAACTTTACTAAAGAAACATTCCTCAAACAAATGATTTCTTTTCAATTCACAAATCATCTAGCGTGCTGATCAGTTATTTTTGGCCGATAGTGTATTTTGGTGATTTTTTTTTCTTATTTATCGAGTCTTATTTGTTTTCAATCTGGACGAATAAAAATTAAAGTAAAAGATTGAATTGAACGTTATCAATCATCTAAAGGGATGGTTTACCGAAATGTTTTTCAGGTATTTCGAAGCAAATGATAAGAAATTAATAAAAGTAACTACTTAAGAGGGTACATCTAAAAAAACAACGACTACTGCTATAATTTATTGTGGTTGTTGCAACCGTCGAAAAAATAAATGTTTATAGAAGCTTTTCCAGCGTAAATAATCGTTTACGCCTGAATATAAATTATTATCAGTTATCAACTATAAGCTACACTTAAGTAGGGTCATCATAAAAAAACACTTCAGAAAAACATAAACAAAAGGCACTTTTTATGGTCATCCTTAGGTTTATTGGTCAATCGCACCCCGAAAGTGGAGCCCATTGCGAAAGAAACATGTTTAACTTATTTACATATGCAAATTTTATTCCGCTGCATTTATATCCGATACCGATAAAAAAAAAAGAGGCTATTATAAATATTTACTCAACGGACAACCTGTCCTATAAGCGATCAATTAAAATTTAAATTCGCGCACCAGCCTATCTTCAACCGCCGATCAAATACAAGAAGACCGCTTATGGCACAGGCCATTCTTCGAAGGCGCGGTGTACCTGAATATATAAATGCAAAGGCAAGAATACCGTTAATTTTATATGAACCGGGTCACCGATGGTTATAAAAGATGTGTTAGATCGAACGTTGAAATCAATACAATGAAGACCACTTGTCTAGTAGTGTTGACAGTAGTGTCGGTTTTCGATGTTCTGGGGCATCCCGCGGTAGAAACATCCAAACCCGAAGATAAGTCATCTGTAATAGAAGCTAGTGACCTCTCAAAAAATTCTAGTTTGGAAGTTAAGAACAGTTGGTTTGATGAGGATACCGGAGAAAGAATATCCTACGAAGGTTACCAACTGTGGAAGCTCAAGCTCGATTCGCAAGCCAAGGGAAAAATCGTTTCAAATTTAAAAAGGAATAACGGTAAGGTATAGATATAGAAATAAGTTGAAATTATTAATTCAAAGTAAAATGAAAAAAAGCAAAATCTATAAAAAAAAAAATTGAAAATATATATTTATCATGGCATCAATGAAAACAGTAAAACCTTGATTTCCTCTATCCGTGAAAACAGTATAATATAGGCACATTTCCTACCAAAGTAACGGTTCATCTTCAACCCAAGAATTGAGGTCTTTTAAATCAGATGATGTTTTGAAGAACATTTTAATACTTTAAAAAGTAATATTAAAAAGTAAATGGTCAAAATGTTCTCTGTCAAGATAATAATCAAGATGAAATTTAAGCTTTTACAAAACGTTCGCGACAGTTGCTTCATTTCTTATTTTTCGTAAGGCTATTTGGTCTATTAATAGACTTTACTTCTTAGCACGAAGCGCAACGCCTTTATGGACTTACGATGGCGTATCATCGCTTTCTATGGATTCTGGTATATGTTATCCGCTAAATACTTTGTAAATATTTAAAAATATTATGCAATCTATAGAAAATGTTATGTCGCTAGTAGAATACAGAGCCGACACAATTTAAGCAAAAAAAAAGTTGCTTTTCAAAGAAAGATTATTGACAATATCACCCGAATGTGAAAAGGTATTCTTCCTCCGCGAGCTCAGAAGATTGTGGTTTTGCAAATGGAGATTTTGTAAAACACTTTTTCTTGTTATGTGGGCATGCTTTTAAAGTTATATTGAAATCTTCAGGGTCGCTCATAAGTTCCTGACTATCCAAAGTGGAATAAACGAAACATGCATTTTTTGAATCTATTTTAGGTCCTGTTATGCCTAATCTAGGTACTCAAGATCGCATTTGTCCGATGCGCGATTCCGAAGAAATAGCCATTTTTGCAAATTTCGACTTTTCCTCCTTAATAACTCTGAAACCTTTAATTTTAGAACATTAGATTTTGCCTTAGAATTTAACGGGAATTTCAAAAATCAATAATACATGGTATGTTTCATTTAAAGCGCTACCAGCTTATGAGACATAATTTTTAATGTTCGCGCCGAGACTCCATGATAAGCAAAAAAACCGTTTTGAAAAGTCTCCATTTACAGAGGTACAATCTTCCGAGCTCGCGAAGATTACTCACCTTGTATTGATAAATTTGCTTGAAATTCCGTTACCTTTGCATTTTATTACTTCCGGACGCTAGTAGTTGTTCATTAATTTTTTGTTTGTTTAGCTGAATGAATATTTCTTTAACAATATAGGTATGGCTGCATACCGCAGAAGTGCCTTCTGGGATAAGGTACATTTAACGAGAGGATTAATTTAAAGCTTACATCGTAGACGAAATTGTTTAATTGAGACATCTTTTGGGGGAGATTATATTTGTTATGTGTTTGCAGTTATTTCAACTTGGGGAGGCAATCCGACAACTCTAGACATTCTCATCAGTCAGCCAAATTTAAGGCTGGTGGAGCAGAAGCTGAACGAAAGCCTCATCGATTATGAAGTTATACTTAAAAACCTACAGGAGGCCATAGATGCAGAGAACCCGCCCTTAGAAGAAGAGGAAGGCTTAGAGAACAGACAAGGTTGGTTATCGAAAGAGATATTAACATTTCACTTTCTTTACAAAATAACTAAACCACGTTTTGGCGTTTCATCGGCAAATTTTGATGTTTCCTATGGAAATTCCACATTCTTTGGCGTTTATTAGCGCCATTTCTATTTTTTTTTTCTGTAAGGATGACATGTAGCGATTGCTTGAAAATAGAATCGTGTGTGCAATACTAGTTTAGATCATTGAATCTTTTACACGTAACTTATCACCTTGCTGTTTTATAAAAACAACATAATTCCGGATTGCAGCTAAGATGGTATCGTTAAAATACTATTTAGCTTGGAGAGGCTTCACATCGCTTGGAAAGAGAATGGATCTGTGGCCACATGCAAACTGGGGTCCGTTGAAAGAGTATGTAAAATTCCGCATGGTTATTGCACAAAAACGCACCCATGTACTTATATGTTGTTTACGCGAAAATACACGACACTTTGAGTTGAACTTATCGAAATAGATTTGCCCACGTAAGAACGTGTTACTTCTATTCCATCCTACAATCTCATTTGCCTTAATTCTTTAAAATTCTTATAACCATACAGAGTGCTTCAGAAATAACTCTCAATCTTTAAAAAACCGTTATGGGATCGAAGCTAAAAATCTTTGTAATTGTGAAGTAAACGAAAACTGTGCCATACTGTACCAAACAACTATATGCTTAAAGATTTCATACGAAATCTAGCACGATTGCACATGCAGCTATTATCTGGAGAGAGATTGCCAATTATTTCTGAAACATCCTTGATAATATAGTATATCTAATTTTTTTTTTTCAACAGGACATCGTATGACGTTCAATGCTTATCATCGATTAAGTGATATACACGGCTTCTTAGATTACTTGGCAGTAACATATCCTTCGCTGTGTAAAATATATGTCATCGGAAGCTCGGTTCAGGGGCGACCAATTAAACTTTTAAGAATATCCAACGGGAACCCGAATAACAAAGCCGTATGGGTCGATGGTGGTATGCACGCAAGAGAATGGATTACACCGGCAACGGTTTCCTTTATAATAAATCATTTGGTACACAACTACGAAGAAGAATCGGGAGCAATACGAAGCCTCGATTGGTACTTGTTGCCAGTGGCTAATCCAGACGGCTATGAATATTCCCATATGAGAGACAGACTTTGGAGAAAAAATAGAGCAAGGAGCGGATACTGCGCTGGCACGGACTTAAACCGAAACTACGGATATCGCTGGGGTGGCGCAGGAAGCAGTAAGAATCCCTGCCAAGAAACCTACGGTGGATCCGGTCCATTTTCCGAGCCGGAAACGGCGGCGATTAAAGACTTTATACAGAAAACTAGCCAACGCTGGCGTGCGTCAATCTCGTTCCATTCATACGGCCAGTATATTTTGTACCCGTGGGGCTACGATAGATTGGTCCCTCCGGATCACGCAGATCTACAACGAATAGGCGAACAAGCAGCTAGGGTAAGGAGATCGCAGTAATCTGATAAAATTGTTTTTAGTAAAAGTATCGGTCCGAAATTTTGCTGAGCATTATTAAGGATAAATTTTTATTTTTTTGCAAATGCTTTCAAATAATAATCAGTAACCGGTGGTCCGTGAGAAAATGTTGAAAATAGCTTATCGATTCGAATGGCATCATGTTACAACTGTCGCAAGGAACTACACCCTCACCCAATACCTAGTTCCTGGCTTTGCGTCGGCTAAGTACCCTCGCATGAGACAGATCTGCAAGGTTACCTCAGATTCGGCTAATTCGGCCTAGCGACTAGTTGGCCTTCACATTTATTCACAATTGTTTTTGCGATTGCAAATAAATGATTTCACGTTTTTGATGCATCCTAAAGAATATTAAGTGTGATAAGTGACGCGACTAAACATTATAATGCCAGAATTAGCTTGAAAACTATCGATGAAAATTAAAAGATGTCAATACTCTGATGATTATTATGTGCAAATTTTACAGGCAATGAGAGAAGCTGCTGGTGGTTCTTATACAGTTGGCCCTGCAGCGAGGACACTCTATCCAGCATCTGGCGGATCTGACGATTGGGCTAAAGGATCTATTAAGATGAAATATACGTATACCATAGAATTGAGAGACAATGGTCGTTACGGTTTTGTATTGCCCGCATCCTATATTATTCCTGCCGCAAAAGAAGGTCTTGCTGCTCTAAGAGTAATTGGTGAGGCGGCAGCAGCTGCTTAGCTATATGTACATATATATTTATTCCAATTGTAATAAAAATAGAACTGAAAATCTGGAACTAACGTGATAGATCTAGAAATAAATGTAATTATAAAACAAAAAAGTTTTTCTTGTATCCCCCATGTGCGAGCAGATATACAGGGCGTTTCAGAACACCAAGAAGTATCAGTGTCGCATTTATGTTAGAAAATAATTTGAAAAGTCTTCCATTATTGTGAAATAAATAACGGTGGTTTTTAATCTTTACATGTTACCTAATACATATAAGCTGCCGTAACTCTATGCGGAACCAAATTACTTACCTCTAATAAGTGTCAAAAAAAGTATATTTAATAAGTGAAACGCGGAAGAAATTTATGCAACGTATGTATGTATCTTTTTAACAAATTATAAAATAAATATTAGACTCCAAGCATTCATCTTTGCTGAAAATTAGAAGCCTCTGTAACTTTTTCAATATTAATTCCACAACAATAGTCGATAACAGTCTACGCAGCTATTAAATTATCTTTTAACGTATTGCAAAATACAGGGACCCATGAAAAAACGTTGCATGCTTACATTTTCTTTGTGTTATTCAATTTTCTCTATTAGGTTCATATTAATCAGCAGGAAAAACTATCAGTTTGCCAATTTAACCGATTTTGTACGAGCTGAATGTGAATTTTTTGCATGTATGGGGACGTCCGGCTGGAGTCTATATGGCAATCCGGAAATGATCCGGGGAAATCCAACTGAGGTATCACAGACTTATTAACGAAGAGTTTGAAACATTCTTTTTCTCTTCACTTATTGTTAGGCGC
Source organism: Oryctes rhinoceros (assembly GCA_020654165.1). Lineage (NCBI taxonomy): Eukaryota > Metazoa > Arthropoda > Insecta > Coleoptera > Scarabaeidae > Oryctes > Oryctes rhinoceros. The sequence continues at coordinate 14,761,750 of JAIOKQ010000230.1, read as the reverse complement.
CAGTTGGGTAGTTAGCAGATTCTGAATGCAGCTAACGTGACCCAAATCTTATAGTCGCATTAAACTATTTACGACAATTCGCTCCGTGTAATAGGCATTTTAGCAAATTGAAATTCCATCTTGCATTAAAATCGCACGTGGATCTTTTATTGCATTTCATGTTGGATTTAACAGTTTTAATGGGGAGATCTGCACCCGATGCCTTCCCTGTTTGGCGCTATAAGCTTACTGTTACTTGTTAAATTACTTATTGAGGTAAGTACAATGGGAAGCTGTTGTTAGTACAAAACAATGCCTTAAATATTCCCATTTTTAGCTATTATTTTTGGAGTAGTTAAGAAAAACTAAGTTATTATAGCTTCCAGATTTCGTTAGAACTTTTAAAAGAAATTGTTCAGGGATATTCGGTAGTCCTACAATAATGGCCTTGCAGATTCATAATGTATGTGCACACTTCTATAGTGTAAATTACTTTCACCTACCTGCAGTTCTTTCATGTCCTCTTTTAAGTTCCTATTTTCTTCTATCAAATGTTCTATGATGTTGTCTTTCTTTAACACCTCTGCCTGAAAATGTTCAATCTCCCTCAATTTCTCTTCAATCTCATTTTGTTGACTTTGTAAAGCCTGCGAGAACTTCTTTTCAAATTCAGTGTTAATTAAGCCTATATTCTCCATAGTACTTGACTTTTCTTGAATTTGTCGATTTATTTCTACTGCAGCTGTTTCAACTAAACAAATATCATCATCAACAAATATATTTGGAACCTCTACAATAGGCTTTAATGCATCATCCTCATCCTTCTTTGAGCTTACAAGGCTAACTAAAGAAGCTATACTATTATTACTGTCCTCATCACTATTACTAACAGGGGACGGATCACGTGTATTACCAGATTTATTTTCACTAAAGTCATCACTATAATTATCACTATTATGACCATCTTCTTTTTTAGTTTCGTCTTCTTTTGGTAACGGTGGTGTTGTACTTTTAGGGGTTGGCGTATCACCTTTTCGTACATCAATTTCTGCATTAAATGGTACTGGACTATGGGCAGGGGTAGATATGGAGCTCTGCGTATTTAATTCTTCACTAATATTATGTGACGTAGCTGAATGTTGACTGAGTTGCTCAAAGCTTTTCGAACTCTCGTTATAAATTTTTTCGGCTTCTTTCATAAGATCTTCAACACTGCGATCCTCTGGTAGTTTATCAAATGGACCCAGCGGACTCTGGGCAGCAATTCTATTAATTTCCTCCAAAATTGTACCAATGTCCACATCGCCGTGATCGCCACCAGCCCCATAATCTATTTCTTTCTCGTTTTCTAGGAATTCTGTAAGAGATGCAGTTAACTTATCTTCATTAACAGGAGAAGAAGCAACGACAAAATCTTCGCTTTTTGCAAGGTTTGAATCGGTTTTACTCTTTTTCAACCACCAAAAGTTTGAAGTAGGTTTGGCCGTCATTTTAGCCTTTTACATAAGCGTTTAAATTTTAATTATTATCTTACACTCGCAATAAAATGCTAAATTGTTTTGTTTTGTTTACGTTTAATTTGACAGTCTTTGGGACATCACTCAGGTTTTCTCTATCTCTTTTTTAGCTCCTAGTTTTCTAAATTTATTAACTTCGGTTCATGTTATTGTCGCCAATAGTTCTTTTAAGTACATAATTAACTTTCTACAAATTTCTGCAATTAGTTTAATATGTATAACAAACTCCCGTGCCTTTTGAATTCTATTTAAATTGGAGCTTGAAGAATATAAAAATAGATGTCGCACATAATTGTTGTTGTTGGTTATTGCGAAGTGTCAAATTGGTTATATATTGCAGTTGTATTTATTTCAAATTATTTTGTTAAAGCCCTGGAGTAAGAAATATTAAAAATAACGACAATGGCAGCGCCTCCACAAGCCTTAGTAAACCGTAACAAGAAACATTTTCTAGGTGTACCAGCACCATTAGGTTATGTTGCTGGTGTTGGTCGAGGGTAAGTGTTTATAGATGAAAACAACTTGGTAATATTGCAAATTACAAAGTAACTTACATTTAACAAACATTCCGAGTATTAGAAAATTGATTTGGGTTGCTTGTCAGTGCTCAGAGCTAAATAGGCAGCTCCGAACTACTACAATTGTTAAATGGAAAGCTGTAAATGTCTTCTTTTACCTTGTTAAAAAGATATTTAGGTATATACTAACAAACCAACATTATATGGAATTTTATTCCTTATGATGAAATAATAATTTGAGATATTTTTCTGTTACAGTGCAACTGGTTTTACAACCCGATCAGATATTGGTCCAGCGAGGGATGCTAATGATGTATCGTAAGTTTATTATATCTGCTTTAAAATATCAAGACATTATAACTTTTTTTTGATTTGCAGAGATGACAGACACGCTCCGCCTGCTGCTAAACGCCCAAAAAAGAAAGAAGAGGAGGAAGAACAGCAAGATGAAGAAGATTTGAACGATTCCAATTATGATGAATTTAGTGGTTATGGAGGATCGTTATTTTCAAAGGATCCATACGATAAAGATGATGCAGAAGCAGACGCTATTTATGAAGCTATTGATAAAAGGATGGATGAGAAACGTAAGGAATATAGAGAAAAGCGATTACGTGAAGAATTAGAAAAATATCGCCAAGAAAGGTTCTTATTTTATAATATCAAATGAGCACATATCGTTATTTTATAAATTTCAGGCCTAAAATTCAACAGCAATTCTCAGACTTAAAACGAGAACTAAGTCAGGTTACCGAGACTGAATGGAAAAATGTACCAGAGGTTGGCGATGCGCGCAATAGAAAACAGAGAAACCCCAGAGCTGAAAAGTTTACTCCTTTACCAGATAGTGTTTTAACCAGAAATTTAGGAGGCGAATCCAGTAATTCTTTAGATCCCAGTTCAGGTTTGGCAAGTATGATGCCAGGAGTTCAGACCCCAGGTAATATGATTAATTTTCAACAGTTTGTGGTGCACACTTAACGCATTTGGTTTTATTTAAAAGGTATGCTAACACCAACAGGGGACATGGATCTTCGGAAAATAGGACAGGCTAGAAATACATTGATGGATGTGAAATTGTCACAGGTTAATAAATGCATCCGGGTTCAAAGTTAAACCATTTCACGAAAGCAATTTAATATTGCAGGTATCAGATTCGGTTACTGGCCAAACGGTAGTAGATCCAAAAGGTTATCTCACAGATCTGCAATCCATGATTCCTTCTTATGGTGGGGATATAAATGATATCAAGAAAGCAAGGTTATTATTGAAGTCAGTTAGAGAAACGAATCCAAACCATCCACCTGCATGGATAGCTAGTGCTCGCTTAGAGGAAATCACAGGTAAAAACAGTTAAATCACAAAAACTTTGACAATAATAAGTATTTATACCTAAATAGGAAAAGTGCAGGCGGCTCGGAATTTGATCATGAAAGGTTGTGAAGAAAATCCCCAAAGTGAAGATCTCTGGTTGGAGGCTGCCCGTTTGCAGCCACAAGACACAGCTAAAGCAGTAATTGCTCAAGCTGCTAGGCACATACCTACATCTGTAAGTAGTTCTTACCAATCTTAATAAGAATATGATTTTTTAAAGTCATGTTAAGTCTTTCAAAAACATTGATTCCGATAGGATTAAGTAGCAAGTAATAATGAAAACCTTTTGGTTATTTATTCATTTAGATGAAAAACATTTGTGAGTTTTGCTTGCATCCAGATGTTATTTATGAATGTTGTTATAGGTCAGAATATGGATCAAAGCGGCCGATTTGGAAATGGAGACGAAAGCGAAGAGGCGAGTTTTTAGAAAAGCACTCGAGCACATTCCAAACTCCGTAAGACTTTGGAAAGCCGCAGTCGAACTGGAAAACCCAGAAGATGCCCGAATCTTACTCTCTAGAGCGGTAGAGTGTTGTTCTACGTCCGTTGAATTATGGTTAGCGTTGGCAAGGCTGGAAACGTACGAGAACGCAAGGAAAGTTCTTAATAAAGCTCGCGAAAATATACCGACCGATAAGCAAATCTGGACGACAGCCGCTAAATTAGAAGAAGCGAACGGAAATAATAGCATGGTGGAAAAGATTATTGAAAGAGCTTTAACTTCATTGAGCGCGAATGGTGTCGAAATTAATAGGGAACAGTGGTTTAAGGAGGCGATAGAGAGTGAAAAAGGTGGACACGTTTACTGCTGCAGGGCTATAGTAAAAGCTATTATTACCCACGGTGTGGAAGTGGAAGATCAGAAACATACGTGGATGGAAGATGCAGAAAATGTAAGTGGATATTCGGTAACTTAGAGTTCGTTCTAATCATGTTAATTTAACTTGATGTGAATTTTCTGGCAGCGTCTTTGAGACCGGCTTTGCATTTTATTTATTATGTTTTTAATTTTTTATGTTTATTTATTAAAATTACCGAATAGCGAGCTACCGTGTATTTTCAATGTATCTTCCTTAAATTTAAAAACTAATAATTCATCTTATGTTTAGTGTACAAATCAAGGGGCTTATGAGTGTGCAAGAGCTGTCTACAATTTTGCGTTAGCTTCTTTCCCTGGAAAGAAATCAATATGGTTGCGAGCTGCTTATTTAGAGAAAAATCACGGTACACGGGAAAGTTTGGAAAGTCTTCTTCAAAGAGCAGTCGCTCATTGTCCTAAAAGCGAGGTATAGATTTTATTTCTTAGGGTTATTTTTACGGTTATTTTTCTTTATTTGACGACTCTTATATCTGGACCAAAATTGTAGGTATTGTGGTTGATGGGTGCGAAAAGCAAATGGTTGGCAGGCGATGTGCCGGCTGCCAGAGGTATCCTTTCTTTAGCGTTTCAAGCGAATCCTAACAGTGAAGAGATTTGGTTAGCTGCTGTTAAATTAGAATCGGAAAATCACGAGTACGAAAGAGCTAGAAGACTTCTGGCGAAAGCCAGGGGTTCGGCGCCAACGCCTCGGGTGATGATGAAGAGTGCCAAGCTTGAATGGTCATTGAATGACTTGAATGCCGCCCTGAAGCTTTTAGAGGAAGCTTTGAAAGTGTTTCCCGGCTTTCCGAAATTATGGATGATGACCGGCCAGATTCACGAACAAAAGGGCGACTATAACCTAGCGTTTGACACCTACAATACTGCGGTAAGATTATAATTACAATAATGAGTTATAATAATGTTTTTGCTTAGTTCTCACTTTGTTTTGGCACTGCTTAAAAATAGTTTTTGTAAAAACACGCAAAAATGCAACAATGTCAAAATATTTTTAGATAAAAAAATGTCCCAGTTCTATACCACTATGGATATCGCTGTCCCGTTTGGAGGAAAAACGGAATCTACTTATAAAAGCCAGATCTGTATTGGAGAGGTCGAGATTAAAGAATCCTAAGAACGATCAGATTTGGTTGGAAGCCATTCGAGTCGAACTAAGAGCAGGAATGAAAGATATTGCCCTCGCTATGTTGGCGAAAGCGCTGCAGGAATGTCCAAATTCCGGTATTTTGTGGGCGGAATCCATATTCCTAGAAGCAAGACCTCAGAGAAAAACGAAATCTGTAATTACAATAGCTATGAAAGTGGGTTAATCTATTGATTAATTTATTATTTCAGGTGGATGCTTTAAAAAAGTGCGAACACGACCCTCATGTCCTCCTCGCGGTTAGTAAATTATTCTGGTCAGAAAGAAAAATAGGCAAGTGTAGGGAGTGGTTCGGTAGAACGTTGAAGATCGAACCCGATTTTGGTGACGCATGGGCTTATTGGTATCGTTTTGAGCAACTTTACGGCACTCCCGAACAACAAGAAGAAATAAAACATAGGTGTTTAGCTGCGGAACCACACCACGGCGAGCTGTGGTGTTCTGTGTCAAAAAATATTAAGAACTGGTCGCTAAATATGGAGCAGATTTTGATAGCAGTCGCTAAGGAAGTGGTTATACCTGTTTAAGAAAAATAATGAGCTTAGTTAAATGTTGTATGAAAGTGCCCATATTATGCTTTGATTGTGTGTATTTTTATTATTTTAAGAAAATATATGATTTTTTAGTAAACTATTAATTTTTCGTTTCATTTGGAGTGCAACTCTTGGAATTTAATAGGTGTTCTTGTAAAAACATATGGGTAACATATGAAAACAAATTAGAACAATGCAAAAATAATACATAATCGTCAAGTTGGCCTTCAGAAATAGATTTATAAAATGTTAACGAAATACTCGACAATTTAGAGAGGTGCATTTTTAATAGCAGGCAGTGCATATTTAGAAATATTTTTTTTCTTTGACAAATAGTAGGAATATAACGCAAGGATCGATTTAAAGCTTTCTAGGTACTTTTATTCCAAACAGTAATTTTAGATTTTTATTCTTAAAAGTTAATTTAATAGAAATTAACAAAATCGTTTAAAAACATATGAACAAAAGATCGTTTCGCCAATTTTCCTTGCTTATCAGATCGTACATTTATATCTGCACGTAATTACAGCCAGTACACGCGACTCATGAATCAATCTTTTCGGTTATAATAATGTACAGTGAGTGACCGTTTAACGGACTTAATCCATTCCAAAGTTATGTTCATTATTCGAGTTTTTCGTTAGGCCAGCAAGCATTGTTTGGCCATAGACTTTTACGGGAAATCAATTCATTTATTTATTACTTTACTTCTATGAAATTAAAACTTTTGTACTAATCCTTTCTCAGTATATCCCTGGTAGAATGTGAAATAGCAAACAGTTGCGTAGTTAAGAGAATGGATCCAATTTTTTTATTGGTATCGTTGCCTGTGTTTGGGTTCATCGTATGATAATCTTGAGAAATGAACACAAATTTACTATTTTCGAATGTTGACATTTATTTTGTTGCATTAATTGTTCTCTTTCTCCGTCTTGCAAAATATCTAGTTTTCTTCCTAGAAAAGCAATCAACGTCATATTGATCATTCGTCAGGTTGCTACACCGGCAAATTTTTGTCGGACGAATAACACTATCTAAACATAGACATCATTGATAAAAAGCATAACATAACTTCAACGTTAAGTAATGCTAAATCATTAATGAACGAAATAAAAGATTGTCTTTTGTCTCAAGATGTGTTGATGTTATTGTTGTTATAGCGCTGCGACAATATACGCAGAGCGACGATTCGGCATTATTTAACCATCCGGTGCGCATTGCACCTTTGTAACTATGATCGGGAATCAAATATCGCTGGCCCCATCGTTTATAGCAGTTTTTTCGGTTTCCGTCGCTTGATATCGTGTGCACCTTTCGCAGCGACGGTGACTAATACAACGGGTACATAAAGGCAGAAAACCCCTAAAAAGAAAGTTAAAGTATAAAAGAGATAATATTCACATCTTCATGTTTTGAAATTCCTTACTACTTTCTTAAATGAATATGGAATATGTGTTTTAACAGAAATTCTTTAATACTCAAAGGATATATCTAAAAGTGACTTACTATCCTTAATCAGTTGCACTTTATCTAAAAAGAGTTAAATTGACCTCAAAAATTTGTTAAAACATCATTAAAAACAATTATTTTACAAATTTCAGAGAACATGCCATGTTGTTAGAAACGTTTGACTCCAAAAAGCAAAAATGAAACACATTTTTATTTTTTAAGAATACCGAAATATTCTACGAACGTTTGGCAACTACTTGGTGTAAGGCTACTTAAGAATATAATAAACTGTCGTTATATTTCCTGTTCAACGTTTCCATATCATATGACACAAGCTTTAGTGAGCATACGTAAAAGATGGAGAATGCTGCTTTTTTTTTAACCAAGGTGAATAACAGTTACCTCCTGCCAATCAAGTTAGTAATAATTGATTTACGTAGTCGACGCTTAAGAAAATTATATTTATTGTTACTTTACGAGTATCCAGGGTTGGCACTATATAGCTAGTACTTCCAAGAATACTTCTTTTCTAAGATTTATTTTTAAAGCTGATTAATGGACAGGATTCTTAGAGAACAGATTAAAAACAATGACCTGATCAACCGCTCCTAAACCTCCAATGTAACTGAAAATACCGAAGAAAAGGAAAATAACGGTTCACGCAACTTAACAAGAGTTCTCGCATGGCACCATAACAGTGTTTACTTAATTGCGACACGGAGTTGTATTAGAGTAAGCTGAGTATAGCTAACATTACACAACACAAAATTAGGGTAACTTCAACTTCTTATGAGAGATAAATTTAACACTGCAAAAATAAAATGTTATCTACGCAAAAATGTTTTTAAATTCAGTTGTGAGACGTTGCTTTTACGTACTTGCGCATTTGGACGCGAGGGAATTACTGATGAATGATGATTTAGCGTTAAATACAACTTCGTAGTTTATATGTCCTGTTGTAATTGGATAAAAATATTTATGTACTAAGATTTTATATTCTTTCTAACTTCTTCGTTATAACAATGTAAATAAATTGTGGATGCAAAATAGCTGCTAAAGAGGATATGACATTGTTGGACGTGAGACCATTTTTTTTGAAAGAAACAGAAAAGCGCTTTAACATAGTCCATTTCTCATCTCTCTTCTCTAGATTTTGGTAGATTCGAACATGCCAAAATGAATTACCCCCTACACAACTTCATTGGTGAAGGAGTATACGCATGTATTCTGGAGTAATTGGTGTTGAATAATTGAGACATCATCGCCCAACAGTATACATGTAAATAAACAACATGTGCCGACAGCCAGTAAGGTCGCAAACCCAAACAATTATACGTCGGCGACGTTCAAGTTTGACGGTACGGTGTACGGCATACCCTTGGATAAGCCAAATTATTTATTTCATCCCCCCACTGCGCGTCATATATTACATTGCTCCCCGAAAAAAAAACACCCCTACACACCATGCTGGATGCCTGGTCGTAGTAAGGATATTGATTTTTGATGACATCACAAGGGGTTGCTAGGAAACTGAAGCGCCGGCGCTTCTTCGTGGGGTGGAAAAATCGACCATTCCCAATAGAAAATCAACCCTATGCTAAAAGCAGTGCGGGTAAAGTGCACGAGAGCGATACATTTACATCGCGCTAATATGTGTTAAAAACAAGAGAGTGCAACGATCTTGCTTGCGACCGTCGCCGACGACGAAATAAGAAGAAAATGGGAACCGTTCTGAGCTTTTCACCGAGGGAGAGACGTCCAGTTTATACCACCAGCTCAACGGGAGACTTCACCTTAAATAATTTCTCCTACGAACAGCTAAATAACGTGAAGAACAGAGAAAACAAGGCCAATAATGGAATTCCTAATTCGAACTCCAATCACAACCTACAAAACAACATAAATAACAACGACAATGCTCGTATTATATCGGAAAAGAATGCGCTGGAAAAGAATCTGAAAAAGCATTCGCTGTTTATCAACGCCTTATCCTGGAAAAGATTTTCAACGACGAACAACAACAAGAAAAAACTGGATAACAAAAATAAAAACGTCACCGTCTTCAGACAGCCGCTAGTTGATAACGTTAATCCCGTCGTCGATAAAAACAAAAACATTCAACAGAACAAGCAGTACTATTCCAATTCGAAGACTATAGGCACGTCTGCGTTAGCGCTCGATATCATTAGGGTAAATAATGCCAATAACAACACAAATCATCATGTAAACTGCGATAAATTGAGCAACAAACAAGCGTTACTCAGTCAAAATTCAGTGGTCAATACTCAAACGAATCAAGTGGTTCCCAGTTCGATTCCAAAGAAAACTGTTATACAAGCTTCCACATCCGAACTGCTAAAATGCCTGGGAATGTACCTGCATTCTAAATGCTACAGACTGCGAGATTTCCAGGCGGGAGATGCGGTTATGTGGCTGAGGACGGTGGATAGGAGTTTGCTGTTGCAAGGGTGGCAGGTTAGTAACACTCCCATACACCTGTATCGCACACCGCTAATACTCAGGTTCCAATCCGCTTTGTATACTTGCTGCTCCGCTTTGTCTGTACAAGTGTTCTGAAAAAATAGTTTAATTAGTTTAGGTGAAAGCACACATTTCTTTTCTGGACGTGTACGTACCCGCCTTACCATTTCTAATTTATTTTGAATGTAAAGTTTTCTTAATTCCAGTTCATGGCTTAGTTAATTGTTAACTGAATTTATTATTTGTCGTTGTTAAAGCTGCAAAATATTTAACAATACATAGTGTTGAGGGTTTTCCGATGTTTAGCGTAGGAATCTCGAAAACTAACGGAGATATACAGACGGTCAAATTGGGGAAAGAATCACAGTTTTATGAGTTAAACTGAATGAACCTTTTGTTTTTGCTTTGCTATTGTTAGGTTTAGAAAAAAGTACGACGAGAAAATAGGTATTTATGTTCTTCGTAAGTCCAACCGAACATTTTATTTAAACTAATTTTTGAAACGTGACAAAAAAAGAGCTTTTCGATTCTCACGATATAACTTTTGATGTAGTTATTTTTACAAATAAATTTTTCTTCTTCTAATTTCCGAACTGTTCACGTAGCAAGCTATGGAAACAATTGATAGAGGCAAACGAAAACAGCTTAATTTCCAATGATTAATTAAATTTATCTAATGACGAAAAACGTGATTTGATTGAGTGTTACCTTCTGTAATTTAATTAAAATTGTTTTAATCAACAGATGTAAACGTATTGGCACGTCTATTGCAAAATCCATCCAAAGAAGATGCCAAATTAAGTTTCGATTTAATGTTTGATGAGGCGTCATTGTTTCAATAATTCTTGGTCCTTATATTTTTGATGGTACATTAATTAGGGTATTACCGTTTGATAACTTGTGCATTAATCATAATAGCGGATTTTTTTGGAAATATTTACTCTTAAATTCGTACTTTGCTTACATTGCTTAGATGCTTTAGTGGTATCCTAATTTTCCTAATTTATCACTTGTTATTCTCTTTTCATTAGTTTTCCAGATATTATTTTCAGGTAAAGTCGCAATTACAACGGAATACCTCGCACTAACACTTCGCACCGGTTATAATTTCGAAATTAAAAGAAACAATTTAATAAATATACTGAATTTTATTGCCAAACGCTATGTGCATCTATCAGTTGTTTTTACATGAACAGCTCGGAAATTAAAAGCAGAAGATGACCGTAATTTATTTATTTGTAGTCTACTGATGCATCGCCAAATCGTTGAAAAAAAATACCTTTTTTTAAGTAATTAAAAATAAGAATTTCGTAAAGAAAAAACCTAATTTTTAAAGATAATAAGGCAGTCTTATCAAGTACATAATTACCTGAAACTTTCTCTTTTTCATTTTTTTTTATTTAACGTCAATATTAGCGGAACTATAAGCATCCAACAAAATAACAAAATAAAAACTTCTCTAGAGAAAACAGTTTTCTTGAGATATTTAGTTAGCCGCGCATTTTTCTAAAAACCAAAAGACTCATTTATTTGAGCTGATAAAACTGCGATTCTTTTATTATTTAAACGTGCAAGTATTTCCCCTAGTTTCCGACATTCCTTTACCAAACTTTGGAAGATACTTACCCTGTATAAAGGTGCTCACTTTAATTTAAAAGAAAGGCAACTAACCATTCTATATTACACACTCTGGCTATATTGTTGTACATTACAAAAACTGTTGAACAATTCTAGTTAAAATTATCCTTTGTAATTGATAAATTGCAAGAAATAGAAAAAAGGAGTTGACCACACATACAGTATTTTAAGAAACATAGTAGGTATATTGGGAGGACTTGCTATTTTGTATAAAAAAATTCATCAAAGTTGATTAAAGCCAGTGTTGGGTAATGGAAATTACTAAATTAAGAATTGCGGATTATCCAGGAAACCGCTATAAGCAACACGAACTCTACACGGGTGTATCTAGTCGCTGTAAATATTTAGTTACGTTCTCTATCTTAGCCCATCACAGATTAAAGTATTTAAATATCCGATGTAGCTGTACGAGGATGGTATGATAAACACCTGCGTTAAGAAAGACAATGGAATTGTTTTGCATGTAATAAATTTACTTCTTTATACATTTAAGCTAATGATGTTCCTGTGAAAGCCATCCAAATAACATGATTCGTCGAATTCGGTAAAAGAGGCTCCTGTTTCGGCAACCACCTCTTCATTTTGCGAGTCCACGATCCACGAGTATTCTATCCAAAGCCTTATCCAGCTATTGAAATGACATATAAGTCGCCCTCTTCGATGTTTTCTCTCATTTGCCCTAATGTGAAAATGTGATATTGTGTGCTTCTACCTGGGCTGAAGCCACTGTGCACCTTGTTTGATTGTTTTTTTTGTTTGCATCCTTATTTTTCCCTCCACTACCTGTTTATACAATTTAGCTACTACGTTCACAAAGATTATGCTTTGTAGGTACCACATTCTTTAGTGTCCTCTTTTTTACAGACCGATAAAATTATGCCTAATTTGCAGTCTTTTTATTCAAAAACCTTGTTAATACCGGATCATGTCTAATTACAATTCCTTTGTTTAGTCTTTTTATTGCTCTCGTTACTTCGTCTTCTTGGATGATACTGTTTTTATTATTATCATTGACTCTATTGACTCTTTCATTCTGAAGTTTCAGTATTACGTAAATTTCTATATTTAGCAGTTCCTGGAAATCCTGTCTATGTTCTCCTCAAAATATTCACCCGATACCTCTGTGGCTTGTTTAGTATCTTCTTTAAATTTTCTTCGATATATTTTGTAGTGTTGCTTTGTTTTGTTTGAAAAACTTACTCACCACTGCTCCTTCTTTAATCTTCTTAACCTGTTCGTTCCATTGGCTAGTTTTGCCTTTACAAATTCTTCTAATGGTGGTATTAGTTCCACTTCTATTCCCATCGCGCATTCCACATATTTACTTTTAATATTTTATTAGTGTCACTTTGAGATTTTTTCGTTGTATGTCGATTTCATTCAGTCCCCTTGGTTTTAATTCATTTTGCGTCTAGTTAACATCTTATCTATTTCATTATCCATTTCATTCCTTTCTGATGATATTTACCTTGCTTCCTTGTTCTTCTTCTTCTTAGTTACTTCATTCTGAATATATCTTGCCTTCACTGTTTGGTCGCCATACAAAATCCAGTAATATAAATAAATATAAATATATATATGTATGTATGTATAACAGCTACTCTGTACACAAATACGATAGGAACACCATTAAATCTTCCGATAATTTCTGCAGCACGACATATTATATGTAAAGAAATAGTTATAAAGAGTAAACAAGATATTGTGTTGTATTGTGTATCGTCATTAAATATTATATGTTGTCTGACATTATATTTACCTAATCGACAATAAAAATTAACACGTAGTAACAAATATAAGATATGAAAATTCGGAAGAATAACGAGAGAAGGGTTCAAAATTTATAAGCAGTAAATAAAATGCTTGTTCAAGCAATATCGCTTTCAATTTACTTCGGAATGTATTTAAATTAGGGGAATCTACTGTGCAGGACGGTAGAAGGAGAAGCCCTACGGATATTATACGAATGAATCACCTTTGATGTAGAAATTGATTCAAGAGTGTCTAGAAATTGAATCGGGATCTTGTACATTACGAGCGAAAAGTATTTTAACTAAATGTGCGAGAAAAACTGTTAATTATTGAAAAATCTTGTTGTCCTTGCAATCCATACAGAAGTACATTAGAGATTGAATCTCTGTGGCAACTCTATCGTAGAGAAGAGATCTTAGAGGACGACAGAACGCAAAGAGAGAAACCTATATTTCTCAATTATGTTATGGAAAAATGTATTGCCTGTATCGAGTCTCGCGTTATTACCTGCTATATAAATACGCGAAAATAAGCGCAGCAAGGGAATGCATAAATTAAGTTAGAGAATTTCAAGGCTTCAAGGAAATGGTGGAGTTGAATTAAAAATTGGAAGCGCTATTTTTCCCCATGCCGCTTTATTTCGTCGTGTTTATTATGACATTCTCGATTGTGGTTTTATTATACGTACGTATTTTTACATCCGTTGCCGGAGCACGATCAGACGGCGCCAAAGTAATCGATTTTTGCTTACAGATTAGTGGTTATTTTTAGTTAGTCAGTAACGAATATAGAAGACGTTTACTTCACCGGAGGGTGCGAAGTAATAAAAATATACATCCACGTTTCGAATGATATTAAACGTGTACCTTTTAATAAATTCAAAATCAAATTTTCTAAAACTAGTTTTAAGTTTTTGTAATTATTAATTTACTTCGGAACGTGCGAAAGTTAGTTACTTTAAGTAAGATTTCCGCAATTGCAAACTGCAAAAGAATGAGAAGGTCGTCTCTAAACTTTCTGACCCGCTAAAAAGTACAGCTTCTCCGACTCTGCTAAATGGGCGATTGTTTCTGGGATCACTTCGTCGTTTGAACCAAATTATTTCTCGCCGAATCATTTTTTCATAATCTGAAATAGGAATTAATCGCTGGAGGCTAAATTTGGTGAATATGGCGGGTACAGAAGGAATTCGTATCGTAACTCATGGAATTTTGCAATGGTGACGGAATTCACGCGTTTAAAATCAAGGTAATCAACGTACATCCCAAAACATTTTAGTCGTGACCTTGTTGTTGATAATAAAGTGGCTTTGAGCTTCTTTAGCGTCAGTTGGTTACAAAAAATCCATCGTTTTGACCGGCCTCAAGGTCTCATGTATGTTTCATCAATAGTTATGAATCGACGCTAAAAATTATTCAGGTTACGCTATAGCATCGACAAACAATCCTTTAAAGTTGACACACATAGATGTTTATAGTTAACTGTTAGCAATCATCTGGTGGAAAGTTCTCTTTTATTCAAACGAGAGACTTCCGCTTTTATCTCATCATTGGTTCTATTTTTTAAAAGCAAATATTTAATCGTTGCTGTATATTTGATTTTCTACCTTGTTGTTTAATCACAAAGATTGTTAATTTTCAATGGCTCTCATCCACAAATTAACTGATGTATTTGTTTGAAAAGCCGCACAGAACACACAGTCAAAAGTTATATCAATTCCAGCAATGCCATCTTTTGTCGAAGTAAAATAATTACCGAACTCCCCTCGTACAATTATTTACGTAGATTATGTCGAAGGAAGCTGACATAAATCGAATGTTGAATTTATTGAATTTATATTGAATTTCATGTATTATGTATTCATATATTTTATATACATGAATATTATGTGTAACGGAAGCGATATCCTGCATATTTAAATATAATCCTATCTTATGCGAGGCTTGTCTTTTGTTTGAAAATTTTTTTTCCAAATTTATCAGGACAAGAAATATGTATTACAGGATAAACCGGAATATTTACAATATTCTGTGTTTCTTATAATTCTTTATTTGTTGCTATGCTCACTAAATAACCGCCAAATTAATTTTCATTAAAAATTTTGGAGATTTGCACGTATTTTGTATTTTAGATATCTACATTACACAAGAAAATAGTGGATTACGCTTCAGAATTTATTCTGCAACATATTATAAGCATTAAAAGCGTTACTCGTGTTGCAAAGTTATTATAGGTTTAGATACGTGTTATTGTTCTCGATGAAACATAGAAATTAATTTTGATACGTGTTGCACCAATTACCATTGATTGAATGTTCTATTTTCAGGATGTAGCTTTCATAAATCCCGCAAACGTAGTGTTCGTATATATGCTGGTCAGAGAGTTGGTCGAGGACGATATAGACTGTGAGCAGGATCTTCAAGCTGTCGTTCTAACGTGCCTCTATCTGTCCTACTCGTACATGGGCAACGAAATCTCCTATCCTCTGAAGCCGTTTCTAGTGGAGGATTCGAAGGAGAAGTTCTGGGACAGATGTTTGGACATTGTGAATAGACTATCTTCGAATATGTTGCGCATAAACGCCGAACCCGGTTATTTTACGGAGATATTCACAGAACTGAAAGCTTGCGGTATCGGTAACATAGTTAGTAATAATATGGCGACGATGGCGTGTCAAACGGTTCCTGTCGTTCCTTGTAATACGGGAACAACCGCTGCTTGACGTAAGGAAAATACTATAGTGAAACTTAGCCTGGCCGAAACTCTTACCGTACCGTGCGAAGTTTAAGCGCCATCTATCTGATAACTTCTGCGGTGCTAAGGGAAATTACCGAAACGATAATTCAAGAATCTTTCAGAAATTAATTAATAGATACATTCCGTAATTGTTCGATTATAAGAGTACGTCTTTTCTATGCCGCATGCATATATTTTTTGGTCAAATCAAACACCTATAACTTGATTAAAACGTTCGTTTGATGATTTTTATTTTGAAGTAATTCTGGTTTATTTCGCTTACACATGCAACTTGATGTACACGTTTCAATGATGGATGCTGGATACATTGGGCAAACCTAAAAATACGTCGAAATGTTGATCTCTTCCCTTTGTTATGTTTTAATCATTATTGTTTCCGCTAATGTCCTGTCGGAGGAAGTTTAAATAGCCAAGATGTTTTCTAAACTTTTCGAATTTAGGTCAATTAAAACAGCATTGGAAGTTTACAATTGCATTCGTTGAGAGCAATCTCGGTCATAAGATTTGTAAAATATAAGGTGCCAGGTATTAATATACGAGGGCTATTTTTTTTTTCAACTTCGGAAACCTCACAAAAACAAGACACGTATAAAAAACAAAATGAATTTATTACCAAAATTTAGTACAAACATGGCTACTTTTCTCCATAGTTACCGTAAAGATTGCTGCATCTGTCATATCTATCACCTGTACATAGAATGTTGCCGCCAGTGAATCGGGATGGTCCGTTAGGTTTTTTTGAAGTTCCTCTGCACTCTGGAAGCTATGCCTTCCTAGTTACATTTTCAGTTTACGAAAGAAATGGAAGTCGCTTGGCGCCAAATCGGGACTATACGCCGGGTGTTTAAAAACTTGTGGAAATTATTCAAGAAGTCGTAGGGTTACAGCAGTGTGAGAGCGGTCATTGTCATGAGCGTGAAGAGTTCCAGGAGTCGGCATGCTTCTTTTTTGTATCGAATGGCTCTTCGCAATCGTTGTAAAGTCTGATAATAAACAGCTGCATTGATCGTAGTCCCCCCGTAGTTGAATGTTTGTTTAAACTTTTTCGGTTTATTTAACGAGTTTGAATGCACTGTTTGTTGTGGCTGTTCCGTGTTGTGTTTGGAACTGCAATATTGAATCCGGGTCTTATCTTCAGTCACAGTTGACTTCAAAAAATCTTCACCTTGAAGCTCATAACGACTGAGAAACGTCCCATTCGGAAACAACATCTTTGGAACCGATCGAGCGCATAGTATTGTGTAGCGTAGGTGTGGAAATACTACACTCATCTCACTGATGGTAAACCTCCATCTTTGTCGAACCATTTCGTCAACTTGTTGAACAATGTCTTCTGATGCGACTGACATTTGCGTCCTTGTTCCCCTTCATCGTGGACATCGGCTCGGCCTTTCTAAACTTCTTACATCATTGCAAAGTTTTGCATTAGCACGAAAACCAGTTGATATAATTTTCCAAACTTCCGATGCAGCTTTAATTGTTCCAGTATTAAATTCAAGAGTTTTGGTAAAAATAGTAACATATATATCTTTAAAAAGATGTATATCGACACAAACTATTTTGCCTATATATGAAACAATAACGTTAGCTTACACGGGCAGAGTCAGTTAAAGCTAGACGTGTTCCGGGATCGGACCGTGTCATGTCTTTTTTTTTTAATAAAACAAAAAGACATGGTCCGAACTCGGAATATGCCTAGCTTTAACTGTAAATACATGGATAATTTTCCCATGCAAGGATAATGAGATACACATGAAAATCATCTGTTATTTATTTTTAGCACATACAACCTCTGGTTTACGGAATACTTTTTAATTCGGAATTAAGTAAATCTCAATTAATGGCGTAATTAAGCTACTGTTTAGTGGTTGGAATTAAGATGATATTTGAGATGATTTGCAATACAAACATATGTTAGGGATATATGACTATGATAATATAATAATAATAAGGGATGACTAAAGATAATATTTAAAAAATCCTTAGTATTCTACTTTTTCACGTTAATATTGACAAATCACTTAACCATGAATCAATTTAATGGATAATTTTTAATCGTGATAAGTGGCATCGCAAAATTAAGTTTAATCAGAAATTATCCCGTGGTAATCCGTGATTAAAAATTTAAAAATGATATTAATTTAATAATGGTTATTTATTAATTATTTGTAAATTCTAAATGTAAGTGCTAGCTACATTTGAACATATACGTCGATAATAAATCAGATATTGCATGTAACCTTGCACCTTCACAAAGTATACTTTCTTAGCGTTTACAGTTCTCGATCGCAGTCGAATGTAAATATACAAAAGTAAAAGAATAATGAATAATAAAAATATAGGAAAGCTGCCAAAATAGATGATGCACACTTATGTTAGGTTACTTTGTCGTATAAACGTTGTAACTTGCAAAATGCAGTATTTTTACGACAATCATTTAGCATCTGGTGATTAATGCCGACCATCGGGTTTGGCGAATTATAGTGATTCAGGCATACGACAACCATTGAAATTCTTACAACTTATTCCAGTGATCAACGCAATTAATCGCAATAGAAATTATTTATTATATTAGTGCAAGCAAAGGTGATATAATTTTTAATTAAATACGAAGCAAATAATGGCACCGCTATTCTTCTAATGCCTCAATAATTGCTACATGATTTTAATTTTAAACTTATTTTATCAATTTCGATGTTTCCACAAATGTGTAAAAAGTAAATAATATTTAAATTATTTAAAATATTTACCCATTTAAACTTTTTGGCTGTTATCTTCCATTTAAATCTATCTATAAAATCAAGTCGTTTCCATGCGTCAATTTGCTCAAAGTATCCATTATAAAGCCACACCAGAGCGTGGGCAACGCTTTCAACCTCTGTGATAGATACTTCTATCTACTACTCTAAGTCCAATGAATTATTTTGTTGCATATGTGTCGTAAACACGTCTTTTAGCGCAATCAATTTTATATTACTTGATTAGAAAACATTGTTGTGCTAAACATAAATGCGTTGATAATCAATTTGTGATACTTTTAATGTTGCGATATACAATAGCCAGCTGTGGCTGATGAACATATGTCTGCCGCTATAGAAATTCTGTATATAAGTTGCTCGTAATAGGAATAGTTGTCTACGAAGTTTAAATTAGTTCTGTCTATTGTAAGAACTTACCGTTTTTTTTTTTTTTTTTTTTTTAATATTGATCTAAATATATGCATACAACATACTTGTATAGGTAGTTCGGAAGAAAAGTTAATTTTTTGAAGATGTATTACGATTAATTATAGTTGGCGTTTAAATTCGTAATTCAGAGGAAATGTGTTCATGAGTCGTAGTTCGTTTCATAGCTGGATAACCGATTGCACCATAGTTATGAATCCGTTTTTCAACATTCCACACCAGATGTGAAGCGAATACGTTTGATTTTTTTTCCTTTTTCCAATCTAGTCATATACATAAGTAATTTCATACGTGTACATATAAGAGATGAGAGAATAATTACAGCAGAAAGCAAACAGTATGTAGTTAATATCTAGATTTAAGATGATGTTTCGTGGAAAAAGCGCCTGAAGATGTCTACAAAATTGACGAAACAAGGAAAAACACCTTTCGTTTCACCATAAAGATGATCGTGTATAATCCGTATACATATAATATAATAGTAAGAAATGTAGATAGTCAACGTAGATTCTAAGGTTTTGGTCGGGATTTGTGCAATATGACAAAGATTGCATTCCAATAACTACGCAGGCATACTGGAGGAGATAAAATCGTGCGGACGCCGCGTGTCCTCGGCGATCATGAGAGTGTAAGTACGTTTTTACACCGGCTAAACATGAAAATGACGGAAAAACGTTTTTGTTATTGTTTCTAACTTGCTTGCTAGTTAAGTTCAAGTAGGTAATGGTTTTCTTATTTTGTTGTTGAGGAAGGCCAATTTTTGAAAAATGGCGACATTGTTCTTTTAAATACTACCGTCACCATCCATATAATATGTAATGCATATTTGGTATGTAGTAGACTGATAATAAATGAGTGATAATCTACTTTTAAGTATAGAAGGAAAACTGTAACGAAGCAAACAACAACATTGAATTTCTTCAAATTCATTTTAAGATTTCGTTAAAAAATATAATACAATAAATACAATTTTTATATTTGAAAAAGAGATAAAATAAGAAAGGATACGGTATTCTTACTCTGGAAAAATTGGGTGAATTACATTCAATTATTTTAAATAGAATATGGCTAGATATTTGTTTCATTTTAGCAATCTCTATATGCTACTATGTTTACTGTTCGCGTAGTCTTGAGGTAACTGACGCGTTTTCTCGCCCGGTGTCCTTTAACAAGCATTATTCCGGGCTATCCAACCGTAGTCAGTGGTCGGTCGGAACGAACGATGATATTTACCAGCCGTAGCAGCCGTAAACGAAACGCTCGGAAGAAATTTCCATCGACTGCGTCTGAATAGCCCGCATTCAGGAGCATTGTTACACTTCACTGAAGATGTTATTGTCTCTAATATAACTACATTATTTGTTACTAAAAATTCCTTAACGTTTGTAAGAAGTTGTTAACTTGTTAATTTGATAATTGCGTTTTTAACGAATTATCAAATGAATTATCAAAAAGGTAAATTAAAATTTCGATGACTTACAAATTAGTGATATTCGTTCTGCATATAGCGACGTAAGATTCGCGTATTTAAAGTCGTTTTTAAATTTGTATAACGGATCTTCCGTAACTCGATTGTTGAAAAGATGGCGTAATCTAGAAAAATCCTAATACAGTATTCAAATTTTCTCCGACTGAAACACGTTCTTCGTCATCTAAAATATGAAGCACTGGTTGTAATTGGTCGACATCACAGCGAAGTAGCTCTGTACTCCTCCAACCTCTCACAGTCAAACCACTGGAAAGCAAGCGAGAAAGTTGCGCTCTATTAATAATGTAAATTTTTTTCGAAAACATTATACAGCGCGTTCGACAATTACGCTCAAACTTTCAAATACAAGAAGTGTCAAAAATGTTCTTAATCACCAAACACGGCTAAATGAGAGAAAAAATTTAAAAACATAGTTCCTATGAATTTAACAAATGAAGACAAATTAACGAACATTGTCTCTTTGTGTCAACAACAACAGTGTCTTTAAAAAAATTAAGTTTTGATAACATTTTCAAAACTTAATTTTTCTTTTCAAAACTTTCATTCATAACAAAATTAAGTTTTGACAATTTTATTTGCTTTTGTCCTCTTTAGTCATGCAGATTCTTTGAATTAGTCTTGTTATTTCAGAAATGACATCACGAACAAGACGGCTCCATAGGGCAACATTAAAGATACTTACAGGGCGAGCCGGAGGAAACAGATAAAACTTCAGGAATGAATTTTACACGTGGAAATAATATAAAAACATTCATATGTTCTTGTCCGATTTTCATTTGTTTTCAAGTTATAGGGTAATTAAAGAATTCTAACTAGCGTTCTTATAAAATAAGATGTTTGGAGGCTGTATTTTTTAACATTCTTTAATGGATAAATATCTTTTTGCATTAAAACTATATTTTTCACCATGCAATTACTTTAAATTGCAACTTTTTCCGTTTATCCACCTTTTTTATCGATGTTCTTAATGTTGTTCGGCAAAAACATGTCAAAGTCATGTTTTCTCTATACATTTTCAATCGGAAATAATATGGTTAAACTAACTTTCGCTTCGGAACTAAAAAGTAGTAAACCAATCAATGAATTATAAAAATAAATGTGACCATCGAAGACGGCGGACCGAACAAGTTACTAGGTCGAAGTAATTTGAATTAAGAACGTTTGACTGGAGATTGATATGCTTAAAGCAACTTTCGTTTTTACATAAAAAAGACAACAAATCCGATATACTAAGGATGTAGCGCGTAATTTAGTGAGCGCATCAGACCCTAAATAATGTTATTCTTTTATAACCTATTTTCGTTTTAGCTGTTCTATTTTTAAGTGATTTGCATTCTTTTGTGAAACACTTCACTATCACCCTTATCACAATGCTTCACTAACATTGGATGCACGTTTCGGCAGCTAAGTAATCATTTTCAGTGATAAAACTGAACAGCATTAGTTGAAGTGTTGTGATCCGAATGATTACAGTGTAAAAGGAAGGATCGATAACTTCGTTACAGTTTTCCTTAAATAGTTCTTTCCGCAAACTATTGTATTTGATTATTTGTTGTTGAAGCAAGTTGAAGTAACTGCAGGTTACAAGTAGTGATTATGTTCCTCGAGCACGAAGTAATATTTTTTAAATAATTTGTTGTCATTATTTACACAATTCTATTGAATTGTATAATACGTGCACTCATAAATACATATTTTAAAATGTTCGTATAGATTTAGACCATAAAAGAAGAAACAAACGATAATGACGTATGTACGTATTACTATTACTGATTGTGAGACAATTTCAGCAAGAAGATAGAGGTTTCTGCAGAGGAAGCTCTTTAAATTGCTGCACACACTGTATATTATAGTATTTTTAAGGTAAACCAGATCTTGGCTATCGTTGAGAGTTTCTAAAATTCTCCCCTACCGAGATTTCTAGAATCTACTCTATAGTTAATAACAGGTCAGTAAATTAAACAACCTAACGATGTACATTTTCTTACAGAAAGAAATAGTTAGCGGCTAAAACGTGAAATATAAGAGAACAAACTTAGTTATAAGTCAAAAGTGTTACGCCAGATATCTTTTAGTTATAATTGTATTGTTTTGTTTGTTACGAAGTAGCTTTTATTATGCTTTTTGTCTGTTGATGTACTTTAATACAAGCCGTTCAATTACTTTTAAAGAATAACTGAAATGTATTTTTGTAAACATGTAAAAATGTTACAATAAAAATAACTACTATATGATGATAAATATATCGGTTATAAGTTCGAAAAAAATATGGAAAAAATCGAAAATAAAACCGAATTGTGTGATACTACTAAAACAAAAAGGAAGAGAATCGTCAAGTAAATGTGACATTCTGTTTTTTATGTGGATATTCCTTGATACGTTAAGAAATATAAATTGTTCTTTTTGGATGAATTGTAACGAAATTATTGTTTTCTTTTTGTAAATATAAGTTAATCGAGTCTTGTGATCAATATTGTCAAGTGAAATGAATGATATTCGTTGGAATAATAAATGTAGGACTTAAAAATAAGCGTTTTTACTTGTTTCCTCAATTAGCTCAACTCTCAGTTAAATGGAGTTACAATTGGTAAACAGTGGAACTCCACTATTACGTCACGTATAAGATCTGTTTAATGCAATAATATTTGAATTTCGCGTTATTACAATTTCTTATTATATCTTTGAATTATCGGCGCTATTTCTTACATTTTTGTGTAGTTCTATTTTTTTTTATGTATTAACGACAATACAGCGTAAGAGATATCGTGCAATAAACAGCAATAGTAATGTGTTGAATTCAATTTTCTTACTGTCATGGGCAACAGAAGCAACGTAAGCAACGGCAAGTATTAGATTTAGTTGGCTTAAGTGATAAGTAATGCTATGAAGTTGAAAATTTTTTTGAAAAATGGATGGTCAAACATCGTTTGACCATCCATCGGGAGGGGGTTTCACCGCTTAAAGCTCTCTTGATCTGTTTGAGCCATTTGGATTAATTCGCCATCCTCATTTCTTCATGATTTTCCACAATTTGCTGTTGCCTAGTTTTTCCTTTCGTATTATTAAGTCAGCTTCGGTCAGGTTTACTTTCTTCTCTTGAAACTACCTCATTTTTAATCTATGATGCTTTCTTCAGGAAGTTGCTTCGCATTGTACTATTGTGAGTGCTTTAGCCGTCATTCCTGCTCTCGAAATATGTCCCATGTCATGTTAATTAGTCTTCTGACTTACCCATTAAAATTTCAAAGTAATATTTACATTATTTTTCACATTTAAGGAAAGAGTATTTCTTCGTTCGCTGGTTTAATTCTCCATTAATAACTTTTAAAATTTCAACTGTAGCAGCCTCTCTAATTAAAATTAAATTAGTTTTCTAGATTGTTTAGAAGCAAGTATTAAAGCTTCAAAAATGTATCTGCTGTATTATTTAATTTAGACATTTTTTTAGACTATTTTCATCTGCTTGAAATTTCCTTTTTGGCTATTAATAGTTAATTAGAGGAAACTGTTTTCCACAGAATGTCATTGTTTTCTTAAACGGCACTCTTCGTTATAAAAATATGCTATACATTGTCAAAAAAAGACGGAACGTACCTTTTACTACTAATAATGTTATTTGATGATGTTTTTTCAAATGTTTTTTTTTTTAGGAGAGAGAAATAGCTTATGTAATAAATTACTGAAAATTTTCATTTTTTCTAGAATTTTATATTTGTAGTGTTATGTATCACATCAAGTAATAGATGCTCGTAAGCCAACCAAATTTTATGTTTTAGATTCTCGAGATTTTAAAGATGGTTCCATAAAAAAATAATCAATTTGAGGAGTTCTCGTCATTTCAGTCATCATCACAATGACATAGATTGCTTCAGATGCTCCCCGGTTCATTGATGGCAATTAACCGTCAGTTAAATGTTGAGGAAGAACATGAGAAAATTGCACTGAAACTATCTTCATAAGAATTAATCACGTAGTCGAATACTGTGGCACTAGAACAGTGAAACACTTCACTATTACTCCTTACTTCCAACTACTTCCAACACTGCTTCAATAAGGACTTAACAACATGCTTCCTATTAAACCGCAAAAGACCTCAACATTAGAAATGATTATTTGTCTATTAAAAACACTACTAGCAAATTTTAGTTCATTTGTGTACAACATTCGATCTAAAATGTCTGGTTCCTCGTCAAGCATGCAGCTCGTTGCATTAGCCACGCAGAAAAAGGTAATGGCCGATCAAAATATAAATGCAGAGTTCCCCACTGTTAGCTTAAGATGGAAAAAAAATTGATATAGAGATTATACTTCAGATAAAACTAGATGTAATATCTAATCACTGGGCAAATTGCCTTAGTTCTGGAAATTGATTAATAACTTAACAGGTGGAAAACAGCTTAACTTTGCATATGGAGGTTTTAACTGTATTGTTTATTTTTAATAGATAGATAGCGTACCTAGGATAGGGACGTAAGGAAATATAGAAACAGGGAAAACTACCAAATACACTATTAAACTTTATAAAGTAACACTTACTTTACCCATTCTTATTGAATGCATACACTATCTACACCTAAATAATAATTCAAAATTTTCGTTTATTTACAGTTTGGATTCCGTTAACCACGCAAACGTCTGAGGTCTGCGATCAGCAGATGGACTAATTATTACATTTATTATACTTGGAGAATCTTTAACAGTAAGCGCTTCATTCACCGCCGTTTGCAATTCGGGAATAGTCTGACAAAAATATCCCTTCCTTCCGAAAAGTTCCATCATTTTTTCGTACCGTGTGCCGAAGCCTAAAGAAGAAGGCGGGAGCCTGTAGGGAAAAACCTTGGTTAGGTATCTCAATATAATATCAAAGATGTTTGTGTTATTCTTACGTTTTAGTCGCTTCTCCACTATCTTGAAGCTCAGAGTAGGTTTCTTGATTTAATCCACCGTATATTCCGGAATTGTTAACGATGACGATAATCACGGGAAGCTTGTATCGTACCATCGTTTCGATTTCCATGCCCGAGAAGCCAAATGCGGAATCGCCTTCTACGCAGATAACACGTTTCCTTGGCGCGTAATCTCTACACCATAGAGCAGCAGCTATGGCGAAACCGGGTCCCACCTGATTATTTCAACTTATTTGGTTATCCAAGAAAAATTTTAATAGTAGCAGCACTAACCCCCATTGTTCCGAATGTTCCCGCATCTAATCTATGTCTCGGCAGGTTATTCGTTAAAACTGTTCTTCCGATGTCCATCGTGTTAGCTCCTTCGCTTACTATTATAGGATTTCGCGGAAGAAGTTCTTGAAGATGGTGAAATACAGCGTAATAATTTAATGGCGTCGTGACATCCATGGACATAATCTATTTAAAATATTTGACTTCAACATATTTAGAGAGATACTTACTATCTTTGATATTCATCTTTTTTTTAGGTATTCGGTATTATGAATTAACAATAAATGAAGGAACAATAAGAATTACTAACAAACGCTTTGGATTCTCTGTACGTACCTCAACGCTACTTCTATTATCGGCACATTTTTTATTCAACTGATTCCACCAGTTGCTCTTCTCATCAAAAACAAATTTTCTCGATTCTAAAACATACAAAAGCTGTTCAAGAGCCGGTCTCAAATCGCTTTGTATCGCGACAGATGAATGTACGCTGTTATTCAACTCCTCTGCGCATATATCAATTTGAATAATCTTAACGTCTGGCGCAAATCGTGGTGGTCTTCCGAAATGTAAGATCCAATTCAATCTTGCTCCGAGCAATAAAATGCAATCGGCTTGCTGCAATGCTAGCGATCTGGCCGGTGCAATACTGTTCTTATGAACATCGGGTACGACACCTTTACCCATCGGGGTAGCTACGAACGGAAGGTTTGTGTAATTTATAAGATTCGTGACTTCAGTTTCCGCTCTAGCGTACGCGGCTCCTTTTCCTACGATTACCAACGGTCTCTTAGCTTGCGTTAGCAAGTTTGCAGCATTTTGAATTAACTTCTGTTGGGGATAAATAATCGGCACCGGGCTAACTTTATATTGCACAGGTATTTTCTCTTCCAACACACGTTGTGTTAATATATTTGCGGGGAAATCTAAATACGCCGCTCCGGGTCTGCCGTACATGGTTAGACGCACCGCCTTTTCTACGTGCATCGGAATAAGGAGGGCACTTGGTGGTCTGGCGGAATATTTGCAATAAGGACGTGCCAATTCTACCTGTTACAGAAAAGTTGCTTAATGGCGTCGTGATTAAATTGAAGAAAATGTCATATAAAGACCTGATTACATTCTTGAAATCCTCCAATTCCTTGGTGGTCTTCTGCTACAGCACCTCCGATAACTAATACTGGCCAACAATTAATCTGCGCGTTTGCCAAGCCTCCTACGGTATGCAAAAATCCCGGGCCGGAAACAGCAAGGCATACTCCCGGTTTACCAGTAAGGTATCCGATAGCTTGAGCGGCATAGCAAGCTGCCTGTTCGTTTCTCATGCCTACGTAATGCAAACCTTCCATCTGGCATGCCATACCAAATTCAACAACTGGTATACCGACGATACCAAAGACATACTCGATACCCTAGCAAAGTAATACAATAACGAGTGAGAGAACAAACAAACTTCTTTGATTTTGTGATTGCTGATATTAATATATTTGATCTTAGATAAATAAAAGCAACAATTTTGTATTACATTATTATTTACCGGTAAATGTTTTTAACGACAGAGGCTAGAGATTTTAGAAAAAAAAAAAAAACAGGGCGGCTTTTACCTCTTGTGAATTAATTTTTGGTGTTGTCGACAGTTGAGCTCCATTCCCGTTATCACACCGGTGAAGTGATGAATAACCGGAATGGTTGCAACTTTCTCGCCTTAAGAATAATACACTGTATTTTTTGGTATCCTAAAAACCCATTAATTTTCTGTATTTGTTCTTATTTTAGTAACTGCTATTCCCGGTGATACCGGAGACATAATTGAATAATCGATAATACTAAAAGCTAGTTCAGAAAAAATAAAGATATTGGAGAGGCTCGTATATACGACGTGTTCATAATGAAAGATGTTCTTGGATGAAGGGCATCCATTTGATTCATTGAAGATGATAACAGATACATCTTACATTCTCCACTTCATTCGTTTGGATTGTTTCTTTAAGACGAAGTCTTCAAAATTGCCATCGAAATGGTTGCCATCTTTAATTTATCTATTTGATTTGTTTAATAGAGTATTAACCGATAAAGGAATTGATCTATTTTTTTTTAATTAACGTCTTTTTATACCTGTGCGACGAATTAGAACTATTTTTTTTCAGATATCATTCAAAGCACCTTTTCCTGAAGTTCTTTGTCTTTAGTAAACACTTACAAAATTCCTTTCTCCTGAAACCATAGCGTACGATGGTTTTATGTTTTAATTTGTTTTATGTTTATGAACTCCATTCAACATTTGTGTGATTTTTTTCATTATTTTTTTTATCTGCGTTTCGTTATTTTATACGTGATTATTAACTTGCTAAACAATGTATAAGGAAAATACTGATTAACTTCGCGTAGATGCTGGAATTGTACCAAAAGGTGTAACGTTTACACATAAGTTTTAATAAACATCCTTAGCGAAACAATAGTTTATTTCCTCACAGGAGTCTTACAAGTCAAAAATTTATCTACGTTGCTTCATTTTTAATTTACCAAGTGTATATAGAGATGTACAGACAGATTCTAATCTATATAATATATAGAGTGTTCCGTTTAAAACATTGAAATATCATGACTTAAAGTTGGCAACGATATCGATGGTCACGCTGCAGAATTTAATTGATATAAAAAAATTCTTTCGCATATTACGGAAAACTAAGAAATTCTTAATCGAATAAAATTTGCACCTGTTTGTGAGGATGTCAGCCGTTACAGGAAAAACAGGCATTACATAAAGAAAATAAATTATAAGATAAATGGGAGATTAGGTGGAACTTTAACAAAATACGTAGGCCAAAAAATAACCAATTAATAAGAGCTGAAGTATTATAAAAAAGTCATAATAAAATGAGATAATATTCAGAAACATAAGTACCGAGCTTATATTTGCATTTATGTTTGAGGAGTTACCGATATGGCTTGTCTCTTCGGAAATACACCTATATTAAGCATGTATATTGAGTTTAACAAAAAGTTTGAATGCGTGCCTATATCGTAAATCCTGACACCGTAATTTTAATTTAAAATTTACCACTAAAACGTAGTTCACACATTCGCGAGTAGAGAGCGCCGAATGTATTAATTTTGTTGCGTTGTCACCAATATTGATTAACGTGACATGCGTTTTACGTACGTTTCAAGAAAACCAACAAGTATTAATATCGGTATATTTATTAATTTAGATTAATATTGTCTTTTGTAGAAATATATAACTGTGTACTTACTTGTTCCTTTAGACATCTAGCTAACAAAGTACTTCCGTCTATTTCGCTCATTTTGATATTTTATGTAGTTGCCTAACTGCGAGGTAAACGAACAAGAGATTACAATATTTATATGTATTGTTCAACTTTGAACTTGCTTTAAGTGGTTGATAAGCATATTTTTGCCAATCATACAATTAATGTATAACCTACAAATTATATTTTTTTAATATAATATAGAACCGCATCGAGATTAATTGTGTAATAAGTTTTAATTGTCTATATTGAGATTTAAATATGCTTTAAACAAGTTAATTTTTCTCATTTTGCTTTTGTTTCTTTGAGAAAAATATAGTAGCTGTTATTTGGGTTGTCTAAAAATAAGTAGGAAAATTTATTTTATTGGTTACTCAATGTATTATCATAAAAAAAAACTGTCCTGAGGGGGTACCTGGAGTCTCTGGAACTTCCATCCTGCTTTGCTATTCATATTTCTCTACACAGAATACTTGAAATAAAGGAGGACACATATAACGTAGAGCGCCCATTCATTTTGAAGTAAAGTTCCATTAATTAAATTTAGAAAATGTTTTTTTATATTTTTATACATTTAATATTATTTGAAAAATAATCAAAAAAATTATGCTGAAAAAATAGCTTCTTCAGGGTATCGATGGAAGTACACACGGACGTAGGTTCCCATCGGCTTGGTTCCGGGAATGTTAATATCACAACATTTGAAACGACAAGCCAGGCATCTCTTGTCGCCCTTTAGCGCCAAGAGACACGTGCTTACCAATGCTTTTGCCGTAAACGATCCCATCGATACAATGAGGAAACTATTTCAACGTTATTTTTTTATTATTGTTTCTAGACATTTTTTGATGTGTTTCTTGTACATCATGGCAAACCCGTGGGAATCGTCTCGAGGTGCAAAAAAAGGCTCCTGTGACCATATCTCGTGTGAAGGTAGTCCAAGAACTGCTTAAGGGATGGCTTCAGGAACTTCTAAACGACTGGCGTACGTTTTTTTGCCGCCAGAGGACGCCAAGCGATACAGGATGTAGTGAAAACACTCTGGACACCAGCTTGACTATGCCGGGCAGGTAGAAATGTGTTCATGAGCTCATTTGTCGTAAACGGTTGACGAGAGGTGTCATTAGTTTTGGAAATCATAATTTCTCCTTTTAAATTGGAAACGGTTAATATTCTTCGGATACGATAACATTTAAGTATTTATTTAAAAATAATTAATAATCATTTGAGTCCGTCCATCAATGAAATAAAAATCTTCAAAATAAGATGTATGACGTATTTCTAAAAAATTTGCACTAATTACCTCCAAATATGTAAGATTTTCTAGGGAAACTAAAAATTTCATTTACATGTATAGCAGCGATTCGTAACAGGTTAAAGTAACTGACGTGTCTTCTATATTGTTTCAGTTAGTCTCTTATTACCTTATTCTCCTTGTTGTCTTAATGTTGTATTGGACTTTATGCAGTTGTTACATAAACAATGCAAGGTAATAAAATTATAGGATTAATATCACAAAAAAAATGTTTATTCGTGGTATTACTTAGTCCTAATTACAATACATATTGTTGCATATATACAAAATTACATAAACTATTTAAATAACTACGAATTAAATATATAATAGTAAATTCGTATAAGGAATCACATTACGGAAATTCAAGAATGTTAAAATAATGTGCTTTAAACTTTCGTGTTATGTTCCGTCGTTTCGGTTACGCTCTCAAACGCCGGATTTTCTAAGCCTTCCTTCTGCAAGTTCTCGCTTTCAATATAATTCCATTCTTGTATTTGTCCGGAACCGAAAATGCAAAAGACTATTCCGCTACCGATATACACGGCGGCGCCGATCCAAAATATGAGTTGCCATTCGTTCATTCCGTTCTGGAAATAAATGTAAAGAGATACTTCCGAAATGATAAATTAAAAAATTATTGCTTACGCTCTCTCTCGTTATATATCCAGTTAACATAGGCGTTATAAATCCGGTGGTACCGCCGAGACAGTTCACAATACCGTAAACCGTTCCTGCGAAATTCGGCGCGAGATCTTGGGAATTCTGGAGATTGGTCAGCGTGGAAGCGCCGTTCATCCCCAGCGCAAGAGTTAAGAAGATCACAGCTAATGTTGAGTTACATCCGCTTAGCGTTTGGGAAATGAGAAATATACCCGGTAAAATATGAGCTGCAAAAGATTATTTAATTTCATTCACCCATTGATAGCACATAATCTTACAGAATATGACGAAAGATTTCCTTGTTGCCGTCACTGACAACCATTGTCGTGTTCTTATGAAGTCCCCGATGAAACCGAATACAAATCCGAATAGCATTCGCGCTAGGTACGGTAAAGAGGCTAAAATGCCTGAATGTCCCAAATTGAAACCGAGAACTTCAGACATAAATTTAGGTCCAGCCGTTAATAGCAGATACAAGCCCCAGAGGTTGCCGAAGTGCAGGATTACGTACGCCCAAAACGGTATGCAAAGGAACATCTCCTTATAAGGTGGTAATCTCTGAAATATTAAGTTTTATAATACATGCTTGGCACATATGCCTTGAATTGGATTTTGAAAAGAATAAATGATAATAATTAAATATTTCATCGTTCAATTTATATGAGCTAAGCCATTAAAGCTGTAAAGTTCAAATCATCACCGACGTCAGTCGTACAGCTTCTTTTCTAAACTGAACAATAAGTGTGCATACCTTTGTTTTTACGACATTATCGCCAAGTGATTTAGAAATGTGGATCTTCTCGTCTTCGCTGATTCGTGGATGCATTTCCGGAGTATCTGAGATGAGAACGAACCAAAGTATACACCACAGAAGAACAAAAATTCCGGGCAAAAAGAAGGCCCAGGTCCAGCCTATCGATTGCATGATGTATCCGAGAACTGGCCAAGTGATGACGGTGCCCAAAGTGCCACCTAAGAGTGCGCCGGTAAATTTTCCCTTTTCCACCGGCGGCGCCCATCTGGATATCAAACAGTGCAGCGATGGATAAACTACGCCCTGCGTTGTGCAAGAAACAGCGCGATTAAATGAGAGAGAATGAAATTACGGCGTGGGTCGCTTACGCCTAGAGCTCCCGTTAAAAATCTAGCAGCGATCACAATTCCGTAATGAAAAGAGGCACCTAACGGTATTAGCAAGTTGAGGGCACCGGATAGGATTGTAGTAATACCAATGGTGCGCAGCGGTCCGAAACGTTCTGCTAACAGACCACCTGGCACTGATGTTATGATATACCCCCAGAAGTATGAGCCTAGGATTAATCCTTGAACTTCGCTATCCCAGCTATATCGAACGCCATACTGAAAATAAGAAAATTGAAATTAGTTATTTTATTTGTTAGTTATCGGATCATTATTCAGCATCCAGCTGTTTTTACAGGGAAACTGGAAAGATAGTGATGCAATCAAATGCATTTTCTTCATTTGTCTCATTGCTTCTTGGTTATATATAACGATGGCAGGCGTTGTGAGACAAGCACTGCGTATAGGCACCACACAATTCGTGGATTGCTCTCCCAGTTGACAATGGGGACAATTACAATAATCAAATAACTTGTGTGCGATGCTCTGCTTTCACCACTTTGACGTAGTGTATGGTCCTTATATTAATACGTTCACTTCTCAAAGAGCTTTTATTTATAATAAGTAATGGTTTTTGATTTCTTTGACTTTTGACTATTGTTGAGAGGGTTGGAATATTTTGTTTTTAAATGTGATAACAACGTGTTAGGCAAGGATGTACAAATAAATTTGGGAAATTTCACCCACAGTAGACAACGAAAATGTAAACATTAAAAAACAAGTTAAACAAAAGGTATATGTAAACAAAAATTTTTGTGTAAATTCAGAAACAAAGCTAGAACAACAATTAAAGAAATGAACATTGGAATATCATGAACCATTTAAGGTGAATTTAAACGTATTATTGAGAAGTGTGTAGAAGCTTGAACCACAAAAGAAATATTAATCAAGCCTTTAAACAATGCGACGGTTGAACATTAAAACACTTGATTACCGTCTTTCACACTTCACTAGTTCGTAGAGCACGTATCGATAGTTATGCTGATATAACAGTGACGCGATGGATTGTTTTTTCGTCATTTGTTTGTTGCAAGTCTAGTAAAATTAATTTGATTTGCTGCCCTGTTTTACCCTCCGGCATCTATCAAACAAAGCTGTATGATTTTGCAGACACTTCCATGTTAGTTTTGGAATCGTCATATTGGAGGCCAGCGCATTCAGTGTCCAAGACAACGTAAATCGAGCAATATCTAGGTTACTATCGCAGATATTTACAAATTAAGATAACAGTCATCATTTAAAGGACTTCGATCGAAAATAATCTGGCGCGCTTTTCATGGCCCCCACGATCGCGAACTTTTATAATAGTCGCTTCTAGTCGCTGGATTTTTATTTACAGGCAGTGTATGTCAAGGTAAATGTGTCGTCGTATAATAATGCTTAGTGGCTATCCTTTTTCACGGCAGTAACATCTTCCCCGACAGGTCTTGTGTAAATAATTTTCATCTTCGGCGAGTCAAAACTTATCTGGATATCTTCACGTTTAGTTCGCTGAAGAATGACGCATTTTGGTTACAATTTGGGCAGCCATTTTGTAGAATTTAGTAGATATAGCTGTCTTTTCGGAGTGTTATTGAAAACTTTAAGAAATACTAAATTTAATAATATTTGAATACAATTATAGTAATATTAGATAGAGCGTTAAAAGAAAAAGAGTATGTCTCACGCATATGGGTCTTGCATCGATTTTATGTTATTTACAACTTGTCTCTGAATATTTTTTATTCGAAAATTGGCCAGAAGAGGGGGATTATTTTCCGTACACTTGTTAGGTAGTCGCACTGTATAAACTGTTTCCACATGGCTTGGTTGTCGATAATTGCGAATGATAATTTGTATGGACCGGATGACGAAGATCGTGTTATGAAACGGATAGGTAACATCAGGGTTATCAAAGAGGAGCGTCGCTGCTTGTCACTGACATAATTATCAATTATTGAGAAGTACGTTTTACGCAAAGGTTGTTCGATCTATTATTATCCAGTCGTGATGATATCACTGTATCCTTTAAACTCGGAAAGGTTACACATTTTTAATTTTGTTGTGTTCCTGCATCGTGTTTAATTTTAAAATAAATATTCAATAAATAATAGATCGGAAGACTAGTTCTATCCGGGATTATCTCATTGTAAGAATAGTTACCCTCATCTCCTTGAAAGTAAAGTCAATTGTTTTGTTAAAGAATTGTGATTTCAATTTATGGTAATACGTTGTAAATCACCTTGTGCCAAGTGATTAAATTTATATATTTGTCATTTAGCTGGATTACATGTTAATTAATGCTAATTATCAACTTGCCTAGACGACATGGCGCAGTATCAAAAAAAAGCCAGCTTAATTTAAATTATTCTTATTTTTCGCTGTTAGTTTTTTGGACGATGTCTTGTTAAGTTGTCTGTTCATTTTGTTGTGCTGAGAGTAAACAAAATTAAAGTAATTATTCATAGAAAAAATGGTAAATATGATATATCGAGAGATAAAGAAATCCATGGATTTTGGATAAAGGAACCGGATAATGAAGATCTAGATTCGAAATTTCGCCAGACGACTCCTGATCCGATATTTCAAATATCAGACAAGCATGTCCGGAGAAAAAATTACCCGGATGCGGATAACAGCTCAGCAGAAATAGATGTTAGACATCGATTTAGTTATGGGAGAATATGACTGACTGAGCTCGTTCTTGGCCAGGAATAATGAGTTGAGCCTTAGACGAGTTCAGGGTTAGAACGGAAACTATGAACAGGGAGCAACTTCGTTCATTTTTGGATGTACTCTTAAAAAAATGCGAAAGTGTGTGATATTTAACTTAAAAAAAATGTTAAACTTTGCAATGTAATAACACCGCGCATACACTTTAGCCTCTGAATCGTAGATTTTGCAAACCATTAAAACAATGGGCCCTCGCATGCAAAACACTAGTCAGTATCTAGTTCGCTACCGCCTGTAATGTACGTAATAGTAGCAAGGAAGCGCTCTATATTCTATTTTTAATAATGTCGAAGACACGAAGATTGGGGAGAGAAAGCAGCTTTTATCAAAAACAGTGAATAGGTGTGTCGTCGTAAAATGCGAACAATTCTTATTCATATACAACCGATCTTTACACGTCGGGGAACATGGTTACAAGAGGCGTTTTACTATCATCAATATTTTGAAACTATAAAGACGGTGGTTCTATTATTCAGTCTGAAAGAACCTGCAGTTATCAAAACAAGTCGGAAAAAATTTGAAAATAATCAAGTTAAACGTCATTTACGAAGTATTCACAGCAATTACATCAGAGTAGAGCAAGCAATAGAAAAATTACAAAATTCTTCACTGTCGTTGGAGGAATCGCCACAAATCGTGAAAGATATACACGCGTAGCTTTGTTCGATAGAAGTCGCAAAAAAAGGTGTTTTAATTAAGTTTAACTTTTTTCCTATTTAGCACCGTAACGACGCCCTTTGCGGCAGTATGATACTAACGATCAGACATAAAACCGTTTGAACCATGATTCCGATAAAGATGATTGAATTTGTTTTGTATTCATTTGTTATTTTTTAATACTGAAATTGTTTAACCAGAGGACATTTCTTGAATATAATTAACGTATTATGCACATATTTAATGTGTCCTAAAAGGCTAGAACAATGTTCGCTATTAGATTACGTAATGTGTTAATACTAGTTATTGCTGCAGCAAATTGACTACACTTTCGAGATAATTATCATCTTGTTAGATTATGTTAATGCGTTGTCTGAATACTAGTAAAGACATATCCTACTATTAAAAAATCGAGACGATTAAATCATCAGCTTGTCGGATGTGTACAGTGTGACTAATACAAAACAAATACTATTATATAATTAGATATATGTACGTTTTTGTAATTTCCCTGCGCTTGGTTAATTCAAAGATTCGCACAGTAAATGATCTTCTGAAAATGTACCCTGTTAACATAAAAGTGCTAAAACACGAATAAAATTCGTGAAGAATCTTCGAATAAAAAACACGTTTTGTTTACTGTTTCTTTCGTTTTACCTTTGCCTGATTTTAATATTTTCGTTATTGCTAATTAAAAAGCACTCTTATACGTAAGGCCTTTTTCATTACTTGGTCTTTCAAGTGTGGATTAAAATTAACAAAAGAACACGCGGAATTGATAAAACGCATTTTGCGCATGAATAATTTTTTAAATTTCATTTGCTTTTGTTAAAGTGACCAACCGAGAAAAGATTTGCTTGAATTAATTATATTGAAATGTTCAACGAAAAGCTTGCTTGGAACTCGTGGATAACATTTCTCTAGGTTGATCTATAAAGAATTTCTTTCACCTTTTATGAGAACAAATAGGGTTCAAGTTGTACAGGATGGGCCAAATTCGATATTTTTAACAGCTTTTCAAACAGATTTTGAAACAAGCTAAACTAAGGAAACCATTAACAGGTCGCCTAATCTTTGACCCAATTGGATTTTTTCCTTTGGGAAAGAATTAAAATCTTACGTTTAAACCTTCAGACTTGTGTTTTGTCGACTCTCGAGGACACCAGTAGACAACACGAATCCATTCTCACGAAACGATTAGACGCTAGTCTAATCTAGTCGCTGCAAAAAAGGAATAATTCCGCCTGTCTTTGTCATCTGTAATTATTACTAAAAGTATTTACCTGGTTATAGCTATCTTTTTCAAAAAATTCGAAAAGTAAATACAATTTAGCGCAAATTACTCAGCTCTCCCAAAGTCTCTAAGTAAGCCTACTGGTGTCTCCGAAAGTCGACAAAAAACGTGTTTGTCTAGCCTCTGCAAAAAAGTAATAATTTCATCCGCCTTTGTCCTCTCTAATAGTAATAATATACATGATGTTCTATCTAAAATAATAATGTAACTGCCTTGTTCGCTACTTATCGATCATCCTGTATATGCGGAAATATTTTTTTGGAAGATGTCCTATGTTGTCTATCATATCATTTTAGAAATGTCGATGTTAACGCTTCCCGAAAATTGGGAAGATATGCACATATGCTTTGGAAATTTTTAAAATAAAGGTATAGGAAGATTGTTTAGAAGGTGCAATGCGATGAAGCGAATGAAAAGCTTTCAATCTAACTTTATTATAATTAGTTGGAAGAAGATGTTAAAGTTCGTACTAACGATTTACATAAGATAACGTGTCAATAAAATTTTTATATCTGTAATATAGTACGGTAGCTCTAATCATTTAATTGCCCAACCATATAATTTATTAAATACATTCAAAGAAGTGATATAACAATAGACTAACGTAATTTTATTAGATTAAGTTCTTTCAATTACTGATTTTCAAGTATCTCACATCGCTGCCAACCTAATCAAATAAAAAAAAAAACTAACATTACGTAATCATGTAAAGTAGGCGAAGTATAATCTCTTTTTATATATCCTCAATTAGCTAGTACCCAACATCAGAACTTCAAAACAAGTACTAAAAACTTAAAGGTCGACCATTCCTTGTGTAGGTGTTATAAACACTTAGTACGTATTGTTACATTTCTCAACGTTGATAAAGGTTATATACATATGTAGAAACGAAAAATGTCAAGAGGTTCTATAAATTTATGTTGCTCTCATGCGTACATCTCTATGTATTAATTTTGGAAATTTTCCGTTACCAGAGTAATTAATACCTACATAAAAGCGAAATTAAAATTGTGCATATGTATATAGACGCATCTGGTATCTGTAACTCACAGGATCATTATCTACAGTGTGGAGCAGCTAATAGTTTTTTAAATGAGACATGCTATGTATGTTATATGTTATTTTTGCTTTTTCTAGTACATCATCAATATTTTCTATTAGAGACACATAGTACATTGAATTTTCTGTTTTGAAGGTATTTAAGAGAATTACTCATATGGTTATGGTGGCGTTGATTAGAAATAAGAAATAAGATCCGGTAGTATGCGAGATCTCACTATCGCTGGTCTCTCTTTCACCAACGACTTCCTCATACGTACGAAAACTTTTCTCATATCGATCATGATGAATAGTTAAATCGATGTGAAATATTAATGAAATAGGAAACAAAATTTTAAGCGTTCAGAAGTTGAGCCATCAAAAATAATAAGGAGACTGTGTTGAAAAACGAAACTTCGCTCGGATAAAAGTTAATTGAAATTTAATTAAATGGGTGAATCTACCTTTTGTTTTTGTGGTGAAGACCCGACGCGTTATACAAGCTTTTCTAAGCTTGTCGTAATTTCGAGAGCCTTTGTGTGTATAAAGTATTGGCCATGGCTTTGTTACTATCAACCACTCGTCGTAAAGTTTTGAAATTTTACAGTTCAATCGATCATTAACGTTAATTATAATATATAATTAATAATTAGTAAATGGTGTTACAAGTAAATAAAGAGCTGATTTCTTAGTATCGAGTGCGATGTCTACTTACGTCTGGTATCGATGTTAATTTTTCAGAACTTTCTGTGGTATTCGTGCGTTCCATCTCTTGTCTGGTACATTCCGGTATATGTTGCTCGCTCGAGCCCTTAGGTTCTACCATTGCAATTAGATTGATGGACATATTTACCCTTAACACGTACGATGCAAAACACGCGGTGAATATCATGATGGCAACGACCGCCCTTGTGGGCAGCACATCTGGAAGAGATACTTAAATTAACTAAATGTCTTGACATTTTTAATATAGGTTAGAAAATAAAAATTTCGATTTCGAGCCAAATATTGTTGTTTCAGTAATCCTGAAAAGGCGTATTACTTTGTAAATAAAAAAAAATACTCGTTCAACCTCTTGGGACTACATTTTGCGATATTTTAATGTCGTAAATCAACCTTTGTCGGTTTTGATGATTTTTTTAATATCATTTTTCATATTTTGAACGTTTAGATTGCGTCAAGTAAATGATTGGGCCGATTAAATTCATCAAATAAGAAGTTGAACATTTATATAGATTCGGTAATTTATATTTCTAATAAAAGTATGCAAAGTGCTTAGTTAGAGGCTCGTTCTATAGGTAGCTTTTGGTTTCTAAAGACACAAAAAAAATAGCAAGAGGGTTAAATTACAAAATAATTGAATTTTTTGTCGTAAAATCAAAAAAATCGCATATCAGAAAACCAGTTGATTGTATTGGTTCATCACAAATGATATTTGCTCTGGTTTTTTAAAATAAAAGACCTTTATCCGAGCTTGTTAAAAGTCTCAGTCTAGTGGACCATGACGTCTATAAAACGTGTCAAATGTATTTACGGTGTAGAGGAAGCTCGACATTTTTCCGAAAAGGCAAGCTCCAAAATGAACGAAGTTTCCACCTTGAAATGGAAAGTGAGAGCCGACAAAAATGGTGCCGACGAAAAATAACAAAGAAAGCAAAATTAATGTATTTCCTTACTCGAAGTTCATCAAACGGCATCAGCTAGAAACTAAAGATGCATCTTTCTAACGAAACACTAAGAATATGCCGATCGTTCGTTTGGCTAACGGGATCACCAGACTCTTTGGATTTTCTTTATGGGATTACATTAAAAATCAAGTATACGAATCTCCGTGTAAGAATTCGGAAGACTTAAAAAGCCACGTGCAAAATTTATTATTAAACATTGATGGTCGAATTCTATGTGATTAGTTCATAATGCTGAAAATTTTGAACAATACCTTCAGATTAGGATTTTATAGCATTTCCGTTGAATTTTTTATTGTTGTATTGTTACAATTTTGCGCTTTTTAATGCGACAAAAACAAATGGAAATATTTGGTTATTAAAATGATGCATATAAATACAGAATGACTTACAAACTTAGAAAATGTAGAAATATTCAAGGTGTTCCACTAAAAAAATCATCGCCGGTATAGCGATATAGCGGTATAACAGGTGATAGCGTCAACTGTCTTTCGGATGCGAGATTCTAATCTACAGCGAAAAGATACCCGCATATCTCTACAAATAAAAAAGTTGCCCAAAGAACAGAGTTCAACTTAAGCATCTTATATGGTACATGCGTTATATTTAGTAAATTGAAAGATAATTTAGATGGTGGTGGTTCTATTCCTTCTTCTATTGTAAGTGGAAATATTCTCGTCAGAAAAAAATAGCTTTCATCAAATATCATCAACGGGGAAGATATTTCAAAACAACATTAACCCCTTCCTCTTTATTCTGCACATAAGAAATATCGATTTTTTAAATTTCAATATTTTTTAGGAACCTAAGGAATCACCGTGGCTTCTTAAGAATTTTGAGACATTTTTCATCTCGTTTGCCCCTTCGCCTATGAAAAATTTAATGTTTCTCTAATTTGGTTTCAGGACATTGAATTGTGCTTTTATTAACCATAAATCTTACAGCTAAGCTCCTGATTGGCCATCCTTTTTTCAGATATTAGTGTAATTATTCTTTTTTTTTATTTAGCTGACATTTTATTTAGCTTAGAAGTTGTAGCGTCACCATTTAGGAGTACATACCTGCTTCATGGATATAATTTAATGACTTTATTTTATTTAAAGAATTATATAAATCTATAATAATAATTATTATTAATAATAAAAATTATCGTTAATATATGCTAAGCCCAATTGACAACTACTACCTTTTTTTAGAACTATTGCTTCATTTGGGAGCTCGTGATCATTCGTTGTGTTTGCTTTTTAGAAAAGCAATGAACATTGCATTAGATACATAATGTAAAACACCAGAGCATATACTCAAAAATATGTACATAGATAATCAAAGCAATTAGATGCTTACCTTTATTTTTACAGAATAACATACTGACATTTGATATGATGACAATAGCACTGATATGAAGTATAAGTAAATATACTTTGCGATTAGTTCAGCGAAATACCCATCGTAGAAAGCGGCAATGGTAAAATCTGCAATAAAACATCAACATTAATACAAATACGTCTTATTTTATTACTTGAATGCTTAACTACTTTAAAATTATCATAAGTAAATTACATATTTTTAACTGAAGAAGGTGTCGCATTATATAGAACCTAAACAAGGAAATTCGAAGGTTTTTCTCCAACATTATTGAATTAATTATTGAAGCAACGACGGCAAAATTAAGAGGCATGTTAACACAATTAATGCTTTTCACCAAAAAATCATTTTATCTTCAATGTAAAACGGGGAATGAGACGATTTATCACGGCCATTTCGTCGTCGCGGTCGCTTCGTTACGGTTGTAGGGCACATCTGAATTTGCGTTCATGTAATTTCGACAAGCAAATAATATTTGGCGCAGATATACCTAATGTATTAATAATAATCATATACCTTTATTATCTTAGAAACCGATGGAAGTTGGTTAAGAAAATTTATTCGTTCCAATATAAAAGGATAAGTACCATTCTTTTCGAGCTTAAGACCGACATGTCATATCTTATGCTTAACCAGTCTTGCGAAGTACCTTTCTCATGCTAAGTTTCATAAATCTTAGATTAAAGCGAGGTAGTACGTCACAGGCATATAAAGGATATCATATTAAAACTGCGCATCGTAATTTGCTCATAAATTCAAAGGCAATTCAACAGGAGAGATCTTCGAGGCATTTAGAGACGCGTATAACAAAAGCCAAATCTCTGAACAGATGTTGTTAATGCGCGATTTAAATGTGAAATACATATCTCCAACGTGATATGGCAATAACTAAGGTGAACAAGAATGAGAGTAGATAAGTGCGCAACATTTTTCAATATTCAGATTGAGCTTCAAACATATACCGTTCCACTAGCATAAATTGAAAGCATTTTAGAGAAGCTTTTATTGTCATCAACAGCGATGGTACATAATAGTGTAGGTCTTGAGTCAGGTGGAGAACTTGATGACATGATCACGATTATCCTTATTTATGACTGGGATAGTTTTAGCAGCTTTACAATCTTTAAGGAGGCAAGATGGCAAGATTAATAAGAAAATAGTAAAACTGACTAAATGAAAAGAAGTCATTAATACAATCAATTCATCTCGCAGTGAAAAGGAATAAGGCAGCGAATTGTAATGAAAATGGCCCAGGGAGGGGTTATCCTCTTAGCTGAGCGCTGAAGAAAACACATTAGCAAAAGTATTAACAATATCATTAGTATTCCGATTAAATATCGTAGAGTAATAACTTTAAATTGAATTGAATGTGAAATGTGTGACTACTTTTACGTATATGTAACCGTTCATAATTAACTTCAGCGTTATCAGAGAGTGTACATAGAGAGTTGCGGGTGCAATGGTGTGTTTCGGTTGAGCTGTTTCGATGGCGAAAGGATCCACGGTGAATTGTCCGTGCGACGAAACGGTCGCGGCGAACTGTCCTAGACCTTGTAAAACGTGTATACCCTGTAACAATTACCTGTAACTTCACAGTTTAATCATAACAAAGTATGTTATTTTTGTAATACGACACTTTTAAACATATTCTGAATTCAGCTGCTAAGGTGGTAAGTTCACCAACAAATAAAATCGGGGCATTGTTGAAGGTGTACTAAATTGCATCAGCAAGACACAAATCTTTCACGTGTAACCCCATTTTACTGCACGCAATTCCGCATTCGTATCGGAAAGAGATCGTACTTTTACAATACCTGTTTACCTGTGTTAAAAAATTAGCTGACGTAAATGTGAAATTCATTATTCATTATATTCTCTCTGGGATAGTATGTACTTATTATGATAGCTGTAATTCAAATAGGCTATTCAAATCAATAATAATGTATGCTTGCGAGTAGGTATATAATTTACAATAGCTTTCTAACCTTGTAATCTTTAACATTAGCTTTATATGGAATTTATGGAAAAGTACGCGTACTTGGAAAAGGAAACGTTACGATATCTGCTTTTCATTCATTCATTCATAGGTAAATAAATCCTTGATCAACGTGTCAATTATAATTAATCTTCCACGTAATAGTAATGTGGATTCAGTAGAGAAATGGAAACATAGATATAGATCCATTTTTTTATATAACACTGACCAACAAATTTCAACTTTTGATTTTGCCATAAAATAATTTATACTAATTTCAATAAAAAACATATAAACATTTATTTTAATAAAAAGTAACAGGTCAAGTTAGCTCGATTTTTTTTATATTTCAATGAAAAGGTTTTTTTGGATTAGATCATAATTTAATGTATATTTCAAATTATTATAATTAGAAATGTGAAGTAATACTGCTCCGTCTCTTATAAGCAATATTTACAGCATCTCTTCTTAACATCCAACAGTAATCTGCTAACATAGCAGGATTCCATTTCCCCCGATACCGTTTTTCTATTCCCATGATATCTTAGTGGAAGCTAAGTGCTCGTCGTGTTCATCGCTAACGTCGGCCATATTTTCCGGACAAAAATCCAAGTGAGAATGTAGAATGTGCCTTTTAAGGGACATATTACAGCCAGCAGCGTGAAATGCTTGTAACATATCCATTATTAAAGTTCTATAGTTGTCAGCTTTTTTGTCTCCCAAGGAATTCGTGAAAACTTGTACCATGGAGAGCCAAGCTGTCTTTTCCTTCGTTGTTAATTTGATTTCGAAGATTTCATCATTTACTATTTCTCGTATCTGAGTTCCAATAAAAATACCTTCTTTCAGTTTCCCTCGTGTTAATTTTGGAAACTTTTCACGAAGGTATTTGAAACCTCCACCTTCGACCTTCGAGATCCAGTGCCTTTACAAAGTTTTTCATGAGCCCAAGTTTCACGTGAAGAGGTGGTATTATGATCTTTTCTTTTTCTACTAGAGGCTGATGTTGTACATTGTCTTTTCCTGGTATAAACTGTATGTCGTAGTGGCCACTCTTGCTTATGGTAATGTTTTTCCCTGTCACGATTGTCCCAAAGACATAAAAAGCAACAGTATTTGGTGTAACCAGATTGCATACTCAAAATAATTGCAATTGCTTTAAAATCTGCACAAATATTCCAAGAATAGTCTTTGTACTTTATCTCTTCTAATAAAATTTTCAGATTTTCGTAAGTTTCTTTCATACAAACAGCATGACCTATCGAAATAGAAGGATAATGGTTAGCATTATGCCACAAAATTGCTTTTAGGCTGGTTTTTGATGACTCTATGAATAATTTCCAAGAACTGGGATCATGATGTATTCCAAAAGCTTCAGAAAGTTTATAAACATTATTGCAGTAGACCAGATTGCCGGCCATACTTTAAAAGCATTTTCTCGATAACTAGAGCTAAGACAATGTTGCCGCTTTTCGAATCATTTTTACTCTATATATGTTGTTCAATTTTATCAGTTACTAACTTAGGGTAAAAACCTTGTTGGTCGGTGTAATTGAGAGTTGGTAAAATTTTATTATAATATACGTACGTACACAGCCTAATAGCGGTGTAACAGTAGAGTAAAATAGAGATTGGGCCATTCCAAGAGCGCACTGTTTCGTGGAACGATCTTTTCTTTTTGTTTCGACCATTTGTGCATAAGCATAGCAAGGAAATGGTATATAACCCAGCGATTGTCTAAAACTCGCAAAACACTATTTCGATGAAATTTGCGAAAATGTACGTCTGCAAGACCCCGAAAGTTCGTTGCAAGTGAAT
Organism: Oryctes rhinoceros; assembly: GCA_020654165.1. Lineage (NCBI taxonomy): Eukaryota > Metazoa > Arthropoda > Insecta > Coleoptera > Scarabaeidae > Oryctes > Oryctes rhinoceros. The sequence continues at coordinate 14,716,961 of JAIOKQ010000230.1, read as the reverse complement.
TTGTTTTTATCATGCACTGGACATTATAAATCAATCGAGATTTCCCTTCCTTAGAATTAATTAAATATGTTAGTTTCTTCTTCAAAACTCTAATTAACCAACTTCAATATGTTTATTTAAAATAAATATTTATCATTAATACCCGTTGTTACAATATTTTCCAGTCCTTCCCTTTGTTGTAGAAACGTAAAATAAATAAATAATGTTCAATGAAACACTTCTCAGAGATCTTCAATGTTATAAACTATGACCGAAAATTAAGTAGTACCCAGCATGCTTAATAACAATAACTATCTAGTTTCTAAGCAAACAGTCCGTTTAGAAACTTTAGACGTAAACAGCGTCATCACGACAATTTTCGCGGTTTTCTATAAAAACAAGGTTCTATTAGCACTAAAAGTTTCTTCGAGCCAAGCAGATAGATAAATTATAAGCTGCGACATTACATAAGTACAAACATAAAATACGTAATGAAAGTGTTAAAGATGATATATTAGTGCATATATTATGTTAAGTAACGCGCTTGTACAGTTTTCAACGACGACAGGGATGAATTACGGCAGTCATATATCTCTAAGAATACTTTACGGAGCTGTTGTCTTCTTTAAAATTTGTAAAAGTGCAAAAGTCCCTTCACAGTACAAATTCTTCTGTATTTTGAGGGGAAAATGTTTAGGATAGGATTTGCTTAACCATTCCCTACACGTTATTTTTTTTTATTGGTGCTATTTTCAGAAGGCTTTGGTGAGAGTAATTCGACGTTACGCGGTTATCGCTATAACTCGCTTCCCATTTTAAAACGAGATATAAATCACTCACTGTGGTACGAGGCAATTCACTACTTCTTTACCCAGACAATTCACTAATACTGGACGCATGTTTTGACAGCTAAGCTTCATCTTCAACGGTAAAATGGAATTAACAATTTAAGCGAAAACTACCTGTTTGTGTATTTTTCATATATATACTATTTTTAATATATAAGATACTGTTACTACATAATACTACTCATAATTATTATCAGCTTACATTGTTGCATTAGTTACTCTCGTCTAAATTATAAAACATCTAAATACGTGAATTCTTGTTAAATTATACTGGTTCCGCTAACAGAATAGGAATACATACAAATGTAGATGCTGAACAGGTTGTTTTTGTATTGAATTTATTTGTACATGTATTCTTTAGGTAACTTACAGGCATGTCTCAGAATGATGTTAAGATATAGCTTTATATATATTCCTAAGTGATAAATGTTTAAATTAATAATACCCTTATCACTGCTGCGCAATATTTCGTTATTTACTGTTATTTACGCAGATCTATTTGTACATTTAGTTAATTATTAAAATCTTAGCAAATTAAGCGAACACACATTTTGAAATAAGGAATATCATAGAAAGATTACCAACACCAAAATAGACTAACAACAATACAAATTATGTTCTTATATTTCATAACCATTTTTATAAGGTGTAAGTTCTTATAAAACGATGTGTAAGTCATCTTTTACCCTGACAATGTTATATTATAAAAATTGATATAAAATCAATAGCATTTGCAATTTAATTAGAAAACATGCAACTAAGAAAGTATTGTATTTTTAATGCATGTATCGATAAAACAACTTAACAGTAATGTTCGATGAATGTTTGGCAAACAAAAACGAACGCAATAGACTACAGATATCATACATCGCTGGTATAAGAAATGCCATCTCGTTTTCCTCAACAAAGTGTACATAAGCTATGTTACTTAAACACTTTAATACGTTTTTTTTTTGTATTTCCGCAGAGAAAAATCTTTTCTTACATTTATTTCATTGCTAGATTTCTTTGATTCAACTTCTTATCATTCGTGTCATCCTCTTTTTGTTTTTGTCTTTTCTGTATTTTATTGAAATTATTGTAACCACCACAGAATTAACCATAACGAAGCCAACTTAACCATAACAAAACCAAAATGATACAATATGGCGCTATATTTATTTCCTATATACAAAACCACACAGTGTCGCAGTGCCACAACGCCGCACAGTTTGCTTTTTGGGTGTTACACTAGATACTACACTCAAATTTGAAGATCATATCGCTAACTTGTTACGTAAGGCAAACAAATCAATGTATGCTTCTCCACCTTTTGTTGCTGTTTCCTTCAGATGAAGGTACGCTCGAAGCTGCGCTGATGACGCCGGGTAGGCAGAAACATGTCCGCGTGCTAGTGTCCTTTTCTCTCTTCTTTTGTTGCGTTCGGCGTGAATTATTCCATCAATAGCATGAGAGAGCTAAGCTATCTTAGCACTATACTATTTTTGGTTATTGTTTCTAGGCATTTTCTGATGTGTTTTATTTATGAAGTGCAGAATTAAGAATTAGTGCAGCGCGCACTACTATGGCGATGCAATACTTTCTACGTTTGTTCTTGAATTAGTGTGTTATGATTACTGCAGAAATTGCGATACAGCTATTAGGTAAATTTAGGTTACGTTATCGTATTGGGGTCATTTGTCAAATTAGTGCGAAATATTGCACTGATTCTTACGCTAATGTTGCCCTATCCTATGTGCGAGGTAAAATAATGAACATATTTAGAGTAAGTAATCCTTGTGGGAGAATATACCCGCTTATCAACAAAGGCAGATTCGTGTTATTTTATAATGCGCTACATATTTTAGATGGACAACAGATCGTCTTATGCATACTACAAATTTAGCACAAATATATGATTGATGTTAGTATTAATTAATCTAACCCTTGTTCCGGCCGTCTAGAACTGACATTGGGTTGAAAGTAATAATAATATAACCTTAACACTTCTTACTATAAGTAACAGATATATGTTACCTCTAATATTACGAATAATTATTGATGCCTAATTTTGTTCTTCAAACTAATTAACGATGTATCCTACTGGCAACATCAGCAATAATTATGAATCATGAAATAAAAGGAAAAATGTTTTTAGATCTATTTTAGAGCTACGATTTTGGCGTTTTAACTGTTCATTTATTTTGGTTTATTTCTTCTATACGTCGAAATAAAAATAAAATAATATAGTGTCATATAACGTTGATCGAAACACACAATACAAAGTAATTTACTGTGAAATTGTTTCCTTATCACGTAAGACTGGCATTCTTACTAATTACTGCTGATTTTGTAATTCACATGTTATATAGGTTTAATTCTTATATAGTATTTATACAATTCGTTACCTGCACTGTACGTTCTAAATATATACGTTCGTCTAAATTTATCCACGCGTTAAGTGCATTTTTTAAGAGAGCAAATAGTAGATGCGATAAAGTTTATATTTGCATCCATGCGATTTGACCATTAAAGGAAAAGAGATACGGGATTCCAGTCTAGAGAACGTAAAATGAACCGGTCCTACAGGAGTCAACTCAGCGCCTGTACTGGCTTATGTTCTTTTAATTACGTGTAATGTTAGAGGTTTTTTTTTTCAAAAAAATTAAATTTCCTTGCGTAGCAGCCGACATTCAGTGATGCTACTACTGATTACTAACACAAATATTTTCAGAATATTATATCAATTATACCTAGAAGAAATGAGCAAAGTTTTATCGTATAAGAATCGTTAAGACTTAATGATATCAAATGAACGTAAATCCAATACCAAGGAATTAGCATATTTATTATAAGCAATAGGAAGCTTGTTATGTTGTACGTAGAAGTACTAGAATTTCACATTTCAATTATTTTAAGAGTATATCATGTACGGGTAAATATTTCTTATTGTTAGTAGAAATGCTTGAAGTATCTTGCTATTTTTACCTTGATATATGCAACTTCTGAAAAAGATTCCAAATTTATTTGTAGATGTATTACTTTTAAATTGAGATTTTCTATAATCGCCAGCAGTTTTAAATATTTTTATTTTCTGTGCGAGTTGTTTGCCACTATTCACCTCATTGGAACGACCTGGCTTACTCTTCATTTCAAAAACCAATGTTTGGTCGCGCTTCAATTCGTTAAACCATTACCACCGGTCATCGAAGATCCACGGTCCTTGTCCTTGTAAACTACCTCCTATTTGATTTTAGCGTACGTTTCTCCATCCAAAAAAAGAGATCAAATCTCTGACCGATATTGTTGCTTTTCCATGATTACGTATGTAGATAAACTTGCTCACTTTCAACAGTTCTCAAAATAACATTGCTCGATGGAATTTTGACCGGTGGTGACTAAAAAATAATACTCACATTCGATAATGCAGATTTTTATACAAAGCGCCATCTGTCTTCAAAAATTGATACTTCTTATACTATCCTGGTATGTTCCTTAATGGTTTCAAGAATATTATGGCAGAGACTCAAATATATATACTGCAATGTGAGCAGTTTTAAAAGACACGAGGATATTGATAATAAATTATTAAAAATCAAACAAAGGTGTTAGATTAGGTGACCGCGATAGTCAACGATCTCTAGTAATAAGCCTCCTAAGTCATTAAAATATTGTTCTAGGTAACGCAATATTTCATAGGCTACACGAGGTAGTCGTCTTGTTGAAACAAGCCCCTTCCCAATTCATCATCAAACAAACACTTTCAAAATTTGAGCGAGATATCTTTCCACGTTGATATTTTACTGAAAAAATATTGGAGCAATTATGTGGCGTCCAAATTTCAACAAAATTATGCGGTTTTTTTGCAATCCATGTTCTGTAATGTTGACTGTTTATATAACCTGATAAATGGAGACAGGCCCCATCTGATAGGAATATCAGATACAAGATATCGATACATGATACGAAGACTTTAATCATTAACAATATTGAATTCTTCGTATTCGAATATCAATAGACAATGCTTTTCTTGCACTACTGAGCAACATGGGATAATTTTCAATTTTCGTGAAATTATGTGCATGCATGATTGTAATCAATAACTTCATGATATGAGTATCTCTGCGGTAATGCTCCTTGAAAAAAAAGCGCCTTATTCAGCAGTAGCTGTAAAAAAGAACGGATTTCGGGTAAAAACAAAGCAGATAATAGTAAATAAGGTGAATATAAATAACGGGTAATAAATACTGTGCCGCATTGAACGTTGATAATCCATGTCGAGAAGCTTAAATTACCGTCATTCTTTTAAAATCATCTCTTTCATTTCATATATACCTAAAAATAAGTAGTTACATTTTTTCTGAACAATCAACTTAACGACCACCCAAGTTGTTAACAACGCGCCGAGTGATTATATTTTAAGTATGCAACGCTACTTCTTACTAAAATAATAATGAATCAATTTTCTAAACATATGTACATGCGTATGTGCATATCATCATTCTCACTTTTAAAAACATGTTTCCTGAATATAAAATAAGAATATCATGTTTCAATTTGTACATATACGTACGCAGATGAGAAAATATATTCTGTACACGTTTGCACTGCAACTGTAGTGGGGTGCATAAATTCGACCGAACGGCGGCGTTTTAAGCGAAAAGTCGCCGGATAGGTCAGCTTTTACTTTTAAGAGCTTTCTTTACGGGGTCATAAATGTTTCCTGCGTTAATCATAAATTTCAAGGGATTTTTCCGATTTCTTTTTTCCATTATTTCTTGTTAATACAATTATTGAATAATTGTACCTAATTAAACCAATTAAAAATAAAATAATGATCAAATATTAATAAAACGTCATCGCTAAACACGCTGCTTAAACTAAAACTAAATAAGTTTAATGCGTCTGTGTCCAGTTAAAGATAAACATGAAGAGCCAAAATGCAATAATATGTTTAAATTACTAACTACTCTGTGATATTTATGAGTTAATATTGAATAAATCATGTACTTGCGTAGATTTTCTGTTTTTCTTTAAGGCTGAAAGGTGCTTACTTGAAGCAGTAGGGCGATTACACGTATTCAGATCCAAATATACCAATACACTTTACAGTATAAAAATGAGTTTAGTTATTTAGAAAACTTCCGTATCTCTTTATCCGGTCAACTGCTTTTCCTTTTCGTCTTCGCTAACGAACGGACACGGCAAAGGCATGCCCGTTTGTTAGTTTTGCCATCGGTGAGTCGTTGCCACCAATACCGTGACTGCTTACCAGCATTATCTTGAGTAACAACTTTTGAAGAAAATTAATTAATTTAACCACCATCTTAACTATAGCTTATACTCCTGATGAAGTTCTAAACAAAGGGGAAAGTATTGCATGGAATATCCTTTCTTTTGCAAAGCACCACATGCCGCATAACTGCTTATTCTATTACTTAATTCTACTTCTACCATTAACATTATCATTACTATTATTGTAATGAACTATAGGAGGTAGGAAGAAGTTAAACTTTCTTGGTCAATTGCTAAAGTAGATGCTTGTCCAACGAATGTTGTTTGTGCAATTTTTCATTTGCCTTTGCCTGCTTCTAACTTGCTATAAACATAATAGAATTGCAAATCGAATGCACGCGCACAATATACATATTTACGCAGCATATTTTGCACACAAAACATAATTAAAAAAATCATTGCTTTATTGTTTAATGAACAACCTTAAATAAGTTTAAGAAAGCATAAAATACGTGCCTGTAGATACGAATGTTTAACTCTTTTTAATTATACAGTGTTTCTAACAATGGAAAACTCGATAAGCGAGTAAAAAGCATTCATCCTACACTTCTGAATTTACAACAAAAAGGCAAGAATGCAAGAGGAACAAAAACCAGTTAATATGGCATACTTCTCGTTTGATAAACAGTCACTAAAGAATGTACGATATTTAGATTTTTTTTGAGCAATTTAATGTTCCTATGCAATAGTGGAACGTTAATGGAGAAGTTTCCACTCGCGGTAATTTTCCTTCGGCGCTGCTTTAGGAACAGGTAGATTATTAATAGCATTCTTGTATCTAATTATATGGCATTATAATCTCAGCGAAGTTTGATGTTATATACAGCAGCGTACGCTAGTATATAAACCTTACGCTAAAAAAATACTATTCGTATAGTTTTTTTAGGATTTTACGATTTATTGTAGTAAAAAATAATAAGCATAAATAAGATTAAATAATAAACCTACTTCTACACGATCATAGCAACAGACTGTATAAATTATAGATATTCTTATATTTTTACAAACACTCTAATATGATTATACCGTGTCCCAAACATGTGCACATTAAGCTATCTATCTAATTATAAAAAAATTAAGCTTTCGAGAATGAAATAGTCATTTATTCATATGTGACTTTATCATACAATAGTTTTTGGCGAAAAACAATTCCTCAGCTAGCGTACTTGCCTGACTTGACTTCATCTGGCCATTTCTTCTTTCCAAATATGATAGTCAAGTTGAAGGCGCAAAAATTTTACATATTAGAGGATATTGAAGCTGAATCATAGGAAGTGTTGAATATAGTAAGAAAACAGGGCTTCCAAAATTTCATGACGAAGACGCTGGGAAGACGCTTTGTATTCAAAGCGGAATTACTTTAAAGGTAACGGAGCCTTTACACCTCTATCTTTATTTGTTTTATATAGTGTGAATACAAAAGTATATAGCAGTGGATGTAATAAACAGCCATTTATGAATATGATAAACTCGTTCGTTGGACCAATTTTGAAAAAAAAAGATAGATTACATTAACGTTCCTTGTTATTGTTTTTATGCAACTTACTCATTCACAGTATTAATCTAATATCATTTTGGTACTCCAGGACACTTGAAGAGCTCATCGAAGCTACTTTGTTTTATACTTACATAAAGCAAATTAAAAAAAAGAGGGAGTCCATTCAAATAACAGCTATAACATTACATTATGAAATTCCTTTCCTTTACAATATCAATAAGCGAGCTTTGGACTTGATTCTCTCTTAAAATTACGCATGTACATGGCGTGATGCGAGTAATTCAAAGTCTAATAGTTAGTTCTTGCAGCAATATCTCTTCTTGTTAGTTACCCGCGTATATGTCGTACAAATACTACTAATTAAATGATGCAAATGACCATTTTCATTACTATATTGTTACTTTAAAGTGTCAATTTACAAATCGATGAACTTTACATGCCATTATTTAATAATTAAAATTTATTTCTTGAAATTTGGCGAATTTAATTCGATTTGACGGTGCTCATTTAAGGCTTTTAGAACGCACAGAAACGAATCTGGTATAGAAACATTGAGAAATGTTTGTGATTAAACACGAATTGTTGCTAATTGTAACTCAGTGCATCTACATTAACGAAAACAAAGCTATAATCTCATGAAGGTATCCTAAAACTAAATAAACAAGTGTATAACCCAAAAAATGCTCCATCCTGACGTTTAAGTTGCCTATTATCACCTATTATCATTATATACAAACGCGAAGGAGTTAAGGTTAATAACTGGCAATTTGCTTTTATTCAACATGGTCAAGGGATCCAGCGGTCAACAACTCATATGTCAATGTGCAGCACAGAATTTGTTTTCTTTTTCCGAGAAGTATGTACGTCGCGAGATGAACGAACTGCGGAATTTTATCCTCAAAGATAAGGTGTAAATTTGGGTTCACTTTTGTAGTTCTTTAACCTGCTTTAAAATATGTTTTTGAGTGTTTACAGGAAACGGATTTTTGCTTCATTCAGTTTCTTTAATGGGAATTACCTGTACATAAACAAACTGCTTTATATCTTCTTATTTTCACGATTACTTCTGGAGGAATGTTGTTAAGTTGTGCTTCTGTCTGGAAGTACTTCTTTTTAGTCAAATCAGTTGTTTACTGAGACAAAATGATTTTAGTGCAAGCAAACTAAGCTACCGTTTTGTATCTAGTTATATTTAAATAAACCATGTGATTCAGACATTATAAACTTTACAATTTCACCTGGCACGACACAAAACTTATCGTTTTTTTTTAACTTCCTTCATGAAGTGCATATATTTACCACGTCTGATGTATTATGTTTTCTTATTGACGAACGGTATCAAACAAGAGCAAATCTACGTGGGCAATTATGAACAACATATTTCTTTGTTCTTTAAATAGATTTCCTTTTCAAAAAAAAATGATTTATTGAAATTTAATTTAATTTATTGAAAAAATTATTTATTTATATTATTCGCGTACACATAATTGATAGTAACTCTTGATATGTGCTGTTGATTTTGAAAATTGTTAATTTTCGAATTCGGCAGCAATTGGCCAGGTATATGTATTCCTTCTGATCTTCCGAAAGCTATATGTACCTGTTGTTTATATTGCATTATGGACTATTGTAAGGGGATTTTTGACAGCTTTCTTATCTTTGCACCTCATTGGTTTTAATCTGGTAACCAATCTTCTTACAAAAAAAAACAAAAAATAGCATATCTGAGGCTGTATCTTACTAAATCTAAGCCAAATATTGAAGAGTTGCTGTCAAAGCATCAGTAACAGGATTATGCGCGTACTACATATGTTTTGAATTTTTGTAATCTCAAGGATTTGACTAGGTTCTAAGTTCTTTTGTTAAAAATCCAACTCTCCAATTTCATTTCGAGTGTTCGCGATAAAGATCTGAATAAAAATTGGCATGTTTTATTATAATCGCGCATTCTTTAAAATTGTTGTTTTTGAAGTGAGTAGAGGTGAGAAACAGTGTAATGGGCTTGGGAAAATTCACCAATATGGATACAGGTCTCCGCAAGAAGAAGTCCCGCCGGAAGCCTATGAGACAAAGACATTTGTTAATGTCTGCTCTAGATAAAGAAGGTATGTGGCGTACTACCTTCTCCAATTAGGAAAGAGAAAACTGTAAAACTATAAACTTGAAAAGAATTAGAAGGTTAAGTTTATTAGAATCCCAGCTGAAGATTCGAGCAGCACGTTCTTCTATGCTTTCTAAGTAACAAACCCGGGAATGATTTTTTCTATGGCGCGATTTTTGCTTACGCGGCAAAAATGGATAAGCTTTGTTAAATAATTACATGTCTCTCTGTAAAGCGAAGCCGGATTTAACCCAAATATTGCCAACAAATCTGTCCTCTTTCTAATGGTTCAATGGTGCTACTAATCGTGTTACTAAAGACTAAGCGAATTATGAAAACATATTTACATCCTACTTCTACCCGCAAAACTTTTACACACGCAACAAAAGTCGTTCTAATCTGCAAGACGTATTTTCCTTTGTCACTTTCAAAATGAAAATCTAGTAACTCAATAATCGTATTGAAAAAACATTATGCATAGTAGTAATAGTGAAGTAAGCACGTGCTTTATGTTGTTTATTTCTACACATTGAAAACATAGAAAACATGATTAGAAATCTTATTTTTTTTATATTATTAATGATAATGATTTATTTGTCATCTGATGCATAAATGTATCACATTACTTAGCATTTGTAACAAACCAAACAATTACGACAAAAAATGTAAATATACAACCACACTTCCACCAGCTCACCAACCGTATACTGGGCGCAATCGGCTAAGTAGTCCTTCAACTTCGTTAAAAAGTTAAATTAAATTAAATTACGCACAGTGTCACACCTTCCGAAGTACGAAGGATGTTTTGTTGTTGTCTGGATACGATACTGTGGATATTCTTAATTAAATAAAATTAGTGTTTATGTAGTCACGAATAAATGTAATGTTATAACAATATAAGAAATAATTTCTTCTATACATGGAAATTTTATTTTCATGGTCGATAGGTATGATGGTAGGGATGGCAAAAACATCTCATCCGGGCTAATTGGGTGGACCCACGGAAGGCGTATTTACAGCTATATAATTCTGTTTTTTTTTTTTTTTTTTTTTTTAGTAATAACAGTATATATTATAAATATCTGAACATCGTCGAAATTTTAGGGGTATTTTTCACCATGTGTGAGTGATTATCTGTTCAAATATTATTCTTATCTAAAAATGTTATAAACAGATCTAAAAAGCAATACTCAAAAATTGCTAAAAACCCAAATGCAATTGTTAGCGGTCGATAATTATTAATAAGTAAGGCGTGGATCACACTTTTTATAAGGTGGAACTTTAACAAGTTTTGTGGGGATAGCAATCTTTAACGAGGTTTATGGGAATATCATCATTTGAATTTACATTGATTAGCTACAGTAATTCATCGTCTACAAAAAGATTTACAAATAAAGAGAATTAATAATAATTATAGTCATTACTGGAAAAAGATGGAATGATACCAATTTTCAATACTTCACAATAAAAAAGTGACTACTTGGTCGACATCAATTTTAAAAATGACAATATAACATGACAAAGGAATGAATTGATTATTTTTAAAAAATATATGAGGCACTTCGCTCTAAACAAGGACAACCTTATTCTTGAATATATCGCCCGGATTTTTTTATAAGCTCCCAATGTGAAAAATCAAGAGGATTAGGGACTAAGGACTACGAGCTAGCAATTCGCTCGCTTTTCGAGAAAAGGATGCACAAAATTCTTTAAATAATTTTCTAATAAAGTGCTCAGTTCATTCTCCAAAAATTTGTCAGTCGAAATGGAGCAATTAGGTTATTGTCGATTACATCCGAGCATACATTAAAAGAAAATCGCGACTGAAGATTCCGTATTACCGTTCTATAAGAGTTTTTTGTCTATAACATTGCATGTTACATATGATCTAAATACTATCGCGAGTAAAAACTGGTTTCATCGGTGAACAGGATTAACGAGAGTAAATTTTGCTCGTGGTTTCGCAACCATTCGCTATATAGTACATGGAGTAAATAACTCTGTCCTAATATACGACGAATTCTTTGCAAATGAAACGGCTGAAAAAGCTGTTTTTCGAAGACTTTTCTAAGTGATTCGCAGTCAACGTTCCGTCGAGCTGAACTTATTTTTGCTAGTGTTTATTCTCAGCTTATCTTATCTTCAACTATCCGCAAAACAGTTTCTTTGTTTGCAACAGTACCGCAAATTCTGGCAACCCCATTAGTAACATTTCCTTCGTTGAAGCAGCCATCTTTTCCCAAACGCCTATGCGCGCGAGTAGATGTTCTAATTATTAGGAACATGTCTTAATAGATAAATTCCTTTCGCCATGATACATAATCTTGTCCCTGTATTCTTCAAAAGTGTAGAGAACTAATCAAGAACAAACAATAGTACCAAACAAAAACGTAATCAGTAGACATTAAAAAGAGATTTTTAAGATCCTATATCTTGGAAATAAAACGCTTGTGGATATTAGTGCATAAGACGCCTTTTTAATGTATTTAATGGTCTTCTAAAGTGTGGCATTATACGTTGTAGTTTTTCAATGTCATCCGGTATATTAGAATATATCAGGAAAATATTTTAAAACGTTATATTTAAATCTCTACCATTAAATACAATCTGTTATGATTCGCCCCAAAGGGGCGCCAAATACTTATACTACTGGAATGTCTTCTAATCTCATAAATGCGATCCTGATTAATCTTCTAATGATCAGATATAATGCAAACATGTCTTGCAAAATTTGCAGAAATATAATCAGTTATAATGCTGAATGGGAATTAACGCGAGTTGGCCGATTATCAACCTTAAATAAACTGAAAGTAGCTAAAAGATTAAACATTTCAATTGAATACATTAAAATACACTGAATTAAATAACTGAACTAATTTATATTTATCGAAACAATACCAAACTTTTAATAGCTTTTTATCAAGAGGTGGCCAAGGCCAAGCCCAAAATTACAATTCGTTACTTTTAGAAACCCAATTTTAGAGCAAAAAATACAAAAATACGCGCCGCAGTTTACACACGAAATTTATTCAATTAATCGATTAATAATTCAATAAGAAATTCTTTAATTGCCCATAAAAACCATCCATTCATTGACATTTAATAGCCACCTGTAGAATTATTTAATAATATATGCAATTATTAAAGATATGTTGCTAAAAAATGCTTCACCTAAAAGATCTTCTTTACTTTGGATCAAATAACTCTAATAACGTATATCATATAAAGGATAAACAAATAGCAACTAAGTTCTAAATAGATAAAATAGTATGATTGTTAAAAAAAGTATCTTATGGCACAATTTTAAATTTATTTTAAAAATAGCTTTAAAATGTAAAAGAAAATAATCTGATGCGTTGTGTATTATTTATATAGTAAATCATAACGGACATAGAAAATAAGTATAAGTAAAGATTTAAATTTCAACAAAAACAAAACTAATCGATCAATATATATAAATAAATAAGTAAATATTCGTACTCACCCTGGCAAAATAATAAAAAAGAACGTGAAATATGTAAGACACACCAATAAAAAAAAAAACAGTAGTTGTATAAAAATGTTTTAAAAAAGAACGAAACTTCTCCGAAGAATATATGTATGTTCACTGTTAGAAAGCCGGCTCGAGAATTTCTAATTTTGATAACTGTATATATTAATATATCCGCGACGAACAACAGCGTTATACTACTGCAAATTTGACGATTGATAATGAGAAACCGTAGTAGTAGCAATATTGTATATAGTACGAATGTACAGATTACGCATAAAGGTACGATCAACGAACATAATTATTAATGTTGTTCGCAGCACGTACGACAGATGCAATATTTCTTCATTCGGACCACTGTACCTCTGCCGCGTTTGTCTCTACGCGCGCAACGCTATAAGAACTCGATGCATCTTCTGTATTTACCTTTTATAAAACGCTATACCTATATATTGTACTTATTAACATTACATTTATAACTTGCATGTAGAATATTATTTGAGAATGCGCGCCAAAGAATACCAAAGCCAATATATACATATTGCCCTTACATTTTACAAGGAATCGTTTTATAGGTAGAAGCATGTAATTGTAGAGTATTTACACGTTAGTTCCGGCTTATTTAACATTAAATATTCCTAATACCCAAAAATCGACACAAAATAAAAATTACGTTGAAGAGGGTTACACGCTTACTCTTAAATTGGAATCTCTGTAATAAGCGTGCCGGTCTCATTCGCATAAGAAGTCGAAGATATAATCTTGACTTCAATATGATATTGTTTAATTTCATTTTCTCTGAGATTACTTTCAAATTTAAAGCTACATAATAAGGTATGCTGTGATATCATGACTCCGTCTGAGATTAACTGATAAATGGGAAAGTTGAAGTGAACAGGTCTTTATTTAATCACACAATTCTTTATTACAAAATTCGGGCGACCGGTTTCGTGTGAAATACACGCATCTTCAGGCTAACTAAACGAGAATCCACGCGTAACTGCAGAAGAATTTAACACCATTGCTTTTATACTTAGGTTACTTAGGTGTGAAAGGCTACACTAATCAGCAGGGAAAATATTGAAGACGTACACCTAAACACTACACTCAAGGGACAAAGGTACTCCACAATCCCATGACTCGTTAGCCATCCTTCCAGCAAAATAAGAAAAGATTATGTCGATTCAAATATTAATTGAACGTTTAGAGAAGAATACTTGTTCAACATCAGTTTTCTGGAGATTCCCATACTTTCTAGATTATTCATCCTCCTTTGTGTGAATAACACTATATTCTTCGTTTCCGGGTTGGAACCGCTTCTGCCTACGTTTCGTCCACATTCTTATGGAAGATATTCAAAGCTTACTTCTTCTTACGCTGACAGAACTATTTGTTTCCGCAAGTTTATATAAGCCTTGCCTCAAGTAAATGGAGCGGAAGGGTTATGGATCAATGAACCATGGTGGCTGCTAGAAGATTTGAAATCAATTGATACTTCCACGTTTGATGTAAAAGATGCTTAAAGGTTTCTATAGACTCACGGATTTTTTTACTTTATTAATGAGGGTTGCGGGATAAGATGTGAATAGTCCAGTGCGCCGGACCTGGCTACACGCACGTAGTCAGTAACACGAGTGTTGACCAATCGCATTGTTTCACCAATGTACACACACTATCGCGCACCAACAGTTCCGAGATGATTGTGGTAGTTGATGGGAAAGTAGTCCGAAAGTTTGTAGCTGAGTTTCAAGGCAGTTGTTACGTTATTCCTTGAATGCAAAGTAAATAAGCTTGCTTACGATAATTAGGATTAAATATGGGGAGTTTGTTTTTGGAGTGGATTATGGTGTGAGAGGACATTGAGATATCTATCTCAATCTGCGTGAAATATCCCAGCGCGCCGTCAAGACGTTGATGTATAAGAACATTAACGAAAGGAAGGCAATCGTTTGATACGACCTCCACGGTAAAGCGTATAGAATCACCTTGGAAATTCAGAAACCATAGCAAATTGTTTAAAGACTCGTGTCTATGGGATCAGATGAGAAACAGTCAACATTAAGGTGTATGGTTCGCTTCCATAAAGGCGATATTGGCGACGATAGGAGACATAGAAGATCCCATAGCTGCGCCTGAGATTTACCTGTACTATGAAAGTGGAAATTGGCAGAAGAAAAGCAAGCTTCAACCAAGTTAGCCAGATCATCCGATTGGTCATAGAGGATTAATAAAGGATACTCTATCTGATAGGAGAACTTCGGTGAATAAGGTTTCAACAAGGACATCACCAGAATCTACCGTCTGACTCTTTTAGTCGTTTAACGAAACTGAAAAAGAAACATCCAAGTATGCAATATTCAATTATTCTCGCTATTTCCTCTTTGGGAAATAAACCATGTTCAAACGATATATACCTAAGTATTTGTACAGGGTACAACCTAAATTTTTCTATTATTATAACGCCCGCGAAACCAATCGAATCGGCGGAGAATTTATTTTCTAATTTAATCATAGTTGTCTGGAGAAATGGGAAGAATAAAATACATTGACATGGGACCGGATGAAAGTGTATATGAAAGTATATGAGCCTTAATTTTCAAAATACCGCCTACAAATACATCATTAAATTCATCGGCAATTTCTGCACATTAACGTTTACGTTTTACGTGTTCTTGTCACCGTTGTTCCAGTTTAAACTGGAAAATTTCACTTCGCTGTTGATCCAAGTCTTTGAAATCTTAGAAAGCATAAAGGAAAGCATTGTTCTAGTGAAATGGCGAAATATTCGTGAACGTTAAAACTTTTGCTCTATCGACATCCATCTATGATTCGTGCATTAAATATAATGCGAACACATTAACATCATTCTCCTTTCAACAGTTGTAGATATTGCAAGAAGTATTATCGATAATTATAGTAGAGCGTTGTGTAACCCTAGCGCGATCAAGTACTGCCATTTTAAGCCATGAGTTACAAATATATTTATGGCAGATTACTGTTCTGTGGAAACAATTTCAAAATTAACATTGGAATCGCCTGTAATAAAAAGAAATTTGTTGTTGTTGCCGGCATCGAAATTACACGGTAGATTTTCCAAACATTCCATACATATATATTTGGAACAGAGTAGGCTGGCTTATATAAATTTACAATAATCATTTTTTTTTGTTAATTTTTTCAGAAGATCCGATTGTGCGGATATACAGCTATCTCCAGCAGATGCACTGAGTGATATATCATATATGCATAATTCGTGTATAGGTCATAAGTAGAGAGGACAAAAGCGAGTGAAATTAGCGACTAAACAGATTCGTGTTTTGTCGACGCTGGTGGAAGTCAGTACGCAACATGAACCCTTTCTTATGAGCCGAATTGACACGAGCCTGTCTAGTCGCTGCAAAAAACGTATGTTTTCGTTCGCTTATGTCCTCTCTAGTTATAAGGTATTTGGCGTGTGTATTTGGCTCAACGAAGCGGAAACACTCTATTCGTAATCATTAGAATTGATTCATCGGACCAATCAGTGGCAGTTTCGTCTAAATTCACATATCGAAAATTAGCGAATAACTTTAAAAATATTTTTTCTTTTTCATATTGCGATAAAATAATAATAATAATGTTGACATCTTTCGAATTTTCTAAAATTTGTTATTAAGCCGCAAGAGGAATATCTAAATCCGTTTGAACTTTGTTATTAGGTAAACTGTAGCCGATGATTTTGGCGATACTTTAATAATGTATGAGTAGTTAAGAAAATATTGTTTGTTACTATCAAGAGGATAATATTATCTTCACCTATAGCTAACGTACTGCGTTTGTTACACCAGATCTGGAGTTGCAGTTCTTCTTGCAAGTAACTATATAATTTAGCCTAAATAAGTGTCCGTTCTGTTTAGTTCTATTTAGTATTATGAAATATTTGCTAAAGATATAATTTCTTGAGCTAAGTAGGCACACTTCTTGAGTATACCATGCTTCTAGCCATATTACTGCGCCAAAGAATCTGCCTTCTTATAACAAACGAATTTTATCTTCATGTGAATAAACGGCATTGAATTTTCAAGAAATAAAACCGTGTGGAGACAATACTTTCTTGCTTATGTATAAAAATTAGTATTATTTGAACATAGACATTAATTTTGTGTCTCTAGAAGAGGTTCACAAGAAGAAAATGTTTGAGAACGGTTGATTTAGTTTAAAGCTTCTGAAGACGGATATTACAGATTAACATTTGTTTGTATTTCTCAATGGTGGAGCATAAGCATAATCTTGATGCAAATTTGGATATTTTTGAGATTAAACTAAAACTGTGAGAAATTGCAAACAAGGCTGCATGTTGTAACGGTTACGGTGTTAATTCGATTCTCATTATTTTTGCGATGTCACCAATTAATGGTTATCCCATGATAACCTTTCTAATTCATATAAGCAGTATTTAAAGAAACAAAGGTAGCATCGAATAACTTATTAAACTTATCTTGCTTAATTTAACTTGCGTTCTAGCTGTTAGAAATATCGTTGCTGACCATAACATATTTAGTTTTAATTTATCAGTTTTATGAGGTTTCCACGAGATTTTTATTAAAACCGGTCAATTTCTCTACGGGTTCGTCCAGTTCGAAGTATGCGATCCGTGCAAAAACCAAAGCTGAAATGAAGATGCGATACGTATTACATAAACAACATTAGCGCCAGAGCAGAAAAAGAAATAAAGGATAATGAAAAATAACGGTAGCCAAAATTACAAAGAAAGTATTACGGCCAACGATAATGAAATGACCGAACCGACGAAATTTGTGAAGAAGCGGACAAGTTACTGAATTTCCGCATTCCGCTTATACGTATCTCGAATTTTGGCACTCATAAAAAGTCGTAGATAAATCTGTTACCGAAGTATTTGGGATATAAGAAAACATTCATTTTAATAAATCTTGTCAAAATTGATGCGATGTATGCCGAAATAGAGAGTTCAAAAAATCAACACGACCTTAACGACACTAATAAATATAAATAAGAATTATTTCTAATCAATTTAAACCGAGAGATGCCAGTACTTAAAGCTTTAGTAATAGAGCGGCGCAGCAGCGATGCACTGTAAAATGTAACAAGGGCTTTTCCCGAATCGTATCGGGTCCCAATAACAAATATGTTGATTTCTTCTCTCTTTAGTATACTTTCCAGGTGATATGGTGTTTGCTTATTTAGAAGCGATAAAGAGACTAGATAAACGTGGAACTATAAAAAACTGGCTACGAAATAAGCATAAAATTGAGCAGTATTATGCATAAAGTAATTTAGTAGAAAATCCATCATGGAAGTCAAAGAAACACGAAAAAAAAAAATAGTGACCCGGTATGTTAAATAACCGATGAAACGGAGTTAAATTATAAAATGTCACCAGGCAAAACACTTGCCTACGGTATTCGTATACAAAGAAAGCAAAGAAAATTTAACTAGCTTAGCTTATATTAGTGTATCCATGTATGCTCTGCTTTTCTCTTATAAAAATCAGAAAAAGGCATGGATGGACGGAGGAATTGTTAAGAAGTGAATTATTTGTTCCGCAGACAAACAATAAATCGCGTGGTGGCCTCACTTTGCTTCTGGATAATACATCGTCGCGTTCAGATGGAGAAGAGCTGCGTTATGGTGACATTCGCGTTCTGTATTTATCTCCGAATATAACTAGCATTCTGCAGCCAATGGACCAACGCCTCCTAGAAAATCTAGAAGGAAGATGAAGATGGAATATACATTATTATAATGGAATATCAATAACAAACTTTGATAGACTTCTTAGAAAGATATTTACTGGATTGCCGATCCAGGATGATATAGAAAGCGAAGTATTGCAGACAATGAAAACATTTTTTTCTGTTTAATATTTTTTTGTTTGTTGCTCGTACAATTTATCATTTTTACTCAAATCAAATAACATATACATACAAACCCAAAAAACTAATTTCTCTTTAAGCAGATCTATAAACCCAAATCAATGTTTAATTTCTAATCAACAACAAAGATCAAACTAAAAACTAATCTTCACCGCATGCATTACAACGAAACATTTTAAAAGTTAGAATAGATGTGCAATTGTTGTCGATGAAATAACTAACGATGACAGGATTTAGCTAAGCACTATCTTGCGAGTTTGGCATGAACAACGATGAAAAGCGTGCGAAATAAGCATGTACGAAGAGGTAATAAATTTTAGCAACGTCCTGTGTGATGAAGGCTGCATCTAAATGGCAAAATGCATTTTCCACATTTACAAACCTCGCATTATTAAGAAACGTTCTACGCGAAACTACTTACAGTTAAAATCAATGCACCGCATTAAGTTAATCAAAAATTTATAGATTCGACATAAAGAAACGAGCTTTATTACGGCTCGTTGAAGAAGTACGCTACTCCGGCTTATTAAAACAAAGAATATGATAGTTTTCGTCTTTAATGCCCTCGTAGAGGTAACAGCATTGGACGAATAGGTACACTTGCTTTCTGCATTTAGATTTTATTCAACAGGTGGTTATTTACATACAAAGCTGAGCGGTTTATCTGCAGTCTGTCACGGGAATATCTGAAACATACCGCATTTGTATGTCTACAAGACCTGTTAAGGTACATCCGCAAATACCCAATCGTGTGATTTTTATTTTGCCTCATTAGTTAACATATTGTACAACGTTATAAAATTTACTTCTTGCATTTTTATAGTTAAGACCTAGGATACGCTAGCTTTGTTGAGATACTAATAATAATAGCAATGAACATAGGTAACCTTTAATTACGCGGTTATATTTTGCTAAATGTGTACGAGATAACGATTAAATCCTCTGATTTCTGGGTACAAACCTCTCCTTTTTCATGATTTATAGGTGATGATCTAAGCTTCTATTCTAACCAAAATTGACACTGGAATAGAGCGTTCTTATTGAATATGTCAACAGTGCTAATATTCCACATAATCTACGCCAGAGACTTCACTTTGTTCTAATGTTGGTGCGTTTGGAATCCTTGAAATGTGTAAATACAACTTCGCCGGAATACAATTTGCACTTAGATTATCGAGAAGGAATTCAACTAAGTAATAAAGTTTCCTATCGATTCAGTGAATATCGTAATTCCGCAAAATGATGTCGGCTATTATGCCTGTAGAAATAAATAAATTAACAAATAAGGATCCGGGTTGAATTCCCAGTAAAGATTAGAACGCGTGACAATTCATTCTTTGGTACGTTTAGTTGGTAACATTATATATTATTTATTACTTCTGTTGCACCCCATTTTATGTTGGTTGTTGAATGACGAATTGCATAATAGCATTACGCATCAGCTTAAAAGTACAGGAATTTTTAATGCGCAAGTGCACAAGTTACTAATTAGTTCAGCTAATATCAGCTATCCAATTTGACAGACTTAATTTTATTACATCGTTGTATATAAGACAAATATTAAACATACTCCTTATGTTACAAAAAATTGAAAAAAAAAATTTAGTTCATTGACCCAATTATACGTAAACCTAAATAGATCACGACTTTTCGGTATTTACTAATTTCATTAGTCATTCACTAATTTATTATAAAAATACTTAAGGATGAATTGTTGTTAAGTACAAGACCACGCGTCTAATAGTTTTCACTTGAATATTCCCAAGAACTAAATTATCGAATTAAGCTGCCGATAGGTAATTTACCTTTGCTTGGTTTAGAAAGGTTTCCCCAAAGTTATTAAGAGTAAATATTACAGTCGGTTGTTAAGTGTCAATTACAAATTCAACTGAAATTTATCTTTAAGTAACAGTTTTTTTTTTTTGAGACATCCTACGTTTAGTCTCATTACAATCTCGCTTTTTTAAAGGTATTGAGATGCACAAACAAATTCTACGCGAAAACACTTATTCTGAAATAATTTTTTATTTTCCACCGTACTCCATTATTTTCTCATGGATGATCTGTTTGTAGAAGTAGAAGAAGAGGAAGAAGAAGAAGGAAATTTGTAGAAGATGATGCCTTGTACGAATAGTTCTCATAAGGTACGGCACATGGAAAATTATTGCTTTAATATGTTATTCATTATAATTACATACGCAAAAACAGCTTTCGTGCGTTTAGGAATTTCCATTGATAAAAGCCCTTTCACTTCAGATATTACTTTGAGACTATCGTAATGCTTCAACTTGCGTTTGCTAAAAATAAATACTTGTAAGTTTCAACGTTATTTACGAATCTATACACGGTGTTCCTAAAGTATGGGATAAGTTTAAATGCTTCTTCAATCGAATCTACTCTATACATTTTTGATTTATTTAAAAATATTTTGTCTAAGTGCGCAGCGTCAGTTTACAGCATCATCGATGATTTATTCGAAATTGTTTTTATTACTTTTTGTTTATTATTAAAAAAAATTAAGTATTAATTATACATTTAATATTCGAAAATGCTTGTCTTAAAAAAAGCCTCATCCTAGCAATTATCAAATATACAAAGTGTTCCGTTTAAAAAACATATCTCGGTAGCGAAACGAGGCCGTTCTAACTAGATAAAGTAGAGGATAACATGCACAAATGGAATTTAAAATTGACATGGTTAGTTACTCAATGTAGATAACCGCTTCAACAATAGCCGTATTATCATATGGTTACGGAAATAATTATGTTTTGGACTCGTAACGAAGGAAGAATTATAAAATTTATTGCTGATATACGTTTCTATTGTTGCCAATTAATTAAATGTTAAATATGTACATTACCAGACGTTTTAAACATATTACTGAACGTTGTTAATTAGATATAGTATGGGTATGTTATAAAATGTTAATACTTCTCATGTAGTCATTGTTAGATCTTATGCAATGCCAATTTAAAGAAAATAAATGCAGAAAGTGTAAAGAAACCAATACACAAGAAACTAGCTAGCTGCTTTCTCTATACACATGGAAATTATAATTTACGATAAATCATGAAAGAAAGATCTTTCATTGTTTGTAAGAGTTATAACTGGCTGAAAGTTATTTATCCCCTTTTTTCTTTTAGATTATATTGCTTTGTTTCGTTTTCTTATTGCATGCCACTTCACCAAAGAACGTTGCAGTCGCTAAGCTTTAGGTTTAGATAAATTAAATAATTCGGGAAAATCGTATAGATAATTGTTGACGCCAATTCGGCATTTGTAGACGGCGAAATACGTCAGAAATTTCGAATTTGCTTGATTCATTTTTTCGATGTTACCGTTAAATAGTAAAGAATATAAAGCACAATCTATATATGGAGAAGAGAAAATGCTGATGCTCTTATCTTTTAGATACTGTTGTGATCAAAGGTTCCCGGCTAGTTATCTACTCCATAGTTTCTCCATTTAATAGTTATTTATTCATGTTTTTGAAAATAAAGATAATTCTTGACTGATTTGCACTTGGTATTTTTAATTTTTATGTCTTCTTGAACCTGTGCCTCCAAATTTTATTCGGCTTAATTTGCCGAATTAATTTGCCCTTATTTTTTTTTTTGTCCTCTTTTGCCGCTTTTGTCCTCTCTAATCATTACGTTAACTGCTATTCAGAAATAAAACCGGTTGATTTGGATAGAATCAAGATCAACGAAAGAAACGTCCAAGATGCGTATTCAACCAAACAAAGATTTACCCAACAAAATATAAATGTTTCGCTTTGGTTTTCAAGTAGCAAGGACTTAAACCTCATCCAAAATATTTACTACGAGATTAAAAATCCTCAAAGAAAAATTATCGATTTAAAAGCCAAATTAAGGCAAATCTGGGACGAATTAACTCTTGAATTTTGCAACTGGCCTGTAAAACGTATGACAGCACGTATTCAAATTAAAGATAGCCGTCACGTCAACATACAGCGATGGGCCAATATTCCGGAACGTCCTAATTATGAGAGAGCGAAAAGTGGTAGCTGGTTTGGATTTTCGACAATCTCTTGGACTAAATTGTACTGTTTTATCATGTCTTCAATATGTGGATGTCTTCACTTAAAGTCCGTATTCCCGTTCCTATTTGTAATTATTTTCGCCTTTCGAATTTTCAACAAATTATTTGCAAACTCTGTAGTTAGCGTTAGTTTATTTTTGATTTTTTAAATTTCCGGATGAGCGGCTTTTATGGTTAGACTAACTACAGATTTTATTGCATTAAATAAACATAATTTTTGTTGTGAATTGTTTTTGTTAAAATACAAAGACTTCTGTCTTCAGATTTTCTTAACATACAGGCCGTTATCAAACTTAAAACGTGCTAAATTCTTTTCCAACAAGCTACTCATATTACTAATAGTACTTGTTAGGTAAATTAAAAACCTTAATTGCCAAGTTTTAAGAAAAATTAAAGAACATATTTCATTAAAAGAAATAAATTAAAATCCTTAATGCTTGATAATAAACTAGACATAATAATAAAATTTTTTCAATTTTTAATAATAATAATTGAAATCTTTACATCGCCCAACATGACAGATGGGCATCGGCTATGAGTTATTAGTAGAGATGACAAAGGCGGATGAAATTATCACTTTTTGCCGAGACTAGAAAGACTCATGTTTTGTCGACTCTCGGTGTCACCAATAGGCAACACGAATCCATTCTCATGAGACGATTAGACACGAGTTTATCTAATCGCTACAAAAAAGGAATAATTCAGCATTCGCCAAATTTCAAGTAGGAAGGATTATGGAAAATTTTACCTTAAGAGTTGCGAGTCTGGGATTCGAACTCGGTAACCGTATATGACATTTTTCCACAAAAGATAAAATTAACGATTGTAAGAACTGATTTCATATTTTTCAATTTTTATAACGCCCTATATTATTTTTCGCAAATTTGACCACTGTATTTAACGTCCCAAAATAACCAAAACAGTTGATCGAGAACGATTTTTCTTAAAAAAAAGAACATTTGTGGGGGTCACAAATGTTCGTATATAATAGAAGGAATAAATTGCATGCAATCAACATCATGCAAATCCAAGTTGTGCAGCAATTTTAATCATCATTATCGGATACGATTTGATTCAGTTTTATTTTTTGTTTTATTGCGCAACGCTCAGCGTTAATGATGTCCTGAATTCTTAGAATGTACATAGGTATGCTTAATGTATAATTCCATTATCCACACAAATCAATTTTCACGTTGTGTTACGCTTAATTAATACAAATAAAATTCAAATTATTTGATAATTATCAAACGACAGGTATTCAAAAGGATCTTATAACCAATTTTAAGATATCTTCAAATATCTTGAATTTTTGAAAAAATCGTTAACTATCCGTTAGGGCTCGTACTGTGTATGGTACGTACTGAGTCAATACTTTAGAGTCACGCAGACTCATTGCAATCATTATAATTACAGTGGTCGAAGGTAACTGAGTACGTTTAAGAAATACTTTTCGTATTATAGTCAATTGCTTCTGTAATATACGCTAATTGGTAAATAATGCGTATTATTCAAAAAAAACTTGTATAAAAAGAATAAATATATTATTGAAGTGAGTACTAATTACTTTTTAATGGATCTGTCGAAAATTCTATCTAATCTACAAGTTCACTGTAAACGAAAGTAACTATAGTTTCAGTGATTTTTGTCAGAATTCTGGGAAAAAAACTAAGTGAAAAAAACAAGCTCAAACAAACAAAAACAATAAGAACGATTACAGCATTACGACCGTAGTAGGACGGAGTGGAATTACTATCATCAGATACGCATTACAAGAATTCCTCAATTATCTTTGTTTTCGTATCTCGGCAGCTACTTTCATTATATTCTACCGAAGGGATTTCGTTCTCCGTACAACAGCGACGTCGCTCTAGAAATTATAACTCGATTATTTAGCTTATCCACAACGACCTTGTAGTCTTTGATTTGATGATTTGCACTTTTAGCCGTACATAAACGAATATTTACTTTAGTATAAACGCTATAATTCCCAGATAACGATTCATTTTTCTTCTTCTTCTTCTTCGTTTATTTTATGTGTGTAATTAAAGAAGACAGCGTACTCTAAAGTACGATTTCCTAAGAAGGCAGGATAAAAAACGAAATAGAGTAGAAAAAGGAGTAAAGGTCTGGCAGAACAAAACTAAAACGCATGTGCACTATACAGTTAAAGGTAAAAAGATGAGCCCTTTAGCTACATGAACTGTTTAATAATCTTCATTTGAACAACTCTAAGAATTTTATGTAAAAAAAAGTAAAAAAGCGACAAGAATTGATTTAAATATTAAGAACATTATAAGTATTGGATTAACGCAAATCCTCTAGATGCTTTGAATATCAAAATAGGTAAGGTAGACCAACGGGTCCAAAACAGAGCGTGTATAGAAGAACATGCACAAGTAATAAGATAAAGATTAAAATTGATCCAAGCATCTATTTCCTGGAATTTTCTTGGCTGTTTTATTTATTTCAAGGAGAAGTAGATATGGTTAATATAAGTTTTATAGCTGTCTTATCTGAAGTTAGTAAATATATTGTCCTGGCGATAGTAATTTTGTACTGTGTTTAATGTCACCGGCCTTTGCTTTATTTGCTAGTTTTACTAGCTTCACAAAAATAGTGATCTTCGAAAGCTGCAGATAGGTAAGAAGTTTCAATATTCCTCTAAACGTTGGCTTTAATATTTGCCCACTTGATTTTCATAGCGGCGAGCAATGGAATGCCCATATTCACCAATAGGGAAATATAAGTAAATTGAAAATGTAGATATGTAGAGATGTATAAAGCTGTTGAGACTAAGAAGAATGTAAAGTTAACAACAACTGTTATTTGTTGTGTGTATCTGTGTATCTTTTTTTTCAATATTGGTTGTGACAACATTTTTGCTATTTATTACTTTTCCCTTAAGTTATTTCATAAAAGATTCAATATGAACAAATGAATTATATTTATTTTCAATGTTACAACACCATTCTTTATAATTTCGCAGATGTTACCCTGAGAGCTTTATTTTTTTCGTTATACATACGTTTAGATCCTAGCAACATCCTCCATCTCCCATACTAACTTCCGAACGACAGTAATTAACGTTCAACAAAAAATAGGTCGATTTATATTTATTATAAACTAATTTTTGGTGTAATCGGCCGTTCAATTACATTTCCGGTATCACCGGAACTAACGCTTAAGAAATAACAGAATATGCAACAATAAAAATGTTTGCTATAGTTTTGTTGTTTTGCAAAGTTATTCAGCTTGTTCCAACGACCTTTTTACTAGCCTACGTAATAATAACAACTACCAAAGTATAAAATTTCAATTCCAAACGTATTGTTATTTATTATCACCATCATCATAAATAAGGATATTATCATATCATTATTTATTATCTTTCATATTTCCATTCTTTGGCCTTATATTTATTTTTCCTTATTCTTACCTGTTTTATTAGTGATTGTTATTTCAGCACATTATTGAACCTTGTTCGGAATTAACTACTTATGATAAGTCCATTTTAATGTACTGGATTGGTTGATTTTCGGGCTTTTTGTGGTACTACTATTAAGATGAGCTTCCCATAAACCATGCAAAAACATAAGTTCTAATAATCGGTAAATCTGGTAGCAATCATCACTTTGTTTCACATAAGTACACAACAAATTATCCAATTTAAATCTTATTATCGCCCGTCAAAACAATTCGCCGTGTAGCTTCTAGACTACCTGCCACTAGACTATTTTGCCAAATTCTTCGAATTTAGAAATTGTGCATCAAATATTTTAAAATCTGATGTTCTTCTTTAACATAGTAATTAACTTAGTAGCTTGAAACATAGTTCTTCCATTATTTTGTTCAATGTCCTTGTTTTTACCGATTTGTTATTACAAAACACAGATGAAAGATCTCAGACGAGTCACTATATCAGTTAACATACTCGTTTACTCTATCTCAGACTTTATAATCTCAGTTCATCTGAAATACAGAGTGCGGCCACGTTCAAACGGATTATTTTGAACTTGACTGTTTAAACAGTGAAACCAGGTGAGTACTAAAATTCGCGTGTATACATACCTATAGGTATGTGCGTGTAGTTGTACGACTATTTTTAGCATCAAGAGGATAGGAGGCATTAACCTTTCTTGCAAGATGACCATAAAAACGACGAAAAAAACCTATACGTCGGACCGGAAAAAAAAGAACAAAGCGCGCCGAAATCGCAGAGGCCTGTTTGAAAAAAGTTGAAAATCAAACGATTGGAACTTGAAGCGCCTACCATATCGGTGGAAGAGCAATTTTCGATGACCTTCATGCGATCAGGCGTATTCACGGTTCGATGTGCGTATGGTTCATGTTTATTTCTACACAATTGAAGCGCTAACAAGCGAAAAACGGTAGCTAAATTGTTATTGTATTTCTTTTCGTTTGATGTACGGTGACGAATTATTAAATTATTGCCACGAAAGCATCGAATGACATTCGCGAACGACAAAGAATTGGATGTTTGCTAACGTAAAATTCGTTGGGAAATTCCGTAAACCAATTTTTTGGTTTAATTGATTACTTTCAAGGAATAGAATAATAACAGGATCCGAGTTATAAGATCGAAGACAATAATTTCCGGAATATTAATACCACCCGACCTTATGCTTTATTATAATTTTAATTATTTAAACATTAAAATCACTTTCTAATAACAATTACCCTCATATGTAATTACCACGGAACAATAAATTTTGCTTTTAAAAACAATAAAAAATATAATTTATTGAACTCTTCATTCAACATGTCTTTTATGTTCAATGGAGGTGTCTACTAAATAAAGCTCAACAATAGTCACCAAACATAAACATAAATAAATAAATATAACTACATCGTTATAGACCATGTTGAATCGTTATCCTCGTCGAGCAATATTCATATCTGTATTTTGTATTCTTCTTCGATATCGCATGATGTCACAACTTTGCGATACAACGTCATAAGATAGCGAGAACTAAGCAGGTGTCGCTGTCACATTTCGACACCGAATTTGAGCACCGTAGAAGGAGTTTTTCTCAGAATTAATTTGATTCTTGACGTAGACCCCGTGGACAACGCGCATGTTCGGCATAAGAGAGATGTTGATATATAAGCTTATATTATTTCTTTTTAGCACTCTACGGATTTTAGTAATAAATAAATAAATAAGTAAAT
This sequence comes from Oryctes rhinoceros, assembly GCA_020654165.1. NCBI lineage: Eukaryota > Metazoa > Arthropoda > Insecta > Coleoptera > Scarabaeidae > Oryctes > Oryctes rhinoceros. The sequence continues at coordinate 14,688,625 of JAIOKQ010000230.1, read as the reverse complement.
AAATAAATAAATACCAAAGAACGATATATTTTAGTAAAAAATCTATAAAAAGATTCTGGAGCGGTTTTTCTATTTCATTTACACGTGGGCACGCTGTATATGAAATTGGTCATGATGCCTTAGAGCAAAATAATTTGATAAATTCTGCACCAGGTCACCGAAAGGAGCCCTACTTGCTGCTTAGAACTATAAATTTTGATTTCATTTTTGCTTTACACATGCTATATAATACCGATTTTTATCAAATATCCGTGTATTTATCGTTCACCGCACTAGAATTATTTAGTATTCTTTAAAAAAAATTAAATATATTTTAGAAATTTATTTATAACATCTTAAGTTACTTAACTAATAGCGAAAACGCAATTCTTTAACATTATCGCCACATATCAAAAATTGCACACAACTTCACAGTTTAATGACATACAGACGTGTCACCAAAATATCATACAAATCACAGCTTCCAACTCATTAGTGTAATGTTTGATGCATCGTCGTCCTTCAGTAATAAATTACGTGACAACAATTGACTACAATTCGCCAGTTTATCGGTATTATACAGATTGTTTAAAGTTATCGGGCCACTATCGGTAACCTTGTGATTTTTTTCGCTGATCACAATAGTGTCGAAGAAAAAAATTCTCGTCGCATTTCAGCGCTAAATTAAATTGTTATTATTTTTTAATAGGACAGACTGTATATTTCTCAATTACTAGGAAATAACACGTTGACTATATAAAACTTGAGAATCATGCATTATTGAACCATCTAAAACTTCTTATTCCTCAATCACGTAGTCCACAGCATCGATTTGGATAACTGATGCGAGACCTGCAGTAGCCATGGTTTGCTAGAATTTTTATATAATTTAACAAGTCTCAGTTCTTTGCGTTGGTCGGCGCGCTCTTCTAACCTATCACTCGTGGATCTCTCGTCGTAGAGGTTTTTTTATTTATTTTTATTGAATTCATTTACGCTTAGTTTTAAAGGGTCTTCACTTCTTTTTCTTCTTCTTAGAAATTTTTAAAATAGCGGTAAATAGATGTTCCACTAGCTAACGCTACCACCTGAAACACTAAAATAAATAAAATACTAAAATAAAACGAATAATTAACACAAAAGTAAAAGAAAAAATATATTCACTTTTTGCGATATCCATCTTGTGTAAACTAGTGTTATTACGAGACGATTATAAAATTTTTAATAGGTACCGTTGATGTAATTACAACCCACTGCAGGTAATCTGAAACCATTACGTATGCGTTGATTCGTTCACTGATAAGCATACACACACTTACGCACTGTATAACCATATGAAATATGATGACATGGAATACACGTCCAATGTCAAACGATAATATTATTTCAAAAGAAGACGGTAACAGCAAGTGTCTTAAAGTTACGTAAGAAAAATTTCGGGAAAAAATTACATAAAAATACAGGCATGCATTGCGTAGTTATTGATTAAGATGATTAACCGTAGAAAATCGTAATTTTTCATTCCTATCTAAGTAAATGTATGTGTAATCTCTACGACTTTCTGTAAAAATTAACATTTACAAATTAGTTTTGTAACTACACAAAACAAATTTTTATTGCCGTGATATAATTGATTTTTTTTTATTACGAACTTTCTGGCGAATGATATTTCATATATTGTAAATCAGAAGTCATTTATTACTGCTGCCTATGTTAAGAACTGTAAAGAATCTTCCGTAATTATTAGAACTTGTTGAGAATTAGGAGCACAATTAGAAGGTTTATGGAGATCTAAAAGCGACCGATTTTTTGCTGCGTTTGCAATGTGGATATGTAAACCACTCTTGTTATTTACGCGTATGAAACAGCAGAGTATCATTACGTTAAAGAAGTGCGACTGGTTGCAGATGAAATTACTTCCCGTAATGTTACCAAGAAAGATAATTTTATCTTCTTTTCGTATTAAGCTAAACTTTATTAAAAATTAATAAATTATCTCTGTTATTTCAAAATTAACTTAGCACGAATTAAATCGAGACATTCAAAAATGTGATAAGATAGGGAGTGTCCGTTTAAAAGACACAAACGTGTATCGTGTGCATTTACTTGAAACCTTTTTTCTAGATTGCTTAGAAAAGTAATTATCTTCCATACGCACAGTAGGTCGACATACTGCATGCTTTGAAACTAGTAACGTAAAGTGAATTGGCGACCCTAAAAATCGCCATTATAACTCTTTTCGTTATTAAGGGAAAAACTTCTAAACTTGTGTAATGCATTCAATAAGAACGTTTTAGTTACTTCACCATGGTTCAGCTTTAATTTGGCTATATCAATCTTATGACAGCCAAGAAAAAAAGTTAATATTGCAATACATTGATGTATAATATTTTCATAAATAATTGTTCTACAAATAATTTTGGTTTGGCGAATGGGCGTCGCTCAAAAAAAAAATAAATCCAAATAGTTTCGGGGCATCCTGGATATTTGGAGGTACTTTTTCTATCCAATAACCTATCTACGTTAATTACGGTTACAAATGGTGTGGAACTCATCCTAATCTTTTGCAAATTTGGTAGTTTAGTAACAGCACTTAGAAGCATTCGACATTTATTTCGATAACTATTAATGATAATTATCATACACGTTCTATTTTGTAAGATGAATCTTAAAGGAAATAGGCGGTTGGATAAAATAAAGGAGAACATTCTATGCAAAAATCATTACAGTATCCATACTATGTATTCCTTCGATTTTGCTTTTGTATTCTGGACTCAACAAAACCTTCCACGCCCCAACGAAATAATTCCTTAAGTACCCGTTAGACCAAATTTAATGGGACAGAATGATCTGCATATCAACAAATCCTAATATATACTACGTAGTAAGCGGTAAATGTTCAACGTGCGTAAAATCGAAGGCAACTGATGACGGAATACTCGAGAGAGAAAAATTTCCGTTTGCCAAATCCACCAATCGTAAATAACAAGCGAAAATTATTGCTGGAAAATTAGCAAGAGAGCGTTAAGTTATTTATTGTTGTGTTCTTTTTATACGAAGAGTTTTGACCTTTTTAGGTGTGAGATGATTAAATGTTTCTCGACGCCAGGTAAATACTTACGAACGTTCTGAACTAACAAGTTCGAAGGTGTTCCGTTAAATTAATGTTTACTTTAATTACGGACGAAATTGTAGATTCTGAGTAGCGGTTTTTAGGTCGGTAATAATAGGAAACGAATTTTATAATTTTAGTGTGCTTTCGTAACACAGAAAGATAAATAGTTATTTAAATTAGGGGCCGGTTTCTTGACCGCTGAAATGCAATATCTACCAGAATGTGCTTAGAAAACAAATTAGATTATATTTAATTAATGTTTAAAAATCGTAATTGTTCCAATTTCTTTATTATATATATATAAAAAAAAAAATAGATCAACACATAATTGAAGCTCTCAAACTCCTTATTTGGCAGCTTTCTCAATTCACAATAACGGGTTTGACTAAATTTGTGACGAATATTTGACGAATCTAGTGTCATTTGGATACGCAAGAAAATAACCAAAAAATAGATAATACAAAATCAATTAAGCACATAAATGGCAGACAAGGGCAGAAGAGTCCTCAACAGTGAAATGTCTCACTGCTGGGAATCACTAATTCCTTGGAATCCATGGTGGATTTCCCAACCCAATAGTTTACGGCAATCCAATATTAGCAGTGGAGAGCACACTAATACTACAGAGACGTTAGTGAATGGGCGGGTCTCTGTTACAAATATCCACGAAGAGTACACCACGAGAAATTATTTTTATTAAACATTTCAATACCGAATAGAAACTAACCACGACGGAACTTCAATCCTATTGATGATGATTTACAGGCGATCCAGTTAATCCTAGCGCAGGAGCCAGTATTTGTGGACTTAGCTTTAAACATAGGGCACAATAATGAACTACCCACCCCCAAAAGCGCTTCATAGGACCAGAGTCAGTACGTAGAACCGTAAAGAATTCTCTTAAAAGGGAGACCCGATCCTGGTTAGATAAAGAACATGTGAAGAAATGTAAACATTAATAGGGAACGGAAATGCCAACTTTTCTATTAACTTAGTTAGACGCAAAACCATAACATCTTTATAACATAGGCCGAGCAAGCGAACTTTAATACAGAAGATGTGAACTACAAGAAAAAACAAATTTCTAAATGTAACTTGATCTATGACGAACTAAAAGCACTCAGTCAAAAGTATTTCGGGGATGCGTTTTTTTACGTGTGGTAACGGCCCTACGGGGTAAATAAACTGTTGCAGCTTGTTATTACCGCAGGGGCCCGTTAATGTATAAATGACTTGTTCATCCCCTCCTTCTCGTAAAGTATGAATTGTTCTTCAATCTACGAATAGTCAATCCAATTTCCAATCTCCAATCTACCTCAGTCAGGAGCTGGCATTTGAAACGTGTATTACTTTGCAAATGGCGTAAGCCAAAGTATTTATATAAGTGTTTTCTGAGGCTCCAGCAGTAATACAGATACAACTGCTTATTTTGCCAATCTTGGAGGATCACTAACTAAAAAATAACACCTGCAGACGAACTCTGCCATCTATATCACCACGATTAAGAGAAGGCAAACACATCGCCAACGTTTGGACAGAGAATATGCAGCACTCACTGAGATCAAGTACGTCTGATACGAATCGTCCTTAGATGATGTTGATATTATTACATTGTACCTGCTTATTTCTTATTTTTTCTTTACTATATATTATTAGCAGCATTTGCATTGAGAACGTTTATAGTATATCCCAAATATTCGCATTTTAAGGCCAATATCTATTATTATCGATATTCTATTTTACCAAAAAAATGTTTTTTTATGATAGAAGAAACTAAAACACACGCGAAACTAGCCTTTTATATAAATAAAATATCAATTTATACAACTTTCCCTTATTCCTATCAGTACAATTTAATAGACAAACGCGAAAGTCTATTAGCAAAACATAAAATGCATCCATAGAAACTATGCAGATAAAATGTTTTAACGTTAATGAAACATTAACAGATCGAAAAAATACTTGCGCAATTAAAATCCAAAACAATTGCATCTTTACAGCAATTTGTAGGTTCTTTATAAAAGAAATTCCCGTTATTCTTTCCTCATAATTTCTATTGCGTTTTCAGATGGCTAGGTATAAATAATATTAGCATATATACATGTACTTCGTAAATGTTATACTGTTATGTGCGAATCAACCTATGCTAGTGTAGCGTGATTCATTTGATAAACATGACGGAGAATGGTTGCAAAAAAGCTGTTCGATAGTTTTTTTTTTATGGTAGGTATTCAGAAGACAAGGACCAGGTCACTGGAAAAATACCAAGTGTATTATTTAAGTTCGTTCTTGCGTATACAAAATTATTTCCTGCTGGTAGTTTTCCATTAGACATTTAGAAAAAATGAAAGTGGATAAACTTACTTCGAACAAACGAGCGATTCTAATTGAATTTAATCGATATTTCTATTAAAGCAAGACATGCTATCATGTTTGTGATATATTCTGAAGAAAAATACAAATGTTTCCATCATTGCGTATTTTACTTTAGTCTCTTTTTTGAAAAATTTATCCAAAAATATATTATTTCAAGCTACACGAACTCTTTGCTATTTAATTAGTTCTTATTTGTTACCTTGGAAGATGTACAAAAGACATGTAACTGTTCCAAGGCAGATTAATAAATTAAATTGACGTGCCAAAATTGACAACACCTTATGACTAGAGAGACCCTCATTTCAGGTGATTGCCGTGTAGGTGTGTAGCTCAACGCAAGTTTCATTTACATTTAGACATAAGGGCTTATATATCGGGCAAGTTCAATGAAAGGTCAAGTAATAGAAGTTTGAAAGATCAAAAAACCAAAAGGGAACTTCTACTTTTTATTATTCATTATTAAGAAAATTCTTAAGTACTTTTCTCGTTAAAAAAATCCACTTTCCCGATTAATTTTCTTCTTGTATCGCCTTGGATGTTATACGATTCCTGTTGAAGAATATTCCAGCGTTGTTCATTGGAAGTAAGGCCGACAATTCAAACTTTTCTATCAAGCTCACCCCACAATAACTTGATAAGGTTGAGATCGGGACTCTGTGACAGTAATGCCATAATTTATCAAATATTCACTTCCTTTTGCTCATTCAGATACTGTGTGCAAATTTTCGCCGATTACTCGCAACCCAGAAGTAGTAATCTTCTTTCCACATTATTCATTATTGGACAAACTGATGGTTGCTTTTTTTTAACGCCATGGTTTATTTTTGGTACGATGCACTGGTGAAGCGTTCACTCATTACACTCATCTAACTATCTTTAGTTTATTGAAAATATTTGTCTAGAGATCCTTTTAATTTCAAATTTCAGCATTCAAAATATTTAATTGCTTATATTAGGTCATTAAAATTACCTTCTACATGTTTCCATTGGTGTACCAAATTAGAATCTTGAAGAACTTGTTTACAATGAATAATGCTATTCGCATGAGGAATGCCATAGTTGAAATTAAAATGTCACACCATTACGCAATCTGTCTTGTAATTAGTGCATGTAGGTGTTGTAATAAGGCATAATATGCAAAAGAATAAATAAAAGCTGGGACGATAGACGAATTTAATAACGTTAATGATTTGATACATCGTGGTTACGTATCGGGGTCGTGACGTCGATCTGCAAGTCGAGATTGGTAAACACTTGAGTGGGTAGATATAAAAAAATGGGTCGTATTACTACGCAATAGAAATAAAAAAAAAGTTGGTTTATTTAGACAATGAAAAGTGCTATAATACGGAGGTTAAACGAGACATGAAAATGAATTGCAGTTAATGAAAAAATTCTTGGGCGGAGAAAAACATAATTTCGGCACTCACCAATGAAGAAGGCGAAAATAAAGAAATGAGCAATGGTGCGTATGCAAAAATTGCCTCTTGCAGTCTCCTTATAGTTGGAGAGCTAGTGGCACTTCACCACCGTTGTTAGTAATATGTAATATAGTTCGTATTTATGTAATTTTGACAAAATCAAAGCTGTGCCGATTTCTTTTTAATGAATTTGGAATTGCAAAAAAATTGTTATCGTGTCTGCCTTTGATATTTACCGTACCGATCACAAATGTACCGAAAGCAGTCCTTCAGATTGCTACGTTTTTAGTAATAATAAGTACAAACATGAATAACAAAATCTGTGTTATTGTATTTTTTTTCTAGGCATCCTTATCTCTAGGGTTTCTAGAAAAATATAAAAAAGGGGCAAACCTTGAGGTTTAAAGGCATAATTTCGAAAACAAATATTCCAATTTTCCATGTTATTATATATATTCACTAGCGCTCGTTGATGAAATAGCATTAAAATCGAATCGAACTGTTTTTTAATATCCCTATTGGTTGCTATGTAACTAACGATTAAAAATGTTTTATATTAATTTTTTTTAACAAAACATTTTCTTAATTGATCGCTCAGATGATTTCATGATTTTCTGTATCTAACAAAATTCTGTTGTGAAGGAAAAAAATCTGATTACTTTAAAATAGCCGTAAAATGTTGGCTGTACGTCTTTAAGGTTTTGATTGACGATGATTTTATCGTCATGAGTAGAGAAGACAAAGATGGATGAAATTATTATTTTTTTTACAGAAATTAAACAAACTCCTGTATTGTCAACTCTCGGGGACACCATTCTCATGAGACGAATATGCACGAGTCTATCTAGTCGCTGCAAAAAAGGAATAATACAACCTGCTTTTGTCATCTCTAGTCACGAGTTGCAAAAAATAGTAGTGCTAGAAAGAAAATTAATACCAAAATACATAAGCAAGCTGTAATACTGCTAATTCCACGGTATGAGGATGTCTATAAGAAAACGAACGCTAGACTAGAAGATCCGCATCAGGCCAAGCCAAGAACACATCACATTCATCGGAACGATATATCTAAAATTACTCTATATGTATAATAACAATTACGACGCGCCATTTTTTTTTAATATGGTCTGCCACCATTTTTGGGAATTCCCGAGATTATGGCTGCAGATATATTTATTCATCACCGTTACTTAAACGAAAGAGAAAATGCCGCTTCGTTGAGTCTATCAGTGGTACACCAGCCCAAAACGTATAGCGAGAGGAGACAAGATCGTTTAACAAAAATAGTATTAATATACTATAGCTATATCAGAAAACGCATTATTTACTGATTTTACCGACGAGTGAAACTTATCGAGTTGCTAGAAACACTAACGGATTTTACAGCAACTCGTAATATCCAAGCAAAAACTATTTGCACATCTTTATATTAAAAGATAAACCTTATAATTGTAAATGAAAAGTGTGCTGCATAAATCCTAAATTCTGTAATTTTTTTTTCCCGACTTTAATTTAGATGGATTTCGCTAGGTCTTTCACCGATTCATTATCTACATTGAAGTTAAATCAGAGTATAAGAGAAATGTTTAACATGCTGCAAATTGGTCAAATAAATAAACAATTAAATATCAATATTGAATCAAAATATGTTCGTTAACCATATAGAACAACACATAGTGCATTCTAATTTTAGCGATGATTGGCACAAATGAAACAATTGCGTGCATGCAATTTATAAAGGAACTTATTAGAGTCGTTATTATCTTGACTTGTAGTAAGTTTCGAATTTTAGACATTACGTATCTCATTATTGTAATTACTGTTTCATCGAGAATAATTGCTTTCTTTTGTGCACATTCTTATATCTGAGTTCACCCATTCTGAGGTACTTTTAATAATTAGGGCCGAATAAACTCGCTTCGATGCAGTTATGGGTTATGGCAATCGGTATGCTGTGATGGAAATATTTTCAAGACCCGTTTGTAGCTATGTAGCAATAGTCTGAATAATTTTCTGCAACTGTTAGCCGGCCAATCCATTAAAGTGTTTATAACGTGGCAATATTTTATTATAAAAATTGCCCAAAATGTTGCTTAAGAACATGTGTACAACTATTATCGTTAGTAATATTGGGATTGGAAGTTAAATGTTATTATCTCTAATTGAAACTTGGTGGTTACGTATTATTTACGAAAAATTTATTGATAATTTGTACACGTAATATTTCTAGCGAATATATTGTTGCAAATAGATCGATTCTGATAATAGTTTAATGATTATCCAATTTGCCTCTCCACGTTGTCAAAAGAATATAAACGATTATAATAAAACAATAGTTAATTTTCATTATGATATAATTACAATTTAAAATCATATACAGTCAGGTATTCAGGAAATTATTAGTATATTTTAAAAAGCTTCAGTAAAACGCGAGAAACAAACATTTATTTTTGGGTGTTGTTTATAGTTGCATTTGGAGTATTCGTCTTTTTATTAAACAACAGTATGTATGAATAAGATGAGGCCAATATATATATATATATATTAAAAAAGCATATTTAAGTGAGCAAAAGTACAGCAAGTGTTTTACAGTAAAAATCTGCGAGTTTATCAATGCCTAGGTCTTATAAACACAAACGTTCCTACACATTTCTTCCCTATTTGTTTTCCGATATTCTGATACGCCTTTCTTTCGCGATTTCGAAGACTGTACGAATGAAACTTTACATAACCGGTAGATACCCATATTTTGATTTGATCAATATCGCTAGCAGAACACGCATCTTCGTCCTCAACATTGGGATCGGATTCGAACCTGCAATATTTGCTTAGCTCTAATTTTGGAATACACTCCGTTATCGGGAACCATTTGTATGTTTCAGGGCATAGTAGATCGGAAGGAACGAGCCTTCCCTTGTACCTCATCTTTGGGCAGCTATGGATATAAAATCCCATGTAGTAGTACGTAATACTTGGGACGTTCTGGTACAATCGTCGGGTAAAGTCTATTTCCCTGAAATAAAAATAGAATTGCCAACTTCACTTAGTTGTCAAGAAAAGAAAGGAAAAAAGGGAGCTAGTTTAACAGGATAACAGCAATTCTTAATCGATAACGTATAAGACGTTAAACTACGCAAACCTTCAAAGAATACAAAAACTTCATCGATAATTACCTTAAGGAGCCGTACGTTCCCAACGTTAAACTTCTATAATCAGGATCATAAAAGAAGTACACGGAACTAACACACTTAGGCAGGATATCTATCACTCCAACAGCTATAAGCTTTTCGTCCAACCAGTATTGTTGGTGGAAGGAACCGAAACCTATGTTATCATTATTTGTCCACTTTTCTAGCTATGAAAGTAAGAAATTTAGATTGAGATGGAAAAATTAAAAGAATACGTTAAAATCTCATCCCTTCCAGAGTTAACATTTAATTAATTGATCTGATATGCAACTGAAATTCGAAATTTAAAAATAGCGTAAATGTGGAGAACAATTAAAAATGATTCAAATTTACAAATGCGTATATAAGAAGTACATATACAAGGCATGGTTACTTAAAACTTTAATTGCATTCGTCATAAACACGATCGAAATGGTTTTAAATAATTTACGTACAGTTCCTTAGCAGCGGTTAAAACATTCAGCGTTAAATTAATCTTTGTCCAAATGGAGGTTGTCTTGCTCACAAAATGTTATTGCTCTAAGAAAACTATGTAAAAGTACCTTTTATATAGTACATATACATACGTATGACATTAAATTAAAAAATATTTAAAAAAATGCACCCTAAAAGCTTAAACCATAATTATTCCTTGCAAGCAAAGCTCGCCGACGTGTCTTCAATTAATACCCGTTTTTAGTAATTCGTTGAGTATAACGTGAGTTATGTCCTCATCGTTGACTTTTTTTAACAAGCAAGTAATGCTTTATTTAATTACACTTCTGTGTGTTAAATTCAAAGATTATGCGAGCAACATATCTTTTAAAAATAATTTTGGCTATATTTTATACTTATCATGTAAATACATGTAGGTTGGTAACTTCACGGATCCCGTAAAAGATTACATTATATCGAAGACAACGACGTTCCACGGTACTTAATCAGAAGCATTTTTCTTCGTGAATAACAAGAAGCTCCATTTCTTATATACAAATGCAACCTTCGAAAAAATATTTTGATCATCTTAGTAAATATTATAACAATAACATGTAACAACACTTAAAAATTAAACAGAGAAAAGTTGTTGCCTTTTATTCAAAATAAAATGTGTTGAAGGAAGCATATTCATTTTCTTAAGAAAGAAGAATGAATATTTCGGAATAATTAAGAAATGTAAATGTGATACCAGCGTTTGGATGTTAATATGTGAATTGTCGCGTTGCGCGGTTACAATATGAACCTTTTAATCCATATTTCGGCGAATCATTCTTTACGTATTCAAAACTTAAAATGACAATAATAACATTAAATATTTACCAAAAACAAACTTTTTTATCACCCCATTACTGTCGATTTCAGCGGTAACGTTTATGAACAATAAGAAGGTATAGGCTAGAACCTTGCTTAAAGGAATCGCCCAAATAGCGACAAGACGTTGTCATCAGTATGATCCTTCTAACTGATATGAGTGCAGGATACTTGCAAAGAAAGTGTGCCACATCTTCGGCTTAGTAACCTCTATATGGTAGGTCTTCGGATAATCTCGTATTGCACAGATGCTACTTACATGTTCGGATATGTCACAACGACTTTAACGGTGCGATACGAATTTTATCCCATCTCAGTTCAGATCCTTTTATAAAGATCAGACCTAAGGGGGCCGTCCATGCTCACTCAAGTCTCTTCAATAGGAAAATTGCCATTGCGGCTTTTTAGCCATATTACGTTGGGATTGTTTGTGTCAGAGATTAAAACTAGAGCTATTGAACAGGTCGATATTTCAGCCTAAGACTTTACGGTCGGTTAGGCAGCGCATTGCTAGGGTCACCCTGAAAAACGATGATATCCGCCACTAGCGACAATGACTTTCCTTTTTAGGTAGAGCTGCAATACTCCTGCTCCAATCGTTTTGCTGGTTCTCAATTACGAGACATAAGCCGTCTTCATTGCTGTTAACCTGATAGTGTGTCGAGGATATGTTGGGTTTGTCGTGCACGTAAATAAACGAACGTCCCCACGGCTTCTAGAATTCGCAATTTGCGATCTTCTGCAAACTCTGGAAGATCGAACGTCAGCATTAGTTTAATAACTGCAATGTAAATCTACGTAGTTGTCCTGAGAGGAAGAGGCTAGGTATTTCCTAGTATTTTGCAGCACTGTTCAAACGCTACACCGGATTAGTTCACCTTATGGGCAATATGCGAAATCCTCATAAGCTTTTCGCCGGTTGCTGAGATATTTGCCTAAAATTAAGTTAAGTGGTACATTTATAAGTGCAAATGTTTATTTTCCATTTCCTTGCTTCCCTTTTCAAACTTCACCTTAGCTGATTCGATATTTCTTAGAGCCAATTGCAAACGTTCACAATGGTTTGTTGTGCTTCGGCCTAACGTCAAATTGTAGGTATAAAACTTGATCCATATTGATATAAAATAAATATGGATTATCTTTTTAATTCAAGGGCAACACCTTTTCTTTTTCGTTTATTTTAAATAGCAGACAAATGCGTATAATTCAATAAACACCCTTACTTGCTGCACAATACTGACTATTGCACATCCGCGTGTTGTAACATAACAGTAAATAGTTGACTATATTATTATATAACCATACCTCGTGTTACATCTTAAAAGCCGAACAGTTTAAGTCCCGGTAAAAATTAATAGAGCAGTTATATATCTATGTGTATACCTTTAAAGGGGAATCGACTAGAAAATCTATAAATTGATCTTCATTACACTCACTTTCTGGATCACCGTGTATAAACATTTGGTATTTAGCGTACAATTTATGGCTAAGCTCAAATGTTTGGTGAGATTCGCTCATTCTCTCCAATTTTATCTGAAAATTATTCGTTATCTGAAAATTCTAATCGTATTATTGAGGGCATTTGAAACGTACAAATTGAAATAGTTATTCCCAACTGCTCGATTAATTTCTCTCTTATAAATTTTCGTTTCAGTCGGACGCTATTTTGATATTACCTTTAACGGGGTATTGACTAGAAAACGAAGAAACGCCGGTTTTGAACACTTTTCAGGCGGGTCGTTGTGAATTATCGTCTGATATTTGTTATAAATTTCAAATTCAATATCAGAATGATAAGATGTATCTTCGCCATTATTCAAATTCACCAATTTGATCTAAAAGAAGAATAACTATTTCATTTGTAATTTTCTTTTCAATTTACCTATTGTTTTTAGTCGTGTAAACTGATTAGTTACAAAATATTGCAATTATCAAATATTGATACCTGCTTTTTTTTGGAATGATAATCTTTCCAAAGTGATAACTACAGGACGTCATACAAGAAAGATGTGTAAAATTTACACATCTTTCTAATATTTTATTTTGGATTTTAAACTATAATTGCATCTGGTCAGCTAGAGAGCTCTCAAGTACGAATAATTTAGTGCCGATTTAAAATTTTTTTATTAAATAACAAGTTTGGTAACAGATTCTATACAAATTAATGTTTGCAACGTTTACAAAGTTTCTTTGTTATAACATCCAGATATTTATAATAATAATAAGAGGAAGAATAAGAGGAAGAAAAGAAAAGGCCTCAAGCCCCACTATATACATACATTTGGAAAGATACTGAGTGTTAATGTGATTTTTAAAAATCACCCACCACCACGTCATTCACTTTGCAATACAAAAATTGTTTATCTGCGGGATTAAGATATCAATATTCATGTCCAAGAAATTCATTACAAGAGTTATAGTGAGTAAGCTCGATGCATTACAAACCATATGTTAATCCTAAAATATAGACATTCCACTTTACAATGATGTTACAGATACATAGACCACTCATTGGAAAATACCATAGTGTGACTAAGTAATATTAATGGAAAAATAAAAATATTTTTGCTAAAACTTGTGCCTTGCTATACAAGTTCTACCCACAAACATCTAATACCAAACACAAAGCAACTTATCATATACATTTAATATTGTTAAATAATTGCATGCTAGCTTACCTGCAGCTTATCCCTACAGTTTTCTGGTAAATCGTATAAAAATTGCTCTAAAGATTTTTCTTGATTAACCGCAGCAGTTTTCACTAAATCTAATCCTTTTTCTCGTAATTTCTGCTGCTTCTTCTCTAACCTAAGTAATTTTGCTTTCTTGCACGGAGGTTTATTAGGATCCGCACCTAAACCTTTTTTTACTGGAGACGTTGAAATACTGTCAGTGGTGCCTGCCATTTCAGCTTCGTTAATTGCTTCTGTGATTTTGTCAACATCCCTTTTATTAGTTTTTAATCTACCTTTGTCATGATCCATATCAATAGTAGTGCTACAAGATGGTACTTGACTTACGTCTGAACTTTTAGAGAGTTCATTCAAAGAATTTCCTAAGCTTGCATAATCAAAATCAATATCGGGCCTTTCCTTTATAATAATGGGAATATCTTCATGGTGTTGTTCATTTTCATTTGGTACTGGACTTTTATGTAAAATTCCCTCATTCATAAATCTATTCATTTTTTTAATGATCTTTTTATGTGATTTTGATATTTTAAAGTTCAATACATTGCACCTAAAGATAGAATTTGACAGACTTCCTTCCGATATGTTAATTATTATTACCGTATTGTATACTGGGGGCAGCATATCTCATTCATTATTGGTTTATAGCAGTACCGACCAGATCTTCGCCAACCTCTATCTATTAGTGTTTGGTAATCGTGTACAGTCATCGACTCAACCCACATTCCTAAAATTTCAAATTGTTTAAAGAATAATAATTACAATATGTACTCACCATATGAAATGTTTCCACTCTCCGACTTGCAATAGCCGCATCTGTGCTTTTCAATGTACGGATTCCAATGTACAATACTGATATTATTAATATTTAAAGCCATTTTCACTTGATGTTGTCATATATTAACCCTTTTTTGGGTACAATGTATATGAAAAGCAAACAAACCACGCGTACTACCAACAAAGTTTCCCGTACGATACAATATAACTTGAGGTTTACAATGTGTTTATACAACAAGGAAATATCCTTTCAAAAATTCGATGTCAACTTGAATAAAAATATCATAATCTCATAACCTTACTACTGTTAGACACAGACTAAATAAGATATAGCTAGGAAACTCCCGAAAATTATCTTAAACGCATGACTGAAATCGCCATATTGTAAATAGGGTTAGAAAACATTGTTTTGTGGATTGTTTTATAACATCTTTTGTTAAACAATTGGTTGGTGTAATGATCCACCTTATACGTTTAGTTGTGCTTTTGTTATTGGTTTTTAGGGTTTACAGTATGTTAAACCTAAATTTATAGTTTGATTTATTATTCATAAAACCTTTGGTTTAGTTTAGCGTATATAAACTCCAAAAAATATTTAATTAAATATTAGTAATGACTCATTACTAATGAGTAATAGGGTGCATTATACATGACTGTACAACAAGCAACAGCTTCTGTAGAGGTTGTCTGCAAAAATTTGTGTAATGAGGGTAACTTTAATCAAATATATGCATTTATGAACATTATATACTAAGCCTGCAAAACGAGTTGCGCTTCACGAAATTAGCAAAAACTACACGGACTCGTATTTATTCGTCTCATAAGAATGGAGTTAGTGTCGTCTACTGGTTTTCCCGAGAGTCGACAAAACACGAATCTATCTAGTCTTTGCCAATTCCGTGAAGCGAGGAGTAGGCGCGTTTATTATAATTTGTCGATTAGCCGTCACTTTTCACAATGGCACACTGATGAGCCGCCTCACAACGGAAACGCGCGTCTGCGTGGTGATAATCTAAAATTCAGTATTATTGTTTTGTAAGATTTAAACCACGAAGATTATTCACATTGTATATTTATATGTTATGTTACATGTTATAAACCAAAACCAATACGATACAATAGAATAGAATAAAACATAAATAAGGTCAACAATTTTAAACTTATTTTTATTCTTTCTCGAGACTCTGACACCCTAAAGGTGTCGGGTAACAATTATAAACAAAAAAAATTATAATTATTTCAAAATATGTACAATTATATGTCATTACAAGGACGTATCCCCGAATAATTCCAATAAATATTCTTATAACAATTTTCTTTATTTATTAATATACTTAGAATTTCTGCATTATATACCTTT
This sequence comes from Oryctes rhinoceros, assembly GCA_020654165.1. Lineage (NCBI taxonomy): Eukaryota > Metazoa > Arthropoda > Insecta > Coleoptera > Scarabaeidae > Oryctes > Oryctes rhinoceros. The sequence goes on along the minus strand of JAIOKQ010000230.1, from coordinate 14,672,432 downwards.
GTGTTGGCTGCTGTGCAATGCAGATGTTTTACGTCGTTTCTAGTTCATTCATCAGGACATGTACTTTTGGAAATTTACTTTTATTAGGGGAGGTCTTGTAAAAGCAATGTTCAATAAAGTCCCAGAACATTATACTGGCGGCGGGATAGTTTAAATTAAAAAGACGATAGGCTTTATAGCAGATGTCTACTGCTTGTAGAATACTTGATATGTTATACTTGACTCCTTCCACGTACAAATAAATTTCATTTAAATGTGATATTTGTCCTCCTACTACCAAGATAAATGGCGGTACGCTTCCATTTTGACTTTGTAGGAATTCCACATAGTCCTGCACTTCTTGATGTGAAGTTCCCCAATAGAGAAATGAGTCTTGGGAGTCTTTTATCGTGAACTTTATTGTCTTCTTTTTTCCGTTTAGATCTTTTTTAACGATTCTACCTGTAGGTACCAAGTAACCGTGCATGCAAAGTAAAAGCATTGCATTTCTGCCATCTGAAATAAATTAATTTCAATACCAACTATTATAATCAATCCGATTTTATTTACTTTCGTTACAATCACCGGCTTTTATTTGATCAAGTAGCTGCTTTATATTTTTTTCTTTCACAGAAGTCGACAGAAAATCTACCAATTTCTTAGATTTACCTTCCCAACTCCCAACTATACTTTGTGTGCTCTTAAATTTTGATTGGTAATCCATATTTATCTGGAAGAACAATTTAAAATAGTTGCTTAAAAATATTTTTAAAATTGAACTTACAAATTCATATCCACTAGTTTTTTTGTACTCTGGCCACTTGTCTATGATGTTCCTCAACGAGTCTGCATCATTAATAGTGTTCAATCTGTAGTTAACACATCTCTGCCATAAATGATCAAATTTGTTAACTGGTAAATTGTCGAATTTTAATGATCTTACCACAATATCTGCATCTTTCTCAGGTTCTAAAAATAAAGAACAATTAAGACATTACAAATATTAGAAAATCAATCAAGTTATCTGCGATCATAGATCAATACAATTGCGAGAATTTTACAATATATGTGAACTTAAGCGAAATTAGACATTATCATACCAAACTGTCGTTTACATTTCTTCTTCTTCAGGACATCATTGCCACCCGTCGTCTTACAGATCTTTAAATTATAATTTAAATTGCAAAATTTATTGTAAATTTTCCCCCTTTTACCCATTCGATAAAATTCCTGTAATGTATTTTTTTGGATGTAGAAATTTGTTGAAATCGTGAAGTATGTTGCTTTACCAATTTCTCTGTTGGAAATCTCTCAACAATTTCTTTTTCCAATCTCAATGATTCCGGTAGAGACAAATGATGTTGCTTTTCTATAAAATATTCCGCTATTATATTTATCAGAAGTGATCTGTGCTCTTCCAAGAATTTGTTATTCTTGCTGTAGTAATCGCATAACATTACACCTCTTCTTGTTTCGTTTAGTATGTTACATAAAGTAGAGGCCGTAGATGCAGATGAATTTGCAGGTTGTTCGTATGAATGTGGAGACGATGATGAATCAGAGTCTATATGACAAGATGAAGTTAACGTTATCGTATGTTCGCCCTCTACAATGTCAAGACTTTTTCTCCACGTTTCTAGATTGTGTTCAAACAGTATTTGAATTCCCATCTCGTAATTCTTAAAAAGTTTATCGATGTGTCTCTGTTTGATCACTTTAAGGACGTTAATAAATATTTTCTGTTCTATAATGAAAGTAAAAGCATATAAATTCACTTATTGCATATATAAAAAAAATACGTACTAATAAAATAATCAGCTAAATATTCCTGTTGCCACGATTGAGTAACGAAAGTAGTTCTTCTGTGTTTGGGTCTTCTTCTTCAAAACATTTAGTTATGATTTTGATATCAAAGCTTTCATCAGATGAATCCATTCTTGATTATTCTGGTGGGATTAGCTAGTAATTCCTTTATATTCTATACCTGCGAAAATATAGACATTTAAACATTTCATGTATTTCATATGTAGCTGAGAATAAGATAAATAAAAAATTAAGTTAAGCTTTTAATGTTGCATTGGTTTTAATTTATAAAATGATGAGCATTATAATTATTTAGTGGACGGATTGAGCTGCGTGGAAAGAAATCAATGCGGGGAAAGTTTAGCATATCCAGATTTCCCCGGATATGCTAAAAATCCTCGTTCAGCCGACGGTCTAAACAAATCAACGGCTTTTCAACGCTTAACTTATAAACGTTATAAAGCTAGGGAACTGATCAATTTAAACTTGAAAATCTTTTTTATTTTATGAAGTGTTTTGGGCAAGAAACTTAGTGTTTTGAAGTAGTTTTAGAAGTTATACATTACTTTTTCTTAGACAAGTACTCATTACTTGTTTCCTATGTTATTTGTTAGGTTTCAGTCAAATTTAAAATATATTAAATAGCTTCAAACTTTATGTATGAGTATTACAATAGAACATTTAATCAGTGATAATTTTCGTGAAGAACATTTTCAAATAATGATAACTGATTGTTCCCTACGTTGCTATTTTTCTAGCAATGAAAACCTTTTTGGAAATTAAACTGTTGTACGTTGTGTTGCCTATATTCTCATTGGGAACATACCAATGGAGCCATATTCCAATGAAGCTGTTTCTTGAAATTTGGGCATGTTGCAGAAATTTTGACAGCAACCTGCCGCATCATATCTCAACGTAATTGTTTTTGAACGATAAAGATGTTACGCTAATACTTAGATACTACAATTAATAATACAGTTTATTAAAACAACAAAAAAAAGAACATCAACTATATCAATGATTATTGATTACTAGGTTAAGAATGGAAATGTACTGTACTCTACCCTAGGATCCCACCTTTCTGTATTTCTTCGGATAATCAACTATCTAAAGCGCACTTTTCTAAGTAACACTAACGATTATAATAGATTTCTTGTGTTAACCACTGTAAAATATAAAATGGCTAAACGAGAAGTTCCAACGCCAATTTTTACGTATTCGTTTTCGTAAAATTCCCTACTTATTCCCAAGTTCCAAGGGAATTTGAAAATCCCCAAAGTTAGTGTTTTAGGCATAAAAACATTAACAACAAATTAAAGAATTAGTATTAATTTATTGGATTAATTAAGCAGACTGCTTGAGGTTAGAAATTGATAAACGTAATTTATTGGTGTCATAAATGCATTCATTGATACAATAAGTTTCAGCATGGCAGCTTTAAAACAGTAAAATAACTTGAGAGGAATATTAATACTAACCGGAGTATTGTGTACAATTAAATAATTCCAGCAATACACAAGCACGGTACAACACGTACGTATGTATAAGTACTACTGCGGTTATATATGTGATTAAATATATTTATTACATTCGTATTGATTTATTATGTTGCAACGATACTTTTCGATGCGGTGTGATGGACTTTGGTCAATTTTGTAGGCTTTTATTTTGTTAATCAAATATCTATTGTATTATGAGTAGTAGGCAACATTTTTGTTCTATCCCTTAAATTCATATTTGTTTCTTGCCAGTATTTCTGGCGATTATATGAACGCTTGCAACGCAAAATGAGCGTGCTACCAAAAGGAGCCGAGAAAAAAATTATTATACATTAACGAAATTATAATTCAGCTACGTTCCGCTAGATGGAACTAGTAAAAACAATTCAACATAAATTAATGGAATAAATACATTTTGCTTTTTTAAGTAAAACTGAAAAATATCATGAAAATATATTTGTACGTATACAGGAAGAAATTAAATCTTTAATACTGTTCTGCTTTTGATCAATTGTTTTTAATCCTTTATATCTACAATCGATCAAGGCATTCCAATATAATTTCTCCCCTCAATTAGTACAAAATTAGAATCTTTTTTAATTCTTCAATTTCTATTGAAGAATTAAAAAAAATCGAATTTATTTTTTTATCTATTTATTTTTTATTTCTTAAAAAAAAAGAAATATTGGCTAATTGGCAGTAGCAGTTGGTGGTGGGACGCTGAAATGAGAAAGGTCACAAAAAATCAGGAGATTTTTATTATAGATCTGTATTACTGACTAAGCCTGCAGATAAAATTCACAGAGACTAGACAAACTCGTGTTTATTCGTCTCGTAAGAGTGGGTTCGTGTTGCCTACTGGTTTCCTCAGGAGCTGACACACGACTCTGTCTAGCCTCTGCTAATTTCTCGAAGAGCACGGAAAATGTATTTGTTTTTGCAAGCTTATTAATGACGTTGGAAATATCGAACAACAGTAGCTATAAGTATATTAACAAAATAATATTTAAGAAAGACGGTGCAACAGCTTTATTCAAACAGAGATTACAAATCTGTTGGAAACGATTTGATTAGTTAAAAGGAATCCGACTGATCTGACTGATTTCACAGAGTCGTTGGAAATATCGAACAGCAGTTGCTGAAATATTTAGTTAATAATAAGCCATGACTGTGAACATATCGAAATTTGCACGTTTTGCATAATTTTACAAATGATATTAAGTAAATGAATTAAATTATGTTAATGGTATTTAACTATTCTCAAAGGCACCTAACAAATGAGAAGTTAAAATGAAAGGGTGACAAAATACATAAAATACTTTTTTCACACATTTATTGATTTATATAGTTTTTTAATAATTTATCAGTGTTCGTGGTTCCTTTATACATCAATTATACAATTTTTAAACAGAGGATAAACACAATGGAACGGTAAGTGTTACTTCCTTAACGACTAATTGTTAAGCTAAGAATCTTTAACTAAGTACAATGCAGTGGAAAAATATATTTTTACTGAAGAAGAGAAGTAGCTACATCCTACTTATTGTATACATTCCATTATGAGCAAGAGATGTACGACAAATAAATAATTTAGGTAGTTAGTTAAAGACATCGTCAACATAAGAAATATTCATCCGTTGAAGCAGGCTTTCAGCGGAAATCTTTATTTTCTCATCCTGCGCGCTGATCAACATAACCGCTCCATCCTTCAGCACTAATGCCAGTGGTGCTAATCTATCCGAAGATAGACTTCCCAATAACTCCAAACATGCTTCCATAGTTTCAATTCGAGTTATTTTATAAGCCTCCGCGTCCTTAAAAATACTTACAGATCTCTGTTGCTGTATTTCTGGAGGTATGGGTTGAGGTGGAGGTAAAACATTTCCGCTGAAGGGGTTACTTCTAACAGATGCTACCGAAAGCGGTATAGGTTTTCTTTGACGGTATTGTTCCAACATAGTTTCAATTTTTTCGACGGTCTCCTTATTATCGCGGGTATCGGCCTTTATTCCGTCCATTTTCGAAATAATGCTGTCGCTGGATAACGTGGATTTCATTTGCAATAAAGTATTCGTATCGTACTTAATGCTTCCGGGAATCGTGTTGTACTTCGTCTGATTCTTATTGAACTTTGCCGCCATTTCGTTAGTTTCATCGTCGGTTGAATTTAAATCGGTCTTATTTTTAGAATTCTTTAGCTCGCGTTTTTGTTTATCGCTCTTTGTTTTAGCGTGTTTCTCGTCTACTATTGTTTCCTCTTCGTTAGCCATATTCGGTAAAGTATCTTTTTCTAAATAACTTTCCGAATCGGTACTTGAACTAAAACTATCTGTGCGTTTGAAATCAGCTAACTTGAAAGGCGTTTTGTTAGTCCACTTTTCCGGCTGAGATTTAACAGGCTCCTTACTTGTATATTCCTCGCTATCATTTTCATCTTTAGATTCGGGTAAACTAATTTGATCATCGTCGGGTATGTTAATTGTTAAACTAACGTATGATTCACATAGATACTCCCATTTATTTCTCAATTTGCGCAAGAATTGTTCGATATAGTCCAAATCCGTATGGCATTTATCTTTCTCTTCCCTTGCTAATAACTCTTTAAGATTGCTAGGTGTTATTGTATATTTTTCGATACCATCCAAACATAGTTCGATCAATACTATGATTTGGACGACTTCCGATGTATTAGCTTGTGTATATAAATTCGCAGCTTTGTTTAAGTTTCCAACCTTTTGCGTCAGAAACTTTAAGCCCGGACGTAAATCAAATTCCTTAGCTCGTATATTAGAAATTTCCAAGCATTTTAAAAGAATATTAACGTGTTTCGCATTTACGTGCTTTAATATACCTCTTAAACTACAAGAATTTATTTGTAAAATGTTCAAAATTGGCGTAACGTGGTTCAAATTTTGAAGGAGGGCGCTCGATATAGTCTGAATTAGCATTTGATGTGCCAATATTCCAACTACCAAGTTCCTAAAAGGCACTCTTACAGTGTACAAGTCGGGGTTTAGTACTGACGTCATATCCAGAGGATACAATAGAAAAACGTAGCTTCTGTCGTCGATTACGATGCTCTGTTCGCATTCGCACATTTTACCAGAGCATTTATTACAGTTTCTTTGAGATTGCATTAAAAATACCTGCTGCGCTAACTCGTAAAGACGTTCATTCTCGCCGACGGTACTATCTTTGCGGGCCGCTACCTTAACGGTGGCCATATCACCGTAGAAGCTATCCGAATTTTGCTTGAAGGCTAAGGTTAATTGATGGAGCGGATTTAAACTTATGGTACATGCCCTGTGCATGGCCGTCACTAAAATTTCCCATTGATGTGCCGTTAGAATTTGACCGACGCTTAAAATAATGTGACGGACGCAAGAAGTGCCTAAACGAGCTATGTTCTCATTAGGTTGCGCAATGCATTCGATCATGATTATGAGCAGCTGTTTTAAAGCAAGAGTGATATACGGGTTTTCTTGTATCTTCGATTCGTCCTCCGCGTCGAATTCTTTGGCTTCCTGTATATGATGTAAGTAGTCAACTACCAATTCGCTGGCTAAGCCACAGCAATGTTTGAAATTGTGCCACACGTCCCATGATTTTTGTAATTTAGTATTCTGCCGTAACCAATTTTGTACGGTCGGTAAGAGAAGGTGGTTGATGCAGTACAAGCCGAAATTAATCCCTGGATTAACAATCAAATCGCGTAATAACTTAAAGAGCGTTTCAACTATGAAAGGCTGATTTTTATTTGCCGATATAACTGTAGCAGAAGCTAAACCTTCCAGTAATACATACCAAACTTTCAGGCAGCTACTTTGCCTATCCATTTTGCTTAGAGTAACCGGTTCGTTTTCGCAGTTACTCATATCCAATTTCATCGCTAAAATTTTATATGACATTGGATCCAAACTTTCTTGGCTGAAACTATTTACTTCGTTATTCTGGATAATCGGATCAACCAGCTGCGGATCAGTTTCGATATTCATTCTATGGGATACGTTGAAAGCGGGACATTTAGGCATATTGTACATCATGGATAGAATAGCAGCGCAATTTTGGAGCAGTTGTAAAGATTCAATGCACAAATTTACCGGTCCGTTTGGAACTTTATTGGCGAACTCGGATTCCTTATCCACAAAATCGTTTTTCTTATCTTGTAGAGCTGCGTTCTTCTCGTCCTTTTGCGTCTTATCTTGATACTTACTGCCAGTATTGTTATTTGTCGCTTGGTTAATTTCATTATTATCATCTACGTTTGAATTTCTAATATGCGATAATAAGCATAAAATATAATCCAAAGCGGCATTCGCGAATACCAAGGTATTGTCAGTCTGCAGAAATATTTTGAAAACTTCCAAGATCGCCGCGGCGTTATGCTTACTATTCGCTACCCGTAATGTACCGAACAGTGGACGCCAACCAGAACAAATTTCTGTCCTATTTGCCTCTACAAATTCGCAGAGACAAGAGACAATTTGATCCTGGAAGTAGATTGAATTAACTTCCGAGGGAAGATATGTATTTTTAAGCGGCTTACTTGAACGTCCGGGTCGCACAGCTCCAAACATAAAAGGTTCTCGAAAGGTTTGAACAATGCTTCGTTAAAGTGAAAATGCGGAAGTTCAGTTTGTTCGTTCAAAAGTGCCGTCACTGTGTCGTGGATGCATTGTACTGCTTTTTTCGAAACCGTCCTATCCTTATGGCAAGCGGCTTGCATAAAATGCGGTCCGACAATCGACCACATCTTCATGGTATGAATTAATGGTCTGCCAGATCTTATACATTTCAAAGTAACCTCTCCGATTCTATGCAATAGTAACGTAGTGGGTGGTTTTTGTTGCGCTTCGAGCTCTTTCTTCCACCACTTCTTTTGCTTATTTGGAGATTCGTCGTATCTGGTAAATAACTTGAAAAATAATCGAATATAAGAAGAGGTAAAGGGGTATTTTAATAGGTTGTTTACCTGTGAGTGGGATGATTTACACAGTTCGGTCAAGAAACTATATAATCCTGGCAAGGCTAATCGTAAAGCTGCCGAATGAAATAGTTCGTCCGCTTTTGATGAAAGAACGCAGCAAACTTTAGCTGCATGGACACCACTCAGAATTCCTTTCCCTTGACTATTTAAAACGCCACTCTTATCCACGATTTCAGCAACGGTAGCTTCATTCTGAGACTGATTCGCATTGTTATATAAATTGGAGTTCTGCAGGAAGCTGTATACATCTACACTGAAATAAAGAATATGTAACTAGTTATAAGTATTGGGTTTATTGAATTAATTTTTCTTCCGTTGAAGTAACGTTTTTTTTTTTTTTGCTTTAGAAACCTGGTAAATATACTTATTACCTACTTCAAAATGACTTTTAAGTAAATGTAGCTGTATAGGCTGTTTTTTTTTTAATAATTTTTAAATGAAAAAAAATTATTCATTAATTTTATGGCTTTTAGCCTCTAGCCATGACACAAATGTAAGCTCCTTTAAATATGTTTTTTTCAGCATTCTCGTAGATTTCTGATGTTACTTCAGCAATTTTGTTTGGAACGTTTAAGTATCAGGATTACGGTTGAGACGTTTGCGTATACCTTTGTCCTTCAAGTATCCATATAGGAAATAATTGGAAGCGGTCAAATCAAGGAATAGTGAGGACCAGTTGGTATCACAATTTTTTAACATTTGACCGGGAAAAGTTAGAACTACGTCAGCTGTAGTCTCAATTGATTCAATTTGAACCCAACATATGTCGTGATAATATGTCATATGTTCTAATATGTCGTGATAGTGATTACCATACTGAAAGAAGTATGGCTAAATAACGCCGTTAGTCCAAATGGCGCATTATACAGTTGCTCTACGGAGGTATAACGGTCGTTAAAACCTGAGTACTGCGTCATCTATTCAATGATTAGAACCTTCCTGAGAATTTTAGAAGTTGCGAAGGAAATCTTAAATATTGTTCCTTTTTGTGAAATAAAGAAATGTTATAACATCAAAGCTTACCATGTTTCCTCGTCCGGAATAGTCGAATTGAAATTCAAATTAAGGCGATCTATTGTATTTGTGCATGTAGTTGACGTAACAATATTATTTTGTGTATTTTGTGCAACCATCAGCAACTGCGCCGACCCCGTTTTACTAAAAAGGGCGTGTTCAAGATACGCAACTGTTATACATGCGCTGAAAACGTGTGGCCAGCAAGCGGAACTATGCGATCCTAAAGCTAAACCTAGAACGAAACATTTGACAATTATCTATCTTCATTTGGAAGCAACGCATGCATCAATTTTACCTTTAGACAATAACACATCTAGAGAAAGCGCATGAGGGGCTGGAAGCTTCGCGCCCTGATTTTTGCAGGAAGAGGCCGACAGCAACGATAGTATACTACTACTCCTTGCTTGTAATTTTAAAGTGTTACTCAAGCTCGCCGCCTGAAATTTTTCAATTTTCACTTCTCCATAAACGAGTTCGCAAAAGTTACCTTGTGTAATCCTTCCAGGCTTGCTGTGATCACATCGTCCCTCAATCTTTGCTTGTATCTCTGACGCGATCTACGTGCTACTAGTCGACTTATCGCCGAGGTACCAGCGCCCTGATAAGGTTTTTCGCCCAACGCTCCACCAAGCACGGATATTACTGATGCCCAACAGCAGGTAAGTACTCGCCGCGATAATTTTATACCGGCCTCGATTTCTGGACTATTGTCCGGTATGCCGTGAACCTTTTGTAATTTTTGCCAATCGGTTAGCAATTGGGACGATCCAAAACCTCCCACATCTGCAATTAATGAAGTGCGTTAAGGTAACTGGAAGCTGAAATTGACTTTCTTTACCTGTGAGCAAATTAATTAGAGCAGGTTGCGGATGCGTTTTGGGGTTATAACCGGCAATCTCCAATAAAGATTTCGCCAGGACATTTTGATACAATTCGCACAACCACGTTGCAGATACATAAACTAAAACACCGCTGCCGTGCACTTCATCCACAAACTGCGTTTCAGTTAGGGGGATTGTCGAATCTTTAACGTTTTCATCGTAGTGGCCGCATTGTATAAGTCTTAAATTCAACAGCAGAGCTGAATAGGTAGCCAGATATATACCATCGGCGTTCATAATCGTTGTAATTTCGTAATTTTGAGCGGAATTATGTTGACAACATTTAGAGGCAAACTCTTGCAGAACATCGTCAATCTGTTAAAGAATTAATGAAACATCTAATAAAATGGTCTATTTCGTTGAATTGTAGAAAATTTAGTCGAACCTGTATGGAAGACCGTAGCGAAAGGAGATTCGGCAAAAGTATGTTTTGAAGGGTTTTAACGAAATGTCTAGCATTATGTCTTTCCATGTCTGTATTATATTCTTCTATTCCAGCTCGTCCCTAAAAAAATATTGAAGAAAATTATATACAATGTGGAAGGTGCTCTAATTAAAAAGGTTATTTTTTTTTACTTTTATCGACGTTCGGAGAAGCTGTTCATACTTTAGACAATATTTATTAAAAAAAGTTAGAAAACGCATTGGCATTGTCGATCCATCTACGTGAGTACCTCAGCGGGAAAAAGGTTAGTGCAAAGTGGTAGATCCACCAATGCTTTCGCAATTCTAAATATGGTAAGTCGTCATTCGAAATGAAACATGGCTCCATCGTAAAGTTTCCGAATAGACGCAAGATTCGATACAGCGGCTTGTTAAGGCCTACAACCATCCCAAAAAGTTTAAAGCCGCCCCATTTTTAGAAAAAGTAACGACAAAGATATTTATATTACGGCACTGTTAAAGTATCTCGTCAATTGATTATGTGAAAAAGAGTAGCACAACAAAAGGAGGGCGTTGTATCAATTTAATGCTTCGACATTCATCTTAAAGGTTGTTTTAAAGCGATCTCCTTACCAAATTTAAAGATTTCGGTAAGTTATGAAGTTTTTGCAATTGTTGATTAGTAAGAAAACTTTCATCGTCCATTATACTATCCTCAGACTGGCTTCCGTATTCTTCCGGACCTTCGGTCGCCCCTGAGCAATCAGTATCTGAAGCACCTTCGTCTACTTGCCCGCCACCATCAATTCCGCTACTATCTGAATCGCTCTGATACTTCAAGTTGGCAACCACGTCTCTACGGAATGTTCAGTTATAATAGCAAGAATACATGTGTACATAAACTTACCTGTATGGCTTTGGTAATCTGGCTAAAGATTGATATGTCAATGGACCGGTATAATCGGTTTGCTCCAATGCAGGATATCTAATGTTTACGGTCTCTGCATCTTCCAGTGTTAAACCCTCACCTCTACAAAGAGCTTCTAGGCTGCCTAACAGCGCACCAACACATTCGACGCTTGCTAAAATTATGTTCGGTTCATTACATTGAGCTGATTCTTCAATGGAATCCATTATACTGAAATCCAAGACGTAAACAGTAAGCAATACAGTGATAAGTAATGATCACTTATTAGTTTGTGATGTTTAACAACTTACAGCCTAATTATAGCCATATCGTCACCGGCGTGCCTATGAACTGGTCCCGATAGCAACAATAAATCTGCAAGTCGAGCTGGAGACCGTAATAATTCCTTGGCGGCCCTTAACGGTTCTAATCGTTTAATCGGGCTCGGCAGAAGAAGCATTCTGTGGAATAATGCTTCCAACACCGGTCTAAGAGGTCTTTCGCGACCAACCAATCGTACAACTTGTATACCAATACTAAAACAATCTCGAATTACGTATTACAATAAGCTTTCGTTAAATTACGCTCGAACCTATAAATTATTTTAGTTTGACTGTTAGTCAAACCATGACTGCTTGGATCCCCAGGTGCGCCAAGCAGCGCCAATAGAGCCGGACAAAACCTTTGCCACAGGAATGTGGTGAAATGCGTATTTGTATGGACACTTTGCGGTAAAGTATTTACTAATGTCAACAGACATTCGAGCAGATACACTGCGGTGTCATTCGATTTGGGAAATCTGAAATTTCAGGACGACGGAATTTCTAATGAATATATAGATAAACCGATCGTTACGTACGTTTTCATTTCCTCCAATCGGCTTATTATGTACTGCATTACTGGTATCGCTTCGTTGAAACATGCAACTGCAGACGTTTTGTTATATACCATTTCAGCACTACTTCCGCTGTTCTTGTGCTTTAATTGTTGTTGAATAATTTCTTGACATTCTTCATCTAATAACGGAAATATTTTTTAAGTATTTTTATGTAACCTATCATAATTGCGAAGGTAAGTAAAGGAAGCTTTAATTGCTGTTTTAGTTAGTTTTACTTATATATCAAGGAATAAAGCGGACTTCATGGACATTTAATAGATAAATAGGGTGGACAATTACAGAATAGTGAGATCGTAAGGTATTCCTCCGATGAACGGTAGAAACTAGAGAAATACGTCAATTTCTATATTTTGTGAACTAACTTTTGGCGTTATCGGTAGTTCTATTCGCATCGGAACTTGTTTATTTTAGAGAGATAATTCTCTACATCTTACGCCAGGTTCATCTACGTTGGATGAGCACAGTGATCACAAGAGATAATTTGATGCTTCTACTAGTCAACAGATAACAAAAACAGGCTGTCAAAACCTTGTTTACTGCATATATGCTTTTTAAGTCGAAGTACATATATGGATTCGTCTATCGTCGGTCTTCCCGAACACTTAAAAATATTCAGGGTGTTCTATTCAAAATAAAAAAGTTAACGTCACATTCGTGAGACCTAAAATGTAACTAAGCTGCTACTAACGCATTTTGTTTCTAAAAACTGATTTTGGGATTTACAGCAACATCATCCTTAAGAAGTTACATTTATTTATTACTGGCAGTTACGCGAAAACAGTAACATATAATGTACGCAATTATTTCATAGAAATACATAAGTATAAGTAAATAAAGAGCAAATAAAACCCTTTCTTACCTAGAAACGTACAAAATGCCGTTAGGGTTTGGCTTGCGGCAGCTTGGGCAGCGGCTCTTACCGGTTGGGTTCCATTCTCGTACGTTTCACCACATCTACTGATCAACAACATCACTAACCTTCCGTTTAACGCCCAACTAGCACTACAGGCTAAGGAAAGAACCACTCTCAAAATTTGTACCTAAAAATACAAGAACTATGTAAGAGATCAACATCGATAATGTAATATCTGTGTTGAACCTTTATGAAGGCGTGTTGGATAAGTTGAAATAAGTCGAGAAGCCAATATACAAATATCTACTCCTTAAAAACTAAATCATAAGTAATATTTACATTTCAAAGTAACTACTAGGTGTTCATAGTGGATGTAAAGAAATTGTTTGTATTCAGTGAATTCAAAGAAATCTTCGATAATGTTGCAGTTCCACTTGTGCCCTATAACGCAGTTGTTGTCTAAACCTTTCAGTTTAACCAAAAACAAGCATAGGTGATTTTGCTGTTAAAATATTGAGAAAATTTGTATATTTCACAAGCCCCTATATGAGAAGTGCTATCCTAACCAACAGATTCTTCCTGGCAAAGTACTCACGACTTTTCGCGTAATTGCAAACTTTACTTTAACATTTGAATTGAATTAATGTGACTCCGCCGTTTTACCAATTGTTGGAGGAAGCCACATACAAGCCGAGAGGTAAATAACGATATGGATAGAAATGCGCTCAGGACGCGCTAATGATGCTGGCAAGACAGATCATTTCCGAAAGTTTGGGTCAATCCTTGCGGTCTAAGGTTTGAGCACTTCCCAGTACATAGAAGACGGTTTTTAGGTTATTCAAACTGTCTGGTGGCAAGTCATCCCGAAAGGATGACTTCGTATCAGAGTACCCGGAGCGCATTTGTTGATGTTATTATTCGAAAAAATTGAATATCCAGCTTATCTCTGGATCCATTTCAGCGACCATTTTTCAGCTTATCGCAATGTTTGAAAAGAAACTGAAATTTTTACTAGACGTATCACCCCCGATCAAAAAATTGAAACTACATAAACAACCGAATTTCGTTGTCATGGTGATGAAATCATGGCTGCGTAGGCCCAACGAGACTTTGTTGGGCCGGACGGCCAACGGAAACTAAAGTGATTCGAAGAATACAAAACGAAGAGCCCGTGATTTCTAAATTAACACTTTTGTACTGTGGCTTTAATGAAATTTAAATTGAATAAAGATGGAAAAGGCCCAGGGCTTCGTCAAAACATATTGACTGTCGCAGTTTCATCGCTCGGTACTAACTCAGCTTAAAAAGTCTCACGTAATACTTAAGATAACAACACGTAAAGAAAAATACAAAAGAATCGTGTTACACTGCAACAAGATAAAAACATACCTGTGTGTCTTCGCATTGTGTAAGAATGGAAGCAGTGGCGTGCAATAATTGTGCAGGCAACCATAATGAGTCATCTTCAGGTTCTGTTCCAGACTGGAATCTTTCATCTCGTACGATTTTCTGTATAACGATACATATAAAATTAATTAAAACATATGTAGCTTTATTGTTAAATTTCGAAAAACTTACGTTTAATCCAGTAACAGCCAAGGATATCAGTTTACTTTTCTTACTTTCCAACGATAGTTTTAAAGGTAGAAAGCAGGCCGATCTTAATTCATGCGATGGACTTCTTAGTAAACTATGTTGCGAACATAACAAATCTGCAGATTAGAAGAAAGAAATATATATTAACGTTTATCATATTGTATTAGACATTGCTGTTTTAGCGAGGAAAAAAGTTACTTGAACAGAAATGAAACTGACGTTAAATAATTTATCTTTTATACGTATAAACCGCGTTACGAATACATCGTGTAAAATACATACCATAAGCTTCCTGGGCACTAGATTTAATATGCGTCAGCTTAGAACCGTTGCATTCTTTAATTACGTTTAACAGAAGGTCTTCCATGGTGCGAATAGATTTCAAATTGCCTTTTCTATTGTTGCAATATTAATGCAGTAGAAGAAACATGCTATGGCGACATATTGTAGCTAACAATAGATACTAATTGGCGATGTGACTGCTGCTGAGTAGTGGGCATGATCCTGCAGGAAAATCAATAAATTGAATGTATACTTATACGGATATAACGCGCAACAAGTGTATCTCGTAGGGCAGAAGTAAAACCTACGCAAATAGCGTCGATTGCAATAACAACCATCGCTTATTATCTATAAAACGAAATACTAATAATAATTTGGAACCAACTATTCTGAGTACTTACATATGTATATGCATATGTGGGTATATATGTACGTATGATAAATTATCGCGTTTCCGTTTGATTTAGTGCGTCGCAACCTGTGAATACGATTTACAACATTTAAAAATCCCACTTTCATAAGCAACAATTGTAACAATATCTGACAAATTAACTTATTATCTCGTGCTTCGTCATATTTAATTAAATAAATTTATTCTACACGGATAAATTTATTAAATTAAATTAAACGGATCTTTGTAGCCTCATGCAACTGTTTGAATTACTTGCCGAAGGCACCATCATTTGACTCTTAACCAATCGTATAAAGAAGGATAAGGCCGTAAAATTTGGTGGGAGGCACAGTCGATTCTGGATAAACGTCAGCAAAGGATAGCCGATCTTAGAGACCCATTCTACCACTGTTAGACAAATTCTGCAAATCTCTGATAAAACATATCACAAGTGTCCCAAATCGAATGGGATTGCAAGGACAACTCTCTAATAAATGGAGATGGTGCTTTGGTTAAATGGACAATGTTTTGCAGTCTTATGCGCTGGCTTAAAATCTGTTTGAAGGAATTCAAAAATATCCAACCCGTCAGAAGTTATTAAAAAAAAGAAAAAACTGTTCTTGTATGTAAAAAAAGCAAATGTCGATCCTAATAATCAGATAATGTTTGGGTTACTTTATCCAACGTACATATTTTGATACGCTTCTAGCGCTTCTTCGAGCAATTCCTCAACATTGTTGTGATTGTAATTACTTCCATATACTTCATTCTTTCACGTACCTCACAAAGGAAAAGTCAACTGCCTTTGAATCCGTTGATCTCGTTGGCCAATGAATATTAGTATTGATGGCAATAGCCTTATTGTTAAGTCGGTCAATTAAATAATCTGCCACGTTTCTTGAATTATGAAACAGACAATCATCTTGTTGGTACTATAGCTCAATTTTGTCTGCCAAAAGTAGGTCATCTATGAAATCTTCTAAGGATGCCTGGAGAATTTTTAAATATCGTTGGACAATTAAAAGTTCCATTGAACAGAATAGCATGCGATTCTTCCTGCGATCACTAGTGACCATTGCGTCTATTACTTAACTCCTCAGTTAGAAAAATACGACTCATTTGTCGATAGCGTTCGACTCGTAAAACTATTATTTCTATATTTGTTCTTGAGAATAAGCCGACAAAATTCCATTTTGCAGTTATAACCTTCTAGCTCTAAACTTCGAACAATATGCAACTGGTCGAGATGAAACATGTATCTTCTTAAAATTCGCGATGCTTTTGGATATATCCATTTGTGCTTCTATTTCCCGAATTTTAATGCCCTGATACAAGGCACCATTACTAATTCACTTTTGTTATGATATTCCGCTAATAGATTGTTTCGTTCGGTGTCAATTGGCTTTGATACACTTCAAGCGTTTTGATATTTGATTGTTTTCTTTCCGGAAAATTAATTATGGTGTAAGTTTGAGCAGCAAGGTGTAAATTGTGGAACATTTGATAAATGTACAAAACATATTGTAGCTTTCAGTAATTGGAAAATTTCGCTATAATTTTTGAAGTTTGTATTATAAATAATTGCAGATAAGATTTTCTGCTTTTTGATAGATGGTGAAAAATTCAATTACTTTAATTTGGACATTAAAGACTGTAAGGTCACAACGTTTTTTGCAGTTGAAGTACTTAATTCTTAGTACTGAATTAATTAATCACGTGCAAAGTTTTCCTAAAATAAATTTCAGCATATTTTGTTTGGATTCATATAAGCTTATCTGATTAAAATGTAAAACAGTTAATGTCATTAGTATTTTTTGTTCAATCATCCACTTTATCTCATATCGTTGAAAATAAAATAAAATATTCTATTCAGTAACTTATAAATTCAATAGGGCGTCTATTTGATTTAAAGTTGATATAAGTATCAAAAGCCGCCATTTTGAATATTTGTTCAATATCAATTTTACGTTGGTCTTTCTCGAAATAACTTCTGACAGGTTCGATACTTCGAATCTTTCCAAACAGGTGTTAAATCGGAGCATAAAATTACAAAACAGTACCCGTTTACTCAAGTCTCCATCTTCCATAACCTTTGCAATCTCAGTTCGGAACACCCGGTATGCATATCATAATTTTATGTTCGTTTGCGAAATGTAAATTCCTTTTGCATTCTGACGGAATACAGCGGCGTTTAGCCAAAATATATTTTTATCGCTGTGCAATACAATTATGTGTTTATTATTTTTAAATCACTTTTCTATTGTTGTCGCCGTACATACATTTGTATCGAATCTCGGCTATATCAACCTCCGCGCGATACCTTCAAATAATGATGGCCTATCTTATCGCTTGTTACGAGGACTTTGTTTTCATCGGTAAATAAAAAAATGTAATCTGTTCCTACATTTATGGCATTTCGCAGAGTTCTACGCAGTTCTTTGTTGAATATATACGTAATTAAAATCAATGCCCGTTATTATATTGTTGTTTTCTTGTTATAACTTCTAAGTTAAAAATTGAATATAATGGAAGAGTGAGAGAATAAAGTAAGGATAATATGATAAATTGCTTTAATACGTCTGTTGTTGCATTTCTATTATGTTATTTCCGAATGCGCAATACAGAAAAAACAAATGTTAAAATAATAAATACTGACGTGGAGAATTTGCAGCGATTAGTAAAACATCGTAAGAAACAAAAGTGGCGCAGAATTTCCAAGGTTTGCTACAACAAACCGGGATATTGTTCAGCAATTGTGCAAAATCTATAATACGATATAATAAATTATAATATGAAGCAACGTATGTATATGTTGCTTCATATTTGATTTATTAAAGAAGGACGCATTTTAGGTATGCGAAAATATAAAAAAAAAATATTCTAGAAGAACTTTTCTATTAAATATTGTAAAAATATAAAAATATTTAAAAAAGTTGGGAAGACTACATAAACTTTGCAACAATATTGATGGCCTTTTTGTAAAATGTGGTCGATATCAAAAAAATCTTTCAATACAATAAAATCTGAATTATCCTTTTAGCGTATCAGGTGTAAATTCTAAAAAAGCGGCATTTTGTAAAAAAAATCAAGTATGCGAATTCTATCAAAAACTCAGGTAGATGGGTATATGGAATATTGAAAAAATTGACGTGAATTGCGGAGATGCATCCGGAAACGTAATAATAACATACTGGGTGTTTTATTTAGAAATATAACGTGCGCAACAGAAACAACACATTCTGTATATTTGTATATAACGGTAAACAAATAAGTATCAGTAACCTCCGCACCACACAAGTTTAATTCATTGTATAGCAATATATTAAACTTGATAAAGAGGACCATTCGTGTCCTCGAAACGGTCATCCCGGACTAATTATTATATTACTATATAATAAATTAAACTTGTGTGGTGCGGAGGTTACTGATACTTATATGTCGTTTACCATACTACGCCACAGTCCTTGCTATCATTATTTATCATTATTACTTGAATATAACCCTATTACAACAAATAATGACTGTAACAATACTAAATATAAAACCCAACTACAAAAGAGCTATACTTTTAATCGAATCGCAGAGGAAAATTGTTATAGAAATGCTTTAAACTTACTTCGGCCCTGATCGATTGATTATATGCTATCAGGCAACGGATGCGACAATGCGGCCCTGCCGCTGAAGGGCGTAAATAAAATCTATGTAACGTAGTGTAGACGTTTAAGCTGGTCCGTCGATCGACATAGCAAGATGCAAAGCTTTATTAATTTCAATAGAAACTTGCGTCTAAACTTAGAAATTACGTGGATGTTTCTACTTTCATTTACAAATCACCACGACAATTACTTTTTTCTCAAGTATATGGTTTTTGGTATGGTTGCCGCGTGCTCGATTTTTGTCGAAAAGAATACCGCAAAAATGTAAGAAATGGGATACAGAATTGACCAATTTTCGAAATCGCTAATATCCGAGATGGATGAGTCGCATGGCCACCATGAAGTCCCGATCTTTTTGACTTTCTTTTGAGGGGTGCATGAAGAACTTTTTAAGTTGGACCCATATCCAAGAAGATGCTGCCAGATCACACCGAGTTAGTGACAATCTATCCGGACGCACAGGAGTTTGTCTCCGCGCTCGAGTGGGCTATTAGTTTTGTGATCTTCCCATATAATTGATATTTTTTTATTTTATTAATAGCTTTATTCTTGGTAAGGAATCAGATCTGATTCGGAATTATCCGTATGCGCGAAGTTTTGTCTATCACAAATTTTAGACTTTCTAGCTGCAGGTCTGCGTTCCTGGATCGGCTAAATAAAATTAGTCAACTTTAGCAAGAACATTTGGTATTTGTTTGTTTCTGGAAATACATTACATTCCAACCTTATTTCTGAAACATCCTGAAATAAATGAACATTACCAAATCGTCGACGTACCCTGTATAGCTAGAGTTAGAGTTGGTATTTTTTTGTAGGCTTGGTATTATTTCGTGAGCAGTTAATAGTAATTCTAACGGTTGTTACCGTTTAGGTGCTTTTTACGTTGTTATATTTGAATTTAATATAATGCTGTTGTTCCTGAAAATCTTCCATATATAAATAACGTTGTTACTAATCAAAATAACGTTTTTTAATTAATTTAATAACGAGGTAAGTGACGACACTTTTGCAAGTGTTGGCTTAAAACATTTGAGTGATGCACTACAGAACTGTGTTATATAAAACGACGGGCTTTCATCTGTATACAAAAAAAAAATTGAATAAATTTAAACATCATGACTCATCACATAACGAGAATGAATGCTGCGGTACTCCAAATTTATTAGAATAAGGTAGTCAAATAACTCGAGATATGTTAAATATTTTAGTTCTAATCTTTCATATCACCTACATCAGAAATAATTGATCAATTATTTCTTTAGAACTGATTTTTTTCTTTTCTCTTATACGATAAACAACGATTTAAACTCAAATAAGTTATTTCCATATTTATGAGATGAATTGATAGCAATTAATAAATTAATTACTTTGCTATAAATTAAATCTTGTCATTGTAATTTTATGAAATAAAATATTAATTACTTCAGTATAGATATGTTTGTTATAAATAATGCTCGGATTGCTAGCGATCTAACTAAATTGCAAATTAATTAAGAAAATTGTCTAAATTAAATTTAATTCTTGTGTACTTTACCACCGACAAAACACTTGTTGAATACAAATACCAGTGCCATCTATTAGAAAATGATTTAACTGTTTCGAGGCAAGCGCTACGTTCGCGTGGAAATTCGAAGCTTACTAATCATTATTACTACATTTGCAATTTTTAGAAGGTCTTGTTTGATAATTAGATCATTTATAACGAAGTTTACTTACGTAAAAAATAATATTCGTAAAAATAATTTATTTTCAAATCGTGGCTCCATCTGAGCGTAAAAGGAATAATTTCCTCGATCAAGATACCTACAAGATAAGCAAGCAGATTTGTAGACAGCGCTGTTAATAAACTTTCCAAAATGAAATTATACTAGTCTGATACCGTTCGACAAAATAGATGGTCGGCGTATACTTAGTTGATTGTGGTGTGTCGTTGTGCAGCTGCTAGTGCTAAAAATTGTATTAGTTCAACCGAAACAGTTCTTGTTTTTAAGCAGTGGTTTGTAAAGTGTCGACTCATGTTATGGTGTCAAAATCAAAGGAGAAACAAGGATTGTTATGTGATTCGGGTACGTTAATGTATTTTCTACGATGTGCTCTCGCAATTTAAAGTTTTACTTATGCACGTAAGCTCGCGTTAGTTTTATTTGGATATGTTTGGCTACCCTGTTCCGGATACATTTCTATTGTTGGCGATTTTGTTTACCAACCCTAACGAAAACTACTGAAAAGGCCAATTTACACTTGAAAATTATCGCCTACAGTGTTAAGCAGTGGTATGTCTAGCGTCAATATGACGTCAAATAACGCCCCCACATTTACACTTTAAAAAATCGCCGTCGGTATACATTTTCTGATAATCATTATTATTGTCAAGTGGTTTAAGGGATATAAATCGTCGAGAACTGAAACTAGCGAAATGCAATTTAAACGATCATTTAACACCCCTTTTTGATCTCCATAAAAAGGAATATCTTTTCGATGCGATATCCCTTGGACTAGAAACCAGCTTTTACTTTTATAATTCTTTTGTATATTTGTTAATGTAGACGACTTGCTTCTTAACTATGGAAATACACACACGTATCCATGCGTAAAAATTCACCAATGTATATCGGTGCATATTTTTAAACGAGATCAAGATCAACGAAAGTCCGTTGTAGATAATTTTTTTTTATAAATAAATGCATACTTACAAAGGATTTTTTTAAACGTAGTCCGATATAAATTCAACGTATTTAGTGAATATTAACTTTCGGTATAAATATTAAGTTTGTGTCAGCGGCAGCCAGCCTATATAAATATTTTATTATAAACTTGACTATGTTCGTATAAAAATTCCGATGTTGATTTCCATTATTTAATATGTTGTTAGTTTTCTTTGGTGTAAATGCAGATATTCTTATTTATTTCTAAATTTCTCTGCATTTCTCCTCACATGACAGAATAGATAAGTGGGCGGATTATAAAAGATTTACGACATTAACTTCCTTCACAAGCTAAACTGTTTATATAATTGTAGGGTTTTGGTTTGCAATATTCAATGTCATAAGTTAAATTAATGCAGCCTTTGTATTTTATACTAACGGGAATTTTAGCATACGTAGACTTAGAATGGTGGGTTGCAACATTTTTTGAAATTGTTTCGATGACTGACGTACGTCTTCGCTGCTGTTTTTTTCGCGAGGTGACGGTCCAACGGGGTGTATCAGCTCTTTTAAGCTTATCGTAACCTCAGTGTTTTTAGCGTGTAAAGTCCCGTCACCGTAAAGAGTGAAGGTGAAGTTACACGATTTAAAAAAAAATGTTTATTTTATCCGATCTTTGAATGCAATCACAATGATTGTAATCGTTGTTTACGAAAAGTAAGATGTCAATGTCATAAGTTAATTAACCCGCTTTCGATTTGTACATTTTTGGACTTTTCCTTGTATTTCAAGTATTCTATATTTTCACCAACCTAATTTACACTACATTTCTTAAATTCATCGCAAGATATTTAATAAGGTATCTTCGATATATACAAGGTCCCAATATTTTGGAATCGAAGTTCCTTCTTTCCGCCTCGATATATAATAGTATTAGTAATAAATTGGCTTTATTAGAGCCTTGGGGAAGTCTAGCTTAAGCTATTCGTACTCAACCAGGACCCACCGCAATAAACAATCGGTATATGCGCGCAGCAGAATTACAGCAGAAAGGGAAAATAACAAAATATAATTTTGTGAGTGAAATTAAATTAAAAAAAAATGATAAAAATAAACAAAAAAGAATAGCACTACTGCTTAGAAAGAAAATACAGCTCCGAAGCTCCTTCGGCTACGCAGATTCAGACGGGGAGTTGTGCAACTTAACTAGAAGATTAGATAAAGACGTAGTACGCAGCGGAATTGTAAGTTGAAATTTGTGTCTAGTATTTCACACGTGTATAAAATATGTCGAGGAATTAAAAAGGTTGTAAGTGTGGAAGCCAAGGTACCGTGAAGCAACGTCCGAACAAAACGAGCTAAATACAATTTACGACGATGACCCATATTTAACTAGCATAGTTTTCTCAAAAATTCTAAAACGTGATCGTACCTTCTTCAATCTTTACCAAAGATGTTTTCTCAACATGTAAGGCTGATAAAGACGTGCGGCTTTCTAAGTAAGTATGCTTTTTAAAGCGAAACCAATCAAGAAACAACTCAAAATCTTTGGTAACATTAGCAAAAATCAAGCAAATACCTGAAACAAATAATTGTTAATTTAAAAATTTCAGTCAAAGTCAAAGAAACTGTAAAATGTAAATGATAAAGAGTAGCGGTCTAAGTGAAGAATCCTGAAGAACGCCAGGCAGTATATCTGTAGCACTACTTGTTATTGTATTTAATTGTCAATGTCCTGTTAGATAAATATGTTCATATTAACATAAGTGAACAAAATATTTAACTTAACAATATGTACCTTGTGGTATACAGTCTTGAAGTAATCAAGTAAAATAAGCACAGTACGTATGCCGCACTATCGGTAGATCGGTCACTATATGAGTCAGGATTAAACCAGTTCAAGGGAAGCACCGAACCTGCGTCCGTCTCGCAATCTGAAAGGTAATTATTATTATTGAAGAAACGGTAAATTCGATTTGCAAAGAGCTTTTTCCAAGACGTTAGAAAGAGTAGGAAAAAGGTAAAGGCACACCTAACGCAGCTTTGAATAATAAATGGACTACAATATTTTAATATAACATTAGGTATACATTCAAAATCGCATGAATTTCCTCAACAGAGGCAAGTTTAAACTGGAAAACGGTGTTAGAGTTAAAGTTGTAAGAGATATAGTAATTAATAAGGCTATTCGAGTCGTTACTAATACGCTGAGTAAATGTTGCAAAATATTTACTAATCTTAAAAATATTGAGCAAATCTCGTCTTTAGAGCTGGACTTGGCATTAACTAAGTAAGTAAGTAAATGGAAACTAAAAATTTCTTTTCTTCTTCGTCTTTGCCTGTCTAACCATGTTGAGCGTGAAATTCCGCGAATTCCCGTATCTATCCAAGTTTTGCGAAAATTTACTAATTTTGCATTCGAAAAGCGCATAATCTCTCATCGTCACAAATATTCTTGAATTCTGACCCAACCACGAAGCTCTAAGTTTTAGTAATTCTAGCCTCGACGAAGGTATACATAAACATCGAACAACTTCATCGTCAATATCCCGTTGTCTAATGATTAGAAATCAAGTTGGCTGGTATCGTGTTTACAGATTTCACTATGTTAGATGGGGAACATTCTATGTTGCAAAATAACAATATCCGCTTTGGATCCGGATAAATTTTTTCGGATATCTATAACACTACTGAAAAGTTTCACCTAATTCTTGAATTGTGTGGCGGGAAGCATCTTAAAAGAAACAAGAACAAAGAGGTTCGACTGCGCAATAATGTAGGTTGTGTTACGACTGTAACAAAGTTAATAACAACATTAATTGCTTCAAAACAAACATATTTGTCTGGATCGGGTAATTAAAACATTTTAGTGAACTATGGACAATCTGCCTATTCACTTCGTAAGATTGCATAAATTATTAAAGAATCAATTTAAAACTAGCGTAGGTGCATATACGACGAAGTTGACAACATCCAATCAATTATCGAATAAAAAAAAAACCGCAAACTATGAAAATCAAATCTAAAAAAATCAGTGCCCGACATGCTTTGTTTAATTACTAGAAAGACTAAATAATGCATATATATGATAGTGCCGTTGAATTTTATTTACGAGCGGAAGCCATAAATTGTACGGAACGAATAGTCGTATGTACTATTAGCGCACCTACGTTCATGCCAGGTTAATTTTTCGTATGACGTTTATCATAATTTCGTAACCGCGGGGACTTTAGCCTTCACTCGTTTTGCCGCACTTAACTAGCTGTCGTAATGTACAGATGCATATTTGTAACTTTACGCAATATGGACAATACGCGACACGGTCATTCGGTTCAAAATTCGCTGTAGCTCTTGCATCTTCAAAACTGCAAAATTGAAATACGAATACCCGAAGGTACCTCAAGGCAATTCATTGGATTGCAACCTATTGCTAATATAAATAGTAAATAAGGTTTTTTCCGCATCGGTTGTTATATACGACTAAATTGGATTGGTGGTTGAAGATTTGATGCATAAATGGTAAGAGTTTAAAATACATACGTATAAACAACACCATAATTGGCAACTTCCCACGTTCAAATCAGTGCGAAAAATCTTATTTTAAGCATTACTGCGTGCGGGAAATTTGGTACTTACTGCATGTAACAGAAATAAAAATAATGTTACTAAACTAAATATACAACCTCCTATGTGTGCTGCCAATACAATGCTGCTTTCTTATAAAAAAAAGACGTTGTATCGTAACACATGTGAAAACATCAATGTTCTATCTCTTCATCGGAATTCGTTTTTTTTTTTTTTTTTTTAAGGAAAATGTTTAAAATTTCAACAATTTTATATGTAACTTTGATTTAAATAAAATTTTGTAACTAATCTATATATATATATATATATATATATATATTTATGAAAAATATTCCTACGAAAAAAATATTGTAAATTTCGCAATTCGCAGTTATGAATTGTCTAAATACTAAAACAGAAAAGGATAGGTAAACAACAATGGTACGGTAGTCGCGACCTACATATCACATACGACATCCGCCGTAAACACTAAATCTTTAAGCATCATCATTGCCCTGACGTTATGATGTCCGCCACAGTTACGCTTCGCATTCTTAAAATGTAGATTTTATAAAATATTTCGTTATGAAGGTTTTGTAGATAATTATTTTAAAAATTATCCTTGTTCGGCGAGCATTATCTAAAATCTTTGTTTTTGGAGGCACCCTATGTAGAAACACAGACTTCTCTTTTTCAAACTATCCACGAACAATTTATTTTGGTGCAACATTTGAAATTTTAAACCTGCGTTTACATAAAGTAGCGCGAAATTAATGTAAGAACAACGACCGTTTATATAACAATGTAGTGTAGAATTAAGAATTAGTGTAGTGCGAAATTATGCGCACTTTAAACTTTGGCGCTACCACGGAAACCTTACATACCATATAACTAGAAAGAGCAAAGGCGGCTAGATTCTGGAACTAGACAGACTCGTGTTTATTCGTCTCATAAGAAAGGGTTCGTATGTCTATTAGTTTCCTCGAGAGTCGAAAAAACACGAGTCTGTCTAATCGCTGCAAAATAGTAATAATTCCAACCGCCTTTGTTCTCTCTACGTATAACGTTTTAATGTGATTTTACATTGTATTACAAAAGAAATGACAGCAACAGATAAATTCATCCGACTAACCAAATCATCGGTGGCGGTTGTCCAATTAATGAGAAATATTGTACGAACTTTGCACTTATTCTTACACTACCTCGAAGGAACGCAAGGTGGAATGTTAAAGCTTGCACAATGTAAATTGAATTGCCGTTTATATATAGCTCCGTGCATTACATCGTCAATCTTAATGTTGTGTTTCACACTAATTTTTTCGTTAATTTGGCGAATATTTACCCATAAACCTAATTTAGAATCTCCATTGTATCGTAACCGGACAGTGAAATAAATTCGTTATACCTCACGGAACGATTGACATTGTGCGTAATTTTCCGAATTATGTAGGTTAAGAATTTTTAACCAACTTCCTGAAGAAATACGAACTTGTAATAGTTTATCTAATTTTAACACAAAATTGAAGGACTGACCAGCCGATCGCGACCTGTATACGTCCGGAGAACTAGTGGAAGAGTTTGTGTATGTTTATGTCGTTTGTGTCGTTGTTTAGTTTGTTTTATATTTTAAGGTTGTGACTTATCTTTTATACATTTACACATCAGCGGACTAATGAATCATGGTCATTATTTGGATATTATTGGTTGGTTCGTTTAGAATGTAGGTCCTTTGTTCAAGGAATGAAACGCTTCTTCTTTATCCTTTTCTGCGACTTTTTGTTGCACGTGATGCCAACTTCTTCAAGTAAATGTTTACAAATAACCGTGAGGCCCGTTCATGATTTAAACCTACACAACGGAGATGGTCGGGCTTTGGTCCAGCCATTTGGTCAGATGGTGCCTGTGATCCAAGCACTTCATTGATCTAATCAGTAAAAAGGTAAAGAGAAATCACATATCATTCGAATCATGACGTTGGACCTCCACGCCACATTTAGCCGGCTCTTCTATATTTTACACTTCTTGAAAGCTCGTGGAATTTCGGAATGGTAAATAAGCAAACTCAATTTTCAAATCGCCCGTTGCATTGGGTACGAAGTTTATAGCAGAACAATGCGTTTTCCGCTGCTTTTTTACAGATTCGCTTCGGCATCCTTTTTTAAAACAGCTTCGTCTCGTTACAATTGAAAATCTGTTGCGGCAGATTACTCTTAGAATTTGTAAAGTTCTTGAAGGTACGGACGACAGATTCTTCTATTAAATTTCTCGAACCATCCTAGGCTTCCACTGTACTTTTAATAACTTTACGGCCAATTCGCCGTGGACGCAAGTTTTAGTTTGGATTTTTTAATTTGACTCATCAGTTAGGTTAGAACTAGTGTAAAAAATCTATACACCTAATTTAAAAGCTAAATTCAAGAAATATGCTTTAGTTGGCAAAGGTATTAATCTGCTAGAGCTCAGTTTTCCTTATACATATAGTATAACGTATAATCTTAGGGAAGAAATTATTGTCGTAAGGAAGAAAGTTAAAAGTCGTTACATCATGTGGAAATAGACAACCTGAAAGATAAAAAAATAAAAGAATGTTACATATGGTAGTCTCGCATTTGCAGCATCCAGCGACAGCCTGTCGGTTTAATGTGTTGTATTAAATGTTGTTGAGCTTGCCCTTAGATCATCATGACGGCAGCGCAAATTCGAATTTCGTGGTTTTTTCGATATTTTTTCTCTTGTTAATTTCAACCTGATATACACCCCTTCGTCAAAAAGCTACACATCGCACTGATACATATATACCGTATTCAATGGAAATGCAATAAAGGCGTAAATACTATTGAAATAGAAATTTTGATGCGTATTGACAAGTTTATTCTAGTTCCAAAGCAATACTTTGCGGAGGTCTGCGCAAAAACGTAGAACGACTAAGGCGCTTATTCGGCGCTATTTATTTATTTTTTTTTTGTCAATTGTGTTTCTATGTTTTCTTTTGTTATGATGGCGGGTTACGAATTCTTTAGTTTAGTCTTTGTTTTAGTAAAACGTTAATCAAATGGAAAATATATGCGTTTAATGGCATTTCAATTTTTTTACGTTGGGACGATGTCCATTCGGATAATATTAAAATTAACTTTCTATGAATCGTATTTGACTGTCACCCAACCTGAAGGAAAACAGAAAGGATCGCTGTAAAAATATGTTTAAAAGTGTTAAATGAACTTGTTTTAAATAGGTGATTATGTATAAATTATAAATTCCAAGCAATTCTGAGAATTTACGGGTAAAAAGTATTCTATATAAAATCAATTTTTTCCATGAATGAAACTCATTTTCCAAAACAGCCGAACTATTTACTTACCAACACCCGCTCAAAATTCATTGAAGTATAGAAATACCTATGTATTACTTATTCGTTACCAGTATTGCCATTTATTGGTAAAGTGAAAGTAATTCGCCGAAACAAAATTTGTTACTTAACGACATATACCATGGCGGTAGGAGAAGACAAATTTTATAAAATAAAATATGCACAATATTATTTCTCTTGGAATAATTGTGCGGTCATTGGCGAAACATTCAATGCTAGTCTTTAGAAGCAGTTACCTCTTTAAATCTAGTTAATTGCACAAAACCAGCAAGTGGAATCGAAATCTGTAGCTACAGGTTGGAAAACGAAGAAATTGTATCCGTTATTATCCACCGATTGACGTTGAGGGAAAACTGGTAAGGTCAGAGTTTTGGTAATGTTGGATGAAGGTGTGGCGAAAATCTTGGTAAACGTCTTCAAAGAACAACATTTCAAAATGTGTATGGTGTTTTTTTGATATCATGTATAATGATTTGTTTTTATTCGTTATTAACTGCGGATACGGACACATACGTACGGTATATCGGTTCAAACGTGTGGGATTAGACCAGATTTATGAAAGTGGGGAATTCCGCTTACGTAAAGTAAGTGTGTGTTTGTCTCATTTGGAAAATTGACATTTAAGTTAGTAGAACGTCAACTTTTTTTTAAATTATTTTTTCCTTTCGCAAAATTTAACATTTAGTCTTTGCAAGTCGTTTTATACCTTGATAAAGGCATTGGGTCGTTTCTAGTGATAGCTTTTCATAAATTTCATATTCATCATCATATTCATTCAGGCCCTACCGCTGATGGAAACAACTTTTGTTGGATTCGGTTCATCTGCGAATGCCCAAAAAATTGATTGTTGCTTATTTTCCGACGCGTCAGATTTTACCAATTGTACTTCTTAACAAAAATGTATAGTACCAATCTTGTATGCGTATAACGATGTGTGTGTATTAAGTTTTCTTCCGTCTAATGTAGGCACCAAAAATCACATCTGCCTCCTAATGCTGTAAACGTCGATTCTTAAAAAAAAAGGAACTACCTACCTATAACTACCGGATAATGGTACATAAAGTTCCAAAAACACAGTAATATTAACAACATTCAGCGTTTGGTATCTAAGTACAAAGAGACACCTGTAAATTTTAATAGAGTTTGAAGCTATTACCACGTAACAATTGTTAGAGCATCGTTAGAAAAAACAATTTCGTAAATATATTTTACATAAAAATTTTTATCTCGCACCTAATTATGGATGTAACTAAAAAAAAAAAAAAACAAAAATCTCCATTCGCAAAAACGCAATCTTCCGAGGCTGCACTCTGTATATGTACTTGAAATTATGAATACAACAGCACCCGCTATTTTCTGCTTCACCATTAAGCATTGTAGTCTTTATTAACGTTATAGGACTTGCAGTATGTGTTTTTATGATTAATTAATTCTGAAGGTGGACTCGTTATTCAATTAAAAAAAAAACTAAATTGCTTGAAAAATAGCGCAATTAGTATGACGTAAAATTGTAGTCGGGCGAGTTAAAAAATCGACTAGCTTGCGTATAACAGCTCGATTAAACATTTCCTGTGATTTTTGAATGATCCGTAACTACGCTTAACATTGAATCTACCTTGTATTGAAATCTATTATGGCCGTATTGCTACTCTACTTTGAGGCAAAGAGGAACATGATTTCATAGATAATAAATGTATAAAACTATTTAGTACCTACACCTATATTTATTTATAAGTTAGTACCTAGCAACAAGGTTTTTTTTTATTTACTCTTAAAAATCAAATATACAAATGGATATGTACTCACTTCGGCGCTTCTCTAGCTTAGTTTTACGTAAAGTCTAAATATGTATCTTTCTTAAATAATTAATATTTGCATTTTGTCGAAGTATGAACGATTTTTGAACGAAAGAATGGATATGAAAGCCGAACCGAACGTCGTATCCACGCAAGCAAAAAACACGTGGATTTAATTATGATATGCGTACAGATATTTATAGACGATCTGCACATGTGTGTGTATTCGTGAAATGGAGTGGGATATTCGAGTTGAGAAAGTAAGGATACGGTTCGATCTTTGATTTTCGGAGACTTAACAGGCTTTATTTTGAACCGTGCCAGCAGTAATAATAACACAATAACGGGTTCTCAGCTCCTTGAATTTTCCTCGATTTAGACTTAATTATTTATTCCGTCAAGTAGAGTAGAACTCTCACTTAACGTATTTTTCGTTTCAATACATACGAAAGTGTTAACTTTAAGTTGTAGTTAGCGGAAACAATGAAAGAAAAATTTCTCACTTTTTCACTTTGAGGATGATGGTATTTCTAAAACATGGCTTTGGAAGTTTTCAACGGCTTCTTGACGTGATAAAATTCGAAGTCCGCATATTTTTTTATTTGATATTACGTCGTTAGGCAATAAATCAGGTGACTACGGGCAATGAGACGTTAATTCGATGTTTTTCTCCTTGAATTGATCGATTGTTTGACCTTTTGTGTGAGGGTTGACTTTATCATGCTAAAGGCCGTTGCGACGTGTCTGTTGTTTCTCTTGATTTCATCGCCAAACAACTTGTTGCACGCCTGGTAAACAAATTGTTGCACGCCATTCAGCATTAACTGTTCTCCGATCCTCCGAAGCATTACTTGCGATATGTCCAGTTCAACGAAAGAAACAAGCTATCATTTAATCAATTTAATCAATATCCAAATAGTTTGGGTATTGATTGATTGTTTCTTAGTTTCTGGCTCATGCGAACTTGCAAGTTTTGTTACTTAGTATAATGATATATACAGATTTTGAAGTTCTTCTATTGAATTTTTCGGCCGTTTCCCTCTATTATTTAACAGGTATTTGTATATAGTTTTAGACGGTATCCTCGTTTAGGTTTAATTGAGAGTTCCTTTCATGTTTACTTCTCATTTAAGCAATCGGGCCAGAATAAATAATAAATTTTTTGTTCCTTTTTGCAGGATAAAAATAGCATCTTTTGCGAACAGTAAAAAGTAAAAGTTAAAAGTTAAAAATATTTCTTCGCAATCTTCATTTACTACTGTATCAATTATTGATTCGTACGAGCTGATTTCAAGAAGTTGACGAACTTCCTGCTTACCCATTTGTTATAAATAGAGAGGAGTGAAATCATACCTGTTTTGCAGCGACTAGGCAGACTTGTGTTTTATCGACTCTAGGGGGAAACCAGTAGGCAACACGAATCTTATGAGACGAATACATACGGGTCTACCTAGTCGCTGCAAAAGAGGTATGATTTCATTCGCTTTTGTCCTCTCTAGTTTTAAATCACAATTACTAGTCGAATCAAAAGAAGCAATTTTTGTGAGGTTAGGTAATAGCGTATAAACAGTAGGAGTCATCGAATTACTAAAAATTTCCAAAATATGCTCACTCACCCCTGCGGACGTTAGTTACGCCAGTGTCCGCGAGGGACGCAAATATCTATTTTATATCTATCATCGCTTATATCTATTTTAATCCGAATTCGTTAAATATTTTTGAATTTGATTCAATTGAAAACTGATAAACTTTCATAAGATTCATAAAGAAGATTTATTCAAAATGCGGTGGTTAAAAACTAATTGGTTCCCAAAAATTGGCATTTCGTAATCGGATTAAATGTTAAATAGAGACGTCAATAAAAGTCAATATACGATTGAATGACTTCATTTACACATAACAACTCCCTTTGGCGTACGAGACACGAAATAATAAATAAACTTTCAACTTTATTCTTTGAAAAAATTTTACTTAAAGGTAAAAAGATTTTCTAATTAGGTAAAAAATAATATTAGCATGAATTCAAGACATATGCGAAGCAGTGCGATTCTGTTGTTTATAATTATCTCTTTCTAAGATCTAGACGACTCGCGCGAAATTTCCGCTGAATCTGTGTCGAATTTCATATCCGGGAGCGCTTTTTTCGCTTTTGAAAATAAAAATCAATCAAAATTTTCTTTCGTAACACGAACATTTCCTAACACGACATTATCGTAAATCGAAGTATCGCTGTATTTGTATATCGTTGTGTTGCTAGCGAAATGGCTAGCATATTTTCATAGGCTTCACCTGAATCATTCAGAAACAATGAATTTCTCTTGCTTGTGGATAGACTGCGTCCCCGATAGAAGGGCGCAAGGGATATCGGCGCGCCAACAACCTAAGCCTGTTGCCTAAGATTATATATTCTGGCGCTGTTGCTAGTGGCTAATAGCTAAATTTAAGGAGGTTTAACTAATACGGAGTAAGGCCATTTTACGCAATACATCATTTTTTAATCATAATAAATCATGATTCGAAATGCTGGAAATCCCGTTAATTCTATTTTTTCATGTTAGCACTTAAAAAATTTAAAACTTCAGTTCCAACTAACGCAAATGCAACGGCTAAATCTCAATTAGTTGTAGAGAGTTGCTTGCAACAGTGTATGTTTTGTTTCCATGGCCTACTAGATTCTTCTATTCCCAATAATATCGACCCGACCTTCATACGTAATACATATATCGTTTATTACGATAATATATTAGTTAAAGCCAGCGTTTGAATTCGTGCACGTTTTTCATTCATAAAACGTTTGGCTTGTTTTTTGTTACGGGCTCGACCTGCTGAACGGCGTTTAACTATTCCTGCGGTGTACATTACAACGTTAGCCTCGTTTTCTTGGATTTCTGAACATATACAATTTCTTGTTCATTGCGTCTAATCGAAAAGATCATTTTTCCGAGCTCGTACAGTAAATTCGTGAAGTGTACGTATTGTACGTGAATTTAATACGTGTATGCGTGTGAACGTGTGACGAACAAGGTCACACTCCTCGCATATTCTAACATAGAAGAAAAGAAGGCGTACTCGCGAACTCGTCGATATTTTTGTCTTTATGGTTTGGCATCGCCTAGTGAACGCTTTTCTAAATTTATATTATACGTACATATGTATGTATATGTACATAAGCGTATGTGGATCTCTCTGTGTATTTATACGTTGTCGGTGGTCGCACAGGTATAAATTCGTTCCCGTTTTGTCGTACTTATCGAACGGTGACCGCCGTAAAAGAATCGCTTTACACGTCCTGTTTGTATATATCTACCTGCATGTATGTCTTATAACGCGAGATCGCCCCTCGGTAAACATCTTAACGCGAACGGAAGTCAAAACACAAACACATTGTTTCGGTAAATTTGGAACACGCTCTAGCGGTATCAATTCACCACCCACTTGATGATGTGACGTAAATAAGAAAAGAAGATGTTTTTCTATAGAATGAGGACGTCATTGATATTTTTTATTCGTGTTGGCCGAAGCTACTTCGAAGTGGTTTAATAATATTTCGATATTTTGATATATTTTATTGTCAGAATTTCTCGCACGGGAAATAAAAATAGTTTTGTAAACATCGCCCTGAAAATATTTGATTTTATTTTCAATTCCACCGTTCAAATGTTGGATGTCAACATACAAAGTGCGTGAGACTTGCCATGTAGAATAAGTTTTATAACTTGTTTGAATGAGAACAGAACTTTCGCGATCGCGTGTTTAATTAGCGTTTTGAAATACCCTTTCCTGAGCGACGGCATTTTTATCTTTGCTGTCCGTGTTTGGCGTTCAGATGGTGCTTTCAATACCTTTTAAAATTCTTCAAAGTATGGTAGATGTTAACACTGGGCACGGTAAGCACTTCCACCAAAACGGTTTTGCAAAATAAAGTCGCGTTAAGCTAGGAAACTGTAGCCAATAATAGGTTTGCATTTACTATCATAGTGACATTGAACATCTTTATGTTATCTTTATTCTTTATGAAAAACAAGAATGCAAGAGTGACATAACACAATTGCTTCCTGATTCCAGTCCCTCTCTGCGCTAAATTGATAAATAATTTAATTTGATTTTTTTTTTAACAACAGTATAATTAAAACTAAACGTATTCCAGGCTCGAACCGTGTTGGTGATCAAACGGAAATTTGACGTTTCACCCGCCACTAATTTTTGCGTCAAGTTGCCGTAATCAACTGCTTCCCGCTTAGTTAGTTTCGCCTGGTACGGTTTACACGTTGCGCTACCTTCGTAACCGAATTTTCATTTAAGCGCGGTCCGATCATGGAACACGTTTAGTTTTAACCGACTCCGGCCGTGGAAACCAACGTTATTATTTCAACAACTATTTAATGGATAATTTATTCTAAAATCAATGAGCAGCATGAAATTGACAAAAAAAATGTTTTTGTTTTGGCTATTCAAGGTTACTTTTCATATGTAGAATCGGCGAGTCCTTGTTTTTTTTTGTTATAAAGGATAAAGTAGGGGAATGAGTCACACTAAATACATTTAGTAACATTAAATAACATCAAAGAAAATGATTATCTATTTAAGAGCAAGATATGCTTTTTGTGCTTATAGTATTACTCATCATTTGATTATTACTATCTTCTAACCACTAACTTCCTTTCCTATCGTACAGTTAATAATATGTATTACTCCCAATATTTTTATAGGATTTTGTAGATGATGTAACTTAAGATATGTGCAAAGTAGTAGAAAATTAACATAAACAAGTTATTTTGTCATTTGTCAGAGTTGAACAGAAAGAACGTTTTTATATAAATAATTCAGGATAATTGCTCATTAGAAGAAGTCGATTCTAAAGTTGCACGCAGAAAGATTACATTACATTAAAAATTAAATAAATATTATTCGGAGGATCTGACTGACTTTTGGAAGTATTACATTTTTCTCTTAACCTATTATGTACATACACTACCGCTCCTAATTTTTAAGCTGCCTAAATTTGCGATATCATACATATAATCATAGAAAAATAAGACAGAATTGTACATAAATGTATTTATTTCGTAGTTTTATGCAATGCACGTGAAAAAGAAAGAAAAATGTTTACAAAGTTTAAACTTTTGTTTCGTCAATGTGGCCTCCTTTGGATTTTATTACTGCAGCACAAAGGCGCGGCATTCTTGCATCAGTTTTGCAAGCGCGTCTGGGGTTATTTTCACCCAAGCTGATTGTGGTGCATTCCACACACTACCAGCAGATAGAGGGCTGATTGACCTGCGTGTGAGTCAAGTTCTTTCCACAGAAGCTCAATTGGATACAAGCTAGGGCTCTCCATAATCTTTAAAACTCCTTCTGTCTCTAAACGCTGCAAATATTCCTTGCAGAGTTTGGACGTGTGTTCTTGATCATTATCCTGTTGAAAGACAAAATTCTGATCTAAAATTCGTGTTCCTGAAAGTATCGCAGACTGCTATTAGATATCCCGTAACCTTCTTCTTTTAATGTACCTTCAATTTTGACGACGTCGCCGACAGTTGTGCCACCAAAGCAGACTCAATGCTTTGGTGTAATGCCAAATGTTTGTTTTCGAGATTCGAAAATTTCGAATTTGGATTCATCGCTCCAAAGCGCCTTACTCCAGTCTTCCACAGTCCAATTTCGATGTTCATTGGCCTATTGGAGTCGTTTTCGTTTGTTAACTTTCCGCAGCAACGGACTTTTCATAGCAATTCGCCCATGACGACCGGCTCGCTGTAGGCGACGTTTCACTGTAGCCACGCTAATCGGATTTTCGCGATGTTCATTTACTTCGGCCGTGATTTCCGGAGCAGCTTTTCGCCTATTTCTCTTGCTGGCGACTACAATTTTGCGATCTTCTGCAACTGTTGTCACGTTTGGCCTTCCAATTCGTGGTTTATTAGAAATACTGGCACTTGCTTGATATTTTTTCAATGTTATAATCGACAGTAGTCGATATTTCAATATTTAGTTTCCTTTTTTTTCGGCATTTTAAACAACCGTCACGCTGTATTTCGGACACGATCTTAACACCATGAAACAACTACTATAAAACAACTGATTTAAAACTAATTTAAAAAGTTTACTTTGAGATTTTCACAAAATTAGTACAAAATCATTACTAAAGAGGACAAAAGCCAGTGAAATCAAACATGTTTTGCAGCGATTAGACAGGCTCGTGTTTTGGCGATCTTCGGGGAAACTAGTAGCCAACACGCACTCTTTCTTATGAGACGAATAGACACGAGTCTGTCTAGTCGCCGCGAAAAAGGTGCGATTTCACTCTCTTTTGTCCTTTCTAATCATCATAGTAAACGGATAAATCTTTCCGGGAATTCGTACGCCCTCTTGTTGTATTTGCATTGTAATGAGGGTTTTATGACAATAATTCCATTTCCGATAACAGCATATTTTAAGTATCTTTGTCGGATAGATTTTTGCGTATTATAATTCTATTTCAAATAAGTATTCATTTGTGGAAGAACGAATACTTATGAAAACAGAATATTGTATAAATAATGTAAGAAAACGTGGGTGCCTAAATAATTATGAGGGTACTGTATAAGCAAAAAGAAAGAAAACAACTCATATTCCTATAAACCATTGTGTCTTCTTGTTCCTGTAATGTAGATTATTGTTGCAGGCAACTTTCTTTCTGTTTAGATTAAACAGAAAGAAAGTTGAATACTTGACCACAACGTTTGAAAGATTAACAATTTATATCGACTTACTAAATATGGTATTTTGAGATTTTAATTCTAAAGGTCATTATTAATTTTTTTTTTGTTTCTTAACATACAACCAAAAGGTTAATTTAAATTTTTTTATGGAATACCGGACATGAATGCTGGTTATTTCGCGATGTTGCAGACCGTTTAGACATATGCTTGAGAACATTATTATTTGATAAATAACGGGGGTAAATGACTTTCTATGTGATCTAGCATCAAATGTAATAAAGTGGCCATCAGTAAGAGAAGTTTGGAAAACAACTGAATTCCAAATCGGGTAAGTAAAATATTTCTAGTTCAAATTGTTTCCTATTTACAACGTGACATGACCCAACCGATCTGCAAAAGCCTGCAGATCATTTCTTAAGAATTCCAGGCAAACTTCTTTTACTATTCCAGTCATTTCAGACTCCCAAATCTTCTATTATTGAATTAATCTTTATACACCTCGAGATTAACAAGGTGTATAAAGAATAAAAAATTATGATAAAATAAGTCATATCGGGCTAGTTACTCCATATATCCTCGTCTCGCATCGAGAGAGGGCAATCCAGGCAGGTATCATTTCACAATAATCGCAAGTATTTGTTTATAGTTAAATTTCCTTCAGAAAAAAGGGGACCGATAGCGTTTATGTTTAAAATTTCAACTCAAACGTTAATCTTCTGGGAAAACTGAGAATAATCTTTTAGAAAGCAATACCGATTTTTCGGTGGTCTGTATCTGTAATTATGGCGATTTTCATCGTCATTGAGGTAGAATGTTGTTACATCTGAAGAAATGATATTATTCGATAAATGCGAATAAATAAAAAAAAATTTCAACATTTCCTTACAAAATAGGACCTTCCTATCAAAATCACCTTCTGCCAATTCCGTTGAACGATACATCTAGTCGTTTCTTATTACTTGTTATCGATTGAGGTCT
Source organism: Oryctes rhinoceros (assembly GCA_020654165.1). Lineage (NCBI taxonomy): Eukaryota > Metazoa > Arthropoda > Insecta > Coleoptera > Scarabaeidae > Oryctes > Oryctes rhinoceros. The sequence goes on along the minus strand of JAIOKQ010000230.1, from coordinate 14,634,248 downwards.
GCCATAATGTTTATCCGTACCCAGTTATTCCATTCACCTAAGATTTTTCATCGAAATTGAAGCTTTATTGCGATGAACGTTATTAAATAAATCGCAAATTTCTTCGCCCGTCTTCATAATTGAAAATCATATGGATCTAGATTCTTTCACGTTCACTTAAAATTATAATTTTTGATGCTAATAATTGTACACAAATGGTAATTAATATAGTATACATCTACTACTTTATGTTGTTTATGGAATATTTTATGTTAATTCTAGTTTGATTCTATAATATTACTTGTTGTTTAAGTTGTTCTAAATTGAGTTTTTTGTAGCAGTTGTTATGTAACCGTATGATATTTTCATTTTAGCATAAAGAGCGATCTTTATCCTATCAAACAATTGAACAAAGATGATAGGTTCGCATTTAAGAAAAGACGTCATAGCCTACAAACAGTTGAACGAAAATAAAATCTTTTACGTCAGTTATGCCGACAAGAATTTTCTACACAACTTCTACGTATTTCTTTTTTTTTTGTAAAATGCGTAATATCGACAAAAACGTATTTCCATACTTTCAACAATCTCTTGCTTTCAAAGTGCGATTAAAAAATATGAAGTTTTTAAGCCAAAGTGAATAAACGGAAAAGAGAGAAAGCTCTGTGATAACGCGCATACCATCTCCTTATTCAGCGAAATTAAAAGGAGTCTAAAAAAACTAAAGCAAAACCGTCCTCATGCATAACGTTCAACACTATTGCATGCACTAGTTCGATATCGCGCAGCAATGTTGATACAATATCAACAAATACGCTCGATTGTTTCTTTCTCAGATTAAATGGTCACTCAAACACGTCGGCACTGTTTGACTACTATCCAATATGTAAGAATTCAATAACATCCGCTAATATAAACACCTTCGCTAATTTACCCAGAAGCAAAAGGTTTTCACTCGAAATTTTCGAAGTGAATTCGTTCAACGGATCTATAAACAAAAACATCGCCGGAGGTATTTAAATAAGGCATGAATCAAGATTAATTGCGAACACATGTATACCTGCCAGTTTGTACGAAATTCTAAAATTTTCTAAAATTGCGATGTTGCTTTCGTATTACCTTCGCGTAGTAATTAGGAGGAGCGTGGACACGATTAAAATTCGATTTGTAATTCGATTGTAAGCGTGGATGGATATTAGCGTTCGAATTCAATGTTCTGTCGGAAATGTTTGGGCGTTTTTCGAATAGCTTCCTTTAGATCAGCAGTTGGCATTGTGCGAAGCTGGCGGGCAACCAGTTAACGAACATTATCCGTTCCCCTTTTATAGCTCTTATTTGTTTATTGATAGAGCATAGAATAGGATTTTCAATTCAAAGGTAGATTTTTTTGATACGTCCTTATTGGGAAGGATATATTTTATTTTATTTTTATCTTTAAAAGTATAGATTTAAACAGAAAGAAGTCGTGTCCCTAGAGGGACACTTTAATTTTTTGATGTATATTCGTACAAAAAAAAATATTTTTTCGAATCGGAGAAGTCGCATATTTGACGATATTATTTTTTGAACAAGCGTTATTATAAACAATAATCATGATGAAACTGCATTGAAGGAAGTTTATTTAGTGATAAGTGATAATAATAACTACGAATGGTAACACAACGCAGATCGAACTGTAACTGATTAGCCTCATTTAATATTTGTTACATTTTGTTCTATTTTTTTTCGTTAAATACATTCGTTTTTAGTTTTTCTGTGGTCGCTTTTTGGAAAATATTTAAACGGTTAAGTATCGCAGGAAACGTCTGATACATAACAATAGTCAAGATTAGAAATGATAATACATTAATTGCGTTAAAATATTGCTTATAAAGATTAAGAATTATGGAACATGGTATCCTATTGATTAAATTGGAAAAATATGCTGTGAAAGGTGTTGTTTTGTCACGATTCCAAAGTTACTTGTACCATAAACAAAGAGCAATTTTAAATCAAAACTTTCTTAAATTAATAGAGGTGTGCTTCAAGGGTCTATCCTTAGGCCAATCCTATTTTTAATTTTTTTACGCGGGTAACATAGCTCTGCTTTCCAGTAGCGACGATTTTAAATCACTGCTTTATATATATTTTACCTCATGAGTAAGTACTTAATACAAACAAAATTATGACATTGCATCATTAATATTTTATAAGCAAATTCCTTGTCTCTGCAAAAATGGAAAAACTTGGTTAAATTATACCGGTGACGATCAAGCTAGATAGTTTGTCAAACGTTAAACTCATTAATATTGCGATAAAGGCACAAGATGTCCGTGTGTGTTTCTTGTTACTTTTCCAAATAAAGAATTTCACATATAAAAAATATTAAATGTTTGTAATTATTGATCGTAATATTGGAGAACGTGTACAATGATAAGTATTAAAGCGACAATTATGGAAAGGATGTTACACAAAATTCTTGCGACAAATAAATTGATGATGATTACACACAGGAAATTTTAAAACGTGCATGCGCTTTATAATAAAAACATTGATAAACATTTTTATTTTGTTTATTATTACAGTTATCACAGACACTCGAGTTACTTTCTACGAGGTATGTAATTAATTGTTGGGCCGACATTTTTATCCACCGTGACCGATTATATTTTTTTACTATGTTGTTTTTGTAATGGTGCTTAGGGCTTTTCGACCAATGTATTTATAATAATACATTCGTTAAAAAGAAAATCTTATTTCGCAGCCAGTTCTGAAAGTAGTCCTTTTTCCAACTTTGAACGCTGAATTTCTAATTTACATCACAGACGACTTTTCAACACTACGTAGGAGCTAAGCTTTAAACCAACGAACTCCACGATAATCAATATTTTTAAGGCTCAAACGGAATTTCAGGAACGCATCAAGTATACATAAGATAGCATATCTACAATGCAATTTCCAAAATATCTGAAAAAGTAAGCTTCTTATCTTATTGTCGCAACGATATAAGAAAATACAACCAAGATTGATGTTATTATAAGGGTTATCGGAAGGATACTCATAAACAAACCCAGTAATTCGTTAGAACAGTATTGTTTGTAATTCACCAAATATTCAATATATTTTTTTTACACACTGTATATAGGATCATGAGGTTTTGGGACACCTGTATACAAAGCACTTTACTAATGTAAACTTTTTTAAAGTTGTATACTACTTTCAATTACTTAGATAAGGAGCAGAAATTACAATTGCTTAAATGCTATTAAGTGATATTAATGAGAATTTTTTTTGTACAGCGACCGAAGTTTTCCACTCTAACGCTAGACTAAGCCTGCAGAAACGAGTACGCTACAGGAAATTGGCAGAGGCTAGTCTGGACAGATTCATATTTTGCCGATTCTCAATTAAACCAGTAGGCAACCCGAAATCCGTTCGAATGCGACGAATAAACACGAGTTTGTCTTGACTTTGCTAATTTCCTGCATAATAACTCGTTTCTGCAGGCTTACTGTAGACTACAGTTTGATTACAAAATTCAAATTTTTATTATTATTTTTTTAATTCGTCCGACGTTTTTTAAATCCGTGTTTAGTGCGCATTAGATGATGTAAAAATACCACACAAGCTGAAAAACCGTACGTTTTTTAATACAACGCATAGCTTATCTACGCACTTGGAAAGGCTATTATATTCATTGGAAAATGAATACTTAATTGTATTAATATTATTAGTAATAAATTTTTTAAAAATTCCAAAGTTAAGTTTAGTATTTATCGTTGACCATCAAGCTCTCCTATTAAATTTTCGTAATTCTTTTTTGAATCCTATTTGTTCCGATTTTATCGTATATCATAGTGGGAATCTTATCTGTGTTATCATTGTTATCAGTAACAGCGTTCTCTCATTATAACATTACCGCATGATCGTTACTCCATTAACTTACACCGTTAAATATCTGTACAAGGGTCTATTAATAAAATCTCTTACGCAGCAATCGTAAAAATAATTGTAAATCATTTAGCCGTTTTGATTGACGAAGTTGTTCCTTTTTTTTTTTTAATCCGCACCGATTCTGCAAAAAGTACGTTAAATGTACCCATCCTTTGCGAAAGTGGAGAACTACGAATAAGCGTCACTATACCGATGTTTATATTTATCGCAACAGTCCTGAAATTAACACCGACTTCCTAACGTATAAACAGAAGGCAGCGTATTTCGCGCCTTTTAACAGGATATACACCGCGTGTTTTTGTGATTTAGTGGAGATTTAATTGCTTAATTGAAGTGATAAATACATATGCGTATTTACTAAACATTTTCAAAAATTAAGTATCTTCTGCATTTCTACATATTTTGAATGAAAATTTAGCTATCTTCAAAACAAATAAAATTGTTATATTATAATAATTACAATTAACAGTAAGTAGTATGTTCTTAATTTGATTGCTAAGTTGATGTTCTAAATTCTTGGGTTCATTATCGCTTGTCGCATTTGCAAAAATAACTTGTACGGTATAAATTAATTAGCTTTATTATTGCACAAATTGAAAAGAGTTGTAAACATAAAAAATAAGGGAGCCGAACTTTTATTTCTTGCAACAATATGGTTCGTAAAGATACAGAAATCGGTCGACAAGGATCAGTTGGTTTAAAGTCCCCAAGAATCCTGGGGCATGTCCATGGTTTCTGGATTAACTCTACAGGAACTTCGTTTCTCAGAAAACAGAAAGTCTAGTCATTAGTCTACATCAATCTTTGAGCATTATCACTGTCAGTTGAAACAGTTAATTTAACCGTTCAATTATTCCCACTCCTCTTTCTTCTTCTCTCTTCTCCTTCCTCTTTCTTCTAGGTTGGAAAAGACGTTTCTACTTGTAAGTTAACTTTACTGAATATGCTGTCTTTAATCTAACTCAACTCAATAGCATTTTCTTTAAACATAGAACCTTTGAAAAAAATAACTTGTAACTTATAATAACACAGGAAATTCAATTAGACTACTGTTCAATTAGACTATTTAGAGATATCTTATCTTACTTTATTGGAATGTATTATAGCGACGGAAACTATATAAAATCTTAAAACGCATATATTTATTGCCGGGTAATTCGTGTTTTCAGTAAAGCTGCCGATGTGCGTGCTACAACATTAGCGGCGCCGACGACAGGTCGGTACGTATAACAATAATTTATTTAATGTAAATATCTCAGAAAAATGAAAAATTCATCACAACCAACTAACCGGTGGCGATCACAAACGACAGCAAAATACTGATTCGCTTATACGTACGTTAACGCTAGACCACAGCATATCAGCTGCGTTCGATTTCCTCGAATGTAATACTACTGTTGTGTAGCAGCTACATCTTAATAAATTCCTTAGTTCCATTTCTAACAACGTTAGTCGACCATATGAAGAGCATGAAAGAAATTAAACATTTCTATACTTGCTATACGCAGAATAATGTTAAAACGGTATCTGGAATTTTTTTATTGGTACGTTTTCAAATGTTTTCATGCGACAAAATGCAATCTTACGAAAGCTGTTTTTTTCTTAACAGGCTAAAGCTTCATAAGATCTGAGTAATATTGTATAAACGCAATAGCAATTTTGTTATTTTTATCATGCCGTATTCAAAACGAACGTTTAAAGTGTTTACGATAAGGAACCGCTTCACTAAAACCCTTTCTGGTAGAAACTGATCGGAAGGGTGTAAATAGAAACTTTGTACATCTGCATTCTTTTCTTTCCACGAATAAAAATCTTCCATCTTTATGAAAATTACGATATATAATGGCGATATCTGTTTACACCATGCCATTAAAAAAAAATCGATACCAAAATCTATTTATACGCTACAAACCGGTTTTCTGATGTAAACCTATTTATCTGTCTATTAGGCTCGGCGCTATTGCTCTGCAGTATTATTGCATCTACTTAACGACAATCCTACGACAATCGCAAAATAATGCCGTAATGAGAATTTATATTTCGTATAATATGTTTGTGCAAATGTAATCGAGTGATATACATATTTTCGTGTAGTGTTCGTGGAATGCCGCTATCTCGTTTATCGATAGGGATGGCTTACATCTAAAACAGTTCCATGTTTACGGCACGTATTTGTATTGTCCATTTTATCGCATCCCATGACACGTGATCGACAAAACGCGCGCCGGTACAGTACGAGCGCGTATTTGATACAATACGGTTCGTCTCCGAGCGTTCGTGATGTGTTTGTTTTCTTAATTATATTATTGCCATTTTTTTTGCTGTTGTTTTTTCATATCGATAAGTAACAAGCACGTAAGTGTGCGGACTATATTTAAGATAACGCGAAAAATCGACTCGGTTCGCAGTTCATAAACCTGTCCCAATTAATGTTTTTTCCCATTTACAAGCGTCAGTGTAGGTAAAACTACTACTACTACTACACATAAATTCTTCTTTGTGTTATAGTTTGAATAATTGCTGTTTATAATAAATGCCAACTTTTGAAACACCTTACGTGTGACATTAGAACACCTGTTTCTCTTTTGACGCAGTTGCCAAGTTAGAGCTGATACTAAAATTATTTTGCATTTTCTTCAATTTTTATTATCAGTTCATGTGTTCAACCTCGATCAAAGTGCAATATAAATTTGTGTGACTTTACAGCCATTTATTTTGAACGCAGTGCACTGCTCACCAAGTAGCGAAGTGAACTTTCCATACTTGCAGTGAAATTCGAAGTTTTACCAAGAAAGGCGTAATTTTTTTTTGCTAATAGACCTTAGTGAAAAATAGGTAAGTTAACACTTTAGGAAGCAGACAGGGGCACAAATTGATGAACCCAAGAAAAGGTTTTAAAATCTATTTAGTATGAAGTTGTAGTGGATGATTTGGAACTTTGGCAAAACTAACATTATTTATTCAATTGGATGCTTTTTGTAACTTTTCATTAAATTAGCAAATTAATGGGGGGCTGTTTTTGCTATCAAAAAGTTAATTTCGGCTATACTGATGATAGTGAACGACTAAATTGAAATATTGCTCTTACAAAGATAGAACTAAACATTGCCGGATTTCTAACGGAACTGTTGTGAAATGGAAACGCCCTTCAACCCATTTTTTTTAATACGCTGTAAATCAAAAAGATTACCTATATACAAAATTTCAGATGTTCGTTCGAATATTCAAGACATGCCATGATTATTCGTGAGTTCGAAAACAGCAAAATGTTATTAGCGATTTGTTTATTAAAAATCTGACTACCATTGATTTCAGAAAGTCTTAAAAGGCGTTAACCAAAATTTCGTTCAAATATATTTAGTAATAAAGAAATTATGATAAAATTACTTTTCAAACTTTGCAGTGCAATACCAGCCAGTATGTATCAATTTACAATTCATTATTTTACAAATCTGGACACAGAGAAGTCACCAATAAAAATCAAGCAGAGTATGGGTCCAAGCATGGAATCTTGTGGTATCCCCATATTAGTGTATTCAAGATCAGTTTTACAACTTAAAATAACCAGTCTTTAGATACGTTTAGTTAGATACAATTTGAACCATTCCTTCAATATCATACGCAAAAAGTTTATGAAACGGTGTCGTGGTTCCTAATATCGAATGCTTTGGATAAGTCAATTAAAACAGCTAGAGGAAGTGCTCTCACATCTACGACCACAACGACACATCTCACCAGATTAAACAAAACAATGTTGGTAGAACGATCAGAAATAAAGCCATACTGGTATGGCGAAGAAAGAATGATTTTGTCGAATAATTTAATAGGTTCATTTATAATTGACTCTTAAATTTTGGCAAACGTAGTTTGTATATGGAACGGTAATTTTCTACTGGTTATTACAGTCGCCTTTGTTAAAGATCGGTTTAATTCAGCCTGTTTGTAATGCAGAGGAAAAAGTACCTTTTCAAAGTGAGAAAGACACAATATTTAAGAACATAGAACAAGAATTAATCGAATTACCGTCCGCAACTTATCACTGGCTATTTGGACGCCTTGCACAACAATTGGTGTAAAGAATATAAAACCGATTAGACATTTATTTGAGATAAGCATCGATCAAGGTTGATGCCATCTCCTAAGATATCATTGGCGCTTTTACCACAAATCATTTTCCGGGCTTCTTTTGAGCAGTTGTTGGAGATTAGATTAGAATTCATCTTGCTAAGCTTGAGTTGAGGTTTTTTATATCATTTTTCATATTCAAGATAAGCATCTCTCATGCTAGGAAACTTACGGCCAATGTCTCTAAAAAGGTACAACGTGTCCAGAGTTATCTAAGTTTTTGTATTGCCAGTATTTACATATCACTTAGTTACGGCTTAACGAATATTTGAACATTCAAAAAATTAAGAATAGTCGGTTGGTATTGTATATAATTGAAATGGATTAATATAACTGATAAGTTTAAGCCTCCGTGGAATGAGCCACTTTGTGTATTTTTTATTCTCGTCGATATATAATTAGTTACATATCGATGATATCGGATATATAGTTATCCGGAAATGTTATCTGTTAATTTGGATCTGCATCCAAGTTATTCAGAAACTCGGGTCCAGATCCGTTGTCCAAAACCTTCTGATCCGGATCTACTATTCGAAATCTCAAATTTGGATTCTCCCGTTATACCTTTTCTGAATTTTTACCTTGAACATCGAACTGGGCATTCGATATCTTCTGGCAGTTAAAAAGACTAATCCAAACCATTCGTACAGTAGTTGTTGATGCAGTCTCCCTTCGCGGATTTTACAATTGCAGCGACAGAATACTCAGTCAATAATCACCGCGTTGCTAATATACTTTAAATTCAAATTATTTTCTAAAGAGACATAGCTTCCCAGATATTTACATGAAGTACATTAAGTTGCAATCGCACATTTTAAATGTTTTTTGCTTTAGTAACTAAAAATAATTACACGTGTTTTTTTAAGCAATACAATTTTAAAAAGGTTGTACGTTAGCAAAAAAATATTCACTTCAAATTAGTTTGGCTCGTGTCAATCACAGAAAGAAATATTACCTATGATTACTTGGCCAAAAGTAAAAATGAAGTGTTCTGCTAATGATGCGACGCTCATTCCAAGCCCAATAGGTCTTTTTCCGTAATTTGCTTTCATTTTTGCTGTCGTATGGAAATAATTCTAAACAAGTTTAAGTTTCTAGAAAGTGGTACCGATAAAAATTTTCAAGAATAAATATAAAACACCCGTCATAAAAAAGATAATACATGCAGTAAGTCTGCAAACAATAACTTTATACAGAAACTGGAATTGATATTTGCGCATCTAGAGATAATTCATACAAGAGGCTTCGGTAAGTATAATTTCGGGTTTCTGTTGATAGATGGTGCACTAATCTCTGCGTCCATATTTTGGACGAAAATTCAATATGGTTTAAAATAACAGCATACAATCGGTTGGTTGAATCTTTTGAATTGAATCACCTTTAAAATGAATATTATACCAACTTAAATTAGAATGTTGGTATAAACCAAAAATCAAAAATAAATACGTGTGCATAAGAAAATAAGTAAGTGAAACACAACCAACGCAAGTATTGGTTGAATGAACGCGTAAATGTTACAATACTTTGTGGTTTATTGGATGAACCAACTTCTTTCCTTATATATATATATATAATATGAAAAACATGTTTTAACTTGTTAATATTTACGACTGTTGGATATATATTATCGAAACAACAGAGATGGGCAAAGTAATCTTTTTGCAGCGATTAGACACGCTTGTGTTTGGCGTCGATTCTACCCATCTTTGATGAATCTACGTGGAATTTCCTGTTCTGTTCAATAATTAAAGATATCATAGTTCATTTGAATAAAGGAGTTTTTTCGGTTTGAAAATATCTATATTTGGAAACAATTTATGAACGCCTTGTTTTTTTTTTTAGATTTAGTAGCGATATGGCTAAGGTGTGGTACGACAGGACTTCCCATTCTGTTCCACAAAAGTAAATACCCTAATCTCCATTACACTCCCAAATATTTAATTTTAACAAGAGCGATGCAAATGCTAACAATGTAAATATCTCGGAAACCATTGACTTTAGAGGTAGGATGCTGTAATATATGCTCTGTGTACAATCGATTAAGTTGATAAAGAGTTCGTAATCACTTCCGTTTCAACCGAAGTGTAGATAACATTTTATCAAATATGTTTATTTTCGCATCTATTTCCTACTGATTATATTTTTTACGCGTTTTAGTAAAATGATTTGATAATTGTTTAGGATTGGCTGGAGTTGGGAGATGAAGAACTATCCAAAAATAAAAACTATATGTAGGTGCAGATGTCCCATTGAAAAATAAGGTCCCAGTATTTTCTAGCTACGTAACGAAATTTTTATTGGTCTGTGTTTTTAAAATCGAAAGGTGCTTCCGGATACGAAAGTCTTGTTACCAACTTTTACAGAGAAACGGAATGTCTCGCTTGCCATCTATCTTGAATTTATAGTTGGTGCAAAATTTTTTCTACGCGAAATTTTTAGCTTTGCAACTTTTTATGAATTCTAGCATAAAACCAAAAACTTGAAATTCTCGTGATTTACTCTAAATCCCCTTGAGGACTTCTCAGCGCAATACACAGGATTCAGTTGCATGTTTTTGAGTAAAATCGGACTCGAAGAATCGATTCCCACCACCCTCATTAACCTATCTCCTTTACTCTAACGCTAATCTCCACCAAAACCATAAAAAAAAAATTCCAATGGTAGACGAAACTGAGGCAAGTCACCCCAAAAAGATCTTGTGATGACGAGACTACCTCGCTTTAGAGCAGAAAGAAAATCGCGCCCTTAAAAAAAAACCTTTTTTTTAATTCTGCAAATATTAATACTGTAAATTTTCTCTTTTTCTTTGTTGTTTAAATTGAATAATCTTCATTTTAATTCAATGCATATTGTATCATTTCTTCTTCTAGAAGACAAGCTATGTTGTTTTATTATTATTCCTGAAATTACCTTTTTTTTATTTAATACTTTTCCTTTCTTTCTTTAATAATTGGATGGTACTGTCTTAAAAAAATCTTTTTTTTTACGTAAGAGCTGACAATTTGCGACTGTTTGGCGACGCACCTCGTAGGCCCAGTACAGAGGTCTGCAGAAGACACTTGCTAATAATTTTAATGGGTGGCGCCTACCTGTCAAATGGCTCCTGCCGCAGGAGCCAGAATCTTCTCCTTGAGCGACCACGACCGTCGCCGACTGGGCTAGCGGCCGCAAATAGTCTTTACTCGCATAACCTCACAAGAAAGGCGTAAGGCTACTCCGATTCTTCCACGCACCTTTTTTTTTTCTTTTGCTTTATAGGAAAGCGCTGTAGTTGGTTATGCGGACGGAATATAATCTATTTCCTTTATTTCTTACCGAAAAATGTGATTCCCGATCATAAAATGCCGGCGATGAGTGATGACTAGAGATGAGAAAGGCAGGTGGAATTATTCCTTTTTTACAGCGACTAGATAGACTCGTGTCCCTTCGTCTCATGAGAATGGAGTCGTGTTGCCTATTGGTGTCCTCGAGAGTTGATAAAACACGAGTCTGTCTATAGAATCTCCGTAAAAAAGGAATAACTTCATCCGCCTTTGTCCTCTATAGTGATGACGTAAACGGGACGGCGCGGACAACGATTCAATTTCATCAACTAATTAATTTCGTGAACCCCTGTATACTTTGCTGGGCCCGCCCTGTATTTTCAATTCTGATATTTACATCACATTTCTAATCTTTCCTTTTATTATTAGATTATTTGAAAATCTTTTTCTGTATCTACAATAGTAAATGGAAATAACGAGTGGTCAAAATAAGATAAAAACTCTGTACGTATGTACATAAAAGGATATACATACGATGCACGCACGCCAAACAAAGGAAAAATTGCGCGTGCATAAAGTTTAATAACCTTTTTTTAACTTTGGAGTACTGCAGCGTTAATAGTTATTATCTACTCCGGACAGCTATCGTGCCGTGAGATACATCAAATCATCTTCTATTTCGGTGTCGTGGCTAAATTTACACAAAGATCGCTGGAAGTGTTTATTAATTGATAATGGACTGATAATAAACTTTACCTGCTTGTAATTATTCTGTGAAAACAAACGTCTAATGATAACTTACTCCTTGGTATTTTTGTACGCTGACGTATTTATGTAAAATTTCAACGGCTAGAATACTACTACAATTTAATCTGTTTCGAAAAAGTGATGTAAATATATTAGGACGAGTATCCTATTTATAATAATATGAATCAGTTCTTCCCCTTCGTAAAAAAAGCGCTTGCAAGTATTGTTCCTTTTCGCGAAACTCCTGTTACATGACAAATAAAACGATTTTCTGTACTTTCGCTCCATTAAAGTGTGTTGTACTGTTGGCTCGATGTCAACTTGTTGATAGAAGTGGTTCTGCACTAAGGTTTTTTTTTAAGTGTAATAAAATAAACTATACTTAGAGTTTATTACAACGTACATTTGTATGTATACCCTGTCTATTATAAATAGTGCTGGACAAAATTAAAGTAACCATTTTCATTCATCATTCTTTTAAGACGTTCTTTGTTAAATTTAACGGAACCTATTTTTAAGTAATGCGTTATAATTGCGAAATGAAAACAACCTTAACAATCGAGATAAATGCACATATCCATGCATTATCTACATATCTTAGATTTTTTCCTTCTGCTGATAACAGTGATTCTAAGAAACAGTGAAATCGTATAAATCACATAAAATATAGCCACAGCCGGAGATTGGTAATTATCGATACTACGTATTAATATCATTTGCCATAGTGAAATTTTGCCCAGTTGAATTTATCCGTGATTGTACTAACTTAATTGACGACGAACGTTCTGATCGGTCAAAATCTGTTCACCAAATGGTGCTAGACGATTTTCGAAAGATCAGAATAGTAAAGGTAAAGCACATCTCGAACGAACGTGTTCGTCGAAGATTTACGCATGAAACTAAGAAGTTGACCGCGTATTGAAGCAGCTTAACCGAAATAGAGTCGGATTTTTGGCATAGTCGAAACGGTGAACTGCGAAGCTCGTACCGATTCCGAAAAAGACGAAGACTGTTCGATTGGCCGGGCAAGCGATGCTATTCTTCGATGTAATCATGGAGTTAATGGACGATCTTGAAAAAAGAAAAACAGTAACGGGAGTGCAGTACGCAACAGACTGAAGGCAGAAAAGAGAAGTTTGGTGCTTCTCTTCGGAATTGGGGTTCTACTTGGTAGACCAATTACCCCTAAAAGTCGAAAAAGAAGGACATTTGATTAAAAAAAGACAACTTTCAAGATTACAAGAAGAATACGTCCCTCCAAAACTTTGAAACGTGAAAAGTTTTGGAATCTTCGTTTATTCTTAAGGTTTCCAGTCGTATTCGTCGCTGAAGATACTTATATATTAATATCTTAGATTAATTCCAGATTTTTCTAATAATACTACTTGGTATTTGCAATATCCAAAACCGATGCATCGATAATTGGAGATTAATCAGATTTTAGCGTATGGTGCACTTCATTTCATGTTCTTTGCTAATCTCATTTCTTAAAATAGCCAAACATCTCTTCTCTATTCCGATTGCAACAGTTTCTCGGGATAGTGGCAATTTTTAAGCGAAAGTGACCAGCTCCGTTGCGAAAAATCAAACTAACACGCGCAATGGCAGCAATGGTCAATTAGGTATTGCGTATCCGTTTGCCGTGGATCGTGAAATTATAATTAAGATGTATCTTGCCAAATGCTTAAATCTATAAATAGCGTAAAAAATAAATTTTCTATTTCGAGTATCAAATTCGAACGTAATAATAAATTTTCGTTTTTATTATGTTCCGCTGTGCATTAATGCGTTGTTGATAATGAGGGACTATATACTACGAGAGCGATTTCTTGCCAAACTAAAAATAACAATATCGCCTAAATCTATGCAACAAAAAAAAAAAACGCAGGATATGCGTGAATGTAACATTGTTTGTTGGAGCTAAGATACAACATAGGGTCCAATAACTCTTCTTGTTATAAAATATAAACATATTAATGTTCACTTATTCTTAATCTACAATTTCGTTGTTGACAACTATCAAATTGGTTTTGGGTATTCACATCGACCAGATTAGAAAAAGTAAAAATGCTTAAGCTTTAATGGTTTATTAACGGTAGCTGTTACTTTAACTTCTAGTTGCCATAAAAATTCAATTACCACGCAATTATCGTTAACAATGCGTTACTCCATTTTTTTCTTCGTAAATTTTTGAATATCGACTATATTTTATTCTGACTTCTTTATTTCTTCCAGATACACCATAATGGCCGGCCATGTTCGGCAGTGTCAGACGCAAGTCGTCTAATGTCCGAGCCATGCAGCTATTCCACGAACTAAAGCAGCAATTTCCCACATTACCCGACCACGTGGTATCAGCCTGTATAGCAAACCACGCACACAAATCCGACAAGAAAGACCTCCGCGAAACGTTGGAGGTTGCGGTCGCACAACAGGAGCCCATGGGACGAACGTTGACCGAAACTAGCGAAACCGCCCTTATTCCGACACCATCACACCCCGAAGACATTCAAAATAGTGATAAGGAAGTTAACCCGACGGCAATCACATCGAACACGACGACCTCATCGGAGCAAACCGAAATTGTATCGCCGCTACCTTCGGCGGCGCCGACACCACCACCGAAACCAACCGTAGTAGAAATTCCTAAGCCAGAACGAAGAAGGCGTAGGAAAAAGTTCAGCAAGAACGCGATGGACAATAAAGATCAAAGTGATAAGGGCGTGATTTCAAGTGTGCATTACGATAAAAATTCTGAAAGTGTTGAATCTAATCCTGTCGAAAGTACTGTGAAAGTAGGTAATAGTTCTTTTTTCGTTAAAAGGCCGAATACATTAAATTTATCTAATGTGAACGAAACAAGTGATAGAAGCTTTAATAATATCCAACCGAGCGGACGTTGTAGTGATGTTCACAAACTTTTAAATTCGGAAGTAGTGAATAGTAAGCCGCCACGATCACCGCTGAGCACGAAAAGATTCAACCATAAAAACTCACCGACTAAAGGATCGCCGAGGTCTCCCTCTGTCGAGGCATCCGGCGCGAGGAGCCCCTCGGATCAATCCGAATCTAAGAAGACTGAACCCAAAACCGTCGAAACCCCAACGCAAACGACTGACACTCTTGTAGGAAATTGCGGTGGCGGCGGCGGTGGCGGCGGCGGGGGAGGAGGGGGTGGTTTACCAACGACGCCTAGTAATTCTGCAGGTGTTAATGTTTCCTTGAATGTAAACTGTTCTGTTGATGTTGTACAGTCGCCCACGAGATCGAAATGCACCACTTCCTTACAAGTAGTTCCTCAACAGCCGTGGTGCCAAGAAGTCATATCTCCGAAAAGTTATACGAGTGTAAATTTAACTTTAAGACCGCCTTCATCGGAACCACAGCCTCCTATAGATATTACTTCTCAGAACTCCTGCCTTACTTATTCGACTAGCAGCTTTGATCCGCAAAAAGGTTTACAGAGTAGGCTGCAAATCACGGTTGGGCCTAGCGGTGGCGGCGTTTCTTCTATGAGGACAAGACCTAGGAGTAGCTATCATCCTGATAACCAAGCTCAAGATCTAGTTCAATCAAACAGATCTGGATCTTTACCAGATTTAACGGATAAAAATAAATGTAAGTTTAATTTTGTTGTATTTTTAATTGCTTTAATTGCTAGGACTGGGAATATAGAATTGGTAAGGTTACTTCTTGAGTTGTAGAGATTACGAGGAACTTTTTTTGTGTTTTTTCAATTCTATTTCTTACACATAAATGAATATTACATGTACAGGAATACATGAAAATATTGTCCTCCTGTCGAGTTGTGGTACCATATTGTTCTTGATAAGTGAAGCGATTCTTCAAGATGATATAAAATGATGAATTAAAAAAAGTATAGACATGCCACAGTAGAAACGTTCGTTTAAGTTATAAGTTACCACAAATAATTATGAAACCTATATTTTTTAACACTCTTATGAAGTAATCAAATATATAAAGGGAATAAAAGAAATTAATTAAAATTTTTAATAAACTCTAACTGGTTTTTAATGATTAGTCATTGCTCTGTCTTGCAGTCAAACATGTATTAAGGGCGTCTTTTTCTTTCTTTTCTTCTTTTAGTTACACAGTGTTTTTATATTTACCTTACCTAAGTTGAAAGTCGGCAAGTTGGTGAAAAAGAATAAAAAACAAGCTGTTTTTAAAAAATTGAAAAATGCCATGCATAGCAATTTTGTGACAAAGACGTGAATGTCGCAGCCGATATATAGCAGACCACTAGAAATAAAAAAGTATTTTTCGAAAGCGCGCTGATGACGCCGGGTAGGCAGAAACATGTCCGTGTGTTAGTTTACTCTTTTTTTGTCTCTCATTGTGTTGGTTTGGGGTTGCGAATTATTCCATCAATACCATGAGAAAGCTAACCTATCTTATTAAGCATTATATACTTTAGGCGGAGCCAATATTCATCATACGGACTTGACATGAAGCTGTATATGTACGTATTTCGTACTTACGGTCTATGATCATTTGTGTAATACTGCTTAAATACTTAATTTACACCGGATTAATCGAAACCGCAGGATATTAATATTTCAACAATAAAATAACATCACGTGATGGTTAATCCCAAACTGAAGTATCAAGGTCAAAAGTCTTTACGAGACATGTTTATTTATATGTAGATCATCATATATTGATAAGTAAGCCTCCACTTACTACGATCTTGTACCTATTGTCTGGCTTTCGTACGCCAGGCATCGAAAATGAACTCACGACGATCGATTTCGAAATCGGCGCTTTTGTAAGTATTTGTATACACCGACGTCTTAAAGTATCTAAGTCGAATTCGACGATATACGTTATACGATTTAACTTACGCACCAATTTCATCCAGAGTTCGTCGCTGGGCAACGTAATCACTGAAGTTCGCCGCTTTCCTTGCGCTTCACAGGCGTCGGTATAGGTGTAGCCGTCCGGATGCGTGATTCGTAATATATGCACCAATTTATGCTTCGCATAATTGACTATGCATCGAGTGGGGACGCGCGACGACCTTGATACTGATGGAAGTACAGAAGTAGAGCTTTATTCTATCTGGAAGAATGAATGTGAAGCACACGGACAATGGCGAACTTTAGTAATCGCAACAATCGTCAAAGCTTAATTCTAAAAGCTAAAATTATTCCTGCTTTGCATCCAGGGTTTCTCGTATTTCGCCTTTATTTTCTCTTAATTTGTCTCATTTTTACCTGTTTTGCTAAGTCATTTTATCGAACGTTATTTTGATTAATCAATCTTGGTAAGTTCATTCAAATTCCTCAGTTAGGAGTAGGGTACTTGCGGTTTTTTTTTTTTATGTTGTTACTTTTGAAGTAGCAATCCCATGAATCATGTAAAATAAACTTCGTTTAATTTTGATATTCAGCTAATCTAGAAAGGCTGTCCAAAAATTTGAATCTCATCATCTTCTTTGTAGATTTTTCTTATCTATCTAATCACCTATATATTTATTTAGCTAGAAGTTACTTCAAACGTGTTTGACTGTACAATTGTAGCGTTCATTAAATTCAACAGTGAATGTTAACACTCCTTTATATCTTTAAAATAAGCAAAGATAAGCTTGCTCTATTAATTTAATACCGCCTTAAGAAAAAGCAAGCGGAAACATGATGCAATAAAGAGTTAAAATTGTAATTTATACGAAAGTGTATGATACAATTCACGAATAAGGTAGAATGGAAAGTTTTTCTTAGTTTATACCTTATTAATTATAAAAACACAAACCTTCAAACAAACATCTAAGAGCCATAAGTCATCAGACACCGTTGTTCGTACTTTTAAACGCGGCTAGCCTAATACTAGTTACGCACAAGAAATTGATTGACCTACCTTTACAAAGTAACTAATGCGATGAATGATGAATCACATTTTTCGCAAACAGAATATCAAACAGATAAATATTTACGTAGAATGAGAAATAGATACATTGGTATACATCAGATATGTAGGCATGTGCACATGGTCATTAAATGTTTGAATTCTGAACTTTAAGATTACGCATTTACTTATGTACAACATATGTATATATGTACTTAGAACCGAAAGAAACGTCCGAAAAAAGGCGCAATTTTGTCAGCAATGTAAATGTAAAATGGGGGAGGGGAAACTATACAGCTTGAATTCACATTATTCTCTTTCCTTTTTTTCTTTACATAAATGACCCAATAACTCGCTTTAAAACTAGCATTTTTTTTCGATAAAAAATAAAGGTGCACATTAGTTTAAAAACTAATAAAAAATTATTCTATTTGGCTCGATATAGAATGATGAACAACAGCATCAAAATATAATAAATCTGTCTCCACGCAGCAATATATTTTTTATCCAATCTCTTGTTCCGCCGGTCTTCGCACTTCCTATCGCGACGAAACAAATTAATTTTAGATCCACCGCTAAAAACTATTCTTTTCCATTCTTCTTTTTCTTCGGTTCAGTGAAGACAAGCTACTGGCGAACTCTGTCTTACTGTCTTCTACATTTTAAATAATCCTACACGCAGAACAAAGGATATCTGTATGTAAGAAAATAGAATTTCTTGAGTGTACTGTGTTTATTGGAAGAGAGTATTCTCGTGAATTTAGAATGTTGGCTAAATTCAAGAAAGGCAAGACATTTTTTTCCTCTTGTAAATCTAATATCATTCAAAACATTTGCTGGTTTAAATAAAATGTATGACTTGCTTGCAACAACTAAAAAAGTTTTTCTTGCAACAAAATACAGATTGTTTGCATTGATGCATAGAGTATAATTGCATACGTAACTCCTACTCTTAAAAGCGATGAAGTAGGGCTTTGGTTGCTTCCATTAATCCACTTTCGGTGAGCGCCTTCGCTGATTTTCTAGTTTTCCTTGCACTTACTCCTGTATCCCTCGTTCCTTCTATTGGCTACCAGTAGCGGCGGGTGAAGACGTAAGTGGGACGGCGCAAACAACACCTTGTGTGTGTATGTGTGTATGTTTTCGTGTTACATAATATTAAAAAAATGGAAACATAACATGTTGAAACATACATGTATCGGACTTCATGGAAACTCACACTTTCCGGCCGAAATGGTCATATTTGTAATTATTATTAATTCCAGAGTAATTTTTTGGATTCTATTAACGAAAAGTTATATTTCTCTCATACTGATGCATAATGATATTGCTTACAGTAAATGAAGATGTTCTCCTTGAAACAAAACGCAAATTTTACTAATGCGGTGAGATGAAGAGATGGGCATTAGACATGGGCATTGAAAAGTGAAAGTATTTTTCGATGATTTTGAAGCATAGGCATTTGCGATTTCTTTTAGATTTTAATGGCTATTTGAAATTAGCAAAATGTGAATCTGAAGGATATAGTTGTTTACACATATCGACTCTACTATGGCTATGAGTTGTAAAGGTTTTTTTTTATCTAAATCAACGACGTGTAGAATATTACGTTCTTCATTATATCATCATATCATTCTTATTGAAACAAAATATTGGTAACATTCTATTTCTATTTTTTTTTTTTTTGGTAGCGAATTTAAAAATTTTGATGAAATAAAATAAAAATAGAGATAATTTCTCATAATAATCCTGTTTCTTGTACTGTAATTTGTCTGGCTATTTTGTGAGATTTATGGGAGCCGATCCTAGCATTCGTAGTTATTTTCAGTGCTCGTTCATATTTATTGAATATAAGTTTTCTGAAATAGAAAGAATAACATGTACGTACACGTTTGTTTTTAATTTTTTTTATCTAATTCCAGTTAAATTTATCACAATAAATGCTATATAATATTAATTAACTAGTATACACTATCTGCAATTAAAAACGCATCACCCTTAAATTGTTGGAGTAATTCCTTAAAATATTATAAATGCATTTCTGATTGATTAGGATCAATAACGACAAAGAGACACCTATAAATAGGTTTCCCGGTTGTTAATGAGATCTGTCATTAACTTGGAAAAAAATTGTTTAATACAAAGTTATTCAGTAACACTGTTTGTAAATATTCCAACGTGAAATCGATCGCAATGCGAAGAATCAGGGAACTTATGTTAAATAGAACTAAATCTTCGTCAATATTTTCAGTTCCCAATAAACGCAAAACGTGACAACAGCATTGCCTTTTTTTGGACTTTCCTAGCAATGATTTGATTTTGCGTGCAACGTTGACACATTTCGTAGTTATTCGAAAATGTTTAAATAAAAAAATGAAGTTTTTGGTATCATCGTTAAAAGTAGCCATTTTTTTTATTTCGATATCCATTCATCAAAGGTGAACTCCAGGAAGCACAGCCTCTAACTGCAATGTTGTATTCATCACTCTAGCCATTTATAAATAGGTCATAAATTAGAAATTTCCTGGGTACCTATTCTTATGAGTATATCACGCGGCACCTGGATTATGAGAGGGATTAGGTGTAATTCTGGCAGAAAGTCGGTCGTAAATTTTATAGTTGCAAGGCATCTTGGGAGTCGCTATACTAAAGGCTAAAAAAAAGGTTTGGTTTTAACGAAGAACAACAACGTTCTACTTTACTTACGATATGTTTTATTTAATGTTATCGAAGTTTGAAAACGGTTTGCAAGTATTAATTTCAATGAAGAAGAAAATAATTTTTAAACAATCGAATAAAGAAAGTGATGATAATAATAATAAAGGACGTAGCTTTGATGTGCCACGCTTTTTTGTTGAAGAATATTCTTACGATGTAGATACGGTTTTCGAAAGAACAACATGGCTCGTCCATTAAATAAACTGAGACGTTACATTTTCGAATTCTGTGGAATGATTGTGTTTCATTTTTAAGGTAGATTAGATGAGTTTATATATAGAATAACAGTTTAATTCTAGCAAATACTGTTTTGTCTTTGTGTTTAAATTCTCGAAAATTATTTAATAACTTGAAACTACTAAAGAATTCATTATATAATTTACTCTAAACCGAAGAATTTGCTAAGGATATAAATTCTCAATATTTTAGCAAGAAAAATTCAGTTTTACTTTTTACAATAAATTATGGTAGGTAATAATTTAATGAAAATTGTATCTTATAAACGTTAGAAAGTAAGATACGGAAATTTTTCAAAGATAGCATTTATATTGAGCATTATACAATAATCACAAATTGATATCTTATTCACTTCAAAATCTTATTGAATCGATGCAATAGTGGCAAATGTAACAGCAGTATTTGATGGCCTTGTCTCTGCCAAAATAACACGATGAATGCGTTGGCGTGCCGAGTTAAAAATATCTTGCAGTACTCTACGGCTTAACACCTGATGGCTGGATTGTTTTGATAGGCAACTGTGGTCCACGTTCGCTACAATCGCCAAATCTATTCTCTTCGCTAATTTTCTATTATTATCAATCTTATTATTTATTCTAGGATGCGGGTAATGTTGGGAAAAGAGGTTTTTGTGTTTTCGTTTTTTTTTTTTCTAGTTAACTTCTTTATGTGAAAGTTTGGAGTATATTTTCGCAATCCGTCCAGATTGTGGCTCTTTTCCAAAACTACAGAATTATATTAATAATTTATACCGAAATGTTAAACCCGGCACAGGTAGATTAGTTTTTCGACACTAAAACCGTTTAATTTGTTTTTCTTTCACTTTTAAAGTTGCTATTTCCCTCTATACAAAATTAATAATACACACACACGAACGATATTTTACATTGTGAATCTCTCTTCTTATGTACACATCGAATATACAGTCAAGTGTATGCGTAGGATTTAAAATACAACATCATAAATCATGATAATATGGTACCTACTGTAATCTTATGTGTATATCTGCAATAATAAACGAATTAGAGAGATTTTTATTTTAAATATCTCGATTTCTCGTAACGGTAAATCTCGCAGATCTCACACGCTCCCGTAATCATTCTATAATTATTGATTGTGAAGCTGTCTTTTGGATTCTATTTATCTTGCGAATCCTAAGTAGGGTCATTGCCGCAACAAGTAATGATGAAATCTCAATGAAACTATTTATCCTTTTTCTTTTAGCTTTTTTCATATTTCTTATTGTCTTGTTTTACGCAGCGGTCATTAACGAACAACAAGTACGAATAAATAAATTGAAGATAGAACTGAGAACTGAGAAAGGCAGGTTAATAGCGATGCAAAAG
Source organism: Oryctes rhinoceros (assembly GCA_020654165.1). NCBI lineage: Eukaryota > Metazoa > Arthropoda > Insecta > Coleoptera > Scarabaeidae > Oryctes > Oryctes rhinoceros. The sequence continues at coordinate 14,612,035 of JAIOKQ010000230.1, read as the reverse complement.
GAAGTAGAAGAATTAGAGAATTCCGAAAATGAAGCGGAAAAAGAGAAATATCTACAGAAGGAAATTATCGAACTGCGGGAAGAATGCAAAAAACTCACAATAGAAGTAGATAATCGATGTGGATCCGCAGGTATGTATTTTCTACTTATTTCTTGTGCGCTTACATTATAAATATATTAGACATATACCATCATACATCATAATACAAGCTTATAATTAGCGAAATAAGTAGGCATTTGGCAGTCAAGTTATTAAAAACGTTGTAATCAAAGCGCTCTTCTCTTTAAGGTGTCCAGGGGTTTACGCATTATTTTCTTACTGCGTTTGGTAGTTTTTAACCAATTTTGTAACTCTTTTGGAATACTGATTATTCTTATGTATGTCTATTAACAATAGATCTTGTTGCTAAGGCCTCCTTTTAAAATGTTCGCTTATGAAATTATCACTAGAGATGCTCATTTTGTCAACCATGCAGCGATGTCGTCCTGGGATGGTGGGACAATCCGAACGAAACACAGTCGGATCCATGCTACGGCGTAGGTGGTTCTTTGTATACATCAAGTAACAATGATGAGAAAACAATATCCAATAATTAAAAAATTCAATGATACATCTTCAGCTTAAAATTGTATCCAGACATAATTTAACAATTTAATACGATATTTGCCATTGCTGCATAATGTACATCAAAGATACGGTTTTTACTTACTTTGATTTCGTCTTCTTTTTATTCCTGTAAAAATATTTTCAAAATCCCGGTTTATTAAACAAATTGAACGAAAAAGTCGCAAACCCCGTCGTGTCCCACGTTGCAAGAAGTTCTTCGTTGCTAGCAAATGGCTTTTTTTTTTTTATTGGGGGTAATCGGGCGAAGTTCTAGCTGTTTCAAGCTCTGTTTCTCTGTAAGCTGCGCTCGATTTGCCGGTGCATTATCGGGAAGGAAATGCTGGATGTGGCTCGGGATCATGGACGTCACTTGTTACTTTTGCTAAACAAATTTCCGTGTACCAGGAAACTATGACTGTCTTTCCAAAACAATTCGGGCTGCCTTGCCCTTAATAAAAAGTCATTTTTCTTTCACCAATGGAGATTTCCGAACATCGGCGTATCCTCATCTTCAGAGACCCAAATCTTGCTTTTTGTTCTCGCTGGTAAATAATATTAACGCAGACAAGTTTCGCTGCTTGTTATTGTATGTTTATCGCAAGACACAATAAGGATCGAAACGTTTTTTTTTGCACCAAACTTTCCTCTGCTTCCTTCTTCGGTAAGATCGTGCAAATTTTTTTAACATGTATGTGATCGTGTTGAATGTTTGTAAGAAATTCGTCGGTCTTCTATCAGGATATTTTCAATTAAGTTGATGTTCCTGTAATAACTGCCTAGAGGCCGGCTCGTCCTTTAAAACTAAAATTTCCTTATACCAACGATATATATGTTACGCCTCAATACATTTTTCTTGGATAAACTCATCCAGAGATAAACCACGCTTAAAATTATAGCGAATCACAACACAGATCTCATCTCGTTTTCGCAACGCCTACCAACCTCGTATTTGAATGTTAATTTATCCAAGTGCTACTGAACCTGACTGCAAGATGTTTGTCATACGATACTTATGCGACTCGTACCGTACGCTTCCATGTATAGACTCGTTTGCGGCGTTACACTGACAACAGTATTGCACAACTTTAATAGCACTCTACGTATATTCATAAGGAAAAACAGCCATTGGCTTTCTAGATTTACTCTAGGTAGTATATTCATTTGCACGATTGTACACTTGTATCTTTTCTACGTATCAATTTAAAGGAAACCAAAATCGCAACCTTTGTCTAAGATGAGATGAGATCAAAATAGTTAACCGCCGGTACAAATAGCAACGTTTCTGGGAAATTTATTTCTGTTTCCAAAAATTCTCGAGAAACAAAGAATAAAATGATCACAGCTGTATCATACGTAAAACGAATGTAGCGACGTGTAGGGTTCTTCATTTTAATATATCAAGCTGTCAGGACACTCTTCTCTTTTGCAGTAAGCCGTGGCCCTTGAGGCGATAAATATACAGGCGATGTTTATGTGACTATAAATCGGAATAACACTCTATTTAAATTTAAGCACACAGTCGGTGTACTTAAGTGTTGGTCGATATTATAAAATCGCACCGTCCAACAACATCCAACGTTAAGCGAATAATTTCCGTATTTTTGTTTGTATTGTACGTAAAATAGTCTTGAAAAATAGTTTTAGTAGAAATTGCCTGCGCCATACATTCGATGCATTCAATTAAATATTTATATTTTGTCGATATTTCTGGATTCGACATAACGCGGTTTTTCGTCGAACTTAAAAAAAGGCGCTCATTCGGTATTGTGTGGTTCCCCTCGAAGCCCTAAAACGCATTCAATTTGCGCTGATTTATTTTACCGATGTCTGTCTTTTGAATCGTATATGATAAGTTCGTTCGTGTGCCCGAAAGCATCAGCAAAAAGAAGTTCTTCTAAACGCTTTGTCCTTCATTTTATGCTGTTTCGTTTAGCACTTTATCTTCTAGGAACATAACCGGCGCATTAATCGGGGTATTGTTGTATGGTTATCAGTTAATTAAACATCATTCAATATATTAGACGTTGGAACTAAACGTGTTCCGGGTCTGAACCGTGTCGCAGTTGGTTTTCGCCTCTGGTATGGTTCACATGCCGAGTTACCGTGATCAACTGCTTCTCGCGCAGTTAGTTTCGCCTCTGGCGTGGTTTACACGCTGAGTTACCGCGCTAACTGTTGCCACTCTACTGCGCCTTCTACTTCTTAAAGATTGCTAACCAATCTTCTTTTGGATTACGCCGATCAATGTCTTCTTAATATGAAAATTTCCTATAATCTTCTTTGTCATTTTTGGTGTTTCTTCCATATGACTCTCTTCACGAGTAAGTATCTACATAAAAAGAAACGGAATGTACGACGAATGTACTGATCCCTTTTTTAAATGAAGTGAAAAGAAACGAGTCATATCAGCCGACTATCGAATTTTAAGTTGATGTAATATCACATACGTCGCTTTATTGTTCAATTATTTTCTTTCAAACATTTTTCATATTTTCTTTGGTAACGCTCGTTTAAAGTCTTCATACTGCTGAAGGTTGAATCTAAATTTTCTTTGGGCTCAGACTGACAGGTAGAAAGTTATTTTAGTTTTGTTTTTCATGGGCGCACAGATTCTTCTTTATATTATTTTTTATTTTCAATAATATCAGCTTGATTTTCGAAAACATTTTTTGCATTCGTTTCTAACGATTATAACGATGTTTTTTTTTTAGCACTACCTTTGGGAGAAACCAGACCGAGATTTTACGACAATATCTACACGGGCCAAAGACCAGCACTGAGTTTAGGTTTTCCAACGGAACACATAACATCGAATCGCGGACAGCGAACATTCACGTACCAATCTCAACCTATAAATTCAGAAATCGAAGGTCCCAAGTGGAATTGCCACATGTGTACATTCCAAAACCATCCCCTATTAGACAGATGTGAACAATGCGAGATGCCTAGAATTCTGCACGGTAAGAAACAGGACCAACAATTGTCTTCCCGAACGGATTATGCCAGTAACTACCAAGGCCTTAATAACAATAACAGCAGCTATATGTCCGGTTACCATCCAGATAGACAGTTCCTTACCCAATACAACACCGGTGCACTGCCGTACGGTGCGGTAAGACCGAACGCTTATGTGAATCAATACAGCTGTCCAAGTAGGATAGCTTTATCACCGAGAACGCCTACTTCTACCGGATTATTTGCCAATAACAACTTGCAGCCACCAACTGGATACCTCAATCAGCACCAGCTTCTTTACAATCCTTCTAACGTTAGACCCGGCCTAAATCCCGTTGTTCCATCCCAAGTTTACAATCCATTTGGTGTTAACTATAATAGAAATTACTTACCAAACGGTACAATTAATTCTAGCGCTTCTAGTCACAGTTCAAACTAACAAAATTGTAACGCATCACAATAAAAAATGACAGTTTTATCAGTTTTTGTTTAAGTTAAACCAACAATAGATTTGTTGAACTATTGACTAAAGTTTTATAAAAGTATTCTAATCATTCAATATACATATCTCGATCACAAAATATAGCATTTCTCTGCAATCTTGATCATTTACATTTATATTGACATGTTACTTAATCCTATTATGGCTCAAATAGTACAAGTAAACAAATTAAGATGGTTGTGTAGTAAAGTACACAAGAATTTATTTTTCTTATTAACAGTAAATTTTGGCAGCCTAAGCTTTAACTTCATATAAAAGTGTTTGCCAGAGTTTTTGAAATTGCGTTTATTAGATTTTGTCTCGACAACAAGTCTTCCTTCAGATGTAGTTACAATTGGAATGATTTCAAATTATAGCGACGTTACTCCATTTCGAGCAATCCGCTTCTAGCGACTGGTTACGAAAGCAATTTATTAACGGAAGGAGTTCGCCTCTAATGCGGACGAGTACTAGTAAGCACTTGTTATTCGAACGTTTTTGATTTTTGAAAAATACGTTAGGAATTAGGGCCAACTTCGTGTTTTTTAGGTATCTTGCCACAAGTGTTGGCGCGCATTTGTTGTACTACCTCAGCATCAATTTTAGAAATTTGTCCCTTCCCACCAGAATTAAACATGCTTCACTCACGTAGTTCTATTATTGGTAAAAAGTTTTTTTTTTCATTGCATGTATCGTTCCATATACTCCATATTCCATATTATATATACCATATATATGTATATATATATATATATATGATGAAAAATGTACGCGTCAGCGAAGTCTAAACTTTGCAGGTCCATCAAATCCGTATTATTTGAAAATTTTAACACGCTTCTCGTAACGAACATATGTGAATATATCGTCATATAAGACATCGAAGACTGTTCGTTCATTGTACCTATATGTACGTACGCTCCTGATAATCAAAGGGTTAAATTCTAAATTTCCCATAAACAAGTGTTGTTGAATACAAGTGTACAAGTATTTTTTTTAATCTTTTTATATATAAGAAATTTAGAAAATAATTTATAAATAAATTCTTGTATACTATTTACTATGTTTATCAATGAAAGAAAAATTTGATTTTCAAAGATGTAAAAATATATATGTTTCAAATTTTTTGAATACTTAACGATAAGCAGCAGGTGTATGCTATAATACTACTTACATCACACATATTCATTCGAACGCAGCTTTGGAATGCAACGTTTGGATTCTCTCGTGTATTTCCGTTGCGTATCGATATACTTGTCACTATGCAATGGAAATATACGATGATGATCGCCGCACCGAGTACGTCACCGTCAGCCGTCACTGCTTAGCATTAACCAAAAGTTATATATTGCAATATTGTAATGTAAATGTTTTACTGAGAAGTAAGAAATGCTGAGTATTACGAATCAACACGACGCCTGTTACGACGAAATAACTCGATATTCGTAGTATTATGAATACATACACACTAAATAATTCCTTCGTTCTGTGATTGGACTTGATTGATTAATATAAAAGATATATGTTGTTAAGTAAAATATACATGTTATATTGTTGTTGTTAAAACTTATTAAAGTGTAATAAAAATTATATATTATATTCTATTATACATATTATATTGATGCATATACATTATATATTTTCAGAAAAGATATTGTCTGAATAAATATTTTTTAATAAAGCATTGTTTCTTATAATGGCGATTGTGTTTTTCTGTTCTCATCAAGTTGTGTTTTCTTTCTTTTCTAGTATCGGCAGCACCAGGTGATAATATTCACATACACGTTACACCCAGAATATCAAGGCGTAAGGGATTAAATATTGTGTGGTGTTGTTTTGCACTGGTTGTTTTTGATGATTAACATAGTAGTTTAGTTGATATACTAAACGTTTATTTGTTATTTTGTCCGACTAAATTGCCACTTTCGACATTTGAATTGACAGCACTAATTACTGGCAATATTTAAGTGTAATATCAGCCGCCTGTTACAGTGCATGAATATGTTAATTAATTTTTTTTTTACAATATTTGTTTTCCATTGACTTACTTATCTAATTTTAGTTATATTTATACATCCGTAATATTTACTAGGTAGAACGGCGCATGGGTGGGAAAAGTGGTGTTTATTTGAAAGCGGAAGTTTTGGAAGAAAAAACCCTTTCGTTGTTGAAATTCTCTCTTTTTCCGCAGTAAAATATTTGAGGTTTACAAGGCGCTTTGATCTATTTATTCCGTTTCTGAATTACTATAAGTGTCGCGTAAAGCTTTTTCCCACCCAAGCGCCAATTATTCAAGAACATCTAATTAATTGTGACTGGACAATATCGACTTATATTATCTAAGAAATTAATAAGTAATGGGGACATCTTCATTAAATTTATTTTGCGTAAAAATACCAATTCTAATTCGACGTAAAGAAAGGATGTAATTCTTTTAAGATCTTTTGCGTTTCTTTAAATTGGCAGTGTTATAAGGCCGAAGAAATAATGCCTCATATTTATTAAACGAACATTTCATGCTTCAACTAAAGGATAAATAATAAAAAAAAATATAAATACGAATTAAAAAGTAAACAAAAAAATAAAATATGTTACTCTAGTTTTAGGAATACGTAGTCTAGTTTACATTTTTTTTTTTACATTAAAAAATCTCAAAGCGGCCTACGCAGATATGATTAAGTTAATAAGATATTATACGGCAAATCCGCTACTTAAAAAAAAAAAAAAACGAAAGAAAAATGTAACATAGATACTTAGCAAACGCAAGTAATTACACCGTGTGCAAAACATAAGCTTGCGTGCATTACAGCTAAGCCTACAGAAACCAGTTCACTTTTCGTGCGCTTCACGAAATTAGCAGAGACGGCAGACTCGCGTTTTCTTGACTTTCGGGGAAACCAATATAGGTATCTCATAAGATGAATAAACACGAATTTGTCTAGTCTCAGCTAATTTCATGAAGCGCAACTCTTTTTGCAGACTCAATTACAGCTTTTCTTAGCATCCTTTTTTTCGCCTAGAGAAACTGCCGCGTCAAATGCTATTGCTGCGGTGCTCACTCTAAACCACTGGCGGTCCGTTGGCGCATGCCACGTCTCGAAAAATTTGCCGATTTGCATATTCCCTGTGTTGCTTAACGATTTCCCCGATAGTCGACAAAACTCGAGACTGTTTAGTCGCTTTGAATATGTATTTGGTACTTGTCCCTCCTATCTTGTTGATTACATCACTCTTGGGTATTAATTAATTACGTCTTAATTTGTGGTTAAATCACTTTGTATAATGTAACAAAAGTAATTGCCACTGTAATTAATTACTTTTTGCTCAAGTGGGTATAAGTAAGCAATGAAGAACTCAATCGTGTAACATACCTCGTCCTTCAAAGTGGAAAATCTGAAATCAGCTAGAAATATTCCAGTGTCTCATTCTGATTTCATTGGGACATCGATACATACACATCCGACCTGTTGATTTATATTAACTTGCCAAATAATTAGATATTGGGATAAATCTTTTCGTTATGCCTCCCCATTTTTATTTTGTTAATTAATTTTTTTTATTTAATAACTTAAGAGTTTAACAAAGACTTAGTGGCATCATCACATCACACTTTGAAGCTAAAGGTGTGCAGGAAGCAATGTTTTTACAAACAATTGCCAATTAGCTAATTTTCTTGAATCTTTGCAACTCAATGTGAGCTTGTGCCTTGGAGCTCCGTTAAAACGGCTTGATTCCTTTGTCTACTGTGTCCATTGTACTGCGTAACAGAAATACACAAGAGAATCAAAGCCACGTTTGTCTGTTAATTGATTTGCTTTTATGTTAGTTATATGTAGCTTGTGTGTTTTTAGATTATTGTAAGAATAATCCATAAGATAATTTGATATTACAGGAATTCTTCATTCTTGGGTCATCTAGTTAGTGAATATTTGAATTAGTGACAATAGGATATCCCACGAAGACTTGATAAATGAAGAACAGAACAAGAGAGATACCTTTGTTATTTATATTTTACCTGTTTCTTTTTTTTCTAATTTGAAGACATTATTTTATAGAAATCAACTATGCCTAAATAAATATGTATAACACATTTAAAACAAATGTGAAATTGTGACAAGAAAATATGTACATATTAAATCACTTGTATTTTGAAATTGAAATACATTAAAAGCTTATTTTGATATTACCTGATAATTATTTTATGATATTTGAACGCATCTGTATCCTTTCAAGAAATAAACGATGAGAAATCCCATTGCAATAAATAATTTTGCAGTAGCGATGAGTGATGACGTAACTAAGGATCCTGTACAACAAGTTAGTTTCCTCCTGTATTTCCGTTGCATAATACAACGTATGCAGTATTCAAGGAAAATGCACGAACAAGTTGAATGGTCATTGTTACATCATCATCCTCCCGTCACTGGTGGTTATAGTTTTCATGTTCAATATTTCGAACTTACACAACAGTTTTAACAGCCAATGCACATTATTATACTCGTTAACGTATGATTAATACTGTTTTCCCACAACAAATTTTTTTATGTCTGCTTAACGAATCTTGTCACTTGTTCCAATAAATAATAAATTGACAGTGAACACAGTTCTAACTGGCAAGTGGCGAATACAATTTAATATGGCTAATGTAACTTCCTACCATGATTGATTGTAATCATAAGCATGAGTGTCTTGCTTCGTTAACAATATGCTCCAATAGGTAAATACGTTAAATTGATTTTGATTTAGTTTTATTTAAACAAGTTATTATTTCTCTTGATCAGGTTTAGTAGCCTATGCAATAAATTTTTCTATGATGGATGATCAGTGGAAACGTTCAACGTGGAAATGAACATAAGCATTCATCTTTATAGATCTCCATTTTATGTAGACAACTTCTTAGTCATGCTTCGTTTAAAGGTGCTGCTACCTTAAATTGAACCTTGTTTAAACGAAGCATAATACCAGTTAAACATCAATATGATCTTCGTATCATTTGTTCGTTAAGCTCTTGTTCAACATTGTACTGTGTATATAATTGACGTCGTTTTGGAAGCCCGTTGTCCATTGCATCATGTTAGCCAAAACAACTCGGATAAAAGAAACCAAGCTTTTGTATAATTACATTCAATTACTTGTTTTATTTTCACAAATACATTTGAATGATCTTTATATTTCTCTTTACGAGCTGCATACATAATGCCTTTTCCCTACCTTAGGACTTTACAAGTTTCCTCAACTGCTTTGAGCACACTTATATTCTTGGCAATTTTGTATAAGCAATCAAAATTATCTATCTTTCTCTTATAGAATAGTTTTTCCTTGACGCCCTTTGCTATCTTTTGTCTTGAAAAGTTTACAATGTTGTTTTGATTTTAATTTTTCCATTCATTATTAGTGATTACTTATAACGGCAATGCCCATCAAACACTGTAAGATAGCTAGAAATACTGTTAACATACAACAAATAAGAAACCATTGACAAACAATTAACTCAAACGTGCCTACGTTGCTAAAGCAGCTAAATGTCTATTTCATAATTTCTACGATTACCACCAATCACCACCAACTGTTACCAGCCAAAGATTGTATAGCAATTGGACAGATTTGTGTTTTATCGAGTCTCGGCGAAATCGGTAGGAAACATGAATTCCTTCTCATGAAACGAATAAATACAAGTTATGCAGTCGCTGTAGAAAAATAGTTATTTCCTCTATCTTGCCAATCAGTGTTACCAACGCCTACCAAATCATATAGTTCCAAAATAGGATAATTAGATACACATCGATATAAGGCTGTGAGAGAAGGCTATATTATTTTCATTTCTCTGATACAAAATTTTATGGTGGCTTCATGTAACAAGATGCTTGCGCTTGAAACCCTCTTTTCAAAATACACTGACATTTTTTAGTCAAAATCTATAAAGCTTTAATGAACTTCCTCAGAAACTATGGAAATCACTATTTAAAGATATTCTTATTATTAAGTGAAAACGCTTATTTAAAATAATTCCCAAGTATTTTTGCGACAAACTGGACTACAATCAAGCATTAATTTTATAACAAATTGTAGGCCATTTCTGTTTGACATATTTTAAATGTATCGAATGACTTATGTTGGTAATTCCAGCAATAAAGAACATCATTGTGAGCATGTTCTACAATTTCTTAGCGCATTGTATGCAAATGACCAGCTTAAATTTCCCGCGGAATTCAAAAAATAGACCGGTTTCCTTCAGATTCTTACCAACCATTTTTTAAAATTTCGCAGATGATTTAAGTTAATATTACCGGCAACACAAAGCATACCGATTTATTTTCGTAATGCATACGAATACGACGTTTATTCAATTGGCAATTTTTGAGGAGAGATGAACAAAATCTTCCCACGTCTATTGTAATTTTAAATTTCCCGGCAGCGCAACAAGCATTACCACCAACGGATTTAGGGACTTTGGCGTATTAAAATGGTGCATTAGTCTCTTTATCGTGGTCCTAACCACGCTGTTACGATGGCGAAGAAGAAGGTTGAGGATAAAAATAGCCATAACGGCGAATATATTAAGAATGAAGGAGAATCATCGTCAAATGAAGAAGAACCAAATTTTAGTGACCCGGAAGGATATGTGGATGATATCTCAAATGAAGGTATTTATATATATATAATGAGCTAATTCCACGTTCACCATATGCCGGGAGCTTTTATTCTTAGTTCAACGTGTTAACACGGAAATTTTAGTTTTGAATTTCATATTGTATTGACTGAGTTCTTATATACTTCTATGTATTAATTTAGTTTTTCAAGAATACAAGGTTATATTTTTAATATCGTTTGATATGAATACATTTTTATATTTTAGTTTATTAATATTGTGCTTATCATATTTTCACAGATTTACTAGGAGATCTGTTACGTGATAAACCTAAGGAAACTGATGGGGTCGAGAGCGTGATTGTTGTAGATGGTGTACCGCAAGTAGGACCCGATCGAATAGAAAAATTGAAATCTGTTATAAATAAGATCTTTGGAAAATTTGGAAGCATTATAAATGATTATTATCCATTGAATGAAAATGGTCATACCAAGGGTTATATATTTCTAGAATACGCATCTTCTTTACATGCCATTGAAGCTGTTAAGGTTACAAATAATTGTAAATTAGATAAGCAACATACATTTTTGGTAAATTTATTTACTGATTTTTCTAAATATGATAAAATACCAGAAAAGTGGGAACCCCCTCAACCACAGCCTTATAAAGGTCAAACGGATTTGCATTATTATCTTTTGGAACCAGATGCATATGATCAATTTTGTGTTGTTAAGGCGTCTGGTCAAGGACAATCTGTGCAGATTTGGCAAAATACGCAGCCGGATCCTACATTGCTTGAAGATCGTCAGGTAAATTTTTATTTTACAAGCAGGTATATGTTAGTTTAAGTAATAGGTGAAATTTATTGAATTCTATCTTATTTTTAATAATTTGTCAATAAACCTTTTGTAACAGAAATCACAAACCAGTCAGATGCAATTCGATTGGTTAAAATTAGTCTTCTTTGGGTCCATTTTGCCAGTATGTAATTCGCTTTAACTAGTTGGTGATATCTATTGCAACAAAATTGTGCGGACTAATGTCGCATATTTTCGCATTTTAAATTTTATTTAAGTAATCTAATTGTTTTTAACATCAATATACGGTAAATAATTTTTGGTGGAAAATTAAAATAATTTCGTTTACAGACTTGGACGCATAGTTATGTAAAATGGTCTCCTCTGGGTACTTACCTGTCCACATTTCATAAGCAAGGTATTGCCTTGTGGGGAGGACCCAATTTCACGCAATACAAGAAGTTTTCCCATTCTCTGGTTCAGTTAATCGATTTTTCACCTTGTGAAAAGTATCTAGTTACATACTCGTCCCTTGTCGAGATTAATAACCCAGATCAGAAGAGGATTATTATTTGGGATATCAGGTAAGAATGATATTTTACTATGAGTGTTTTAATGCCCTGATATTTTGCTGCATTATTAAATATAATTGCAGTTATACGGTCAGGGAAAATAATACAGCACGTTAATCAATAGAGTGATCGAAAGAAAGATTACTTTTTTCTTGACTTGCTACATTATTTCCATGCATGACTATGCGTTTCAAATGTTTCATAATTTTTTTAGTTACAACATTGATTTTTCTTTATTTTTTATTTTGAATTTATCCGATTAGCCGTGGCATCATTCAAATTTTATATAATCAGAAAAATTAAACAACTACCTGCTTAAAACCTGTAATGAGAAATAAATATTTGTAATAAGTAGATATATTTTCCTAATAAAGTAAGCTAAACCTTGGAACTTGATGAGAATTGGCCTATTGATTTGGTGAATTAGATTTTTAATACAAACTAAGGCACAGGCATGAAGCGTGTTCTAAAACCTACAAATAATACAAAACCTTTAAAATCCACAGTTTTGTACTAATGTCAACTTGCATTGATTGTAGTGTTTTGATATTATGTCAATTTTTTATTTTCAATTATCGACTCGTGAGCAAAAGATTTATGCTGCTTTGTGTTATAGTAAGTTTTTCCTATCGCGACGTCTATCCGGCAACACGGTAAATTTCTAATTTAGAAGAAAAATGAATAAAACGAAACTACTACTTAAGATATTTCGATATTTGGGTTTGTACATGCCTTTTATAGCTTAGGTATATGGAGAATAACCTTTAAATCTTGTTGCACCAATTTTCTACGAATAGTTTGTATTAAAACGTTTGTTCAATGTTGGTCAGAATTTTTGATGCGGACGCAGATAGTTTCTTGATACGAATAAGAATGTGTTAATCCACTCGTTTTGTTGTTTTACAGTGATCTTCCTCTCGTTTTTCCTAGACTCTTTCTACATTTTAAGAAACTTTGCACAATACCTATCTATATCCAATCTACATACATCCAATAATACTACATTTTCTCAATGTTTTGATTATAATATATAATTTTCTCTCATTCTTTAATTCAAGGATTGTTTCATGTTCTGCTCTGTGATAATGTTTATTTTTACCCATACTTATCTGAGTTTTGAGATACTTATAAAATCATAATAATTGTTACTTTCGTTATATGCAAGTACACCTTAAGAATAAAAACAGTGTTTGTAATAAGTTGATAGCTATAAATAGCAGCTATCCTTTTTTTTTAATTTAAATTTAATTAATTTAACGTGCTATGATGCGTATGTATTAACGAAACATCAATTTTCTTTTTTATGCCTAATGAATGAAACAATGAAATTAGTCAACGTAGTATTTGCCCTGTATTCACTCAGCCGTGTTTGTATGAGAAGTGTGGGTATTTAAAGCTCGTTTAGTAATTATTGTTTTTTTTTTTGACAAATTGGAATTTAAATTAATTGGCAAAATAAACTAAAAATTAAATTTTTTTGTAAAAAAAAACTAATTATTTACAAAAATCAAGAACTATGTAAAAATCGGCTGCCATGAAGGGTGCCACGTTATTATGTAGTATTTATATTTTCTACTCTTACTATAGATACTAATGCCTAAGATATCGTTTTCCAGAACCGGTCAAGAAAAACGATCGTTCAATCCAGATGCGCCTTCTGCTTGGCCTATATTTAGATGGTCTCACGACGACAAGTTTTTCGCGAAAATGGGTACCGATATCTTGTCAATCTACGAAACGCCATCGTTTGGATTGCTAGATAAGAAGTCATTGAAGATTTCAGGAATTAGAGATTTTTATTGGTCGCCTACTGATAACGTTATCGCATATTGGGTAGCCGAAGATAAAGATGTACCTGCTAAAGTAACGCTGCTGGACATACCGAATAAAGCGGAAACTAGAAATAAGAACCTGTTTAATGTGGCCGATTGCAAAATCCATTGGCAGACGTCGGGCGACTATCTATGCGTGAAAGTCGATAGGTATTCGAAAGTAAGAAAGGAGAAAAATGAAACAAAGTATTCTGGAATGAATTTCAATTTCGAAATATTCCATATGAGAGAGCGCCAGATACCGGTCGATAGTGTTGAATGTAAGGAGCCAATACAGGCTTTCGCTTGGGAACCGGTTGGTACCAAGTTCGCCTTTATTCACGGGGAGTCGCCAAATATCAGCGTCAGTTTTTACAGTGTAAAAATTGGGCAGGCTCCAACCTTACTGAAGAAATTCGAGAAACGAGCCTGTAATCATCTGTTTTGGTCTCCTAATGGACAATACATCGTGCTGGCGGGTTTAGGATCTAATGGTGGAGGATCTCTCGAATTTATGGATACTAACGAATTCCTCGTTATGAATACCACTGATCACTTCATGATGTCCGACGTTGAATGGGATCCCACAGGTAGATACGTTGTGACTGGAGTTTCCGTTTGGAAGACCCAAGTCGATACAGGTAATTGTTTAGATTTATTGGAAAATTTTATTATTTCGGGTTTGACGGCTAAGTACGTTACGAATTCATGCTTACAATTCTGGGATTTATAAAAAGTTACGCTAGTACGAATTATTCATATCATTTATCAATGTCAAATATGTCATAATATTACAATATGTAAATTATATAAAATACGATGTCCTTTTTGGAATTCGTATTTGAGTTGTATGATGATTATCATTTGCAGGATATTGGATATGGTCTTTCCAAGGAAAAATTCTCAAACGTGTCAACTTGGATAGGTTTGTGCAACTATTGTGGCGTCCCAGACCGCCCACCTTACTTAGCGAGGAGCAGCAAAAGGAAATTAAAATGAAACTAAAGAAATATTATCCCCAATTTGAAAGCAAGGATCGCATGAGGCAATCTAAAGCTTCAAAGGAACTTATTGAGAAGAGAGCGGCTCTTATGGAGAAATTCAATGCATATAAACAAGAGAAAATTGCGGAGTACAATAAACAAAAACCAAGGCGCCTTGAACTTAGGAACAGTAAGTTCATTTGTATATTTTATCGTTTTGTGAGTATTAAACTCACTTATTACTTTCAGATATAGATACTGATGAATTAGATGCTGACAAAGACAATGTAGAAGAAGAAATTGTAGAATTCTTTGTTAAAGAGGAAATAACCGTAATCGATTGACATTGTGCAAAGTGAAAGTGTGTTCGTTCAAATTATTTCCTGGACAGTACTTAACTGATTTTGCAAAGGTATTGGACAGGAATCGAAGTTCTTTAGTAGAAAAGTCAGCTCATTTATAATAAATTTATACATATTTGTATATTTATAGCGCCCTCAAGTTCTCTGTTTTTTTTTAGATTTTATATTTTTAGTTATATTCATACCACATAAAATATGTTCAATAGAGCTCATAATTTTGTTAAACAAACGTATATGTACATTATGTTCACATTTTGTTTTAATTGCCATAAATTTCAGCTTCCTTTTAACATATTTCAGTTTGAAAAGTATGAAGGAGTTCAATATGTATTATTGTTTATATGTTACAAGTATTGTATTAAACAGTTTAATAAAATCCTTGTTTATTCCCTTGTTCCGCTTGTTTTATGCCAATAATTAGTATTTGAGTTACAATAGTAGGTGTATCGTAAGTGTATGGTTATAATTTATTTTGATGTATCATATATTTTAAAAATTTTAAAATAAATAAAACTAGTTCACCAACATTTAGAGAAAATTTGGAGAAATTTAAAGAAATGTAAGGGTGTGGTTTTCATGGATCAATGATATAACGTCTTGATGTTTTTTTTTTTTTTGACTTCCGGCTCCGGGATTATCTTCTGATGAAGTACAAGAGTTACTTTACACTTTAGGTAAAGTACTAGGAATAGTTAGTACCAGAACCTTCATTTTGAAGTATTGGAAGTGAAATATTTAGAATAACAAAAATTGAATACTTTATTTGAAGTACATTTTGCTAGAAGTGTTTCAATTCTGATTGAGACCACTTGCTATTCAAAGAGTTTTATATGCTTTTGTTTAATAAAATAGAAGTTAAAATACAGCGAAGCGAGCACTACATTGGTTCCCCTTCAAAGGAATTATAAGGAATAATAGCATCGAAAATTCGTTTACGCGAAAACTTAATTACAGTAATAATCCATCAGCTCTCATCATCCAACAGTTCTCTCCAATTACAGGGGTCATTTTCTGGCCATAAGTTATTATTACGCATGCGTTGGTGTGTGCCAAATTTAAAGCAAGGAAATCTACGGAAAACTGAGAATGACAAGCCCGGTACCTCGAAGTGCCGGGTTCAAACGCAACGACTACAGTCCTGTTCTGTAGTATAACAGAAGGGAGCAAGAGAAAGTTTTCCAAAAAAAAGACATTTTAAAAATTGGGAGCGTATACGAATCAAAAGATAAATGTGGCCAGATTTAGCAAATAAGTTATGAAACAAGCAGGCTCATTATAGCTAATTTTAGCGATTTGCATGTTGTAACCTCTAGTCACTTGTGGTGGTTGATGACGTAAATGGTAGGGTGCGGAGAATGAGTCAGTTCTCGCATTTTCCTTGCATGTTATGTACATTGTACAGTGTATCGGAGATACACGAGGAAATGAATCATTGTCCACAGCCTCTGTTTACGTCAACAGCAACCGCTACATTTCATTTTCATGTTACGTTTAATAATTACATCTCTTCAGTTTCTTATGTTGCTTATATTAAGTATATACAGCTGAATTATTTTAACTTGTTGGAGTTTTCTAAATTTTATATTTATGAAATAATTTTTCTTAATGATTTTTTATAAAAATAAATTACAAAGTGGAACAGTATATCTTTCTATAGAAGATGAATCGCCTTTTGAAAGATAATTTATCTCTTCTAACGCCTTTTACACAATCTACAGAACTTTAAAAAAATATTCGGAGGTAAGTTGTGTGTAACATCAAATTATATTGAAGTATACAGAATGCTTACTGTTTCCTGCATACGATACAGGTTTGATTTTTAAATGGAATATTCTGTATATCTACATTTTTGGTTGACTTTATTTCATATCAACTTTCTTCAATATCTCGCATCTATCTCATTTTTTGAGATAATTGTGAAAACTTGAGATTTTTGCGAAATTAGCGGTCCATGTCTTAATCGTCTTATGCGCTAGAGCGGTGATACAAATTTTACCCGATTGGGCACTTCTTCTAGCTTTAGGCATTCGTCACAGTGTTTGATTCGTTTCATTTTAATTTTTGAGATTCTGAATTGGTTGGTGAAAGCTGACATTAGTTGAGTAGGTACATGTAATCGTTCCATTTCGATAAATAAATAAATAAAGTAGACTTATAGTTATATTGTAGAACAAAGCCCGTTAATTGTGTATTTTTCTTAACGGAGCACAGAAGCATCGTTATTTATCATAATTTTCGTTAGAGAAAAGTAAAGCCAAATAATTTGCAGAGGTGTGCTATCGATAAATTTACGGTAGCCACTCATACTTTTAGATTATTTAAACGTTTAAAAGAAGATTCATTATTAATTATTTGTAACTTATCAAATACTAATACTCATAAAGCTGTGCAATTCTTCTGGTCACATGGGTATTATACTTCTTATTTCTTTATTATTTCTTATTTTCATAGGAGTGCAGAATATGTATTATTTAGTTGTTTAGACGAGTTTTCCAATTTGGCGAGAGAGAGAATGCTCGAAAAGCATCATAAATTTTACCTAAATCCGCATTATAAATTATTGTGTGTATTTCGAACGTCCGTAAGCAACTTCTAGAATAATTTATGTTGTAGACTGACTATTTTATTCTATGTGACATCTAATTTAACAAATGATATTCTTCGTGCCATATACATAGAAGTATACACTAGCGGACAGCCTTTGTCCACTGCCGGTCAAAATTCGGTTGTTAGTCAGGCTTGTTTGCGGACTTTTCGTAGTGTAGATAAAGTTCATATTTAATAATATTAAGTTAGAAATGTAATAGATTTTTTCTTGTCTTTATTCTTTAACAATGAAAAAATGGCGGGCAAGTACGGACGTATTTACGCTAGTTTAAATGCTTTCAATCTTGCAAATGCGATAGTAGTAATAATGATTTGATAGACCTCTGCATGCTACAGACAATATATTAATTTTCTTTATTTTCCTTTTCAATAAGTCTAGAACCCGTAAGTACCTAATGTTTTCATATGGTAAGGGTATCAAAGTCTATTTAAGGGTGTCAACATTGCATCACTTTTTTTCTGAAAGGTGGAAATCCGTGACTCACAGTTGGTGTGTACAAGCCTGATTTATCCACCAAAACCACCACGTTAGTCTCCCTTGGTACATCAATGGAATCGCCATATAGGTTTCTACATCCTGCAAGCACCGAGTAGCTTCATCATTTACCCTTCTCCTATTCTGTCTTCTTCTTTCTCTAACCTCCTTTGTTTTCATTATGGTTTTGATTATGTGGAGCAGCCTCTCCTAGTTCTCCGTGGATTCCCTAATTTTTTCAATAAGTTCTCTGTTGTTATTTCTAATAACAACAGGAACTGGAATATCTATAATATATCTAAGGATATTCCAATATAGAACGAACATTGGAATATCCTTAGTTGCGTTTCACCGATTACATACGAAGATTGAATGAACTGGTATGTCAATATCGTCAAAATATATGCATTTGTCTTAGGTAACTTTTGCATTTTATTCAGATACGATTCCTAGCCCTGATTTTTACTTATTACTTTTGATACTTTTACTTTGATAATGAAAATAGGGTCAATTTTTCGAAGAGAATTAATGTTTTTGTAAAATGGATAGAAAAACTGCGTTATCTAATTAAGCGGTTAAATTGGAAATCCGCCGTATTTTTTTTAGGGTGAGATACTTTTTATAGGCGCGATACTATCTCCTTTTGCCACCGTCTACGTGAATACATCTTATAAATTATGCAATATATTCCATGAAACGGTTTATCGCATTAATAACGGCGCCTCCACCAAAATTGTTAGAGACGTGTAGGGGTATTATTGAAGCGGACCTATAATTTCCGTATAACTCACTATTCTCATTTCTTTCACTGCAGATACCGCCATTTAATTTTCGTCATATTACCATACTTCACCTTTTATTCGATCGGCGTTTATACATTGGTTTTCAAAAGTTTAATAAAAAATTTACTTTTGTAATTTTGTTTTTAATTACTTAAAAGATTGTACTGCGTGATGTCTTCTGTGATATTGTGATACTACTGAAAAAATTCGTATTGTTAAGCTCTTAGTGGATTTTCTAAAATTTAAGTATTTATAAGGAGTACGAGTAGATAATGAATTTGAAACGATAATCCTGAGGAGGCTCTGACCAATAAAATAAAAATATTGGGGAGGAAAATGAGTAATCTTCTTTATTACGCATACATGTGAATATAAACACGCGTGTAAGATATGTACATTTCCATGTATTGCCCGAGTTTACGTTGTTTCCTAGTTTTCTTTTTATTAAATTGATTAGTAGACATTAAAAGTATTTTGAATTTATAAGATTACCTTCAAATAATCCAGCGACCTTATTGGCCTGTTCTGTCCAACTCCAATCTTTGAGTAAATCATTCAACCCTTGACGTACATTTTAATTTGACAATAACATCAGTCTCTGCACCAGCTAAGGTTTCGTCATCTTCATCAATATACTTTTGGTGTCATAGGCAAGGGAATATTAACGCTATGGGTTTTTATGACTAGTTCAACGTTTGGACACAGATATCATTAAGTTCTTATATTATAATTTTTAATATCGCAAGGGTAAAAATAGCAATCGCCTGAATGGCTTTTTCTACAACATCAGCACTACAAAGAATTGAGTTTTCCTTGTTCATTTAATCCAGTGCCTTAGATTTGTCTTGATCTCCAAATTTCAGTCGGTAATAGTACTTTCGTACGCTTCACAATAAAGTTATCGCAAACGTTCCAGATAACACCAAACCTATTTTTACAACAACGACGAGACATTTTTATACGTTACACTCAGCGAATAAGAATCAAACTTATCATTTAAATGCTAGCCATTAAACTAAATGTAGACTATCCGACGCTTTGAGTTGTACAGGCATTTCTCCCCATTCAGGGATTCTCCGTCGCGCGTCGGAATTTCCGTTGTCTTGTTTATAGATTATTCCGGATATAGGAATTTCCCGTCGGTATTTCACCTAATAATACTCTAGTACTACCGGTGCTTTTTAAATAAAGGTAGCTTTTGTAAATAGGGGCAAATTATTATTAGTTTTATGTAATAAAAACTATAGAAAATGACCGTTTGTTATAGAGGTAAACGATGATTGGTTTGGTTATTCACCTTATTTAACTTAAAATAAAATTGCAAATTCTCCTTCAACTTTCGCTTCCTTCAACTAAGTATACGTCTTATGGGAATTCGATTTGATGGTTACCAAATCGTCCAACTATATGTTCCAGTATTATTTCACGTTCATCACGTTCAACATGAAAGGTAACATCAAAAAAATAAAGGAAAAGAGTGAATAACAATTAAAACAAAAATACATGTGATTAAAATATACGAAACAACGCAAACAGATTTAATATTAAATATAAATTCATTGTTATCGGTAACCTACGCACTACAAAAGTTTAATTAATTAATCCGGGACGGCTGTTTCGAGGATACGAATGATGTGAGAAACCTTTAAATTTAACATGCATGTTTTATCTTTACTTTACGCTACTCCACGAAAGAAATATCGTTTACAAATACCTACTTTTATCGCCTACATGCCGTAAAACTGAGACATGCGAAAAAATACGGACAAATAGGTGGAGAGGTCTCTTGTATTGTAGCCTGAAACATAGAACATGTGCAACCTTACCTCGATAAAACAAATAGAACCGAGTCCGACAACGGCTCGTTGTCTCTGTTGCTTGCAATTTTTTTTGCTTTTTATGTAAACCATTTCGTAATTGTCTAATTCCCGCGGCGAAGTTACATTCTTGATCGATTTCAAGTTTTCTAATTTGATATTATGCCCGATTTCGTTTATGTAATGTGCTCTATTCTGCGTGTCTAATCTACTGAAACGATAACACTTGATGTGTCCCTTGAATCTGGTACCTATCGCTGTTTTTGTTTGACCAACTTGATCAAAGTAGATATTTGAAAAAAATATTTTCTCGAAAGTAGGGATAGAACATGATTGGTAGATTCAAAGGTTTTTCACATCATTCGGTCGCAGGTATCCTCGAAACGACTATTAATTAATTTACCGGATTAATGAATTAAAGTTCGTCATACTGCACCACAATCCTCGATATCATCAAATTCATTGATGTTTGATAAGTATTTGTAGCGTTTTTGTTAAATTTGTGAGGATAGAAAGAGATACTAAATTCCATACTCATACAGATTGAGACGCTTTATATTTTTATTTTTTTTACAGGTCTGTGTTATCTATGTTCCTTTAATAATGTTGGCAAATACATTGGAACCATGATTGTAGAAGAGTAACGCGGTGATAAAAGGATAAAAAGTCTCTAGATCAACAAATTTCAATTAATTGGAAATTTTAAACTTAGTTAATAGCGTGTTTCGACAACAGAAAATATTCTGCATCATTGAGTAAAGAAGAACAACATGATACAATAATACAGATTATTGATGATTATTCAACTAAATGTGATATAAACTCCGTTCACGCTAAATAGATGACGTTTACACTATGTTGTCAGTTTTCAGTATTGGCAGCTGTCATAATATTGAATAATGTAAATATAGGTTATATAACAGATTTGTGTGTGCTTAATCTTACTTGTCAGCTGTCGATAACTAACGATAACTAATAAGTAAACACCAAGAATATAAATAACAAACAAACGATTATAAAACGACAGGGCACGCAAAATGACAATTTGCCATTGTTACTGTAGTAACTTTCAGCGCTGTGAACGGTACAATAAAACATAAATAGTGCAAGAGAAACATCGCTTTGAGACAAAAGATATATCACTCCGGAAATTAAATACCAGGTGACGCAAAAGCAATGTCATAATTTGAATTGGCCGCCATTTTTGCAGTTGGCGCCAAATGTCACTGTGCCTTGACATGTATGATGTACATATTATAGAGAATTAGTTGTTAACAAGCCATGGAGCGATACACATCTCAAGAATGTGGAATTATTGTTACGTCGTATTTGACAAATTTTAAGTCTGTTGAATTAACACAGCGCATAGAATTTCGCCGTCGTTTTCCTGGTCGTCGTGTTCCATGTGCTCGAACAATTAAACGTTTGTCCGAGCGCTTCGTGCAAATTGGGTCCACTAGAGATATCGGAAGAAGTGGTCCGCCTCGTAGTGCTCGTTCGATGGCACTATCGTAACTGTAAATGGTGAGCGTTGTAGATAGATGCTGAACGAATATTTGTTGCCGCAAATTCTCGCATCGCGTCTCGATCATTGTTGGTTTCAACAGGATGGAGCAACCGCTTACACAGCTTGAGCAACTATGGAGATTTTGAGACACCAATTTCCAGGTCGAGTGATAGCACCAAACATTTTCCTTTGGTTCGTCCTAAAATCTCGCGTTTACCACAACAAACCACGAACCTTGCAAGCCTTGAAAGCTTGCTTGAAAGCTTAATAACATTACTTTTGCGCCACCTTGTACTTATGCTTAGAAAGGACAAAGGCGGATGGAATTATTACTTTTCTGCAGAGACAGACTTCCACAGAGGTAGACAGACTCGTGTTTTGTTGACTCTCGAGGACACCAATAGGCAACACGAAGTCATTCTCATGAGGCGAATAGACACGAGTCTATCTAGTCGCTGTAAAAAGGAAATAATTCCACCTGCCTTTGTCATCTCTACTTATGATAAACATTTGAAATCGATGTGGATAGGAAACTGGTCCAGACAGCAATACTCCAGTTTCCGTTTCCGCGAGAAATTTTCGAAAATTTTATGCAGAAATTGCTAACTCACCCCACTAAATATGACCATTTATTGGCAGGCGCTCCTTCTGCTATGTTTAATATCATGCAAAACAAACGATCCAGTAGAATAGACCGTTTATTTTATTTATTCCTAGAGGAATCAATGGTTGAAAGTTGGCTAACGAGTTTAGATTAGAGAACGGATATCGGTACTTACATCGATTAACATTTATTTACCTATTAGTCCCGTAGAGGTCCTTCGAGCGCAACTCCCACACGCTGTCCCCATTCAATCTTTTTGGTAATTTTCATCCTACGTGCACCATCGGTATACGATATGAATATATATGACAATGAGCGGAATAACTTCAACATTGGTATCTCATCCCATTTTCCGATGTGTGGTACACGCCCTCCCTTTTAGACTTATCGATCAAGGTGACTGCGCTCGTCGTGGTCCTGCATAGAAGTTGCCGAACTTGCAGGCGACTCTGCGACGCTCAGTAGTCTTCGAACTCACATCTCGCTCGCATCTGTTCAATGAATACGCGCGGAGACGCGCATCCGATAATTTTAAAGGTTATCGCGACGCGCAAATTTTCGCAGCTTCGACGCTTTCGGTGTACGAGAGATTTAAATTTAAAATTAATTTCCATTGGTGGCGAGGATGAAAAACTGCGCGCATGAGAATGTGAGAATAAATACAAATATTCTAAGTTTTAATTTGTTTTTTTTTTTTTTTTATTGTTATTTAGATAACTTGTCCCATGCATAAAATATTCATTCAGGGAACAATATTGATCCATATTGCAAAATTTTTCTTGTTGAAAGTGGTATTGCAAAAGTTCAAAGCTTCTTTTAAAGTTTCCATCGATATGTTGCGTTAAAACTTTGAAAAAATTATTGATGATTGTAGAGTGATATTAAGTGGTCGGATGAAATGAATAATGAGCTTTTGGTAATTTCTTTATTCATTTAAAAAGTGTAACTTATTGCTAATATATTGTAAAAAAATTATTATATATATAAGTGCCTTGCTAAATACTTTCGATAAACGAATGTATAGCATTATGATTTCGTTTTAGCAGCAAGTTATAAAGCTTTTATTATCATAAATAAGTCAGTCCCCAAGTGCCTCTTCATCAGGACAAATGTATGTATACAGTAAGCCGTTTTTTATGAGCAGAAAAGCTACTTACCATCGTCGAAATGAAAAGCGTTTTTACTTGTGAACCGTCGTAATTACTGTCTGTACATCTCGGTGGTTTTGCCTAAAAAAAACTGCGACGCAAATTGCTTTTTGCTACAGGATGGTTTAATGAGAAAATAATTTAAATTTGTTCCTCAGCTTCGGGTTCCAGCTATTTATATCAAATCGGATGCAAACCAAAAAAGTTTACCGTAGAACACCTTTAAAAAGTTGGTGCACCGAGAAAACATAATGTTGGCGGTGATTGATACAAGTTTGCATCAAATATTATACAAATTACGAGCCATGCTTTTAACATTACAAACAGATTTGGGGACAATATATGGTAAGCGTATAAATTGCGAGATCCTCCGAAGAAAAATAGTGCTTTTTCATATTAATCGGGAATTTGTATTAAGTCAACGATAACCTACCATATGGAATACATACTATTAATACAGGCTGTCACGGGACGAGCTTATGTTAGCGTTCTTCAGACTTAACACATCAAATTTAAACATACACCCACAGCCAAATATTCACTTTACTGTATAAATAGATTTATAGATTCGGCGAAGAATTTGACATTTCATCATCTACGATAAAGATACAGGGTATTCTATTTAAAATTACACGGATATTATTAATACGTTTCATCGATAGATACGGATACCCTGTATAATGCTTGCATAAATATGAAAACACTGTTCAATAGCCTATATTTATACTACTTACTAATTCGTAGCAATCATTAATCACTTTTCACGGCGAGGAAATAAGCGATAAAGTACTTGAGCGATTTTACCAAAATATTCATAACAATCAAGTTTGCTTCAAAATGGCGATGTTTAAATAATGGATATTACGCCGAATTCATTGTTGAATTCAAGAGTTTTATAAGAATTGGGGTAATCCATTTAAGAATATTAAGTGTACATTGCTTATGGTGAAATTGGAAATTGGAAAAGACGTACGTATATTTTCCAAAAGTTTTTCCCCTCGAACGAAGTAAGTTTGCAAATTTACAAATTTAAAGGGCTAACATAAGTTCATCCTATGACAGTGAGTAATAAGTTTACTAAGAAATATCATTGAGGTAACCTAATAACCAGAAGTTCATATCTGGTGACCTAGAAGGCCCATAACTGTTAGGAAAACGCTTACTAATTAACACGACTGCCAAATGAGTTGCGTAATAGTGTCTTCTCCTAACATAACAACAATGTTTTTAATGTTATGCAGCGCATATAATACACTGGCTAAAATATTGCTACCAGTTTTCGTTCATCCTGGTTCCATTTCTTCATATGAACAAAGTTTGACGTAGAACCAGCTTCTAAACAGCCGCATTTGGATTGTTCTTTGGCCATATCCTGCAATAGTGCATGTTAATACTTCATTTCAATTTATAATGTGCCCCACTTATTCTAAAAAATTTGTCTATCCATTCTGTATTTGCGTTAACAATTTCAAATTGAAAGTAACAGGTTTCATCGTGGGCCTTTCATCATCATGGCCGGATCGTTTCAGGGTTTAAATACGCGATAATAACGAAACTTTCATAAAATCGAAAACTTTAAGGAGATCAGGTGCTTTTACGGATATCGATATGGGGAGTGATTGAGTTTCGTTCTTGGATTTTGGACAATGTTATTATTTATTTATTAAGATTGAATTTTCTCTTTGTCACACGCAACTCCAACATTATTATATTATACAATATCTACCTCAATGCGTATATATTTCAGACTATAATTTCTTGATATGATAAGAAGCATAACGGTCTAATAGATACATCCTTTTGCCCCACCGCGTCACTATAATACAATCTTTTATCTTTGCTAATATCATAAAAGTTCTAAACAAGTTTCGCAAACTTGTTAATATATATCTAGAAAACGAAATTAAAAGCTCGCGTCTTTTCTAAGTGACATTTTTTCCAAGGGAGGTTTTTCTTATAAGCATCGAAGTTTATAGGTCCATCGGAGGATAAAAAACTTCAGAGTTGCTGAAGGAAAAACATTTTACGCGGAAGGAAAATTCGATAAGCTTTAGCGTCTTGATATTTATTTAGTACGTCTTTTACCCTCGTGAACCAGCTGTCTCGTGCATTCGTTTAATGTGCGATTCGTATAAAATGTTTTCCGAATATATTTGGGAAGCGCCTACGAAGTTATACTCACAATATATACAAAAATAATAAATTTTCTCGCAACTAACTTACGGCTTAAACATTAAATAAAGTTGTAATATTAGCGATAAAATCATATTCGGACATTTTAAAATTAGTTAGTTGCGGTACTCTAAAGTAGATACAAATAAATGGAGCTCAGAGTAATTATAATAATTAATCTCATCTATATATTTGCCAATGTGTATTCCGCATCCAAACAAAGCAGGAGAAGTAATTGGAGGGACTGAATTTGCATATTTTGGTGAACAAGGGATACGTATTGTAGGAAAATTGATTAAATGTTTGCCCTACCTTGCGTTTAATAATGTCTAACTTAGGAAGACTCGATCTCCTTACCCAGTTTGCAAGTTCGTAAGTGAGATCTACGTGTAACTTTGGAAGTGTCACCAATGTTAAATGGGTTGGTTAAATGAAAATCTATATTTGTTTTTAATAAGCATGTCCACGAAGAAAATAAATAAATTTTATCTAAAACTTCTTTGATCTTTAATAACTGTTTATTTTTATAAATATCAATAAGAGAATAAAAAGAGACGAATGTTTTCTTCAGTGAAGCCTATATTTTTATAGACTTCGCTTTAAAGTAACTACGGTAACGGAACAAAGTAATTGCAAATCGAGGGAGCTTTTGTTGTTGTTGTACCTTTGTATTTTGTAGTTACGTTGATATATGTAAATAACTATATAAAAAAATTTTAGATAAAAATTATTCCTTTTTTGTGAACAATATTAAAGAAAGAAGGACGTCGATTGCATATTCTATGATTTACCGTATCAATTTTTTCCGTTAAATAAATTATTTTTTGAGTTATTCAGTCGTCTCAAAATAAATGTGATATATAAAACGACATATTATAAAAGATTTTGTTGTGGAATTATGAAATTACGTTATTATTAGTCGTGATTGGAAAATAACAAAGAGGAGGATGGTCCTGGCGGTTATCGATTTTATCAATTCGAATTAAACGTTTAATTAAACGTTTCGACGTATTTGATTGTCTCTTATATATATATATATATATATAAAAATATGCTAAAAAATAAATAAAATCGCAACATGCTAAAGATACTAAAGGATTACATTATAGAATGGTCCTTCTTTATATAACATTCTATTTCCGTAAATATTATTGCCTTTTCATTTTTAACTTTTTCTAAAAAAAGATTTTGGCGAAGAATATGGGAAAAGAGTAATATTTTTTTTAGTTGGCAAACCTTTACAAGCCAAGTACAAGTATTTCTATCGCACTGTCACTTGAAATAAAATTTACGTGGAAGTGTCACAAAGTTCCTTTGATATGTAAACGATGCGCTACTTCTGTGGCGGTATAGATCGGGAAGATGTAGGCAATAGTTGTTTAGATGCTCTTTGCAGTAATGCAAGTTTGTTCGCGGTGGCATTGCTTTATTTACTTTGCAGCGACCGGAAACGAACTTTTCTATTTCAAAAGAACACCTTACGTATCACAACTTCATTGGCAGGGTACGAATAGTTTATGGACCGCTTCGTTCAAACGCAAGCGCAAAATCCGCTATATCTTTTATTAGAATCGATAGAAATACTTACGAATTGTGCATCAACACACCATCATGTGTTTTTATATATCTCGTAGCAGTAGTTACATTATTATTATTATTATTATCGCTATTAATATTATTATATTTAGCGGTAATTAGATCATTTATTATAATCTTTCTTCAACAGCATTGAAATAATCTTCACTTAGTATTCATATATTTAGCTAAGGAACAATACGATGTCGTGCAATGATGCTCTTTTTTATCTCTTTTTTTTATTGTTTTGATCTGCCATATGTTGTGTATTATTTAGATTTATCCTTGATCAACCATGTGTCACAGAGTATTTTTGAGATATACTTCCTTTATCTCGTCTTAATCACGGCCATTTCAGGAAGTTTTGCTCAAGAATATTCTTGTTAGCAAAAAATTATTATCTATTCAGTAATAATTAAAAGAATTAATTTTCCTTCTGGTTGGTGGGCGATAAAGAGGTTGTCCTGCTGTACGAACCATTTGGGGAACCCGCTGGCTGGTTTCTACGTATCTTTGGACATCCCTTTCGTGGACTCCAGAGGAATCGAAGTTTGAAGGTGTTTTCTAATCTGTCGATTTCTGACAAAGTAGAGGACATCGACGATCATTTTTACCGTTATGTTTTGTAAGATATCGTGCCGTTGGAGGCGCTAGGATCGGATCGAGACATTGTCTGTATATCAATAATTTCGTTTCAGCTGTTAGAGGATTGCTTTTACAAAGCAAAGGTAGCACCCCTCTTCTTGCGTTGTTGTATTTCTTCTTAAACACTTGGTATGAAGAACTATTATTCTTGCACTAATTATAACAACTGGTTTTTTTAAAAGTTAATAATGCTCTTGTGTATATTTTTCAAAATTTGTTTTTTTTTGTGCTTCGATTGCACAAATGATCTTTCAGTTCTAAGGCGTAGAAATCCGAAAACGTCAGGCAAAAAGCAAAGGCATCCTTTGTTGATTAAGTACATTCAAATCGATGGTACTTCTCTCGGATTTAACGGCCCATAACTTACAATGCAAATTGTGAACGCAGAATTTTAAAAATAAATTGGAAAGATGCAAATTCGACGTCTTTTAACAAGATTTTTTTAGCTTGGATTTTCTTAGAATAAGCGAGAAAGTTTGCAGATTTGTTGGAACGTAAATAAAGGAATTATTGGAGTAAAAAGGTATGGCACGGGGAAAAGGCGAGATAAGCTTGGACGGTTTCCTATTTATTTAATGTACCTTTTATCCTTCCGAAGAAGATGTTTTTGTAACCGTACATATGTGAATGTACACGTTTCTAAAATATTTCTTAAGGCTAATTTGCGTTGATATTTTTATCAATAAGGATTTTCTCTTAACAATTGCATGGATATCGGCGGCTTATAGAAAAATGGCAAGATTGAGAATTTTTAAATTAATTATTTTTATTATTTAATTATATTATTTATTATATTAATTATATTAATTATTATTATTATTTTTATTATTTAATTTAAATTAAAATTAAAGAAATTTTTAAATTTCAATGTTGTTATAATAATATTTCAAGTAAACTAAGCTATGGCGAGATTTTGATTGTGCAGAATACATTAGAATATTAAAAAAACATGAGGTATCCTGGGTAATATATGATAAATACCTGCCTTAAGGAGGCCAACGCAATTGTTTTACATTTAATAAATTTGTTTCTCGATATAATCTTCTTGTAGCTTTATACATTTAGTTTAGCAATGCTTCAACTTTTTTAACCCCTTCCAGCAAGACTTCACTTGACGGGAAATGCCTTCCGTCAAGACATTTCTTTAAGAAAGAAGTCATTGAAAGCCAAATTTGGGGAATATGGTGGATGGGACATCAATACGTGCCGTAGCTGATGGGACGTTATTGTGATAGGAGAGAATTTTTTTGTTCACCAGGTCGGGTCTTTTTCTCTTTAGTTCGGCGTTAAATCCATCTAACACAGGAACAACATAGTGCTGCCCTTCACTTCTCCAAATAATGTCTTGAATTTCGGTTGGTAGAGCCGTTCTCGGAATTTTTTGTGTACTTTCGCCGAAAAAAAACAATTCTCTGAACTAACCTTTGGTCTCTGGCATGCTCTGGCATGAAGTGCGCTATTTATGTATTATCCGCAATCACAACATAATTCCGAAGAAAATCACTTGTGTTGCACTTAAATTGTTTTGAAGTTATCGCGTGATTCCGTTTTTGATTAATCGTTAGAAGACGCGGCATCCGTTTCGCCAGCTTTGTCCTACTTTAACCTCCAACC
Organism: Oryctes rhinoceros; assembly: GCA_020654165.1. Taxonomy (NCBI): domain Eukaryota; kingdom Metazoa; phylum Arthropoda; class Insecta; order Coleoptera; family Scarabaeidae; genus Oryctes; species Oryctes rhinoceros. The sequence continues at coordinate 14,581,936 of JAIOKQ010000230.1, read as the reverse complement.
AAGTTAAAAAGTTCGATGGCATCTCTTCCTTTTTATTTACAAGGAAAATGAAATTACTAAAACTAATTGCGAAATAAGTCTATTTTCATTTAATTTTCAAAGTAACATTGCATCTACACCAAAACCAATATACCTAAGTGATTCGTTAAAACAAGGAGACTATCAAAACATAAAAGTATTATTTCATTTTCTAGGTTAAACGATAATGGGATTAACTGAAACTTTCAATTCCATTTACTTATTGCGTTCACTGTATTAGCCGTTATTCTGTTGCATCCCGCGAATTTTCTAGTAATTTGATCAATTTGATGAAACGATCGTCATGATATTTCATCATCCTAGAACAGCGACTTTTCATCATCTTTATAATTTGTAGGTGAAAATTTTTTTTTTAGACATTATCCTGTGTATATCTTGTAATTGCCTGTACGCAATTCACTGTATGGATGACTAGCAATAATTAAAAGTTGATCTATATCTGGTAGAGAAACTAAATTATATTTTACTCCTGGTGTTTGGCCCGTCTCTGCCGATGTAATATAATTTTTGTTAGAGCAACGACATATTTTGCTGAATTAAATGAAAACGTTGTAATATTTAGTATAAACTATCCTTGAAAATATAAGGATTTGCTGTCCTAAAACTTTTCTCTGTGCTCTCAAGTTAGTATAATTTTGTATGACCTTTTTTACGACCTAGCGAGATATGTAAAAAGCTCATAATCTTAGGTCACCCTTTTAAAGTATAAACGGAGTAAGGTAAGGTGTTCTATGACATTGTAAATATTTTGAGAAACACCATCGATCTTCTCATAACCGAAGATAATTAAAATTAGCTTGATAAAGAAGGTAACCAAAATCTCGATGAACATTAATTTTTCTTCCGGAAAGTTGGTGCTTCATAGCATTGCACTGCGAATATTTGTTGTAACTGACTTAATCAAAAATTTGACTTTATCGGTAAATGTGGAACGATTTACCGAATGGAGTTCCATGTAGTCACCGGTCATGACAAGTACTCGATTTCAACGTCTTGAAGCCATGTATTATGAGTACATTAGCCCCGAAAGAATTCATTCAGATAGCCGGTAGCCATCATACCTTACATAATTAGTCCACGATTAATGCCACGATCTTTTCCTTTTATTTAAGACGTATTAATTCCAAAAGAAGCGAAAATTTGCATCATTTACAAGAATGTTAGTTACAAATTTTTGTTATTTATTATTGTATGTATACGTACAAGACACGCATTGTATATTTTTTTCCGCGTACCTAATGGAAATTGAATAATCCGTTATTGCATCGTATTCATATTTCACGTTCTTCCCGTCACCTTTCTTGCTTCTGCGTTATTAAATTCCGGAGATGCATGCGTTCCGAGTTTGATCTCTTTGAGGAACATACTTGACGTTCAACCTGAGAAGTAAATGATACACATAAAAAATATCGTAAGCGTATTTCGGAAGCGTCGCACAATTTCAATTAATTTTATTTTGTAAGTAAGCGCGGAGTGTCCCAGCACCAGCCTGTACAACATCATAAAACGCCGACAGCCCGGACGATTTTGTTTTGGTCTTGTCATCGTACGTACTCATTATGGGAGTTTATAAAGCGTGAATTGCCTCCAATTTGACGGATTAATTAAAAGGAGAGTCGAGACTGATTCATCTGCGTCCGGCGTCATTCTTGTAGCTTTGTTTCACGTATGTACAATGCTAGTAGATAAACATTTACACAACACCTACGATGTATAATAACGCTAATAATAATTGAAATCCCATCAGCTAAAACCGTTGGTTTGATTATGTTACATGTCTCTGCAATTAAACTACTTGCATATTTCGCTTTAACTAACCTGCGGTTTGTAGAAGTAAGTAAATACACTCCGCCAAAAAAGTATCGCATGATTTAGTTTTGAATCGTAAAAGTATCGCATAATCTTTGTTTGTAGCATAAAGTTGTAAATATACTTTAATGCGCTCTAAGATATAATTTCTATGATTGTTTAAATAAAATACAGGCCAAATAAAAACAAGAACTTATACTTGAGATTTTTATTAAAACAAGAAATTATAATTTTGGAAAGAAAAATGTCATAACAGTAGCTTTTAATACCGAGTATTGCCACTTCTGGCTCTTATGACCGCTCGCATACGGTTTGGCAGAGATTCGATTAACCTCCGTATATAAGCCTGATCCAAATTCTCCCACTCGTCACGGAGAGCATTTTCTAGTCCATGCAGGTCCGCTGGGGCAACATTTTGGGTTCATGTCCAGACTTACCGCAGGCCAATCTAAAACTGGAATACCAACATCGTTAAGGTATTCCTGGACGATTATTGCAACATGCGGTCGTGCATTATCGTGCATTAACATGAATTCGTTTCCTATAATTGGCGCATATGGTACTACATGTTCTTCTAAAATGTCCGTTATATACCTGTGGGCAGCCAGTGTACCTCTGTCTACTGGTACTAACTCTGTACGACCTGTTAAACAGATGCCTCCCCAAACCATAATAGAGCCACCAGCGAAATTAGGTCTAGGTCTGATATTACACTGCGAATAGCGCTCACCGTCTCGTCTGTACACTGAGATACGCCTATCTGAGGTGTAAAGCCCAAATCTTGACTCATCTGTGAAGAGTATATTGGCCCAGTCATTAATGTTCCAATTTACATGTTCTCTGGCAAACCTTAAGCGAGCCACTCGGTGGTTCCTAGTGTGACGAGGGGCTGTTACAGCTACTCTAGCTCTTAATCCACTCTGTCGTAACCTATTCCGAATAGTTTGAGTACTCACACGAGTATTTCCGACTCTAGCCAAGTCGTTCTGCAATTGTCTCGCAGTTACATGTCTTCGACGTAATGCTTGTAGTAGTAAATAGCGGTCATCTTGGCGAGTAGAACATCTTGGACGACCTGGTACAGGTCTTCTACTGTAATTGCCTGTTTCCCTATATCTGGCTACGGTTCTAGAAACACTTGACTGATTGATGTTCATCAAATTAGCAACGTATGCTTGAGATCGTCCATCTTCGATTAAAGCAACTATAGCGGCCACTTGTTCTGAAGTTAAATTGCTCATTTTAGTTTTAAAAGCGTTGGTACAGAACTCTGACTTCGCACTTTAAAATTTGTCCGTATAGGAAGACTTTCAATAAACAACTGAGCAAACCTTACACGTATGCATTTTTCTAAAATGTGTTCTTTTAGAAAAAAAAAGTAAAAAAGCTATGTTCCATGATTTTGTTAGTGTTTTTATAGTTCACATACACGAGGCCAACTTTTTGTGAACGTATAAAAATATCTTGGTTTATAAATGCCCTTTTTTAGTTTATGCGATACTTTTTTGGCGAAGTGTATTATATTACTTCCATTGCAGGTTGCGACATCATCGCACGCTTTACACTGTTAACCCAACAGACTTTGGTAAGGTGTACAGAATATCTGTCTAATCATATATCGAAGAGTAAAGAAGGATACAAGATTTCTGGGGAGCGTGTAACAGAAGGCGCGTTTTAATAAAAGCAAATAATTCTAACCTGCTTCATCATCACTTTATCTGTTACAATGAAGTAACTTTTTTAAATGCTCGATGTGGTTCTATGCTTCACAATTGTGGGTATTAGTCAAAGTGTTAGTACACGTTACCTTTATGCATTTAATTTGATAATTATGAGCTAAGAATACAAGTTCAATACTATTGTTGCAATTAAAAATATTCTTAGTTAAAAATTAGTTGCTGAAAACTGCGGAGTAATAAAACATTAAATTATTTCAAGGAGCGTGTCCTTTCTTAGGAAAGTACTATTCGATGCTTGGAATACTGGTAAGACTTTGAGTCTCCATCATCATGAAGATGGTATTATAAATACCTATGTTAAGAAAGTTTTTGCGTTTAATAGATTCATTTCCCGACGTAGCTCTTTACAATTAGTCCAGCAATCTTCCACTGGCAAAGTTGCGCGATCGCTAAGATGGGGTACATCAAACTTATCTTTCACTTAACTGAACTAAGATGCAAAGAACTCCGGTATTCACCGTACGTGTGATCTCAGCTCACGCCAAGCACACTGCGTGAAGTGTGGGAACTGGAGAAGTTGCGCACCAGCAAAAAACGTGACTGATTAGTCTTACTAGATACACAGAGATGGTTCCTGAGTCAATCTTATCTTAGCTAAATAAGGATTAATCCACTTCAACAAAATGGAATTTAAAACACTTTTAACGTTAGCCATAATGCGAAGGATTGAAAGCCTTCATGAAGATAAGTCCTCGTAGGCGGTAATACGAATTTGGATGCCTGGGATCCGTAGTCTACTTATTAACGTCACGTCAGTAAAGCTTATCTTTCGCGTAATATTTCATAACTTCTGGAATTCTATTAAATAGGCCACAGTAGGAATACTTATTATTCTATCTCTTATGCGTTTCCCTGCCGATACAATTACGGATAAAAATTCAATTAAAACCGGGAACAACTACTTCCACGGCGATGAACGATTTTAACTACGATAAAAGCACTTATAACGGAGCTGTTTTGCATTGCGTCACCGTAACATCGAATAGATTAATTTTTGTTAATTCGAATGGGATACGTATATTGTCTTGCATTTTGTTGTGTTGTGTGTACTATTCGCCAATTACAAGGTTCGGTAGTTACTACGGATTATGCAGATTACTAGGAGTCAGGTTAGATTGTGTATGTGCAATGGTTAAATCCTAGCGATTGAATTAATTCAATTACTTTTCAGCAGGTTACGTAGACGCTCGGTCGCCTGGTCTATTCTATTAATGTTTATGTACGTCGGGAATCATATGTATCATGTGGATATACATTTAAAATTGTTGATAAAATTCTAATTCTTGAACTAAAGACGTCTAATAACATACTTAAAATACGAAATAAGATACTTTCATCTCGAAAAATCAGCAGTTTTAAATGACGAGGAAATTGTTAAATTTATGGCGGAAGCCTTAGATTTCTTTACGTTCCTTGTAAGAGGTACCTCAAATTGCTTTTATGTTGCTTTTTTAAATTTTTCCAATATTGTGTCTTACTATAGGCTGTATTAATAGTGGACATTTCTGCTGCATGTCAACGTAAAAAACTCTGCAAAATGTCCAGGAAAGATGTTGAATTTAAAACTAATTTAATTATTATTACATTTCCACAAACAAAGACCGCTAACAGCCGTGCCTTTGCAATTATTAACCCAGAATTGATCGTGTTAATTCTACAATACGTAAACTTAAGACCAGAGAACGTCGTATTTCTTCACCTGTTGGTCTAAATACAATTAATAAGGTTTCAGTGCGAATAGATGGGTCTTTTCATCTAGATATCCCAAGCAACTATACAGGCCATTGCTTCCGAAGGAGTTCAGCGGCATTGTTGGCAAATTAAGGATGTAATTGGCATTGTTAGCATACTAAGAAGTTATATTATATTTAGTTTATTAACTTTGTTTTTATTTTCGTTACCGTCAGAAATTTTTTAAATTATGAAGAATTTTGAAATAAGTCTTTTATTATCGAAAGCTTGTTTATGTCCTTCTTATTTTGTTTTCTAATTCCAATTTAATACCCATCAAAAATGTTTTTCGTTTCGTTGAACGTGTTACGTCGACATCTTTTCAATTAATGCGTGTTCGCCAGCACTAGCTGCTACAATTCATTATCAATATTTACAGTGCTTTTCTCAAGAAAGAAAAACTTTTGGAACGATAGGCGGTGAAACTAACGGGCCGACTTCGGACCGGATTGGTAAATGTGATAGGCTGGGTCGGATCGAGCTGGCAAACGTAGCGAGGGGTCCGGCATAATTCTCAAAATGCGCACTTCCAGTTCTAATATGTAAAGGGGATCTCCACTAAGCTTGGCAAGGCTATGACAAGCCGTAATTATATTATTTTTATTCCCAGCTTACGCCGAGTACGCTGGACGAACGGTGCGAGTTGGAGAGGTCGTACAACCGTGGAAATATGAAGAACAAGCCATATCTGTACCCTTCTGTCGAAGTTCGCCGTTCGTACCGACGGTACGTGCCATCCGCCACAATCGCGTTCACAGCTCACGCCGGGCACGCTGGGCGAACTGCTAAACTTTATTTGTTATGAACCCGAAGAGAAAATGGACCTGTTATAAAAAACGAAGAGAGCTCATTTCCTCGTTTTAACTCTAACATCTTTATTTGGCTTTGCATAGAAAAGTTTGGCTTCGTTTCTTTCTGGTCATTGATTTTTTCGCTTCTTATCGGCTCCGTATTAGATATTGAGACTGCCAGAAGGAGTTTTTCAACCATATATAACGTGTTGGCAACAGTTTTCGATAGTTTAATTGATGAACTGGTAAACAATTCGAATATTATTCATTAATAAATAATACAAAAATGTCGTTTACTAACAAATGAGATGTGGTAAGTAGCGTAGTGTTAAGTAACAATCGTATTATTTTCCTAAATCTTGATAGAAGTATCCAGCAGTTCTTAAGGATGGGATAATTACGATCTAGTGTAGTAGAAAAATACCATCAAGGCTTTTTTACATGGTATTGTAGATGCAGCTGCATAGCTAAGTAATGGTGTCTAATGAATAGCTGCGTGACCATCTGGTAGCTACCTGTTACTCGCCTGTCTCACGACAAACGGTCCTATCTGGTACCTAGTTATAACGTGAAACCATAGCGCAATAAAAACTACGTGGAATTTATCGATTCGAAGTGCAGAAAACGCTATTTGAACCGCGTCTTTCTGTAACATCATCTATCCTCATCTATCACACGACGCCACCGAAGAAGTTGAAATTGTAGCGCGCCTCACTAGCTGTATTCATAAATTAAATCGCTAACCGCAGAATTCGCCGGTTCTTACTTATATCGGGAATTAACCGAAAGTTACTCGTACAACCGAGCAAAATTGCGAACTTCGAGAGTTTCGCGAATGTCACGGTAACGAAATTAAAATTTGACGGGCGTAAACGTAAACAATTAATTCCATTCTAACATATTGCACTGTATGTAAATTAAATTAAGAGCGACCTAGCTTTGTACGTAATTAATAAAGAATGTAAAAAAAAAGAGAAACTGTAATTATATTTGTTATATTTTAAATATTGAACGACGCTGGTGTTCAATGCCGAACACATTGTATGTTTTGAAAGCGTCTTAATAGCACGTCTATTTAGGCAAAAATCATGTATATACCGGTTGTTTTAAAGCAAGTAGACATATCTACATTTAGGCAACTAAGCACCGTATTATACAGGGTTACCTGTAAATAGCACTTAAGTTACCGAAATCTGAAGACTACCTATCAATGTGTTACTGAAAATTTAAAAAGAAATTTATTTGTAACATATACATTTTGTTCAAATTTTAGGGCCCAAAATGCAGGTAAAGCCGGTCCATATCTTTGTTTCTCCTATATTATACAAATACCGCTGATGAATCAAAATTAATCCAGATGCAAATAAAAAGCGATAAAGCATTGTAGATGCAATGAATAGTGAATAGTCTATTGAAATGCATTAGTCTGTCGTACAGCTGATGTCGAAGTGTTTATGTGTTTACATTGAATATGCCGATAACCATATGATTTGCGTTCTTAATGTTTAAAGTTAATGCATCCGAAATGTCGGGTTTTGAGTTATTTGTAGTTATACATTCTTTTTCTTTTTATGAAATTTGTGGTGGTCCTAACAAGGACCGATCTAGGCGAAACAGGACAAAATAATTTATTAATGTAAAAAACGTTCGAAATGTCCACCGTGAGCTCTAATACAGGCATCAATTCGGCGACGAAAGTTATTATGCACACGAGTAAAATTTACCATGTCTTCGCGAATGCGTTGAGCTGCAACATAAATGCGATTTCGCAGATCTTCGACATTTTCAATATCAGGGCGACGATCATATACCAAGCTTTTCATGTATCCCCACAGAAAAAAGTCTAATGGATTTAAATCGGGACTACGAGGTGGCCATGGAGTACGACTTCCACGTCCAATCCATTGTGGAAATCTTTGGTTCAAAAATGCTTGAATTACTCGACTACTATGCGCGGGTGCTCCGTCATGCATAAACCACAATTGTTGCCGTATCGCTAGTGGTATCTCATCCAAATACTCGGGTAATTCATCTCGGAGGAACTGTAAATAGGATACTGTATTTAATCGTTGTGGGAGCACATGTGGTCCAAGTAGGTAATCGCCTACTAAACCCGCCCAAACATTGACAGATATCCTAACTTGCGAGGCGCCTTGGTGTATCTCGTGTGGGTTTTCGTCTGCCCAGTGGTGAATATTATGGTAATTCAAAATACCATCTCTTGTAAACGTGGATTCGTCGGTAAAGAGAATTACTGACGCAAGACGTGGTTGACGAACTTCGGTGCGTTGAAACCACTCGCAGAAGGCAAGACGGCGAGGATAATCTAATTCCGTTAATCTTTGCACGCGCTGGATGTGATACGGATGAAGTAGATTATTTTTCAAAATTCGATGCACCGTCGTTTGGGACCCATTTACTTGCTGGGCTAAAGTTGTAGTACTTATGCCTGCTTCCGCCTCAACGATGTTTAAAATATGCTCTTCTGCTTGCTGAACTCTACGTGATATATGACGGCCACGACCTTCGAAACGTGGAATTACTGATCCTGTTTCTCGAAGTCGATACACGGTTCTCACGATTGTCTCGGATGATGGATGCCGCCGATTGGGAAACCGTTCCGCGTACAAATTTTCTGCCGCAAGACTATTTTGTCCTGTTTCGCCATAAATCAAAATCATATCGGTGTATTCGATATTCGTATAGGATGCCATTGCAATTGCGTGTAATGACGGTGAATGCTATGTGCATACTAAATGGATATCCGAACGCTGCTTCAGCGACTGCCGGTGATTCCCATATGTTAACTAAGACAGAGTCGGACTCGAATAAAGAAAAATCATTTTCTCGTTACTACGTGCACATAGAACCATAATATTTTGTATTTAGGCATTACTCATGCGTTTCTTTCACCCATTTTTTTTTTTCGTCTATATCCGAATAAGACTGTAGATATCTAGAAATCGATTATTAATTGATGCGAGAAAGACGTAGTTAATATTGGTTTATTTCCAAAAACGTAGCAAATTATATGATCTTCTATTTCAAGTAGCACAGTAGTTCCTTGATTCGCTACATATTAATCATCCTGTATATAAAATATTGGAATATATAATATATATATATAATAACAATTTCCAAATTGGCGAATTTTCACGATAATATTTTTATATTTGACAACAAGCTTAGCAAGTATTTATTTCGTAAAATCTGTGGAACTAACCAATTAATCGATTCCGTTTTCTTTTTCAGGTATTATGTCGACTTTAACACTCGGGATTCGCTGCGGAGTAGCTTTTCGGATTGTTTGATTGCGTTTTTGTGTCCGATCAACCCTTTTCAAACGCAGCGAAGGACGAATGGGCCGGTAGAAGAGGGATCGGTGTAGGCACCTATACGATCTAACGTACTTGCTACGACGGCCTACGATTGGTGGAAAAACATTCATTTGTGTTAAGGGAAATCGATTGCTTCTCTATTAACATTCCAAATCCCGATACCGACATTTCGAGCATCTCCACTGAATGTACTAATAGAAACGTTACGACGCGGCCCAATAGTAATCGATGAATTTCAAGGAGTGCGTATCGTTGAATGTACTGCACTAAGAAGAATACGGAAATGGAGGAAAAGAAGCAGTACACGGCGTTGACTATCGACAGGGCGGCGTTCTTATTGCTTCGCGTAAAGAAAGCCTTCAAAAGGAAAAAGCTGCAAAAGAAGGAACGCGAGAGGAAGTAAGCGGCTTATGTGTAGTTTCATTCCTGTGTCAGTAGGCTTGGAATGTTGCACAAACACAGATGTTGCCATACCGACACTCACTGTTTATCCTCTAAACTAGCTATCTCAGCTAAAGGTTTGTGTTGTTGCTCGCTCAGTAGGGATCAACTTCGTTATGTTTTGTTCAAGCATGCTTTTGTTTCATTCCTCCATTTGTTCATGTATGACACATTTCTATTTTACGTACGCGTACTGCGAAAATATATTTAGATATAAATTGCGCGAGAGGCTTGGGGAGTACTGCATACGCTGGGTTTTTGCCCCAACTTGGGAAATTGTATCAAGTGGTGCAAATTGTTTATACGTATATTTAGATTATTTTGGCGTGCTCAATATAGACTGCAGATGTTATTAAAAAAAAATTGTTAACGCTATCTCAGCGCCTCCACCAAAAATGTATATTGAGCGGATAAAATGCAATAGAAAGATGTACTTGTTTTTACAGGAGTTAATAAGTAAAAGAAATAACGGCTGAAACATTGCGTATCTTATAAATAAAATGTTTTTCATATTGTCTTAATGCAAGGCCTAACAGAAAAGGAAAAATTGGAAAAAACAAACTTAAAATCTGCTTCTGTTTTTACTTTATTGGACAAAAAAAAAACAAAGGAAGAATTTTACTTCATTATACGTTCGTTTATGAACAACGTTGGACAATATTTTGACGTTGCACATATTAATTTTCGCAAGCTAACATTCCTCGGTTTTAATATGTTGGTAATTTCGTCGATTTTTCGGTAACGTGGGTGGTATATTCAGTATGAAAGGGTTCCGATAATAAACTCTGAATTTAGAACAGATCAATCTGGCACGTACGACATCGCAAAATTAACAGCGACGTGTTTACACATAGGGAGAATTTTAATTCAGTAAAAATTGTTGGTTCAAACTTTTAATTAAACCACGTTAATTATAGGCATTAATTAGCTGCTAGTTATTCTCTAGTTTACTAGTTAAAGGTAAAAAAAAATACGGAGAAAATTCTTTGTATATTATCACATTTGAAGGGATTACACCCACTATTGATATACGATACTGCAGGATAGAAGTGAAGCAGTTTACGTAAGCGTAATTTTGGAAAGTACGCAAAAATTTCGTTATTGGCGAGGGCGCTTCCGCGTGGGAAATCAGTCAACTGCTTTAATTGCTGTCGGTAAATTTCGACGAATTGAATTGAAAAAAAAAGAGCTGAACACCTAGGATGGAAAAAATCTCATGCGATAAATTTCATTTGCCACTTCCCAGCAATATTGGTCAATTTATCATGGAATACACTCGGCGGAAGCGTTGTCGTTTAAAGGATTTCTTAAAATTACCGCCGTATTGGCACTTTAGTTCTATTTATGGGTAACATTAGTTAAGTCAATTGATGAGTTACACAACTACTGCTATGAAAAGCAATTGAGAGAAAAAAAAGAAAGAAAAACAGAAAATCTGCAGGATGCGTAGCTAACTTATTATACTATTGCTGTATTACAAATTTCAATATTTTTGATAATTGCTTAATACAATCGATAGTTAAATTGAAATGTATTGAATAACACAGGCTAAACAGGAAGATAAACTAGGGAAAAAATCAAAGGAAGAGGCCTCCAACGTTGTCTCACACTTTGCAATTATAAGCAATTGTACATCAGAACCTCAAACGAAGATGCAGATTTACGTTTGTAAGTAATAGTGATTAGACCGCTCTAATTAGACTCTTTCCAAATAGATGAATGAAATACATTAGTAAATAAATACACAAACCAATAAGACTAGCGGCGGTTAGGAGCGTTTGGCGAAAGCTGTCGAAAACTTTCGGCTCGCCTCTCTTAATGTGTCTGTTTTGAGGAGGATAGATCCCATATCGTAGATGCTTTTCTAATAACTTTTCTTTCAATTTTTTGTAAATATTACGAAAATAATCATTTAAAATAGAAGAAAATTGCCAAGAAAGTTACTAATAGTGAAAACATCATTTTTAGGACATTTTAGGTGATTTCCTGTGAATGTCCCTTTGCAAATCTTATTGCTTATCGTTGAGATTACAGTATTTTTATTTCGAAGTATCGATGGATACAAAACCCATATTTTTAAAATAAACGGGTAACAAATAGCTAAACAACCGACAAAGGAAAACTTTTTCAATATATCGCAGGATTGTATAATGCCTAGCCTTAAAGAGAAAACCTTCAATTATCTTGTTTGTAAGTAGATGTTTAATTTATCAAGTCATGTGTGTTTACGTTCTTGCGGCCACGACGTGTATTTTACATGCAAGGCAACCTTTTACCCTTTCGGTTTCGCCCCCCATGTTACGAGATGCCCCGGTGGTATTCCAAGTTCGAATTTACTTAGTTAACTAAACTGTCTGTGGAATTCGAAAGCACTATGACGGTGCAATTCGTTGAAATCTCGATTTAGAAGATAAATTGGTTCTTGAAACTTTCAGCCTGTGACTTGGTACTATACACCTATGTACTATATTTAGAAGACGTATGTTTTATGTCCGTCAAATTTATGCGTTGCGGAAGTAGATTTAATGCATATCTGGCAATTTTATTACTTTAAGGAAAATACACTCCGCGATGCCGAATTATAAATTCGACGCTGACATTTAGATCGTTCGATTTTTCTCATCGCAAATGTATATGCGATATCTGCGACATCCGGGTTGATCTCTTGGCTTATTTTGAGCATATAAGTTCACATGAACGTAAATGCCCAAAACGATTTAATTGCAAAAACAAAAAAATATTTATTGCTAGCTTCTGTATGAATAAGTTGAATTAGGCAAATGTTAAGAAGCATGCAAGGTCTTGTTTATGATAAATTACATGTGGTTAGATGCCTTTATGAATAATAATATCATCCTAAATCATCGAGAAATTGTAAGAAAAGCATGGAAACTCTTTTTTTTTATTTTGACTTAGACATCAAGAAGAAAGGCAAAAGAGTTTCCTAATATATACGTACAAATCTTAAGATTTTACTTTTTTTCAATTTTTCAATCTTACAATTACATAAGAGCTTCGTATTATCGCATAGGTATGTCTCCTAGCTGCCCTAAAGATGCATTAGTAAATACAGCGTAACGTCTGGTCACGTGCTCTATTACATATATCCTCAATCATATCCTACTGTGTAGCATATAACTACAGCAATATACAAACGTATTGCATTCGAACGTTGCAGTTTAACAATTACAATGACTGAACATCTCGGCCACCTTGCAAGCTGTAGGTTTCAAAGGTTAACAATGTTCATCTTCGTTTTCGTTTGCCAAAATACAGACTCGATCGGACTGGTCTTTATCCGCTGCCTAAGTAAACTTAAGAAGGGGAAGGTTGTCATTCTTCACCACTAATCTTCACATTTCTGGATCTGGTTTTTCATTTCACACGTCTCTGTAATTTATTGGGGCATTGCCGGGACCACTTCTTTCGGAACTCTTGCGATGAGCGTTAAATATACTCCCACCTCGTTAACAATGAGACCGTGGGTTGTTATAATATATTTGGGTGTTGCTGTAAATGTGTCTCCGATAAGAAAATAAGTAATCTAAAAGATCGTTAGATTCGAGAAACAAAGGACGAGAGTTTAAACAAGCTTCAATCTGTGGTAATAATGATGATTTTTTTTGTAAGTCGCGACTAAGGTACCGATGATGCGTGTCAAATGTTTGTTTGTTTGCTTCTTTGGTATATTGCTTGTCTGGTCACGTGCATAATGTTGCAGTGGACAATTAAGTTAAAGTGTCTGAGCAAATTTTTATTGTCTATGTATTTCTAGAGAGAAGTTAAAGTTAAATGAAAATGGAACCAAAACAGATTATTTAGTTGTTTTCTCTGAATTACCGTTGATTGGGGATAAGCTTGTTTGTTACATTTTTAACATTATTGAACTTTCTTTTGGCGGCTTATAGTGTAACTGTTAACAACATTATATTCATTCTAAACTAAGTTAAGCGTATAAATTCAGATAGATATGATAATTAAATACCTACAGTAATGAGCGGCAACTGTTATTTATTCAAACAAAATGTTTTAACAAATTATTCATCTGTTCCTGAAAAGTTGTACATTAGGATGCCTTGCACGTTTTTCATCAATGTGTAATTTCCTCTGGCAATGTGCTTTTTGTTTGGTAATTTATCACGGGGCAGTAACCTTATCGCTTCGGATATCTTCATTCACAAACATCCTTCGTGCTAACTTAAATCCGATCCTGTTGTTATTATTGACGTTACAGGATTGATTAAATTATCAAAGACGTACTTTTTACACTAATTGTAGTGGTATAAATAAAAAAGACATTTGCTTATAAAAATCGGTTTATTGGGCAATTGGGCAAATTAAATTTGGAAGAGACTGCGTTTCTGTATTTATATCAGTATAGTGCTGTTTGTATGCATCCTGAAAGGTACAGGAGAGGTAATAGCGTAAGATTGTATGAAAGGAAGCATGGAAGCAGTTGGCTCAATCCTCCAAATATATTAATCATGGCAGGAGCTTGAAACAGTTTTAATTTATTGTGAGGACGCGACCAGAAGTTGTACTAGCGTAAAAACGATCTACAACCGGCATCTACGTGTTTTACCGACTCTCAGGGAAACCGGTAGGCAACACGAACCTCCTCTCATGAGGAGTCTGTTTAGTCGCTAAGCAGTTGTCTCGTCCCTTGGTCATCTTTAGTGATAATTAAAGTTCATCACTTTCCGTGCGTTTCACTAAATTAGATTAAATTAGCGAAGATTAGACAGGGTTGTGTTTTGTCGACTGTCGGGGTAACCAGTAGGCAACTATAAATAAAAAATTTTGAGGGATAAACAGATCATTTTGTTCCAAACTTTTAGCTTGATTCTGACCGGTCCAATCAGAATATTACAGAGGCCAGAAATCTGTAGTGCATGCCGAACCAGAAGTTCCTGGATTGCATCGGTACTTCGGTTAATCAAGTTTATTTTAAAAGATTGGTACCTTGGCTAACGATGCCCGCATCTTATCTTTATGTTTTTCTTTTTTTTTTTTATTATTCCTTTCACTATACGAATTTTATCTGGTTGTTAATTAAGCATGCATCTCTCAAGCTATCATGCAAAGAAAGGATTCACTTGTTGTTGATGGTAAAACAATGAGTGGTTGCTTCTTTTTCTTACCTAATAGCATTGTACCTAATGGCAACCTTTTATCCGTCTTGTGGCGAGTCTGGTTTATCGATAATTGTTCAGAAATCAAATTTTGAATTTCTATTACATAAAACCTATCAAATATACAACGTACGAGGTACCACTACATTATTAGAATAGATCTCGTAAAAAATTGAACCCTTCGTTAGACGGAAGCTATGTTACTAACGAATTTTTTATATGAACAAAATTGAACTCGTGAGTAATTACACCGCGCTTTCTGATTGCTATTAAGCGTGTTTCAGATTTTAAGGCTTCGGACTTCACGACGTTACGTAGATTTAAAAAGATTCAACGGGCTTACTTCCTATGGCCGGTTAATACTTTCCTTAGTTATTAATAGAGAGGACAAAGGTAGATGAAATTATTACTTTTTTGCAGCGACCCCACTTAATATTAATACTTAAGATAATACTTATATCAAGTATTATCTTCACACGAAATTCCATTGCATTCGAATAACGGAATAACGTATTCTTTGAAATTGTGTATGCTTCTAGCCTAGATAAATGTTCATGCAGTCTTCATACATTCGTTCCACTTTTCTAATTATAACTTCATTTTAACGAACGCTGCCGCTGTATTAACTCAATCAGAAGTTCTTGGGAGGTAACTTTTCATTTACCTTGGCATTTTCCGAAACTAATTCACTTGAAGCGTAGACTCCTAAGTTAATAGAAACTTTATACCATCAAGTGGAATTGTTAGTGTTACCTGAAGATCTGCTTGTGGTATTGCTAGGTATCTTGTTTTCTTCTTTAGCTTGTTAAGGTATCCGCGAGAACGTCGATGTGAATTTAATACGATACATGTTCTTATCATTTTTCCCGAAATATAAAATTACATAGCTCGGTAAGTTATTTTTAAACAGGATAAATAAATAAATAAATAAATAAATAATAAACAAAATAAACTGCTTATTTCAATAATGATAACAAGGACTGCGACGTAGTATAGTCATCATTCATGACTCATCATGATCACCGGATGATGATGAGGACAATTCGTGTCTTCGAAATGGTCGTCCCGGACTAATTATTGTATATTGCTATAGAATAAATTGAACTTGCGTAGTGCGGAGGTTACCGATACCGATCTACTTATTTCAAATAAGTTGAACAGAAAAGGAAATAGAATTAATAATAGCAGTAAGGACTGTGGGGTACTATAGCAAACAGCATTAAGGTATCGGCAAACTCTGCAACACGCAAAGCTGCAGTTTCGGGGATCTTCAGTATGATGCGGTTGTATGTTGCTTAATGGAGATCCATCGCCGATTGCCGGAATTCCCAGGTTAAATTGTCAGTGACTTCTAAGAATTTGTAGAGGCTAATGTTTCGCCTTTCTAGCACGATTTTGGCCAGTCTCAAATTGCCTCCAGCATACGTACTTGCCACGCCCAAGCCAAGCGTGGAGGAACCGTCGCATATTGGATCTATCCCACGAACAGCCCACGCAGTTTCGGACAGGTTTGTACTAGTAAGCACTGTATTCGTGGGTCACTTTTTTTTTCTCGAAAAATATTGTTTTAACTGAATTATGTACCCTGAATATGAAAGTAATGACCGCCAATAAGCTAGTTCGCAACACTAGAATTGAAGAAAAAAATTAAATTTAGTTTTTAATATATTTCGTTAAATCTAATCTAGGAATGTGCAAAATTTAAGCATTTATAAATACACACTGCCGGAAATTTACGCAGAATACGACTAGGCAACAGCATCTTCGCAACGGTCGTTTCCGTATATTTAATTTATGCAACATGCGGTTTTATAAGTGCCGCATTATTTCGAATTAACATTAATGAAGACGTGCATATGCTACTTCTACACAATAACGTTCCAGTTACAGAAACGCGAATGCTAATTAATTCGAAATGCATAGAGGCAGTAGCATTTCGCTTACACGGAAACCAGTTTCGTGTAATCATCTCTACTCATATGTTCCACTACATTTGAAAGCTAATTGAGCCTTTGGTATAAGAAATATGTTTTAGCACCAAGCATTAATTACATAATCGTTGCGCACACTCTGCAATTCGTCAAATCGCAGATTATTAAGCGTTAATAGGCACCAAATTATTATAAATTACCTCTACTTATATATTTATAGACTCATAAGTAGAGAGGACAAAAGCGAGTGAAATCATACCTGTTTTTCCAGCGACTAGACAGACTCGAGTTTTCTCGACTTTTGAGGAAACCAGTAGGCAACACGAATCCTTTCTTACGAATCGAATAGACACGAGTCTGTCTAGTCGCTGCAAAAGAAATATGATTTCACTCGCTTTTGTCCTATCTACTCATGGGATGGGATAATGGGATATTCGGATCGATGTGTTATGCGAATACGCAAATCCGTAAAAAACGTCTAGAAACGATAACCAACATATTAACTCCTATATCAAAAAACTTGCTATTTTGATTAGCTTTGAAAAGCTCTTAGAACTGCTGTAACAGCAATTGAGGACTTGGAAAAATAATTTAGCTTGTCATTCTGATCAGTTGCGTTCGTTTGTGATATGTTCCGTTGCATTTAAAAATATAGGTTTGGATGACATAATTGGCGATGGCAGTCAGTGAATATATAATCTTTTTAATTATTATTGTCGTTATAATAAACGGTCGAATTAACAATGCTACAGCTTCCATTTCGGATCGTTATGCCATTATATTGTACTTCTTAATTGGTACAATATTGTGTGAGTTGGATGTGTGGGAGAGTGCTGGTCGCGATAGGATTCCTGCGATTATTTAGCGCAACTACTCTTTAAAATTTCTTAGCGGATGCAGAAACGAGTATATTTTTCATGTGCTTAACGAAATTAGCAGTGACTAGATAGATTCCTGCTTTGTCGACTCTCGGAGACACCAGTAGGCAACTCGAATCCATTCTCATGAGAGGAATAAACGCGAGTCCCTCTAGTCTCTGCTAATATCGTGAAGCGCAACTCGTCTTTGCAGACTTACTGTTTTCTCTCCCGTTGGAAGCGAATTACGGTGTAGACCGATCATTAAGAGGACGAGGTAGGGCTGCAGTTGAAAGCGTCTCGTTTTTTTGGTGAACATAAACAATTCATTGGTTTAGAACAAAATAGTTTTTATCCAAATATATGGGTCAATAGTGACGAATCTTCACACGTTCATCCACTTTGTCTTGGATAGTCTTGAAAATAAAGTAGATGTGAATGGGCTTTACATAGATTACAGACATACAAGAATAAATTGCTGAGATTGGATTTGCGTTGAGACATTCTTCGGTGGTTATGATCTTATATATCCAACAAGTCACAACTCGTTAAGTTGGAATCGAATGTCCCGCAGAGATCGCTCTTGCTTTAACAATTTTGCTTTTCTCCATATATATGCTGATGTTCTAAAGACATTTAAGCCTTAACTTTTCTTAGTAACACTTTGGCATACCTTTCTTGTTCAGCGGTAAAGGCCTAAATGATTTCAAAAAATCCAAACCGAACAAAAAATAAGTTTCAAACCTAGCAGGACATATTCTCCAAATATTAATTCTTTTTTTTCAACGTCATCAGTGGACGCACTATATAGTACATATTTAACCAACTTGTTACTTTTAATACGAGTCAATGTAACCGGAAGAACCAAAGCAATCGAGCTAGAAGTAACAATAGAAGGATTAAAGAAATAATTTTTTAAGTGTAATAATAATATTCTCCAGATGTTGGACGATTCCTGGACGATCATTTTTAGTACAGTAGGTACATTGTTAGGCTAGAGGAAAGACAAAGATTATTGTTAAACTCTTCTAAAGCTTGTACTAGTTGAGTTCACAATTGTTTAGGTTCGTTTCGCATAGCGATATGTCCCACATGAAAATGCTGTGTGTGGCTGGAAAATCGTGAATAACTTAGACCCATTCAAACACAGTACTTACTTACGAATTACTTTGTTACGAGCATATGTTATGAATAGAGCTCCCCAACTGCGTGGCGCACCATAGGCGTCGATAAGGAACATAAGTAAAGTACATAAAAACAAAAGAAATAAAGAATTTTAAAACGCTTACTTTTGTAATTAGCCGTATCCAATATAGTGGGTGTTAATGCACAAGGAAAATAGTATTAGTCAGCACACGAGGAGGTAGGCACATTAAAACTGTTACCGTAAGCGCAATCCGATTTCTCAAACATCTGAAGCATTAGGAATGTTTCCACAGTCGTTTCTTTCAAGGATGTTCGTCGTTCTGAAAAAATGTTTTTATATCTTGAAAATGAACGCTCGACGTCTAATGATGTAATACACGCGTATTTAAAATAATCTTTGAATTTAGTCACCGGATCAGCAGAGTTACCTTCCCAAACTTGTCTTAACCTGCTAAAATTTGTATCTTTCTTCATAACACTTTCAAAATTTCTTGTAACGATATCATTTTTTTTGTTATTTATACAGTGTAGGAGTGTATTAACGTCATCTAATATTTGTACTGACTCCGTCAGGGACAGTGCACTATTTTGTAATTTATTTATTGCCTCAAGTACTTCTCTATAATTGTTGTAAACGGTTTGTAAACCTGCTTCAACGGAAATATCTTGGAATTTATCCTGGCTTTCCTTAATAGCCGCAGATTCGTTGGGATTGAATTGTAAGACGACTGATTTTATTTGCCGGAAGTATTTAAAATAATAAGACGCTGCCTTCAGCCATGTCCCCCAACGAGTAAGAATCGGCTGTGGTGGTTCGGGAATACCGGGACACTGTTTATGAAATTCACTGGTACGTTTGGGAGATTTGAGAAACACTCGTTTCGTATTTGTTATTAATGCATTTACCTCAGGGAAATTTGCACGAATAGTTTCAGCCACAATATGCAGAGCATGAAGTTTACAAGTAATATGTAACATCATCCCATAATGTTCTTGAAGAGAACGACCTACACAACGCATTGTCGCGGCACCATCGGTCATGAAAATTAATACTTGAGTAGTGGCAATTTCAAATGTTTGTAAAGTATCAACGACTACGCTCTCGATAGCGTCGGCAGTACACGATTTTAGTCTTTTACTAGCTAATAAAATTCCCTTTCTAGGTTGACGAGGTTCCGGTATACGTACAATCACATTCAAAATAGAATGTTCTTTACGGTCTGTCGTTTCGTCAATACATAACCACAGTAGTTTATTTTTTATTGCAGATCTGATCCTGTTTTCAATTTCGGTACGTACACTTGGCACACATCTCCTTAAGCTTGTTTCCGACGGTAACTCAAAGTCTGGATTATATTTATTCCAAAATTCACGGAATGGTTTCTTCCTGAGTAAGGAAAACGGTAAATTACACGCAGTCAGCATATAAAATAAATCAATTATAAATTGAATTGCCTCAGTCGGTGATACGCCCAGTTTTTTATTTTTGTGTTGCTGACTATTTACATGTCTTCTACAGCCATATTTATCATTGCACATCAGAGGTATATTACAAATTTTACATATAATCTTACTTCCATTATATATTAAGTCAGGAAATTCTCCACAGAACTTTTTCACTTTGTCGGCCTGTGGGCGTTTCTTACTACGCGCGTCCGCCGTACCGTCACAACCCGATCGCATACGGTAATAAACTACCGAAATGCGATGCGAGTTATTTGCTTATATATTACATTACATATCCCCCCGGCCACGCCCGGCGGTACGCCTTCTGACTTGCCACGCACTTTGGGGAGCTCTAATTATGAATGACGACGGAAAGAAATTAATAGTAATTCCGTTCCATTTATCCTCGAAGCTACGGCTTTAGAAACGCACATTTTTTTCCTTAATTGAGCAATTACACATGATAAACACCAGAATCAAATTTTCATAAATCTCAACTGATATTTATATCGACCTACGAAGCCGTTTTAATTAAAATATGTTACTATTACCGTAGTTTCCCTCCATAAATTGAGCATAATCTCGATGTGAACTGCGTACTTTAAGTTCTAAAGCTTAAGCTTTAAATTCAATATTAGATTAAGTAATTTTCATTGCCGTATAAAACTTACCAGATTTTTTCTAAGTGCTTGACAAGATTCGCGCGTTTTAGAAATTAAAGCTGCATCGTGATCAAATTAAAGGGACGCGCACTTCGAATTAGGGAGAATATTTCCAGTTAAGTAAGAATTTTCTCATTAAAGGGGAAATCTTTAATGAGATTCCGGTATTGTTCCTGTATTCCTTGGTGGTTGATTATCGAAGGAGTTTAGAAACTTTTAAATGGATATTTTCAAATAGGGGCGAGGGATCCCGTTATTTTAAAATTCTTCCATCGAATAGGATTTCCTTTGGTTACGTTCCTCTTATCTTTCCGTTTCCAACAATACAAACACGCCATGTACAAATACGAAGGCAAATTAAGGTAATGGAATCAATAATGAATAAAAAATGTAATACTATCCGAGTCAATACAAAATGACCCGAATTGTATTTTTGGCTTGATCAAATATTAAGCGCGATATACGCGTACATTTCAGATAATTAAGTTTCTTCCTACTTGCCACGAAACAATGAACATGGCACTCTCGTTTTAATTATAATATATTTATTAACGCCAATAGAAATTTAGAAATTTTTTAGTCTCTAATTTGTTAATCTGAAGAAAGAGTTTAAATTTCTTCAGTCTCTCCAGTATCAAACGCGCTAGAATATTCGGTACATCACTTTAACTAAATACTTCAACAATGTTTAACAAAATGCTACGAATGTAAATGACGCGTAGTACATGTAGTAAAGCATTGCATGCGATATGACGTTCCCATAAATAAATTGCTTTCTGGAAAAGTAAATATTCCTCAGGGTAGAATCGATATAAAACGCACAATGTAATTTGGAATGCAGGCTTCAAATGTTCAAATTGTTTGCCTTCTAACTTTAATGTAATCGAGGTTCATTAGAATGCAGTTCATTAGATTGTTCTTTGCTCTAGAGAAAAAAGCTAAAATCTCTGGCCGTAATCTCGCCGGCCATGTAACAAATTTACACTCTTTGCTAAAATACCTAATGAAGATGGTATCTGTGTTTCTGAGTAACGATTATTGGATATGCTCAAGATGAAAGGAGACATGGTTAAATTAATTGTTAAGTACATTATTATTCAAGCCTCGAAGAACGCAATTCAAAGTTACTCCAATAATCATAAAATTGGTTGAGCTCGTGTGCACATAACTGCAAAAATATCGCGGGACAATATTTTCTTTAGGCTATTTAAATTTCAGTTTTGGTTACAAAATGTTTATTCACGGTTGTTATTTTTGAAAGCACTTGCTTTCAATGGAGATCGACATCACGTATATGGGTTGCTGCTTACTGAAAAGTCGATAGCATCCATATACAAACACGAGACCCCAAAGACGTATATAACGTGTATAACCAGGAAAATAAGTATCGCTTCTTAGAAGAAAATCCCTCAACAGGAACGTCATGTTAAACGCAACTTTTGTTGCTTAAAAGTTCTGGGGAATTCTATCGAATTATTCCGATATATTTCCTCGTATTTCGTTCTAATGTATAATAGACGGTCGTTTCCTATTTCAAAGTTGTTGAGGTGTTTCTATTAGCACTTCTTCATATATGTATTTATGTATGTATCTAAAGAAAACCTTTCTCTGCGGATACGTTGATTCATTTTTGCCCCTCACAATGGAGATCTAGCTTGTTATCGAAGACTAAATTTGACTAAAGTTTTTAAATTTTGAATCTGAAGAGAAAATGAACTTTCGACAAATAACGTTCGAAATTAAAACTAAAACGAGAAATGCTCATTTTGCTCAAAAGATGAGCATTGCTCGCAAAGCAGGTGGTCTTACGGGGAAAAACTAAAAATATTTGCTTAAAGCCGCAAATCTTTGTAGGATGTTTTCATTTCTTTTAGCCATTAACAACTTTGTTGCTTCTTACCTTATGCGTAACATGTTAACAGTTTTTGATGTTACTCTTTATTTGAATACGACAAGAGCAAATAGAAAATATTTATAATCGCATCGAGAACGATAACAACATAGTATCTTGATAGAAACTTGAGCGAGAATAATACGTTTATCTTAATAGGAATTTGATAAGTGAAAGGTGTGTTTTTGCAACGATTATGCGAAAGCACCTTATTTTTAACAATGAATATGAATCGTTTTCATGACCCAGAGGTACTTATCAGAGAGCAACTAGAGAGGGCTGTTTCTTTACTAATTATTCGATGATTAGTTCGGAAAAGAACCCGTCTTTAAAAGCAGCCAAATAACCAAGGAATAATGTAGAAGATTCAACCTTTGGATACTGTTACCGGCACGGTTATTGATGGACAAGAAAGAAGTTTAATTCTGGCGCGAAAAATTTAAATCCTCTTCCTCAACCTGGAACAAGCTATTCTTGGAATACTGTCAGCAACCAACCAAAAATGGACATTGCATGCGCATTGCAACTGTGAATGAGAGAATCACAAGCAAGCATTATCATTTTAAACAACAGCAAACCTTAAAACGTTCTATTTAATTAAATGCTCCTTTAAGAAATGTACAATTTTAAAGACGCTTCCATATTAATAAAGGTTTCTTTTTGCAATTCTAACACACTGCGACGAATTCCCAATTTCGCAATTTCTTGTTTATTGTTCGTAAACAGCTGCTGCTTAATAAATTCCGTCCAGATAGCTTAAGAATACTGCTGTTCCATTCCTCTAATTCGTGCTTTGCTGATTTTACGAATCTAGAAGTAGCTAACACGTAACTCCTACATGTGCTTAATTGAATTTAAGTTCGGAGCACCTGCTTTGCACTGTAATCGTGGGCAAGCGAATCCGGATATATATATATATATATAGCACGTACGATCTGGCTAATCCGAACTAATTGGGGAAAGCAAACGGTCGGATTAGTGATTTGTTTGGATTAGCGAATACAACGATCTTCTTTTTTTTAACTACTTCAACTGGATTATATTATTTTTTTCTTATTTCAAACAATATTTTAGTAATAAACCTCAAAATATTAATTAATATGATGTCGCTTCAGTCGAATTGCCTTTGTTAATATAAATATAATTGAGACAATCGTATCATCGCGAAGCGTTTAAATAATTTAGTAACAGGATGAATTCATCGTCTGCTACCAAGACCTCTTTTGGCCGATACTAGATATTAATCGATCTGATAAATATTAATAGTTTGTTAATTGGACTTACTCTGTAACAACAATAATGATGAAAGTACACCAATTTCAGTGACCATTTAACTAAGATCATCCTAATGTTTATACAACATGATTGATATTAAATAATCGGTTTGAAAAGTCGGCGTAGATGACCTCCGGAAACGTGGCCAATTGGGTTATTGCATATTTACACAAGTGCCTATTATACTGATTACTAAAACGAACAACGACAAGTTTTGAAGCAATTTCCAAGTATTAATGTATATGTAACGTGACAGCTGCGGTGAACTATCGCAGTCATCAAGCTATCTACTGTGTCACATTTCCAAAGTTATCGTCGTAAATTAGAAAATACCTTCTAACTGACACGTGGCTCAAATAGAAGAGGTGCGTGTTTATCTGATTGAATATTGACTCCCTTAATTGCTGGTAGTCGGGGAATGCATTAACTTGCGGTCCGTCTGCAATCGGATCAATACTTCACTGGCTACATATGTGTATGCATATAGACGTAATATCTGATGATGTAAACAAGAGGCCGAAGTGGAAGGAAGTTTTCT
Organism: Oryctes rhinoceros; assembly: GCA_020654165.1. Classification (NCBI taxonomy): domain Eukaryota; kingdom Metazoa; phylum Arthropoda; class Insecta; order Coleoptera; family Scarabaeidae; genus Oryctes; species Oryctes rhinoceros. The sequence goes on along the minus strand of JAIOKQ010000230.1, from coordinate 14,557,170 downwards.
AGATCGAATTGATTTGCCTATTTGCTAGGTAATAATATCTGAGGGATAAAGGCTCTGAATGGAATACGAGTACTTCGAGATATTTTACAGCGATAAATATCCTTTGTCATTGTTTAAATTTATTTTAATTGGAATTGGAAAATTACATAAATTTCACAGTTGAAATAAGAGTGGAGACGTTAAACAAAGAAAATACCAGAAAGAAGAACATAGAATCGTAGTTCCATTATACAAAGAAGGAGACATAAAAAACTGCTAAAACTACAGAGGATTAGTATCACATTGAGTAAAACACTGCTGGAAAAATAGTTATCAGAAGAATAGAAAGAAGAATAAAAGAAGAGTTAGATACAATCGACAGTAAGTGTACTTAACGGTAAGTATATACACATACGTTTCGTAAACTTAAGAAAAAAAGGCTTTAATAAAAACAATTTACGAGAAAACTATGAACATAGTAAGAACAAGCAACGATTAATCAACTATTTACTTATAAATTTAAAGATGAATTGAAACGGGGATGTTTTCGGTTCATCATTATCTACGGCAATAGACGAAGCCACAATGAAAGCGAAAGAAACTAGAATGAAAAGACTGCAAGTAGGAAAAAAGACGATATAGGAATGGTAACAAATTCGAAAAAAAGTCAACATCAAAATAAACATATAAAATGCGAAGGCAATACTGATATCACCAACTTCGAAAGCACACAATATCGATCTGGAAAGACATGATTTAGCCTTTCAAATACTTGAAGGCAACTATAGAAGAGAAAATGGGATGAGAAAGAAAAATAAATGAAAAGATCGGGAAGTTCGGAGGAGTATTCGATACATTACAACGCCCATTCTTCGGAAAAAAAGAAACGCTCAAAGAAGTGAAAATCTAGGTTTCTCAGAATAAGACAAGAAGTTTCCAAAGAAGAATTAAAGATAATTCGGAGATAATTCGACTAGCTGGGAGCTAAGCTAAGCCAGCCTAAGAAGAGGAAGGCAAAGAAAAGCTTGACAAGTATAAATAAGAAAATATGTAGTTGCAAAAAGAAAAAAACGTAGCTTAACATAAAGCTAGCTGATAAAGATGCATTTATACGCCCTATCACAATATACAATAAAGACGAAAGGCACGCGGTTTTGAGACTTGTCGATGTCAATCCTGCCTAATTGATCTGGGCTACCTTCAGGAACAACGTCGCAGCAAAGAAGTCACTCTTTAAGACGGAGGATGTTTGTAAATGAAATCCTTTTTTTTTCTTCATTAGTCAAACTACAACACTCGGTATACGAACGCGCAATAAATATATCTATTTCGTATCGACAACTTCAAAGTTTAAGCTCATGTCCGGTTACTTTTTCATGTCTTTTTAAATCTTAGCATATGTTTTTAAATCCGATGAAAACAGTTTTACGTTTTCGCATGGAACGAAAAGGTCTCGTGGATTTGTCGTAGCTAAAGGGCTCTTCCGTACTGCACCTTTAACAAACGCAACGCGAATATCGTAGAACTACAAAGACTCGAGCGGGCACCGTGCGAATATTAATGAAGGTATGGTACGTGTTTCCGTCACCAGCATTTTGTATGAAGTTCAAGTGCTAATGCAAATTGTATTTAGAATAAAAAAAAAACGTGTGCCCTGAAGGTGAGCAAACTGAAGTGTGCGGAGCAGAATATTGAATCTGTTTCTGAATTTCATATTTTCGAAATATAGATTGATCTGTATCAACGGTACTTGTACGAATTCATTTACATATTTAATGAGGACGCTCTTAGTTATCAAACTTTGGCGAGCGAAAGAGTTTTTATTATTAAGCTTAAGTTAGATTGGCTTTTATATTCTTTAAGCATCCATTAAATGTAAACATTTCTTGGAGACTATCGTATTGGCTAGTCAGGTTTGTTTTTTGTCCAATTATCTCATATTTAAATAACACCCACAGGAAGATATTTGATGGTATTAATGCTTCTAAAATAACTTCAAATCTTCGCGTCGACGGTATCTATTTTTAAAAGACAATCGCGGCAAGAAGGCAGCCTTGTTATGGGTCGAATCCATTCAAAGAAAAATGATAAGTAGTTTGGAGATCATCGTAAATAAGACTTCTTATAGGTATCCGAATCGGTATATAGGAACACGGATAAAGAAGCGATGGACGCGTTAAGAAATAAGAAAGTTGCCGATGACTGGAAAGAACCTTTTTAAATCTTGAAGGTCATCTATTACAGGTCAATTTTCTCTTCGAGATCGAAAAAAAATAAAATTATTAACACTTTCACATTTAAACCTACCCTCTTATTCCCAATTTTTAAGGAAATCCTCACGGTGAGGATCGAAAACGAATCACCCTGTATATTATGTAGCAGAAATATTTTTTCTTTGGATACAAAAATATGTATAAAGAGGAATAGAAACTAATGACCAAACAACTTTGAAGAAGGAAATAGCCCTCCATTATGTATTAGAATGAGATACAGAGAGAAGTATGCCAGAATATATCGGCCGAGTTTCACAAAACTTTTAAGCTACAAAAGTTACGTTTAACAAGAAGTTCTTGTTGCGAGATTTTTCACAATAAATGGTACTTTTCCGGTTATACGAGGGGAGCTCGGAAACTGCGCAACCTGACAAAAAAAACCTGGAACTATTGAAATTCTCTTTTGATTTTCAACGAAGTCGCCTCGCAATTCAACACATTTAGACCAATTTCTTAATACCCGGACATCATTTGAAATGAATCTTTTTCAGCGAGCCATTTTCTCAATATTGGAAAGACGAAGTAATCACTGGAGGCGTAACTCATGGAGTTTTGTCGCAACAACTCGAGTCAATTGGTTCAGTAGTGAAACGTAATAGTGATATTAATGTTCGTACTGCCTCTTTTCAAGTAGTTTATAGGCACCTCGAGAATTCCAGAAAACCATCGTTATGATTTTTCCTGCAGATGGAACCGCTTTCGTCTTCTTTTCAGCGACCTTTCACCTACTGACATTCATTGAATCCACTATTTGAAAAGTTAGCAGAATTACGTTTAAACAAATGGAAACACTCTCGAGAAGCGTTCTTTCAAACACGCTTTTTTATCTATTGTCTGTGAACGTCGTACCCACCGGGCGGAGAGCTTTTTCTTAACCAAAACATAGGTTAAAATATGGTGAACGAATCTTAGCAAGCTTGTGTACCTCGAGTTGACGATCTTGTAACACAGCATTGTGGATCTTGGTCACTTTTTCGTCGGTATTTTTGGCCGTCTTAGGTGTTCATTGCCTTGACAAATAAATTTGGTAGCTCACCCTTTTATAATCGAAAATGAAGAAGATAACTCCTTTAAAGTCGAATCTAATAGCTTGAAGTCTTTGCTTCGTTTGAAAAAGATTTTTTTGTTAAAAAATATTGACATTGTACACTGCTATAAGTGAGAGGGAGTAAGGTTTTTTGAAATAACCAATTGAAACATAATATCGTTAAAGTTTTGCTCAAAACTTTTTAGGTCATGTCCAGCAGATCAGACGATGTTGAATAAATAAAGCTTGATAGCGGTAATATAATTGTTACGTAGCAATTTTCCCACTAGGATCGCTTAATATCATCGTGCAAGGATATAAACAAGTTTGACTGAGACGCGATAGATTTTTAATTAAGTACGCGATATTTAATATTGTAAGCTGGAAGTTTTATCGAAAGGTACATAATTTAAACGAAAATTTCGATAATGCTACTAGAGTCGCGAATCGATAATCGAATTAGGCAAAGCTTCTAACGAAGAAAGAGAGAATTGAATTTGACACTAACTAGCCTGATAATTCGAGAGAATTTTATTTGTCGAGCTTCATCAGAAATCTCCATGTAACGCGTTTAAGATATCGGGCGTTAAGGAAACAACGACGCTTCTCATAAGTATCAAATTATGATTAAGATAGATAAGTATATGGAATATTAGTGAAAACGATCAAGTGAAAACGTAATAGTCCTGTTAAAAAAAATCTTATATTGTTCGCCAGGGAGAGAACCTTTTAATCGAAAACTTCATTAATCGCTCATGGAAGGAATTACTTTCCACCTACACACTACGTGTACATGCTATATATAAAGCAAAAGAAACTGGTAGAAGTCGAAAGAATGAAAATATGAAAAGAAGCGGTACCAAACAAGTCAAGCAAGTTTCAGATTGAGGACAAGTTCTTACACGATTTTGAAGTAGCTCGTTTTCTTTTAAAATCTCTAAAAATAATGATTCTTAACATAAGAAGCATAAACGATTACGTTGGTTCTTATTATACCCAGTCAAGGTTCTGCGTTTGGTAAGCTTTATTTCTTTAAAATATCCGTCTTTAATTTTGTCTCAACGATTTCCGTTTTTCAAAGAAAACATCGAGGATAAAAAGCAGATATGTCAGGTGTATTTAGTGTAAAGATGCGAACATAAGAGATTATGTTTCACGGATATGATGGGATAAATGAAGTTGTAACTAAATATGTGATAATAATAAAATAAAAGGGTGGTGTGAGGTGAAAACTAATATAATAATAATAATAATAATAATAATAATAATAATTAATAATAATAATAATAATATATAATGAAAGAGATCACGATAGAACTAACCTGATATGCCTCTGGTAAGTAGCAGCGTTGTGAATTTATGGAGATAAAAAGTGTAAAAATAAATTGTAACTAATCTTTATTTTACAATACGTGTGTTATCTGCGCGAAAAAGATCGTCATTAGTACTTACAAATTGACTATAACGCTATCCTGCAAATGCGATAGATTTACCAATCTCCGAAGCGCTGGAAGGTTAGACGAATTAAAAGTGGAATTGCGAACAGTAAACGAGAAAATTTTATTACCGTTGCATTACCGCTTTAATTACGAATACGAAGCGTTGTTGTTCGTTACTGACAATGTTAGTGTCGAACTACCGTTGCAATTCTACATTGTAACATGGTGATTTCGGAATTCTAACAGAGGATGGATGAAGTTAGTTTATAGTGCATTCGTCGACCTTACATCACTTACCTAATAAGTCTTTTTATGGCGACGGTTCTTAACCTTTATCGGAATGGAGGGCCTAATACTTTCCTTAATAGATCGTTAGTTACTTCATTAGAATTGTTTTACCTTTCACGGTAAAAGAGGCGGAGGACCAAGAGGAAGAAGAAAACAATACGGTAAACGCAAAATATGCACATATATGAAATTTCTTTAATCCATCTATGCCGTGGAAAGTTATTTGGCGTTTTAAAGGTTTTTATTGGAATGGTAACATCGTAAAATTTTCGTGTTTCACCCTTCTGCAATTGGGAAATAGCGCCTTCTATGTAAATAGGAGGAAGTCAACATATCATGGAGTATCTTCCAAAGCTATTTGCGCATATATGGGACAAGCTTACCTAATATGTCTGTTTCTAATTGATTTCAAAATATCTATAATTCTGTCGTCAGTTGTCTAAATGTGGTGATACCTACTTCCTTCAAAGAATTAAAAATGCGAATACATCTTGATCAAAATTTCTTGGGCGGATCAAAAGAGCCGCTGACTTCGCCCTTCGCCCCTAATGAGATCCGCTGGTGGACGATCTCCAAGCAGAGTGCGAGTATTACGAATTTGCGCGAAGATGTTGCCTTGAACAGATATAGCGACCACAGTATGAAACGAAAACGACATGAACACCTGGTCGGCGAACAACCACGCACCCAATTTTTCTTTTTTTATATAAACAAAGAGTCCGTCTGCATGACTGGCCGAGCCCCAAAGAACAATTGCGTATCGCAATCCAGATTTTACACAAGAGAAATAAAACAGACGCAAGATATTGATGACGACAGTACAATACAAATTCTTCGTATCATAATACACAGAGCTTTTCTTCAATTATCTAACAGTTTTGCTCGAATTTTAGCTGAAAGTCAATTTCTAGTGCTTTTTGCTCATGCATGAATTGATGGAGATATTTAACATAGTAACTGCTTATCATGTTTCAGCTAGCTCGAAAATGTATCAAGTTGCTTTTGCCGGTATTAAGGATTAAATCGCTGTCGTCGTAACATGCTTGAAAAGAGGATATAATCTTATTTGTCTGCACCCTACGCTAGAATCAGCAACAACATAATTCGTATCGTCTGCATATTGCAGCAGAAAACAACGAGGCATGAGATCGAGTAGTTTACGTATATCGTAAACAAGTACAAAGTAAACACATATTCTACGCGTACTTCTTTTCTATTGTGAAACGTTTAACCTGATTTAACGTGATCCCCTTAAATGTAATAATATCTGCAGTATTTCGATGCTGTTTGAATAAATCGCTTAATTTACTTGAAATTTTAATCTTTCCTGATATTAAATGAGGCATACACTCGAAATGTCCTTTTTGAGTAGTGAGACTAATATGTGCCATATTGTGCCAATAATGAAATGATTCTTTTAGTTGCCTGAATCACAAACTATCTATATTGTTGATACTCTTCTTTCACTAGTTGACTAACTTCGTTCTTGTAGTTTTCACCAAATCTCTTTAACAATAATTTATTTTAGTAGAAATATGTTTCGGGTGTTGTCGCGTAATGAATATTTTACTTGTCGTGTCGCTGCTCATGCTGTCAGCTTCTTCAGAAGATTTCATCCGAAAGACATTTCTACTATGGATTACGGTCGTGAAAGCCTACTCTCAATAATTTACCTTGATGGCAATGGTTTCTTTAGTTTCCCGAAGGTTATTTTCTATTTTGCAAAGTTTGACTTTCTCCATAACCATTAGTTGGCAAAGTTCATTATCACTTATATCGCTAGAAAAATTAAGGAATTTTTAAATGGACGTTATACTAGATCGTATCCTGCTTTCGAAACAACTTATAACTTTGGCAAATTGGAGATCCTTTAAGTATGCACACTGAAAATAATTTATTAGACAAAAGGAAATGTCTTGCTTTAGGTTTAACTACGTTAATTGTGGCTGCCGTGATTACACGAATGTTTTCTGACGTTCTGTCGCAGAAACGGTATTAACATATGCGTATATTCGTCGACGTCAACTGTAGGCAATAAAGGAAGCATCAAGTTTGCCACAAAAAAAATATCAATGTAGAATGCTGCAGAAAGAAATTGGGAACCTTGAAGTATTCATGCGAAAGGTTGACGCATTGCATGATCTCCGGGTATTATAGTGAAAATATGGACAGAACTTTCAACTAAATTTAGAGTTTATGAATAATGTATATGTGCTCGTATAATGAAAGCGGCCATATGCCCAATTAGAAATTTAAATGTGTACATTCTCGAAAATAATTTGCAGCTGCATTACTGAAATGCAGATTTCTTCTTCTAATGTACACGAATTATGCGAATAAATTCCTAAATGCATTCCTCATGCAATGCGCAATATGACATCCGCATTTGGAGTGAACTGGAAGATAGCCAAGACAATTCGACTATAATACCAGAAATGATAGAGCGGTTGAGCAAAACGCAATGCGCTGGTTTAAAACAAAATGATTGGCGCTACGAAAGTGCCAGTATTAATGTTGGATGTTTGTGCTAGGAGTATTGATAATACTTGTTCGTGGAGCCGATACCCTCTGTTACTTAAGAGTTCCTACAAATATAATTCTTTTACTTGTGTTTCTCCAAGAAGAAAAATTAAATGGTTCATGTATTTAATGCATTTAATGTGCAATAAGTCCTTAAGGCATTCTCTCTCTTTAAAAATAGCATTTGAAATAGCAGAAGCTCGCATTCTTAGAAAAAAATAGGTCGATTTCTATTTCTTCCTAATTAACTTTCGATATTATCGCCAGTTTAGTGTTGATGTTGTTGAATGTTGATATCACCGGAAGTGATATCAATACGGTATTAATACGGAAGTAATACGAAGTTTTCGCAAGTATTTAGATACGATCAGCGTTTGCGTTCATTCTTACACTTTTTGAGGACGGGGGACATTATTTCATTAAGTCAAAGCAATATTTCTTTGATATAAATAAATATGAAGATATTTTTTTAATGTTTTTCGTGTCAAAGAATAGATAAGCTTGACATCTGCTTTAAAGGATAATTGTATATTCCTTTAAGAATGGCGAACCGAGTTCTGGATGGCAGGCGCTTGAATCTCTTAGAGCTACGTAGATAGCGTCACGAAATACGTCAGACTTCTTGTTTTTGAAGGAGAGTGATATAAGCCGTAAGACAAACGGCGATGTGCGTAGAGATACCCCCGTAAACACACTGGTGACGTTAGGTAGCCAGAAAGATATCCGCTCGAGCAGCTTTATTAGCAGCATTTCTTTTTAATTACGTATTTCTGAACATTTCTCAGACAAAATTTTCTGTTTAGATAACCAGTTCTTTAGTAGAAATTAATATTTCTTTGGTCGTATTAAAAAATATAATTTCTTTCATTCAATGTAAGCTTCCTTGAGTCAGCAAATCCCTTTTCTCAGTGTACCGCAGAGATAAAGAGCATCATACGATGTGCACTTTTTCTACGTAATCACATTTTTCCAGTACCCGTTATTTTCGTTCGTTACGTTCGCTTTTTCAACATATGACAGATAAACACAGTTTCTCAGTCTTTCCATGATTCACAAATTGCAAGAAAAAATATTTTTGATAGAAATAAAATGGTAAAAATTTTCTTTTTAAACCAAACATGAATGAGTTAAATGAATGAGGTAACTGAATAGAAAAAAGATGGTAATATCATGATGGCAATTGAATATGTTTAGACAAATCCAGATATGATTGTTTTGTTAAGGTAGTTCTTTCAATTTGAAAAACGAAATACTTTAATTCCACTTGATTACATAGTAAAGAAACGGACTGGTTATGTTAATTAAATCAGTGATAAATAGAGATGACAAAGACAAGTGGAATCATTCCTTTTTTGCAACGACTAGGTAGATTCGTGTCTATTCGCTTCATAAGAAAGGGCTCTTGTTGCCTACTGATGTCTCTCAAGAATCGACAAAACACGAGTCTATCTATTCTCTGCAAAAAAGTAATAATTTTATCCGCCTTTGTCCTCTCTAATTATAAATACATATTAAATTCAAAGCGAATTTGCATTAATATTAAAATTATTTGATGCGATTTAGCCTCGTACAACAACCGGAGAGCCAAAATAAATTAAATTCACGTAAATTAATGAATTAATTAACATTCTGTACGAACGTTGCTATACGTTGTTCAATAATTCTGAGGTATCATATAAGTCGGTTGGAGGTAACTTGAAAGTATTACCTTAAAGCTGCTACCTCATTCTATTCCGTGTTGGGAAGCGGAAAATTGCTAGGGAAAACGTAAAAGTCGCAACCGGAATGTCTTAACGTAAATAAATAGGGTTGTAGTTCAGTGATATTAATGGTTGCGGTAAAGGCGTTTCGGTGTATTTCGTTTGTAATATAAGAGTAGATTAAACTCAACGTATCCTACCGAAATTACTGTGGCTTTCTAATGAACAGTTTGCGATTACTGTTACTCCATTTTCACAATTACGGTTATGCCACATTTACTCCTGGTTTACAGAAGGTGAATTAAATATCTAATCACGAATTAGCACGTTAATTTTTGATTAACTTAATTTTGCGGCGTCACTAATCACGGTTAAGTAACTTTAATCGTCAATTAAATTAATTTCCTAGAAGAAGTAAAATACAATGTAAATTGCTGTTATTTACGTGAATTTAACAAAAAAAAAAACAAAAATTTAACACAAAAAAGTTTAATAATTTATTTAAAATAGAGCAAAATATTATCTAAATAGAGTCATTATGCTTGTTTTGCCGATAGAGCCGAGTGTCCAATTAATTCCAATTAATTAATTATTATTTCGATCGAACGTATAAAATACTTACTAAGCTATTATATATCTGTTAATATTAACCTCAAATAAAGCGAAATATCAACTAAATGCAATTTTATTGAAATAAATGGAAACAACACATTCGCATTTTTATATTATAATAAATGTCGAGTAGATTTGAAGCTAAAACTGCTCGAACAACAGTTTGACCATACGTTCGAGCATGGCTCTGTGTGACCTAGTTATTGGATATCATTTGGAACCTGCAACGAATCACCGAAAATCTATCTCTGGTTCCAATTAAGTATTATTAACGACGAAATATTCTACAAGTACAGTTCGACAATTAGCGAGTGACACTACCGGTGTCCGTTTGTAGCTAATTCATGATATAGCCGCGTTTAAACCACAGTATATACAAATTCTGGTTAGTGAAGCACGGATATTAAGAGTGCGCCTTCACAGGTCGAAATGCAGAGGTCTTCTGTGGCCGTAAAAAATTATTCCCTATCATAGAGCAATATTTATTTTTGCTTGTGTGCATATCTTAAAAATGGTAGTTATGATGATGGTTATTAACTGATATTTTTGATTCTTTCTCGATGCTCCGTTATCACTTTTGTCATCAAAGCTTAACAAGTGGTCATCGGTCATCTTCAATTTTAGTTAAGCTAATGCGAAAATCTAACTCAATATCCAAGACGAAACTCTTCCAGCGTCATTCAAGAAACTTGGAATGATTTAAAAATGTTTCTATTCGAAGATACAAACTAAAGTTTTGATATCTTCAATAATAAATTATTGATTTCCTATAAAGTGGGTTTTATACAAATTACTTTTAGTGTCTTGCCCAGCGTAACTTTTTCATTTTGGGTCGCATATCTTAGCAGCACGCTTCTAATTCTTTGTAACGTTATGTTAGTACTTTATCATTTCACTTAAAAATTTCATAAAGCCACTTCTGATCATCTAATCTGAGTAGCTACTCAGATTAGAAATGTAAAATGTGAATAGCTGTAAGTAATAAAGCCTGCAGATACGAGTACCCTTTCACGAAATTAACAGGGCCTAGACAGACTCGTGTTTTGTTCATTTTCAGGGAAACCAGTAGGGAACACGAATCCATTCTAATGAGACGAATAAACCCGAATCTGTCTAGTCTCTGCTAATTTCGTGAAGCGTAACTCCTTTCTGCAGGCCTATGAGAAGCTTTGATTGCACGATTTCAGGTGCTCGTTAATATTAATATTCGTTATCTCTACCACTCGTTTGAAACATTATTGCTTGTAACTACTCAATTTTGGGTTTACCAGCGACAGTTGTGACCTCACCAGTGGCGTACGTTCAACAGGAAGCGAGTACTTAAGCGTTAATATATACCGGATCACTCAAAATTAATACCAAATGAATTTACGTCTGACTCTCTCGATTATTAGATACCAACCGATTGAGTGAATTGAATATTTTCTCTCTTCTTTTTGAATGGAAATGTTAAAAAATGGAAAAGGAAATTAATTATTTTCATTTAAAAAAATAATATTTTCGAACGAGGCACCTGCTTATTGATATGCACAATTTGCAAGTTATCAATTGGGGAAAATATGTTTAGTCGGTTTTCACCGCCAAGAATAGCACATGCTACCAGTTGCCCGTTCATAATAAATTTTTCCATAAAATGATGGGCTATATTAGTCGGAAAAGCGCCGATTAAAGGGGGCATGTAACGTTAGACCTGCATAAACCGTTCTCGTATCGATCAGTTCGCTTAACATTTTATATACCGCTTTAGCTACGAAACTATCTCCATTTGCCTGTAGGATATAGTCTATAAAATGCTGGATAAATATGTTCAATTTTGCGAGTGAATAATCCATCTGCCACTACTGGTAATAATTTTATACATTTCTGCGTATATCCTGGTATTACGTAATTTATAGACCTCATAACCTGGAATATATGTAGTACATAATCTAAATTATACACATTATTTTTCAATCACTTAAATTGTATTTTGTTTTTATAGTGATGAGATTGGTTTTAGCAACTGTTATAAGCATTTTTATATTATTATAAAATATTGAGAGATTACTAAATATGAAGAGTATTTATACAAAACCTAGTTGGCTATGATTAATTTATTTTGTTAAAAAAATATATAAAATATTGATATGCGTAAATTGATTAAGTCTGAACGGTTTTACATAAAAATAGCTGTAATGAAAAGCTTAGATTTAATCTTTAATAAACATCTTCTTTGGCTTTTGCAATTTTTACATTGGCAATTCGCCGATGGTAAAAAAAGTGAAAAGTTTAGAATAATATTCTTCATTTGACTTATTCTTAAAGGTCGCGAATCAACCTCCTTTTGGAATACTGATGAATGGCAGTATCAATTTCCTACTTCGTAAATGCTTTCAAATCCATAAAACAGCCAAAAGTGACACATTCAGATGTTTTCTTACTTTTATACTTTTTCCAGGCAAATTATTAAATCGTGAGAGTTGGTAAATGAGACCGTGCGTTATCGTGACGTAACATAGTATGAGCAAAAATTAGTTATAACCAGATGGTGCATCGAAAAGTATTGGCTTGAGACGTACGATATAGTTCCCGAGAAAAGTACTATGTTGCGTCGGGATAACACGATAATCGTGAAAGCTGCTCTGTAAAAGTTTTCACGATTTGGCAAAAAAAAAAGAAAAGCAACAGAAAACTCATCATAGTTTACTGATTTGCCTTTGGCTGTTTTATAAGATCAAAAAATATTTGCGGTGTAGGTTTTCTTCTGAAGAAGAAATTAATACGGCCAATCATCGATATTTTGTAAGTACGTTGATTGACAGCCTTTAAGTATCTTGTCTTTACAGTAACGGGTTTTTTATTATCATTAGTGAAGTTCTGCACCTTCCGTGCGCTTCACGAGATTAGTATAAACTGTATAAACTCATGTTTTACCGACTCTCGGGGAAATCAGTAGGCAAGGCGAACCCATTCTCATGAGACGAATAAATACGAGTCGTATCAAACAGCGCTTGCTTTAGGTACTGCGTACTGTTAGTTCTATCCGAATACGTTTCATTTATTAAACATTCTAGAACAGGAAGTAGCAATTCTTCTTTGGAAAGTTTTGTGTTCATATCTCAATATTTCCATGCATACATGTAGTTGCTGGGGTAGATAAAATTTAACTTGCAGTATACGAAGTTAACTTTATAACAAGACTTGTTTTTCTTCATCTATGTACGTTGGTTCTGCCGAAATATACGCGTAATATTCCTAATTAATTAGGCGCGCCGAACTTTATAATTGCGTTCGACGCTAAGGTTTTCTGAATTCTTACAAAACCTCAATAACGTGATTTGGGAAACCAACGAAAGATCAAACGTCTATGTATAAAAATGAAGATATTCAACGAGCTCGTTGGGTGAATTTAATTAATGGTGTACGAAATCCTTCAACTGTCGCAGTGCGGTGCTCGGTCTAAACAATAATATCTGACGTACATATCCATTCGAGATGAAGTTCAAAATTTTTAGTACGTTCGTTTTTTTTTTTTTTAATTTTTTAAATACAAGATGCTAAAGCAAAAACCAAATTTTAAAGAATTTAGAAACATAACAATATTTATTCTATTTAATCCATAATCTGTCTCTTGATCTTAACGTTGAGTGCACCATATGAGGATTATCTCAACACTTAAATAAGAAAAAAATTGTACGTATTTTCAGAAACATTGCTCTATAATACAAAATATGTTTCTAGGCAACTTTACCAGCAATGTGAGCTACAAAATTATCCGTTGGTAACGTCCGTCATTACAGGTAATTCAAGGATTTAGCGAAGCTATTCAAATTGTTTGTGATATGTTAACGCCTTAATATCTAGTTAACGCATTTAACAAATTGAAGTGACGAGTAAGGATCTTATTATGAGGGTACCCTAATTTATCTTTCAAAGAATTTAGGTTTCCATGTTGAGATTGCGTCGTAATTGGATGAAAATGTCGACGGTTTGCTTTCAGTTGCATGGAGCTTCTTCTGGACTGTAAGAAGAAATTTCTTCTCCTAGTAACGAGAGAACATGTAGCAATACAGAAGGAGGTCCATGCGACGGAGAGCGAAACGTCGGCATTTTCATGCAATTACGACGCGGTTTCAATTGGGACACCTAAATTCTTTAAAAGAAAACATTGACGGCGGTCTACAACAATATACTGAAAGTTGTTTAAAAAAATTCTCAATTTAACTAAATGAAATATCGATAAAAAGTCATTATGGATAAATTTTTTAAGACGATGCATTAGACAAAATATTACTTTCGACATTTTAGTAACTGTTCAATAAAATATCGGGAGTCGAATGAAATAAAATGGTCCTAACTTTAAATAAATATGAAATTGTTTCCGTATGTTAGATTTTTGGATTATTTTTAATAAATAAACCACAAAACCTGGATCAATCATGGAAACGATTTCGATGATCATCATGTAGGCTCTAGCTAACATAAATTTTTTTGATGAATTGCTTAAAACTCTAACCTGAATAAAATTTGACTTATCAACATAGCGACATGTAAGGCAAATGTGTCTCAACTTTCAGTTTTCTTAACTTTTTTCAATTTTTATCAGATTTTTCCAATGGCATATTGCTGAAAATCATCAAGAACTAAAGAGAAATAAATCTAAAGTTGTATTGTGTGCAGCGCAATGTAATACCAAAATGGTGTACTAGACCATTTGTTAGTTTCAGAGATACGGTCACCGTCATGATTGATCCCGTCCATTTAGTCGCTTTTTGCATTTTCAATTAACATACCTTACATATATAAAAGGTATTCTCCGTGAGTTTTTCCTTTGTTATGAAGACATGAAGCGTATTATTGTATACAACAGCAGAAACTAACATTCTCATCCATAATTCGTACTAAAGCTACTAGAACGAGTAGAACTATAGACATGCCAGCTTTTAAAACAGCAAAGATCATTAGGTTCCATACAACAAGAATTAAATAACTTATATTTCTCGGAACGATAAACATAGTAGCCTATTTATAAGCTTGAAACTTCTACATTGTTTTAATTATCGTTCGACGTGTGCGTGACTTTTTAAATAGAGCTTTCTACCCGGGGCTCTATACCTACGTAATAATTAAACAGTTGGGAAGTAGACCCCTTGGCTGTGTGTAATTTGTCCCAACTCGGTGATATTGATTAACTGCTTTTAGAATTCGGAAATAAGGTAGATTAGGTCGCAATTGTTCAACAAAAAATAGAATTGCGTTTTCGATATACGAAGTTTCAATTAAGCAACGCTAGCCATCAAAGTTATAAATATTACAGTTAAGGTGTAAATCTTGATAGGCTTATTAATTTTGTGAATAAGCTGTAACTAATTTCAATTCAAATGAAAACAATCATAAAATTGAATTGGATCAAAATGAATAATAAGATCGAATTTCTGAATTTGAATAGACAAAGTTATAGGGAACTATAGGGATCCCGGTGTCCTAAGGATATATGTTAATATTTTTTATCACTAAGATCTACCTTGATGTGTTATAGTTAAGTTGCTGTTAACGATGAAATGTCCGTTAGATTTAGGAAACATCATCAAAAAGTATTCCCGTTCTATTGAATCTATGCGCTGCATTAAATCCAATTTACTTTGCGCCAAAAATGGCGGTTACCCCGGCAATATCACATACAAATTGCAGAAATAGACAATTCGTGCTTTACAAATAACACCATAGTGTCGGTACACTTTGCACCACACAAGTTTAATTGATTAATTTGGGACAGCTTCATATTATGGCGATCGAAACGTCAAGTTTTCAATTAATCATCACACGGCTCGAGTTCGTTTAGTTTTAACTGATTCAAGTCGTGGAAGCCTACGTTATTGTTTTAACATTACGCTCACGTTGAAAAAAAAAAAAACTGTTACCTTGCCTTTCTAAGTGCTCTTCTTTTACTTATTTTTTGTTTTTTTCCCTTTCTAATAGATTTTAATTTTTAAATAAATATTATAAACTAATTTAATTAATTGTATCCTACGTTCGTCCAAAACTTCTTGTTACAAGTTCAGGGAACCTGCTGTAATCATTGTAAAACACTGAAAAGTATTCCTCGTATCAGGTGTATCACATATGTGCCAAACAGTGCTCCCTATAAGTATCCGGTTGCCCGGATTTTACCACCCGGATCCGTTATCTGGTACTAAGATCTGGATTCGCGATCCAGTACTCATATTTTTCCGGCTCTCGGATGCAGATCCGATATACGATTTCTTGTCATTGTACTTCTGGATTCACATCTGATATTTGGAATAAAATCGCCAGTTATTAATTGACGTCAAAGCTCCGACCTATGTCGTTGAAATTACTTCAACAGGGCTTTCGAAACGTTCATTCGAACGAGTTTTTGATCCTGAGTGAACAAATACAGCTTCCAGCGCGCGGTTAGCTTTTTCATGCACAATTCTTCAGTAACATTATAACAAACACGTTCCTTCGAGATGCCCACGGTCTCTCCCATGTTTCTGATCTTAATTCGACGGTCGTCTAACACCATTTGATTATCTTTTGTGATGTTATCGACAGTGGCTACAATTTCTGGTCGTCTCGAACATTCATTGTCAACTTAGCTGATGCGACCACCTTTAAATTAAGCTGCGTTTAATGACGGCTCGATGTCACTAAATTAACGACTATTGAGCTCGCAATTTTCTAAAGTATCCTTCAATCCATGCGCATATATTACTAGAATACTTTTGGCGAGTAATGCCACCTTCATGTCGAGGCTTGAAACTTCTCGGGACCGTCGAAGTGTTATCTAATTATCGGAGTTATTTATTATTTTTTCAATTTGTTTATTTGTGTTTCGATTAACAATCCTATTGCTTATAATTGCAATTATTTTCGTATATTTGTTAGATTTTGTTTATAACGTTTATACGTCGTCGATGGTATCAATCTGGAATAATGTCAATCTGAAATCGTATTTGTAAAAGCTTATGGATTATGCAAAGTAGGAAATTATTTGAGCTCGTAATCTTATTAAGCCAACATGCAGGCAGCAGTGCATAAACTGCGCCTGTAGCGAGTTTCAGCAGATGTCGCGATTGTCTGGCTAATTCATAAGGTTGGTAGTGCACTTCTTGATGAGTGTATATACATTCCAAACATATTATGTAAATAAGTAAATTGATTCACCGTGCGAAGGCTTCAACTATACGATTGATTTTTAAATAAATGCTAAATTACCATAAAATTAGTTAAAAACGCAAACAGCTACGTTCAATTGAATTGTCATGAAGGCATGGAAATTTACGGAAATAAACATAGGCATTTTCATTAATTCATATTTAGGACCTCTAAATTCAAGCCTCTGTTCTATGTTGATCCCAATCAGTCTAACAGCTTAGTTATCGAATGGATTTGTCGCATTTGTCGAGTGATACTCGTTCGTATAGTTTTCCGTCTAAGGAAAGATGTCGGATAGAGCCTTCTCAAAATTTTACTTCATACGCTTCAATTTATTATTAGTGAATATTTCAAATTTAAGTAATGCATTATCATTTACTTTATGAAGCGGTCCTTGTCAAGTGTCTTATTTATTAAATAGAGAACCTTTTTGGATATTGAAATTCAATACTTTGGACTCCCACAATCACCTTTAATTAGCAACAGATGTATTGGCAAACATTACTTTTATTTGATTACTTCGTTTCGAAGTATTTCCAAATTATCGATGAACCTTTATAAAGCTAGCGTTTAAACTAATTGCCTGAAGTTAAATAGTGACATCTTCTTCATTGCTCGAACAGTTGAAGGATGAAAGTTTGCTGTGACAATATTAGTCCCCGAGTAGTTCGTTCATTTGATAAGAAGTGCGAATTTGGAAATTTTATACCGCTTCACTCTAGTTCCCGCGATCAATTTAATCAGCTACCAGAACATTCCTCCGCGCCTAACGAACTCAAATCCATTTCAGTTTTCTTTCGTTTCGAGGATTAATTTGCATAATCATTTTAGTCCGGAATAAATTTTTGGGGCATGACGCATCCTCTGGTTTAAAGGGCAATACTTTTAGCGGAAGCGGATATTTCATGATAAATTCGATGAGGGAAATAATGCAATGAAATACTTTCATTTAATTTGTCTAAAATATGACGGAAGACATCTTAAAAATCAAGGGTTTCTGTGTTTCTCGTTAATTATTTCATATTAGATGCTCATAAAATTATCCATACATATAGGCGTTCAACATTTTCAAAGGACTATCAAAATACATTAAATTTGTTGCAGCAGGGGTTCAATTAAAGTATCTGTCGTCATCATTGGACTTGAAACATATCCAGAAGTGTGATACCATTAAGAATACTGTAGTTCATAGCCACATGCTGGCACAAAATTTTCAGAATTTTTTAGTATATATTCTTTCATATGTGTATCGATCGATTCAGTTCCTGGCGAGGCATCCCTGTATATTAGCAACAGATGGAACAAAAACAAACAAGTTGAACTAACATAGGCACCGATAAAGGTCTGGGTTTGTTTGGTCGAGCGGTCTGCGGTTTTTTGCTCGGTGCTACAGATAGCGCCAATAGAACAGGGTGCGAGTTGGTTTTCGGAATTAAATTTAACTTAATTCGAAGCAATAAATTACAGTGCCGGATAGTGAAGAAAGAGAACAACGAAATACCCGACAGGAAATGCGAGCCCATAGAGGAAATGGAAAACAGTACGGTAGGCCAAAGAAGCGGAAGAGGTGACGGTTCGGTGAGAGCGAAATAAGAGGTATGAAAGAGGAATACCAGGAATATGAAATGCAGATGAATGCTCTTACTAAAGAAAATACGGGAGTAAATAAGGAAATGATACATAAAAAACACCAAATGGAGAACATGGAAATTGCATTAGAAAGAGTACAAAAAACAGGAAAAGAATTAGAATTAGAACAACCTCATTGTAAAGAGTCTTAACATGGACAATGAAGAAGAGGAGGAAACCTTATATAAAAGGAATTTGGAATAGAAGAGGACATAACAAACACGACAAAGATAATAATAAAATGCATTCCATGAAAGTTAAGAGTTTCAATCACAAGGTGGAGATATTCAAAATAAAAAAACAAACAGAAACAAAGGAGGAGAAGATATATATATATATGGATAAAATGAGAGATACGGGAACTAGAAAACCAAAATCAAATCAGAGTATACCAGATCTCGAAAAAAAAGGAAAAAAATATAAAACTTCATTGTTATTGACAGAAAAACAATAAAATGAAGACACGGAATAGGAAAGATAGAAGAGGAAGGAAAGAAGAACGGAGAGACAAAGAGCCAAAAAAAAAAGATATGTAGATCAGAAGACTAAGGCAACGTGGATGGAAATGAGTATACCGTAGAGAACAATAAAGTAGGCAAATGAAAGGAATGAAAATGCAAGGGCTAATAAGAAGCGACAATTAAGAAATAACGTTACGGAAATGAATTTAAGCTTGGGGGTTCTTACAAGCATTAATGAAGAGACAGTAGAGTACAATGCAGAAAATAATAAAATGTACTAGCACAAGTATACAAGATACTAGAAAAATTTTGGAGAGGAATTAAAACAAGGAATGCAATAGCCGCCATCAGAAGATATAACAACGGTAAACGAAGATAATGCAGAGAATCCACCACCTAGAAGAATTAGGAATCATAATGAAAAATATGGAAAATTAAAAAGCTCAAGGGTAAATACTGTAGAAGCCGAAAAGCAAAGAGGGATCTACTAATTATCCTAATAATTTATGAGAAAAGGGGCAAAATATTGCAAAGCATATCGTCTTGACGTTACTACGAAGTGTTGGCGACATTATTAGAACACAGGGTGGACGAATATATTGGAAAGAGAGATAGGATATATTATTAATACCTCGTTAAATAGATGGTCCAACATAGGAATGGAATTCTAGTTTCTCTTTAAAAAATCCATTTCCATTTTTGAAAGAATCTCCAATACCAAGTGGAAAAGAATCCGCCTGTATACAAAATTCAATTATATTTCTCTAGCAGTAAAGTACACACGTATATATATAGATAAAATGAACTTAATGTATTTATCGGAAGAACTACATGCGGGTGTGTGAGAGATGAAGACAGTTGACATGGCAAACTGACAGTAAAAAAGGCGTTACGGAACTAAAAATAAAAAGGAAAAAGCGAAAACCCGATAGCACTAAAACTGAGGAACCGGAAGGGATCGCCAAGTAAACTCACGGGACTTGTATTAGACCTACAGCTATATTGGAACCAACGAATTGGTAATAGTTGGCGTAAAGTTTTATCGAACCGCCGTAATTAGTTTTTGAGAATATCTTATCTAGTTCGCGCTACGTATTCGAAGATTTAAATGTAGCGAACATTCGACTGGTTCCCTTGTATTTTTTTGCTAGTTGATGATGTATTTGCATTTTTATTTTGTCACTAATCGTAGCAAAAACTAAATTCTATACCGGATAAGTTTAACGTCTTGTAGAGATAAACAACGTAGTCCACGTCTCTCACTCCTCCGGCGGTGTATATGTTGTTCAAAATCAGTCATCGCTATTTTACCGCACCCAACATACCAATAAGATAGTATTCTGCGAACTCCTTCAAATTTTCAAGAATACTGTAACGCGAATTATTTCGTCTATTTAAATAAATATATTAGAAATTATTAGAAATTGTTATTATTATTTCTTGCCTCAGTAAATTAAGAAAAAGTTTATCAACAAAAAATATTCTAAGACAAACCCTGCACAACATAAAATTGAATTCAAGTATACTCCTTCTTCAATTCATTCAACATTGCCGCCTATCTGCTATGATTTCGAGAATAATATCTTGTTGTATTATCGTCTTATTATGCTTTTGCTGCCGAAATAACTTAGCGTGCGATGTTTTAAGTAAATTTATTTGCCTTACGCTGTAATAAACTTTTGTCTGCTTAATTGCACCGTTTATTGTTTATACGTACTGGATAATGTATCTACGTAGAAACATTATAGTTACTTCAAGAAAATGGAATTGTACTAAAAAAAACTAGTGTTTGCGCAATACTGTCAATGAATATGTTTGAAAAAACAATGCTTCTGTTTTTAGACGACAAATCTATTTGCCTAGCTTTATACTCAATTTGCTAAAGAAGGAGAGATGTTAGGTATTGTAATGCGTCTCACTCATTCCATTTTAGTAAAAAAAACGGATAATTTATGTTAATTACTTTTAACCAACTTGTTACTTGTTAGAATAAACAAATAGAATAATTTTATTTTTTATTTTGTCTTTATTTCTCAAAGTTCGTGACTTTTAGTCGGTACTGCTTATTTCTTGTAGTTGCGCCAACCCCAGCAGATGGCGCCAGTACCCAATACAATCCTTGCAAGCCTCGTCAAGGATTATTTTCAAACACCGTCAGCGTTGCAAACAGGAGGAAACTTCCTCGAATAAGATTTTGCAGCGGTTTATATGCCCTTGTGGATGATGACGTAGAACTTTTTTTAAATGACGTACTGTACAAAAAATAAGTCGAGAATGCAGACAAAGGCATACAAGGTTTTTCAAAGGTTTTTTTCGTATAAAAATACAATTAAATATTCGCAAAATCATTTGAAGATTGAATAAAACGTTATCTAAATAATAAATTGTCTCTTCTCAATACACAATCGAACAAAATTCGTATCGCTGCTCTAATGTTGGGATATTTAAGATATCGGTGGTTAAAGAAATAGGAGTAATCTTTTACTAAAATCTCAGATATTCGAAAACGTAGAATATACAATATGTTTCACGTTAGAAACGGAACTTGTATCGATCGTAGCTTAAATCTAATATCTTTTATACTTGAATGGAATTTTATGTTGTGCAGAATTTGCTTCCCTTTTTCTTTTTATTTGAAAGGTTTTTCTATAAATAAATCAGGGAAAAAGTCATCTCCCTCTACGCACTAAGTGAACACTCTGTATAGAGCGTTTCTTACAGAGTTTAGGTTTAGTAAACGATAAGAAGTTACCCTTTAGAGAAAAAGAAAGCTAAAACATTATAGATGTGGCAGATAATACATTCTTACCTAGACTTGGCTATCGCTGTATTAGAAACAATATAATATGTATTGAACTGATCACCATTTAACCTTATCAAGTCTTGCAAATTACTTTTCTAATTTCGTTATTGTCGATGTAGCAATTGAATTGCTTATTTTTTGATACATTATTGGACTAAATTGCAAAGATTTGGCCCATGTTAGTACAAATCCAATTCATATTTCTATAAGGTCAATGACGGTAGCATCCTATATCATCGAATAGGAGCCAACCGTTCGAATTGCAGCGCAGGACACTTTTCCGCTCTGATTCCGTGATTCAATAATTGAGAAAAATCGGGTAAAGATGCGAGAATAAGATCTAGCTAGTTCGGAGCGGGATCGCTTTGCGCCTTGTTCTTTTTTTTACTTTTACAATCAATTAGCGACAACTGCCCTTAAGATCGGATTAATTCGAAGCAGTGACCTCTCTGCGAGGTAATATTTACGCCGGCAGAAGGATTCGATTTTAATCTCTGGCCTGAAAACGGTGGGGTGTTTTATTGGCAATATAATTAGCCCTCATCGTCTTATATAGCGATCTTCCTCCAACTTTATTCGTTTCAATATCTATCTATTTCTTCCTATTGTGTGCGTATAACGTTTGCAATTGATTCCGTCATTAAAAGTTAGATTAAAGTGTGCCGTTTATGAGATTAACTACGGTTTTATCGGTGGCCAAGTAAAATTTATTTTTAAACCCCCCAAGATGGAAAAGTAATCGTCTTAAACGTAAGAGTTTTATTGGACGTAATTTTTTTAATTCTAATATGTTAGAGTGCCCTGATGATATCAAGTGAAATCGTAAAGTTTTTGCTTTTTTTTTAACAAAAGTTAAAATAAATTTGACCAAAAGATCGAACTAGCTTGAAAGTTCTTATCTGCAAATGTATTGAACGAGTTTGCTCATTTTTTTTTGTACTCTCAGTAATAAAGCAATTAGATTTTTTGATGCATACAGAGGTAACTGTTAGATGTTATCCTTAATACAGGTATTTATTATAATATCTTCGTATATTCGCAGGATAGTAAATGCGTTCAAGTTAAAGGTTTATATAAAACCAGAAGAAACAATATTCCCGGCTTCTTAGCTGGAATTTAGATCACTTTATCAAATGAATAACGTTAAACAGCTATACTTACGTTGGATATGGCCTAAAGGTTGATGTTTTAAAAGTTGAAGAAAATAGGCATAAATGATGTGTTCATAACAACAAACTTTATAATCTCATCAAGAAAAAATCAAAGACTATTATATTATAGCTCTAGATATTTGAATACGTATATATATATATATATAGAGGTTGCAACAACTTATAACCGCTTTTTGTCGTTTTGAATTAAACTCGAATTCATGAGAATCATCAAACCGTTAACGTCGTGAGTTAACAACGCAATTATTAAGAATTCATTTGCGCATTTCGTGCACTAGTAGTTACGTGCAGACGTGTCACGATCTTCACTCTTGTAACTACTATCGATAGCTTATTAAGTAATAGGTCACGCCATGCTGCAATGTCGCTTCTACAAATCAATAGTGCTTTTGCGGCTCAGGCGAGTTAAATGGTCAACGAATACGATCAGTATTGACGAAAATAATGTAATAAGGAAGCATATTATCTGTATGAACCTTTGTGCAAGGATGTATCAATCTGTTTTTTTTTTTTATTTAGTTTTGCTTTTTTAATATATTTTTAAAATATCAACGTATTTTTAGGAGATGAAATTTCTGCTCGCCTTCAGAATTGCTTTTTAGGAGAACTGATTTCTAAGCAGGTCTATCTTCTACGACAAACACGTTAATTTTCGATAGCCTTGGCGATCTATTGTCGATAACATTTGTTAATGTTCAAGTAAAATAATTTGAGATTTCTGTGATTTACCGTCTCGCGTCATCTCGAAGTGTCATCATCGTTGAGCAAGGTTCGCATCGTTTGTATTATTTCCCAAAAAATCAAATCCGGCGAGTAATTGTCTATTCAGCATTAACTTCGTAGGTGTTCTATGTATGATTACTTTTAATGGTACCTCCGAATTCTTCGTATCTTTGCATGCTTTCTTTACTATATTCCTGAAAGAATTGAAAATTAATATTGATGTTTTAATCCGCATACTAGTGCAGTATCAATGATTTTTTCTTCATTGTTCGGAGTATAATAAAACGAGTTCGTCGGGCTCAACGGACTCGATGGGCGAATAACTTGCGAAAGCGCCGAACATGCCGCTGCGCGTCGAATTAAAAAAAAAAGAACGTGCCGGGTCGGGTCTACATAAATTAAAACGGTCACCTTTCATTCACTCACATCGTCCGCTAATAACATGTACGTTGATATAAGTACTTTTTAATAAAATTGTATTGTTTGCAAGCAGGGTGTGTAATTCGCGTATTCGTTTGTATCCGCGAAATTGAAATTCCGGTTTCACGAGCGTTGCTAGTTAACAATAGGTAATTTCCTTAGTTTATAATGGCCAAGAACTTCTAGAAAATACGAGTAATTTTGTATACCGAAAGCGAATGGTTAAAGTTTTAGTGCTGTGAAACTTCCGAAACTTTAGATGTGTTTATGCACCCAACAAGGTACTAAACCCGGTAAATGTCGCGATAAATTTCAGTCGCCCGTATATTTACGGATGTTTCCGTTACTTTGCGAATATAATTTCATTTTAGTTTCGGTATACTTATGTAGATAGAGTTCTATGTCAATCTATGACATCGATTTTCTAACCTATTTTGTTGCTTTGCCTGCAAATTTTGCGTTCGCAAATTTTTGTTATTAGAAATAAGGCCTCATTATTTCAGAAAATTATTCCAAAATATGAATTATGTAAACGTATGGCCACTCTTATAGGAGCACTTTTTTTGACCAAAATTTGTCGTCACCGTATGTAAGTGACTATTGCGTGCAAACAGTAACACATTTAGGTTTAATACTTAGTAGCATTGGGCTGTTTATTATAAGCCACTTTTTGAAATAAGTTGCACTTGTTCTGACACAGGTGTTTGCAAGATGTCGCCGTGTAATGGGAATAATGGTGTAACTTTGTATCATTTATTTAGCTTATATGTATTCAAATTCTAATTTTCTGCATAATATATCCTGAAAGAGGTACCCCGCAGAATGGATTACTGGGAAAGCATAGCGTGGTAGCTTGAGTACGAAAAAGGATGGTATTTGTGACAGATTTATACAGAAATTGTTGCGGAGTGATACCGACCGTCCGTTTTTACTTCAATGAACAAACTTTCTGGTGTCACGATTAAATTCAAGATTAGATCCTTGTTTCATTCTTTCGTTTACAAGAACAAACATTATGCGATGAGCTCCTACTTACACCCTTTGTAGGAGATGTGACTTGTTCAGGTAGGAAGAAGAAAGGAGGGAACAAGAGGAAAGTAATTTTTTGTATGCGTATGTTTTTATTGTTATTTTTTAAATTTTTGTATATATTACATCAGTTGTATTATGTTTAAGCTTGTTATACAATAAACGTGTATTATTGCTATTATTATTACTTGCTTAGTTGGTCGCTTTGAAAATTTAAAATTTTGTCAACTCTTTTTAATATATCGTAAATTTTGTATTATTATTGTGTAATCTCTTCATGCTTACTTTAATGTAGCGTATAAAATGCAAAATACGAATGTTTTTTTTAGGTTGGCTATAAATTTTCGTTGTTAAAATAAAATATTTGCGCGCATTCAAAATTTTTAGCAAACGAATAACATGGACTACCTGCCACAGATGCAGGTACATACATAAATTAATCTCTAGTTTAAAACAGCTTTTATGTGTGCTTTAAAATAACGTGGTAAAATCAGATTGGTAGCGATGATATCACAGTGGAGCTCCAACTATTTAGATCTCGATCATACGGACGTTCGATGGTCCAAATCAATAGAAATGAAGCGTGAACCATCAGAAAATATTAACAATGAAAAGCATTCAATTTATTCAGATAAAGTAATGATAGTTATAGTTATATAACTTATAGTTATATAGTTAGGCTCGTATAGGCTCGTTATTAACATAGTTAATAACGAGCCCTATCATAACACATAAAAAAATGCATATATGCAATATGAAAGATTGTCCTTTAGGAGGACAAGGAGGTAGAATATGTAATTTTATACATGTATCCAGAACAACCATTATTTTTCATATGTTTTCATATGTTTAAAAGTGTAATCCACGGTGGTAAAAGAAGTGGTAAAAGACACAAAGAAGATGAAGAGATAAGAAAACAGAAAAAACAAGAAGGAAAGAGTTTAATTAAATAGATTATGTATTACTTGTTGAAGCATCACATGCAGCGAAACGTCGCAGAAAGGAAAATAAAGAACAAGAAACGGAAAAGAATCGTTTTCTTCGCTCCTTTACAAGCCACATACATCCCAAACGAAATAACATCAACAACAAATAACATTGACCAACAAGGTTTTTACGCTAAGTTAGTAACTGACGAAATTGAACAGCATATATAAAGTAAAAATGATGGGTGGATGATCGAAAATCGACAAAAATTGGCTTAGCTCTGGTTACAGAGAAAATGCCTTTATAGTATGGTCGGTAGTGTGGTTTACTGCAATAATGTTTATAAACCTTCTGAAGTTTTTGAAATACATCCTGATCCCAGTTCTTGGAGATTATTCATAGGCTAATCAAAGACCAGCCTAAAAGCAGTTTTGTTGCATAAAGGTAACCATTATCCTTCTATTTCGATAGGTCATGCTGTTTCTGTGAAAGAAACTTATGAAAATCTGAGAATTTTTAATTACTTTGGGTACGCAATCTGGTTGCACCCAATGCTTTCTATGTCTTTGGGACGGTCCTGACAGGGAAAAACATCCCCATAAGCAAGAGACCACTACGACAACAGTTTGTACCGGGAAAGGACAATGTACAACATCAGCCTCTAGTAGAAAAAGAAAAGATCATAATACCACTTCTCCACGTGAAACTTGGGCTTATGAAAAACTTTGTAAAGGCACTGGATCTCGAAGGTGAAGGTTTTCGTTTTCATGAAAAGTTTCCAAAGTTAACACAAGGGAAACTGAAAAAAGGTATTTTTGTTGGACCTTAGATACGAGAAATAGTAAATGATGAAATATCTGAAACCAAATTAACAGCGAAGGAAAAACAGCTTGGCTCTCCATGGTACAAGTTTTCACGAATTTCTTGGGAAACAAAAAAAGCTGACAACTATAAAACTTTACTAATGGGTATGTTACAAGCATTTCACGCTGCTGGCTGTAATATGTCCGTTAAAGTGCACATTCTACATTCTCATTTGAATTTTTGTCCGGAAAATATGGGCGACGTTAGCGATGAACACGGTGAGCGCTTCCACTAAAAGACATCATGGGAATGGAAAAACGATATAAGGGGAAATGGAATCCTGTAATGTTACCAGATTACTGTTATATGTTAAGAAGAGATGTTGTAGATATTGTTTATAAGAGACGGAACAATATTACTTCACATTGCTAATTGTAATCATTTGAAATATACATTAAATTATGATCTAATCTAAAAAAAACCTTTTCATTGAAATATAAAAAAAAAATCGAGCTAGCTTGACCTTCTACCTTTTATTAAAATAAATGTTTATATGTTTTCTATTGAAATTAGTATAGATTACTTTATGGCAAAATCATGTTGGCCAGTGTAATTATTATTAATATAGTCTTCAAATAAAAAAATATTCAGAGATAAGTGCCGAATAATACTAAAATATTCGAGGTGTATAGTTTTCACAGCGCACGATACGTTTTTTTTTTGTAAATAATTGACATAATTTCAGATTTTTGCTAAATGTCATTGTTTCTTTATCGGCCCATATCTTCCACGCTGAAAGGGTGATTCATACTATAGTCGTTTGAATATTTATTGATTTTCTTGCATCAATCAATGTCCACAATGTGGTCAGCGTTGGTTAATTTGTCTTAAATGAAACACTCTGTATATTTTCCAGAGTCTGACAGAGATTTTTCTCCTGATTGTTTTTATAAAAATTTTCTTGTATGGGAAATGTATGAAAATTAGGAAATGATATCAAGCTACCCGCAGATTATTTTGTATTTCGTTGAACATTTACTTAGCTCTCAAGTGTAGCACCCCCTGTGTACAATGCCCACACTATGCGTTGCTTAAGTTTTTGCATAAACATTTTTATTTAGCTAAATTGCGAGATGTTCGAGACAATCTTCAATAATATCATAAAGAAAATATTTTAGTCCATTACCTAAACAAGAGAAGTTGTTTTTAAAGTCCGCATTACTTGATGTCTATTGTGCCTATTACATATTTATAATTATTGAATTACAGGGTAATAAGTTTTAGGAACACTTTGAAAGTTACACAACTCCAAATATATACAAACTCAATAAAATATATGTGTAAATACTAGCATAAAGGCTTTAAATATGATTGTGCTTTTAACAAAATGAACATCGAATTCAAATAACCCACAAGATGTAAGATGCGTATATGTAAAATAGGCAGAAGGCATAGCTTTGATATTACCATTTTGCGGTCACATCTTAGCTTTACGTTTGCTTAGTTACCCCAGCCTTCCGGGCAATTCGCAAACTTGGCAAATAATTCATATGCTCAATATTCCAAGTTTGTATTTGCTTTCTATTAGGTTTCTGTATAAATAGGCTTTACAGCTCTGTATATTTGTACGGACATACTACCTGTGACAGGAAATATACGCCACATGAAGTATACACTTAATTGTTTTTGTCTCAATTGATATTGTTGACTTTTTCTCTAGAAACCCAGATTGAATGGAAACGTTATGCATTCGATACTCGATCGGATCGGCCAATTGTATTTATCCCTGCGCCCTCATTTCTTGTACTGATACGTCCCCGCGCGATTACTTGCTTGTCGTGATGAAACAACACGACTCTTACGTCTCAAGAGTTCGTAATCTTGACTTTCGCCGCTTGATTTTTGATAAGTACGCGATTGGATCCCTTATTGACGTTAGTTGTTAAGTTGCCCTGGTTATTATCATCCTAATGAATCGGTTCTAAATCGAAAATCGATTCTTCTGGATCATAACCTTAATGTTCTGGAAATGCTCTTACCAAAGCAGTTGTCCGTCAAAATTCATCTCCAAGCACCTCGTATGTTTCGGTAGCATTAAATCATGTTAAAAAGAAATAGTTTTGTAGAGAGGATCGAATGCCAATGAACAACTGGCCAGCTGTAATTGGATGGAAATTAGGGTGATAGCTCTCTGCTTGCCATTTGTTAGATATTCTAACGAGTTAAGATTCATATCTAATTAAAAGCTCTTAAAGAAGCTATGTTTTTCGGACGTAATTATTACTGTTCGAAATATCCAAACTAATAACCAATTTTCAAATTATTCTTCGTTCACGCGAAAGTCTAGAGGTGCGTCCCGCCATTTTGATACGCGGTTATTGAAAAGTTAGCTTTTGGATTAAAATTTCGCGATTCACTTCCTAGCATGCGAACCTCTCATTCCGTGAGCAGTAGGGTTATGTTCGGAAACATCGCGTATTTGAATGACAGCTCACAATTAGGCGTATGCAAATTTTATGCAGATATACCGAAAGGAATATCTCATAAATATTTATGAGTACTTAAAGCATTCACCATTTGCTGGAATTTCGAGCAGTCGTTATTCGAAAGGTGGCGATAAACTTACCGAAGACGCTACTTTAGCGGAGATGCATTCCATCTATGTTCTATTTCTTTTTTTTTACGTGAGTAACGCGAATGTATCCCGACGGATATATTCTATTTTATTTTGATTTAAGTATCACGTGCGTAAGTTATATGAACTAATACGAAGTGCTCCAATATTTATTGGTAGGATAGGAGACTTAGATAAGATGACAGAGATATGATGATAGCTGATAGATATGATGATGATAATAGATGAGTATTGACAAAACGGGTAAGGTTAATGTAATCAAGAACCTTAGTCAGATCATAGAAAATGTTAGCACATATTTGGTGTATGATCTCATTGTTTCATTCATTTTTGGCTGGCAGAGATTAACGAGTATTACAATAAAAACGTAGGCTTCCACGGCCGGAGTCTGTTGAAATTAAACGTTTTTCGGGTTCGAAGCGTGTCATGTCGTTAAAATTAAATTTTTTAATTAATGTTAAAATTAATTTTTTAATTTTAATTTTAACGACATGACACGGTTCGAACTCGAAAAACGTTTAATTTCAACGAGTATTATCTTTTAGTTTAGCCTCAAACCAAAAAGCGAAGGATTTGTTTTTAAAACAAAAACACTAACAAAGCGTATTATGTAATTTGCTCTTTCGTAGCCCTGTTCTTTACTATAATTCTATCAATTATAACATTTGCATATTTTTTTACGAAGTTCTAATACAAAACTCGCTCTTTGTAGTTTAGCATTCGTTTGAATTGGTTTTATAACTGTTTATAGCCTAACTTAAGCATCCTATTATTTTAAGCTTGCGTTATGTTGTTAATGATACATTTTCGTGAAAAATTTGCCAAGTCGGTTGATCAAAATCTATAATTTTTCCATAAATCTACCTTCAAATTAAGATTAGTAGACATAGTACTACATTTCCAAAGGCAAAGTAAAAGCCACATACTTTCTACTCTCAACTGAAATGGTTGCTATGGCACCATATTACGAAAATAATTAGGACACTGCGATACGAGGCGTAGCTTAGCGGCTTCGTTACTTTACAAGGGACATTGTGTTAGATCAAGTTAGGTTGTCCATGATATGGATAGAGTTCGAGTAGGTGCTCGATCATTTTCGGTACAGGTAACTTGCAATTGCCTTTCGGTACAAGTAATCAACAACTGCTCGCAAAAAGGAACGAACACTTTTCTCCGTTCATAATTAATCATCACTTTAGATCTCGGCGAATAACGAGTGTTCGGTAATAAATAGTCGCTTTAATTTATATCTCTATCCTAAAATTATAAAAAAACACAGGAATAGAAACATGTCCGAGAAGTATTATTTGTGTTTTCCGCTTTCATACCATTCGCGGATTTATAAGATAAAAGTTGTGCATGTTACGTGACTCTCTGGTTTTTATAAATATTAGATTCTCCTTTGATACAACGTGAAAAAACAATTTTATTAGCGTTCGTCTACAATTACCGCTAATGAAAGGAATGCTTACTGTTTAAATAATTACTTAATTATCCCAGTAGCTTGTACCTGAGAGTTCCATCAAATTTTCCGAATTGGAGCTAATGTAAAAGTTTGCACGCACTAGAAAAGCTTCACGATGATTTTACATACAATTTAACTATTATTCGGGCTGTTATCTAATTAATTCCAGCTGTGCACATGGGAAAAAATAATACCGAGTAGGCGGAAAATTAACGCAATAAAAACATTCCATTTAGATTTATATCAATGCTCCAACCGTAAGTAAATTAAACATACAATTTGTATGACTCCGGCTATGTAACATGCGTTTCACCTCGGGAAATTGGCGAGAAAAAGGATAGAAAATGAATTGCCTCACGTTTCTCTGAGGTTTCATTATTTTCTTTTTACCGCTTAGTATGAATGATCAAGTAGTTTTAAAAATGTCGTTGTAACCAGTAACACTTCCGAATTAGTTTCCTTAACGATATTTTGTTATTTTTAGCTTATCTTCATAATCATTGCTGAGTGTCCATTAATATTAATACTTTACTGACCAATATGCGAGCAAGCTATTGGGCACAATTTAACAGATACGCCTAATTTTATGCGTATGTAATACAATAATGGTAGGTTATGGCTCAGAAAAAGTTCGAATCTATTGTTAGTCGTTATTTCCAAGTGAAGGAGAGTCGATAGATCTTTGGTGAAACATATAGATCTACACCCAGGACAAAAGTTTTGTCGAGTATCTCTGAGTTTAAAGAACTGTAAAAAAGAATTTCGTGGATATTGAAGCTTTCCATAAAGCGAATGTAATTCCTTTAACGCCAATTGGCAAGTACATAAAGTTATTTCAGTATTGCGCTATGGTGCTGGAAGTAAACAATTATTCGAGCATAGTGAGCATAGTCGAGGTATTTATGGTGGCGATTCTCGAGAGCGCCATTTGAGAAAATGTCTCATTCCTCTTGCTCTCCTTTTATGTATGTATATAGTGAACTTTCTGCACACCTACCCAACAAAAAAATAATTAATGTTGCTACGCACGTTAGACTATGTTTCAATAGTGCTTCAGGTAAACCAATATTGTAAAATCAATTGTCATGTGTAATGTCCTTTTCTCTATCTAAGATTGGACTTCCGAGACATGTTACCACATTTTTTTGTTGAAAATTACATTGCAGAAGGACCCGAAAGCTGTGTACAAGCAGCTTTCGGATACTTAATGTACTTTCGGTCGAAACGTACATTAGGTAAAATTCGAAACTAAGGCCGATACTACGCAAACGCTGATTACCAAGTGGGGATCTGCTAGCGCCCCGAATAAAAACTATATTCTACATAACTTACACAATATGAAAGCTACATAACGTTTTGAAAAGTTGCCAGTAAGACGAGACGATGTTATCTAATCCAAAGTCAAAATAATAAATGGTTTTTGCCGGGTTAAAATAACAAAACGAATTCTTGGTTATGACCCTCTAAATGCAGAGGTACCTTCGAGAGATGTGAACGAGATTAGCAGCTAGATGTAGCGGTCAGCAGGAAATGAACTAAAGTTTTATCATCGAGGGTTCTATAAAATAATTCAGGAAATTAACGAGAAATGAATTTGAATTAAGTAAGGAATGCCGGCGGGAATAGCTTCGCTTTATCTTCATTTATGTAGTGACAGTTCAAGCACGCAGGTACGAACCTTGTTAAAGATGTACCTAGCCTACGTAGATATAATGTGACAATGTTTAAATTAATGCATTTTAAATACGACATACAAATATTTTCCTAAAGTTTCGGAAGCGTATACAGGTACTTTGTGTTGTTGAAATATGTTCTTAGCAACTTCAGCGTAAAAAAATTAATTATTAATATAATGCACAAGATAACATTGTTAGAAATATATGGCGGTCAATACAGTTGTTTATCCGATTATTTCTTATCCGATATATGCACCTTAATGTAATAAGATCAACCTTCTACTAAAGATGATGATTGCAAAGACTGCGAGTTAGTACACTAAACGATACTAAAGTATCGGCACACTCCGCACCTCACAAGTCTAACTAAATAATCGCGGACAATTGTTTTGTGGATGCCCCGATTTTCATTCGGTAGCACGTCGGAAAATCAAGATCGACACAGCTGTCCCGGATTAATTAGTTAAAATTGTCCCATGCTGAGTGTGCCGATATTTTAGTGTTGTTTAACTTATATTTTAAATGAAATCAATTTTTTATAAATATTAAAAACTGTTTCCAATTGTATCGATAATTGAGGTGCCGAAGGAAAAAATTAATGAAGGCCGATAGAAATTAAAATTAGTTACCAGAAAGAATAGAAATTTAATTGAAATAAAGAACAAAACTTCTGATGATTCTCGCTAATCTGTTCCAAAACTTCTAATTTTATTCACTCTGTTTCTTCGAAACAAAAGGGTTTTTCAGAAATCGTCATAGGACAAAATATTCTTAGAATATGCTAAGGAATAACCCTTTGAATTTTTGCCGCGTGTTTACCTACCACCCTGTATAACAGTGAAATTACGGGATTTATTCTGAGACCACAGCATTCCACCGGAACGTTTTGAAAACTTGCTGCAAAATTTGATTTCATCTTTGTTATGTTATTTGCATGTATTAATTATTAGAATCGAATGTTTTCTATATTCAAAGCTGAAATTTTGTACTTTCTTTACCAAACACGTAATATAACCAATTCGGTATATAAATTCCTTGGTCTTTACACCTTGGCCTTAAGCAGTATTTAAATACATACGATTAAACAGATACTTGAAAAATCTCAAAACAGTTGAGTGAATGGCCTAATAATCGAGTTAAACATATTTTTGACGAAAGAAATTGCAGTTTTATTACACAACGTATTTCAGGAAGTCTAACATTCATTCAGAAATATTCCGTTTTACTTCGTTCTGAAGGTGCATTCGTAAAACTTTCGCTTCAAGTCTGAAATCTTGCTGTAATCCACTCAACCTTTCATGATTTTATTACGGCGTTCAAACCATTTCTACATTTGCTTGAGTGCTGTACACAAACGTGATCTGGAATTCCGTAATTTCCCTTTGTGCACAAAAAGCGCTTATCCGGAGAAAGTTTAATTTGAACAGTAATAGCAGTGTATTTTCAGCGCGACTCTTAGCTGCGAAAATTGTTGCTAAACGTATGTACAGATATACATTTGCTAGCTTACAAATATACAAACGAGCCATTAACTTATTGTTAGTTGATCTACGCATCTACGCAGAATCATTTCATTCTAATCTATTGTAGTACTTAAGTTTCACGAAGCTAAAACCGAAAAAACTAGCACACCGCCAGCAAAAGAAATATGAAGATAACCGCCTGTTTTGCTTGCGTTGATGTGTGACACTGGAGAAGGAAAAGGTAAAAACAAATATATAAGTAGACGAAAATATTCTACAAAAAGTAAATTATTTTAAGTATCTGGAAATAACTATTTAAAGCAACGGAGTAAAAAATAAATGAAAGAAAAAACGGCTCACTAAAAGTATACAGCATTGTCAGCAAGACATTTATTAGCAACAAGGTAATACGTAAATATTTAAGAAGAGTAAAAGAAGAATTCCTTCGGTAAGTTCTTGTACGATGCAAGTAATCTAAAATGGAGGAAAATCCACTTCACGGTTATCAAAATATTCTTATAAGAATCTGTTACGTAGGTTTCCACGGTCGTTAACAATACTATCCTCTTGCCTTCCGGGTTAGAACCGCGTCATTATATCAGCTTCTGCCGACGTTTCGTTATCGCCTTATATCTTCCTTTGATACAAACTAATAAAGTATCATACTTCCCACGAGAAACCTGTTACTAACAATAAGCGAAAATAAAGTATGCAGATAGATATAAGAATTACGTGTGAACCTATACTTCGCCATTATCGTTCAATTAATCATAATGTTTGTCGACAAATAACAGCCACTATAGATTGCGCCCCAGATAACTTGTTTACTATGTCGCGTAAGGGAAGCAAGGTCGATTAAATTGTAGACAACGCCGTTCGATGAGAGGATAGCCTACCGGAAACCTAAATGTTCGCTGAACATCTAAAGCCTCTTACTGAAAAATAAAATAAGACCGAAATAATTGAAATATTGAAAGAATTCATTAAAAGACATTTTTTATGTGTTCTTTTAACGCGTTACTGTTAAACAACGCTATCGATTTATTGCTAAATCGATCTTCATAATTTTTATATTTAAATCAGATTCTCAATAGTTGATTCAATGAACATTTGGAACGGTAAATAAAGGACACTTAAGCCTTTCAAAAAAACAATTATCGGCGTAATTTCGTTATGGCGGATATCGCAAAACTCTGATAATATTCACCATTAATAAATGGCAACAAGGTTGATGTGTCGAAGCACGTTTTTAGATGTCTACCAAGAATTTTATTCCAGAAATTTGCTGGATCATTGTACAGGTATAACAAATTATAGCACTTTAACAATATTTAAAGTATTTTGAATGTTAATAACGTATACTTCCCAGTCCGCTTCATACTCGCGCCATTCTATTCGGTTTTACTTCCCCTAACAATTTCAATGCGATCTATTCTCAATCGCAATAAAGCTTAGCCGTTTTGTTTGTATTGCTCCTGACTTGTACTCCATCACATGGAACAAGTCGAAGTATGGCCAGTACGAGAGCGTATCAGGTCCTCTAATTAGAAACTTTTAAGGACGTTATTCTTCTTTTAACGTCGGATAGTAATAGCGAGCAATTCGAGTAATTAAAAAACTTGGCGTGTTTTAATGTTCTAACTTTTGTGTAACTATTATTAGTTAGATAACTCGCCTTGCAGGACTTTTTAATTGGGTATGTAATGTAACGAGTTTGTCACCGTTTATAATGCAGTGCGCATATCGCTAGGTTAATTTACCCGTTATAACGGTTCGTAACGCCACGCCATAAGGGAAGTTGGGCAAACACTGAATTTTGAATAACTTTTGACTAGTTAGCCAGAAAATGTCGCAGCCGATATTAAGCAATTAGTGCTTTGTAGAAGGCGTACGTTCAAATATGAGAGCGACTATATATATGATTAGCAACTTATTAAGCAATTGTCAATAGCTTGCTAATAATTTCTCTCGTTATAAAAGAGCTTTTGTTGAAGCAAAATTCTTAAAAAATGATTGTTAAAATAACCATGGAATAATGAACGCTGTTCTTAACTATTATTAAGTGGTAAGTGTCGATTAAGATGTTAAGATGTTGGTGTTAATTGTTAAGTGTTATTAAGTAAACATTTCAAAACAGTTGAGGATACATCCGAGGTTCGTTCAAGGCTGTCGTTTAGAACCGAATTTTTGTGAACGATCCTGTCGAGATCTTTAAAATTTGTCACTGTTTATTATGCGCTGATGATGGTAAATTGTACGCGCCTATAATTGCAATTTTAGATTGCCAAATGTTTCAAAAAGTTAATAATTATCGCTTAACAAATAGAATAACATTAAACATGGAGAAACATCATGGAGTCTGAATTTTTCGTACATGCTTAGCGGCATTACTTTAGAGAAACTAGAATGGATATAGGTATTTGTTTAGACAGTAGACTCCTCTTCCGCCATCATGTTGATTTACTTGTACAAAAAGCATTTCAATTGATTTTCAGGTAATTAGAGATAACAAAAGCAGGTGAAATAATTGTTTTTTTGCGGCGATTAGACAGACTCGTGTTTTGATGACTTTCACGGAAACCAGTAGATAACATGAACCCTTTATTATGAGACAAATAGACACGAGTCTGTCTAGTCGCTGCAAAAAGGTAATAATTTCACCTATCTTGGTCATCTCTACAGATAATAGCTGAAGTGCCTGCCCACACGCGCATCTATCAGTGTCCTAGTGGGCGTTAAAGAGATGGTAAAGACGGGCGAAATAAGTAAGCGATTTAGGCAAAACTTGAGGCCAGATCAAGGCGATTTTCTATCTAATAGGGGTAATTTCCTATGCTACAGAGGAGCAACCGGTGTTCACGCTGATATATGATAGTACGCATATTTTTGTGAACACGTGTATGCTGTCTAATAGAACATGGCTATTGAATAGATAGATTAGTACTGCCCTCTTACAGATCGCGAAGTAGAGTTACAAAAGCGGCTATTAAATATCTTTTTTAAGAAGTGAATAAATCTATCATTTTAGTGTTCTTAGAATGCTACCGTATTATTATTAATATTAGCCGTTTTCTTCCATCCATCCATTGCGGTACACGCATTTGTTAAGAAAGATGGACTTCATATTTGGCGTTGTTAACCGTACTAAATATAAGCATCCTTTACTTATATAAGATAGTGCGGTGTGCGAATACAAACAAACTTTTCTTGACGGGAGAGTCGCTGCAACACAACGACAAGAAATCAACAGAAAGTGATCTAATTGTTGGGGCGTTAGTTATTTCTAGCAACATTTATGCTTATTGTCAACGTTTAAATTTCACCAGGAAACATTGTGTAAAAAATCATATCGAGGGAGCTAAGATCAGTCAAAGGATTTGTAATATTCACAAATCAGTGAAACAGAGAGATTTGTTCAAATCACTCCTTTCTATCCAGAGAGTCGCTTGTTGCAAAAACATTACCACCAGAATTGTTCTAACCAGCAATATGAATAAGGTAAACTTCGTAATGGTGAGGTCGTTAAAATTTCGCATTTTAAAGTAATTGCGCTTAACAATGGAAGCAAAATACGAAAACTGCTTTTTTCTTTTGAGCAAGAACAGATGCAACTTGTTTGAGATATTAAAAATGTGATATGTGGCGCGCCAAATTAGGCTATTTAACTGGTATTTTTAATCTTCGGGACACTCAATTCGACAATGCGGGGAAGAAACGAAAATATTTTAACATTGACGGACAAACTATTAGCTTTAAATAATATATTAACGAATTTCCATCTGTGGATAACGCATTTACGCTTTTACGAAGTCCGAGTCATACAAATTATAAATTACGTTTGCCGCATTGATATTAATCTAAATGGAATGTTTTTAATGTGTTAATCTTCCGCCCACTGAGTTATAATTTTTCCCAAGCGTACGACTGGAATTAGTTAGATAACGGTCTGAAAGACAGTTAAAATGAATATAAAATCATCGTGAAGCTTTCTAGGGCCGTGTAAGTTTTTTACATTGGCTCTAATTTGGGAAATTTGATGGAATTTTCATGTACGAGCTACGTTGTGATAATTGAGTAATTTGCTAATCCAAACCTTCCGTATAAGATCTTAAATAAAGAGAAAGTTTGATGGTTTGATTTTTTCCCGAGATCTTCCAAAGTTTTTTATTTATTCTGTTGTTTTTACATTTCCAACAATATTCTTTCTCTCTTCTTATTATTACAAAGTTGATTTGGGATTTTTAATACACCTTCGATTGTCGGATACTGTCAGAATAACAACGTAAAAGCGAAACATCCCTTTCCTCGTACATAAAACAATTTTTAATAAATTGAAATGCTACAAAACTGGAGGAGTCATAGATATGATTAAAGTCGCTGAAATATTCAAAGTTACAACAGTTTCCCTTTATGTTATTATTACCTGTATAAAATGTAATTTAAATGCTACCGAGCTCGCGCCCAAAAAGCAATAAAAACGCTTTTAGTCGACGTTATTTAAGAAATATTATATATATATATTTCAAACGACGTCGACATCTTGTCAAATGTTTAAAAGAGAAATTAAAAATCCATTTCCTCCGTTACGCTAAGCTTGCGAGTGATTACTGTATGATAAACGGCGGTTTTCTGCGGAATTTTACCCTCAGAAACTTTTAAATTAAGAGCAATTTTGCGGCTATTGACATAGGTGGGATTAACGAGGACCTCCTTTTGATACTGTCATCTTGTTTAGGTACATACTTAAATATACCAATGCAATTACAGTTTTGTGAAATATTATATTAAAGTTTACAGCTCCCAAAGTCTGTACTGATTTCTTTTTCTGTTTCCGTAAGGGCTTATACAGCCTTTAGTTCTCTTCTCCTTGTCCCTGGCGTTTTACTAGGTAAATTTATTTCCAACGAATGATAATCCAAGGGAAGCGGCAGTATTGCTCGTCTTAATTTTCTTCCTTCACAAAAAGAATAAATTCTTTCGACTCTTATAATCAATTTATAAATGAAATACCACATTGTCATAAGTGATCAAGTTGGGCAATAAATTTACGGTTAGCGATACACGCTAATGTCAAGTTGTTAGCCGTTAGATCGTGAACTCGTATGGCATATTATATGCCATAATAATAATAACAAATAATTTATCTATATAAATACATATAAATATATGTTTCTTTAATATATATATATGTATTTTTTTTATTTACCCAACAATAGAAAAATAACAATATTTACAATAAAATTGATGATGAAGATGATGCACCTTATCTTCTTTACCTAAGACATATACTTGGCTTTCCCTAGCATAATAAGCAGAAATATGTTTAACCGTCACAGGATAAAAGTACTTCCTTATGTTGTTCCAGAATAAAACTGAAAAAAACTAAAATTTTAAATCACCTTTTTGATAGCTGAAAACGAAAATTATAACGATGGTGGAAGAAACTTAGCCGTAGAAACATCTACTAGTTATGTAACACAAAAATTGTTCTAACTTCGATCAAACTAATTAGTCACTCATTGCATTCTACAATATGCATTTCATAAAGTTATCGTATTAAAATCGTCATTATATTAAGTTACATCGCAAGTGTAGTTCCAAGTTGAGTTCGATTAACTCAATAGAGCAGCTTGCCAGCACAACTTATTTATTCGTGTACGAAGTAGAGGAGCTACAAGAGCAACACGGAGGATCTCTCGAGGTGATAATAAAGAATCTCGTGACATTAGAGACGCCGTGGGACTCCTCACAACTTAAAGACTACCAATATGCGAACTACCGCCTATTGTCAGGACAATGCTATTCTCTAGTTCCCTTGTAGCTGGATACATGGAAAAGAATGGCGTACGCTTCTATTATGTGTTACATATACGCTATACGAGGTGAGTCAATATTCACTCTTCGGCCCCGCATAGAAAATTGTCAAAGCGAAGCCGCTTTCGCTTTTTATTCAAGTAAAATTAACGAACGATAATATAACGGTTTTTATTATTGGAAAAACAAAATATATTGATTGCTAGACGAAATTTGTAGATGGTATGTAAATCTCGCAATTGTTCAAAATACAAAGAATAGAT
The DNA here is from genome assembly GCA_020654165.1 of Oryctes rhinoceros. Taxonomy (NCBI): domain Eukaryota; kingdom Metazoa; phylum Arthropoda; class Insecta; order Coleoptera; family Scarabaeidae; genus Oryctes; species Oryctes rhinoceros. The sequence continues at coordinate 14,516,890 of JAIOKQ010000230.1, read as the reverse complement.
AGTATAGTATGTATTGTAGTTCATCAAGCATTATATACAAATGAAGATGGAGAATCTGCTACAACATCAATTGCAACAGGTTTCAGACATGTCTCTCTTTTAGAAAAGACACCGGAAATGAAGAACCGGAAGATCAAAGCTAGAGAACTGCGCCTTTTTTAATCAAAAAGCGCTCGTTAGGAAGCTTACTCGTCCTTTTAACTCTGGGAACTTTATACTTGGGAACTTAAGTTAATAAATCCATTTAAAGTACAAGATTAATTCAAATTTGGTCAGCAGATCGCGAGGTTTTATGGGTGTCGTATGACCGGAGAGAAGGGCAACGGATATTAAAGAATAATGGCAAGGTTAAGATACATGAACAGCGAATGATTTGCCGTAGGATGTTACAAACAAATAACCCGACTAGTCGATTTGGATGATTTGAAACAAAAAATACAGAAATACAAAATATATTATATTTTTTGTCAGTTCTTTTTTTATTTACCCAACAATAGAAAAATAACAATATTTACAATAAAATTAACTTGATTAATTAAATTAACAATTACAACATCTATTGGCGTCTTTTATCATATATACCAACAGAGGCTTGAAAAGAAAGTTCGTTTTAGGTCTAGGTGCACATAATAACTAGATTTGGGGAAATAAAGTGAAATGTAAATAAGTTTTACAAAAGATTAATTTAAAAAAAAACTAACCTCATCGTGTATACTTTTAAATGGTAAAACCTGGACCAACATTTGATACTTATCCAAACATGTCTTCTCTCAAAAGCCACACGAACTAAAAGGAGCAGATTGCCTTGGCAACCTTTCGCTTCTTTGTTAGGTGCTTCTATAGCATTTGTCGTGATGTAATTTATATAGGCAATATTTTATCTTCTTACGGTACAAATATTCAATCTACTGATCTTTTTTTCTTTAAAAATACCATATTAGAGCTTGTAATCTGCCATACGAGTTCGTGATCTAACGTTTAACGAACTCGGCATTTCCTGCTGGACTTCACGATTTATTACCAAGTGATATTAATTTGCAAAAGTACACCATTGCGTCTTTGCAATTATGTTTCAGTGTATTACTTGCTAGTAATTGTACAATATAGAATCGATATGGTTCAAATAATTAAACTGATTTTGTTAAAGGACATTCGTTTGCCGCTACGTAAACATATGAAACGGAGAATTATATTCATCCTTTTCAATATTTATGTAAAGACGTGAGCACTTTTTATTTGTTTGCCTCTATCCAAACGTATAATTTACTTAAGTCAACTAAATGGGCTTTTCGGAGCGGTATACGTGTTACTCTACAAATATTACGTGGTTGGATATTTCAGTAATGTTAAGGGGTAATTTAGGAAAAACGCTTTCACTCCTTGAAATGTGTTTTTGATGGTATCGCCTTAATTTCATTAAAATAATCGAGTCCAGGTTTAATATTTTCTTGTTAACGAAAAAAAAAAGAATTCGTGAGCGGAGTTACATTTATCTAATGAAAATAGATAATATAAATCAATATGTTCAGTCTGAAAGAATGCGTTGACTTCCTTTCTCGAAGACGTTAGAAATCTGTTTAGAATTAACTTCGTAGAGTAAATTAGAAGATGGGTATTCTCTCTTATATTATTCCAATTATTCGATATCGTGCCGGAAAAGGATTGTTAGATCATTTAAATTGCATTTATGCCGCTCCGATACATAATTTTAATGGAAGTAAGTTGGAAGAGGAGGAAGTGGAGATAAAACGACGACCTTCATGAAAGAGGCAAAGTTATTATGAGGCTATGTCAAAAAGCTGTCTTTGTTTTTCACGTTGACATATTAATTTGCATCTACTTTAAGCAACTTATGAATAATTTATTTAATATTATATACATCATGTCATTTACGGACGTTTTAATAGGTAAGAATTAACATTTCATCATACATTCTAATCTATGTTATTGATTTTCTTTTAATAATGGTGCATCTTTTGTATTTTAATAAAAAAAATAACGATGCCTTAAGTTTAAGAAAGCATAATAATTGGCAAATGTTGCAAATTTGTTGCTTTTCAAAATGTCAAAACATATGTTAATTCAAGTCAGGGAAAGTTCCCAGAGTTAAAAGGACGAGTAAGCTTCCTAACGAGCGCTTTTTGATTAAAAAAGGCGCAGTTCTCTAGCTTAGATCTTCCGGTTCTTCATTTCCGGTGTCTTTTCTAAAAGAGAGATATGTCTGAAACCTGTTGCAATTGATTTTGTAGCAGATTCTCCATCTTCATTTGTATATAATGCTTGATGAACTACAATACAATTTTGAACAATTGCGAGATTTACATACCATGTACAAGTTTCGTCTAGCAATCAATATACTTTGTTCTTCCAATAATAACAACCGCTATACTATCGTTCGTTAATTTTACTTGACTAAAAAGCGAAAGCGGCTTCGCTTTCACAATTTTATATGCGGGGCCGAAGAGTGAATACTGACTCACCTCGTATAGCGTATATGTAACACATAAGAAAAGCGTACGCCATTCGTTTCCATGTATCCAGCTACAAGGGAACTAGAGAATAGCATTGTCCTGACAATAGGCGGTAGTTCGCATATTGGTAGTCTTTAAGTTGTGAGGAGTCCCACGGCGTCTCTAATGTCACGAGATTCTTTATTACCACCTCGAGAGATCTTCCGTGTTGCTCTTGTAGCTCCTCTACTTCGTACACGAATAAATAAGTTGTGCTGGCAAGCTGCTCTATTGAGTTAATCAAACTTGGAACTATACTTGCGATATAACTTAATATAATGACACTTTTAATACGATAACTATAAAATGCAAATTGTAGAATGCAATAAGTGTCTAATTAGTTTGATTGAAGTTAGAACAATTCTTGTGTCACATAACCAGTAGATCTTTACGGCTAAGTTCATTCCACCATCGTTTTTATATTTTCGTTTTCAGCTAATAAGAAGCTTCAAAAACGTGATTTACAATTTTATTTTTTTTAAGTTTTATTCTGGAATAATACAAGGAAGTACTTATACCCTGTGACGGTTAAGCATATTTCTGCTTGTTATGCTAGGGAAAGCCAAGTATATGTCTTAGGTAAAGAAGATAAGGTGCATCATTTTCGACCGGAAAAATTACAAAAATTAAGAGTGATTCGTATTACGATTACGTACGGTGCTCTTATCTGGTTGAAGAGGACCCAATAAGTAACAGCGACAGTTAAACTTACCTCATTACAGAGAATATCTAAGCTGATGATTAACTACCACATCTGAACCGAAATTCTGGTAGATCTTATATCTCTCCGTATACATTTGGAAAGGGCCAGGATATCTGTTTTGCGAATACCGCCATAACATAATCTTGGTGACGAGATTCTATCTATGTGTTTAAACATACTGTGTGTACACCAATTTTGGAGAATTCCCTCGACATAGTTACCCAGTAGGGACTATCGGAGCAGTAACTGCCTTAATTAGGGCTTACAATAGGCTTTACAAACGATGATTCTTCACAAACCTCGAATTGAACGTAGATGGATTTCCAAAACTCTTCTGAGCAGAAGTACTTACTATCGGTATTGGGTATGGAGGATGCGCCTGAGTGGGTATGTTAGGTGATAAAAATTTTCACTGATAGACAGACTGTACTACAAGCTGTCGAGGGGACGATGACTTCCTCCACACTCGCAACTGACTGCAGAAATAATAGTAATGTTCTGGGAAGAAACAAAATTTATGGCAATGAACCTGAGCTTAGTTTAGGTTGAATAAGAAGAAATTTGAAACTGGGGCAACTCCATAAAGTTATTTTATGCGAAGACGTTTACGTTGCTCAACAGAGATAGAGCCAGGAAGCTTATAGATTTTAATAGGAAGTCTGTTAACGCAAATATAGATAGATTATTGAATTTTAATTTGTACCATCTGTTTCACAAAAAAAAAAAACAAAAAAAAACAATAAAAAATAAAAAAAATCACGTATTGTTAAAATATTGATTTGCATTTTTTAATTAAAAATCTGAAAAAAGTAAACGACAAAAAATAACTATTAAACGATAGATATACTTCCCTGACTTAACATAATTTATTACAAACAGTTTCTTTGGGCGTTTATCCCGGAAAGAGGGTTAGAGCCTGGAAGACGCCTTCGATCACAAGGTCTTAGTGAGAAGTAAAAAAAACGAGTAAATATGGTGGTAAAGAAAAGATAAAATTATTCACAAGCATTGACCAACAGAGTATTCTTAATTGTATTATGGTAACAGAATAGTTTGATGAATTAAAACAAAAAACAAAAAAAACAATTGCAGCATGTTAAAATTACTAGAAATATTTTACCATTGCTCAGTTATTGTTAAAGTGTGAGGCGCCTGGAGACATCTGACGCTAGTAGACACGTAGATAATTCATCATGCTTTATAAATGGTAGGCGATTCGACAGATTATTTACTTCCGTTATATTTTTTTCGCCTTCTGTTGCTTTATAATCCGGCCGACAAGATTTCTGATACTATTTTTTCTGTATTCCTTTCATTTTTCACTTGTCAATTAGCTGTTTTCTGCCTAGTTGCTCGTGCATTTTTTCACTTTTTCATATATCTTTTCAGGACTGTATCATATGATCATTTGCGTTTTGATCATTTGTTATTCGTTTCCTTGCAAAAAATATCTTCAGTCATGTTATAACTTTCCGTTTGTAATATCTACCATATATCACAATAACTTACACTTGCAACTTTGCGAATTTTGTATATTCGAATATTAATACAAATTGATATTTGGGAAGATAAATTTATGTCATACGTTGAAATTGAAGCGTTGCTAATAAAATACATTTGTTCTGTTTAGGTCTATTAACTTAATTCTGGTTAACCGATTGTTGGGTATCTCTAATGTTTATTTTCCAAATTTTTCTGTCTTTCATATATTTCCATTTTAGAGACAATCAGCTTCTTTAGCCACTGGAACTTTTAATAGCGTTGTTGTAAGTATAGTGACGATGATGAAACAAAACTTATAAAGTTATAGATGATCTCCATTTTATGAATGTTGCTATATATGAAACTGCTATATTAAAAGAGATGAGCACTTTATCTAAATCTCGTTGTAATTTGTATATACAGCGTTTCACGTAGTGCACAGGCGGAACATAAGTCAATCTTCGCCTCAAGAGAAAACTTTTTCAAATAAAAAATTCTCGGAGACATATATTCAATTATAGAGGGGTGAACAGTTTCCACAGCCTGTGGAGGATCTGTGAGAAATCCACCTACATATGAAATGTTAGCGAAATGATTTAATTCATACCACATATTTGATCCGCTATTAAAATCGCGATTATAAACGACGCGAATATGTCAATGCCGCTTAATTAGATTATAATTACGACATTATCGCGAATATTCCAGCGATATAAACGTTATTTTTACGGTATTATTGGATTATATTGGTCAGCGGAGCCCCTATATTCGTGCTAATCCTAAAATCGATCCGAGTCTTATTCCGCTCTGTGAGAACTCGGACCGACAAACCACAAACCTCGATTAGGAGCTTCTGTTTATATGTTGTATCTCTTCTATAAAAGGCTAGTGTAAATAGATACAAGCTGTTTCGAAGGTAGTACGTAAAGGTCTTTAGAGTATTTCGGGTCTCGGGTTAAGCTTATTGGAAAAATGTCAATGCATTATCAAATATACGCGATGGATTGATGAGAATTGAACTTCCCAATTTAACGTTTAAAACGACAATAATTCAACGTACAAGAGGAGTTGTGGAAAAAAAATATTTAATGAGCGGAAGCTACGGTAAGCAGTTTCATTAGTGAGTTATTGTTTATCTTTCATTCGAGACGTCGAAACTTTGTGCATTTCAATGTGCTCTAGCCAAGAATATAAATGTTAAGTATACAAAGTCTATTTCAGGTAACTTAACGTTAGTGCCTTCGGAAGTTTGCGATTGCGCCGATGTTTTACATAGTTTTGATATTGTTCGCATATTTGAATTTTTAATCAAGCATTTTCTTGTATATTTTAACCGGTACGGAGGAACCTCAGCTTTCGCATTTTAGATTACGAGGCATATCCTAAAAGTTCGTTACTTTTGATGAATGCGCATAATAATTGCTAGACATTTCACTAAAATTTATTTCTATAAGTTGGTGGGTTCGTTATTTAATGGCTTCTAAGAGTTTAAGAAAACATTAAAAATAATGAATTGCTTTAATCTGCAGGCGAAGTTTAGCGCAGCTGTTCAACTAATTGTAAATTTATTTTTTTACTTGATACGTGAACGTAGAAGCGAGGTGAAGCGAAGTAGCTAGACCTCCTCTCTTGTCTCTCTATGTGTTCTTATTCGAAGTTATACTTCAGCTTCGTTTCATTTGTTGAGTTGTTCGTTCTTGATTTCATGTTTTGCTCGGCTTGGTACGTCTTCTCTTTTTGTCCTATTTTGTGTTCAAAATTTTCTTGGGCGTGTATCCATCTTATATTTTACATGCGGGATCGGCGTGAGACATGAGAGTGGAGCAAGTGCGTTCTTTAGTTATTTTTTTAGATTTTTCTATTTTTCTCTCATCTCTCTCTCCACTTATTTTCTAAATTAGTAATAGGACTAGTAACGCATTATAAATTTTAATTTTAGTAAACCTTTCGCTACTCTCTTACGCAAGTACCGTTTTTAATGAGAAAATTAATGTGTTCTTTTTTTCTTATTGATGCTTTGTTGCAAAATAATCCAGTAATCCAGACGTTTAATTGCGTTCAATAACTTAGTAGTCGCTATTCTTTGAGTGGCATCAAACATCACCATACTTGATAGGGCTTCATACATTGAACCCACGCATAAAGACTAATAGGAGCAGTTCTGTTTGTTTCAATTATCTAAGCTTCTCCGATTAAAATGATCATGAAATATCGATTGTGTGGATAGATAGCTCTGTATTCTTTTGCGTGTGAAGCTATTCGCATTTCAGTTGTTTTTCACATTTTTTTTTTGTTTCAAGCTTGTATCTTTTGGTATTAGATAGCAGAGGGGACATGTTGTTTGCTACGTTGAAGGCCGGAAAGCAAGAAGCGGTCCGAGCTAGAGCAAAGCATTCGGAAGAACGCTGATGATGCCGAGAAAGCAAAAACATGTTCGCTGGTTAGTGCTTTCTCTCCTAATATTACTTTTGGATGAATGTTAATGACTAGTCACTGCGATGAATAAATAATTTGTGAAATACCGTCAATTTGTGTCAGAAAATAACTTATTCACCAGAAATTCACATAAAAATAAAAATAAAATAAATATTGAGCAGACTTTGGCGCTACATGTTAGTTCTTAGGCTAATTTCGCACCATTCCAAGTGAATTTAATTACAAAGAGTCGATAAGCATCGATATCTGGAGGCTTTTGGGTGTTTACTCCGAACTTCCTTCATTTCTTTTTATTCTATTACTAAAATCCCGTATGCTTTCCCTACGTTATAACTAGTTCCGTTGTAAAAATTAAATCTAGTTCAGTGTACTTTTCTAAGTAATTTGTACATCCAATTTTCTCGTCACCAAACTAGATAGCATATAACAAAAACATTGCTTGGGCTTGGGTTTGTTAAGAAAGATTAAAAATCGAATTGCGTATGCATGTAAAAGTTGCTAGATATAGGGCTCAAGTCGATGTAACAAGGGAAAGAAAGAGAACAGGAGAACCATAACAATGCTCTTGACTTCTGAATAATAACACGGAAAGTCCGCACGGTTAGTTGATTCTCCCCAGCGTTCCTGCGACATCGGAAAAAGTCAATTCCAATGGAGGACGTTGTAATAGAAGAATTTCCGATATAGCGGCCAACGTTAATACCAGTTATAATAACAGTGAATAGATCAAAGACCTTTTTCTTTGTGAATGTGAAGCATAAATTGAAAGTAAAACGACGGTACAAAGTATCGTATCAAAGTATTTCATTGTTAAACTGCAGCACCATGTATAATAATAGTGAATTAATAAAAATTGCCGAGGCTGCTCAATGTACAAAACATATTGATCTTTGTAATTTTCTTTGATCCTTATTTAATGTCCTGAATACTTATGACACAGCCATATATTCTCATCTCTTTGCTTACATTAAGGATAAAAATATGAATTAAACAGATCTGAAGAGATTCTATTTTTATTGGATCATTATAGATTACAGTTTACCTGACTCATCGAAAGATCAGACCTTTAAGAGGGGGAAGCGGTGAGATATGTTGTTTGTATGCGGGTATTTATCTTGGAACTACGAAACATGTGTGCACAGCGTTGCGGAACAAAGTTAGAGCTGCTCTAATCAGCTCTAGTTTTAATGGATGTCGAAAGCTTAACAAGTGATATTTACTTTAGGCCCCCAGTATAGGACCAAGAGCGCCAAGAGTAAAATGCCATCTGTGGTCTAAGGTTCCTTTTTATTTGTTTGCGTCGTATTTGTTGCATATACATCTTTTCTAATTTAATAACTAATGTATGTATTATATGCGAACTTTTTTTTTCCCTGATATTCTCTGTAACGACTTTACTGTGAAAGCAAGTATATTATTGCAGTTGTTATTAATGTTTGTATGACCGTTTTAATCAACTTTGGTTTACGAATAAAATTCGTCAAATGACTTGGCAACAATTTTAGTTTCAAAAGAGGATAATTATACATAGATCAATATAAGCTGATAAAAAATGCCTGTTTTCTATAAGAGCTAGAATACTTAGATCTGGACGTGAGACAGGGTACAGACATTAATATATCGTTGAAAAATTTTACTTTATATCAAGGGGCTAGTATCTATTTTTAGATCAAGAAAAAGTTTCTTGGTACTCAATAGAATATTTTCATAAATCCACAGTGAAGGAGTTTGCCCTATTAGGCCACCTATCCGGCGATACAGTCCACAAGTTAGTGTATCTCTTTAAATAGAACACTCTGTATATGATTTTTAGTTCTACTGTAACCTACATTTCGATTTCCCATATGTACCTTAATACGGCTCTGAATATTCACTACTACATCAAAGATTTTTCAATATGAGCTTTGTTAGATATCGATAGCTGGTTATGCCTTATAACACTGACCAACAAGGTTCTTACCCTAAGTTAGTAACTGATGAAATTGAACAGGCTATATAGAGTAAAAATAATTCGAAAAGCGGCAACATTGGTTTAGCTCTGGTTACATAGAAAATGCTTTTAAAGTATGGCCGGTAATCTGGTCTACTGCAATGTTCACAAACTTTCTGAAGCTGTTGGAATACATCATGATCCCAGTTCTTGGATATCATTCATAGACTCATCAAAGACCAGCCTAAAAGCAGTTTTGTCGCATAATGGAAACCATTATCCTTCTATCCCGATAGGTCATGGCGTTTCTATGAAAGAAACTTACGAAAATCTGAAAATTTTATTCGAGAAAATAAAGTACAAAGACTATTCCTGGAATATTTGTGCAGATTTTAAAGTAGTTGCAATTATCTTGGGTATTCAATCTGGTTGCACCAAATACTGTTGCTTTTTATGTCTTTGGAAAAACCATTACCAAAAGCAACAGTGGCCATTACGACAACTGTTTATACTAGAAAAAGACAATGTACAACATCAGCCTCTAGTAGAAAAAGAAAAGATCATAATACCACCTCCCCACGTGAAACTTGGGCTCATGAAAAACTTTGTAAAGGCGCTGGATCACGAAGGTGAAGGTTTTAAATATCTTCGTGAACAGTTTCCAAAATTAACGTAAGGGAAACTGGGAGAAGGTATTTTTCTTGGACTTCAGATATGAGAAAAAGTAAACGATGAAATCTTTGAAACCAAATTCAACAGCGAAGAAAAAAACAGCTTGGCTCTCCATGGTACAAGTTTTCACGAATTTCTTGGGAAACGAAAAAGCTGACAACTATAAAACTTTAGTAATGGATATGTTACAAGCATTTCACGTTGCTGGCTGTAATATGTCCCTTCAAGTGCACATTCTACATTCTCACTTGGATGTTCATCCGGAAAATATGGGCGACGTCAGCGATGAACACGGTGAGCGCTTCCACCAAGACATCATGGGAATGGAAAAACGGTATCAGGGGTAATGGAATCGTGTTATGTCAGCAGATTACTGTTGGATGTTAAGAAGAGACGCTATGGATATTGTTTATAAGAGACGGAGCAATATTACTTAACATTTCTAATTATAATAATTTCAAATATATGTTAAATTATTATCTAACCTAAAGAACTTTTTCATTGAAATATAAAAAAAGATCGAGCTAACTTAATCTTTTACCTTTTATTAAAATAAATGTTTATATGTTTTCTATTGAAATTAGTACAAATTATTTTATGGCAAAATCAAAAGTTGAAATTTGTTGGCTAGTGTAATTAGAGAGGGTAAATTCGGTGCACCATCGGCGCAACTAATGAATGGACCCTTGTGTGCGAAACACTAGTCAATATCTAGTTCGCTGCCGCCTGACGCCTGGAGCATACGTAATTGTAGCATCGAGGTACTCTGCGTACTGATTTTAATAATGTCGAAGGCATGTAGATTGATAAAACAACTAACATTAAAGACAGTGGATAGGTTAATTAAGGATTATCCGGACTTGACTTTGACGGCGGCGTTAAAATTAAATGTTTATTGTACGGTAAACGGCATGTGCAGAGCGCAAACCATAATAATATCAAAACCGGTGTCGCCGCAAAATACGAGCAAGTCCTATTTGATTTATGTACAATGATGATTCAGTGTAATCTAGTGTTTACCTTGTTAAACAACGATTTATTTCATTCTGGAACAAATACGCCAATATTACATTCCCGAGCAGCACAACGTTACCGAAATTATTAACCATCTGCGCGTGTACATTTAGACAATAAAATTAAGACCGGGATGAAAAATAAAAGTGTGCTTGTGTGTGGATGAAACAACTAATTGCAATAGAAGATCTGTACTTGCGCAAAACTGGAACCACATCGATCATCATCTTCCTTCTATACGACTGGAAGAATGCGCTGCTCAAGTAATTTCAAAAGTGATGTTAAGCACATTGGAAAAAATTGAAATATCCAGGGATCAAGTCAAGTAAAAATGTTTATGACAGATGATGCCGCGTGCCTTCTATCGGTCGGTCTCTGAAGCAACGGTGTACCGCCACAACCGTAATCGTAACACGTTGGACAAGCGGCGTTTTACTATCATAAATATTTTGCGAGTATAAAGAAGGTAGTTCCGCTATTATACTTTAGTTATGATCTTCAGAATATTCAAGATGTATGGCTCTGAAAATTCACTACCACATCAAACGGCTTTCAAGACGAGCCCTGTTGAATATCGGTAGCAAAGTTCTCATAATACGAACACATTAATATTTATGGTGCCAATATACCCGAAGAATACAACTCTTAAACAGGAAATGCGTATAACACGTAAAAGAATTTTAACAGAAAAAAATCAATGTAAGACCCTCCCGTCTATTTTTAAAAATTTAATCTTATTTCGCCCTATCCATATAATTCGCGCTAAAAGCGCTAGCGCACTCATACGTGCGCTTACAAAGCCGCGGATACCAATACATCATCATACTTTATCGAAGTAACAAACGGATTCTGACGTTGATACGGTTGATTTGTTGTTGCCATACACTCTTTCAAGCATACAGTGGCGGTGGCCTCGAAGCATTATTGGATACACAGTGATTTGATCTTTTTGCGTCCAGAACATTTACGGCTCTCTGGGCAGATAGCGTGAGTGAGCGTGATGTATTTGTACGATGCCGAACAACGCGATGTGAACGTGTTGCTAGCAATCTGAATGTTATCTGTGGAAGTGCTTAATCCTCCGTGTTAAAGCTGCACGCTATAGGATCCGCTACGGATGGTTCTGTGCAATTGAATTAGTTTTCGTTATGCATTTAATAATCTCGATAATACAGTGCGTCTGGAAAGAATGCCGCATATGACTAGATGCATTATCTGATATCAAAACAATTCCACGTGGAGGATTAGGCACTAAATGTTCCATGTTAAAAAATTTGGTCGTATTCATATCATGATGATAATCACTTGATTTTGCACTTTTAAGAAAATGAAAGCAGAAAAATTAATGATATTTTTATCTTAGAAATGGCATGGTTCTTGCTATGAAGAGCATTTGTGGACATCCTGTATAATTAGCAAAAATCATATTTGCGCACAAAATTTGATAACAAATACAATAACACCCGTTTTCTGCAATTCGTGTCGATAAGCATGATACATGTTGTTCTGTTCTTATCGTAACCTGTGTATACGAAGACCCAAATCGGTCGAAAAACTTCCTTAAGGCGGCGTAAGTCCTCCATTGAAACATCTTTCTATCTTTATAGCCGTTCACAAGTTATTTTGGAAAAAAAAAATGTGGGATGAATTTTAAGTGTACCGTCCTCATTAAAAATTTAACCCATCCTCATAAGAACAATTTTACATGTCTTTAGAGTTTAATCGATTTTTCTTATATATTTATTTCAATTTAGAATTATCTGCGAGCGCGTGTGACTTTTCCCGACGATTTAAATGATCTTTGAAAAGCGCTTTATTTACGAGAGATTGATGTATGTGCCGTTGATCCATGACAAGCGATATATGTGACCTTTGTTCGGCTACGATTCGAGCTCTTTCTGATCTGTCTTTCTAAAATAAAAATACCAACGTGAAGATTGGATTTTCAACAGTAGCCTTCGTTTCGTTCATTTTTGTTTACTTTGTATCTTTTTCCTGCCTTACGTGAGAGAACGTTGTGGGTATCGTTTTGTATTTCATACGTACGATTAATTTTCTTTATGCTTTTCTTAGTTTATAGAATTCTATAGAAGGTTATGGAAATATGAAATTATGATAGTTAGGGTAACACATTGGAAGTAGGACGAGTGACAATTATCATACACACCGCTCTTATCGTAGTTTTACATATGTATGTATGTATACCTACCTATTGTACTCAGATACACATAGATATGGGATGACACTTCTAATTTAGGAAAATGGAAAATCAATAGCAGAAGGAACAAATTGAATTCGCGCGTTTCAAAGATCGCCTCCTTCCATTTGATGTTTTTGTGTGCACGCTTACGTGTTACAATAAAATGATGCCGGTATTGGTGTTCAGCGCAGCGCATAGCGTGAGCCGGCAAGAATGTCACCATTAGGTCGTGTCATATGAGATAGAACGTTTCTGCCTCTCCCTTGTCTTCGGTTTGCAATTGGTTTACGCTTCGCCTCTTTAATAAAGGCGATTATTTGTACAAGCACCTCAATAAAAAGTCGATAATATCGCGTAGCTTTAGTTGAGCATTAAGATATGTTTTTATTCTAACTACAACGTAGTTTAAATTCAAAACATTGAATTGTTGATTAAAACCAAAACGATCTGTATTTGGTTTTCAATTTCTTAGTTTAAAAGCTTAACTGTTTTGATTTCTTGATTTGTTGTTCCTTTGCGCAAGGTGCGAGGAAACTTTTAAAGAACAAAAACGTAGTTCCTATTTAATCATACAATTATGAGTACTGCCGTATTATTTAAAATCGGAAGATAACTTACGCAAGCGTCTAAAAAGTTGCCTATCTCTAAAGAAATCGATGTTAATCTCCTGCACGTATTTGGACCTATCTTTCGTAACTCAAAAATTTCTGCTTTGGCTCTCTCCATTATTCATTTTTTAAAAAGTTCTTTAAAAGTTGTTTGTCTGCACCTTATATATAGCCGAAATATTGGGTGCCCCAATATTCTAGAATTGAGATAGCAGGAGGTTGGAATTTTCAGCAAATCTTTTAAAAATATATTTGCATATGTTAAGCAATTAGTTTGTTATTTTAAACAGAACAATCTGTATATCACTACGTATTTGGTTTCTTCATCTAGGAATAAACCAATGTAATATGGATTTCTAATAGAATTTGAGATTTTCATAATTCGAAAATTTGAATCAATAGTCCGAGAACATCAAAATCGACATCTCTTGTTTATTGCTGTCGTGATAATTTCTTTTACTTTCTATATTAGACATATGCGTCATTCTACAAAGTCGTTAGAGACATTAACACTTGTCATTAACACACAGACATTAACACACAACAATACTAGGTTATTCCTGAAAATATGTTCCAATTCTTTATTCGATGGCGTAATTAGTAATTATTGGAATGCTTTTGTTTTTCGGAAAATATTTATAACTCCTTTATTTAATGAAGTAAAAATTTTCAAAATTACCTTTTACAAACTACGTTATTATTAAAATTTGAACATTTTAATAATAACGTACAACAAGATGCCCAAAAAGACGCCCAAAAGATGCCGAAAAAGAAGGGGAAAATGTTGGTAGATAGCTTAGGTATCTTATTCTCAAAAATCGATTTCGAACATATCGATTTTTCGGAAAACAAAAGAACTCCAGTAACAGAACATCAGAAATTTCACGGCAAACGCGACAAAAGGAGAAAAAAAAATACACTACCCATGACATGATTCTGCCTACTCGACGTCATCAATGTGATTCCGAGAGTATTTCTTATCTCCGAGGAAAATAAAAAATATTATATATAAATTGGTAGAAATAGAAAGACAAGCTAAAGCAGCTACAAGTTCTTTTCAAGATAAAAGAAATTACAGTTGATATCACATACTAGGTGACCAAATAAGTCCGTGCGGATTCTGCATAGATCAGATTGTTTGTTATGTTGTTGATAGATAGCACATGTTCGTCAGTTAGTATTGATCTTTCTTTCATTTGATACGTACATTTTTGGTGATAATTGCTTAATTCGTATTTTTAAATAATTTAAAATAAAAACAGTCTATTCCACGAGTTCAAAAAATGTGTATTGCATTCGAAGATGATGCTGTAAGTGGTTGCTCAACACAGAAGTTGTTCAAGGAATTTTCTTCGGGAGATTTTAGCTCGATCTGCTAAATATGCTTTGGGAGGCTGAGGGTCATTAACAATAACGATATTCGAATTCGAAATGAAACGAATTCGTTTGCGCCTTCGCTAATGAGCAAATACGTAGAAGTTAAGCAAATGGCTCGTACATGGATGGCCAGTTGATAAATTCCATTTATTTGGAATATTTCATATCGATATTGAAGCTTTTCTTGATCGGTTGCTAACTTTCAACGAAAAGTTGATATTGTATTCAAATAAACATGAAATAATGCATTTCTTTAAGCGTTCCTTTATTTTGGAAAGTTGGTATATATTACAATAAATTATAGATTTAATAGAGGTACGTCAGCATATTCTTATCGTATTAGATTGCAATTTAAATTCTAATCTTATGCAATACATCTACCTAATGTAATTGTTAACCTGTAATACTCTTCGAAACGAAATTCTTTAAATTAATCTAATAGCTTCCTTCAGTAATCGCTGTTTTATTATTTTATGCTATAACTTTCTGTTTACAACTAGAATGGGCGTCGATAAATCCCTGAAATTCTACAGTGAGTATGTACAAGTATGCGCAACATACTTATATAACACACTTGATAATAAATATAAATGTTTTTCGTAGTGTTAAGATTTTAGACTACAGAAAGTAAGATTCGTTCAAAAAAGTTCGTACACTTCTACATCCTACGATGTTCGATTTTAGTAAATACCCACAATCGATCTACTTTGTATTTAGATAGCCTATACAATCTTTAATGTCCTTTAACGTTTTCTGTTGAGAAACTAACAAGCCCTGATCGAAATTACATTGCAATCCGCTAATAATTCTGATGCTTTTGAAGAGAGCTTGAAGCAAACCTACGTATTCGTCATCGGTTTTCGATTCTAGCATATCGGCTCTCTGCTTCAAGTTAACGACCATATCTTGCATTTGCGCCAACTGAGACTCTGGCGCTGCCATATTTCGGATCTCCGAAAGACGTCTTTGAATTTCTGAAAGGGAGTGAGTTGTATTTTCGTCCACTTCCTGTAAATCGCTGCTCAATGATACGGGGCGACGGAACTGTCTTCCCTCGCCGGTGGCGGTTCTTCGAGAAGCAGGAGAGTATCCTAAACTGTGAGATGTGCTTCTAACCAAGGGTTTCCTCGCGTTACTCGTAAATACGTTCCGATTGGAGAAAATATCGGGCCTTTTGATCCTATATTTATTAAGAGCGGTTTCTGATGTACTTCTGTTTAACATTTGACTATTTGAGGTAGGCTTCGAAGAATTATCGCGAGAGTATCTAGGGGATTCTTCGTTTTCTTGTGGATTTTCTGGCGATGAAGGAGGTTCCGGTGCATCATTTTTGGTTTCGTTATGAATATCACCGTTCACTTCTTTGGTAACGTGTTTTTCAGGAAACTGTGCTTCCTTTTCAATTTTGATTCCTCGATACTTATCCTCGTCTTCTTCTTGAGAATCCCGATTATATCCTTCGTGACTCTTAACATCTGTTTCGATATCATTTTGACTTTCGAGCGATTGTGTTTCTGTTTGAACATCAATTTTTTTGAACTTATCTTGATTATCGTCCTTCCAATACGAATTATGCCCCCAAACAGAAGATTTTGCGAAAGGGTTTGAATTTTTAGGCGAAATTTGTTGTTCTGCTTCCTCTTGAGTGATTTTCGAGACTGTAAAGATTTCCTGGTCATCAGTTTCGTTATCCTGGGAATCAGTAAATAGTAAATGAGAATTTATCGAACTTAAAGGCTGTTTGTCCAATCCACGATGATATCTACCATCCGTTTGGTTTGTATCGATAGTTGGATTGATCACCTCAACATATTCTGCTTGATTCTCTTCTGCTATTAGAGAATTGGCATCGTTATACGTATCATCTCTATCAATAGGCGAATTTCGATCAATTTCTTTTGAGAGCCTTTGCGGTTCCAAAATATTAACGTTTTCATATGTAGAACCAAGACTGCCATCTACTTTACGTTCTGAGTGCTTATTGCTTTCAATATTGCCTAAAAATTGCGATGGCCAATTTCCTGTTGTTGTAATTGTATCGATTTTTTGTATTGGGTGGGATTGTTTTATAATTTTTTCATGCGTACTGTTATGGAAAAGACCAAACTGGCGAATATCATGATCCTCATCAATATCTGGAAGACTTGCGTCGGGTGCTTTTGAATTAACGTTTGGAGTACTTCCCTGTAAATTGCTTGCCGAATCGTCATTTGTTGGCTTTGATTCTTTGACCAATTCTACAGCGTCTGTTGATGCAAAACTAGGCGGTGGCTCAATAAATACACCGCCTTCAATTTCTTCATTACCGAAAGTACTAGTGATGTTCGGATTTTCGATATTAAATAGCCGGTAGCGTTGCGAGAATGACTCACTTGAATTTTCATTTAAATCAGGCGTTACTATTTCCGTAGGAGCCGTTTCAGTTTTGCAACTCTCTTCGTTGTGATGTGTTTCCAGTTTGTCAATGGTTTGTGGCGTTTGATCCTTTACGATGCGCGTCCTCGTCGTTTAATTCTACTATTGTAACGGAAGTCTTAGGTTTCGGGCGTGATTCAATTTCGAAACCATCTCTGCAATTTAGGAAGGCGAGATCCATATTGTCAGAGTGTTCGAAAGTCTTATCGACAACATCCGCTTCTGGTGTTGGCGTGGGTTGTACACCATAACTTAAAAACACTCTTGTCCTATCATCGGTTGGTATGTGCAGATTTTCAAGGTTGTTCCTCTTCGTCTTACTCACTCTTCGATAATGGTTTTCCAAATATAATTCCTCGTCGATAGGCCGCAATACCCGATTTCCTCCGATTTTTATCAATGAACTGCTGTCGTCTTCTTCGTCGTCGTCAACATTGTTATCTACTTCGTACGTTTGGCAGTAAGAGTTAGCAAAATCGAAGATAACCTTCTTCCCATCTGCTCTGTCGCTTTCGATGCTAACATCGCTGTAATCGTTGTTATTTTCTAACTTGATGAGGTGGTTCTTATTCGCTCTACGAGACTCGGGCATTCTCAAGAATTCCGGATCATCCTTAAAATTGGTGTAATGTGTGTCTAACAGCAAGGCTTCGTCTTGTATTTGGGCTTCTTCGTGTTCCCGAACTTTCTCTTTCGAAAATTCGTTGGAGACGAAATCGCGCTCTTTCATTCGCACCCTTTCCATCCAGCTGGTCATATTATTGCTTCTTTCTTCGACTTCAGGTACTGATTCAGGTTCAACTTTTGGTTCAATATCAGGATCAATTGTAGCATCGACTATAGGTTGAACTTCAGGTTTGAGGTGACGTTCACGATTGCGTTCGGGTTCCTCCAGGTTGGAAGTTAAATTATTCGCGGGCTTTGTAGGTTCTGTTTGCGTTTCTAAAGAATCCGGTTCTATAAAATCTTCCGAAACATTATTCGAGGTAATGGATTTATTATCTGTAGATTCGGAGCCGATAGGTGTATCTTTTACTTTTTCTTGGCCGTCACTGGTTTCTTCTTTTATTAGGGAATCGTAGCGAGGCGGTTGAAGTGAATCTTGCTCAAGTCCGTCTTCTGAACCTAAAATATTAACATGCGTGAGGTTCTGTTTTTTTAAACAACAAAAAAATTATGGAAAAATCAGCTAACTGTTTACGCTTTTAAGTTATTCAATTGTAGATTAAATTTACGTAAGCGTAAATCACTGGTATTATTGATAAATTGCAGATCAGTACATTATTACTCTGTTGAGGTAAATGGAAAAATGATGGTCCAAATCTCACAAGGATGAGCTATGTATAGCTCAAAACCGGTAGCTACCAATTAAAGAGTTTCGTGAGATTTGGACGATCACATTATTATTTAGCTCACTATGACTTACTCACACAGAGTCAACATGGATTATCCTTATTATTCTGTCGTCTAAATTATTTAGGGATATTGAGTTGATGGATTTCGGATTAATGAGAGCTCAAACATACACGATCCGATAGGATTTGTTTTTTTTTTTAACCATCTCTATTGCTTTGATTCTGATCAGTTATAATCTTCTGAAAACGTTTACAATCGCGATTCTTTAAAAAAAAAGGACCTGAAAAACCGTTTATATAATAATAGCGCCTTTACCGGTTTATAATTTCGCTACTGTCGATTAAATTGGATTTGGTCACTATCTAAAACCAGCAGTTTTCAAAAAAAGAATGTAGAAGTACATTTGAAGAATTACCGGTGACTGAAACTTAAAAAGATTTAATTTGAAGCTTGATTTCAGAAAAGAATCGAAACCTGTGCAGTAGAAGGTTATCTATTTTCTTTATAAATAATCCACCTTTACATGAAATAAACACTTAGGAAGATAGAACGATTAATCCAAATGAGAATGTTTTGGGTTATGGAAGATTAATGAGATAAAATAGTTCAAGAGGAACTGATAATCAAATTTATAATAGCATGATTCAAAATTAACGTCAGTTAATGAATTTAAAATTAATACCGTTAATGCGCACGGTTACACGCATGGTTACAGAGTATTGCCTTCAGCTACTTATACCGTACAAATACTACTTTGGGTTGCATAGATAATTTTTAATATTGGCATTACGTCGAAGCTACGCCATTGATAAAGCGATTTCATTTATGCACTCTTTTACGTCAGTAGTTAGTTAATTAGACTGTGGCGTATAGCCATTTTCGATAATTAAACATATTTCGTGTATGCTTTCATTAAAGTAGGGAGGAGGTGTACAAAATGACGCAGTAGAACAAAATAATTCATTGCTCCTTTTTTGACGACTAACGCCGTCTAAGCGTGTTAGATAGAATTGTTTGCAAAATTGGCATTGCAAACGCAGAAGATATTCAAATTTCCAAATAAGCTGCATTTGTTTCACACATGTATTACTTCAAAAGCAGCAGAGATGTGATTGCAGTGTCGAAAATGTAGTCAATGGACACGCATAGAATGCACAGGGCTTAATTAAAAAACCGAAAGCTTTGTGGGATCTGTAAACCATAAATCGAAGTTTTAAGAGATGTGTCATTTTGCCCACTTATGTAGGTGGATGACTTTTTGGACGCTTTGTTGTTTTTCTTTTTAATTATTCTGAATAAATATTTATTTTTTTAATGTTTTTTTTTTTCTGTTTAGAGGTTGCCAAAGAATAACATAATTTACATTTATTGTTTTTTTTTTGACAAAATATATGGAAAATCTTCGTAATTTTGTACACCTTTCTCTTACTGATAGGAAGAAGGAATGTTACCAATGGGAGTCACCTAGAAAGGTGGTCACTAAATATATTAAGAAATTAAACTAAGATAATCAACATTAATCAAAGCAAATACTCATTACAGCGAAAACATCAAATTGTATCAAAAGCACCAACGATAAAGTTACGAAATCGTACTGCTCTTGGAGTTCTAGCAGTATCATTCTTACAGAACCTGGCCATTAGACTGTTTATGAAAGAAATTTTCTGGCCAATTTTGATGATCCTGAAATGCTCTTGCTATCGTGACGCTCATTCTAAATCAATGGAAAACTGTTAAGATATAATACGTTTAGAAGAAATATACTGTGATTAAAGTAGATTGTTGGAAATCATGTCTTCACGAACAAGTAGAAGATTTGCTAAATATATAAAAAATATAACAAGGAACAGTCATAAATATGGCTATATTTGTGCTGCTGGTTGGTATATTCGGCTTTAAATTGGCTGTTAATTGCAGAAAAAGAACCTGTCAACTCGGCTCACAAGTTAATCTTGATTTTCAGACTTAAGAGACTTATTAGAGAAATTTTTGGAATGGAAGTGGAAGTTTGAACCTACGGTAGATTACCAAATAGGGAATGTTTCCAGATGTCTCTCTCCAATTTTGGTGAAACTTTGTGAGTTTATAGATATATAATTGATATGTATGCTTTACACCTTTTATTTGTGGTAAGTAGGGAGGACAAAGGCAAATGAAATTGTTACTTTTTTGCAGAGATTAGACACACTCGTGTTTTGTTGACTTTCGGGCACACCAGTAGGCAACACGAATCCATTCTTCATGAGGCGAATAGACACGAGTCTATCTAGTCGCTTCAGAAAAGGAATTGTTCCACCTGCCTTTGTCGTTTCTAGTGATAAATTAAATTCCATCTCAACATAGTGGTGACATTTTCATGGTTTATAACTAATTATTCTTTCATCTTTTTGTGTGATAACCAAAATCTATTCCAGAATTAAAATTTAACATTTTAATGTATTAACGTAGGTAAAATAGTTTCCCAACTTTTACGTTTGAAGTTTTGGATTAACCCATACATGAAAATATTTGCTTACATTTAAAATTTAAGAATATTTGGAAACTGACAAATTTTAAAATAACTACTTTAAACCATGATATTGTATATTGAACTAACCAAGGCTTCGAAAATCCGTTTCATGCTCATTATACGATTCCTTTCTCTCCCTGAAAGGCGACGATATTTGTTTCATAACCTTCTTCTCCTCATCGTCGTATATATCGTCATCCTCAGAAATGCAATCAAAGAAGCTGTCTTCCGACTGAGTTGTTATGCACGAATTACTGCGTGATGGCGGTAAGTTATTGGAAGGCGGGGTTCCCCATATTATGTCGTCCATATTTTCGTTTTGATAAAAATCCGCACTATTTTCTTCATCGTTCGTCGATAAATGGATCGAATGAGTTACGGTTGATAACTCATTCATTTGTCCTACCTGTTTAGGGATGTAGCTTTCCAAGTTTTCGCTATTTCTGTTTTCTTTCGTTAAATCTCTTTCAATTTTTTTTCTAGGTTTCGCGGTTGGAACGTGCAAATATTGTCCTTCTAAGTGTTGCGTATTTTCATAAAGTGGCGTTGGAGACGGGCTACTCGCATCGCTTCTTCTTGGTTGACCTTTGCCTCTATTCCGAATTACTTCGTCTAACTGATCTAAAAATTTGTCTTGATTTCCGTAAGCGAATTTTTCATCTAGCGGTTGAGTACTTCTTGCTGGAGCATCAAATGCGGTCACGCTTCGTTGAGAATGCGATGACCGACGACGCTCTGGTTTAGAAACAGAATTTGGAACGTGCGTTTGCACGGGTGTAAACGTTTCCATTCGATTCAGGTCGTCTAAGCAATCGCTTGGCACGTTGGTGATTGAAACATTTCTGTTTACAGCGTCTAGAACAGCGGCGCCGGCGGGTAGACCAGGCGTTGTATTGGTTTCCTTAAATATGTCTTGTTCCCTTTGCGTTTTGGCTGCGGCGGATTTCCGTTTACTGCGACGCAAAGATTTCCTGATCAGATAATCCTGATAAATTTCTGACTCCGACTTCGACATAACTATGGTATTCGTTGTTCCTAATTTCACGTAGCGCTTGTACCGACGTTTTTGTTCCTTTTCGTAATGGCTCAGCTTGTCGCCGGAAAATATTCTCTTCAGTAGATCCATGTTGACAGAATCTGTAACAGAATTAAAACTTTTTACATTCCACTGTTGTAACGAGATAACGTTATTCGTTATGTGCATAAGCATCAATCGAATTACGAACTGTCATATGTGAGCTTACAAAAGTAGCAATTTTGAACATGATTAAAGAAATGTTAGTGTATGAAATTTTGTTTGTTTTGTAATTACGCCATAATTTGAAAACAAATCAAAATCAAATGGGAACATATGAGTCTTTTTACATTATTTTCATGTGTGCAATACACCGTTAGAGTTTGGTTCGTTTCTTACGAACGGCAAGCGTGCGTTTCTTTGGCGCTAGAGGGCGCCATGAAATGTCGAGTTTGTCGTTTTGGAAGTAGACCTGTTGACGCCGGGTAGGCAGAAACATGTCCGTTTGTTAGTGCATTCTTTTCTCTTCTTTTGTTGTCTCTGCCGTGAATTATTCCATCAATACCATGAGGAAGTTAAGCTATCTTAGCATTATATGTATTTGGTTGTACGGAGTACCTTGTGTGTCGCCATAAATTGAAAAAAGGACTGATAAAGGGGCGCTCTTCCTGATTTACCGTTTAAAGCAAATTCCATCCATAAACAAGATTATTATAATTTAGTTATTAATTAATAATTCATTAACTGTAATACAGCTTCAACATCCCGGGATTTCCTTTTTATTCAATATTGTGGTCAATATTCATTGTGCCAGCAAATTGAAACGAAATAGCAACGGCGATACGCCCGACTAAAGAACTAATCAGAATTAAGAACGGGTATATGTACGTTTGGTACGCGCGATTTTCGCGGCCAGTCTTGTTTTTGCTACGTGATGGAGTGGATTTTTCCTCGTAAATATATTAAAAACGTACATTTACCGTGAACTTTAAAATGAGCAGAATCAATGTAATTTTGGGAAGCAACTTAGGCTTCCTTTGGAAAAAAAAAATAGAATCAAACAATTAGGTAAGCCATTAGGTCAACTAAAATTGGAACAAATGAAGGAATACCCAAAAATAAGACGTTCACACAACGTTTTTCAGCGAAAACAAAATATATCAAAATATATAGATGTTACATTATGTTCTTTTCTGTGCATGTCTGCTTTATCAGATTTAACTTGAGATGAAAGATCACCAAAACAAAGGAACATGACGAACCTCATATGGTCACATTGACGATTGTACGGCATTTGTCTAAACTCGGTAAGATAAATATTGTAACACAGCTCAGTTCTGCTTATCGATAACATATTATCGATTATAACGCGACAGTTAGGAACAATTGTTACATACTGAAACGTTTAATATGTTATGTACGAGCTTTTGAACTGGAAATTAATCGATTCTTTCGCTAATTTACTCACTTAGATGATGCTGCCGTATTTTAAAAGACGATTTGAGATTCTATGCTCGACGGGATTTAAACGAATCGGGGGTGGGAAACGTTCAGGCACCATTCACTGTTAAGCTGATGTCCATGGGTTAATCTCTCGATGCAAAAATCAATCTCTCAAGATCCTAAAGTGTCTGTATTTTTTAATCATTGAAAGTTAATAGGTAAGATCATATTTTTTTTACAATAACGTCGCTCTCGTCAAAAAGCTACGAAACGCTGCGCTAAGATAGTTTTACCTCCACTTCATATTAAATTAAAAAAAAATCTTATCAAACCACTTGTTAAACAGGTAGTTACACTTAACGTAGTCTTAGAGCTATTTTGTGATAGAATTTCCGGGGAATATAAAACAGAGCTATAAATACATTGTTTTTGGCCTGGGTAAATTACAAAAGAGCAAACGTTAATATATCTCTAAAGATTCGCTTTTTACATCTACATAAACAGTAAACAGTGTCGGCGGTTTTACCAATAAATAAAACAGTTTGAATAGCGATACCAGAACATTTTTAAAATGATTTGTAGGTGAAACAGAGGAAGAGTGAAACAATTAATTTCTTTTCTGTTACATGGTGATGTAGTTCCTTTTTAATACAACAAAAATTTATGGATCCCTGAAATATATATTAATATATATTTGGTAAATAAATATATATATATACCTTACTATTTGTGGTATTACCCTGTATTCGTTATTATCGTTATAAGAAATTATTTCGGAAACGTGAGAGAAGCTGAACATTTTGAATTTTATTACAACTAAATGGTCATTAGGCGATTAATTTGTTTTAAAATTTTGTATGTAAGATTTATTGTAGTTTTCAATTTACTACAATGGCAACATCGACTTACAATATTTTAAAAACAATTTTATGTGCAAGTTCCTCAAATACCAAACCTACTATATCTATCTACCTAACGTATAACAATATTATATCGTGGTGTGTATATTTCAGAAAAAAGACGATGACGTTAAGTGTTGTGGCAAGAGTTTAAATAACGTTAGCTGATAGTTTAACCCAGAGCGCTTTTCGAAGAGTGCAACCACAACGTGCAACGAGGCGTAACAAGACTACTAAAACAGAATGTAACGAGCTCGGAGCAATACTTCCCTTTTGAAACGAGTTGTTGCACTAGTAAAAAAGAAAAAAAAAGAACGTTGTTCCGATTATTGAAATTCAGTCACGTGCATTCGTGCCTTTTCCTCTTAATACATGATAATTTAATATATTTAAATA
Organism: Oryctes rhinoceros; assembly: GCA_020654165.1. NCBI lineage: Eukaryota > Metazoa > Arthropoda > Insecta > Coleoptera > Scarabaeidae > Oryctes > Oryctes rhinoceros. The sequence continues at coordinate 14,491,925 of JAIOKQ010000230.1, read as the reverse complement.
GAAACAAATAATCTTCAATATTAGAATTTAAACTCGGGGAAATTGCAAAAAAGTGACAAGCATTAATCCGTTTGTAATCTAAGTGACGATTTATACGAGTTTCGTCAAGGGATATATCGGCTACTTTTCAACGTATTATCGACAGGATGCTTTTTAAAGGTGATTCTTAATTGAAAGAGATGATACACTTAGGTGATGTTATAGTAACGGAAAATATGAAATTGCTAGCTTATATAAGGTGATTATCTTTATTATTGTATTTCTTATTTTTTGTTGTTTAAAATATTAAATTATACGATGCGTATAACGGTTAATAGTTGTGGAAATTTGGCTATTTCTAAGTATATGAAATTTCTATAAATTGAAAGTTATGAGAATTTAACCAGCGCCTCCACCATACCACGTACTCTGTGATTAGCGGTTCACATACACTAAATACTTCCTTGACTGTCAAACAACTGTTTAATTAATGGTAACAATAATAATAATGCTAATGTATTTACTAGATGACTTTAACTTTTCTAGCACTTTCAGTTGATCACTCACCGCAGATTGTGTTATACTATATTATTGTGAAACATTGATCAAAGCATATTTCTATTTGAATTTTCATTTGATGGCTTCCTTTTTATTTGCATGCAGTGGTAGTTTTGTGGAATGGCCTCTTCCCTTGATTTTTTATTAGTTTAGTTTTATTACGTATTCCGGTAAGGCTAATTTTTGCTTAAAAAAAGTCAACAATGTTTAATGCACAAATTAAAATGGAACAATACAAATCATAATTACATTGTATCCAATTAAATTTAATTAACGTATTCGGTGATTAATAATGGTAAGAAGGACTGTGGCGTAGTATGGTAAACAAGGCATATGTAAGTATCGGCAACCTCCGCACCACATAAATTTAATTTGTTATATAGTCATATAATAAATTATACGACGGGACGGCCGTTTCGAATCATTCGATCACCGGTTGATGATGAGGACAATTCGCGTCCTCGAAACGGCCGTCCCGGACTAATTATTGTATGACTATAAATTAAATTGAACTTGTGCGGTGCGAAGGTTGCCGATACATATGTGTTGTTTACGATCCAGTGATTAATACTCAGATACGGTAAATTCTAAATTAAACATCGAAACCATGGAAACCGTATCGCACCGATTACAGATTAAAGCAGAAGTTATTTTATTTAACAAATTTGAAAATACAAACATGCGAAGGAATGGTTGGTGTTTTTCACTTCTGAAAATTACTTGAAATAATCTTGGAGTGATTAAATACAAACATGATCGACTTAAATTTATTCAGTAAATTGCCAAATTCATCTGGATTTCAGTTATTTAAGTTATTATTTACGTAATCACCGAAAAAAAAAATTTTAAAGTCTCAATCAATAGAAATAGTAGCCGAGAAAAAAATTAAGGGAATATGTTACCTACACAAAAAGGAAAATCGATGAATGATTCTGGACTGAAAGTGCACGAGGTCAAACATTTCTCAAAAGAATATTTGGCGACGTTAAAGCGCAATCTTAATGATTTTTCACGTCATCTCATTCTCCAAAAAATAGGTCTTTCGACACCAACCAGCCCAAAGCCACTTTATTGGATAACAAGATCACAGCTATATGTTTTGGAATAATTCACGTTGATTGGCAAAACCATTAATGATCCGTATAATGCTAACTTACTGGATCGTTTCAACAATGCTCTGAGAGGAAATCGTCCGCATTTAGCGAAGAAAAGAATTGTATCTCATCAAGACAATGCACACGTGCATAGTTGTGTTGATGCCTTCGCGAAGTTTCATAAGTTAAAACACGAATTGCTGCCACGCTTAGTTTCACAATGATGGTTTCCTATTTCCGAATATAAAAAATTGAATGGAACGAAACGCTTATTTTGCAGGGTTTGAGAAGTCTTTAGACGATATAAAAGAGATAGAAAAGCGTTGGGCAGGAAACGTAACTACATTGAAGAATAAGATGAATTCATATATAAAAATGTTTTTCCTTGTCAGGGGCACCTATTTATCGAAATTCTCTCGTATCTTGGCCAATGAGAATTGTTTCATCTACTTATGGGAGGTTTAGAACAAAAAGAAATCTCTTCATTTTCATATTCGCTTCAAATTTTCATATTCGTTTTAATTAATTTTTTATTTCATTATATATTTAAAGTATTTCAAGACGTTCAAGGGATGAAATATTTAACTCAATATGTTAAATTTATTTTGTTTTACAGCTTAGTGCTTCAACTTTCTTCTATTTGATTATGTACTGCATCAGTCGTACATTACTGATGAAGCGAATTTACTTTTATCTCATGCAACCGCCTCCAAACTGAATATTTCAAAAATTCAAGGAAAAAATAGTACGAACAAGAACATTCGAGTTGTAACTAAAGATCTTGTACCTAAATATAAAATGTTGATATATGGGCGTATTGTATGTACATAAGTAGAATTTATTGTATGATTAGTTGATGAGGTATGCGTTAAATTCAACTACAGATTTTTCTCTATTATATGTAGGAATGTGATAAGAGGAACATTATCGAACCATCGTAGCATCGATTACATTTATAAATAATTCATATAATTTATTACACACTATCAAACTGACAGATACATAGAGCGATACGTGTGTTAACACGAATTTACCTAGATGTGCCTCGATTATGGCATATAGCGGAACATATTACACATGCATTCCGCAAAGAAATTACTTTATACAATCTAGTGCAACACTTACTATTCATTACACTTACAACGTTCAATTATTTACGTTTACACGATTCGTACCCGATCATTAGAGATGTCAGTTCATTGTGATATTGTGAAGTATTAAATAGTTACGGCGACACCTTCTGTTATCTTTAAATTATCACCGTTGTACACAGAAATTAACTTCCATTCGGAAAACATAAAATGAGAGTATCGTCGCTTTCATCGCCCGAGCATTTTTTTGTTGGCTTTTAGGAAATAACAACTAGATACTTCTGTTATCAAATAAAATTGATAGCATGTGTCTGGATGTATCTCGGAGCTAATTTGATTAGCTGCCCGAGCGAGGACAATAGCAGCAAGGTTAATTACAAAATTACCACTCGGTTTTATTAGCTTCGTAATACGATCAATCACCTAATTACAGGACAACTAAAGATATTTTTATCATTTTAATATATCACGCTAACGTTCTAGCGCGAAGGAATATATTGTAGAGGAAAACGAACGTATGATATTTGTACAGCGGGTAATACACGATTGCAATTTACATGTGGGTATTTCTGAAAAAGCGCAGATTTCGTAGAACGAAACGTGTCCACATGTAAACATTTGCTGGAATAGAACGCGGTCCGAATTCGGGAGTTATTCACGTGTATTTCTCGTTCCTTTTACGCGTTTTAATTATCAAAGTTGGCGGAAGGAGATAACATGCTATGCGTCCAAATTTGGTATTATTTAAGACGTTTGTAACCATTGAAATAGAAAGCATCGATTCGAATTATTGATGATCGCAGTTTGTATTGTGCAGATCCGCGAAAATACAATCCCTTAAGCAGAAGCATTGAAACGTAAATATCCATTCTGTTCAGTTTTAACATATGTATTTACGTGTATTTCTACATGTATTTTTACCATGATGCTTTATGGATCTGCGCAAAAATTTGTAGAAAATGGCTCTTCTCTAACGAATAAAATTAAATAAGCAACACGCTCCTTTAAGGCGCTTATGCCATAGATCTATTGAATCTATAGAATGTAAGTATTATAAAGATTAATTTCGTTTAACTTATAGAAATATATTACTAACACCTTATTCTATTGGGTCCCCTTGGATAGAGTGATTTTATAAAGGGGATACATATACTCACTCTGACCAGAGGCAGCCAATATGCTGTAAATAATTCCACAACCTTATGCTACAAGAAATTAGGGGCGATTACTTCAAAGAGATCGGTAACAAAAAGAAATCTGAGAACTTTTCTTGAGATCTCCGACGTAATTAAGTACTTGAAAAAATCTCGTCGCGGTAATGACGCTTCCCGCTTACCGGGCGGGTGCGCTAACCACTTTGATGTAAGAAATGTTGACTTTGTAATACCTGGACGTTATTTATCTAGAAATATATCGTAATGGACATTCTTTAACTTTTTAATCCTTTCATTCTGGGGATACTAATTAATAGAGATAGGTTTCGCTTCCTTAAGTGAACGCTGTGAACTACTTCGGTGCATGTGAGAATCTCAAACCTTGTTATTCAAGCTTACACAAATTTGAGGTAACACTAACATTAAGTTAACATTTAAATGTCGCTTTTTGAAGGATAGTGTAATCTATATTTGAACTTACAACAATTCATGATTTGTTGACCAGTTGTAACAAATGCAAACAACTTTAGCATGAGCGCCACGTACGTTTTCTTAAATTTGAAGCTCTTTCTTTATGTAGGTACATCTCCCGGATGGAGACAAATCAACACCTTAGATAACGGAAAATTCCCGCGGTATTGCTACTTTTGTTAAGTTCTGGATTCTAATGATAAAATTGCCTCATTAGTATCGATGTAGTTCCATTTCGTAATGACGGAACAAATATTTTACTAGTTAGTTATCTTAGGTATACTTATCTGGCGAATTAAAAGATAGGGATCGTGATTTACTTGCATTATTTCTAAATGTGCAACGGTTCGGCTAAGTAGTTGGCGTTAAGGTTTCTATATAGACCAGGCGCCCTTTTTAGATTTAATTTTAAACTCTGATAACGATATCGGATACACATTCATTGAAAGTAGTGGCGAGAGCAATAAGGATTCTATCGGAGGTTTCAAAGTGTTTGACCCCGTTCGACTTTAAAAGTAGGAAGTTTAAAAATTAAAAGACGTTTTAAGTAATCTAATAAACATTGTGTATAAATTGATGAGAACGCGACATATCGCAACGCTCTTTGTAAAATTGAAGAACATGGATGGATTATATGGTCACTATATAAAATTCAAAGTGTAAACATTTTCTACAATTTAAATATACACTGCGCGACAAAATTATGGAATATTTTAATTAAATTTTTCAAAGGAAATTTTCGGGCATACCAATTTTCCTTTTTAAAAATAAACCTTCTTACAACAATTTGAACTTTGTTTCGCTTTCGGTTTTCAAATAGTAACGTCGTCTACAATGTTGTTAAATGATAATTCCCGATTTCTCTTCGATCAATCTTTTACAACAATTGGTCTTCGACCTCCCATTTGCAAAACTCGCGAAGAGAACATGCGAAGTGCAGAGGTACATCATTTTGCTGAAATTAAATATCGCTGTTTGATAAAACAGAGTCATCATTACTTAGGAAAATTCTGCAAGGCGCCTGGTCTCAACAAGTGCATCCCTCGAAAAATCCAGATATCGCTACAGCGTGAGTTTCGTGAAGAAAGGAAAGGTTAATGATTCTATTGCCAACTATCCTTAAGTTCATGGGTGTTGAATATGTTGTTCAGGATTTTCTCTACTCCGGTGAGCATTCTCTTAATGCTAAATCGATAACGTTAAAAGAATGCCACCGTATCCGTCCGAAAATAGGAATCGGCGAATGAAGCGCAGATTACGGTTGCACAAATCCTGCATTATATCACAAGCTTGCATTCTACGATCAAGATCATGTTCTTCATGTTCCGGTAGTTGTATTTTGTGAAGATATTATTTTTTTTTAAACAATTGATCACACCTGATAAAGTATTAAGTTTCACGTCTTCGCTCATTTTGTTAAGGCACTCGATTTAATTTTTTCTTTTTATTTTATTGAAAGTAACGAGTATTTTACATATGATGCGCGCAAAACCTCTTATTCTGTATTTTTGAATGATATACTTGATCGACGACTAGTAAGATAAACTGGCCGATAAAGGAAGCAATCATTTTCTCTCCTCCTCTTAAATAGTGGCATTTTTCGTTTTTAGTGAAATTTAAGATATTGCTGGTACCATTGAAGTAAGTAAACCATCTATCGAGGTAAAAAGAAATCGGGAGCTGTGATTTAAAAGAATTGTTGGGAGAAGTCTAAAATTGATGCAGACGTATTCGTCTTGAAGAAATAAAATTGACCTCCTTCAAAAAAAGGATGCCTTAAATTTAATGAATTTATTCCATAATTCCCATCTTGTTTTTTTTTTTATATTGTTACCATTTTTACGAACGGCAAACGTAAGAGAAATTGTTTGGGTGTAACACGGGCAAAGGCTTTAACATGTTATCATAAAAAACGTCAAGAAACCGTTTTATTTTCTCAATTAAAACAGAACTTGATGCCCATCTAATGCATGGGTGAAACACGATTCTTCCCTAACCAATTTAACAAGTTTTCAAATAAAAAATATTCGAAAACAAGCCGTGTACAACAGAGAATTACACTTAAGCATGTTGAATTTCTATTGCGCATAATACAAATTTGTTTTTTAAATGTTCAACAAATAACAGGAATTAAGTAAGATCAGTAGCGCGCTGACTTGACTATTAGTTTGTGAGCGCCAGTTTCGAATCCTGAACATCTTGAGACGCTCAGCGGGTGCAACCTTAGTAGTAAGGAATGGCGGGCCGATTCGCCCGGTAATTAGTGAAAGGTGCTAAGGATATAAAGATGTAGGTTATTAATATATATTTTTTTAATCATGATACTGCCGAAAATTTAGAAATACTCAGTCGAGCAGTATTTGAATCACCGCTCTGGCGCATAAGGCATTTAAGATATCGCTAATCTTGGAAAAATCTGAACTTATCTCAAGAAATAAGCTAGATAGATATAGAAAATGTTGAAGAAAGTTAACATAAATCTAAGAGGCCTATTCGAACACAATAATGCATAGGATATCCCATAAAAAAGCGAACTTTCCTTTAAATTATTCAATAGATAGAAAACAATTCCTTCTATCCACACATTAGGCGGATTCCTGTAGTTTTGGTTTTTAAATTAGGCAAATTCATCATTTAAATTTATTACGATGAACGAATAAAAACAATTTGTTATTACGGAAAGATAGTCCTCCAAAATATTCGTTAAAACATGATATTCATTACTGCAATTGTTTAACTCACAGCTGATTGGGAGAATATTGGCTTTATTTCGTAGAAAATTTGTTACTGTAATTCGCGGATACTGTAATATAAAAAATAGATTAATTTACTAAATACGAAAGAAGGATTTAGGTAATTCTTTACGATGGATAAAATACAAAATAGATCTAAATCCTGCGTCATACTATGCGATAATCTTAATTCCACATTCTTTGCCGCATACTTAACGCAAATGATGATAACTTAAAATCTTCGACGTATAACAAATACACTAGATGTATTTTCAAATTATGCTCAATGCGTCAATGTTTACGCTATTAGAATGACGATGAACCGCCGTAATTTTTTCTCTAATCAACTGGAATTCCAATATCTGATGTTTATCAAGCAATTATAACATTCAAATTTTACAACTGTGGTGACTTGATGTGGCTATTAAAGTTTCGTTAATATAATTTCTTGATTGTATTTGCTGTATTTTAGAGTATATTATTTGCGGTGTTTGTAAAGACGTATTTTGGGAGAATTCTTAAAAGTTCTCAACTATTACAAGCATTACAAAGCTATCGTAGATTTAGGAAAATTTGTTTGGATGCCACGCAATTAAAAAAATTCTTCGTCAATTATACCACCACTCGCAGTAAAGTTAAATGTCATTAATTTTATTTACATCGCAACCTTTTTGACAGGTTTATGGAAAGTACATAGCTTCACAAACTACGGAAATATATCGAACACTGCTTTGGAACAACTATCACATTAACCAAACTAAATTTATTTACTTCAACCTGCAATCCATATACTTTAAATCTTTTACGCTTCGGGAAGCTATAGCATTTCTTTTGAAACTTAAATTGGCCCGTGTGAGTTAAGTAAGGCCATTAAGTTTTGGTTTACGAGGCTATGTGGTGCAAAGAATCGATCATTATAATATGATGAACTTAAAGTTTGCTTTCAAAATAATATAAAAATATAAAACTATTCGATTTTGGATCATTATTTTTAACTCTCAAATACATTCAATTGCTTTTCTGTGTTTAATGTCGCTTAATGCATCGGCCGATGATTCTCCTACCGAAATTTTCGAGTGAGTTAAAAACAATTAATAGCGTGAATTGAGTTACAGAAGATGTTTTAATTGGAATTATGAACATTTCCTGAATTTCCATTCATAGCACTGCAAAAAATAAAGTAATGAATTTCAATATATTTGCGAAAAGTTATCGTAAAAAATATTGAAAATGGTGTAAAAAAAAAGAAAATTATACAAGTTCAAGACTAAAACGAAATAAAATAATGAAGTGAAAATTAACAAATTTCCAGAAACAATAGTCAAAATGTCGCCATAATCCGATGGCGCCTTTTACTTCCGCATTTAACTATTTACATGTCCCTTTAATTGCTGACATTATTGTGAACGCTTTATTACATCTCATCAAAACTTCTGGCAATTTTTAATTAAACGAATCTTTCGGAGAAACCAAATGTAATTTATCAAATTATCTAGAATGATTGTTTTGATTACGGACATTATCATGGCACATCATACCTCTTCAGAGTATGATCATTCTTTCAATTTTCTTATTCTAAATGTTACTCCTTAAAAAGCACTACTTTAATAAGCGTCGTGACTTTATCAATTATAGGAAGGGTAACAAAAACGCGAGCTATATTAACCTCGATTTCATTGCTTTATTTTATTATCACTTCAATTGTCTTGAACCTTGTTTGATATTCTTCCTTATTTTTGTTATAATGACTTATCTTAAATCCAACAGAAAACAGCAGAAAATGTCTCATCAGAAAAGCCAAAAAAATAGTGCTTGTATAGCTTTTTCGTAGTATTGATCGAACTATTCACAATAAACGCAGCACAAGCGGAGAAAAAAAAGCACTACCCACGAATATGTTTCTATCTACCAGACGTCATCAGCGTGGTTCCGAGAATATTTTTAAACAGGGTAGACCTGTTTCGATACTGTTCCACAGCAAAAAACTGTGAAAACTTATCTGCGCAGCTTCATATTTAATTCACTTTTTTACGCATTTTTGGTGTACGGGTATCTATAAAAAAATTTCTTTCTAGCAGATAGTGGGAAAATATACAGGCAACTCCATTTTTAAGAAACAGGATAAGATGAACGATTTCAATGGCCATTTTGCTGAAAATTTTTGGTTTGAGTTGTAATTCAATAGGCTGCTGAAAATTCCAAAGAATCGAGTCACAATTCTAGCTTGTAAAAAAATTTCAAATTGTCTCAATTATCTCGAAAAAAGCGCAAAAATATACAAGATGTTCTATTTAGAAGAGAGTTGTATCGTAGCTAGCGGAAACTAAATTTGAACGTAATTGTATGTCGCCCAAACCTTGTCTTCGAATATTTTCCGCTTGAAAACCTTTTCTCAAAATTTATATAGAGACAACCATAAAATTGGCTTTGGTTGCCAACATTGAAGCGATCGCTTGTAACTGAAAATATCTTCATAACGCGCAATGAATTTCACGAAATACTGAATAGAATTCTAGTTTTGGTGCTTCTCAATATTTACAAGCTTCGTTTCTTCTAATTCTCACAGATCTTAGTTACTGTTGCATATGTGTTATACCGCGTAACTAGCGTAGGTATATACGTCCATGTCTTAGAAAAGAAAATTATAAATTACTATCATACGCACATTCTCATTTTATAGTTACCTACTCTTCTCTGGTAGCTTTATATAAATCGTAAATCGGTCTATATGCATAGATCAAGCAGATAACTTTCGAAGTACTTAACGGATGGATATATGACTTCTCAAGAATTTAGTTTTGCTCCTACGTATTTTCTTAACTGGAAGAATTTTATCAATACCCGAGATAAAATCTATACATCACTGTTATGGGCACATACGCGTAGAGGTATTAGGTTTTTCCTATTTTTCGACGAAAAGCGTCGCGTGCAACACGATCAATTAATCAGTCCCAACTTACGAGCAAAATAACGTCCGTTTAATTTGATTTTAAGCCGCGACGTTCCGACGTGTACATTATTTTTAATATGGACTTATTTTACAACTTACCAATTAACGAACCGTTCTCGGGAGATTAGCCGTCGCTCGTAGGTCTCGCTATTTTAATACTAGTAAGAATCCATTTACGTAAATGCGCGTGTGTGCGTGTTTGGAACGACAATCACTCTTTGCTTGCCACTGGTACAATAAATAAGACATTAATTTCTCGAGTTACAATGCACAACAATACGTTCACATTAAATCTAAACAGATCACCTTTATCGTACCGTAATCTTATCTGGCATTGTAATTAAATAATTTTGTTGTATTTAATTGGAAATATGACAACTTACTATGCTCAAGCGAGATACACATACATACATACATACGCACATACGTACAGCACAGTATGTTGGAATGTGACGATTTATTTGTTTAACGTAGGATGAGAGGTCGCTAAAGCTTGCATAATGTAATTAAGTAACACAAGGAAACTAGAAACTCGGTGCTATGTATTTATAGACATTCATTTACAAAAATTCATAAATAAGTACTATATACACATATTTATATTGTATGAGTCATGTTCTTGACATTGACTATACTAGATAAATATCTTTTATACTTAGTAGCTTTCAAAAGTTTTAATTGTGCTCTCTAAAGAAAAATTATATTGAATAGAAAACATAGACAGATTGCAATAACTAACAATACGACGTATATTCTCTCTTGAAGTCATTATTTCAAGACTTTTATCATTATGAAACTTTCTGAAAATGTAGGATATGAAGGTATTCTTATAAATAATAAATGACTGCTATCGAGAAGATCTTGAAGAACCCAACATATGAATAGCGAGACGTCGCACTGTAAATTTTGTACAAGGGGAGTTAGATAAATATCTGGCCTTGACAAGAAAACAACATTTTTAGGTATAAAATTAATTTTATTTTTCAACATAGCCTCCTTTGAGATCGATACACTTAATCCAATGTTCTTCTATCTTTTATGTTTCATAGAAAAAAAAATACGATTTCTCTAAGCGTGCGAAATAGACTTTGTTTCTGCAATGACTTCATTGTTTGAGAAAAATCTTTATTTTTCCAAACCATCTTTACCTGTAAATAATCGCTGGAAGCAACATTTAAAAAAGGTGGATGAATGCTCAAGCTGTTCGTATCTTATCTTGATGAAACAGAATTATTTTTTTTCAATAAATGCGAACGTTTGTATGTAACAGCTTGCAGAACAATAAGTTCGCACAATACTTGCTATTAATCATTTTGTCCGTTTCAAGATAGATTCTGCCATGAACATTCCAAAACATTGTAGCCATGAACTTTTTGAAGATAAAGTAGATCTTTTTCAGTCACGGAAAACTCACTGTTTGGATTGTTCGGATTGTTGCGCTTTAGCATCCTTAAACATTGTTTTAAAGTTGGTACTTGGGCGTGTTTACGGAATTTGTAAGTCCATCTTGTGGAAAGCATCTTTACATCTAAATGAGCCGTTAGAATTGTCAATTGTAATGCCCACGACATTAATAATCTCACACATTTTTTTATCTCCGATAATTTATTACCATATCGTGAATCTTTTAAATAATTTCCAATGCGGTGTCTTCATTTGGAGTCCGTCATCGAAATTGCGCGTACTGTCGCGTTTAAATTCGGTTGTCTAATATTTAATGGACTATAACGAACCTGCGGAATTTCCATAAATTTCATTGAATTCTACTTTTATCTCATCATTTGTTTTCTTCTTCAAAAACAAAGATTTAATCACTGTTTTATATTCAGTTTTTCCCATTTTTATTAAATCACAAAAGTTATTTACTTTAAATGGCTGTTATTTATACGTAAACTAACTGACGTATCTGTTTGAAAACTTTACAGGCATCTTGTCACAGGTGACTTTTACGAGAAAAAAAAACTTTTAAAATAAACTTTTCCAGTAGGTAGGCGTGTAACATGGATATTATTACTTACTTCATATTTCGTTTCTCTCTCCTTTATCCACACGAGCCTAAAGGAGTTGAAAGAGGAAGAACTTGGCGAATATGTAAAATTTTTTTAATTTTTTTCTGTCAAATATATGATTCACAGGACACTTTAATTTTAATCTTACAAGCAATATTCTTGAACCAAACAGAATTCTTTAATTTCTAAAATCTAAATATTTATTTCTGCATCTGTTGAAGAAAAGAGCGACATTAGAAGAGATATTTCCAGGAACTCTTTCATTTCAACAACGGTTAGGTTCATAGGTCTTCCCTTTTCTTCGCGATACTTTACGTTTGTACAATTTGCAAATATTTTCAAAATCCGCATCATTAAAGTAAATACTAATGTACTTTTCCAATGTCCAACCTCTCTTGCATGAACTGTATCCGTAACAAAATAGCGATTATTACTTTGTGGCGGCTTACCTCATCTTTCTATAAGTCTTCATCTGACAATTCTCTCTTTTGGTCTTTGGTCAAATAGAACCTTCAAACCTTGATTTGTATTTTGTTCCTTGATAATCCTTTTCATAACGTATAAATCACTTAAAGACTCCATACAAATCATTGAAGATCTTAATAACCAAGTGTGTTCCCTGCTTTAAATGTTCAATGCAAAGACTATTCAATCGCAAATGTTTCTTTTAAGTCGATCTTATATACATGGTCGAATCCAAACGATTTTTTCTTTTTGATCTAAGAAGGCGCTTGTTGATATTTTAAAAATAAGTAGAGCCTTAAAGTCGGCCTTCTTCAACATTTTCTAACAATTTAAATTATCTTCCACCAACGCACTTAGCGGACACGTTGTGCTTTGTTAATTTTTTCCTACTATCTTGAACTCCCTTTCCTACTTATGACAAATGGAATGTTATTGCTATTAGAAACTTCATAATCTCCAACGTTTAACTTGTGTTCATTACGAATTGAGATTAGATTTTCAAATCACGGCGTAATATTTCCGATATCTATTTATAAACATGACAAGATTTTATGTCGTCAATAAAACTCTCAAAGCTAATTTTAATTTATATGGGCAATACGTAAAACGAAACAGTGTAAAGATTTTTCGATGAAATAAAGGATTAAAGGATGTTGGTCAAAATTGATTGCTTCCTATACTTATAACTAGAGAGGATAAAGGCAGGTGGAATTATTCCTTGTTTGCAGCGACTAGATAGACTCGTGTCTATTCGCCTCATGGAGGCGAATGGATTCGTGTTGTCTACTGGTGTCCCGGAGAGTCGACAAAACACGAGTCTGTCTAGTCACTGCAAAAAAGTAATAATTTCATCCATCTTTGTTCTCTCCATTTATAACATCTCGTGTTATCAAATATCAGTTTTTTTTTTCTGTTTAGTGTTGTCATCGTATTAACATTAGAAACAACGCAAATGCAATATCCAAATGCGGGACTCTTATTTAACTCTAACTATTTCTTTTACTTTTAGTGTTGAACATAAGCGTCATTAAACAAAAACGTTAGAGATATAAATTTCCTATGACACAGAAAAAAGAAACAAGTATGTTCTATTTAAAACAACAGAGCGAGTTTCACTATTTTTCGATCACTCTATATATACGGAAACATCTTTAAAAGGTACTCTATTTTATCCTCAGAAAATCTTAGCTTTCTACTGTTTACACAATAGGTACGACTAGACAATTCCAAAAAGTTTTATAAATTTAGACGGCTGCGAATAAAATTGTAGATATCTGGAAATCTGTTTGAAGCAGACACATGAGGTCTATATATATTGTGTAGGCTTAGATGGTATAGAAGTACAGAGGTTGTTCTATTTTAAATAGCCAACTAAATGCCTGGTTAATCAGCTCTTAGACACAGAAATATTCTCGAAAGATACCTTTTGAAATTTTTTGTTGTTTGAAACGCGGGGAAGCACTATTTTTAAAATTGCACATAAACTATGAAATTTGTATTATGTAAGTGACAAAGTATCGATTATATAGGGTGTTATGAAATCATCAAAAAGCATCAAAAATTGTAATCTAAAAATGATTACAATTTTTGATGCTTTAGACAACTGAAAGTGTATAATTCAACACTTGGTTAGTATATCTGCTATATATATACCTACATAAAGCAAATATCGTGCATAAGTAACTAGTTAACATTTCTACTCTTGCTATTCAAAAGGTAAGGTTTCTATACTTGAAATAATGGCTCAAACCTACTCGAATCGTGAGTATGTTGATAGTTCTTCAAGCAGCGCGATTGTATGCGATGCGATTTCTTAGACGACGTAGAAATGCTGGCCGTTCTCGTTTACAGTAATTGATTTGATAGGAGACGATCCTTCAAGAAGTACTAGATATATTGCGAGAGAATTGAGAATTTCACAAAAGTCCGACATTTGGAAGATTTTGGTTTAAATGTGTGCCGCAGTACGAATTCCGCAGCTAAAAAAGTTCGTTTCAATAATAGAAGGCAATACTCTGGATGATGTCCCTTCTAATGCAAGCAATTCATGAAATAAACGGTTCCGGCGTATCGATCTGAACGTAAAATAACAATCTTCGTAAATAATTAATGGATTTAATCAAGCTCATTTATTTCACGTTAAGCAATTTAATAACAAGAGCAAAATGGTTGGAGGATCGTTTAAACAATGTAATTTAATAAATATTTAATTAAAAAAGAAGTGTACAATAATAAGCGATAAATATAAAGAATTGGTGAATATACATATACCTATGCTATTCGTTAATACAACCTCTTACGTAACAAAATACTATTGTCTACTTGTGTTTCAACAGTAGCTTGTAAAAATAGAAAGCTCTAAGATAATTACTAGCAAAATATTTGTATATATGTACGTTAGCCTCAAACGTTATATATATATATTAAATAAAAGTAAAAAGTATATATATATATTTAAAAAATTAACAAAAAAAATTAAACTGGAGCCTATTTTGACAAATTCAATCTACTTCAACCAGTACCAACTTTCTTTCTTCTTTTTTTTGGAAATCCTTAACATTTTATAATTTCATTTATAGCACTTACAGCAATTATAGCTAGACTTCAGTACCATCTATGTCGGAATCCGTTTCCTTTATTTTCGACATCTTGGCGTTCAACATCTTCTTATGGTTCTGTATTCTTTTGATCAAATTTTTCCGCAAATGAACGTATTCTTCATCAGAATTAACCGGAATCTCTTCTACTTTAAATAAGATTTGTGATAGCTGCTCGTCGATTGCGTCGTACTTCTTCTTGTAATTTGGTCCCGAAAAGTTATTAATGTCGTCTAGAACTTTATCGAGGTCCTTTAAGATGGTATCTTTGGTCTGCAATAAAACCGCAATAGTCTTAATGTCGGTCATCAATTTAGATTTTAACGTTTCGGACTCGTCCTCAACGGGCAAGTTACGTATTTGTGTCAATGTAAACGAGATACGTTGATTGATGTTTTGATTCTCCATCGTTACGTTGTTTAATTCTGTAGCTTCGCGCTTTAGATTATTAACGACCTCTTCTAAATTTAATAGCGGTGGAACTTCATTGAGTTTACTTTGATAGTAGGTTATTAATTGGTTTAAATAGCTTTTGTAATAGTCGACGTTTTTGTTGTCTGCATCAGTTTTTGGAGTGATATGATCCAATATAATTCTAGCGTCTCTAAAATCTTTTTCAAAGTTATTATTCTTATTTAGCTCGTATTGTTCCAACTTGCTTCGTATTTCAGTTAGTTTGTCTATTAGTTTATTCGTATTGTGTATAAAGCTTTCCTTCTCAACTTCGGCAATCAGATTCTCCTGACTGTCAACTTTAAGAGATCGTTCGTCTAAAATGTTTAGGTAATGATTGATCTTGTTGCTGATTTGCTTCTTGTTGCTTTGCAATTTTTCATTATCCTTACAATTGATGTTATCTAACGAAGACAAACACTCCTTCAATTCCCTCTGTATTTGCATGTATTGAATATTTCCATGTGTTCCCGAAAAGCAATCGACTTTCTTTTTCAATCTTTGCAAATTCTCGACGATAACTTTTAATTTTGCCGATTCTTCTTTGGTATCCTTTTTAGACTTCTCTTCGATCATCTTGTATCTGGAAACAATAGTCTTCAAAACTTCCGCTTTAGATTCGGTAACTACTGGATTTAGGTTGGTTTCAATATTATTTAAATCATTTTCAACATCTTCTAGTTTCTTTTTCAATTCGTTACATTCGCTGGAGTTAGAACTTTGTATCTCGTCGGTGATAACTTTCAGTCTATTTTGCAATCCTTCGATTTCATCGATGATAGTTTCAACTGATGCTGAGCGGGATGGACCTCGAGGATTTTCGCTTGACGAGGATAACTCATCAACTAGTAATTGTTCCGGATGGAAATTTACCGTTGCTTTATTTTTTGGCGTCTCATTCTTGGCTTTGACGACCGATTCGCTGGATTTGTTCACTTTTCTTTGATTTTCATTTGATGTTCCAGAAGATGAATCTACAGCAATTCGTTTTGTGTCGATACTCTTATCAGATAGGCGTTTAATGCAGACGTCTATATCACTCTGTAATGTTTTTAAAACAACTTCCACATTGTTTTGATTTTCGTCTGTTAAATACTTTTCTATGTCGGAGCTTAGACGTTTCCATCGATTTTCGAATTCATTCAATTCGCCAACTAATTTGTCTGGCTTCTTTTCCTTTCTACTGCTTGCATTTCCCATTCGTGCAGATGTTTGATTTAACTTTTCCCTACCAACCGCAACTTTTGCTTCGTACTTTTCTGCGTTCTGCGCTAAGGTCGTTAGCATGCTTTGAATAGTTTTGATTGTTTCGTTCTTCTTTTGTTCCACTTTAGAATTAGTGCTGTGAATATCGTTCAATTTAGCCCACAGACTTCTTATAGTTTGGTCAATGTTAGTATAGTCTAAATCGGTCTTAAAGCCTTGAAAATTATCAACAACTACCTTTAGTGCAAGAACATCTTCCTGAAGATTATTTATTTTTTCGAGAGCGGTTTTAATTTTGGAACTGTTTTCCTCGGCTTTGTTGTTTAAAGCTTGCAAGTTTGTTTTTATTAAATTTATTGTTCTCAATTTCTTTCTTCGGTTATCTTCTGAGCTGTCGCCCAAACCTTGTAACTGCGCCCAATAACCCTTCAATGTTTGATCCAACTCTCTGTATTTAGGGTCGCCCTTGACGTCCTCAAATAGCATTACCTTCACTTCTATATCAACCAGGCTTTCTTCGATCTGGCTTATGACTTGCAACTCTTCTTCTGTCTTCTTAATCTTTTGCTGTTCTTTATCTGCGGTGATGGAATTTCTATTTTTGTAGGTTTTTAATTTATTATTGTACCTAATAAGCTTCCTACTAATACTCTCTTTCCTTTCATATAAAGGGTCGTTCTTCTCTATGTCCATGGCAGACAAATCGGCGTAAAGAATACCGATTTTTTTCTCAAAAACAACAAATTCTGAAGTGTTTTCCAAATCGATCGCCCTGTTTATCTCTTTCATTAATGTGGCCGTGCTTTCTTCTAATCCGGATAGGTTCATCATCGTTCGATCTCTGTCAACATTTGCGTTTTTTTGTGGCGGCTCTTCTACGATCATCATCGGTTCTACTTTCTTCTTGTTCGCCTTCGGAGTTTGATCGATGAACGAATGCGATTCTACCGCAGCCAGATCGAGCTCCCCTTCATTTTTTTCGACAATCTCTTCCAATTTTCGTAATAGATCCACGATGTCTGCCTGGATATTGCTGCAGACGTCTTTCGTTGCCGGTTTAGACTTGCTTTTCACATCTTGGATTTCCTGACTGTATTTCGTCAATTCGGATTGAATGTTCTGGTATCCCGAGTCTCCTCTGAACCCATCGAACTGTTCGATTTGCGATTTGATGGTTTGAAGATTCATCGAGATGGCATTCGCCCTTTCGGTTTTACTAAGTCGATGCTTCGATAATCGTCTGAAATTTTGATTATTCGCAGCAGGATCTTCGGTTCCGCTTTCATTCTTGCTGGTCTGCTTTCTCAGGGTTGGTCGAGAGTTTGTTGTGCCCATTTGGAGCTAGTTGCTTTCTAAAGAAACAGAAATATATTATTAGGATCGCTTCTTGTAAATTTCTAAACTGGTGCCAATTTAGGTTATTTGAGGCATTTTTGGCGGATCTTTTATGACCTTACTTCGAATAGCGGGAAACATTCTCCCATTTTTTAAATATTTATTGACATTCTCAATTTCTTTACAAACTGAATAAATCGAAATAGTGCGTTACAAGTGATAGTTACTTGTGATATGTTATTTTGTAGATGATATGTTACTAAAGTTTGCCCAAGATTGCCCTCATCATCATCGTGTTAATCGTATCTTGCGTTATAAAGTATCAAACGACGGTTATAATATTAATTAATTATTAATACGGCCAAATGGGAATAAAATGGAAATGATGTATTTAATGAAACAGTACTTAGCAATGGTAGCTCCTGCAGTCCGCGAGTTAAATAACATATACAACGAGTAGGAATTTATGAGATAAGATAACTGCAAACCTTATGTATGATTGATTACCTGTACCTGTATTACCTGTATTATCATTTTTTTCCGTGAATATTACTAATTTGAATATATTGGTGATTATGTTGAAGAGTTTATTCATATTACGTTGCGTGGATTTTCCCGTCACCAAGTCATTAACGTTCAATGTAATGTTGCCTTCGAATTGTTCGAGCTTTATGTTTAAATGTTGAAATGAAATTTAATTTTCTCAGAACGTTTAAGCGAGTTCCCAGCGTAGACAGCGTAACACTATCCGTGTTATTTTAAAATCGAGGATCGGATAGGTTTCTGTATTTGCGAAATTTGAATGGTTGCTGCTATTGACGTGTTCTTCGTAAAACTAATCATATATGACATAGTAAGATGTGTAGATACGTTATCACAAAATTTCTTAAACTAAATTATGGGGATTTCACCATGTGTTTTTATCTGAGAATTAATAACGTTCGAATTGAGTGCTTAAACGTTTTCAAGTGAGTTCTATATTAATTGTAGCATTTGCGAAACATTTGCTTGTATTAGTGTTAGCGTTTCTAAGTTATTTCACTTATTTTAGACCTGAATAATTAACCTGTACGGCTCACATGGAACTCAGCTTGCTAAACAGAAGACATAGGAAAGGAACCTTTAAAAGTAATTGCAACACCATTTGGGATTGCGGATGAATCATCCAATAATTTGGACATTTATAAAAGCATTGTGCATTATTATTATTATTACTAGAGATAACAAAGGCAAGTCGAATTATTCGTTTTTTGCAGCGATTGGATAGACTCGTGTCTATTCGCCTAATGAGAAAGGGTTCGTGTGCCTATTTGTTTCCCCGGGAGTTGACAAAACACTAGTCGCTGCAAAAAAGTAATAATTTAATCCGCCTTTACTTATTACTAGAGAGGATAAAGGCAGGTGGAATTGTTGCTCTTTTGCGGCGATTAGACAGACTCGTGTCTCTTCGTCTCCTGCGAAAGGGCTCGTGTGCCTGATGGTTTCCCCGAGAGTCGACAAAACACGAGCCTGTCTGGACGCTACAAAAGAGTAGTGGTTCCACCCGCCTTTGTCTTCTCTACTTATTACTAACAACTTGTCGCCGGTAATCCTCCGTCTTTAAAAATGAAAAGGTAAAAGAACGCCGATTACTGTATTTCATCGTTAGTTGGGAATTACGAAAATGAATGTTTTAGAAGAATGTAATTACGAAATGTAGATTAGATAGATGCGGGAAAATATTGCAGGTAGATGATTTTTCGAAATTAGAAAACTTTAGACGAAATTGAACAGAAAGGAAAATATCATCGCTTTCCACCACTATTGTCGTTGGCTGATCTTATAATTAAGCCTACAACTTTCCTCCCGAAATTAGCAGAGATTACACAGGGTGTTTTGTTGACTTTTGGGGAAACCAATAGGCAACGCGAACCCATTCTCATGAGGCGAACAGGCACGAGCCTATCTAGTCGCTGCTATTTTTACGAAGCGCAATTCGTTCCTTCAGTCTTACTTACAATATTCTTCCAACGCTTCTCCCGCTATCTGTTCATAGCCAACAGAGGGATTTTAACGTTGAACTAATGACGAAATTGTAAATTGTAACACTACAATACGTAATACACATATAACCACCAACCATTTGTAACAATTTATGCTACAAAAAAAATAGTATTTTATGCTACAATTATTATTACAATGAAACCACGGCAAAACGTCGCAGAGCTCCATTTAGATCGAGGGTCTTAAAAAAATCTGCATTTATGGAAAAGGAATAACAGAAAAACTCAATTACTTCGTGATATTTACGAAACAAAATTAATTAATTGCGAAAGCACAGGATCTGAACAATCGAGTGATTGTTTTATTTTTTGGACGTCTTACAAATATTCATCCTTTTGGACCTAACGAGTTCACCTAAGACGTACTTATTCTTATCAACTTCTATTACGGTTTACTATTATTTAACGCAAGTTATTTGAAAAATATGCTAATTTAATACTGAGAGAGGTTATCTTATCGCCGACGAGATAATCTCAATCTAGTGTGTCAATAAAATGGAAATGTTTAGTAATCATAAAAATATCGCTGAATGATTTGGATATTTTTATGGATTTAATGTACGAATTTAGGCCAACATGTCAAATGTTTTCATATTTATGGGTAATCGACATATACTAGGCTATCCGAAATTTGGTTCTAATGGTCAAGATGATACCAATGTTACCGACTACTTACCTACTAAAAATTGAGACATGGAGTGCCGAGTTTTGCGCATATTGGATGTGCAAGGAAAGATTTCAGCCAATCATTTAGGTTGCTTACAGTAAACGATAGTAAGTGTGATCAAACTTAATTTTATGTACTCACCTCCTTCAGCTAAAAGATTTTCTTTATTGCGTGGCGAGAGGATCGATGTATCGCATATTCATATTGATGAGAACATCACTTCAGCACATTATTAAGTACCAACCTTAGAAACATTGTTTACTAGTAATAGGTACCTAAACGAACCTGTAACGCCCGACGGTATTCAGAGAGATAAAATTATATCTCTTATCTGTAATCTACATTGGAGATAAATGTAATTAAAACTTACGATACGCACTTGTAAATAATCTGGTATTTATATGTGCCTACCAAAGCTTTTTATTTTTATTATACCAAACTGAGATATAGAATAGCTTATACAGTGTGTGTAAAAATAATGGAACAAAATTCACAACAAAAAGAAGGTGATTTGAGAAAAATACCTGACATGTCAATCTTCAATTTTAATTTTGCATTTTTTCGCGATCCTTTCTTTCTTACGTCCAAGCTGGTAACGCCATTATAATTTTTTTAAAAACAAGGTGCTCATGTTTTGAGAACATGGGAAAACGGAGCTTTGTCTTTTATTTAAAATAGTTAGCCTTTCGCCAGAGAAACAAAGAATCGAAATTCTAATAATGATAGGATTCAATGTTAAAAATTCGGACGATATAATAACGTAATCACGCGTCAGCAACATTTTGGAGAAACGATTAATTCCCATAAAATTGTCCATCCAGTCTTCACTTATGCGAAAGTATGCTTGAAGTATTAGCAAATCAACTGGATTTACTTAAAAGCATTCTCTTTTATGACGAATCAACTTTTCTATAACATGCAGAAGTACATAGGCACATTTGTAGGTACTGGGCTGAAAAGTTCGAGGCACTGTAGCATCGTCTCTGGAAGTAACAGTGTCTTCATAAACATTTAATGTATGAGTAACTTTTATCAAAGAGCATATTTTTCACGCAAGCTGCAGCGCTGAGCACGCTGAGATTTTCTTACGGTTTTTTCCGACCGGCTTATACTTAGCTTTGCTACGTTATCTCCAAATGAAGAAATCCCAGATGTCTCCTTGGTATCAGCTGGTCAGATGGTCCTCCATCTCATTATGCACGACCAGCCAGGTAATATCTGCATGAAATATTTCCTAATCGCTGGATATGTAGATATGGCACTGTCGAATGATCGAGGCTTCTAAAGAATTACAAGGGCGCATTGTTTTGCAAAGGCGACAAATTAAATAAGTTTTGATCAGACCTTCTAAGTCTCTAGCTTAAATTTATTCAGTTTTCTCTCTTCATTTTTAATCATTTTTATCTTTCAAGCGTGCATTCTTATGTTTCAAGCTTCAGGCCATAATTTTCTCTATCTGCCGCTTTTTCTCTTATTTTATGACTATCATCAGACTGTTTTCTTCATTTTTCTATAGCCCATTTTGTTCATGTGGCTTAATTATTGAAGCTGCCTTCATGTAATATTTGTTTCCTGGCATCTTCTGGTTTGTTCCCCTTATTAAATAGTATTTTAATGACTTTGCCAGAATTAATTAATTTAATTTTTGACAATTGTTTTCAGACACCTTCTGGGCAGCTTAAATAAAATAAATAGCAAGCACTAACGCCTGATGTTTAACGTCTAACGAAAATTAAATTGATAGGTGACATCATTAAAACACGTCACAGACTGAAATCCTGCGTATTTTTGAATATATAACATTTTTTAAATCTCATCCAATTACAAATTTACACACTTCGGATATAAGATTATATATTAAAGAAAATGGAGAGAAGAAAAGTTATATTAGCCGTTTCTCCGAGATTATCGTTGGCTGGAGTTGTATTTCACTAATAAGATGCCAGCGAGTGGGAGAGGGGATCTTAAGGCTGTGTAAGCAATTGGAGAATTCAAGAAGGAGGTCATACCACCTTAATATTATTATTAGTAGAAACGTGTAGGTGTGACCTGCGTGGCGAGAGGTTGTGGAATTTTAATGGAATACGTATAATTTTTTAAAGCTTGTAGAAATCGCTGCTACCTGTGAAAGCTCTGCTCGAAAGAAAATATTCAACGAAAATACTTCTTTCAAGGAAGTTTAATATTTGGAAAGTACAAGATCCGAAAACGTCTATCCCCTTTTGAAATTTTCCAACAAATAATTAAAATATTTGAAAATGCGCAGGGCGCACGTAGTATTAAAAAAAAAACGAAAGAGATTTGTTTTTATACTACATATACGTAAGCTGCTAACGTAGAAATGTCTGCTAAGAATAGTTTGGCACACATCGATCCATTAACAAACATTAAGTTAACGTCAAGTTAACAAACATTAACACAAGTAACATTAGATCTGGTTCTCAAAAGATCAAAAAAATTTGTCACTTTGCTTTAATTTATTCGTTAGATACCCTTCACAGTGATATCATAATTCCACAGTTTTAACGCATCGTAAATCAGCAATATTAATTTGGCGAAGCGATCTTTACCAAATGGTTTCGGTACCAACAAGGATTGCTAGCAGAATACACCGTTTACGTTACAAAAATTGAAGCCGGAAACGATAACTTACGTAGCTGTCACCAATTTGTAAAACCGCTATTATAACCTATGTTACTTCTCCGAGTAAATACGGTTCCCTTTTGTAATTAGAAATGTACCTAGCTCTATAGATTAGATTATACTCAAAGTAGAAGTATGTAGAAGTACGTGTTAATAAAACGGAATTATGAAAAAATATAAGTACAACGTTTATTGTTGACTCAGTATATCTCATTTACTATGTTTAGATACTTATTTTTATGTCAGCAGGTCTTTTAAATACCAATAAACGAGCGATATCGCAGTAATCTCGCGCAGTTGCCTCATCCCACATGCACGCTGTTTGATTATAGTTGCTATAACAGATATCTCGGTTGTTGTTAGAGTTGCGACAAAATGTTATAGTTGAAACGTTGTTCCGTATTTAATTTCGTATTATCTGCCATAGCCAAAGAAGCAATTAAATATTAAATGTGTTAGATGTAATAAGTACATTCTAATTTTAAACGGAACGTATCCAATTCTATTATATGCATATTTTAAAACTATAAAACATTCTCTTTACAACGATGATGATGATCATGATTATCATAGTTATCTAATCGTTTAAAAATATAAATCGATAGGCGTTCAGACATCGCTGCCAGATGAGTGGCGATGAGAAGAACTATCGTTAGTGCCAAATTAAATGAGTAAATTCCTGCGTATTAAATGAGTGGTCATTATTCTAATAATGAAAAATATTATTTGTAATGCCAATAATAAAGAGATTTGTGCGTTGTATCTCAGCAAGGTGAACACACAGCAATTTATCGAGAAATAGCTGTTTTAATGCTGACGAACGAAGGGCGAGAAATAGACGTGTCGCAAGTAATAAAGTTATTTTAACATTGCGGTGTTCTAGAGTACATCGATGAAGTTCAATATATTAAGCAAAGGCCGATTTAGGAATACGTCAACATAAAATGTTTTCTATTAAAAAATATATAAAACGATAACCAGAATATATTAAATTTGGTTATAGGGAGCGATGAATCTAATTTGAACGAATCTAATAAAATAGAGAGAGAGAAAAAAAAACGATCATTTCTGGAATACGGAGAATCGACGTCAATTCCGTGAATGCAGATTCCAACGCAGATTTTCCATTTATTTGTGTGGCTTGACGTGTCAAGGAATACCATAGCACGTCCCTCTTTTTATCAAGGATCGCTTAATTCGCAACGATGTGCCCATTTTCTTTTGACAGGACTCGAATCCCCCTAGAAATCCATCACGATAAGTGGTTCCACCTGGATGGAGCGTCTCCCTACGAAATGTTATAAATATTTGAAATGAAAGGTTTGGTGCAAAGTAATTAGGAGAGGGTGACCCCAATCGCTGGCCGGCAAAATCGCAAGGGTTCCCTATTTGAGCCTTTTTATGTAACGAAAAGTTTATGTTGCTTACTTATATAATCTAGACGATCTTAAAAATCGTATTCGCAAGGCCTGTCGCCAAATAACATAATACATGCTGCAATTTAACCCTTCTCTTGAATAGGAATTATCACGCAAAATATGTCAATGCGAAATAACGACTCACGACAACAATTTAAAGTTTATTCCAATTTTTTTTTTTTTACTTCGACTTAAATATGTTTCGAATATTAACGATCTTGTGGAAATCTTCACTTCAATTTCAACGTATTACATTGCGCGAAAGAATTGAGAGCATATCGAGAAACGTCATGTTACGCACTCTTTAGACAGTTCATTATGAACGTTCCGCACCGACATAGCGGTTTACGGAAAATTTACCTGTGGCAACTGCTTTATTTTCAATTTCTGTAAATTATCTCTCGTCGCGTACGCCCCACGGAAAAAGGTGACAGGATGTCGAATGAAAGTTTCGACGTGAAGAAATATAAAAGTAAATTCATTTCCCCGATGTGAGAAAAGAAACGTGCTCATGAAATTTTTCAATGAAGGAAGTTTTGATGTGGAAGAACATTTCAAGTAATGAAATGTTTGTATCTTTACTTATCTTATACTTTCTGTGAGATTACACTGTTGGCCAACAGTTCAAACTCTAATAGTTAGAGAGGTTTAAGTGATATGAATGTAAGTTGGTAAATGTAAAAAACGGAATAAAATGAATGGTACGAGCAATTTCTGCGTTAATTAAAAACCTAAAATATTGTAAATTTTACATTATCAGTTGTTTCAGTACCTGACCTCATTAATACGAAATGCTTACAACAGCTTCCCTGTAGAAACGAGACAGGAAAATTTCAGGAGACGGGAGAAAAACAAAGTTGATAATTTACTGACTAAAATCCGATTTTGGCTAATCTCGTTAACGTTTACGAAAGCGTTTGATTTTCCTTCCGATATTATCGTACAAAATGCTATAGCCTGCTTTACTTTTAGAGTCTTAGTTGTCCATCAGGCGGAAGTTTTCTACAACAGATTTAAATTCTTTGAGTTACTCAAATTGCAGCCAGTTGAGGGCTGCAATTCGGCTACATTCTTATTTAATCTGTACAAACGTGACTAATTTGTTCCTGTATCTCGGTCTATTATACCGTATGTAGACGTTTGTTCCCATTAAAAACTCAAATAACTTTATTGAGCTAAGCCG
Source organism: Oryctes rhinoceros (assembly GCA_020654165.1). Classification (NCBI taxonomy): domain Eukaryota; kingdom Metazoa; phylum Arthropoda; class Insecta; order Coleoptera; family Scarabaeidae; genus Oryctes; species Oryctes rhinoceros. The sequence continues at coordinate 14,465,878 of JAIOKQ010000230.1, read as the reverse complement.
AAGAACGTGAACAAGTGTATGTTATCCACGTTCCATTTCTTCTACATACATAAGATTGCATTAAGACATTTCTAATTGATTTGTGAAAGAAAATACAGTTTAAACAATTTATTTATATAGGTACATCATTCCACTATTCGTTGCTGAACACTAATTTTATTTTGTGCGTTATTTCTTCAACAGCGAACAAGTTTCTTTCATTAAAGAATAGCTTGTTTTCTTTTATGCGTCTGATCTTGGCAGTCCAAATTGTACAAAACGACACCAGCTTGTTTGTTTTCGTCACGGCGGCCGAGTTATCTTTTCACCGCTTTTCTTACTTCTTACATAAAACATGCCACCAAATTAGTGATTATGGAGCGCACTTGGTGAAGTTAGACGGTAACGAGTTCAGTATTGTGTCCTCCGAAATTATGTTATAATTGCAATTTACGTCGTTGTAAATAATTTCTCTGAACGTAACTTCCGTTGTTGCGTTGTAGGCACCATATACAATACACAACTAGCCGTGTACTTAATCTAAGCACTGCGACGAATTAAAGTTTACACGCCACTAAATTCAGAATTGTGTGTATCGTTAATATCGGTTTCGAGTTTAATTAGAAGTGTTTGTTAACTACTTTAAATTCAAGAAGATTATACAGCGCGTTCAGATTGTGTGGAATTTGTGTAATAGGACGGTTCAATATTTTTTAGCTATTTGACGAAGCTATTTTTTTTCTCATTAGAACTCCCGTAATTCTTACTTGAAAATGTAAAAAAGCAAATTTTTTACTTTTATACGTTAGTCATTTATTTATTGCTTTCCGGAACGGTCACTTTAATCGAAACTGAGAGAATTGTATTTCCAATGATTCTTATGTCGTAGGTATCGTGAAAAGAGCACAACAAGAAATGTATGTCCTCTCGAATATAGAATAGCCAAGTAGTTGAATTTGTTGTGAACAATCCTTTAAGGCGTTCTAGAAAGATGGATCACCTTTTTAAATCTGGAACACGAAAAATAGCTATTAATAAGGAAAATGTTTCTTTCCCACGTCGTCTTCAATTAGCAATGATCTTCAGATATTACTTCGTGTGATTTGTTTTTGCGGAATCATTTAACTAATAAAGATTACGGCAACTTTATTGAAAATATTTCAAAGTTGGAACAACGTATTAAGGAGAAAACCACCGAACGCGTTCAAGGAATCAATTCGTGAATTTAGTCACACGGTTGATAATGATCTTTCCAATTAAAAACATACGGAACGAACTTTTGATATGTTATTCGTGCTTATTGTTCCTTTTTTGTAACATTTTTAATAAACGTAGTAACATTATCGTAATAGTTACGATTGGAACAAAATAGCCTTATCGTAGAGCTTAAAAGAAATATACTATTCTATTGAATTTCCCGCGTCTTTTCAAAATAAAAAGCTTCATGATTCAATTTCCAAATCGTCTTCGTAAAAGTCCTTTTGCTCTTCCCCGTACGGAGAGAACTATTTTTAAAAGTAAACAACTTGAATAAAATGTCACAATATTAATTTGACATGTGCCATAGTTCGCTAGTCGACTACAGGTAGGTGCCTTTCAATGCGTTGAAAATATTACAATGCTCGACAATGAAATATCTACCCTAATGATCAATTATGTTTCCGTAATCGAAAAACACTCTGTATTTTGAAAACAAAAGGTTTACGAACATTAATGTATAAGATGTTATTTTATTAGTTCGTTATATTAAATAAGAAATGCCACTAATTTATTACCAAGAATTTTAATATATATACATATATATAAATTACATATTTACATATTCACTACATACATAAATTATTTATAACAATCTAAGTTAAGAATCGAAAAGATACATACAGAATGTACTATCACCTCTAGCGTGAAAAAAATACACAAGCAATGAAGATTGTGCCTGTACAAACACACGAAATAAAAGGCACTTACATAGCTTAAAAACTTAATATTTGACAACATCTTTATATTACTATCGTGTTTCGTTTTATTACAAATAATCTTAACTTATTATAAATTAGTTACAAGCAAAATTAAGATAAAAAAAAGCATCTTTGAGATATATACCTAGACAATCAAATCTGCACGAGTTATGAGTTAAAGCGTGGTTCTAATACACCTTTACGTATCATATTATAATGTATTATAAATTTATTACTTACAAATTGTAAATTTACTATTTGTCGCAAATGTAAAACAATAATTCAATAACCACTTTTAAGCTAAAAGTACTATTTTATATATTTCCTTTGACTAGCGTGGGAGCAATTATTCTCTTCTTTTCCTATAGCTTTTTGGGCTTATTTCAGGCGTTTTTACACTAATTAGTTGTAAAAAGTTGCTAATGCTGTGTCTAGGGCATGTTAATCCCGTCCGCTGAAAATGGGCGTTGTGGTTGACACACGTTGACATTGTCCTGAATTCCACAAGTTTTAAAGAGCTAAAGGATATTGCCAGTCTCTTACCTGTAGTTTCCTGAAAAAATAGTGAGTGAGCAGTAAATCTCATAGAAATGCTTCTTTAATAAGCGTCGACGGGGAAACTGCACAAACATGTTTCCAGATAAGCCCCACTTCTAGTATTGTCTTTCTTTCCATATTTGGTATTTATTTTCATTTGCATAATCTCCATGAAAATGTCTATATCTAGAGTAGACAAACTTGCATATTTGTCGCGGCCTTTAGTAATTAACGTTTTATATTTTTAATTTGTCTACAATAACTTTCGGAACAACACTTCTAACAGTTGAATTTGTTTCTCCCACGGATAAATTATTTAAATATTTGAGTTCGGAGATAGATTATATCTTTAAAATGATGTTACTAGCACAGGCGTAGATTTCGATTTGTCTTTATTGTCATCTTTAACATCATTTACGTTGACAAAATCGAATTCGTCTTCGCTGTCCGGATTGTCGAAGTTCTCGAAACTTTCGTCCGTGCTGCGAGCTGCCGCGTCGACTTTTGCAGGTTTATCACTATTACAGTCCATATCTCTGGTAGCCTCTTCCATTCTCTTATGTATAACACTTTGAAGTTCCTCGTTTAATTTGTCATTTATATTTAAATCGAATGTTAACGGTCGATACATACTCCGTTTGCTTATCCTAGCTTTGTCATTGCTCCCCCCTTGGAAATCAGCTGCGATTTCCGATTGCTCACCGGCACTTGGTAACACCATATCGTCGTTCAAATACTTCAAACATTCGTGCGCCCTTTGAAGTGCTAACTTCCGCTCATGTTTAATTTGGATATTGCCGAAAGTTTCCATAACGTCCAACTTAACGATAATCTGATTGAGACTTTCCCTAATGAAGCCGTATAAGTTTTCGTCGGGCTCCTTCTTGTACATATGAATTTCCGTTTCGAGGTATTCTATTTTTTTACGCATGACATCTATGGTGTCTACCGCTACCTTTTCTGCATCTACTTCCTCTTCGCTTTCTTCGGCTATAGTCAACGTAGGAGGTCTGTCTTCTGTAGGTGTCGCCGAAACATTCGACTGCTGCCGCTTATCCGCTTCGAAAGCAATTTTAACCAGTTTAACTTGCACACTATGACTGCTTCTCTCGGATAGTGGACTGTCGATTGGTGCAGTCGAAACGTTGGCGGGGGATACTGGCATTGGCGAGGCAGCGGGTGACAAAGAAGGCGAATTTGTTATTCGAGTGTCAAGTTTTTGCAGCTCGTCGTGGCATTTATCCAAAATCTTTTGATACGCGTCCTTATGTTTATCTTTTACCGCTGGACTGATCTTCTCGAGGTCGTCAACTACTTCAGTTATGTTCTGTTTGATTTTGACGTATTTGGCGTCGTCGATGGAGCCTCTAAACTTGTCTATGTCTTTCGATGTCCTATTCAACTTCCTTTCGATTTTCTGTAAGGTAGTTTTCTGACTTCTACGAAACGAAGATGCTCTTATAAGCCCGTCGGTTTTTGATGATTTTCCACCCATTGCGTTCGTTGCTAGACGAAAATGAAATAATTATTACTAAATTTTTGAAGCAATTTTACTATGTGTGGTAATAGCCTTCGTATTACTGATTCTCATCGATCAAAATTGTTATATTCTGATTGAATGCATTATCTCTTAGTATTTTATCATTTACAATTATAAATGTAGAAATATACATACTGTAACGCAGTATTAAGTATTTCTGCAACTTCGAACCAAAAGTTAATGCTCACAGATGCACTTATCTTGCATTTTTATCTCTGAGCAAACGCCCTAATGCTCCGGTTATATTATCAAATGTTACAGATTAATTTTTCGCGTTAAACAATGACGCCATAAGTTAAGCAATTAAACTTAAGATAAACATCTTACTGCGCTTCGCTACGCAGTACACTTTGGTTTACTGCCTGCATCTTTGTTTACTAGTTTTCCATCTCGAACATAAAACAGTCCATCTCTGCTGGTCTGTGATGTGATGTAGTTTGAAAGGATTCTACATTACGTTTTGGAGCTTTTTATTCCTTTTTGCACCGTTTTGTTTCTTATTACCGCTATTGTTTACTGAAGGTTATACGGGTTTTTGACAAGTCGTTAGTTTTCTAGCGTTTTTAGTTTAATAACGTCATCAGTAGACTAAACTTTTTGGACTGGAATTTACTACAGTCAGTTTTTTTACGTCGTTTTTGTTTACTTATAACACTTGGCCTAAATCAATTTAAAATAAAAGGTGCATTCAGACGTGAGAAATGTTCAAAGATGGCTTCCGTAAGCATCCGTAACGTATGCGGAATGAAAGGAAGTGCAAGTATTATACGACTCCTTTTCTAAATCTGAACGTGGAAAATTCGGAAGTTCAAATTTTATCAACAACACTAGTTCGTAACCCTTTTTGAACTGAAAATTTGAATTAAACTTAAAGTTACATTTAGGCATTTTTTTTTTTCAGTATTTGAAGTATTCATTTCTTTGCCTGGTTTCCTGAAAATAGTCTTTGTATTTGCAACTTATTTCAATCTCATTAATCGATATTAACAGCCAGCTTTCTTTTTTACTTTGCAGTCTTATAAAACCTCTTCATAGATGCTATCACCATCTCTTGAAACTGTGTTTCGAGAGTTATAGTAACTATTAATTGCAAAGGCTTTTTTCATTATTTTCCCAATTTCTGTATTTCCCTTTTGGACTATTCGATTGTAAGGTACCTATTATTCGAGGGAATAAAATTCATTTGTTATTGGCATGTACAAATATAATTTTATGATGGTATAACAGCAACAATAAATAAGTAAAGATTAATTCAAATTTAAAAATTTAAGTTGTCACAAATAATTAAATATGAAATTTCACTTAATGGCATATATTTGATGCTGGCAATAATCAGCTGCGACTGTTTTTTTTTTTTCTTTTTGTTATGAACAATTATTTCACAACGTTCCTATCAATAATCTTTCAATAATATTACATTGTACATATGCAGGCTGATTTGTTTTGGATCTTCACCATAGGGATCTCGCTTATTATTGGAGATGAAACGTAGATTTAAATTTAGGAAAACCTTTAGGAAAACAATTTAAAAAAATTAGGAAAAAATTTAGGAAAGAAGAGAAAATTGACCTGTGACGAATGATGGTCGAGATCTAAAATAAAACAAATGAAAAACATTGCAGAAGAAAACTAAATAAAAATACATCCTCAAAGTCACCGTTCCTAATTCGATTCTTTCTGGCCATCATCGACTTTCTGATTGTTTTTCTTTTCAGCGCAATATTAGATTTTGACATTTTGTCAGAAAGAGCGTTTCATGTTTACAAAAAAGGTTTCTTATTATGCTTTAATTAACAAATAAAGCATTTTAAGATTTCACGAAATGTTAAACTATCAAACGTATGAATTATCGTCCATCAGTAACAGAGAAACAAGGCAAGTTAAGCATTTTTACTCATCGAACTGAAATATAAGAATAACAAGTATGAATTTCATAGAAACTCGCTTGAATATGGATGGTTTACCGAGCTGCGTAATATTTATTTATAAAAACAGGAATTTGAATGAAAATCAACGGGATTTTTTTTATAAATTGTGTATTTTTGCAGTTATTTCTAGATAAATAATAATCTCAACACCTCTAGGCGAAGTGACGTCAGAATTAAATTTATCCGAGACTCGAGTATGGGGAATGTTATGTTGAAACAAGGTTAACCGTGTTTTTAGTGAATAAAACAATAAATTTAATACATGTAAATAAAATACATTGTTCGAGGAGATATAGCACGTTTGTTGTTCAGTTAGATCATTTGAATTTTACCAATTCTGGAATTTAACAGAAAAAGGGAATTATACTGGGTAGTACAATTTAAATCAAACGTTTGTATAGGCATTTTAGAAGGTCGTACAAAGAAACATTCAATGGGGAAAAATATATTAAATCAACTATAGTACATATAGTGACAACGAATCCGCGCACTGACTCATGATGAGGTACTACTTAAATCACAAGTTTCGAAATCGTTGTATTGGAAATAGCGCCAAATTCTTATCAAGATCTAGAAAAATGACGCCGTGTCGGTGTCGTTAGTTTTGGATGCAACTATAAATATTGTGTGCTCGCTACTGTTGTATTTTAGGTTCGATGGATAAAATATATTTCTCTCCTCTTCGTTGATGCATCTTTCCTATAGCTAATAATAATAATAACGAAGGGTTTGACCGTTTGAAATTTCATGGCTTCTTCTAACAACATCGAAATCTGCGGTTTTAGTTTTTTTCTGAGCAAGACCAAACAAAAGTACTAGAAAAATATAATTAGCATTTTTCGTTTTTTCCTTTCTCGAACGTAATTTGAAACAGGTCCATTTCCGTTTCAGCTACGTAAGAAACATAAAATTTAGTAACATTGCTAAATCTTAATCAACACTATCTATTTCCAATAATAAGCGAGATGTCTGTATTGTTAAAATAAACTCTATTGCTAATAACTCGGACAGTATTCTTTATTATTATTTGAGAATTATTGTTAAAATAGTCTGACTTTAGTGAACATTTTATAAATATTTTACCTTTAAATAAACAAATGTTAGATTTATTATACGTGGATTAAAGGGTGAACGTTTCCTTGGAATTGAGTCGTCACACGTCACGCGTGCATGGATAAATAAGTCAGTATTGATATATTTTATTTGCTAATTGCAATATTTTCCGGATAGTAGGCATAAAGGAAAGCAATAGGTTTCAATTAGTTTATTTAAAATATCAAACGTCAAATACGTATTTTACGGAATGTTTCGTGTATAAAACTTATTATCTGATACGCTAATAGACTAAAATCCTATCAAAATGTTTTATCAAATTACACACAATGATAAATACGTTGTATCTGTACAAATCGTAAACCATGATTTTTTACATTGCCGCCATTACCACAATAAACCTACATAATTGATTTAGCATCGTATGAGTTACAACTTATTTTAAATTTTAATAAATCAAATTCTTTCAATTCAGTCTCTGTTGTGCAATGTAACTAATGTAATTATGAATCGTCAGTATCGTTGCTATTCATTTGTCATGGAGAAGGTTTCACTTCACTAGAAATAATTATCACACATAAACTTAAAGATCCTGTTAATAATTAGCTTTTAGTCTAATAAGGATTCTGCAGATACATAAGTGCGTATCATAAATAGAGAGGACACAAGCTAGTGAAATCATATCTATTTTGTAGCGACTAGACAGACTCGTGTTTTGTCGACTCTCCGGAAAACCAGTAGGCAACACGGCAACCCTTTCTTACGAGACGAATAGGCACGAGTCTGTCTAGTCTCTGCGAAAAAGATATCATTTCACTTGCTTTTGTCCTCTCTAATTATAAATTTACACTTATTGAGTCAATAACGGCAAGCTGCTTGTTATTATCGTAAATATTTTGAACTATTTATTTATTTTTACGAATAAGATTTAAATACAACGCAAAATGCATCGCATCGTCCATATTTCTCGTTTGTCTATTTTAGCGATGCGCGATAGTGCGAGATGATATTGATAGTAAATAGTATTAGGTGCGACTCTTCGAAAAATCTTTCTCTATTGTGATTCCTCGTTTAGAATGTTGCTTAAAACATACCTTATATTAATCGCAAATGAATGAAATTTTCATCAGCATAGGCCTGAACAGCTATCGTGCTTCGCAAGGCAGGAATTTTGGTCCAAAAACTTAAACTTCGAGGTACAAAATCCAAATCGAAAAGGTAGACATTTGACGTACGTTGCGTTACTTACACTACAAGCTCGGACACATATAACCGCCCAACATCGCAATCAATTATTTGTACGTTGATAAGGACCTAATGATAAGGCAAGGTGTTTATCAATAACAGAGATACGCTTTTTTTTTTGGTGTTATCGCGTTATCCTTAGCGAAATATCTATAGGCATTTCCCTTAAAATATCCGTACCACGGGTTGCATCGACCCGGAAGAGGTGGCTTCTCTTAATAAGTTCGAGAGTATGCAATGTATTAAACAATACACGTCCAAATGTAGAAATATTATAGTTATGTCTTTGTTGTTGGTTGGTAGGCTTTTCAAAATGGTGAATAGGGATTCACTTCATGCCTTCGGGAGGCATTATTGATGATTCGCAGAAATTTCTTCTGCAACAGCAAAATAATAATACTTTCGGATTCCAAAGAAAGTAAACGAGAAGTGATTTGAAAGTTAAAAGTAATACCTAACAGCTTACAATTCGAAACAGATACTACGTCACCAATACCATCAATACGTAATGATTTTAGAGCTACTTAAAGCCAATCTGTTTTTATTGAACCAGCGGGTTAAGTTTTGAAGTATACTAATACAATTAACTTTCCTCATGTCGTCACCAGTGACCGTCGCGTTAACCCCATCGACCGGACAAAGGTCACACAAATCATAGGATGTTAATAGCTAAATCAATTATAAATATCACGAATAAAAGAGGGCCCGGAACGGAACCTTGCGGCACCCATTGACCAGCACCAGTGAGATCCGAAGCATAATCCTTAATAAAACCTGAGAGGTCAGAACTGCTTACCTCAGTCTACCGTTTCTTCTGTCTTATATAAAACTCGAAAATCTTATTCGCTGCTCCTCGTGTATTAATAAAATATATTAATTAATTAAATTATATTAAAATTAATAAAATATCGATCATATCGAAGGTATTGAAAAGATCACATTTAACACAGGCGATAATTTTTGGTTTTTGATATTTTTCAAGACTATTTCTGTTGTACTTATTAAGACCGACTTACAAAAGGCGATCTCAAACTCGGAGATGAAACTTTGGGAGCACGTGGATCACATATAAGTATGTGTAACTCATTTTTCTATTCTGCGGAGAAACATTTTGAGTGTATTAAATAAATCTTTGAAAATTAGTAATTTTCTGTCTACGCGCATTATTCGCTTGGAGCTGAATTGTGCGAAGACACAATTTTTTCCTATTCTAATTTCTCCCCAAAAGATATTTACAGGTATCTACCTTTGCCGTTTACAAACCTGAAGTATACTCTGCGAGATATGCGCCAAATAAACAAGAAGATTCCTGTCTGTATAGCACGAAACGTAAAATGTGCTCGCTTTAGTCTAATAAATAGAGTCGAGGGGGACGATAGTCCTTATCTATTCAGCAAATTTCATATAAATAGTTTTGTACGCGTCTAATTCCCGTCGCGGAGTTGTGCCAACCTTGCATCTATCCTTCGTTTTATTTCTCCAATGTTTATCACACTCGCTACATGCAATTTTATTTCGGATACAAACATTCCACCTCAAAGGCCAATAAAGTATTATTTGATATTCGGCAGGTCGATCACCTGATTCGGCTACAGCTTGTATATTACAGGCAGTTACGAGTATAGACGCCATTAAACTTCCCATTATGGCGGCAGTTATTACGTCCAATTCTTTTTAACGACTTCTTTTACGATTTTTGCATTGGCAACTCGATATTTTCCTACCCTTCCCTTAACTCGCTCTAAATGTGCTCGGTGACATTTAAAAAGGGCAAGTCAAGCGGTTTCTGTTTATGTAAGAGCGCTACATGGCTGTTGTCCTTTTCTTAATTACCTCTTATGAGTATATCGATACGGATTGCCGCGTAAATCCCACGAGAATTAAATTTCTAATCTAAGCTATGGATCCCGGATTAATTTGAATATGTTCGACGCATTGCATGCAGGTTGTTTCGTAACTTCGAGGCTACCCAACGTTGCATTTGACGATTTGCAAAACTGCGTATGGAGACACGGACTTAAAACAGTGCTAGTCACCCATACTGAAAGAGTGTAGTCTTCTGCTTCCTTTTGTGTTTGCATTGAACAAAAAGGATGTAATATTTCCACGTGTAAACATTGATTTCCATAACCAAACATATATGAAGCTAAGATAGCTTAGCTTCCTCAAGGTATTGATGGAGTAATTCACGGTAAGCGCAACAAAACTACCCGGTTTATGTTGCTGTTTCCTGAACGGTAGGCATGCGCTTCTTTGGCACTAGATGGCGCCAAGAAACGTCCAATGTGTTATTTTGAGAGTTGTGGCATTAACTGTGAGGTAACAGCGATAGAAATGTGGAGATAAAAAAATATTCTCGAAACCACGTTGATGTTCCCGGGTAGGCAGAAAATTGTCCGTGTGTTAGAGCACCTTTTTCTCTCTTTTTGTTGCGCTTACCGTGAATTATTCTATCAATACCACGAGGAAGCTAAGCTATCTTAGCATTATATATATTTGGTTACTGTTATTGGGCGTTCCTTGATGTATACCGATTCCTATGCTTGTTCCCTCGTTGTCAATTATTGGCTGTGGAGAGCGCACATAGTCGCCAATAAACAGAGGAATATTACTTTTTAAATCATCAGTTGTCTGTGAATTTATTGCATAGAATTAATACTTAAGAAAACTCCAAAGAGAAGCCTAGTTGTCGCGTGACTTTGAGGGTCAAACAACGTAGCATTACACACCCAATAAATTTACAGTTTTTTTTTCAGTGTGGTAAGTGCGTCGAAATGTTGGAAGCAAAGATTATCGGAGGCCATTTCTTCGAAGAGATCATTAACAGTTGATCAATATCTGACAATATCGTTTGTAAGTTAACAGTTACTGCTTCCCTATTTTCATTTTCAAGAAAAATCCGGGCACACTATGTGACGAACTACATCTACACTAAACGGTTACACGACGAGGATGCATTGGTTCCTCCGTAGGGCTTCCGCCTTCTCAAAAACGATTTTTTTATTATTAACGTAAGCTTCAATTGAAAATGCGCTTCGTTGCTGAATATAAAATTCATTATCAGCTGAAATTTACTCTAAGAACGAATTGCCAAACAAACGGCGGTTTTGATGCTACAAAAACTTCACTTCTTAATTCTTGTATACATATAGACGAAGGTCTTCTGTCGTAATTCGTTGCAAGGACAATATTGAAATTGCTGTGATTGACGGTGAATTGAGGTCTTTGGAATTTCCGTAACATTTTCATACATCCTAATGATGAACGAACGTTCTTGTAACGGTCTTACACATAAATCATTACATATAAATATATATCATTAAAGTGACAATATTGGCAGATAATGCAAAATTAAAGTCCCCAAATTCGTGCTGTGACATCCTTTAACTCCGGGATGTAGCGTGTCCTATTTGAGGAATTAATAACGCGAAAACCTTTAGGGGCAGGGAGTTAATCCACTGGCGTCCTCGCATGTGCAACTCGCCTCCAGGACAAATAATTAATCCAATAGATTGCTGTGAGCACTTCACAAAGTATAAATAAATTTTCACAGTTGCGACTAGTGGAATAAATGAAGAAAATAGAACTTGGATATTGCATAATGGACGCATCTCAACGACGAATACCTGTAAAGGACATTTTGTAATTCTCCCAGAACTCGTTACATATTAAAGTAAACAACTAACACTTCTAAACTACGAACCCTCTCTAGAACGTGGTGGACATCGAAATCAACTTGCTCTAAAACTTACTTCTGCGTAATTAATCTAAATTCGGATTTCAAACTAATGCTGTATATACTTCAAAGGAAACCTGTTAATCTTATGGAGCCGTCCAATACGGTCATCTCCCTGCATCGCAACTCGGCACAAGCTGTACTTACCTAATTATTTACCGAATTATTTACAGAAACATTGCAAGTGTGATTCAAAGGAGGGTTAGAAAAAATAAATTTTCCGGGTGCTTTAAATTTTTTGCCGTAAAACCATTTTTTTTGTCGTAACTGACAAGATACCTGCTGCGAAATTCATTTCGTTCTTTTTGTATTTCAATAACACCTTATACATATTATTTTAATTTAACGAAATAGAAAACTAGTTACCGATAATTCAGTTAACTAAATAACTTTATACAGTACAATTACAAATGTTGCCTTTTAACTGAGCAATTTACGTTCACGTGTTATTTATTCTTAATCCTCTCCTTTTGAGGCACGTATAGCGCGTTCTTTGTACAAATATCTACGTATATTTTAGGTCGCATTTGTTTGGATATTCATCTTAAAATGAAACAATATTTTTACCGTTACAAATAAAAATTATGATAGCAACGCGCTGTAAATTCACTCCAAAAAGGAAAATTTACTAAAATTCCAGGTGTTGTTATTCATAGAGTCGTATACGATTGGTTATATAAAGTTCAGAACCAAAACATTCTATTGTCTGGAGTATTAGTGTAGCGACAGAGAGAGTTCTGAAAGCCGCGAAAGAGTTACATATGGAATTTAAAGCATCGAATGAACGCTAGAAAAATGTTGCCAGAGGCACATTTCACTTAATTCTAGGGATTGTATCAAAATGCTTGTGTATAATAAACCATCATTCATCAAAAAATATTTAATGTCGATGAAATGGATGTTTTCTATCGTGTTCTTCCAAATGAGACTTTTGCGTTGACAAATAAAAAGTGCAAAGGCGATAAAGTTATAAAAGAACGTCTGGCAGTTTCGTTTTGTGCGATTATGAAAGATGGAACAGAAAGTTCCCGATATTTTAAAGGTTTCCATATACAAAAATTACCGGTAGAGCGAATTTATAATAAAAGAAATTGAATGACTAATTGCAAAGAAAAGTTTGATAAAATATGCGAAAACAGAAACGAACAATAATGTTGTTTTCAGATAGCATCGCGTAACATTCAGTCGAGGTCTACTGGCAAACTATAAAATTAGAATTCCTTCTGCGAAATATAAGTACGTTGTCAACCTTTAACCCCGATACATATAAAAAATTGGTTAATTTAATTTTAATGATGAACGCTTGGAACGGCCAAAAACAGCTTTCAACGAAAAGAAAATGACTAAAATTCCGTGCTTTTCGTTTCGCGCAATCTCGCGCTCGGCGGGTGACTTTTGCAATTTATGTCATTATTCCGAATAAAAAAGAATAAAAAAGAAGGAAAGTATATATCTTTGAATACGCCATTCATAGGTCTATCAAACAAGCCCGGTTGTCACCTCAACGTGAAATATTTGAGTTACTTGATACAAGCGTTCGGGAAACTTTCTTTGTGTATGAAACCAACAATGGATTTAGAATTTGAAGATATGTTTCGTTTATATATATTCGTTTATATATAGATCGTAATATAGATCTCGATCATAGGAAGAAGGTCGTTAAATTTTGGTGATCGAGTAAACAAATAAAATTGATACTACACTCCGCCAAAAAAGTATCGCATAAACTAAAAAAGGGCATTTATAAACCAAGATATTTTTATACGTTCACAAAAAGTTTGCCTCGTGTATGTGAACTATAAAAACACTAACAAAATCATGGAACTTAGCTGTTTTACTTTTTTTTTTCTAAAAGAACATATTTAGAAAAATGCATATGTGTAAGGTTTGTTCAGTTGTTTATTGACAGGTCTTCCTATTCGGACAAATTTTAAAGTGCGAAGTCAGAGTTCTGTACCAACGCTTTTAAAACTAAAATGAGCAATTTAACTTCAGAACAAGTGGCTGCTATAGTTGCTTTAATCGAAGATGGACGATCTCAAGCATACGTTGCTAATTTGATGAACATCAATCAGTCAAGTGTTTCTAGAGCCGTAGCCGGATATAGGGAAACAGGCAATTACAGTAGAAGACCTGTACCAGGTCGTCCAAGATGTTCTACTCGCCAAGATGACCGCTATTTACTACTACAAGCATTACGTCGGAGACATGTAACTGCGAGACAATTGCAGAACGACTTGGCTAGAGTCAGAAATACTCGTGTGAGTACTCAAACTATTCGGAATAGGTTACGACAGAGTGGATTAAGAGCTAGAGTAGCTGTAACAGCCCCTCGTCTCACTAGGAACCGTCGAGTGGCTCGCTTAAGGTTTGCCAGAGAGCATGTAAATTGGAACATTAATGACTGGGCCAATATACTCTTCACAGATGAGTCAAGATTTGGTCTTTACACCTCAGATAGGCGTATCTGAGTGTACAGACGAGACGGTGAGCGCTATTCGCAGTGTAATATCAGTCCTAGACCTAATTTCGCTGGTGGCTCTATTATGGTTTGGGGAGGCGTCTGCTTAACAGGTCGTACAGAGTTAGTACCAGTAGACAGAGGTACACTGACTACCCACAGGTATATAACGGACATTTTAGAAGAACATGTAGTACCATATGCGCCAATTATAGGAAACGAATTCATGTTAATGCACGATAATGCACGACCGCATGTTGCAATAATCGTCCAGGAATACCTTAACGATGTTGGTATTCCAGTTTTAGATTGGCCTGAACCCAATTAAGTCATTAACCCATAAGTCCGGACATGAACCCAAAATGTTGCCCCAGCGGACCTGCATGGACTAGAAAATGCTCTCCGTGACGAGTGGGAGAATTTGGATCAGGCTTATATACGGAGGTTAATCGAATCTCTGCCGAACCGTATGCGAGCGGTCATAAGAGCCAGAGGTGGCAATACTCAGTATTAAAAGCTACTGTTATGACATTTTTCTTTCCAAAATTATAATTTCTTGTTTTAATAAAAATCTCAAGTATGAGTTCTTGTTTTTATTTGGCCTGTATTTTATTTAAACAATCATAGAAATTATATCTTAGAGCGCATTAAAGTATATTTACAACTTTATGCTACAAACAAAGATTATGCGATACTTTTATGATTCAAAACTAAATTATGCGATACTTTTTTGGCGGAGTATAGTTTCTGTGCAATTCAAATGTTAAAAAGTAAGAAATTTATACAGGACCAAGATAATCAAATTTGTAGGATGATTACTGAGATAGGACAGAAACCTTCAGCCATAGATTTCATAATAACCGTCAAGCCGTACATCAAAATGTGTGAGAATGATGTTTATAGCGCGCATGAAAGCAGGAATAATTAGGAGCTACTAACCAGCTGAATGTGCTACACAATCTGTAACATCTGCAACACATGGTTTTACTGTATATTGCCTATAATATTGGTTGCAGGAAAACTTGTATCACCTTCGTAGATAGTATCCAAGAAGATTGGAAGCAAATTGCAAAAGTACACAACACATCGTTGCATCCATTCAGTAAAATATACCATTTCACATTACGATCAGGAGACGTTACATCTTTGTTCAATCTACGACAAATTTGTTCTATAAAATGTAAGGACTACTTCTGTTTTCGGCGTTTTTTTTGATGAGTTTCATTACCAGAACAACTATGGATGTATATATTACACATGCAGTCTTCTACCGTTACATTTACATTTTTTCCAGAACATTTCATATTCGCCAGCTCTACATAAACTTACTTAATTTTTGTGACCTTTCGTATGTGGTTAGTACTGCGGGGATGGCGACCACTTCAAAAAAATATCACTCTTAAAATTCGCTTGGATTACTAGGGCTTCATTAAGGTAGTAGGTGTGAAACCTAAAGAGTTACATTTCTTTGAAGCTTTGATAACGACATTTAATTCTTGCTAATAGTGTCATCATTATTAACGCAACAAATTATACAGTGAGGTCCTAGAATATTTAAATAAAACTAACTATTAAAACAGTGAAGCTAGCGTTTTTAGAAAAAATACAAGTCGATCTCTTTTATTTATGAACTTAATGTGAAATTGTTGCGCCAACTTTAATATTACTTACATCTATCCGCAATAATCATTTTGAAGAGTAAAGATAAAGGTCTTATTTTTTCGCAAAACTTTTACGATTTATCAAAACAATGCGACCGGTTTCGCCCTTATAGTTGCGTATCCTCGGACGAACCAGAAAAAAGGGAGGACGGCACAATTCATTCTATGAACGAGTGTGGACCTAAATATAATAAATAATAAAATTATATAATGGTAAGTTAAGTATGTAAGAATTGTTACATGTTAGAATTAAAATGTAAAAAGATTAAAATTTTTTTGTAAAAAAAATTACTAATCCGCTTAATAGCAAATCGAGGTTGCTGCACCTTTTAATCTGTTATGGCCGCTTACATTAATTTTAAATATTAATGTTTCGTATATGTAAAACGCAGAGCATAATAATAATAAACAACAAGCATAATCGACATAAATTGAGATTTGATTGTTTTTCTTAGCGTTAGAACAAAAAAGGTTTTCGCTGAACATCGTAGGTATCATTTTGTAGGATGAAGTATGACCTATATCACATAGGTCCGGGTTTATCATTCATTTGTTCTTTTGAACACGTAATCATAGACAAGGCATTCGGTTTAAAATAGTAAAGTTGACGTCACTTATGGTGTCATCGAATACGCTAATAAGCTAGCTCGTCGTTCATAAGTTGAAAAGCTTTAGAACGATACTTTTTCTAATCGAACTAAATATGTTTTAATGTTGATTAAATTAGTTAAATACCTTTGTACTTACATTTATATATTTACAAATAAAGTTATTATAACTTACAATGAACATCAATATCAACGATATCAACATATATAAATACTTTAGATTAGAAACCAGTCGAATCCGCTAATTTTCAGTCAAGTGTCCACGTTAGATTATCTAAAGCCTCAATTTATACTGTAAAAACAAAACATGTTTTATATAATCAAAGTACTTTCCAAGGTACATTACTACTCACAACGACTCCGACGATTTTAGGTTTATGAAGCGAACTGTTTCTCTTCCCCTTTATTCCATCGTCGCTGTTCCTATTTGAATCCCTTAGTACCTGCTTCGCGTTATCTTCGGTTGTTTTCCTTAAGCTGCTCATCCTCTCCAAATCCTGAAGACTTAAAAGGTAGCTGCAATCGGACACCTCCAGATAATCAAATTCTAACGAATTTCTATTTAGGTCGTTTTCGCTAACGCATTTTTTCTTCTCTAGATTCTCGAACATATCGCTTCGGATGTCTGCGTCTAGTATACACTCTGTGCTGCATGATTTTTTAAAGTACATATCGTCTAAGAAATCCTCTTTGGTGGATGATACGTTATGTCTTTTCTTTATCGACTGCTTCCTTTTTGGAATCACTAAGTTGATGCCTCTGAAATCGTATTCGTAGTTGTTCTGTTGCATCCATTGTTCTTCCAAGATGGACTCCCATTTACTTAGATATTTCCAGGACGCAGCTTTTCGTAGTTGTTTATCTCTGTAACGTAAAAATGTATATGTAAGACGTGCAACGAGTATAGTTTTCGCATTTCTACGTTTTGCGCCCTTTACTTTTTAACAAATCATCATATTTACAATTATCGTATAAAATACTTCTAGATTCACTGGTTCTGCCTGGGGCGACGAGAATATTGGAAACTATCTTCCTCTGATTAATTTAAAATATGTTTACCATCCTTACTTTTGGTAACAACTGAAAACCGTGAATCATTGCGTTTCAACGCGTAATTAACCGGGAAAAGCCAGAAATATAGTAATTGTAATTGTTATCTATTAAAGGATGTTTGTAAAATGATATGTAGAACAATTGGTGCTGTGTGAGATATTCGTTTTTGCACTTAAGGAACTACGTAGGAAAATATTACTGCAAAGCCGTGTCTGAAAAAAAAAAAAATAGTATTGCTTAATGTCCTACATAACAACTACGCGAATATCGTTTAAGCTAATATCATGTTAAATGTTGAAAAATGTTTAATTTTTAATAAAGAATACCGGCTGGTTCATTAAGTTTAATGAAATTTCTAGCCGAACACATAAACAAATACACTTTTGTTAATAGTTAATAACAAATAAGAACAGTTGACATCCTATTCTATATCTGAGAATATAAAGACTCCATCAATGGATAAAAATCTCTTTCCTTAGAGCGAAATTTTGAGCTTAGGCTCAGAAGGCTTAGGCTGAAATGCGGCTGAAATGGTGAGATTTGTCGAAAGTTATTGACGCTATTTGACCACCTTGAACGTTCATCGTGTTACATGCTGGTACAACCATATTTGTTGTCTGGCGAAAATTTTATAGTAGAGAATGATAGAACAGGATCCCTGTAAATAGGATTTATCTTGGCGTTAACTTGCCTTTCAAGTGCAGAAATTTGATGGCGACTCATATACTCGGTTTTCTTTCCATTTTTATGGAGCTACGTAAACGACCGTTCATTGTTAAATGTGTCTTTCAACGCATGAGCAATTATATTATCAGAATAGTTTTGAGGAGCAATACCATCTTCATGTTGAGTCTCGAAACTTCTCGTCATATTTCTTTGTCACAGAGAACATATAGTAAATGTGGTAATGGTAATAAAATTATTTACGAGATTCTGAAGCAAGTCCCGGCTTACACAAAGGCAACGTAATTTGTTGCTTCATTCTTATTGTTCAAATGAAGCACGGAAAGATAAATAACCGTTTGTTTTTAAAATAACAACAGAATTATTCAACTTCATGATGATGATCATGATGATCATGAGCTACACATGTTGCGCCTACGTATTCTATCGATGCAATCTTGCAATAAGTCATTTTTTTTAATTGAATGTGCTTAAATGTATTACGCAACTTTTACCAATCTCATTATTTTAATCAAAGTAGGTGTTTATGAAGTTTCTAAGTTTCAGTATTAATCAATCGTGAGGTAGATAATATCTGGTACGCCTTATCTTACTGATATATTAAAACAGCCAAAGTGCACAAAATTCAACAGATAATAAGTGGCTTATTTTAGATACAACACGTTGTAAATTTCCACGGATTTTTATCGGTTTCTTTAATATCTAAGGTTTTTCTTACCATATACTGTACCTATTTATTTAAAGTTGCCGCACTGTGTATATAATTTGATTGCATGTTTTCCTAGAAAGTCTTTTCGTGTTTATTTTAGTTTTTGTCCCTTCTTTCTTCTTTATTCTTTCTATATTTTCTTGTAACTGTTAGAGGTTTATCAGTGTGTGTATAATTATCGATAAGGTATTACCCAAGCAAAGACGGAAACGATGGTATTGATGAATTGTTGCAAGTAAATGTAATAACATTTGATACGTCTGGTTTCGAATTTATTGCTCTTACTGTACTTCCGGTTTAATAGGCTACAACTTTTTTCATTTAAACAGAACAGCCTGTATGTTTTTGCGAATTATAATAAACCTTGTATTTCCGAATTCCTCCATTTTCCATCTATTTTCTCACATTAACTCAACTCTCAACTGCCGAGTACATTTAATTCATGTCCATCTAATTATTAATTGTGTTACTGGGTTTAAATGAAAAATAACGCGGGTCGGTTTTGGTAATCTGATGTTAGAATTAACGAAGAAGCGTGTCACTTTTCTAATTATTTGCATCCCGAAAGAAAAGGTCTTATAACAGCTTCTACTAAAATATTAACAAGTTTTAATTTGACTGGGACGGTTAAAAATTCGCCAACAACCAGAAAACCGTAGACCGCGTACTAGAGAAAATATTGGCTCTCAATAACCTCAGACTTCTACCACATGTTTGGTACCAAACCACGGTATAACGCGTCGTTTTGCAGGGAAGATATTGAAAAACGAAAAGTATCATTCAAGTTGAACCAAGGTACACTTGGTTCAACAGCTAAAGTTTTACGAAAGAATGATTTTAATTGATGCAGACGAATATTTTGCAACTAACGTGGTATTTTCTAACGAGGCCACTTTTCTAAATGGAACAGTTAATCGCCACAATTCAATGTATTTGTCAAATGAGAATCATCACTGAACATACTCAACATCTACAAGTTGTGTTGTGCACGTTCGGATGCATATTGTAGAACATGGGTCTAAAGTCTTATTTTTTATAGAAGAAAACTTCAATGGAGAAGAGTATTTGGATCTATTGAATAACCAAATAATTCCTACACTTTAACATAATAGGCATAATAGTTGCTTCAACATTTTTTGGATGCTACTTTTTCCAAGTTTGGGGCAATCTGCATACCTCAGTCTATTTTTCCCTTTGGATTCATCTAAAATTGGAGGTTTTTGTTAGACGATCAACTAGTTTCAAGAAATTAAGACAAAGAGTAGTTCTCCAGTGTGAATTAATCCGCCGCGGAATTATTCAAGAATTTCTTAACGGCCATATTGTCGGAAGATACACGTTTAAAAGGATTTTATGATCCTCATTTTGTCATCAATTTACCTCAAATAAAATTAGTTATTCAGTAAATGGGTGGTGCTTTATCTTCCTATTTTTCACAGAGAACGGTATGGACGAATTTGAACGAATCTGCAAAAATATACAGGGTGTTCCATTTAAATGGAAAAAGTTGAGAGTTGGAAGTGCAGTAACAACAAAATGATCGAAACTAAATGCATGATGTGTTATTATACTTACCTGTAAAATTTCTCAAAATTGTCGTTTCTGTTTGAAAGATATATGATTGGTTCCATCCCAACCCTGTATACAATAACAAAGGATAGTCTTTGTAAATCCTGTAGCATGGCTAAATTTTTCAGTTTTTGTATTCTGGGAAATTTTAATGTAAATTGATATATTTGCCACTTATCTACGCTGTTGTTTACTAATAGAGAGCTAAGATAAGCAATCACTGATACGGCTCTGATACTTTTGAATAATTAGAGGTGTAACGTTTGCTCTCACGTGGCCCATTTCCTAAAAATATGTAATATATATCTAACGGATTATGTATATTGCATTAAACTGTTCAACAATACTGAAGTATTTGAGTTTGTGCAGAATCCTTAATTATAGCGGGAACTACACGTTTATCAGCTTCCATGATCCTGATCGTCTGTTGAAAATTATGTGGTTCTACTTATTACGTATTGCGCATATTATTGCGTTATATTTGAACTAATGATTAATACGTATACTAGATCGTCAATCATTACTTGTATTTAATTTGAATTCCCGCATTCATATTGAACGTAAAAAATATTAAAAGATAAAAATAATAAACATGCTTTTTTTGTCCGTTTTGCCTAGATACAATTGCATGTGCATGTCTTTTCCAGAATATTTTATTTTCTGCAGTATCTATCTTATGTAATCCTTTTGAAATTATCTTCCATCGTAACTATTGAATATTTCAATCGAAACATAACTGCTGATAGCGTCACATTTTTAAGATAAACTTGTCTGAATTACAATTTACTTCAAGGAGGAGATTCTTTCCTTAAGTAGCACTTAACTTCGTCATAATTTATTCCAAGTTTGGTTAGGATTACAACGCAAATTTACATATAGATTGAATTAATTGCAACTTATAGTGATCTACAGAAATTAAACATAAGCGACGAAGTTAATTAGTTTAGTGCAAGCCCGTAAAGTTCACATTTCAACTGAGTAATACCGTTGTGCAATATTTTTAAAAGAAATCGATTGTTAAATATCATTCAGAGTATTTAGAAAGTTAAGTGCTTTTTTTAAAGTAAATTATCCACTTTTTTTCTTTATACCAACTTTCTTTTCCTGAAATGCACGTATACGTTTGCTTCAGTCGAAATTTTTTGAGCCAATATAATTTGTGCTTTTGAGGCCTACGTAAAGAATCTATATTGTGTACAAGGCGTTTTATTTGATGCAAGAAAGTTGATTTCCGTTTCCGACTATTTCCGGGGATGTATGTAATTAGATGGTGTATATTAGGCAATGATGGCGAATGGCCTTGTACATGTATGTCTTTTTACATGTGGTGACGGTCCAGCGGGATATATAAGCTTAAAGCTTATTGAGCCCTCAAAAGCGTGCAAAAAGCAAAAAAAAATGTAAGTGATGTGCGTAAAATATTCCGTGCATCGTGGATTGCATCGTATCGATTCGAACATAATAAAAGAACCAAGACACATTACCTTCTTTTTAATCAATAATACATAGAAAGAAATACGCGGACGTCTCTTAATAGATAAAACAACTATTAACACATGTTCATTGTGTTTTCATTGTTATATTATCGACAATTTAGGAGAATGCACTTTCAATATTGTGATAATTAGTGATGTATAAAAATAGATTGGACTTATTTGGTGTTATTTTAGAAATTGCGCAACGTGTATTGTATTTGTTTGATAAACTATCGCTGTTAATTTTTTATTTTTAATCTCAAATTCTTAAACTTTGAGTTTTTTTTTTGTTTATGTGGAACGTTAAGTTCCACGTTTTTTGGCAAAGAAAACGACAAATTTATTTTCCTTGGTATTAAATGCGCTTCGCTACGTTTCGCGGCCCTCTTTGTATACATTTCTTATCATATCTATACTGTTGATATCTATTTAACACTAGTTACCGTTTCAGTCCGCCATGCCTTTGGTCACGTTACTTTTTATTTATTCTGTGACAAAGACGAAAGTTGTGCTTATTGTGGCATGCGAGGTTATAATTTACAACAGTGCCAGTTATCGTAAATGGAACGGAAATAAAACTAACCTAGAGATTAAAATCGTTATTTTAAGTCCGGCAAATGTGTAGGCTCTCAAAACGCTTCCTCTTTTTTTCTTTCCACTCCAACTTATCCCTTCACTCTACGTGCATCACGTTTGTAACGAAATTTGCTTTTTATACGAATATTTGCGAGTTTAAACAATCCGTTAAATGAAAAGACTATAAAACAATAGAAGTTTTACCTGAAATTAATCTCCGTTTTAGGTATATCCAATTTATTCGCTATAACTTCTGCTGGTATATCACAACTTCTCTCCACTGTTTGTTCTTTATTTGTCATTTCTTCTGAGCGCAAATCCTTCGCACCTTTAATTACAAGTAAATGATATCGAACACGCTGAATGTGCGAGTAAACTTCGCAGATATGATACTCTTTATCTGTTGATACAGCTTTGTCAACTTTTAGCTTGTTAAGATTTTCTTCAATGTTATTAAGATGTAGCAAGAGCTGGGCGCATAGCCGTCACATTTTCCCTTCTTCTTAGACTGCTCAAAGGATACTAAAACATTTCTGATACTCATCTATCTATTATCGATGCTTAACGCATTGTTAAAAGTGACGAGGCAACGAGATAAGATTAGCGGTTTATGAGTTTTAATTACCGCAAATTATCAGTTTCTAATATTTCGAAACGTGGTGGTGGCTGTATAGCATGAGGAAATTGAATTATCCGCTCTATTACTATAAAAGAGCGATAAGCCCTTGTTCATAACAGAATCATGTAACATGTCTCGTATCCAAAAATAACACGCGAAAATATCAAAATATACACATATCCTATCACGTAGATAACATGGTTTAAATTAGATAATTTAAATTTGAATAGCTATCAGCGATAGATAGATATATTTTCGTATTAACAGCTTGATAAGTAAAAAACAAGCTTTATGATATCGACATCGTTTAGAAATTCACGGATTTGTTGATTTTCGTCAAAAAACTCCTCGTTTTCCTAATAAGAGTAAGAATTAAAATTCAAAGGAATTTAATTAAACATTTTTTTATCATTCATCGATGTATTCATAGTTGATGAATGAAATATACGAGGAATTTTTCATTTCGCAATGATTGCCTAAATTTCTGACATGTCTGCAGATTCCACTAATACAACCGCTGACATCTACCACATATGTAGCGTGGTTTAATTACCCGCGTCGGCAACCAGAACATCCGCTTATTTGTCACTCGCATCTAATACGAGTGTATACCATAAATTCGTAAATAAATACGAAAATAAAAGGAAAATAATAGCTAGTGTAATCTGAGATGTTTTCGGAGAATAGTTTACTATGTCTGTTACGTGATCAACTCAACCAGCAAATTTCTTGTTTATTAACAAAAAATTTGTTTTACGAGAGCCGTATGAACAATTTTGCTCTGTTGAAGCTTCATTGTAGGAAGCCACGATGTTAGAAGAATCTAGCTCTAGTATTTGAAACTCATCTCCTGATTCACTCTAAAAGAATTTTTGTGTTGAATGCAAAAACTTCGACATTGCCCTGAACGTTCTTGTTTATACCTAAAACAAAAGCTTTTCCACTCATTTTAAAGCTTCTGCAGCTAATCCTTCAGGAAATATGAACTATCTAACACATCAATAGATCTACACAGTTTAGACAGCGATTGATTATTTTTGATCAAATGTACTTCAAGATTAAGTCGTAATAATAACATTTTACATTAAGTATTTTACAGTGAAGTTGTGTTTGTGCGGCAAAAATAATCTTTGTGTTCTTTAAGTTTAAATTACGAAGACGTTATTCAGCGTTACGAGGAAGAAAACAATGTTTTCCTTTATTGTTATCCATCCGTTGATCCAACTCAATTAACCGCTGAGACATAATATCGCGTATCATCCGCACCTTCCTGCTTGATTTAAACGTGGTTGGTAAATCCTTCAGTGCAATATTTCTTAAAACTCGCAGACGAGCCGCTTTTCCAATTACCAACAAATCTTCTGTTTTGTGTACCATATTTACACAAATCAAAACGGTCAATCCCTCCTTAGACATTTTACTACGTCTACACCCTTTTGATTTCAGCGGTGAGGCTTTGCTCTACGACGCGAGGAAGAAAAGTCGACTTCTATCTGTGTTGAAGATATCTTATAAATCTTATAAATTGACAAGGATGCGTTTCAAACTGACATTATACCTCATATATCACTTTTGCAACCTGAAATTTTTTTCAGCGCCCGATTTTTCTGCTATTTCCTTAGCTTTGTAGGCGTAGAAATGTTTCGACTTTCAGCTTCTAAACCATTTAAAAAAAGCCTTTTGAAGCTTAAATTACTCAAAAACCTCTTATTTACATTTACATTATTTCTAACTGGTACTTCTTTTGGATATCGTCTTTGTTTTCTGTTATTTCGGCCGCTTCTGCTTTTCAACATCGAATTCATTTGATGCAGTCATTGCTTTCATTGAAGCCATTTTAATATGCGATACATATAACAACTTCAGCAAACAACAAATAAGCGCTATCTTAAACGAAGCTTTAGAGAATGTAAGTTTCGTTCCAGGCACTCTGTCGGGATAATAAGAGTGTCCGCAGGAAGAACCTTGCTTGTTAGGAAAAGATTAACACCTATTCTGTATCAACCATTATACAAAAAAGAAATGAAGAAAATGGAGGGTCTACCTGTCACGCAGATCGTCCATCGGACAGAAATATATTAATGAAGATTTAGTCGATGCTAAATGCCAACAGTTTTTTACATTTATGGTATTGCATTAAATGTAAGTTGATTAAAATATCAAGAAGGTGGTCATTAGGAGCTTCCTGAGATAAGAAATACGCTTACCTTACAGTAAAGCTAGTACGGCATACAAAAAAGTAATATTTCCTTCAAAACTATACTGCTTAAGAACTCTTTCAAACGTAATTAAAATTGAAGATATAAAAATATACAAAGCTGAAATAAGTGCTAAGTCATTAGCAACTTTAAAATGAAAAAAACCTAAGCAACAGAAGCGCCCTTTCAAAGAAACCAGTATTAAATTAACGCAACGAAATTTAACATCTGCTTTGCTTTCCTAGTTTCGTTATAAATATTTCAAATCGTCCGAAGGAATTCCTTTTTTAAGCGACACCGTTTCCTGTTGCAGTGCTCAGCTCGCCGCCGCAAGAATAGATCAAAGAGCTTCGTGCGCTGGTCTAGAGAGCGCAAGCAGGACTGCGAAGAAACCACCTCCGCTGCTTCGATCCCGGACTTTACCCGCTATTGTTGTCCCCGGGGTGAACATACTTCAGGCGCAGTTGGGCAACTATAATCAAGGTGATTATCTTTATTTCCTTAAACGTAAAGGTACTTGAACATATACTGCGTCTCCGTCGTTAACTTTAGTAAGTGCGCGAATTTAAGGGGCTGGATAAATTATCTGCTTTTATAAGGGAGATCGCGGATTATTTCATCAAAACCGAAATAAATTTTAATGCAAGAATAGTTTTTGTTAGAGTTAACTATGGTTAAATGTATTACATATGATGTTAATATTGAGTTAAAATCATTTAATACCACGATTAGAACTTTACGAACATTTTGGGCGTTCTACCTTTAACTCCAGGTATACAGAACATTTCTTAATTCTGGATTAAGTTAATCTCGAATTAAAGTACAATTCGTGATTAAATTAATTAATGTATAGTTGTACACGGTGAGTTGGTTTAATTCATGATAAACTAATTAGAATTGAAATAACAAAATTAAGTCAATGCATTAATTGGAAGGACCGTTACGAGGATGACGGAAACTCAAACGGCCCGCGCAGGACCAATTCCGTTGGTGGGTGTGACTCTTCCTCTTACTCGTATAGTTGGGTTTGAAGCCTCGTGAACTTCACGATAACTTTTTTCAAAAACTCTGCAAGACAAGCGATGGAGAGCTTTCAAGTGGGAGAAATTGCGAATCAAAACGCTTTAAATATCGCGGCCGACGGAGCGTATTTACTAGGATGGCATTCACTACTTTTTCTCAGGGAAATGAGGATGTGACATGAGGCTTCAATAGAGTAATAACTTAGTCTTAGAAATTGGATAACCACTCGCATAACTACGGAATTAACATTTATGAGACTATCGATATCTTTCAGGCTCCTGGATTAAAACACTTTGGGTTATTAACTCTTGGTCTCAGGTTTTTGTGGTTTTCCTTACTTCATGGTGACAATTTAACATGGGCACAGGCGTAATTATAACTCGTGGGTTACAAATATCTTTCTTCAAATATAATTGTCGAATCCTATGGAGAGATGTTAAGGCATAAAATTATTGTATTTTTGTTTGTTATTATTTTTTGTTTATTTTATTATTATGTTTTGTTATTATTTTGTTATTAATAATCTTTTTGAAGGAACGATGCAATAAAATCTAATGTATTCTATTTAAAAGTTTGACATAGTCGTGAAGACTGGGACACACGTATATATTTTATCCGGCTGTGAAATGTAGCAAGAAGAGAAAATTTAATGTCTGCCAATTACTAATATGAAAAGAAACTCGATGGATGCTGTTAGAAGTATCAGCACTCTCACAAAATTATTTTAATTTGTTATCGGTTGCTTTCAACATCTTTTCCTACCTAATGAAATGAACGGTCGGCTGCTCCGAATGGCAAAAAAAAAGAAAAGGAATCGTTTGAAGCGTGAAAATGAGGAACCTATATCATCCTCCTTACTCTTTATATTTTCGCTTATTCCGTTTTCGTTTTTAAAACGAAGCAACTTCGCAGTGTAATGGAAAGGAAAGTACTGTTGATGTATTATCTACGTATTCATATATATGTACACATCGTGAAATGTTCTTTTATATACATACATTTATATCAAATGATATTTTTATTTACTGGTGGTTTCCACAACGTTTTCCTTTTTTCTTTTTAGTATCCAAACTTAATGATTAATGTTTCGTCTGTTTCTATTTTCCTCGTTACGTCCACATTAAAATATGGACCTTTTTCCAAACAAATTATTCAGTACAATAATACAATGAAGTTCCGTCTTCATCTATTACTTTGGCAACTGATATTTTCGTCAATGCTTCACGAAGGCAAACTTTTTGGAATCAACGCGTAAAAACAATATGGATAACTTGAATGTTCATTCTTGACCTCAATTATAAGAAAGTTTGTAAATTGTAAAATTGTGCCTATCGTGTCAATAAAGTGGGAAGTTTTTTCTGATGACCATAGAATATCCAAATTCATCTGAAATGTATTTGTATGTAAAAGCGTTATTTCAACCTACAACATTTCCAAATAAAATGTATTTTTCAGAATTCCGCGCGGCGTTAAATACCTTCATAATAAGGGATCGAGGTTGATCGCGTGCGAGGTTATCTTAATAGAAAAAATTGAAAGTTGAAAGAGGGTACGTTTACCTACATTAGTTGTTATTTTTAACAAATATAGTAAATAATAAATCCGATCGGTTTCGTGGAGAATAGTACCTCAGATAAGAACGACGTTGTACTTTTCAATTCTGATCTGTGGTGGTCTCCTTCATTTATTTTATTTAAATAAATCTTTAAATCTGTGACGTTTAAAAATTTGATAATTGATACAGCACAAACGAAATAATTTTGACTTTGTGGCACATTTTCTATCCGATGTACTTCTGACCTGGCGATGAGATTTTTCATGAAACCAGTCGTATCTATTATGTATTACAGTATATTAAATAGCGAGAAAAGGGACCTCCTTTCAACTTTCAATTTTTTTCTACTTCCATAAAAGTTCATCTTCACGTATTGTCACATCTAATTCGAATTGCTATAACTCGTTAAGATGTTCATTAATTAGTACCTTCACTTAGCAATAATTAATACGCAACAGTTAACCGACGCTTTGAATTTTAGGTAATGATGAGCGGACGAAAGTTATTTTCAGGTTGTTGCAAACCATTTAAAAATCTTATCAAGAGAAAATTTCCAAATTCCCACCAAAATAAAGATTTGAGGAATCTCTCTGTATAATTAATGGCATCGTTAACAGTGCAAAGTATTGTAAAGTCCTTAATGGTTTTCTTCTTGAAACGGCACGTATTTTATATCCCGAAGGGTGGCGTCTTCAGCAGAATAATGTGCTGTCTGTAATCTGTCTACACCAAAGCATTGATTCTAGAACAAAATTTGGCAACAATTCTATGGCCAGCAGCTTCTTCAGATCTTAGTCCCATCTAAAACATACGGGAACTAATGAAAATTGAAGTAGACCGAGCAGCATCAAGATTTGATTTGGTCAGTTTTACAAGCCTGGAGCGCCATCACCGAAAAGTATAGCGTCGACCTTGTTTCGGGATTACCTGAACGTTTAGTTAAGTGTTCACAGTTAAATGGAGATTATACAGGGTCCGCCAAAGGAACCTGATGATTTTTGGTATTCAACTACAAATTTATGTAATAAGATATTTATGCTCACATACAAGTAATCGATTGTATATTACAAGCGATTTTATTTATGAAAAATAACGTCGCTTAAGTGATGTCCTCCATCGCGTACACACTGTTCCAAGCGGTCTCGCAAATTGTTCATTACTCGCTCTAGCGTATTCATAGGAATTGCAGGAATTTCATTGCCAACGTTTTCGTTTAATTCCTGAATTGTTTGCCAATAATTACAAACGGTCAGATCACGAGACCGTGCCGGCCCAGCAACATTCTCATTCCGCGAAGTTACTGCTGCTGGAAACATTTCTTGCAGTCAAACTGTTGGCGCTCGTGCTGTGTGAGTTGTTGGTCCATCTTGTTGAATCCATACAGTATTCATATCAATGTTTTATCGACGAAGCTCTGGTTCCAAAAAGTTGTTCAACATTTCCACATATCCTCGCGAATTGATCATAACAGCATTTCCAAGACCATTTTCAAAAAAATATGGACCAATTATACCGAATCGTGCCACTCCGCACCATACAGTTACCTTGCGGCCATGCAGAGATCGTTGTGAACGGAAATTTTGTTTGTTTACACATCCAGATAACCGAAAATGCACTTCATCGGTCATAATCAAGCCAATCAAGACATTGTCAGCACAAAGTTCCAGAAGTCGATTGCAACAATTCACACGATTTAAAAAGTTTGCAGCAGTCAGTTTTTGAACAATTGATAATTTATATGGGTGGAAATTTCCATGATTACTGAAATAGCAACTACTAACGATGGTTTCCCCCTACTAAGCGTTATTCTATGATATACAATGACTTCCGTTGGCGGACCCTGTATTAATAATAAAAATATACACCGTAAAATTATAGCTGTATTTTTTGTTTTCCGGATACTTTCTAGACGGACTATACCTTGTCTATTTTGTAGCACAGCTTTTAAAGCATGCGTACGATAAGTATAACGTTTTCCGTTCACGTTAGTTATGAAATGAACAAATCATTGTGTGCTTGAGTTCTTACTCCCAATCTATAATAGCCCTAAGGCCCAACGTCATATCCCATTTTCATGTTGATTTACTGCATGCGCTAACGTCTGCACGATTCATTGCAATATGTTCCCTTAACCGTTTCTGCATCCGATTGTAATATGCACGTCCCAAATTGCTCATACGAAGCAATTCAGAAGCATTCAACGTCAGAAGACAAGCGGTTTGTATATTTAGAGGATATTCCCTCTCCGTTACAATTCAATTTAGTCAACAACTTCCCTAAGGGCAAATTCAATTCCTTTGGTATCGATTAGGCCAAGATACGTTTCTTTATCGTATAAATACGGAAATAGTCAGCCGTCTCTAATTAAAATAAATATACAAAAGTGAATTTAAATGCAAAGTTTAGATGTAATGCTTAAATCAAAAATACGTTGGTTTTAAATTAGTTTGATTTTTCTGATAGATAAGAATGGAATTTAGACTTATTCTACTTGAAACTTGGAGTAAGTATCGTCTGCTTTTCGAAAATTAAATTAATATTGCAATACGGTGTGCGTTTTTTTAATGGCATTCATTAGATTTAAATTAATTATAGATAGGTAAAATTAAAAATCAGCTTTATTACTAATATGGTCATCTTTATTGTTGAAAGTTCTCACGATGTATTCAAGTCCATACTTGATATTTTGGATAGCGTATTGGACGCCAGCGTGACAACAAGAACTTCTGAATTGAAGAATCAACGCATCGAATCGGTTCTTCGATTCTTGATCCGGAGCTGTTTCTTATTTACACCTTCGATCTCGAAGCATCCGTTTGAATGAGGTCTAATAAAACCTGTTTTAATATATCCATTCGGTGTAGCAATTCGGAACATTAAGAGAATGATCAACAGATCGAATATTCCTACGTCGATTCAGTGGCTCATTCAGATGTCTTTTAGCGCTTCTATCTATGACTTTTGGATTTTGTTGAACTCTACCAGCTTTATGTTACGCTACTTCACTTAAAGCTGGTAGATTTTTGCCCACGATCCCGTATTTTGCGGAACGTAGAGAATCGAAATGCGGATTTTTTGATCGAACCATGCTTTAGAGCACAATTGTTTGGTTGGTAAATGCCTTCGAGAATGTGATTGAGCACATCTTAATTCAAAATTTTAGCAATTTGAATTAAAAGAATAAGATTCTCCAGTTGACACATTTATCAAATAAATAATCTGACCGAATCTGAATTATTGCCACAGCTCCCTTGATATAAGAATAAGTTTTTGGAAAAAATCGAAATCCGACGCTTATTGCCAAACAAAGGGAGCATTGTTCTTTGGAATTTTCTGTTTTGATCTGAAATTTATGATGGTACAGGTATTCATGGTTACATCACTCACAGTTAACCGCTATGAAAGTGTTACTTAGACGCAAGACAACAGTCATATGCTTCACTTACTGCCGTCGTGGTAGCCAAGCTATATCAACACCAAAAATTATTTAAATGTAATTTCCAAATGTTATATTTATTAACGTTAGAGCAGCACGATAAGTTAACTTTAACTTTTGCTATCTCTCGTATTTATTCTTCAGATTTCGTGCTCTTTATCTGCACATGTGGTTGCCTATTTTACGTTCTATACGTATATAAATTATTGTTGTAATGTAATTACTTCAATTTTCGTTTTCAGATGCTCAGCAGCAGCAGTTCCCTCCGCTCCCAATTCCTTCCTCCAACCAATTTGCGCCGAGGATGGGTGTGATGTCTAGATTTCATTCGTCGAGGGTGTCTTTCAGTCGGGACGACACCCTGACGTTGGATGTGAGGCGAAAATCGGCCGTTAGTAGATTGTGTGGAAGCGGAAATTATGGATCGGAGAGGAAGTCCGACGGTACATTGTTCTTGAGGTAAAAATAGTCTATCTAATCGAAAAATGTCACGTTCACCGAGCGTATAGGTGCCAAACGCAAATTTGCAGTCGTTAAATATGAAGATAGGCGACTGAATACATAGGTGTCCCGCGGTGAATTACATCGGCACAATATTGGAGAAGTCTGAAGACTTGGCAATCTACCAAAGCCTATATGAACTATTGAACTAAAGCAATATTATCTAAGCTTTCCGGTTATACCAGAAATAGCTGTCAACTTTGTTCGTTTAGTTATAATGCCTTATATATCATAACATTTTTGAGTAACTAGTTCAAATTTGTTGAAACCATGTTGCTATTTTTAACCATATTTGAAAATTGAAATTTTACAGAACTGTTGACCGTATATGGTAAGATTAGAAAGAGAATAAGAGTTTTTCCAGAACACATGTACAGTGTGTCCGATAATTACGATTGAAGCTTCAACCGGATAATCTGACAAAAGTTGATTTTTTTAAATACAACTACCAACTTTTCTCTTTCTTATGAAAATGTTCTTACAAAGAATGTCCTATTAATTACGCATTCTTACACAATCAAAGAAAAGGATTTGGTAATGATTGCCTAGTCTTCAGACGATGCCGCACGGCGAAATAATAATAAAAATTGCAAGTGTCTTTCTTTGAATGTGATTATTTTATTTGTTGTTAAATATAGGTAACTTTTAAAGTTAATAATACAAGATCTTAGCTATCGAGCAATGCAGAACAAAGTAGTTGCGTAGATCTAGAAATAATTAATGTAATGTACATTCGCTAGGAGAGAGAAAGAGATAAATCTTGTTAAGCACAAACAAACCCCCAGATCCAAATTATATCACCTCCTCCAAGAGAACATCATCCAAGCACAGGTTACACAATGTAATTAACACCCACTAGTGGTTTGGAAGTTAGTATCTTGGTTAACTTCATTGACTTACGCCGATTAATTAAACCGTATATCCTGATACTCATCCCCATCTAGACTTACGTCAATCCGTTTGATCTATAGTTCCTTATCTCGGAAAATGGTGTACAATGTAAGTGTATAATGTTTCTGGTTTAAACTAGATTAAGTGTTAAAACTTGTTTGAGCACTTAATCTCACTTAATCTCTCGTGGCGTCTTGACGCCGCGACATTTTTTAAATGAAATCTATCGTTTCACAAGCCAATCTTACATATATGTAGAGGTTGTTCAAAGTTCTCAGGTTTCCACGTGGTCTATGTTATAAGTAAAGAAATAAAAAGTTTTTCTTGTTTCTTAAAAATTTTTGTTTTTGTCTACTATTTAAATATCACATCTCTTTAGTGTTGGTTAATTTTGAATTTTGGCGAACCTTTTCCTTACAGCAAAGGATAAAATCTTTTCATCTCGGCAATTCGCGAGCGCAGCGCAGACAGCAAATTATTTTTCTGATCAGTCGATTCGGCGAAGAAAAAAAAATAGAACGCGTTTGATTCAGTTTGTCGGTGCGATATGATTGACAGTCGTGTGTTCATATATGCGCATTAAACCGCAGCGTACATTGTGAGCGACAAAATTGTCACTCATCCGTCTGTCGTCTGCGCTATAATAAATAAACTGACCACTGTTTAATTACCGAGCCGAACTTAAATACTTGCGAAGAGCTACGCTTGAACATTTCGTTTCTTTCTCATTCATTTTTATCATTAAAAGTTATTGAAAAATAGAAGGATAAAGTAGTATAGCGTGTGTGTGTTTTTTTTTTTTTGCAGAGCTTCGAATGAAAACAAACGAGTTTAGCTAAAACATTTTTTGTTTAAAATTAAGATAAAACGGCGCATTTTCACGCTTTTACGCAAACATCCTGCTGAAGAATAAATTGCTTATTGGAGAATACAATTTGTTGGCAAGAAAGCGCAAGGTGTATTACTCGATGAAATTAATTTTTAATTGCTCTATTAGAATCTTATGCGACTATTAAAAGTCCCTTCTTGGGAATAACTTTATAGCTTACAGATAAATGAAAAATCTTTCCTGTTCATTAAATTGCCAGTACTTTTCCAGCCATAAATATATTTTTTTTCTGTATCCCTCGGAGAATATGTTATAAATCCTATCGCTTCCAAGCTCTCCTTTTTACCGTGAGGCTAAGGAGTAATATCTATTACGTGACGATGTCCTCCTGCAATTAATTTTCTGACTGAAATTAGGACCTCAGTGTAATTAATTAGATATGTTTTGCTTTAATAGACGTGTATGTTACTATTTTTTTTTTTGTATTTACTATACGTTGCGCCTTTAATTTAATTTGCTGTGTGTCTTAATCTAATTCAACTAGCTCCAATTGGTCAATGAGCTCTCAAAACTCTTTCCGTTAAGTTATAATGAAACGATATCGGTACAACACAATCATTCCGTCGTTCATTGTCCATTGTCCGTTTGCCTCGAATAATCTGGAATTATTAGATTTATGAAAAAACATTTAAATGAGAGTTTTAACGCAAGAAAGGGCCCGTACGATGATGACGTAGTAGTTGGGGAAAATTACTTGAAGGCGACAGGAAGCTCAAGTTAACATTTTAATTCTGAAGCTCATATGACTTTAAGTTAATTTATAAGATATTAAACTAAATCTGAAAAAAGATACATTTATCTTCTTTTCAGGTTTGAAGTACATTTGAAGCGTATGAAAAACACGAACGTTTTCGAGGCTAATCGAGACAGTGCGGTATCGTTAAAACAATCACTAGTGTTTTAAATATGAAAAATTGATCAAATGACGCGTGAACAAATTGATATGGCTTATTTGCGGTGAAACAGAAAGGAATATTCGCGCAGCGTGTTGCTTATATGCAGAAGGACACCCCGTCTCGTACGACTCTCCGTCGCGTTGCACAGCAGTTTTCTACAACAGGAAGTGTTAGGAAAAGAAGTAACAAAGAAAAGATGTAAAAGAAGAGTGTTACAGATGAAAACGAGTAAATCGTTGTATTAGCAGCTGTGCGTATAATCTTGTGAAGTAGTATTGTTAGAATATTGAAATAGAAAAAATATCGTCCATGTTACCTATCAATGCATCAAACCTCCGCGAAACTGATTTTGAATGGAATCAACCTTTACGAATTATGGATAAGTAAATGGATATATTGTGCATTATTGGATCGTAAAGAATTCAAGTGCAACGGCAACGTCCATGTAATGTTAACGTAAGATATAGAATTACTGATTCTTCTTCACTAGAGATGGCTTATATAGTAATAAATACATATGCTTTTCAAATAACGTGTGATAGACACCGCTTGAAGATATATCCCTAGAGCAGCGAGTAACAACGTGGCACTAACCAACATGAAGGGCTTCCTGCTCATTACGCACGAGTGGCTGGAGAAATAATAGGTACTGTTAGATAGGGTGCGAAGGAATTATTCCTTGTCTTACTTGTTCCCTAGACATGGCCCCATCCATTTATTTTCTGTGAGATTCAACTTTAGAGGAAAGTGTATCGTAATGCCTCAACGGGACCTGAAGATATGCAGAGGAGCAGAGGATAATAGATACGTGCTTACAAATTACCGAAGATTTGTTACGGGAAGTCCATGATTCGTTCATTCATTCATGGCTAACTTTTCTAATATTCAATTGAATAAATATTTACGTTATTACGTTTAATTTAAAAACATTTCCATTTAAAAAACTTAACTTTACCTTCCTGCGACTTAGAAGCGATCTCCTATGACTACCGCAACGACACCATTATACAGCCCTCCTCTTGTTTTAAAACTTTCACTTGAATCTTTATTAAGTAAAACTAACTGTTTCCAAATTATTCAGGAGGTTCGAGATAAATACACCACCAGGTATATGTAGTGGTTTGTTCGCTAGACGCGGTTGGTTTCGTGGTATAACCTTATTGTCTTACATGAAATCGAAGATTTTCCAAACTTGCGTAATTACAACAATAAATTTCATTTATACATAGAAAAAGTATCTTGGTGAATAGTCCGGTTCAATACAGCGCGTTCCTTTTGTTTTTGGTACATTTTTTCGAATTTAAAGTGTTTAATAGATTCATTTCTATTTCGTTGCGTATTCATTTCTATTGGATGCATTGTAAGTAATATCGGTGGTTGAAAGAATTTAACACTTCTTAATTCTGAATTAAATTAATCTGTAGGCGCCAATTTCATAATTGTCCTTAATTGTTCGTTTTAATGGAGAATAAAGTTAATAGCTAGATGTTGGCATATTATCCTTTTAATCCTGACATTAAATTAGTATTTAATGTCTTAAATTAGTACCTCCTAAACGAGCTTGTTGTTACTTATATGTATGTGAATATTAAGCGCAGTCGTGTCCGCGAAAGTCACATTTCAATTTTGGCTCGATAAGTTTTGATCAATTTTTTCCATTCGCACAATTCGTTACAATCATATGAAATAGCTGAAATCCCCGTTAAAATTTTGCAAATAAAAGCAATTTTCTTGTCATTGTACTTTTTCTTTTTCGTTAATATTATACTAGCAGGTTTAATACATGGTGATTGGTTAATTGGAGATTAACGTGTCAATCCATGATTAAATATTTAATTAATCTTTTTTTGTTAGCTAACGACTAACAAACTAATATTATTATATTAAAAATTAGCTTATATTAAAGCTTAAAACTGAAGAGAAATAACCGGCTTTTGTTAGAATTTAACGTAAGGCGAACCTGTAAATACAAAATAAGGCGTACGTTTACTGTTTGCTCATGTATCGCTACGCAAATTTAATCGCGAGCCACAACTGATGTCAAACGGCTTATTTCCCGCCAGTAATAAAAGATCGAATAGAACAGGTTGTTTGAAATGCAAACTTAACTATAACATTTTTAGAAAAATGCGATCTTTCAAACAAAATTTCGGCGTATTGAATTGATGGAGGATGTAAGCTTTTATTCCTTGAAAAGCTTAAAAGTTTAGGGTATACTGTTGAATTTTCGGAATTAACCGAAAATTTTTAACGTCTTAGATTAGATCAATTTACGACCCAATATTTTTATTGACGAACAGATCGGATCTTAACACCCAATTACTCAATTAACTTGTTTGTTTCCGACATACAACTCCCACCATCCAACACACGCTAAAAATAATCACGTTCTAGGTAGTAAGTAATCCATCGTTATTTCGAAGCTTCAATAAACAATGCTTATTCGGGACAATTATCGAAATACCAGTACACACTACATCCTGTAAAATTAACGAACGTGTTTTTGTACCACAGCACTCTCCCCCTCTGCATGAAATATTGTTTGGTAATCCAGCGAAGGCGGGAAGTATGTGTACATAAGGTTCAGGTGAAATTCGAATTTGGCTAGATTACGGTAATAAATTCCGATTCCGCTGCTTAATAAACAACAGGCATGATTTCTGACGAAATTACACCGCGTATTCCGGGTTTGCTTATCTTTGTTGCCGCATAAACAAGAAAGCTCGAAACCGTAAATTTACTTCTCACGTTCACTACTCCTACACATCGCCGAATGTATTCCGGAACACATTGAATAATCTACCACGCATTCAGGCCTGAATAGCGCCGGTATAGCAACAACAATCCACTGAAATCCATGAAAATTTGTTTGCAGAGTGCCCGCTCCGCACGTGGTTGCTGGAAGAGCGTATAGGATTCAAAGTCCTAGCTCCGGAAGTACTGCGCTATACCGCTTTTCCAGATTCCTGAATCAGGGCTCCAAAAACCAAGTGGTTGATGATAGTACGGTAACTAGGAGGTTAAGTTGGGAAAGGTGAGTGTTGACATACTCGCATTCTGTGTAGCTCTAACATCTGCGATCTTAGGAGAATCAAATGTGTGCATATCTGAATGGCGCGTCGAAAATTTCCGCCGCAATAATCGCAGCAATAATTGAAACGAGAAAATATGCGCATAGGTATAACTAAGATATTTTCAAAGATCTTCTTTAAATCGTTCACAATTTTTACTTTTATTTTTTTCTTCTTCAGCAATTAAGAAATGGAAGAATTAAGAAAAGCAACAATGACTGTAACAATACTTGCCAATCTCGTCTTATCGTCATATTATATTACTCGTAATTTGCCTTTTTCCTTCTTTCTCTCTTCTTCATAATTCTATGTTTTTTGTTTTTTTTGTTTTTTCCTTCTTGGTTTTCCCTTTTTACACTTACTTTGCTTTCATATGTGTTTGGACTGTGTAATTTTTCTTGAAAGGTCATCTCAAAAACAAACAAACAATTAATTCCGCCACCTTGCCACAGCTTGCGTCCCATCATAATTTGGGTTGCTTCTTCAACTTCAGTAACATTAAAACATTAAAACAGAAAATAGTTATCACAAAAGAGTCATTAAAGAACGTTCTACAGTAGAAAACATAGAACCATAATTAACCACAGAGAGACGCATTAAAGCCTTAAGCATAATATACAGTCATCTTTTGAAATAGCTGATCTGCTTGCATCGCGCTTTAATTGAACTTTCAATTCTTCTAATGTTTATAAATAACAAAATAAGAATTGAAGAATATCGTGAGTTAATAGCCATCAATTCATTTTTTGCACGTTATCACGCGTCTTCAACGCGATATTTCAAGACAAGATGCGCTGGTAACATCTTCAGAGATTTCCTGAAAAAGCACATCTATTCCTGCTTAGCGTAAGTTCCAGTTCTGCGTGTTTCCTTAGATATTAATCGCGGATAAACTATTCGACACCTTTCAAACACGTCTATAATGAAGGAGGGAAATAGCGTAAAATATAATTATCGCTCGAGATCCAAGAGTGCGACACAGTACAAAGAATAAATCAAAAGATCAGATCGCTGAAGTTATTCAAAACATGGACTTCAACTCGCTCTACTGCTAGAATGATAAATATCATTTTAATTAACCCGTCTATTACAGAGGATTTATGGAAAGTGGCGTATTTCTTGGATGTTAATTATATTAAAATATTCACGAGCACTGGGTAAACATCTACAGCAACAATTTATGCGTTTCTAAGCGGTGCAAAGTGCTGCATTGGACCTTCACGCTATTGCACGCTAGACTTGGCGCTGTTCCTCGCGCCTCGTTATTCATATTTAGTAAAATGGATAAATTGTTATGGTACTATTTAATTACGTATTACTTTCTCTAAAATTCGTTAAATGCACAATTTTCAGATTCATCTTCTTATAAAAGCCATTTAAGAAAAATTTTATGTGAAATCTACTTCTTTCTATGCGGTCGTGTGGCTGACAAATTTAATCGACTAATTTGTGTGGTGCGAAGTGTTCCGCTACTTTAGCATTCGACGTACCACACCACAACTTTAAAGAAATTATTAAAGAAATTAAACGAGATACAATTGGATATTAAATATTGTCAATATGTTCTACTACAAAAGTATTTATTGTAGTTGGCCCCAATTAATATTTAACAAAAGCTATCGTAATAAAGGAGCGAATAGACCCCGAGGCAATTGAGGTTATTTTCAGATCGGCTCGCCTTCAACAAAATACATACTTCTTCTGTGTGGTATATTTTCAAAGTAATCTCAAATGTTATAATGTACCAAATTTAAGTTTAATTAACTAAGCTTAAGTCAACTTCGATCATTTGAAGAAATACCGAGTTTCTTACGAGATCCGCTACCACAGAGGGGACATCTCTAATCACATAAAAAATGCTTAGAAACAATAAGCAAATTGATGCAAGCAAAAGCAATGTGAGGAGAGAAAACGAGCATGTTTCTACCTACCCGGCATCATCAGCGTTGTTTCGAGGCCTACTATTTCCCTCTCGACTTGTATCGCCCTCCTTCGAAGACGACGAGTGCATCTTTTGGCGTCATCTAGATGTATCGCACTAGTCCAAGAACTGCTAGGGAGTTGTTTGGGGAGCCGTGTCTGCTTTTTGTAGCTACTTTCTAGACGGCATATTGGGTGATCATCTCTAAAGTTCGCCACTTCCGTACGTTGCTAATTTTGTGAAGCGCACGGAAAGTGGAGAACTTAACTTATAGGTTCCCAATGTTAAAGTTCATTTAATGGAACTCGCGGTTTTGCGCTTTTGAATTGTTAAAGAGGTGTGCGCAAAATTGCGTTACGTTGGTATCGTGTATCTTTGTTATAGGAAATATTCAAGTTATTCGGTATAAAAAAATCATGTGGAATAACGGGAAAAATGGCTAAATTTAGACCATTAAAGTCTTCGTAATTTTTTGTTTAGAATGCTTCCAAATATTAGAAACTAAAGTAATATGTTTCATTAAGAAAGATGTTTTTAAGGAAAATGTGTCATGTGTCATGTATTAGGTCCTGCCTGGTTGTTTGCTGATACTTGCATAAGTGAAAACTGCAATTACAAAGTAATTCCTTTCAAAGAGGCATTTAAACAAGTATGTAGGTTTTATTAATCTTTCACCTTTTGAACCTTCTGTATCTCTGCAGTCCGCATGTATACATTTTTAATTCTTTCACATTCTCCTGCCTGCTGTATATCTTACACGTTTCCGTTGTACAACGAAATAATATAAAAGGTTTTGCAAATGGACTATTCGCAAGTAGCTATGTACCCTTTGT
The DNA here is from genome assembly GCA_020654165.1 of Oryctes rhinoceros. Classification (NCBI taxonomy): domain Eukaryota; kingdom Metazoa; phylum Arthropoda; class Insecta; order Coleoptera; family Scarabaeidae; genus Oryctes; species Oryctes rhinoceros. The sequence continues at coordinate 14,425,273 of JAIOKQ010000230.1, read as the reverse complement.
ACCATTTTAATTAGATGAAGTTATGGTGTAATTTAATTAGGGTAGCCCTTGTACGAAATTATTGTCTTCCTTTATGTTGCGTATTTATATAACACATCAGACATTTCTAAAAAGGATAATTTTGCCGACAGTAGCAATTATAAGAAAATTGCCTGACAATTTCGCTAATTGATACAAATTAATGTTAAAGGGATGTATAACATTGTTAAAGTTTTGTAAGTAGAGCGGGAATTAATTGTTTCGTATCGTAAATGGTATTGAGCATGCAGTTATTGCGTATAACTGGATCCGCGTTGGCTGAGCGTAGACTGAAAACCGGCCACCACATCCAATTTAACTTTACTCGCATGTTGTTGCGCAACCCTAACTGTTGCAGTAGAAAATAGAACTCTTCAAACATCCCAACAATTTAAATCGCGTCGAAATCCCAACTGATAAAGCCGAAGCTTGAATCTCCGGGACGAATATTACCGGGTCAGTAACACCCCTGAAGATGCCCCATAAAAGTGAAGACGGAACGTTGGCAAAAGCTACGACAACGATGTAATGCGGTAACATCTAGGATGAAATGAAGACAAAATGATCATTTCTTATTCCGTTGCTTTTTACTATTTTGTTCATTATTTATCATCTTTGTACTTAGCAAAAATAGAAATTCACATTCCAAATACTTCATACAAGGAATTCGGCTCACGAACAGTAATAACCATCCATATCAGATACATATATATGTTTAAGAACATACGTATATCTGATATATGACAAATAAAATGGAGCCAATAATCGTTAAATAACACTGAAAAATATCTTGGCCGAGCAATATCTTGCTTGAAGTAAATTGCTTTTTCATTCCAATGACTTGACCATTGCAATCGCCCGCCTTAAATCTTTTATCTCGATAGACGGGCTATCAACTAAAGAAAGTTCATGGCATGTCAATCAAAATCGTTCGTGTTGTTTCGTTATTTCTTCTTTCATTTCATTGTACGGTGGGGAATGGACAGGTTAGCGAAGATATACATGAAGATAGAGATTTAATAAAGTGCGGGAAGATGCTCGACGCTGGTACAAGAAAATCTGAGATTAGAACGTAAATTTCTTCTCAACACACTGACCAGATAGGTGTATTTACTAGCTTTTTAATTTATTTGTATGGTAGGCGATAAAAAATCGGGTTTAATTGGAAAAGTCGTTAGTTATTAGTAAAGAGTCCAAACGATGTGCCCGAGCAGTAGCGTCGATGCGAGAGCAGAGTGGGGTAAACGCCGCTCTCGCATAAGTAGTAAAAATAAACGATGCATTTAGTTGCCGTTCTAACGTGTTAAAGTATACGTTGAAAATGTTGCGAGGTCGTAAAAATAATGCGTCAAACTTGTAGCTTAATCGTCAGTATTCCTGACTGAAAGTTTCTAACGAACCATTCTGCACATTATTTCAGTTCTGATTAGAACGGATGTAAAAATATAAGATTCGAAATCATTTATTTCACTACCAACCATGACCAATTACCAAAAAAATGCCAGTTTTGGGGGAAAATCTAAAAAGATCCAGTAGTATATGAAACTTATTGTAGCAGCGATAACGCTGACCAAAAAGGTTTTTACCCTAAGTTAGTAACTGATGAAATTGAACAGCATATATAAGTAAAAATGATTCGAAAAGCGGTAACATTGGCTTAGCTCTGGTTACAGAGAAAATGCCTTGATAGTATGGCCGGTAATCTGGTCTACTGCAATAACGTTTATAAACTTTCCGAAGCTTTTGGAATACATCGTGATCCCAGTTTTTGGAGATTATTCATAGATTCATCAAGGACCAGCCTAAAAGCAGTTTTGTTGCATAATGGAAACCATTATCCTTCCATTCCGATAGGTCATGCTGCTTCTATGAAAGAAACTTACGAAAATCTGAAAATTTTATTAGAAAAGATAAAGTACAAAGACTATGCCTAGAATATTTGTGCAGGTTTTAAAGTAATTATTTGCAATTATTTTGGGTACGCAATCTGGTTACACCAAATACTGTTGCTTTTTATGTCTTTGGGACAGTTGTGACAAGGAAAAACATTATCATAAGCAAGAGTGACTACTACGACAACAGTTTATGCCAGGAAAAGACAATGTACAATATCAGCCTCTAGTAGAAAAAGAAAAGATCATAATACCACCCCTCCACGTGAAACTTGGGCTCATGAAAAACTTTGTAAAGGCATTGGATCTCGAAGGTGAAGGTTTTAAATACCTTCGTGAAAAGTTTCCAAAGTTAACACAAGGGAAACTGAAAGAAGGTATTTTTGTTGGACCTCGGATACAAGAAATAGTGAATGATGAAATCTTTGAAACCAAATTAACAGCGAAGGAAAAAACAGCTTGGCTCTCCATGGTACAAGTTTTCAACATGTCCCTTAAAGTGCACATTCTACATTCTCACTTGGATGTTCATCCGGAAAATATGGGCGACGTTAGCGATAAACACGGTGAGCGCTTCCACCAAGACATTATGGGAATGGAAAAACGGTATCAGGGGAAATGGAACCCTGTTATGTTAGCAGATTACTGTCGGATGTTAAGAAGAGATGCTGCAGATATTGTTTATAAGAGACGGACTGGTATTACTTCACATTTTTAATTATAATAATTTGAAATATACATTAAATTATGATCTCATCGGAAAAACCTTTTCGTTGAAATATAAAGAAAATCGAGCTAACTGGGCCTTCTACCTTTTATTAAAATAAATGTTTATATGTTTTCTATTGACATTAGTATAAATTACTTTATGGCAAAATTAAAAGTTGAAATAAAAAAAAAATTGAACAAAAGGTTGAAAAAAGTGTAATAGACAAAGTAAGTAAGGAACGTATTAAGAAGTTTATGATGTTTTTAGCAATATTCATCTTATCAAAATATCATGCTTCCTCATGTCCAAGACATGAGGAAGCATGTCTTTGACGCGTCTTTGAAGCATTTGCATAGGTACCCAAATGATACGGTCCTCAATTTATCAATGAGTGCAGATATGATACACTGACATAAGAGAAGAAACCTGAAAACTAGTAAGAAGGATATTAAGTCGACAAACAGGTTCTGTTCAAGAATTCTCCGACGTAAATTTCGATAGATCGTTGGAATTTTAATTGTTGGTGCAAGAGGCACATACACAACATCTTCAAGATTGAACGTTCGAGCTGGTATATTCAGAAATGGTTATTATTTGTATTTTGTTTTTAAAAGAATCTTTATACGCAGACAAATATTTAGAAACCTTTATATAAACAAGTCACTCGAAGGACATTTCATCACAGATAAATTGAAACAAAGCGTACCTTTTGCATCTTTGAGACCGTTATCTGCGGGAGTGTTTGAAGACCAAAATTTATTTTAACCAACGAAACAGTCTGCAAGATCTACAAGTAATAGCCAATGCTACAGAAGAGTTTACAAGTAGACTAGCCAAAAGTGCTCTACGGTTACCAAGTCAACCTGCGAACAGCTCCCGGTATCGTAGCCCAGAAAGTGCTCTCGTACATGCACATGAAAGCGATTTCAACAGGTTTATTGTGATGGATATTTTATCGCTGCTTTCTAGATGGCAGACATTTATCTCTTGTCACTAGATGGCGCTAGAAGATATATTACTTGTTGTTTCGACTTTCGACTGGGAGTAATGGGGATTGGGGGCTAGTGCTTTCTCTCTACGTATTGCTTTTGCCGAGAGTGATTCTGTCAGGACTATGAGCTATCTTGGCACCATCTTCCGGTATTATAGTAGCCATATTCGATAAAATATACAAACATGCAGCACTAAATATTTGTTTTGAATACAAGCCTGAGAATAGCTTTCACGTTTAACTAACAGCATGTAATTGTAATAAAAACGTTTAACATCCTTTAATAGTTTTAAGTACGGCAATGAGGTCACAGGAAAGCGCTTCTAACTGTATTGCTTATTTGTCGATGCAATAGTCGAAATTTATTTCGACTTTCAAGTGGTGCTTTTCGTGTTTTCTAAGTAATGCGGAAAAAACAGAAGTAGAGCAACGTTTCTGTCGTCTACTACCCACCCTACTTCAATATTACCTACCGAAAGAAAACCTTAAAGTTGGAAATGGCTGAAATTGTATTATCTACAAACAAAGGACGTGAAGTAGACCTCTATAAACAAAAGGAACGTTCGAGTTGTAACACGTAGAGTGAGGGAACGGTAACGTTCGACGCAGATAATCAGTTTAGACAAGAAAACAAAGCAAGTAGTACTCAAACGACTCTTCAAAATAAAATTAATAGTTTAATCACAATTCCACAAGATAGATTAACTGCAGAAAACGAGGTTCAGTAAATTGCACGTATTTATCTTCACTGAATTGCATTAAACGAAACCGGAGATACCTCTTTGGAGTGGATTACATCTCTCGTTATTCTAAATTATATTTTTTTCTATGGAATACATGTTAAAATTTCTTCTTTAAATAGCCCTTTATAGCATTTACAAATGAAGTTAAGCAAATACAAATGGCAATCTCCACTAATGAATAGAAAAGCGACTAGGAACTATTGATACTGAGAAGTATAGGTTAAATTAATGTAAGTTAAAGAATAAGAACAAATGGCTTTGAACAGAAGTACCGTTGATCATAATTTCATTTAGTAAACTACTTAATCTGAAAACGTAAACATTATTTATGCTCTAATTTAAAGTTTCTTGCATGTCTCATAGAATTAACAATTCTTCTTTGAACTATCGCCTAAATTGATCTTTTCATCTCTAAATCTTGTAAATCCTTTCATTTACCTCTGTCCTTTTAATATTTTTTCTGGTAAATATAAACAAGTGACTGTTTACCTGTGACTCACTTGCACATAATAGCGATGAACTGAGTTCTATTCAACATTCCATCCTTTATTAATATTAACTATAAGATTAGTTAACATTTAATTATCTTATTTAATCCTACAATTAACTATCGAAGAAGTTCGGGAGAAACCCCGAAATCGATAGTCTCTTCATTTTATTGAAATCTACACATTGCCACGTTACACTCTTGGTTTTCGGGTTGGAACCTCGTCGTTGTCGTAGTTTCTATCGGCATTCCGTCTTTACTCTTATGGGACATCTTCAGGGTTATCATTGGGGAATATCCGTCCCGAAGTGGTTTAAATAGGGTTTCTTATGAGACCTGGCTTTGGATGTTTGAATTTAACTGTAGACGCATGGATTTTTCAAATGTAAGAGTTGCCTCGGGATAAGAGGATTGATAACACATTGGGAATAACGTTCTTAGGTTGGGTGGGTGTGAAATTCTATTGAGGTATCTACCGGTGTACGTGAGTTTTCAGGATCCCAGCGCGTCATCAGGACGTTGGTGTATGAGAACATATGGCAAAGAAACGCAGCCGTCTGATTCGACCTTTATAGGAATCATGTTAGGAATTCAGAAATGATAGATATAAATTGATGATATAAATTGTTTATTCATGAAGCCAGATGACAAAGGCGACATTTTGGATTCAGGTTGTGAGATAATAGGACTTATTGTACGAACGTTTCCATAAAGATATTAGCGGCGACAGGAAAGCTTTTGTAGACAGTGGAGCTTTTAATTTACCCATCCAAGAGCAGACCGCATATCCGGATTTTTAATTGTTAGTTTTCTCTCAACGAATACGATCGACTACTTCCCATCTGCTTTTTTCAATAATAACAATTATTATTATTTTTATTATTATTATACTATGTGTCCTAGAAATCCCGAACGCGAATTAAGTTGGCATCCCTACAAATATATGAACTTTTGGTGGTAACACTGCTGCTTGAGCTGAGTACATAGACGTGTAAATAAATTGTCTGTAATTGTCAGACAAAACACAAACAGACAAAAGACCTACAACATTAACTGAAGCTGTTGTTAATGATATTGAAGAGCGAATGAATCAAAGCCCCAAGAAATCACTGCGAAGGCTCTCTGCACAGTCAAGTGTAAGTAAAAGTAGTTGCGCAAAGGCTCTGCATGAAAATTTACATATGTATCCCTATCGAGTGTCAGTTGTGCAGCAATTGTACCCTCGTGATTATGAACAACGTATACTGTACTGTCAATGGTTCAACGAGCACCTTAATAATAATGATTTGCTGGATCTAACCTTCTTCACTGATGAAGCATGGTTCTATTTATCTGGTTATGTAAATAGCCAGAATTACCGAACGTGGGCTACGGAAAACCCTCACACTTTTGTTGAAAAAGAGTTGCATCCATTAAAAGTTGGAATTTGGATTGCGATATCAAGAAGAAGAATAATAGGGCCAATATTCTTTAACGATACAATTAATGAAGAATGATATCAAACTAACATATTGGCAGAATTTATTAATCAGCTGCATGATGATGAAATAACAAGGGGCTATTTCCAACAAGACGGAGCCACTGCTCATACTGCATAGACCACCATAGATTATTTGCAACAATTTTATGGAAATCGTATTATAAGCCAAGGCTTGTGGCCACCGAGGAGTCCAGATTTAACACCACCAGATTATTTTCTTTTTGGACAGCTGAAGAATCATGTCTATAAAAACCGATTGCATAATTTGAACGAACTTCAAGAAGCAATTAGGCAAGAAATTCAAAATATAACACAAGAACAGCTCGGCCATGTATTTGAAAACATGAAGCGAAGAATAGCATTGTGTTTAGAAGCTTTTATAAATAAACGTATTTTCTACTCATCAGTGTTATTTTCATTGAATAATAGTGTTTTTAATAACAAGTCTGTAAAAATATAACCTCATTCTGATTTATTGCTTGTCATTATTCAGAACAATATGATCTTGTTGTGGTTTTGTACCACGCCACTGGATTTCACCAACTGTAGATAAATAAAATCCGGATTACCAACTTAATTCGCGTTCGGGATTTCTAGGACACATAGTATATGTTTATTAGCAATAAAGTGAGACAGTGGATATAATGACATACATAAACATATACACAATTGTCAGAAAGTTTAAATCGCCTATAGGACGACACATTATTGCACTGGTATTCTTCCTTCATGTCGCATTAGTCATCTATAGAGAGGACAAAGGCGGATGAAACGATTACTTTTTTTGCAGAGACTAGACAGACTCGTGTTTTGTCGACTCTCGGGGACACCAGTAGGCAACGCGAATCCATTCTCATGAGGCGAATAGACACGAGTCTATCTAGCCGCCGCAAAAAAGGAATAATTCCACCTGCCTTCGCCATCTCTAATCATCTACTACAACTTGCTGTGTTCTATTGCGCGGATAAGAACGAAAAAATTGCCTGCATGGATCCGATATACTATTGAAGCTCGAGATATCTAACGTTTACCGCATAAAATATGTCGTCAGCTATATGTGTTAACCTGAACCAAAACCTCGACGAATTCTAGATTGACAAGATCGAAGAATGTTGTAAGAGGGAGTAAATCCAATTAACTGATTCCATTTAGAAGAGTGAATTTTACTGTGGCACCTTTCCTTTTTAATAAAACACTCAGTATATAATATGTTTTCTAAGGATGCAGACTCAATATTAGGCTATTAATTAACATACTCGTAAAAAAGAAGGAGCGTTCAAAAATACAGAATTACATAATTGGACTACGCTCTTATTAAATCTGAAACTGCTGTTTCTTGTTTCTCTCGTTTTCAGCTTTTCCTTTCCTCTTCAATTTATACGAAGTCCTTTAACCGTCTAAACTGCTTTGCTTCTTCTCTCAACCTTAGTTAATCCGGTAGAATATGTTAATGTCTGGAATCGTTCCCCGGGTCATGCACTATGGCTAATAGGTACATACTTCATTGCTGCGGAACAAATTAACTTAAAATATCGTTTTCTCGGTGGTTTTAATTAATTTCGATATTGTTATGTCAACTTTCAAAATGAAGAAGGTTGGTCACGAATAATGCAGAATAACTCAACGGAAAATGTTTTTAACGAGTCCGGTATTGTTTTCACGTTTCGTTCTTTTGTTATGCAAATTATCCAAATGTTTATTAATTTTAAAATTGCCTCACTCTTGCAGTCGTCGGTCGATCGAAGCAAACATTGGATGGCTAGGAACAACTCTTCCCGAATGCATTTAGAAATTCTTCGTGCTCGCAATAAGTTGTCTCGTGCAGTCCTAGGGCATAGCGCGCAGGCGACAATTCTGTTGGTCACAATATATCCTATAGTTCAGAATGCTTGCAAACACAAACCTTTTTTTCGTCGACGCGACTGTCGTCTGCGCCACGCTTTAAAAATGAAAATAACGCATTTTCTTCACAAATGTTAACCTTGGCAACTAATTTGGCCGTTAAAGGAATTAATTACGGATAAAATTCAATATATCAAAGTAATTCATGGATAGATGCATGCATAGCTTGCCTATCATTAACGAGAACCAGCACAGAAATTATTATATTAGCCAATTATTTTAATGTTAACATTAACAAATTATTTGCTTTGGCTTTAATCTAATTAGTAAAATTGCAAGATTCATTTAGATCCTATTTATTAAGTTATCAACATCGATATCTCTGAGAAAGTTTTTAAAGGGTCTCACTATAAAATGATTATTCGGAGACAAACACAATAACATATATAACAACATACATAAAATTACAGATTTTTCAGTTTCCGCTAGACACGATGCAAGATCGGTTTTCTAAATGAAACAGCTTAGCGCTTTTGGATGTCCTCTCTCAATTCATCTCAACTATTAATAATATTGTCTATATCTATATTAATTTTTGAGATAACCGAGATAATTTTTGCGAAATCTATCAATCTAATATCTATCTAAGAAGTAGCAAAACATCTTACTTCTTAGAGATACCAACAACTCGTTGAAAGAATTATATCAACTAGATACTTATTTCAATTTTGTTCATAGTTAATATACATGAGAACGAAGAATGTTTAATAATGCTAAATTCCTAATGGTATCGATGGAATCGCTAACGGCAAAAGCAATCTAAGAAGAGAAAGAAAACACTAGCCCAAGAGCCACGTTCCTCCGGAAATCCGGCGTCATTAGCGTGCCGCCAACTGTGTTTCTTATCCACCTCATACGGCTATTTGTCTTACAGTACGCACCACATTCCTTCGAAACCACGAGTCGTACACTTCTTGGCGCCCTCTCGTGCCAAGCAACACTCTCAGAGCTACGCTGATGACAAGCGGTAGATTGAAATAGATCCGAGGGTTAGTGTTTCTTGTTTCCTCGTCGTGAGTGATTCCATCAATGCTACGAGGAAGCTATGTATATTAGCATTACTTTTAATTTATTATTTCTAGGCATTTTCTGATGTATTGTGATTATAATTCATTTGCAATTGGATGCCATATATAAGCGACAACATTTCGTTGTTGTGCTGTGCTACAAAATGATATGTTATTTTTTGTAGGCGTACGAATTAGAGATTACATGTGAACGGTTGTATCATTGGCAACTATTACCTCACCATTGGCGTTCGTAACCGCATTAAATGTTATTAGATATATAGCATTTAGCTGTGTCGATCTCATGCACCTTTCACTCTACTATGGGAGGTACGAGCGAGAGGTCTGCGAGAGTCCTGCCATCTGAGATGAACATTACTGTACGTACGTCTACGTAAAACATGAAATATTGCTATAAAGAGCGTTATATTTATGCGCGGACATTAAACAGAAATACAAGCATATCCGTTTGAAAGCGACGCGACACAAATGTATATTTATGTAGCAATGCAGTACATATACACACGATTGAGGTGATATTTTGAAAAGGTCAAGTTTGTCCCATTTTTCTTCCTGCCATATCGGTTCACGTGCGAATAGCAACGCCGGGACAGTATCCAGCACGCGTAGTTTGTTTTAGAGATATACTCTCTATTCCAAGAGATATCTTTCTTTGCAATGCCGTATGTCTACCGACGTTGGCGTGTGACAATGTAAATACCGTGTCAACCTGATACGTCAGAGAAAATATTTACTTTTAATGTTCGGAATCCATCTTGATAACTATATTCGCATTACTTACGTCGAGGATGCATCACTTTTCGTCGGAAGATGTTCCAGCGAAATAGTTTTTAATGTTATACATCGTATATTCTGTCAGAAACGCTAAATATCGCAGTTCATTTGATTTGGACAAGTTACTGGATCATTCGCGCTTATTAGACGCATCTATTTGACGGATGATACTATGAATATTATAATAAATCATATTATATTTCCTTGAATGTGAATAGAAATGTAATGATTTCTTGAGGTATAAATAGCAGAATATGGATGACCGTTTTTCTCTCCACGGCACGCAGCAAAATTAAGACGATCTAAAGTATTATTCGTAAGAAATGAAGCTATCGCAACGATAACTTTATTCTCCCGCCAACATTTGTTAACGGGTATCTATGGAAGACTTAATTAACATTTTATCACTTCAATAAGCCCTATGATCTCCTCTATTAAGATGGATAATAACATAGACTTCCATCCAGTAAGGCTCCAGTAAGCGATGATATCGCTCTCGATTATTCATACAATGTTGGCTTGAGTTTATTGAAACACCAATTCTTTCGCTTTCTTTAGGTATACCATATTCTTGTAAAATCTTAAAATTACGTTCGTTGTACCTGTCGATTTTAAATGTGTTAATTCAACTACTTCCAAGGCAACTACAAACCATCCCAATTCTTATAGTCTTGGCACCACACTGCACTCTTTCATTCGTTCTATAGATCGACGACGGCCATATATGCAACGCTTGGAAGCATACAGCTCGAATTTTAGTCTTCCATTCGCTCAATCTCAAATTTTCGTGATACTGAGGCCATTAGCGCCTTCTCCTTTTACGAGGAGTGCTTAATGAGAATTACCAGACGGCTGACTGTACATTCTCCTACTTCCACGAACCATCGTTCCTCTGTCGGCGAACTAGTGCGGTTAGACGACGATCTCGTAAAAAATATTAATCTAAGGAATTGATCCTTGTCTTTTTGCAGAAGCTGGTGGTCATTCTCTACTTTTGCGGCTCCATACTTTCTATTTTTTTTTTTTCGTTCACCGCTCGAAGCACATACCGAGCGCGCATTAATAAAATTAAAGTATTCTCGGGTTTTTCAATTATTTGTAATACTTATTACACATCGCCAGATTCTATTAAAAGTGTTATTACGTGCAATTATTTGATATCTCGCAAATAATTTTGTATTTACAGGTACCTAGTTTGTTAGTTAGTTTAGTTGTTTGTTTGTTTTCATCATGTTGATCTAAATTTTATTGAATTAACTCGATGAGACTTGCGAGTGGTAGGTTCCAGGCTCTTGCCTAAATCACTACAGAAAGAACTGAAGGAATGCTTTATATTTTCACATTTATTGTCGTCAAGCTTATAAGACTTCGTAGAAAAATAAATAGTATCTCCTTCGCTATTGATTCTACAACTTTTTTCTGCAAAAAGAGTTGCATTGCTTCCTACTGAACTAGCTTTGAAGTTAAATTCATTCTACTTGGAGCATTACTAATTTATTGTACAAAAAATCCACTATAAAATACGTACCTACATCCGCTCCACCAATGCAATCTCATATCCTAACTCTAGGAAATACTTGTAACGTTCCCGTTTTATATCCGGCTTACTAACAAAAGGATAATTCGATTTCGAGCTTTTTTCCCTTCTCCGATATCAATGGAAAAAATTTACGTAAGTCAAAGGGGTACAGAACACTATGATACAACATCCTCTATATATTTATTTTTTTCTCTTTGAACTGAAAAAGAATTGAATGGAACACACAAATTGGATAAAACCGATTTCGTGTGGCTTGCTGTTGAAACGAGCTGATTTTGTATGACAGTGAGTTGTGGTAGATATAATTTCCCATTTCGCAATGCTTCAAGCGGTTTAACCGAAACGATCGAGTTTTATGGACGATGGGAAGGGTTTATTACAAATAAGGTTAGAAAAACCTGTATGTAGGTATGCACGTTCCAATTTAAGTGAAGGACTTACAATCATCGTAATAAAGCAATTAATGCTTTTAAATTGATTAAAAATCTCTTTTACTTATGTTTCAATTTAACGTAGAATATTTACTTGGGTTTTATTCATTTTACTGTTGCATTTTAAACTTGTTATCACAACCTTTTACTAATTACGTCTCCACCTAAATTTAAAGAGACGATCTCCTGTTCTCATATCCGAATCAAATCAATGTTTGCTTCTATTCATCTAAGTAAGACTTCGCACGATTCGCAAAGATGTATTGAACCAAGTTAATTGATTGACAATGACAGGGAGTACAGAGACATTCACGATGATGATTAGTCTCCGAAAGCGATCAAAATATCCTTTTCAATTCAATTCACTTATCAGAATTATTAATTACATGCGAGAAGCATAACGACTTTTTTATCACTGATAATTTTTATACACCCTGTATATTATGAATTCTGCACATAGTCCTCTTGACTGCGTATCATGAGTGTCCGAAAATTTCGAGAAGTGTAAACTTCCGTCTCTTCTTTGGCATTTTTTATACAAAGAAATTTGAGATTCTTATGAATCATATGGGTGTCTAAAATACTGCTGTACGTACGAAAAGCGGTATTTGGACTCGCATCATGATAGCGGAGAATCCAGACGTTGCTGCGCCACTGTTCTAGATGTCTCCTTCATAAATATTCCCTTAGTCGCCCTAGAACGTCACGTTACAACTTTTCGATAATCGTCTAATCTAAAGAAATGGTCTAAATTTTTTATATTTTTAACCAGTGTTCGCTTCTGGCGTAACACGCGCTTCTCGTTGATATTTCTAGAATTTTTAACAACGTCAATACGTATCTGCGCAGAAAAATTCGAGCGTCTGATGTTAAGTGCAAGCGAAAAGTAATTAACTTTTCCAACTGTGCAGGATTCGCACGTAGTTGTCCGCGTTAATAGGACTCGTACGATACCGTATCTGTTCCAGAATGTAACTTCGCAAACTCTTATTGTATCCCACACTCATCATAAGAGCTTCGCAAAAAAAGTCACTTTGCTGCACTAAAGGGTACAAACCTTAGAAAGTGACATCTAATCCGGCGGTATAGGCGCAAGTCTTTCCGAGGGTTTGTTCGCTGCTCATCGGAGTGTTATTGCTTCAAATGTCTGTACGTTGAGCAGACAATGGATGATTTATCTACCGAATTGATGTTGATTTCGACGTGCGTGTGTTGGTTCCGGTGATGCCGGAAGTCGATAGTAACTTATTATTTTTGTTTATTAGTACACTGTATTATTACATTTTTAATTATTGTAAAGGTCTATCCGTTTTGGACTTGCTTTGTAAGGAAGAGAAGCGCGCCGCTCTGCTCAAAAATATTTTTTTTTCACAAATGCTGTTTTTCTAATACTTCTATAACACATAAGAGTGATTTGAAAAGTTTCCAGTTTGACACAGAATCAAGTATTTTCGTTAAATTTCTCAACGTACTCTCCTTGTAAAGCGATATTTTTTCCCAGACTTGTTCTCAGCTCATTCATCTACATAGTTGGCATATTAGATAGACCAGACGTCGTACTTTTCCACTGTTGTAAGTGCGCCTTGAGAGGAATATTGCGGTGTATGCGCAGTCTCTTCTACAGCTATTAATCGACGCCAAAACTCCCACCTATTTAAAACTGCTAAAATATGGCTTTGTAAGTGTTCATTCGATTGGTTTCAGTCTCAAATGAACAAGAGCGGCACCCAACGCGCAGCTAACTTTTTCATGTCTAAATTTTTAGCCAACCTACATATAACAAATGCGTTTTTTCGAGGCTTCTACTGTCTCTCAAAAATCCAAAGGAACCAATTTTAAACCTGCGGCAGAGTATATTCTACACCTTATGTGTTGCTCTAGTCACCTACAAATGATTTTATGTTAGTGGAAAATATGGATTTTACACACATAAACATTTTTATCGAGTTGTCTAAGATTACCTATTTCACACGTAGGTGATAACAAGGCCATATCATGAATACTAGCTGTAATAGAGAAAAATACAATTGGATTTTTTTGAAGAGAGAGAGAATGTTTGATTAGTGATTGGTGATCACGGCAAAATTCTAACGTAAAATAGTTTTATCATTCTCACTAGTCTTACGTCCTGCTATTAAGCGTTCTCTAGATCTTAGTAAACCACAATGCGAAGCATCAATCCAATTCTTACTAGCAGCGAGCATGCAAACTTCCGTTCCGTAAGTGCAAATGAAGTAATACGATATCTCGAAAGCTTTGTTAATAAAATGGAGTTAAAAGAAAGCAACGAGTAGAAAATCTATTGTTATTTTCACTATGCCAGGAAAAATAGCGAAACACACTTCATGCTGGCGGTGCCCTTTACACCGACTGGAAATTACACAAGACAAGTTAAAGTTAGGCAGCCGAACAAGGTACGGAGGTAAAATATAAAAATAATGAGCTGAGCCTCTACATTTGTTGCTAAGTGTACAAAACGCAAGAAATCACAGTAATGTAAATAACAAAGAAACAGAATGTAAATAGAAGAAACCGAAATGCAAGGGACTTACCAAAGCAAAAGTTAGAAATTAAAGATCAACAGTGCGATGAGGATATTATACTAAAATCACCATGTAAAGTTGAAAATTTCACTTTTAAAAAAATCCATGTAAACCAGCAAGATATAAAAAAGACGAAGGATTGTAAAAATATACGTATTAATGGAAGCGGACGCAAATTCACTGATGGGATGCGAAGAAACTGTATTTACCCTGAGGCGAGTAGGAGCCCAATATTTTTATTCTTACCACGTTAAGTATTGTAATATTGCAGACGAGGGGAAAAGTTAGGAATTGGTAATTTCTCCAAATTAACTAAATTCAGCATTTGTGAAAATCGGGAGTAATGCAAAGTTAAATGGAAAAGCGAAATATAAACATTAAAGGAGTATTAGAAATTTAAAACGAAACCAACCTGATTCAACGATATTCCAACACGAAACATTATGAAGTTTTGCTTTGTCTGATGAACATACGTGACCAAAACTTCCAAATACAAATAGAATTATTGAAATTGGAAGTACAATCAGTACAACTTACTTCAATAACAGAGAGTCTCAAAATCAAAAATTAAATTTCAGCGTCACTTTCTTATGAATAATCTTACATTTCCAAGAATATATTGATAATAACAGACAAACGTAGCATAATGCATCATATTACAGGAACGGAATTGTAACATAGATTCTGTGCTATTTTAAAGAACACACAACTGTACAAATTTTCATTTCACTGACAAATAGTAGGACTTTTAGAGACAACAATTAATTTCGGAGATTACATTGAGATATGTCTAAAGTTAACACTAAAAATTGTTGTAAGCTAATTTTACATCAAATTTGATTTTTTCGATTACGAAAAGATTGAAGCCAAAAGAACTTATTATACCGTTTCACCACAACCGTCGTTGGCTGAACTTACAATTCTCCCCTTGCTCTCACATTCCACAAATAAAAGGGATGTTGAGATAAAGCGAGTGGATATACTAGGTGGCGTTAGTTACAGCTAACCTCGATGCTGAAAATAATCTATATTATTAATTTTTTAAGCAAAAAATTAATAATATAGATTTCTTCTTTTATTTTTATATATTATAATTTTATTATATTATTTTTATAATATAGAACTTTTTTATTTTATTCATATGTTGAAGTATTGGAATTGATGGCAGATTTTTATACGTGTACGTATGTAATTAGAATAAAAACTATTCGCATAGTCCGTCTATTTATCTAATTATATCCTGCTTTAATTACAGATCATATGCGAAGTTTTAAGAAAACTCTATACACAGTAAATGTACGTGTAAGCAACGAACCGGCAGTCTCGTTACCGGCGAGTTATTCTTTCAAATACCTGCCAATGAACTTGGTTGCCTACACATCTAAAATGTGAAACAGAGCGACACGACGCGACAGTGGAACGAAGTACAACGCAATTAACATACATGGTAAAAGTTTCCAGCGCAATTTGGCTCAAATCGGGCGTTACTAATGCTGAATAAACATGCTGGTTGATTACTCCGTCGGAAGAGAATAATATCCAAATTAAATATCGACCTAAAATTTATAGCGTATATAGCACACGTTTTTGTTGCCCTAGCACAGATAATGTTCGCACAAAGAAGCTGCTTCAAACTAAATACCTTGGAAAGATTGTTTTTGCAATTAGTCTTGAGCACTTTGCTTATTCTAATTAATGTCTTAAAGCAACCATCCAGCGAACGTGAAATCATTAGTTGTCGGGGGAACTGATTTTTCGTAGAGAGTAAATAACGTAAATGGGAGATATATGGAACGATTTTTCTACATTTTTGTGTTTATATAATTGTGTTAATAACATAGTTCGTGAACTAAAAAGTAGTTTGATACAACAACGATACATAACGTACAAGTTCGTATTTCGCGCTACGAAATTAACGACTGTTACTTTTTGCGTTCCATTTAACTCGCAGTTAGAGTATATATACAAATTTTACATTAGAAACCTTAGAAAACTTCACTCTTTTCCCTATTGTACTTTCAGTTGATCTATATGGAATGATACAAAAAAAATTTTTAATGGGAAAAAGGAAAGTATGTATTTATAAGGCAAGTATATCATTGTTAATATTATTATTATTATGTAATTGCCTATTTTTTAAATTATAAGCAACGTATAAAAGAAATTAAAACAGTTAGATACTGATTTTTGGCTGATGAAGTATACATTGCACTTGCTTTTCATTTATAGTGACGTCGTTTTCCACGTCCGAGAATAGAGGCGCCGTGCTCTTTCGTTTATAGATCTTCAAACATAATATAATAACATCAATCTTTATCGTAATTTAAAACTTTGGCAACGAAAGATTGTTTTACTTTCTTCGTTTGCGCCTGTATCATATAAAAAACTAGCAACAATAAACGTATCAGATTTTAATATTAGGTCGTTGTTATTTTGATTATTCTCTTCTTCTTCAAAAAATTCGTCTTCAATACCTTCGCCTTCAGTATTTGAATCATCCACTAACTAAACGGCAACGAGAATCAATATTACAGGGGGCGCATATGCCCTTCGGACCAGCCTCGGCAGGAAGCCTCATCCTCGATCTGTGCCCTGAGTAACTTTTTTCCCCGTATTTTCATCGAAATAAATCTCGTTTCTAATTATTCCATCCCTATACATAACGATTCATATTGTTCATCGTTCAAGAGCTACGATATATAAATTCGGCACGTTGAACACTTATTCACAAGCGGCTAAACCATCAAAATACTGTTGATCCTAGTTTACCTACTACGCCTATGCAAAATAATTCGTACCGTCGATCATAAAGATTTGGCACGTAGCACCTACAATTCACATGTAGTTCCGCCAGCGAAGAATCCTAAGAGGCACCCTTTCATAAAATTCATTTTACATCATCGGTTGTCTAAGGACTAACACACCTCGGTCATACACCTGACTATATAATCCTGCTGATTAGCAGAGATATATAGTCATAAGATGCTGCGTCTGCAACCATATCATGCACATTTGAAAATGCAAAATCAGCTTGGTTTAGATGAGTTCGAAACAATAATCAAGAATTGATTTTCGTCTCTCGCATGGTTCACATATTGAGTTACCGTGATCAACTGTTTTTCGTTCAGTTAATTTCGCTTCTGGCATGGTTTATACGTTGAGTTACCGCGCTAACTGTTGTCTACCGCCTTTTTCTCTCTCCTGAAAAAGCTACGAAGCTCTCCTGAAAAAAAAAATACGATTCTGGGAGAAACGTCGACTTTTCGTTAAAAAAAAAAAAAAATGACACGGACTGAATTCGAAACAAGTTTAGTTTTAAACAACTGCAGACATCTGGGCAAAAGCCACAAAGCATGTGGAGAAGGAAATACAAAGGTGACTACGTATAGAAGAATTACATCGAGAAGAACTCTCTAGAATTTATTTTTTACGGGCGCAGAGAGTAACAAATGATGAAATTGATATAACGTATTCCTTTATCTATTAATACATTTTTATGTTCATCATTTTAAAATAAATATAATCTAATTTATCCAGTTATGTTTACTACAGCATAATATAAATCAATGGCGCTTACCGCTGGTTAGAAAAAAAGAAAGAAACGTATATGAAAAGCTATTATAATATGTAAAACCGGCTCAGGGAATTGCATATACGTGGACGCTATTTCTGTCTATTTCCGGTAGTAAAATGAGAAAAAGAAACAACACGAGCAGTTTACTTCACAAACTTTGAATTCGATTACGTACGCACATTATGCATACAGCGCAGTGTATTCCTTCAATTTTCAGAGAATCAAAAACGAACATCTCGCGTATACTTTACACTTCTCGTACGTACCTATATTAGAACGTCTATCTGCGAAATTACGAAAGAAAATTGGAATCTACCTTTTCCGTCTGAGTCGAAGTTAAATCAAGTCTGACGTTTTATGCATCACAGGAAAGTTTCATCGGAAACAGAAAACTCGTATATTTCTTGAGAATATACTTCTGGCTTATTCTTAACAATAGATTGTCTTCTTTTCAGAGAAGAATAATGGTGTGTTATACCTACGCATGGGGATGTCGTACTAAACTATATTTACTAAATATACGTGAAAGAAGTGCAGTATTAGCCTACGAAAGGTAGCTAAGGGATTATCAATCGAAACCGATTCTACGAATGCGATGGGAATATGCAACAAAATATTTAATCTGACATTATTTTTACATTAGTTGTTCTTGCCGGAACTGCCGCATAGGGCTCACGTATCAACCGAGCTACAACCGAGATACACCAACAGAGTAGGCCCTCATGGGGCTTCAACTAACTTGTGCAACGAGCGATTCCACATTTGCTGTTGTTAATACATATATGTAGTTGGTCGTGAACTGGACAAATAGCGATTCCTATCCGTCTTCTTTGGGGCCGCGCAGGGCCATTAACCGTGACAACGAAAAGTTCTCCCCGTCGATTACTTCTGATGATCCTTAACAATATCTCCAAATCGATTAACTGAAAGAGGAATCTCTTGTATCATCTAGTCGCGAATGCTCTTGCGACATCAAAATGTTAAAATGTTAAAGCAAAATGTTAAATCCTGCTTGCCCAATGCAGATTAAATATCCATAAGTTGGCCGTGAAGTCTTTTCCGGATTACCGAGAAGTTGAAAAGAGGCGTATCCAACGATTTGCTGATTGTTACGATCTTTGCATATCTCTCATCTTTGGTATGTAGGCGACAAATACAACGGCATTGATAAGGACTTCGAGTGTAATCATTGAAAGGCGTTTAAGTACTTCGTCAATTATCTGGTCAACACCGAGTGCTTTTCATTTTTAATGTCGTTAACGATTTTCTGCATTTTCGTCACTTGTTCTATCAGACTCTCGTCGCCATTTCTACCCTTCATCGTTCCAGCTTAAATCGTCTCAAAAAATCAAGATGTGCGTCGACCTTCTATTGATCTATCTGCTGGTAAACGCCATTACTAAGGGGCGCTTCAATATCTCACCCACTTAATTGCATTGCAGTGCAAAAATGCAAAGATTTGTCGTACACCGCTAATGCCAGGACCTTATTGCTAACGTATTGCGTTATCAATATCCATCCGAGATCAGATACGGGATATGAATATTATACCTGATAATTTGGTACTCCTAATAAAACCGAAAGTATATACAGGATGTTTCATTAGACACTTTCAAGCCGGAATTGTTACTACCTTTAAACTGCCTATCGCTATATAATAGCACTTGTAATGATTCAAAAGTAGAAAAAGTAAATAAAAATTCTTTGGATTATTCACATTGTATGAATCAAATGAATCTTACTTACCCGCCGCTGTAATCCAGCTAAGTAGTAGGTATAAAGTGGTAGAAATAATCGAAACATAAAAATACATTTTTCATAGACCACGTATAAGTAGGTTAAGCTGTACATTTAAGCTTCTGATGATCCATCTCCTATTCTTTTAATAATTCAGTGGCCTTAGTGCTCAGGTTTGGTCGTAAAATGAAAATTCAGGCGGAAGATACCTCCAAGGAAAGATGGTAATAAAATCAGGGTTTACGTTTGCGAAGACAGATTTCTGTAAAAAAAATCATTGAATCCAAGAGTTAGGATGGATTATATATGATGTGACGACCTATACTGAATTGCAAATAGAAATTAATTAGATTATTGATGCTTTAAACGATAAATACGTAAATTTTCTATAAAACAACGCAGAATAACACAGACAATCATCAAATTTATAACCTACATTTAAAGCTCTTACTGTTTTTATTCGTATCAGCTTTATTCGACTTATGAATAATTTAGACGTAAATTGGCTGGAAATATTAATTACACTGTTTCTTCTTAATGGGCAACTAAATTTATTTTAATTTGTGGAATTTGGCGAATAGTAATTCGTTCAAGGCGAATATCTTTTTTTCGGATAGAAAGTTGTTATATTAGTTAAATGTGCTGTATGTGGTTTGTTTCGTGTGTACGTATTATTTTGGTGAAATTATCTAAAAATAGAGGGGAAAAGCATATTAAAACGTTATTATAGAACTGGGTGTTATAGGTGCAAATTGTGAACGGTAATTGTTGCATTTTTTTGAATGCATTTTTAAGTTGTAAATAATTAACGTATAATATTACGGATTTAACCAATGCGAAGAATTAATTGTTGAATTATGAAAGAGCCGAGAGGCTGAATGTGTTCCACTCCAGAGCATTTGGTTTAATAAAACTTGTCGTATATACGATGATAATTGGTAAGTCGGCATAATTTTGCATTACTTATTTCAAAGATACTGCTTCTTAGATCGTAGCAAACTAAAATTGTTAAATCCTTCTTTATTCTATTTATTTACTACCTTCAAACATTGTTAGATGTTCAAATCAGATAACTGCAGTGAGCGCGGTGGAATTTGATAAATAAGCGCAATAAATCGACAAATTTGACATATCGATAACTTCGATGATGAAACGATGAACTTAAGTCAAAACCGTCGAGACGGACCAATTAATTTGAATCACATTTCCTGCGTTGCTGTTGTAATTCACAGTACCAACTTCATGTTGTCAATTACGGCATGATTTTAACCATCGTTCACCAGTAACAGATACAGTTGCGATCGTCTCATTTCCTTGAAAGGGATGCGTAAATGAAATTAGCTGTGAAATCGGACCAACCACTTAATTTCTTGTTGTGAATTAAGAGAAAATTAAGCCTCGTCTGTTCATAAAATATTAGTAGCTATTCGGGCTCAATTAAAATCTGAGCTATTATATATTATATATAATATCTGAACTATTATACATGATATCTGAGCGATGTATTGTATATATCGCTGAATCTGCCACATCCAAATAAAACAGCCGTCGTTGTTTGTACAGAGACATATTTGTGATTTTGCGTAAAATTTTCCAAATCCTCGATATGGCATTTTTGATATCACACGAATACAACTGACTTCTAACGAATTAGTGTTGACTATGGTTTAATTTACCTGAAGAACGTCCGCTCGAACATTATTATCCTTAGCTTTTCTAATCTTGGGAGGTCAGCTACGGGCCGTGCTCTTTCAAATAATCTTTTTACGCCTTTATTTTTGAGAATTTCGTAAAATTACATAAAAACTTAAAACATATCCCATTACTTCGTTGCAAAACGTACGATTCGCGCGCGAGCAGCATGAATGTTCTAATAGCTCAAGCGATCGCTCAAGTAAGACAATCATTAATCTTTTCTTCGAATAGAAACAGAAGTTAACGCCACACTTACGTAAACTAACAATTACATCGCAAGGTTGTCGTTGAATCCGATAATGACGAGATCTAATGAATTTACGCCCTAAGACAACATGTCATTCATGCATTATTAAATGTTCGACGTCTACTTCGCGGTATGATAAAGTGATTTTCTAAAGGATTATTCTGCTTGAGTAAATTCTCCTTTAAGACATAGTAGACGTGCCGGAGCAGTGTTAAACATGGTTGTAAAACTTTCAAGATGATCGCAGTCGAGGTTAGCCTATCAACTATGTGTAAATGAGGTTCCTTTATGCAAGCGCGTTATTTATAGTCTGTCATCGAATTGTTGACAACGAGATAATTGCGTCTCCCCATATTCATAATAGGATTGAATTTTAATCTTCAATGCGTAGTATAATAGCTCTTGTATAATTAGGTATAATCGTGGGGGGGCGGCACAACTGGGACCATTGCAGCATAAAATAACACGATGTATTCCAGAGGCGATACATACTCACTATTTTAGAAGGACAAGCTTTTAATATTGAAAGAATACCGTATCTCCCGATACACCAATTATAGGAAGCGGCGGCCTACCATGAAATGAATATGGAGCAGGATGTATTCGCCATGGAGTGAAAAAAATCACAAAGGAACGAACCCCAGTCTCGGACTTGAGCCCTGGACATTGATCAGGTTACTGTATCAGATACTTGCATTGCCTTTTTTAGCGTATTTTTGGATTTCGACTTACCATTGCAGATGTCGATGTTAGTTGATAATCGAGGTAGCCGATCCTTCCAAAATGTTCGTTTCATACGAAAGATATCCTAAAGCACCACTGCTAAATAATTGTTTGACTGATAGCAAGTAACATTTTGCAATTGATCGTCAACAAGATATTTGCTCTGTTTAAAGCGATTTGCGTCTTGTTAACGATTTAGATTTAGCAAATTAACGTCCTTAATTGAACGAAACGCTTTGTTCTGTTTGAAACTGTTTGTTGAGAGAAGATGAAGCAGTGAAACCGGTAGCTCTAGATAACCAGGAACGTAACCAGTCATATGCAACTAACTTGTTGGAATTACCTAATCAACAATTAAGCGAGTAGATAATCGCTTTGGTGAACATGAGAGTTATTGCAGAATCTCAGGGCAATATCGTAAGGAGTCCGCAAATCAAGAAATGAGCAGGTTTTTGTATTAAGAAATTGGCGTTCTATCAGTTTAAAGCTAAATATAGGCATATCCGTAGAAACAGCTCGAAATCTCTGGGAGAATGGTAGGGAAAAGGAGGATTGAACAATGAAACACCTACTATTGCACTGCTCGCCGAGGAGTGCACAGTTGCGTGACTGCGTTTCGCAAGGAAACACGTAAATTGGGCCATCGCCAACAGGAAACGACATTTACTTTCAGTGAAAGCAAAAATAACTTTCAATTTGCCAATTAGATCAGATGAGAGGTTTGCTGCCTGCAATATATCTCTTTCATTTTTTGGAAAAAGATCTTTAAATTGCGTAGGAAAGCAATTGTTTTGCACCCACGCACTACGTAAACACGCTGTATATGGATGGTTTTGAAACCTGTTTGTCCTTGTCTTAATTTCTTGCGTACAATTAATTGAATTACAGTGATGTCTTCTATTTATGGAATCACATTTCTTTGTTTCATCAGCTCAAGCTTGAGAAGAGACATTTACTCGCGGTTGATTGAAATAAGTAGAAACGCTTGTTGTTCTTTTGATAACATCTCATTTCTAATTCAGTGACATTAATTTATCAATATTGATCGAAACAAATAAAAACGTATTTCTTGACAGGTTGATAACGAGTTAATAAACTTCTCAGACACAATAAAGTTCGAACATTTGAATAATTAACTTTCGAAATGTTCATATTTGATCATGAATACAAATATAAACTTTATCTACACGTTTGTTCCATAATGTTTATTTCTACATTCCTAACGCGAAATACATATTTCCCTTCGAAGGATATTCCGAATTTAAATCTTCCATTACTGGTTAAAGCTATGCTTTGCGCGAAACCAGTTTAAGTGCAGTAGTACTGCACTGCAATTTAATTTTACAGCGAGCATATAAGTATAATAAAAAGCAGATTACCAACAACGATTCGTCTAGATTTATTTCGCCATATTTCTTTATACAAGCGTAAATCTTTTACAGGAGAGAAAATACGAGCAGTAAAATGCCAAGATCGTCTAGCATTGATTCAATGGTCGAAGCCGTTTGGTCTGAAACAGTTCTCGAAGCCCCTTTGCCCATCGAAAAGAGGCCGTCTTTAAGACCCGATCGTACTTTGGCGCTCGTATCACCGTCCGTCGGACGTCGTATGAAGGGGCAGAGAGGAGTTAATGGTAAGCACTTTTCTTATATATAACTTCTATTCTTTTCGTCAAGCAAAATATAATACAATGTAATGTTATATTTGGTCCTTTTAAATATTGAAAATATCTAGAATTAAACACCAGCGTAGTTGAGTCTACCGAATTACAACGAATACAAAAAAACATTCTCTTTATTTTGCAATATCGGTGAAATCTAGATAGAAGTTGAAATAAGTTGAAATTCAATGAAAAATTGCAACATTACATTTAATATTTACTGTAGTTCTTTCTATTAACTTCTTCAAGTTAGCGGATTAGAAAAAAACAAGAACTTGAAATATTAACTTTGTTTCCAAAAGTAATGTTAAAATAAACCTTGGTCGAAGAACGGTCTCAAATACCTGGCTATTGGGCTGCAAGGGATCATGTAGTCCCTAATCTTCAGTTCTTCAGGATTGAAGGTCCTCCTTCTAACGAAGCCAATGGGCACTATCTTCTCTTCGTTCACCTGAAGTCTTCAGTAATTCATCCACTCCACAATCGTTTCTATTCGACGTATAGATAGCGGTATCGTCAGCGACGAAGACGGAGAACTCGATCTCAGGTGTTCTAACAACGCCGCATATCTGGAAAATTAAAGGTTCTGGTGCTAGGAAGAAGCCCTATGAGACGCCGGATAATATTTGCCTCCTCGAAAAATACACCTATCCGCATCGGACTGAAACGGTTCTACCGCTAGGTTAAAGTCTATCAGTCGGTTTGTCACTTTTGTAAAACAGACTGTGGTGCTAAAATGAAGAACCCGAAAAATGTCCACGAATACTGCCCCAATACAATGGGATTTATTACTGGCCCTGGCAGACGAAGCTCTCATTGCCTTAAGCAGAGACGACACAAGGCTAACGGAGCGGTAATTTTGGAGAAACAAATGATCCTTCCGAAGCGTTGGAATAGAAGGAAGAAAACTTAGACCTAGCACGGCAGTTATGACAAGCGGGTCAATCATCAACTGAAGTATTATTGCGACAAGACGCTTGTTAACTTTTCCAAAAGTTTGACATCGCTCTCCATCTCACCCACAATTGCCTAAGCCTGCGATAACGACTCGTCTATATTTTGATGCATAGCAATCCCCTCAGGCTCATTCTCGGCTTCGTTCCCAGGAGAGCTATCTGGGTCTTATCCCAAGAGTATTTAACACAAAATTAATGTAATCATAAGATTTTGGTAAAAATAATTTTGTGTTGTTCCAAGCTTCACCAGATGCGAATTTCCTATAACCATATGCATTATTTTACATTTCTTATTAAATTCGATATCACGAAATTATGAAAATATATGCTTCGCTAAACTAGCGCGGATATACATTATATACATTAACTAAACGCGTTAGTCAGCAGCATTTCCATAACCTGCTTTGATTTTCTCTTAAAGGAAGCTACTGTGTATCAAGATAGATCAAAGCACTGATTTACGTCTATATGTAGCACTTAATTAAGTTCATAAATTGGGGTAATATTAACAGGAATATATCTCTAATTTAGTTAATTTATTTAATATATGCAGGATAAGCTAAGTATAACAAATACACAACGATCTTATCAGAAGTAGATAAAGCAGTGCCTTAAGAATAAAACCTGCGTAAAGTATGGGACAACATTGTAGTTTTCGTTTTTTAAAGGAAGTCTGTTGTTAGATCCAGATCAGAGTACAACACCAACAATTTGTGCCTTGTAGCTTGTGTAATATAGCCAAATTTAGAGGGGAATCTTATCACGTATTCAAGTTAGAATACAACAACTTAAAATAACTAATTAATTAAAAATTAATGCCGACATTAACCAGGAACCTTTATGCTTTTTCAAAGCCAAAATGATTTCGCATGAACTTTTCGCCTCTCAAAATTTAAGCCGTAGTAAATTTAAATTCAGCTAGCATTATGCAATGTTATTTTCAAAGTTGTGAGTTTCATTTACATTTACGACAGCGAAGGATTGTACTTTTGTGAATGCACATTTTTCAAGACGGTCTTTTTCCTGTAACGGGATCTGGGATGTGGGAACGTTTCATTTTTAAAGTAATTCGTAAAATACAAGTTTGGGTAATTGGGTATTTTTTAAAATGGAAGATGCTACAAATTATCCCATCCTTCTTGAATCCTCCTGAAAATCTAGTGGAAAATGTAATAAGGTACTATTGTCCTGAGACTAAGAGTTCTTAGTGTTACGACAATGGTTCTTAGTGAAAAAGTCGACATTTACAGGAATCGTTATTTTTGCGGAGGTGCACATTAGATAGTCGAAATTCTTACTGCGTAGTTTGGACATAAAAAGACCTCATACGTACGTACGTTCTTATATGGTTGTAACTACTAATGAAATATGCATAATATTGAGTCAAATTGGTACGACGTGTTTGCCTTAAAAAGTATTTTAGTTTTCGATTCTTGCCAAAATTTTAGGCAAAAATGCTACTAATAATATGTCGATAATATAAAGTCGACGACTTTCTTGTTATGTCAATTTTTCAAACCGAATTACTACCAAAATATATATTTTATTAACGTGCTGTGCCAGAAATATTGAAACGATTATTGAATACGATGACAATTAATGATAACCGTATTTATAATAAATATAAAATTTTACAATTTCATTGGAATATATGAAAAGGTAACTAGATTAGCTAATCGCGTTATGACGAACCTCAAATAGATAAATTAATCTATCGCGCAACAATAACTTTACATCAATAACTGTCATTATATTCAATAACTGGTATTACTTGTTTATTGTATATTTCTACGTATTTTTGATATGTTCTGTTGCAGGATGTTTCGTTTAAAAATATCAACCTATCAACAAAAAAGGGTCATAACAAAATACAATGTTACGCACATCTCACACAAGCACGTATATATTAGATCCCTTTATTAAGGGTACAATAATCTTGTAGTACCAGAAGTCACCTTTGCGCACTTCTGGAGATCTAACGTCTTCTAGAAAAAGCTCTGAAGAGTATTTCAGTAACATTTTTGGCCACTTTTCTTGCGCCTCACAGGCGTCGGTATGGAAGTGGTCGTTCGGACGTACGATGCGTAATATTTGCGCAAGCGATCTTACTGCATTAGTAATGCACCCAGTATGTGCTTGACAGCCGGCTGGGATGCACGAAGTGGTGCATATACATTATACCTAATAAAATGTCGCCGATAAGTGAATCACGGAAACAAAAATAAAATATTTAGTTTGCGATATATCTCCAATGTGTTGAGCAAAAAGATATTACCAAGACTGTTTTGACTGTATTGACTACATTCTTCTTTTTATTAAGCAAATGGAAATGCAATTTCTCCGTGCAGTGTATACCTTGTGACGGTACCCAAACTTAAGTAACGTACGTTGTTATAGTTTATCCTCTATTTCAATTAATACTTGGCCAAAATAAGACTATGATTAAGCTTGTAATGTAAGAAACGAGTTTTATTTCCTTTCAATAGATATGATGCTGAATTTGAAAAACTCTAAGCATTATCTGATATTATCCATGATTTATGTTTTCTATATTGTTACACACCAAGTACCCGAGGGAAAATCTGGGGCAATGGTAAAACTAACAATAACGTAGGTATCTAAAGAAGGTTCTATTGAGAGAAGAATTATGGATTGCGCCCCTATATTATCTTTTTCATGAAATTTGCGTGCTATAAAACGGCCCTTTCCATTCAGAAATACTGCAAATACCCATCTCCTTTCCATTGTAAACTTCTTAATTTATTGCAACAGTTCGCTCGCTTGTCTTTTATCACGTACGCTTTTGCTACTTTCATTTTTTTTTAATATCTAACTAGTGTTGCACAATCAAGCGGTAAAAAGAAAATCCTTTTGGATGGTGATGTTTTTGGAGACGTCTACGTGCTTAAGTTTGATTTGCAATCCACAGGTTCCAACACCGTGATGCAGTCGAATAATTACGCGCAATTTCCCGAAAACTAACACCGCCTTCATGTAGCTCAGTAATCCAGCCACGTTCAAAGGGATTAATTGTTTGTTTGAGGTGCACGTTCTCGCTTGCATCACTCACGATTGCTTAAAATACGCTGCGTGCATTTTATTAATTTTTGTTGCGCTTTGCTTGTTTTCAGAAGATTGCTAGAGACAGTCTCTAGAAATGTTCTGAAGAAGCTGACAGCATGATCAGCTAAACATAAAATCAAACAGCAAGTATTCGACAACACCCGAAAGACATTTCTACTATGAATTACGGTCTTGAAAGCCTACGCTCAAACTTTCAATTCTTTGGGCTAAATATTTGATTCGGTCAACGATATCATTTCTGTTACAATTACTTTTTTTTATTCACTTGCACTACTTTATATTCCAAATAAATGTTATTATTGAATTACTGCCTGACATCAGTCCCTCCGTGCGTCTCCGAGTGGTCTTGAGTACTGTCCTTCATTATATTAAATATAACGTTAAATTTGAAATTTCTTGTTACATTATTTAATATGTTGATAATTTGTTGCTAGCTATCCCTATTGACAGAATATAGTACTCTTGATGTTTTGAGTAGCTTCAATACAAAATATAAATTCGCTGCAGATATTGAAAAAACAAATCTTTCCTTTTTTTAGACACCAAAGTCATTAGAAGCAACGACAATATTATAAAACTGGGTTGGTATTCTATTGTGTCCATCACTTAAGGCCGGTATCTTAACTTTAACTCTAAGTATCCTCTTTAACACAAAATCAATCTCGTTCTTTGTTAACTTCGTTTTCGTTCGACAGTAGAGATAATAAAGTTACAAGTTAAAGAACAAGCGTTTTTTCTTTTGCGTAATCATTGGCGCCATTAGGCGTTTATTGCCAATTTAGTAGTTACGAGTACTTCATTATTTCTTCCAAGTTTTATACTGCAAAAAGTATAACCGAGTTTAAGTTGGACGCTTCTAAAGTCAAAGATATATTCAATTAAGTGACAAACATTTAACAAAGATATGTCTTTAGTCACTAGAAAAAGAACATTTTCTCCAATTGAAGATCAACTGCGTTAACTTAAGAGTAATCTCTTTTTTCAAAGAAGTTCTTTCCAACAAAAATGTATTTCTTTTTAAACTTTTTTGCTGTGCGGTGGAGCTTTATCGTAAAATCACCAATATTGACATGAATACCCGTCTGTGTTATTCGTAGGGAAATGTTTCCCGTAACAAAGGCTCTTCAACTTAACACAGGCAACTATTACGCGTACATTCATCAAACCATTTGAATTCAACAAACTAAAGCCTCCAGTTGAACAGGTTTGAAATATCCACACAATCATTTGCATTGGATAGTAATTAGCATAATCCGGTAGAGCAAGTCAAACATGATCGACGAAATAGTAAACATGCCAAACTCTAATTAACCATTTCATATATTTGGAACCGATTACCTCTAACAATCCGTGTGTAACCAATTTAACACGTACAATAATCGATTCTTTAAATTTTGAAAAATATTAAAGGATTTTTTGTAATATGATAATTATATTTTCTTGTAAGTTCGGTTTTAGGAGTTAATAATAACTTAATACGAATTTATCAAGTGCTTTTTCTATTCAATTAATGTAACTTATATAAGAGGATATAAGGACACATTGGGTATCCGAATATCCTTCTCGTTCACAAGAAAATTTATAGGCCAGATTCTTGCTGATTCTACGAGAAACATCCCATCTTTCGCGAACGAATTTCGTAGCAAGTGCCGCGTATCTTGTACGAAAAGTATCAATTCAATATAAAAGTTATGCATTGTGAAAGAGAAAAGGGGACTTCACAATTTTAACCACATATTGTGTACGTATATTGAGCAAATCTGTTATTTTTCGTATCACGAAGCAAAACGTATGTGTAGCATGCGGAAATACGATTCAATTGGGTACGTGCAGTATTTATATGTCATTTTCTTTTTTATTATCTAACCGAAAGAATGAAAAATGAATGTAGGCACTAGATAGTCTACGACTTCCAGTCAATAATGAGCAAGGACTATGGCGTAGTACGATAGACAACACATAAGTATCGGCAACCCCCGCACCGCATCAGTTTATTTAATTACATAATAACTAATCAGGGACGGCTGTTTCGACGACACGTCCTCCTCATCAATCGGTGATCGAATTATGTTTTTTACAACATAATTCAATTCGAACAACAGCAGGTACGAGTACCTGCTTCTACCGCCTACGTGCCTTAAAACTATGACATGCGAGAAACACGGGCAAATAAACGGAAAGATCTCTTTTAAAGCAGAAATTTATAAAACATGTACGAGCCTATCCCAAAAGGTCGAAAAGAACTGGCTACGATAGCGGTGCGTTCCCTCTGTTCATCAGATTTTTGTTACTTTTTATGTTAACCGTCTCGTAGGCGTCCAATTCCCGCGGCAAGGTTACATTCTTAATCAATTTTAACATTATGTTCGGTTTCGTTTATATGTTGTGCTTCACTTGAAGCGTCCAATCTTCCGTAACGGTAACACCTTATATGTTCCTAAAATCCGGTGCTTATCAGATTTAAGGAGAACGTTACTATAAAGCCCTGCTTTATGTAGCTTCATTTTTATCATGAACTATTTTTTTTGTTTTTTTTTTTGCCCTATAAAACATGCACTACTTTCTTAACATAGAAATTTTATACGTTCTGCATTTTTATCACTTATCATCATTATTGCTGGAAGATATCACAAATACAAGAAGTTATAGTATTAAATTACAAAGTAATAAAAAGAGCAAACAAAGGTATTCAAGATAGCCGTATTCATCACATTAGCAAGGGATAATAGAGTATTTTAAAGAAGCTACGTAATTATTGTTAAGCGTATACGAAATTCCGACGTTTATAAAACAGTGAAGAACAGTTCCTTGCAAATGTAAGCAAACTTAAAAGGAAAAACTGAATTGAATAAAGGTTGCGCAATGAGTCGTCATTCTACTTGGAATCTTATTTTCAATTAAGTTGGAGTAATGCTTGTAGGTTGAAGGTTAATAAAGATTCAACTGTTTGCGGTGCTAGATGCAGCAAAGAATCCGTTAGAAATTTACCGGAGAATCGATCTAACCACCTCTACAGTTTACAGGGTGCTTTTCGAGAAAATAACAATAGACTTATGGGATTCTTTCAAAGAAGAATGTTTCTGGGTTGAAATATGTTCTATCACTGCTGCGAGAAGAATAATTACGGTCGTTTTAGGGATATGGCTTTGATAAGGAGACGAGTTGTGATTAGAGGATTCAAATAGGGAACATTCCCATTGAAATTGTAAGTTGTCACCATCGTCCCTTTTGAGATTGGATGTCGGCAGCATTTGCGAGGCGTTAGCGCGAGCGACCACAATCATTCTCCTCGCAGCAACGATACAACATGCAGCAGCCCAAATTATAACGAAACGTCGGCAAATTTTTGCAATTAAAAATCATGTATCAAGAGTTAAGTGCAATGTCAGGCAATTTCATTTCCGAACGATAACGAAACGAGATGAGACGAACAAGCGAGAAGAGATAAGTAAGTAGTGGATATCGAACATAATCTTGATATGTAACCGTTTTGGTTCAACCAGAATGTATCAAAGTAGTTTTGAATTATGCTACTAGTACATACCTACGACTTTTGTTTTTTCCTATTGAAAAGGTAGAGGTGATATCCAAGTATATCACGATGTTGCCCTCATCCTTTGTACGTTAAAATAAAATCAATAAATGTGCGAGAAAAATTTTAGATATTTGCCACCATGAAAACCTACATCTTAATTTGGAAATTAAATGTGAACAAATTTTTTTCTATAACATGCCGTTGTATCTCTTACAACAATAGAGATATCTCTGCGACGGCTAAAATCAAACAGACCTTATAAGTAACAGGATCCCATATTTACTACTATTGATTTTAGGCCACGAACAACCGCCTGTAGAAACAAGCGACGAAGTGCTGCAAAAGATTTATTTAAAGTTAATAAAAAGCCAGTGTCCACTTCGAAAAAACCGCATATACAACCGTAATGAATCGAATAGGAAACATTTAAATAACGAAGCACAAAAACAATGACTATCTTTCGAAGCAATCGATAAATACTAATTGGGTCACTTTGATTTCAATTTTCGAGTTAATTGGAATGGCGACAGATAAATTGTAGGGATTTATTGGAAGTGCGGTGTCAGTAAAGCACCGTTACGTCTAGACAAATTGAGAACATCGTTCTCGAATTATAGAATACTGGCAAGAGGGGTGCAGCTTTTATGGGAAGTGCTTGCCGGGGTCTTGAGGTGATATTAGAACATGAAGCGCTTGGCTAATGTTTTTAAATGTTGGGGCTGCATTTCCTTTTTTTTTGTATTCTTAAAGGAATAAAACGGCGTTTGCGTAATCGACCTAATATTTTTTACAACCGAGTTGTCGAGTCAAGTCAGAATTAAGTACATATCAAGATGTGTTGATTAATTACAGTCTGTCAATACGACGGTATCAGCGTGGATCTAAGCGTGTTTTCCTCCACCTCACACCGCCTCACAGTTTAATCAATCTCCTTCTAAACAATGAACCTGACATTTCTTGACACTCTCTAATAGCAAAAAAAAAGTGTTCCCTAAGTGTTCCCTGAGATCGTCATTTCGAAGGGACGTGACATGAACTGTGATGCAATGTCGGGAGGAAAAATACACTCGGAGCCACGCTTATGATGCCGGATAGGCAAAAGCATTTCTGTGGACTAGCCTGAGTTTTCTCTCTTTACATTAGTATTAATAAGCAGAGGCACAGAAGCCTTTGGTCACTGCGACCTTATATAAAAACCTCTTCCTATTACATAACAACATTATATAACTATTATATAACAACCTCTTCATATTACTTTTGCCAGAAGTGATTTTATCGATACCACGAGGAAGCTATTATTTTTTTTTTATTATTGCTTCTAGGTATTTTCTGACGTGTTTTTCATATTATGTTTACAATACTATAAACAAAGAGAAATAAGTAACTTCTCTCAAGTCATAGCTCAATATTATTTCTAAGTATAAAGTTACACTCATCATCTTCACACTCATATACATTGCTTCTTATTTATATTTTCTTCAGTTTTTGGCCAGTTGTTTTCGAAAAAATCCATTCCGACATTTTTAAGATAATTCGTTTGCTTATTATATTGTTACCGGAACGAGTAACATTTTGCAGAGGAGTGAACGGCATTTGTTTCTTGTTTAAATCTTAATTTCGTTTTGTTCTGATGTTCAATGTACAAACATAATTAAAGACAAAAGGTAAAAAAAGCATTGCTACGCACATAAACATTTACGAGTGAGGATACCTTTTCTCATTAAATGAAGGTGTTGGGTACAGAATAAGAAGAGAATATACAACATAACTCATATAATATATGGTTATATAAGATGGTTTCTGTCTTATAACATACCCAACACGCAAAAGAGAATAAAATAGATAACGGGTATCACAACGAAAAAGAAATCGAGCCCGCAAAGATAACTCTCTATATATTTATATTAAATATATTCACGATGACTCTAAAATCTACATTTCATTTTCCTCCGGTATTTGCCACACGGTTAAACGGAAAGAATCCAAATAGTGAGAGGAAACACTAATTAAACGAAGTATTGTTTTAGGTTAGTTTATTTTACAGCGGTTTATTTTTCTAACTCCCGGTATTTAGTAGGTTACAATGGTAGTCTTAAATAACAACTTTAGATCGCTTTTATTAGTTGTGCTAGATTACGAAATACAAATAAACTTATTCTTTGACTTTAGTGTTTTAGTCAAAAAATTTACATAATTATCTGCTTTATTTTTTTTTTGCTTTGATTCGTTTTTGATTTTGTCGCAAATTGGTATGAAGTTACTTACTTATTTATCAGCACTTTAGTATTAAAGGTCTAAAATTGCGTAAGTCTACAAATTGTAATAATTTTTATTCGATCATAAATCTAAAACGTTAGACTTCATTCAAAATTTGTTAATGATAACGTTTCTAATAGATATTCTATGTGACTGATACCATTACAAAAATGCATATTATTACCGATAACATGCTCACGTAATAATTTCTGGAACTAATGAAATGAAGCAGTCTTTACAAAATAACATGTATGAATTAAAACTTACCTAATTATTAAGTAAGCATTTGCTCAAGAAAAGAGGTAACCTACTATATACTACTATATATAGAGGAATATTACCAACAAGGAAACAGCCTGACATGATACCCATCAACTTGGCAAATTTGTAAAATTTGCCATTTGTTGTATTGTAAAACGCTGCTTTTCGATTCGACGGAACCTTGTGAAAATTGCCCTTGAAATTTCGACGATTTTCGGACTTTTTCAAATACGTTACTTTAATTTAAAAAAGGAATATTTAATCAAAGGTGACAAAATAAAAATTGTTTCGATTGTTGGTGAAAAACAGCAGCAATAGAAATTAAATTTCAAACAAGTCCTTTTCAGTCAAATTTGTTTTTTTTTTGCTTTATTTATGTTGTTATTATTATTATTATTTTCGAAAAACGTCATAGTACTATGGATAACTGATGTCACATAACTATTTGGTAGCTTTTCAAGCACCTATTATCGCCAGACCTTGATTTTCCACAGATATTGGAAAGAGTAACAGAAAGAAAAAAAACGTCTTGGGCCTAAGAGTGGCCATTTTGAGTTATTCTGAGATACTCTATTATGTTGAGTGTTAGTTATCTTCAAAATTTCGCGTATTTGAAATAAGGTTGTTTTAACCAGCCAAAAGTTTAAGAAAAAAATCCAAATTGAAAATTGAAATAAATTGACAAAACTCAGCTTGGTTACATAAAAAAAAAAAAAAAACAATTTTTCTAACGGTTCTTATAACAGATATAAGAATTAATAATGTGTAATTTGTGAAGTTCACCACTTTCCAGGTGCATCACGAAATTTCCAGAAATTAAACAGATTCGTATTTATTCGTTAAGAGTCGGCAAAACACGAGTTCGGCTAGTTTCTTAATTTCGTGAAGCGTACGGAGAGTGACGAACTTTGGTAATTTGTAAGAGAAAACGATATTTTACAATTTTTTACAGCAAATTACTGGAAGATAGAAAAAACTTTAGACTATTTCTCATAATGAAGTAATTTATGAGAATTATGCGAATAGACCGCCGGTTCAAAAAATCGAGGAAATGTAAAATGTTCTATCTGGAAATCAAAAGTTAGAGACATTTTCGGTCAAGTAGTCCGACATTCAAAATTATCCCAGTATGAGTCTTCGAACATTGAAATTTTTTACCTAAAATAATAAAAATATTCACACTTCAAATTGTCACCTTGTATGCCTCCGCAATGTTAATGGCGCTTTATTAATTGAACCACCAGAATTAGGAATATATCTTAGTGTTTTTTAATAAAACGTAACTTATAAAAAACGTTGGCATTATTTGGCTATAAATAATACGTTATCGTTGCCGAGGCTCTATAAATCACTTCTCGTATACTATGTATTTATGTCAAATAGAATATACCGACATTTATCAAATGAGATTTATATCCTTCCACTTTTCGTTACCCTTGAGGTTTCATCTATGTTTACGTTAAGAGATATTTAGAGAAAATCCTTCACGATACAGTGCCACCGTGACCTTGTTATAGACAAAATGTGCCAGTTCTACTTCTAAATGAATCCAGGTTTTTATAGCCTCCTATTACTACTAACCGTTGTTCCAAAAGAATTCTATCCATTAGACTCCATATAAAGCGTACTTTGAATTATTGTCTGCCTTTATATTTCGCGAATGCAGTGATGAATGTCAATGCGTTACGGCTAAGCAGACAAGAAACGTTTAAAGTTACCAATGAATTTTGTCCTCGAGTATACCTGTACCTGTGCGCCCGTTATATAATCTGGCCAATAGTGAGTGGATGAATCATGGAGACCGAAGGATAAAGAAGACCTGTACGTCCGGCCACGATGTTAGAGAAAGACCACCTACATGTAACAGACACACATAGTCGACCAATGCAAGAGGAGTTTAACTACTTTGAAAAGAGCACTCCGACCGAAAATATAAGAATTCCATTACTTGGCCGCAAACATTTCCTTTGTCGATTCCTTTTATCAATTTATCGCTGAAATAGTGTTACATTTTAAATGGACGATCTCCTTCGCGACGTGCAGTGCATTGGTGTGCGAGAAGGAGACGAAAAGCTTACTACATCTCGCCAGTAAAACAGGTGTTCTCTTTTGTTTTTGTTATATCTACATGTTGACTCTTAAGTGTTCCATTGAACTTTGAGGTTATGTTCGTGAAAAGTTGAATTGCGATTTTTTGTGTTTCGTGCGATTCCTTGAGCTTAAGAGTTTTTAATAATCCTTTAGCGCACACATCTATTAATGAAACTCTTCGCGTACGATTTTGGTGAGTTGATTTTATTACATTTCTCTCAATCGAAAACAATAAAATTGCCTATATACATGTACATATATATAGAATACATACGGAACGTTTGAAACCGGACAATAAATTTAATTGCGCTGTGAAGCTAAGAGAGCGTCGTTTATACTTTCAAAGCGGGAATTATCTCGGGCGCTCAATTGTAAAATTATTCTGTTGCGTTTTGTTGAACAATTTTATCAATTGCGATGAGTCGCTGTGTTCTAACAGAGGAAATAACAATCATTGTGGATGTGTGGTAGATATAATGAAGAGGGAAACAATTATCATGGACGTATGGTGATGGATAAAGCATTGAATATAAAAATTTTAAATAAATGAATTAAATGCAGACAACCTTGGCTTCGGTTTAGGCCGCGACAGTGCCACAGGTGTGTTGTGCGTTGTATAAGTTTGTATAAGGTATTGCCCAAATAAATAAACAAAGAGCTCAGGCGTTGTAAGCGCTATTTTTAGTGGGTTTTCTGTAATTAATGATTTATAACGAGGGTACATTGAATGTTTAGTACGACGTTGCATAATTTACTAAAACGGAAACCGTTATTGTCATTATTCCCTAAACATTGACATTTCGTCATTTTTATTCGAAAAGATCTATAAAAGATATCATTGCCTCGGAAATGTTCCGACAAGCTACTGATTGATACCTGGTTGCGTATCTGTTTTAATGAATAAAATAACGCGGGCAACAATGATACCCAGCTGAGCTACGGCAGTTCGTTCGAAAATTGGGTAAAACCCCCAACAACACGGCACACGGTTTAGGAATTAGGTAATTCCCCGTATAACGAGCAACATTTAAATTTAGGGAAATACCACGAAAATACAGAATAAGAGCTTTTGAAGACAAGATATCTCAGTCACCGCAGCTTGCCTGACAATTAATAGTTACAGATAACGGGCTTCCATATGTCTTGTCTTTTTCAGGATGTTGGTCGGTTACTTAGATAAGTAGTTCGCAGAAGAGTACATAGTGCTAATAGTAGACCTGAGAAATATGCCTTGCTTGCTACGCTATTACATACTATGCTTTCCTGAAAACGTACACGGAGTACACTTCTTTCCACGTCCTTAACTCGTCTCGGTCGGTTTCGGCGTAACATCCTTATTTACCAAAGTTCCTATCCATGATTTGATTAGTATCATCGAACGGGCAGCAACGGGATGGAGAATCTAATAGCCTATATCGTCTCGTGGAAAAATGCATTATTTCTGGTCACTTCACATTGCACCGACAATGTTACGAACAGTTATCCGGTACTGCAATGAGCTCTGCTCTCTTCCCTGTCGTGGCCACACGTGGCTTCGACGGTCTCCGTTTATCGACTTGCAACTTACCATATTTCCCTCTCCTGAAGGATTTGAATGTGGAAATATAACCCTCTATTTACATTAATTGCTTGTTTGGTATAATACGCCATTCTTTACGAATGTTATACGGGGGTTACTTTTATTTTAAATTATTTGTCTACGTTCACGGGACCTATCCAGTGCGTAGCTGGAAGGCAATACCTTCTCTTACTAATCCGAAGAAAGTTTGCAAATGAAAAATAAAGTAGTTTTCCAGTTTCCGCAACGCGCGATAATATTTTAGTTTTTTTTTTTTTTAACTAAACATAATGTTAACAATTGCGAGCCTTGCTTCTATTGGAACTACGAAATTGATTGAATTAGTGAGTTGATACAAATTGATTCTTTATATTCACGCAATAAGGGCATCAAAATAATTGTATTCGTAACCGAATATTTTCCAACGCAACATTTATAAAAGCAAGGAAATTTTAAAGCTGCAGGAAATGCTGTTGGTACACAAGCTTATAAAAGTATTAAACATTAAGAACACTAATTAGAATAAGCTACTTTAGGACAAAACAATCTTGAACGGAATAATAATTTTACCTCCGAAATTCATTTTCTACAAGCGCTTTGAGTATCCTTGAAAGGACGTGTGAAACCAAGGGTAATCACAGACTTCCAAACCGGCGCTTTCTGGCGTTTATGTAAATAAAATATGCAGATTCCTTTTTTCTTTAATGCCTCTCTTGCTTGAGATTTAGCAATGATTAAAATATTTTTACATTTTTGTAAAAGGCCTTTGTACGATTCCAAGTATTTTCGCCATTAAAGAACGTTGCGTTTTACGGCCGACATTTATGTTTGACGTAGGTAGCTGCTACATTACGCAAAAAATTAAAGCAAAGCATAACAAACGCAAATTATAACGAAGGTCAAATTTGCGCGTTATCACGAGGATAACTAAAAGTTACAAATACAACTGATCTTTAGATATTTAAGATTTTACCCTCAAACATCTAGTTCTAGATGTATCTATTACTTACTGTTCTCAGCTAAACATAGATAACTGAATTTAAAACAAATTTGATTTTTGATTATCAATGCTATACGTTACAATATTCTAAATTTTGATTGCGTTAGTAGGTATCCAATACTCACGGAACTGATCGCCTTCATTGAAGGATTATTTAAGAAAATGATATAAAATAGGATTGCTTTGCTTTATAATTGTCATGTTGCAATACGACGCCGTATTGATCCATGTCTACCTATATGGGCACTCGGTTTGGCGACAGGCATCACGAGAAAATATTCGAAATCTATCTTAAAATTCAATTTGAAATGCGCGTTTTCGCGAATTCCGCGATCAATATGAAATACGAATGAATATTTGTGGATCCTCCGCGGATATTTTGAATACGAAGCCGCTCCATCCCTTATGCACGTCTTAATGCAATCATACTCAGAACGTAGTCTCAATAACGTAAATGATACGGCTTGTGAAATCCGCGTAGATAAAAGTTTTCATTATTACACGTGACGGTTACTAAGTTTAGTGCTGTGGCTTAAAACATATAAGTTTAGTGAATAAATGGTTATGGCATATAGACAACTAGTTATGTTTACAAGAGATATAAAATAAAATAGGACAAATACGAGAAACATGTATAGATGAGAGTATCTATTCTGATCCCGTAGTTTTCTTGAAATATTTGTAAACATCCTCTACAATTGCGAACAGGAATTGCGGGCATCGCGATACGAGAGAGTTGCAAGGATCGACTAATGGCTTAATTAGCCAGAGAATTAGTGAAAGTAATGAAGATAGACTGTCGCTATTCCAAATGAAGACTCCGAAAATAGAACAGAACTAAATACTGATTGTATTAAACAATTATAATTGATAACGACAAAAACTGGATCAATAAATAATGTGTACGAGGAGCAGCCAACATGCCCTTCATCGCTCCTAACCCCTTTTGTGTCCTGCAAGAGAGCCACAAAATACAAGCAAGAAAAGCTCAGGGTGGACGATCAAAAGACTCGTACTGGGGCAATGTTCCAAGACAAAAACAGGCGAAAACATTCATATCAAGCTCGCCTAAGACAGCAAAAATAGTCCTATCGTTCGGCACAAGGGACCTTAAATTACCGGCGGGTTTTCTGACAGGTCATGTAGCCTTAAGATATCACCTATTCAATCTAGGAAAAGCTGAAGATCAAATACGTCGTCTATGTGTAGAAGATCTGGGGACGGTAGACACATACTATGTAATTGTGTTGTCATCAGTCGCATTCGACAACAACATTTCAGTAAACAGTTCTTGACAATCTGCTGAACTGACGGGTCTTAGAGTAATATTAAAGTTAAATAAGAGCCTCCAACATCTCTAACACATATAAGGGCATTTTTTTTTTCAATTAGCTCTTTTAAGGTGGCAGTGACTAAAGGTTTCTGTGTCCCTGTTCAATAATACTAATACTAATAATAAATGATTTAACCTCAAGGGTAGTGTATTCCTGGCGATTCCTCGTTTTCTTCTAGATGGTGACGACAGCCCTGGTTTGCGGTACCTCGACGATAATAACCAACTTCTTAACAGTATTCATGGCATTTTTAAAACGCGCAGACTGTGGTTAACACTTTGACAGCAAGAGGCACTTAGCTACTTCTACACTTGAATTTTGGTGCAATGCCTCGTTAGATTTCCTTGTGGCGCTCTTAGTTGCGATAAGACTGAAATATATACTTCTTATCTGAATAAAGGGGATAAATACCTTTCTTCTACTTCTTTAGGCAGTTGGAG
The DNA here is from genome assembly GCA_020654165.1 of Oryctes rhinoceros. Classification (NCBI taxonomy): domain Eukaryota; kingdom Metazoa; phylum Arthropoda; class Insecta; order Coleoptera; family Scarabaeidae; genus Oryctes; species Oryctes rhinoceros. Next base: position 14,384,584 of record JAIOKQ010000230.1, on the reverse strand, counting down.
TTTGTTACATCCAACCGTCCATGAAAAAATCAATAATTTTTTTTGAGTCACCATATAAGGAAATATCGAAAAATTTCCTTATATGGTGACTTGCACTCGGTCTGCAAGTCGTTGTTTGAAGTACGTAAGTTTGAAGTTGAAGTTGCACTTGAGCAGTATGAATAAGCAGCATGAGCAGAATATATGTATTAACGATGTTAGATCTAAAATGTTATCATTACAGCGTCAAATTGCACAAGGTTCAGTAATCGGTCCTCTTATGTATGTACATCATATTTATCAACGACTTGCTGCTTATCTATTGACGATAATCTTTGTCTTTATGCGGTCGACATTTGCTAGTGGAGACATATCACAGAACGTGGTTGTGTAGTCGAACATTTTTGGGAATCTTCTGGCTTTGCGCAGCGATGGTAGTTAGAAACATGCGTGGTGCTAGATCTTCATCTTACCGAATGCTATTCAAATAGTTCGGAAGTGCTATCTCTGGCAGCACTACATATCTTGGAGGTTATAATGCAACGAACATAAATTTTTAACTAATAACTCGTTTCATGATATAAAAGTAGGTATGGAAATTTATTTGCTATCCCTTTACATCGACTGGGTACGCATGATCGCTCACCACAGTATATTATATTCTAGAATGTAAATAATAAATGTTCTATGCATTACCCCAATGCAATATAAGCAATTATTATTATTATTCGTTATTATTGCTTAAGTATTTTATATAAAAACTTTCTTTTCTAAATTGTTATCTTCATGAGGGCTTCACCATTACCTCAATCAAAGCTAACGATTATTATATTGGAGTTACTCCATTATAATGTCTGTTTGTTATCCTCTTCCCAAAGAGAACAACGTTATTTAATTTTTCAACTCGACAAACATCTCGAACATTGATACGTTAAAAATGCTTTCCCACTAATCAATAAGATTTTTCTCTACTATGTATACACGTCATACTTAATACCTTTAAATATGCCGAGTATAGAAATCAAGATGGAGCTGTCTTTACATCGCGTTCAAACTTTATAATTATCTAATTCTTATTTACCATTCTGGAAAGACCAGGTTGATCGTACAAAATTCAACTTTTAGACTTGAACGTGTTGCTGAAAAACACGATGAAGTTAATTAATAAACTTCCTGCGTAAGAAATGTTGGTGCTGCTGTAGGGTAACTGTTTTAGAAATTATGAAGTTTTGTTTAGATTCGCGATAAAATTTTATGATAAAAGAATAGCAAATGATTAGTTCCCTTGTTTAAAAATATGTGCTTTATTTACTAACTCCTATATACAGTCTTATTCGGATATAGTACGAAAAAAAAAATTAGGTGAAAGAAACGCATTAGTAATGCCTAAATACAAAATATTATGGTTCTATGTGCACGTAGTAACGAGAAAATGATTTTTCTTTATTCGAGTCCGACTCTGTCTTAGTTAACATATGGGAATCACCGGCAGTCGCTGAAGCAGCGTTCGGATATCCATTTAGTATGCACATAGCATTCATCCTCGTTACACGCAATTGCAATGGCATCCTATACGAATATCGAATACACCGATATGATTTTGATTTATGGCGAAACAGGACAAAATAGTCTTGCGGCAGAAAATTTGTATCGACTTCGAGAAACAGGATCAGTAATTCCACGTTTCGAAGGTCGTGGCCGTCATATATCACGCATAGTAGTTTATGCATGACGGAGCACCCGCGCATAGTAGTCGAGTAATTCAAGCATTTTTGAGCCAAAGATTTCCACAATGGATTGGACGTGGAAGTCGTACTCCATGGCTACCTCGTAGTCCCGATCTAAATCCATTAGACTTTTTTCTGTGGGAATACATGAAAAGCTTGGTATATGATCGTCGCCCTGATATTGAAAATGTCGAAGATCTGCGAAATCGCATTAATGTTGCAGCTCAACGCATTCGCGAAGACATGGTAAATTTTACTCGTGTGCATAATAACTTTCGTCGCCGAATTGATGCCTGTATTAGAGCTCACGGTGGACATTTCGAACATTTTTTACGTTAATAAATTATTTTGTCCTGTTTCGCCTAGATCGGTCCTTGTTAGGACCACCACAAATTTCATAAAAAGAAAAAGAATGTATAACTACAAATAACTCAAAACCCGACATTTCGGATGTATTAACTTTAAACATTAAGAACGCAAATCATATGGTTATCGGCATATTCAATGTAAACACATAAACACTTCGACATCAGCTGTACGACAGACTAATGCATTTCAATAGACTATTCACTATTCATAGCATCTACAATGCTTTATCGATTTTTATTTGCATCTGGGTTAACTTTGATTCATCAGCGGTATTTGTATAATATAGGAGAAACAAAGATATGGACCGGCTTTACCTGCATTTTGGGCCCTAAAATTTGAACAAAATGTATATGTTACAAATAAATTTCTTTTTAAATTTTCAGTAACACATTGATAGGTAGTCTTCAGATTTCGGTAGCTTACGTGCTATTTACAGGTAACCCTGTATATATATCTAAGTTTATTTTAGCTCTTCAATAACATGTAACACCAAGTTTACTGACGATTTTCCGGTTCGTGGTGGGTTACATTGGGTACCGGATAATATGTAAACGTATTACAAGGAAGATATGTAATCAAAGCGGTTTTATGGCAAATTGATAGTTTTTTTTTTTTCGGAACCTTATCACTGCAGCGGTATCTATTGTAGGACTTTATATTTTTAACTAACCGTCTTTTACGTAAATAACATAGTTTCCTTATTGTACGGGATAGCTGTTTGGAGGATCATTTTCAACCGAAGACCGAATTGATTAGCATTCGGTCTTCGGTTGAATGTGAGAATCGACGTATCCTCGAAATAGCTCTCTCGGATGAACGAATTAAGCTTGTGCGGTGGGGTGTGCGCCCATACTTTTGTGTTGTTTGCCATATTACCTCACGACATCGAAGGAGGACTGCATTTAATCCAATGTAAGCGAATACAACTTTATTAAAGTGAATTTTCCTAGAGTAGTAACATTTAACGTCAGAGGTTGGTATAACATATTTGTTTGATATTGAATGCGGTTCTTGTACGTCATACTTATTAATAGGGCTTTTAAAGAAATACCGTTCTAATTAATAACGTCTTCTCAATTTCGTTATTCTTCCGTTAAATATATCGAATCGCACATAGTTGCACATCCTGCAACACAAATTACCATTTACGTTTACAGCTTGGAGCTATCATCTCCAAGGAGGAGAGTTAAACTTTGTATCGCAGCATAAAAAAACACGCTTCGCGGTGCTGCATGACGTACGCTCGTGTTTGGCTACATTCGTTGGAATTCCGCTCCGAGAAATCGCCTCCTCGTGTCGTAAATAACTTCTAACTTTTTGAGAAATCCCACCCCCGTAACTTAAAAATTGCTATAGTTTCGCATAAAGTATTGATCGAACCGATTCAAGTTCTCTCTTAAAAAAGACGCGCAACATCTTTATTTGGAACGAAATTGTAGTCAAAAAAGGAAATTGAAAAAGTTATATGTGCTGCCCTTTCTTCAGAATAGACAGAGAATCATCTAAGTTCAATTTGATTTAATAAATTTCTGCTAGCCTAGCTACCCCTTTCTACCGTTAGTCGCGCTAGTTACAGGCATATTTACAAACATTTTCGTGAGTACAATATTTTCATTTCAAACGGGAGATAGCTATCTATATGTTAATTCGATGCCTAGTTACTTTTCCCCCTCTAGTATCGTTTTATTCATTTGTAGGATCGATGGATCTTCCAAGAATATTTTTTGTTCAAGTATTACCATAAATTCAAGTCACAGCAGTGTTAGTTTTTTTTTTTATTATTCGTTTTTTTCGCCGTCGATATTAAAGAAAAAGATCAGTCGATTTTCGTAGGTTAGAGACAAAATTAGTTTTTTTTTATGTTTTCTTTCAAGGGAAGATCCGTAAGGAAAAACTAAAGTGTAATCAATCGTTATAGACCATCCGTAATAATTTATTAAGAGACCTCTGGATAGGATTTAAAAAAGTAGTCTTTACAAAAGCACATGTGCTAATTTAACGTTAATAACTTACTAAAAAATCGTTTATTCACGATACAAATATTAGTAACAAAGCCGCATCATTCAAAAAGAAATACAAAATGATATACACCAAGAATAGTCACTTTTCAACAATTAGAAAAATATTTCTATTCTTCTGGAGTCCTGTTGTAGTTAATTTTACCAAACACGGATGTGGTTCGTCAATATCTTTATTTGTTCAACCAACTGCTCTTTAGTCTCACAATTATCTGTAAAAAAATCGAAATGTATCAATGATTAAATGCGGAGCTTATCTAAAATTCCGCGGATCCTGTATCTAAACTATTCCTCAAGTTGAATTAAAATAGGTTAATATAAATCATGTCAATTTGCCTGCATAAACTGCAATTATTTGTTAATTGTGTCGTAAACTAGTAACTACATTAGTAACTAAACTAAATTAGTATTGTAGAATCCCAAAAAAAATGGTACTTGCGCAAAAAGGGACCAACGACATGATTTAGACATCAATTACTCTAATCATCTGTGAATATATTGTCTAATCCAGGAAATTACCTCAGAATATCTGTGAAGTTTAGCGGTATACACAATATACATATTTTCAGCTGAAAGATAGAGCCTATACAACATGTATCAGTTGCTAATATCAGGATTCATGAATCGAAACTATAATAGGGGTCTAACGAACTTAACGATGGAAAGTTCTCGCTCCCGGTTTCATACGTGCCTAAGTTTCATATACATACGGATGTATAATGTACATCTACCTGTATGATATACATGTATCCTTATATAATCTCCCTATATCCAAAATCAGCGCTGAATTTGATGCCTTGCGGCAAATTGAGTTCATTTGAGGCTACGCAGCAAAGATATTATTTCAATAGACGTATACTTTAAAACTTTCCTTTTTAGATGTTTTAGTATCCCATGACTTTTCGCTGGTAGATATCATTAATTAAGAAGAAAGCCAAATTTGATTTATATTTTCCATTTTTTTTTTACGAAATTTAAAAGATAAAAGTAATACCTTTAATCTCTATGTCTAATGTTATACTAATGTTGGAATGCTTGCACATAGCTTGTGAGTATATCGCGGTGTTAAAAATAGAGCATCGAAAGTAACTGTCATTAGACATCTATCAATTTCAAAAAATTGGCGGTCCTATGACGGATTTTGCAGTTTGGAGTTGGGATCACGTGACATTATATGTAACACATATTCCTCGCCCAAACAAGACTAATTCGACACAGATCGTCGTACGAATGGAGTGATAACGTATCGAAGACCCGACTTACGTCAAGAAACGTACCTCATTTAATCCTTTTTGCCGTAAACAGACTGTAAACACGTAAACCTCCCTTGCGCGAAAACGATACCACCGGTGTCTAGTCTAAGCGAAATACAATTTTCAACTGAGATGTTGATAAGAAATACTATTTCATTAGAAATGTGGTGATTCCATCTGGATCAACGGTATTTCTCTTTCCACATTGATCGGTAATAAATATTAGTTTTTTATAATCAACGAGAAAGTATGCCATAGAGAAGCAATTTCAGACACTGCGCGGCTGCTCGATACACCATTGCGCGGTTATCTTCTCGGTCGTGGTAGAGAAGTTTTCGTGAACGAATCAGCCACCAACTAATCAACTAACTAACGGAACACCGGCAACCCAAAAATTCAGAATTCCATGAAACTGCAAGGGCTGAAAAAGTAAAATGGGATAAGCACAACGTATTTCTTTAGCGGCCGAAACTCCAAATTTCGGGGTACAGCGCCCTCTGGATTTTTACCTCATGTATGGCAGAGATTTTCTTTTAATTTAGTTAACTAATAATTTGAAGTATATTATATATTCAAGGTTAAAGCAGATTGCATATAAAACCGTTCAAATCTTTATTTCTACGGATTCCTGGTCGGCGTGCACACGCTGAACAAAGCCCCAGCTACCGTCCTGTCTTCACTAATATTCTTCAAGTTCGAAGAAGTATATTGCCCGTCGGTCTGCCTTCGTTATCCAACATAAAATATTTTCCAAGTCCGGGGAAATATACTGGCCGTCGTTGTCCGACGTAGGAATATTTTCCAAGCTTAGGGAATATACTGCTCGCTAATAGTCTTGAGGTGTTTAAATCAGAACAACCGAGATTTTTCGCATCCTTTTGCGGATCAGCGGATAATTTTTACTAAGTTTTAAGTTAGAAAATATATTTCGTTACGCTACACTTCTTCAAAATACTAACTTGCAAAAGAAAAAAATCGTAACCTTCATTTTTCATGAGTGCCGTATTGGAAATTACTTGAGTTTTCCGTTTTGTTTTAGGAACATGTTATATCCGCTTATTTATTTTAATATTACTTCGACTTCGTGAATGCAGATTGCTTTCTTTTATTTCAGCTACCAGCGGTACACGCAGCCATCATCACCGTAGCAAGCCACTAATTTCATTAGGTCCGTAACACCATAGTTAATTCAAACATTCATTAAGTTGAATTACTTATTTAATAAAAATAGATATTCTAACAGATCTAAAATCAATCTTTAGGCAACATCTAAACAGGATGTATCACCAGCTTCGTGTACATTGCTAAGTTGTTAAGGCAGATTTACCCCCTAGCTTTTGCCAAGAACATATTCTAAGAATAAAATAAGGAAACGGTTAGTAAATGGTTTATTTTCATCTGTTGTGAACTTAAGACATTGAAGCAATATAAGTAAGTTATTCTTGGCATGTCGCGAAAAGTGCAGTAATTCAGAGCGAGGTCGCGTCGCAAATTGCGTTTGGTTAATTTTATTATCTAAATCCTGCATGTTAAGTGGCATAACGAAGAGCGGCTTAACTTTTGTTCCGATGAACCAAACGGTTGAGTCCTTGAGAGTATTCAGCAAAACATTCTTGGAGAAAAGATAATGCTGCAAAAGCAATGCTGCAACATATGTGCAGGTTTTCCAACTCATTTAATTGTTAAGGCATTTGTTCCAGTTTCATGTATAATGTTCCTTTTACTTTTCGGGTTGGTTACTTATTTAATTTGGCCGGTATCAGCGATATTTAGCTTTAGATTGTTAGCAACGTTTCGCTAAGGTTCTCTAAGGTACTCTATTAAATTATTTATAGTGTCTTAAACTGATGTTATATGGGGTATATCGTCATAATCCCCATTTATTAACCCATGAATTTTTATGGAGTATTTATGTATTAGATATGTATGCAGGTTTATGTAAGCAGAACTACATAGAAATGAACGCGGCAATAAAATATGATAAGTACCGAAATATATTTAAAGAGAAACTGCTATCGATAACACTTTTCACTTGAAATTGTAAATGTAAGGACCGTAGAATCGATAAAGCACTACCAAGAGTGAAAGAATCTAAAAATGTTTCCCGTTCGTTGTTGATATATTCAATGCCGGCGTTCTACATGAATGATCTGCGAGATCAGAAACGTTCAACGTTTGCAACATAAACTAGATTTTCAATAACCAATGTTATGTTACATGCCGTGCTTTATTTATTAGACATAAAATATAATTTTTAACACGATCAAACGTAATCTGGGCGTTGGAAATGTTTGCTTTACAACGAAATAATGAAATAGCAATATTGTCATGCTGTATTCTTTTACTTTTTGCATTGCATTCTTCACCTTATTAATTATTAATTTTTATTGTCATAGTACATGCGCACGTTTTATTCGTGCTTTGTATTATTAAACAAAAAGAGCAGGAAAATATTTAAATTAACTGCAGCTTCTATATTTGGTTGAGGTACATCGAAAAATATCGAAATTGAGCTGTTGTTACTAACTGTACCGCTTTTTCCGATATTTTTACATCGCCAGCAATATTTCACTGGATTTCGTTTCGCTCTCGCCCTTCAAGAAATTGTATTTTTTGTATTTACATATCAACGAGAATTTAACTGTTAAATAATTAGATGACGTAATAACTTTTTTACTAAAGAAGATTGATATTCTTTTTAAACACTTCTTATGTGAATCAATTGTTTTTCTTCCATGGTTGAGTCGATTCATTTGCTCAAACCAATCGTTGTTGTAAATAATACAGATTTTAGTTAGTTGGATCGTATACAACTTGCATTGGTGAAAGTATTTTCAACTTAATCCCAAATCTTATTGGGATGTATAACAAAATAGTTCAGTACACAAGTAAGCAAGCGCCTGCACTTTGTGTGACTTTTGGAAGCTTTTGAATCAATCTTTCAAAAGATCATCAGGAGAATAATTAGGTTAACGAATCGGTTGTTTAATCGTTTAATGATATTTCTTCTCATGGATTAACTTAAGTATCCATCATTTTTAACCGTACTGTTTGTCCTTAGTTAAAAACAACTAATTGATCTTCAAATTATTTTGTTTTATCACATTTCTTTTTGTAATTTGTTAATTGTTTTTCAATACATTATCCTTATAATGGATGTAATTACATTTGACAAGCTTAGATTGATTTAATGCAACTTGTGTAGCTCTTTACTGCGGTGACGTCTATATTATTTCACTTACGTAGTAAGTTCGTTTCTTCTGCTCCACATTTTCTAGTGTCTTTAATACACCTTTCCGAACGCGTTCCGCCGCTAAAAATCCTTTAAAAGCGCCCGCAAAGTTTAGTTTCTTTAACCTTAAGTACTATATTTAATATGCAAAGCATCATTAAACTGGATTTATCTTTGTGCTCCAGATTTTAATCGTACTTGTTCAAGATCTTTAATAAGTTAAAATCTTCTGTGGAAAGATACTTATATTACTTCCAGAACTTGTCCCGTAGATGCATAGAAGTTAAAGGAAATAGCTCTTTTTATTTACGGCGTGAATCAACAGCCCGGATAATATCATTTCTTAGACAAATCGTTTGATCATAAAATTCGTTTGTAATGTTTTATTTGTAATTTATTACATTACTTCGGTACCAACTTAGAGTATACGTAACTGCAACACTGTTCAAGTTAGTATTCCATTAAAATTATACATACCGAGCTAAATGTTCCTATTGAAGAATGTTTGCGTATTATCGCGCGGTTCTGAAGTTCAGTGTTTATCTGTGTGTATTGTTCGAATCCAGTTAACTTAGACGGGCACGTACAGCGTTTCCGAAAATGCGGATAACGGCGAAATATTCCGTACTAAATTCCAAGAGGAACCTGTACGTTCGATATAGTTGAATGCCATTTCGGTGTTTCTCTTCGTTGATTAGTACATGTTGCCAAATGAATTCGGTGAATGTCTTCGTTCTGGTATGCCGGATTTCCCTTACGTGTAGTACCATTTCTTGCAATAGGTAATCAATTGAACCTCACCTTTCTAAATAACTATGGCTCACATTAAATTGGAAATAATTGAAATATTTATATATACAATTTCATAAAATAAGGAGGTTCTTGAGATAAATGCGACAAAAAAAAAGTTTTGAAATTAAAGGGATTATAGAATCAACGAGTATTGGTATTTTAACTTAGCCGGATGTAACCTGGCAAAAATAAGGAAAGTACCGTTCTACTTTTTATTTATATACCTAATAGATACAATTTAGTTAGTTTTATAAAAGCAACAGACATAGAATCGTAAAATACGAGAGCTTTAGCGTCGTCGAAAAAGAACATATTATTGCTTTGTTACAAAACAGATTATGAATGGAATGCAAAAAAAATCTTGGACGCTCGCGAGGAACGGATTATTTTAAACGAAGTCGCAAAAAGTCCCAGTATAAGCGCAAATAAAAATAGTAACATGTCCATCCTGAAACGGTAAGTAAAGTTTTACGAGCAGCTAAATTCGATGGACGAGTAGCGAGACGAAAACCATTTATTAGCACAGCTAATGGACTTAAAAGATTAGATTATGGAGAAAATATCTGGATTAGCCGCCAGGAATTTTGGAATACTTGTTTTCCGATGAAAAGTAAATTTAATTTGTTTGGATCGGATGGCCATCAAGTAGTGTGACGTAAACCGAACGCCAAGTAAAAAATTTTACCAGCTGTTTCAGTAATTAATTAAGCTGTTGTAATTAACTAAAGTTAAACTGTATTTTCGATTTGAAGTGACGTTGAATTCATTATGAAATCGGTCGTTAAATTAGTGAAGTTTGAATAAACGCTGTTAGAAAGTCATCTTTATTTTTATGTAGTCATTAAATACAACTTATGAAGCATATAAAATTTTATCAGTTTCTGTATTGACGCATTTGCTCGAATATCACTATCGCTCAGAACTGACAACTTGTATCTGCTCAAGTTAAATTTGATCGAAACTAAAGTGCAACTAAAAAAACAACAACAAAATGGGTCATTATCGCTCTTGTACGTGGCAATTCGCTACTACTAAATTGAAAACATTAGTCGCAGGGATCGGCGCCTGTTAATAGCCAGCAACTATCGCTGGTATGAAAGCACATCGCCAGATAACGTGGTGTTAAGTATATCATTAGATGTGAATATACAAACGCGTATACCACACGGTAGCGGCGCAACGTCGCTTGTCTGTACCCATCCCTAGAAGATAGCAATAGGAACAAAAAAATGTGTTGGGTAGATTCTAGTTGTGATGGTGAAGTACCGGATGAAATATTTTTAAGATGGAGCAAACATCCGTAAAGAATGAGTGTCACGTGAACAATGGTTCAATCTGTTTCTCATATCGGCTAATAGCTTAAATTGTCAATAAATAACTCATAACATAAGCCAAATCGCAATTGTAAACGCAAATATTTTGTGGAGATACCTTACTTTCCACATGCTCCTATTATCTCTTTTTTCGATATACCTTCCTATGCTATTATACCAAAACCTTTACAAACGTGAGCAACAAAATTAAGCAATCTGCAAGGGAATATTAATTACGTTGAATGTAATTGTAGAAGGCGGCTAATAGCAATCTGTGCATTTCCATATTACACAATTGCAATTGACGCCATCGTAACATACCGCGCACCTTCTCAGAAATCGAGCTATCTGCCTGACACATTTCCAATACTATTTGGCTTTGATTAATCGAAGTTGCATTACTAGGTTAAAATCAACAACGCGCGCACACATGTATGTAATAAGTGTGCTTACGTCAGTCTTTGAATTTACAGTGTAAGGTTTAAACATGGCGAATCACTTCTCAATACTTATTCTTTTTAATTTTTGTAATTATCCCGTAGATCCGTTATAATATTGAAGATTTTACGCAGAGGTCCTTTTTAACATTTGTTTGACCACCGAATCGGTTCTAATGTTTTCGTAGATATATTAGAATTGCTGCAGTCACTGCGCGATTTACACCAATCGTCTTAATTTATTTTGATTTGTCGTCCGGTGATCATCGATGTGTTCTGTAGCCTAATGTTTGTGGTTGTTAAGAAAAGTCTTCGCGAAATTTTAAGTGAAACGACAACAATCCTGGACAACAATGGAAAAATGTTTGCTCTGAGTTTTGCTTATGCATTATTCTTGCGTGGTCGTGGGTGCGGTCCGTTGGCGGGAAATCGATTGCGTTTCGCTAGTTGGAAATGGACAACGATGCTGTCGTCCTCTTAGTGGTAGTGGCGGCTCGCGGCTCTCCTGTGGCTAGCGACTACCTCCACTTTAAACACCGATATATTTCGCTAAAAGCAACTTAGCGTACCTTTGCACGGTGTCGCTATGGTGCAACACCACGTAGTTCGTCTTCTTATCTGCCCTTTCCTCTATTTTTTGGATATTCCGGGTTGAATACAGTCAACCGCTGATGCTTATTAACACGTCTTATCACTTTAGTCATCGGATAAGATTTTTTTATGATAGCCTTATAACGCTGGTTACTCCTAAATAGAAGTCATCTTACACCAATTATAATGCGCACAGAATATTACATGGGTAAAAATAGTTTTCTCTGAGTCAACCACTTACCTAACTTTTATATAAGAAAAGGTCTCTATATACCGGGATGAAGTAAATAGTAATGTCATAAAAATAACATTCTCAGCAAGTAAGAGTTAATTCATACAAAGATTGAGATAGTTTGACTTATTAAAAAAAAAAAAACTTCAAAAAATTAATAATCACAAAGCTTATTATTACTAAACCGCGCCTATTTCGCAATTTACGATTTTACTGTTACATTAGACTCTTTAACATGTAGAAAATAAGGTGAGGTGCTGATAACAAAGCGCATACAAATTTTATTCCCTGCTTACAGGATTAAGCGCATCCGACACTGAATCCTCCACAAAGCAGTCTGAATGTATTAAACAAGCATGCACTTCATCCAGATTTAAACTCGATCTACTACCGTCGGGAAAGGAAACCACAAAGGGTTGAATTGAATCGAAAGGATCCTCAGAAACGAGCGGAGATGATAACAATGAATTATTTTGCTGGATTTTCTAGTGCGTTGGTCGTTCTTTATTTTACGTCTTCTTCGCATTTTTAAGGTTATAGGCGGTGCTGGCAGTATTTTCCCTTATTTCTACGAATTATTTCTATAATTTAGGACTATCGTTATAATTTTTTTTGAGATAATATAACAATTTCTCTCTTAAGGTATACATCGTTACATTCAAAAAACTAGATAATTTAATAACCTGTCTTTTTTCAATTATTTTAGTTTTTTTATGTACAATGATGTCCTAATGTATCCCAACGGGAGTTCAATTACATTTTCGGTATTACAGGAAGAGGCGTTAATTTTCTTGTCTAAAATAAGGTACAATTTTACGTCATCGAAGGGAGAAAGAAGGACGAATCCATGCAGCAATAACGCTTTCGGTAATCTATATTTGTTATTTTGCAATGTTGGCCAGGAAAAGATGCAAAAATGTTTCTCGCGACTTCGAATTGCTGTTGTAAAGATGAAGTATTTACTGGAAGTATTCGAACTTTCCGCTCGAGCGGAATAGATGATATAAGCTATACACTACGAACTGTGATAATGATTTGAGTTATTGGACAATCACGATACCAATTTACCATAACAGAAAATACCTATATTTTTATTTAATTACTCTTAAAATGGCCATCAACCCAAATCAGCCTTAACATTTTTTTTTCAAAATTGAATGAAACGTTACATTGAGAGGAACTCATCCGAAAAAGTTTACGTTCACAACGAAACTGAAGTCGAACTTTTATTAGGTTTTATTTTTAATATTTTTTCTTTTGTTCTTCGGCACTCCATTTACACGATTTTCATTGGCGTACACGAAGTCCACGTGGAATCGATACTCCGCGTAAATTGAGGGAACGAGTGTAATTTTACGTTGTGCAGCACTTGTTTCTGAATATCCTTTATTCCAAAACGTTTTCTATAAATTACTCAGGAAAGTAATTACTTTCCATCCATAACAGCTATGGCGTCACGTTACTCTGACAAAATATATCTACTGTCGATGAGATTGTTTTTGACAAAAGTTAAAAGAAACCTTTAACTTTCCTTAGCGCATACTTTTATATTCTCCTTATTTTATTACTTCTCATTTACCTGTAAAGAGCAAAAGGTAATTATATAGTAAATAGGTTAGTCCGTGCAAATTATCTTAAACTTATTTCATTAAAAGTAATTTAGAATATCCACGGGCATTTCTATCAAGTAGGATAGTTTGCAACGGGTATAGTACGTAATCCACAGGGCGGATGTGGGTATTTTAATAGATTCGGTATGATCGTATTATTAGCATTAACCGCTGCGTCCGTTTACTTTGTGCGGTGGGATTGCTACATATTTAATGTTAATCCCGCAATAATCGCGGAAATTCAATTGAAATGTTCGGTACTGCTGTACTAATTTTACATAATTATAACGCCAGGTTAATTGAGATAAAAATAATAATCGAGAATTAACGTTATTTCATTATCTGTCTGGTGTCTATAGCATCTTCAAGATAAAAAGTGAATTCATGAGAGATTCTGTGAGAACGAGGTACAGAAAATGATTTCTTCAATGGCGGTGAAGTAAAACAAGGCTTCGATTCCCTCGTATATTTGCGCGACATGTCTTTTACGTTGCAATTTACAATAAAATACACGAAGTTTATCAGTCCTACTTTCAATTTGATACGCTAAAACAAATCAGATTAAACGTAGCGTACAGGAAGCAAGAAACTGGGAAAACACACAAAAATTTGGAACAATACAATATAAATAGAAAAGAAACTTCGGGAACGGAATACATTTACAAATAAAAGAAATGCGGAAACGAAAGAGAAAGGAGAAAAAGTATTAATACGAGAAGATTTATTGATTTACAGTGGAACAAAAGAATTTAGAGCCAGGGAAGAAGTTGGATATTTCAACAAGAAAGAAAATCTTAAATACAAATGTAAATGCCGGAAGTATCGGAAAAGAAAATTGGAAATAGATGAAACGGTAAAAACATAATTTATATTGACTTTTGGACCCAACAAGGATAAAAATAGATGAATTTTAGAAACAATTAACGAAACAATGGAGGGATGAAGGAATGCGAAATACCATTCGGAGAAACTACCCGAAGCAATAACGGACGAAGACTAATCGATTTTTGCATTTTGACGAATACGATAATAACAAAACTGGAGGCAAAGGAGAAAGATCAATGACTAGAGATGACAAAGTCATGTGGAATTATTCATCTTTTGCAGCGACGAGATAGACTCACGTCTATTCGTTTCATAAGAAAGGGTTCATGTTGCCTACTGATGTTCCCGAGAGCCAAAACACAAACAAAACACGAGTCTATCTGAAAAATAGTAATAATTTCATCCGCCTTTGTTCTCTCTATCAATGAAATTATATTATCGTTAACAGAGAGCTTAGAAGGAAAATAAAAGATACAAAAGTAAGAAGAGACTCCAAGATAGAGATAAAACGCTAAAATAAATGAGAACAAGACAGAAAAGCATGCAATATGGATATATAAATTTAGAGCATCATATAACTAAAGAATAGAGGAGGAAATGGGAAGAAATAGATAGATAAACAATATCTCATTAGAAAACATGTGAAAAACGATCAGAGAGCAAAAGTCAAAGAGTTAGTGGGAGGAGCAAAACAACAATCTTAACAAAAATTTAGAGAGAAAAATGGAACGCGAAAGTATGGAAAACCAATAATCTTTTCATGGAACGCTAAAATTTCAACAAAATGATCAACTAAACACATACATAAAATGGATAGACGGCAAAATGTTAGAAAACGTATCGAAAACGTGATTAACACAGAACAAATAGACACGACAGTTGAAATGAAAGAAGAAATCGACAAGAAAAAATAAAAAAATGGGAAAACAGTAGACGCTAAAAACATAATAAAACCGGGCAAAGCGACAGGGCTCAACGGGATAAATACAGATATGGTAAAAAGGTAGGTAAGAATGGAATAGAAATTCTAGAAAAACTATTTAACAAGATATACAATCAAGACTACCTGAAGAATAGGAATCCTGTTACGGCCACACAAAACAAAAGAGACGACAAATATTATAAGTACTATAAAGGAATTACTTTGGTCAATATTGTGACTAGAATATGAGAGGACTCTAGAAAGAAAAAAGCTAAAAAGAGGAGCAACTCGAAGAACCATAAAACCATTTGGAGAAGGAGTACCGGATGGATGGAGGAAAATATAGAACAACGTAATAGCGCAATGTCTAACAAAATGAGGAGTATCATGATATGAAAGGGTAAGAATGGCAAAGAACTAAAAAGATTGGCCAAGATTTATTTATAAGTAACAAATAGTGTAATATTTTTATGGTTATAGAAATCAATGAAATATTGGCTAGGCGTGTATTTCAAAATTAAATTTTAATTAACTGATTAATAACATGTAATAGCAAAGTTAAAAAGAGAAGTAGGCCAATTAATTACTCTGTTCGAACCTTAAACGGAACGGAACGGAATAACGGAAAATTCGTTCGGCAGTTGTCCGAAAACAAATGACAAAATATTGCGCGCCGCGTAGCCTTTTCTATAACTTTCTCTGATTCGCGCGGAACAACCATCCAATTTTTTCTAGAACGATCAACATTATCGTACCATCCAAACATTAAGCATATAAGGGCTGCATAAAGACGTCTTTACAATATATTTTTACTGCAAACATTTCTCATTTTCTTATTTTTTAAGATGTTTTGTTGAAGACCTTGAATGAAAATCGTAAATTCAATGGCAACGATTTTCTCACAGCGCTAATCTTTACCTCGGTTAATAACAATAACTATTTAGTTTTAGCAAAAGTTTTGCTCTCTCGCCATAACTATTAAAGCAACTATCATTTTTCTGAAATCACTCCCGCATGCTTCGTATTTAACCGGTCAACAGCGGCTAGTCTCGTTGTTTTATATTCATGGGTAGATGCATGTACTCCAAATAAAACTCATTGGATGTAATATATTGTTTTACGGAGACTGGAATTTATGTTTTACATTGCGTTTAACGATATCCGGAAAATTTTGTTGTGAAACACTGTATTGCGTTACGTTTTTCGGCGCTACCCATTTTAAACTACCAACACCTATTGTTCCATAGCAAATCGTTGACGAAAAAAGATAAAAGGCGAACTTGTTTAACGCCAGGGATGTCGACTCGTCGAAAATGTGTTTGCAGGCATTCACTCGCTGCCGGAACTGTGAGTAGAAGAAGTAATAGAAAATTTGCCCCGGCTTTCAACTGACGTTTATTTCCACAAATTCCTCAGGGTTTAGCAGTACTGCTGAATGGTTAAATCGTAAATACACAGAGTCTATAAGGAAATTATAAATTATTCTATCGAACAACGCAGTTCATGAAATACAAAAATTATTAACACAGCGCTTGTAATAAATTGTTTTATAAGGCCCACTTTTCAGTAACTGCAGCTGCTAGCTTTTCTATTTGTTCTAATTTATGTATTTTCGTACTAAATATCTTGGATCCAAAGAGATTGGTTTTACATATTACAAGAAACAGCTTTAATCCTACGTATTGCATCAGTTACTATGAAGCTTTTTTAAGTAAATTTATTAAAGCTATCCATAGCAGTTTGATTGAATGAAAAATTTTTTGTTCAGTTAGGGAAAGCATTGTATTAAGGGAAAAACTGGTGAGACAGTTTTGTTGAATTATCTAAATAACATCACACAAGTGGCAAAGGCTAGAAAATCTGTTTATGCTGGTCACGTATCAGCAAACCTTACGTATTAAAGGTAGATGGAAATGCCATAAAGTAAGCAGAAAAACAGAGACTGGTAAAAAAAGAAAAATCCACCAAATGATTAAAGAATTTAAAAATAGGTAGAAACTCAAAATCGTTAAATAGTACTGCGTACATCGTAAGTTTTATTATTTATTGCACCCGTAAACCATATAGCCTTAGCCATATAGCTTAGGTACTCGTATGCATTATCGATACATGATTCGGAGTTGTCTAAATAAGGCTGCGGTAGCTATCCGCAGATATGACTTCCCACTCATCCACAATTGTCCTTTCAAATACTCCTAATGATTCACATATGAGTTTGGCGATGTTACCCTTTAAAGAAGAGCATATATGTTCAGTGAGCGACAGATCCGCGGATCGTACAGGCTACTCTAAAAAGTGTTTGCTATTTTCCCGAAACCAACGCAACTTTTCCTTGAAACGACGGGAAGACGTGTTGTCATATTTAATGTAGGAATCGTCATTTTGAAATCGCTCCAAAATGTTATTCGGCATCGTTGTATACTAAACGCTATTTATACACCGTCTTCGCCTAAATAAACTTCTCCCGTCCCGGAACCGGCGTACACCACACTCGCACCACCGTGTTTGTTGTACGATGCTATTGGGATGAAGTACTTCTCCTTTCTCGAGGCTACCTAAGACATATAAGTAAGGCTGGATAATACACAAGAAAAGCATTAATGATGTTAATACACACGAAATCTTCTTGATGTGTCGCGTTTCCGGTCTTGTGTGGAGATACGCTTGGATATTTTCTGTATATTACAGATCATGCCGATTAACTGGGAATGCTCGATCAGTTATTTTGCCTTAACTTGCTTGAAATCTGGGGTTCGTTGAGAGCATGGCTATGGTTTATATATGTAACAAAAAGAAAAGAATTTCTTTTTGAAGGTCACCATTTTTTCTAGATATCTTGAAAAATATTACGAATGTAGTTTTTAACGAAGACCACTCTCACCATTGAAACAGTAAAATTATAACAAAAGTAGCTTTTTTTTTTTTTATAAAAAGAGACAACATCTCGATATTTTGTTTAGACATTTCACAACCAGGTTGGTAAATTGAACACCGCAACATAAATTTTGTTAACTATGTTCTACGTAGATGCATAAATGGAAAATAAATTTATATAAGTTAATGTATTCTACACTACACGATTGTAAGTTTATTGTTGGCCAATTTGCACTACACGTAAAGGTAGCTGCTAGAGTGAGAGACATCAGAGTTGCACATCAACACAAATACATCCCAACCTCGTTTAAAAAAAAACTAGAAGGAGCTTAGCTAATAATTGATTAATACCATTATATCTACGAATTCTAAGAGGGAAAGAGCATCGTTTGTAATCCTAAAGATTTACGTGTGATTTAAGGCGTTGTGAAAGATCGCAGGTCTTTCGCTCATTTTCTGGGTTCGCATTACTGCATTTCCATACCGTTGACATTCTTGAGTAAAGGTGTGTATCCGGTGAAATAAATTACCATTAATGAGCAAATATTTGGAATGTTTGGTACAAAGCTTACGTCTAGATAGTGTAACGATATCCTCTTATATATGGTAGGAAACGCAAAACTTTGCTATGCAATTTTTACGAATTACATTAAAAGACGTATAAGGATAGAATATTCTTAACTTTTTGCTATACACCTCTTTGCCAACTGCATTTTTTTTTGCATGTTTTATATTATTTGAGTTCTTCTGCAGATAGTCCAGGTTGTAAGATTTAAAATATTAAAATAAAAAAAAATCCCTGATCTCTTTTATAAATCTTGTTTTTATTACTGACAATTCCGTTTAAACTTTTATTAATTTTTTAGCTTCACCATTTACATTTCATCATCACAATACAATTTAACCTTAACCTCTAACTAGTAACAATATAATTTCACGCACGAACCTTTCCCTATCATCACTAATCATGGTGTAAGCCTGGCGTTTTTTTAAAAAAGCTTTAGAAAAAGATGAAAATCTCGTATTACATTTATTAAGCGTGCAGAGGCTATAATCAAGAATCGATACGTTAAAAATAGAATTGTCGCAATTAAATTCCTTATTTCGGGTGCTTAACGGAGACGTGGATGCGTAATGAGCATGTAAAGTCAATTAAACCGTCTGGTTATTGGTAACTCCTGAACTTTCGCCATGAAGAATTTATTCGTTAAACAAGTTGATATAACGGTCCTCCGTCGAAGACTTTTTTGAAGTTTGTACTGTTGAATGGATACCTAACTTTGTACGTAACAACATCATTATTAACTTTTATAGACCATCAAACGGAAATTTTGAAATATTTTTTTCTTAGTTACTCAATTTACGTACATATGTTTTAACGTCTGTCGTCTTCAATGTAAATTTCCTTCCTTCGAGCATGAAACAAATAAGGTGAAAATAAGATCAAAGATATAAAGAATCATATTATACATACGTATAATATGATTGTTTGAGTCTGTTTACACATTTTCTAATAATGTGGGTAACCTTTTCGCTTTATACCAAGCCATAGTCAATATTTATCCATTTATTTTCGTTTTCTCGTGCTTGTTGACTTGATCGGAAAAATCTTACTTATCTAAAAAGTAGGATAGGTAAATGTAGGGAAGAAAGTTGTCAGGAATCAAAGAAAGGCATTAAAACCGCAATAAATAAGGAGATGCTATGTTAGCACTAGTAATCATTCCGATGTCGCACAGTTCAGTTGGTTCGTTCCTTCCGATTCATCCTGTGTACTTGACTATTTTAGTTTATGTCCCGTATCGGAATAATTTGTAGTCAAAAAAGTTTTTTTTTTTTTGTAGAATGGTGAGAAGAGAAATTATCTTTCATTCGCTCATACAGATCTATTAATAAAACATGAAGTAGTTAATAAAACTATTGTGAAGTTTGCATCGCTCCTTTTCTAATAAAATATTCAAGAAATACTATCATCATAAGACATTTTCTTTCTCCGTCACTTGAAATTACCATTTCATAGTATTACTTCTAGTCGATAGAAGCGACGAAGCAGAATTGACTGCCCGAAATCGATTACTAGAAGTGCTCCGAGGACTCAAAAAAAAGCTGGCAGGAGTAAATTAACGTTGGTTTTAAAGCAATGAAATACATTTCAAGAAACGATTTCTCTCGTTTATTTTATTAATACTGAACTAAATTAAAAGTTACCACGTGGAATATCGATTTTCCATATTGAGCCATAATTACAATGATTAATAATAATTCTCTGCGGATTAACAATAAATCGAAGCAAATGTTAACGTATCTTTAAGAATATCCCATACGTTGATATTCTACGAGAGATCGAGTGCTTTCGTAATAACGACATTATTCAAAGCGTTGGACGCTATTTACATTTAAGAACCGAGCACAAAAGAAAGAAGTTCTTACTTCTAAAGAAAATCTTGGGTTTCCTGATAAATTGGTTTGTCATTCAACGCATTTTCCGCACGATTGCTTTTCTCCCTACGGTACAAAAGACATTATCGTTCGTTTAAATGGATATTCCCAGTGAAGAAGACAGTCTCCGACTCATTTAGACGCAAGAATTTCAATTACTGATTGGCAAAAGGTCTCGGAACAAGTTAATCATTAAATTACGACAGGGGACTTTCAAAATCCGCTTTTCGATTGGAAACTTTATTGAATTCGTCGAAATAATACTTCAGCGCTTTAATGAGATTTCGAAATCTCGGCGTTCTAGTCTGTAGTAATTAAGCTTGAAATAATCCATGGCGTACTTTGATATTGTTGATAATAAAACTACTAGAAATAACTAAATACTCGTATTGTTAGTAATTGAAGATATTTCACGATAACTTTATATTGGTATAGCTTCGCTTAGCTTAAATAAAGTAGAAAGATGTGTAAGCGTATTAGTAGAGATTTCAGCATCAGCGATCGTATTTTGAAAATGCGGATATATATAGGACATAGGAAAAACGTAACAGAGGGGACAAACAACGAACAGAGAAATTAAGCATCCGAAGGATCTCTTTTGCAAAAACAATGAAAGAAAACAAATTGTTTGGTAGAAATTGTTTTATTGCTTTTCAAAGTATTCGCTATTAAGTCTTATACATTTTTACATTTGAACCAATTTCCGAAACATGTTTTTCCATTCCAGAGGTGATATTTCTGAAGCATGATTTTTGAAAACTTCAACATCTTCTTTACGTGACAAAAATCGCCATCCGCGTATTTTTTGTTTGACATTTCTTGAATAAAATCAGGTTGATACGGGCAACACGAGGTATTAATTCGATATTTCTTCTTCAAACAATTACTTATTTGACGTACTGTTTGTGAGCTAACAATTCACCAACCACCTCCTTTAAGTTACTTGTTAATGAATCAAAAGCTCTGTATAATCAAGATCATTTATTAGGAAAGAATGAAGCTTTTCGTTGGACAAGTGTTGATAATTAATCAACATCATGTGGACTTTTGTGCATTTTAATTTTGTTAACTTGTTTATCTCTCCTACATTTATTTGAATTGCTGCAATACTGAACAGCAAAATCATTAATTTTCGTGAAATAATTTTATTAAATATTAAACCAGCTTATTCTCTACTCACTTATCAGGCATTACACCACTCGTTGTAAATTATCATTAATTTTCAACACAAAATCGTTCAACACAATATTATTGCAATTATCTTCGCGGGATTCCTTTTCAATGGAATAAATCGTCGAAAGCGATAAGAAATGAACATATGCGAAATACACGAAACCAGGAAAAAGAATTCTTACGTGCAACACAAAACGTACACAAGTGTTCACAAACACACCAGTAAATCCATCAAGATTGAAGGGCTAATAAGGATATATAGATAAGTGCCGATTTAAATGAAACTTTTTTTATAAGCCCATGTAATATAACAACAAAGTTCTATTAAGCCAAAACAATTGAACAATTAAGTAAATAATGTATCATCTTATAAGATTTTCTTCTCCTGCCTTACCTTAAAGGTAAGGATATGCTAACAAACGTCAATCATCGCTAGACAATAGGTGATGAATGTAGTTTCTTTACTGTTACAGAGCTAAATAATAGAGAAAATTGTGAATAGAAACCATTTTTGTCTTTCTCCTAAGTAAATATGTTTCCTCTTCGATAAAGAGTTATAAGAGCCGTATCCATCAGTTACCTGTCAAGGAACCATACAAAAATATGATACGTTCAAGTCTTTAATAGCTGTTTTATTTGCGCCCAACGTATAACAAATTCTCCTTGCTTAGAAACGTATAATAACCCTCATGTAATTATCTGCAGTTGCACGAGGGTACCCTTATGACGTATGACAAATAGCTAGTGCACCGTAAGGAATAGATCGCCCTTGACACTTTGCAGGAAATATAAAATAAATAACCGATTGACCATTTCATTAAACCGAAAATTTCATACAAAAGTGAATGCGTAAGTCGCTGTGCTCAACGTTAAAACAAAAATTTAAAGTAAAAAAAGAATGACCTACTTACATTTCTATTTCCACTGCTTAAGAAGAAAGCCACTTTTAAGAGCACCGTAAAAATGACGGAAGCTATACGGAATGTCTTCATCAAATATGTAGCAGCGGTACGCAGTTATAATTCAGAGCGAAATTAATTTTTAAGACGTCGTAATCCTCAAATAATTTGAAAATGGAAACGTTTCTGTTATTCATGGATGCTGGTCCGTTTTAATTCATCAAATCGGTGACTATTCTGTGTGCCGTATTAATAAAATAGGCATGTTGAATCAATGTTAGCGTCTATACGAATAAAAAATGCTAATTTATTCCGTATCTCGAATTTTAAACGTGAAGAATGACAAGAGAAATATCATTGATAATGTTCTAACTTAATGTACAAACTTCGATACTAACATATTTTTTACGGCACGGAAAGAATTCAAGAAATACACGAGAAACATTGAAAATAATCACTAAGACTCTATTTTTATATTTTCGAATATAATAACGCAAAATTTAAGAGAATAGATAAGACTAACTGGACACCAATTCTATTCGTTATTGGAATGATCACAAATTAAGATTTTAGAAAGGTACATTTCATTGATTTTCTTAATTTAGGAGAATATTAATTGAATCAATTATTAATTTTTTGTGATGAAATGTTCAATTTATTACACACATTAATTTAATCAAAAGTAAGGTGGCAACTACTACAACAACTGCCGCAGGTGAATTAGAAGAACGCGGAAACTTCCTTTCTTACCTTACACGATGTTTATAACACCTCAAGAAACCATTGAAGCCCTCAAAAGCCATGCTTTCGAAATCCCCCTCCCAGAATGGAAAAAATTTTGGGAGAATTGGTTGGAACAGATGCAAAAACATGTATAGATCTTAGTGGCGAATATTTTGAAAACCAATAAAACGATTTGTTCCAAAAAATTTCTTTTCGTTTCATTGCTTCCTTTTGTGAAGACCTTGAAAACTATCCCTCGCATTAACGGCGAAATGTTAAATTCTCGGAATTCAAGAATGCGAATGAAGTGCAAAAATATCAACATTGCCGAATCATGAAAAGTTTTCCCAACGTTAATGGCTGTTAAATATCGCATGCAAGATCGGTGAGAAAGCATGCACCGCACGCTTTCGCTTATAACTTTTTTCGCCGAACTTTTTCTTTCTGCATATACCTACAGATGGAATATTTTAAAATTCAAATTGATAAATTCACACTCAGACTTATAAGTGAAACCCGATGAGAGAGTAAAGTCAATATAGTGAGACCATTCTGCAGATGCTCAATTTTGATTTGGTATAATTTTCTAGCAAAGGTAAACGTTAGCAAAACCCTATAAAAACCGAATAGATTTAGAAGAATGCCTGTCAGCTCTAAAAAAAAAAAAAACTTAAAAACATCCTCTATCCAAAACTAATAATTAAAGTTTCGAAATATTTGTTAAAAAGAATTGAAAAGAAGACGGGATTTTAAAATGCAACCAAGGCTTGCTTGATATTGCCACAAATTACCCCGAATTACGTTTTAACCCTGCTCCGGTTCTAGAACCGGATACCTATGGATACTCGAAGTCAGCTAACGAGAGCCAGATATTCAACTGTCCAGTTTTGGAATCGCCAACCGGAACTGAGTATTCGAGTACTCATTTCTAGGACTGATAACGGCCATCTGTGGAAACCCAACAGTAGGTGCTAGAAATTTCGAATATTCGGACTCAAGCGACAGCTCTAGTTTGTTACTACGAGAGCATAATTTTTTGCTGAATTTTTTATTAATTCTTCAGTACATACGCACGGAAACCTTTCTAAAACGAAAATGATCCTGCAATGGTGCTGTAATTCGACGATGATGCTCTTAGAACAACAATAGTTCATTAATTTCAACGTTTATTAAATAAACTACAATATATGGTTTGTATTTTTATTAAATTTTTAAATTAAAAACTTACAATGTACTTAAAATCTAATATTTCATTTATATGTGTGAATGAATACATTTTTTTATTGAGTAGTTTTTCATGTTTGATTTGAAACAATAATAGCTCTCGCCATAGCTGCTGATCTCTATTTCAATTAATTTTTTCCTTCTATGAAAGTTGTCGTTGCAATTTAAAATTTTTCATCCTTTCCTGGTACTCGTTTTATTTATGCTGCGAGATCCAATTGTAATGCCGATAATCCTTTTTGAGCATCTGCGAAGGTATCCACCTATTGTTTTAAAATATTTCATTTACGTGTAGAGGTCTGTAAAACTTCAAACTTCCAAAAAATTAGATTAATAAGAGGATATGTACTCCACTTTACCGAATAAATATTTTCTGTATGCGTTCTGCAGATAAGTACTGTGTTGATATTTCAATATGGTGATTATTTTATAAAGAAAAATGGTAATAATTGTTGCACACTCAAATATTATCAGTACTTATTATCTGTCTATTTTGTTCGAGTGGCTATCTGGGTCTCGATTAGTTAATTATTTGTTTTATCAGTTCTCTCGCTCAAGGCAAAAAGTACTCTAAAAGTATACAATTACTGCAGAGTCTTCAGTATGAACTGTCACCTTAGCCAAAACTGTAAGAGCAGGAACAATTTTTGAAGAGTTACACGATGTAATAAGTTATCGTATTTATTCATCGCCCGAGAATCAACGCACACGAGTCTGTCTAGTCTCTGTTAATTTCGTGGAGCGCACGGAAAGTGCCGAACTTTAGTAGTTATTAACGTAATAATAAATTTGTACGATATTATAACAAGAATATCGGTATCACTATCGCAATGGTAAACATCGGGAAAAGTTTAATTGATAAAGTTAAATAACGAGGTAATTTTTCTTCATAATCGGCCAGAGTCAGAGTGTTTGAAGCGTCTCACATTTATTATGAGTCAATTTTTATTATGCTTCTTCTAATGCAGCCTCAATAGCCTTGCAATCCTGGTAACTGTACCAACCAACTGTTAAATTCCCGTGCTCTTCTTATATAATATCTTATGTCCTTATATGAAAAATTAAATTATTATCTGAATATATTATGTTTGCGAATTTCCACACCTTTCAAGAACAAATAAGGTTGCCGGTCTCAATCATCGCCGCGCGTACTCTTTGCGTTTGTGAACTTTCAGATTGATATACCCACTCCTTAAACGACTTAAAGATAAGCGACACGGATCTACATCATAGGACAGAAAACCACTCACCACCGTTTATTTAGCTGGTTACCACGCGTCTTCGCCCATACAACTCCGACACTTATAACGAGAGCTCCTAAAGACGAAAGTCGTTGACCGTTACGAGATTCCCCTTCTCTGCAAGTATGTAGATGGCATAATACATGCCGCACACCCGTAGGCATACTATACGTAAGTCCGGCACACTGTTCGAAATACACACACAGCTGTTCCGTTCGTGTTCAGAAACCAGTCAAAGCGAGACGACTGTGAAATGCAATGACGCGACCATTTGAAGTTCTCGTCAGCGTCAAAATAAATAGATTAGAAAACGTGCAAGATCCACCACAAAGAAACGTTGCAATGCGGGATTACTAATGATAGCGTTACGTGTAATCGTGTAATGGAGTGATACTGATAGTCATTGATAGATTAAACAAAAGAATTTATGTAGTTACCGTTTAAAACCAAAGTTTTATGTGTTTGTTTTAATGTTTTGTGTTTATTTTCTAATAGAAAAGTGCAATAAGGATTGGAATGCTTTATTAACCCTTACTTGAGTGATGGGAAAAGTGATCTTTGAGCGAAGATATAAAAGGAAGTCGAAGAAAATGTCCGAAATGTTAGTGGAAAGACGTTGCACTAGTAAAACCAGTACTAGTACAAATAATTTAAAACGCTCCAAGTCCGTAAGAGCATCTCTCCGCTTAATAGGCAATAAAATTTTACACCACAGGAACGCAAACGAACTAGAAATGAATACCATACAGAAAAGTCCGTCTCTCTCGAGTATACGCGATAGTGTCGAGTTTAAAAGGAACTATTTCAATCGGGAAGCCATAAAAAACTTGCAGAACTTTAATTACCCGGTCGGCGATTCTATAGAGACAATACTAAAAACTCCGATAAACGAGCATAGAGTCTACAAAAACCAGTTAACGTATTTGGGCTTCAGAAAGGTGGACTTTCTAAAGAATAGCAAGGCGAAAGTTGCAGTTAGCACGCCGCCGCCAACGATCGCCCCTAAAGCGGCCGCTATCCTACAAATCCCGATCAAAGAGGACTGCGAGTCTTCCTCGGTGTCCTTACGTCGCAAAAATGTGGAAGGCATTGTTGCGGGAACCGAATCATCTGGTCGTAGGTTCTCTAACCAGTACGGAGAAGAATGTGACCTGCAAGGTCGCCTCGACAGCTTTGCCGCTTTTCAGAGAAACACTCTGCGTTTATCTATGAATGGCGCGTATCATAAACGAAAAGGGACGTCGCTAAATACGGCTTACAGGTCATCGACGTCAAGTAGGTTCTTTTCTTTTTTAAAAAATGTTTCTTCTACTATATATATTTATTATTTATTTTTAGTAACAATATATATATATATATATATATATATATATATATATATATATATATATATCAAATTTTTCAACATAAATAAACAAATGTATTACTTGCAAAAAACGAAAATTACGAAATTACGAAATTTGCAGATTGTCTCAGTTAGCATTACCAAAGTTGCCATCATTTTATCGACAATTGACTTCCATGCAACTGCTGTATATTATCTACATTTATTTGAGTGTTCCATGAAGCTTTCTCCTAACAATCGCGAATGTAGGATTATCTAACCAATGATTTTTCAACTAAAAAGCATTATCACCAAAGCAGTTCTAAGAGTGGAGATAATTTTCAGAAAGCAGCCTGATTCACTCCGTCGTTAATAAATACAACGTCCTGTCACATGACCTTATCACAAAAATTTGCGGATTTCGTGAGAAAGATATTCAAATGATTTTATTTTTATACCTGCAAAGTTATCTGGATCATGAAATTGTTGGATTTTTTTGCGGAAGAATGCAGGAACTTGGTGCAAAAGTCAGAAAGTGAATTTAAAGGAAATAAATACGATACAAACGCTCTAATATGCCACTTACTCTCAAAGAACTCGGAGGATTAGAAGCGCTCGTTTACATTCAAATGCGAAGGTGACATAAAGCGAAAGAGAATCTATTTTTCATTGATTTTGCCGACATAGTTAATACATTTCAACTTAGCTCTTTCGCAAAACGCGAGGAATACTATAAACTGAGCCAAAGACTACGTTTGTAATTATCCTAATTTTGCAAGAGCAACTTTTAATAAGATTTGAATATTCCAGCCATTCTCATTAATTTAATCAATCTCCTAACTTCATTTATCAGTAAAGTGACATTTACCAGCTACAACGTTATCATGAAAAACCACATCAGTTATTTTGCTACCCAAGTGACAAAATACAACTTTCTTGTTTCAAATAAGGTATGAAAGATTCAACTGTACAACCGGTCGTGGAAAAGGCTTAATTAATCAAATAAGATTTTGAGACACCAACAGGATTTCAGCCTACGACTCCCTGAAATTTTATTCATTAACTAGATTCAATTACGCCGCTAAAGTCAAGGAAAAGCAGATTTTTTCCCGACGGAAACTCATACAGAGTTGGGATAAGGTATAGAACGAAACAAGCAACTTTAGAACGAAAATTCACATATTGATAAAACTTTGTTTATTTCGAGGCACTCTCAACATTTTTATAAATTATAATAGACCTTGAACGATTAATTTTATTTATTGTAAATTAATATCGAAATGAGATCCGATCTAAAGAAAATCATTTCAAATGTTCCGTTTACATCTTGACAATATGCAAACATGTTAAGAAATTCCCGAGTCCATTTCTCTACGAATTAATTGAAATTCAGCGACTGTTGCTTTTCTTAACTCCCGAAAAGTAGTTGGTTTGAAATGGGTTCAAAGAAGACAACAAGCAGATCGCTCAATGTATCCTCTTACGCTTAGTTTATCGATTTAGCCAACACGCATCCATAGTTTTAAAGATATTTATATTTTATCTCAACTCTACGTATTTACTGAATATGTACATATAAGCATCCGGTCCTATAAGAGCAGGCGTTACACATGACTGAATTTAGTCGATTTATTGTTACCAACAGTAGCCTTGTGCATTTCACCGAATTAGGCCGGTAAAAACATGCAGTGTGTGTAAAACGTACCGTAGCATAAAAATGTATCGCATTAAATGTTACTAATAGAATACTCCATAAATTTCTAGTCGAAATAACATGCTGTTGGGTGGTGGTAGCAAGATGATGTTGGTTTGCAGAACTATACTACTAATACTAATTAAACTACTCGAAGCAATAACGGACGAAGACTAATCGATTTTTGCATTTTGAAGAATCCGATACTAACAAAAGTGAAGGCAAAGGAGAAAGATCAATGACTAGAGATGACAAAGGCAGGTGAAATTATCCCGTTTTTTGCCTCGACTAGATAGTCTCGTGTCTATTCGCCTCATGATAAAGTGTTCGTGTTGCTTACTGGTGTCCCCGAAAGTCGACAAAACACGACTCTGTCTAGTCTTCTGCGAAAAAGTAATAATTTCATCCGCCTTTATCCTCTCTACTTATTACTTATCACTCATTATTACCCAGTCTGTAAACGTTTTTTCTCGTACGCCTTTCTTTTGTTTCAACACAAGTATTTGGCTATACTTTGGCTATTATAACAAAGGGATTCGTATAGTTTAGTTAGAGTTCTAATAAATGCACAGATTCGGTGAAAGTAACTTTATCAATTGTTCAAACAGTGTTCGTTAAACATCTAAATATTAAATATAAATATAGATATATATACAAAGAACATACATGATAAAACTTTATTTTAATATATTTTTGATACTTTTCCAAGTAAATATACATAATTTTTGCGTGATGTCAATCTACATTTAATCGATTACCAAGATATCGATTCTGTGTATGCAGAGTCTATATAATAAGATTAAAAAAAAAACGAATACCCAGAAATAATTTAGATCGAATGAAATATTTTTCCGGAATAAATAAATTGCGCAATACAATACCTACAGGCACACACTTGGTTGAAAAATAAGTTCCCGTATGTTATTGGGGAATTACTTAACGTGATTACTCATAAAAACGTGTTACGAATTATTCAATTTTGTTTCATTAAAAGTTGGCTCTTGCACGTTTAGTGACATCAATATCCTGTTTTGTTAGTTCTCGATATTTTTGAAATCATAATAATGATTAGAATGAGATCTGTTAACACATTGTTCTATCCAAAGCAACTTATCATTCAAAAATGAATAATGATAGCGGGTTAAAAGGTACTAAACTCCCCACCATAGTTAACTTATTTAATTTTAATAAAAAAAACAAGTTATTTGATTAACTCAGAACAATTGTTTTCCACTGCCAACCCTACCACTAAAATCCATCGAAGATGAGTAGCTAAGTGGACCTCTCCCTTTTTAACACATTTGCAATCATTTTCGTTAAGTTTTTCATTAATTTGAGGCTTTTTAATTTGCCGTGTTTTACTACACTTCACGATTTTATTCCGTTTTATTCCGAATTTATTTTTTATTTTATTTATTCTTCCATTGCCGTAATGCGCTACGTTTCCTTTGAATCTGGTGCCTATCGCTCATTTAGTTGATCAATTTTATAAGTTGCCGATCGAAACTTACGTTTTTCGCTTAAAGTCGTTAAACTCGTTGAATTTCTTACATAATATCTAAATCGGGCTTTCTTAGGATGCGATTTTTCTTATATACTTCAGTTGCACGGTTGGCAATGGGAATACACGAATCTCCAAAGCAATTGTTCCCTGTAAATAACTTTTGAGGTACCGATATTTTGGTGT
This sequence comes from Oryctes rhinoceros, assembly GCA_020654165.1. Taxonomy (NCBI): domain Eukaryota; kingdom Metazoa; phylum Arthropoda; class Insecta; order Coleoptera; family Scarabaeidae; genus Oryctes; species Oryctes rhinoceros. Next base: position 14,354,007 of record JAIOKQ010000230.1, on the reverse strand, counting down.
TTGTCCCCTTCTTGGAATCTAGGAACTATTCTTTATGTGTAATTAATGCAACGTACAAGATGTTGATACTTAAATTGAACTTTAGTTTTCTTTAAACTCGTTGAAAACTTTAAGGATACACAACATACTTAATGTTCCATTATTTTCAGCACACGTGACTGGCAGCGTGTCAGATTTTAATTTAAAACATCTTTAAATACTTTACTTAACATAAACAATAGATAAATCTTAATACGTAAAACGTAACAATTTGAGAAAGCATTATAACTTCAAAATATCTCGGTCGGTTATCCTGCAACGTACATGCCTGTATTTTCATCAAGTCCGCCAGTTTCTGATATTTTCCACAACGTTGCGTGAACGCTTGTGTAGATAAGATGTACACATTTTCAAAACAATAATTAGTGGAAGAACAATTAAATTGACGTCAGCGTACTGCATATACAAAACTTCGTGAAACAATGCATTTTACCTTGAAATTCAAGAAAATATAGACTGAAATATCGACAAAGAGCAATAAACAACGATATTATACAAATAATTTTCAGAAATGTTTACTCTTATCAAGCACGCGAAAGCTCTTAATTATACAGTAAATTAATAAACAATTGCATTTGATTTCCACAGTGTGTTTTGTTTCATATCAATATCACTGCAGTAATATTTAAACTTACTGGGTCCCGTACGCAAGGTCATTTTCGATGGCATCAACGACCTATCAGACGCAATAAGATCTCTTGAAATCTACTGAACATTGCTATGGATAAAGAAAGTGCTATTTTTAATTTCATGGCATTCTTCACTAAATCGACAATGGATATTAACCCTGTTATTCCATATGGAACAACCTAAACATTATAAATTTATCATATCTACCATGAGTCTGAGATGCATTATCATCAGTTCTTGGGCAAATATATTCACACATAACTTGCTTGTTTCCAAATTCTTTGTAAAATCATAAAATCAATCCATCTTCCAACAAAATGTGACTGACTTAAGGAAATATGCGTCGTTTTATTTGTGCTTGTGACTGTGATAAATGTTAATCCTAACATATTGGATTTTATAATGTGATAACAATGATACAAGCTAGCGACACCTATCCTACGTAGCATTACGGCTGGTCAATTCATTTTCCTGGTAGGTGGTAGCTATAATTGGAATTGTCATATACATACGGAGGTGAAAGTAACATGTACGAATGAGAGTACCTAATTAAAGACCGAAAATATCGACATTAATAGCCACATAATTCCGAAAACGTAAATAAAAAATTGTAAAAATTGCTAATTCAATAGTTTTCCCATTAAATGCGTATTTAACAGCAGTAAAAATATTACAATTGGTGATGGTGTCTTAGCCGTTGTGGATTTTTGCTTTGAACCGGAAGATTTTTATTTGTAGTGCTCGCTTTCGTAAAGATACGAAATGTTACACATAAAAAAAATAAAAAAAAGCAGACAAGGACAAGTTAATATTTTTGTTTTCCGTTTGCTGTTTTTTTCAGCCGTTACTATCAAGGAAAATCTTCCAATTCAAAGTAAAAATATTTCTGTACCGTATATCACGAAGAAAGGCCACTAAACATGCCTGATGGTACGTACATTCTACTTACATACACATTACATTCTACTCTTTACAATTTGTGACCGGCTTTTCTTTTCAAAACATTCTTATTTACATTTTCTTCGCCATATTGGCTAAGTGGCTGCTGTACGATACGTGATTAGTGTATTTGCTCATGATATAAATTGTAGTTTATTAATTTAACCAACTAGCACCAATTAGTAGAAATAACAATAGCGTTCCGTTGATTTCAATCACCCTGTACACGTCGTAATAAAATCTCACTAAATTTAAAAAATTGCGTGATTGCTATCTGGTTTCAGTTGACTCACAATGATAAAGGTGTGTGATCTTCTAAGAGCGTTCATTCAAATTTCACTATTTCAAGAGAAACTCCTTACAACTCAAATTTTAATAACGTAATTCAAAACGTCCCATCGATCGATGTTACATCATCCGGTTATCGACAGGCTCCTTTCCTTTCTCGCCGCAAATATCAGAGCCGATTACTTAATTTCGTCATGAAAGGTAGAAATGAAGAAGGTCCTTTTTTTCTCACCAATTCTCTAATTTAATTAAATATCGCGAACGGTTTCATGCCAAAGTACATCTAGAATAAATTGGATTAGCGTAAGTACAATAAAATCAATTGTTGCGTTGAAGATTAGATTTTATCGAAATGTAAATTTGTAAAATTTTAAGAATTATAAGATTTACATTTGGTATGTTGGTAAACAACACATAAATATCGGCAACCTCGGCACCACTTAATTAAGCTTGTGTGGTGCGGAGGTTACCGATACATATCATACTACGCCACAATGTTTGTACATATTTTAATGTTATTGAAATCGATACGGAACATCAACCTGTCCTTGCAATTATATAATTGCGGGGACGGTCTAATCAAAAAAGAAAAAAAAACGTAGATCATATGAAGCTTTGCAGCTAGAAACGCGGAAGATAATTGCTCACTATTAAAGCTCGGGCAATTTGGAAGATTCTAAAGTTGATGTATGTTATATTCATTTTTATATTGCAATCTCCTAATTTTTTGTCTTTATAGAATTATTATGCTGAACGTAATCTTCTATATTTTAGTTTATCTCTCATTCTTCATGTTGTTGCACTAACGTTGATAACTAACGGATGTTTTTCTCATAACGGCGTACAATCTGCCTGCCTCTGATCAGTAGCTACTATTAAATATGTACTTATTTCAATTCAACAAATGATGATCTTCATTAAATGTATATGCGTATGTTATATATTTTATTTCTGCACATTAATGGCATTTACAACCGTCTTTATTATATTATTTGATTCCTGCAATTCTCCGCTTCGGTAACTAAGGTGTAGGAGTTGCTATTAGACACAACCAAAGCTAGTGCGTGAGTGGAAAGTATATAGATTTCACTATGCACAATGCACACTTCCTTTTTTGATAGAACAATCTGTATGTTATTGTTTTTGGATGCTTGTCTTTAATTCAACAACTATCTGACATCAAATTATGGTTCGTATGCAAGATCACTTGCAACAGATCAAACTTTGCAACACCTTGCAAAAACTAGTTAATATAAAAACTAGATACTGTGCCACTTGTTAAATTTGCATCACTGCTACGTTAAATAATCTCAATTATCTTAATTATCTCAAAAATTATAGCGGGAGGTTGCTATGAATAAAAAAGGATCGTCTGGAACCGCGACAACATACGAGGTATTACATTAAAAAATAAGTTTCACTTATGCGCAACGAACAACTCGTACATTTGAATATTAATTTTGTTATGAAGGAATTGTGTTTGAAAACTTTGCCATGTATCAAAAGCACTGGTTGTACAACGTTGCGATACGCGGAAATGAAGATTGACATTCAGCATCAAACCACGATTTTTTCTCCTTTCTACTTTCTATATACGAGCCTTCCACTCCTTTATTCATAGCTGTTCTTATGTTTGTCCGTGTCTCATCTATATCCTCAGCTTCTGGCATGTTAATTAACATCCGAGATAGACTTTCTTAGTACTTCTTCTGTTCTTGTTGAGTAATCGATCTAAGCATAATATTCATTTTAGTTTTTTGCTTCAATTGACTTTTAACGATCGATATCATTTGTTCGATTTCGATCAAAAAATCAATTTTTCTTCGCTTTTTTCTATTAGCGCAAGTTCTTTTATAAATCCCCCTTCTTACGAATTACGTACGTTTAATAATTAACAGTTTTGTTTTACAAAGTTATTAAAAAAACCTAAATTTTCATTAGTTACTACGTGCTTACTATGTTTTTCTGTAGTATATTTGAAAATTTCTTCTTTTCCTATTTTGTTATGGGGAAATGGATGGGATTCCTATTTGATATGAGAAATGGCAATCTTCCCATTCTCTTCTACTATGAGCCTTTATCGATAATAACTCACAATGAACGTACCCTTAAATTCAAAAATTAAAAAGGAAGCTTTATTTTAAGCTTTAGATAGAGATACATATATATGCTCCAATTGAGTAATCTTCTTAATTTTCTGAAATTCTTCTTTAAAACGAACCAAGATTCTTAAGACTCCATTCAATTTTTTAGGTATGTTAATTTAACAATTTTTTTATCAAAATTAGTCAAACGAATGAATTCATCGTTTTAATAAATGACTATTATATGATATAATATGATTATTATATCGATGAACACATACTTTCTTACGTACAGTGTATACAATAAATAGATTTATTGATATGAAGAGAACATTTATTCAAGTTTAATGAAAAATCCCTAAAGTTTGTTTCGCTTCTCAGAAAGTAGGTTAATAAACTGGTATTAATTATACTGATAAACAGCTTGCAATTTGATAAAGGTTGTTTACTGCTGTAATAAATTTATTAGTTGATAATATATTTTTTTTTGTTTTAATAAAAGGAAAAAATGGAAGGAAGTACACTTCTATGAATTATAACCAAGTACTTCGAAATTTGCATAGCAGTTGCAACAGACCGATATGAAATCTAATACGCAATGTTATATTAAATATTGCACGACGCCCAAAAAAATTTTTAAAAATTCCGCTCGTTTAGAAAGAAGTAAAGTACATTAAAATAACGCACAACAATGTGCCTCAAATTACCATGATATATGAAACGCTGCCAACTCTTGGAACATTTAATCCAAACACATGTTTAACCGAATTTATTCCGGTTGCTATACATCGGCAGTGGAACGTCATATCAACGTCGAGATATGACATTTCCCATTACTTAAATAATCTTTCCGTATCATGTACATGTTTCGTATGTGCGTGTGTATGAATCATTTTCACACTACCTACGTAAAAGAAATTCCGACCGCAAATATGACTTTACTATTATGTATTTTTGGCGAAACGTTCGCAAATTAACTGCTAAATAAATATTAGCGGTGTCTTGTCAATTAACCGTATAGATTTGGTACAAAGAATAGTGATCATTTCAAGTTACGGTATTGACTTAATTTACTTTATTGATGCTTAATTACAGATTTTACCAAATTTCCTCCATTCGCTCTATAACGTATATAAAACAATAGAATCAGAAATACTTAATGCTACTAAGTCAACGAAAATCCAAAATAGAGTTAAGTCTATAACGACACTTCTACATCTTCGAAAGAAGGGGTATAAGTCAAAGTGCCTTGTAAATGCCACAAATAAAAGAAATTCCTTAACAAACAGATGTTATTTTTAAATACTATTTCTTAAAACTTCTACCTTTATCCGCACATCCCTTTTCCCACTGATGTGCCAATTATTCACCACATTGAGCAAGCTTAACAGGTAGCAAAGACAAGATGGCAAGTTTGTTGTCGGTTGCATGTTCGATGAAACTTCTAAATATTCATTCTAGGGCCTGTATTTACTACCGTCATCTCTACACAACCTTATATAGGGTTAGTTAAAAGTACGGAGAAGACGATTTATTGTCGTTGGTATTTATTTTAGGAAATTATGGATAAAACAAAAGTTTGTTGAGAAATTTTTATTTACATTTACGAGAATACTTGAATTTTTCTTTTCTTTTCGGCTGTTTTTAAATGACGTCTGATCGCATTATTTTTTTTTACCCTTTTTCGCCCCCGTTTCAATCGTTCGGAAAGCTTTAGCATAAGAATTCCTCACAACTGATGCATTGTAAACCGAGTGCTAGAATGCTACAGTTGATTTGAATGAAATATCGTTATTCAATAAGTTAGATACGTATATGTGAAGAAAGTTTAAGTACTCTATATCACAGCAACCACTATGATAGAATGAATAAATAGCTTGTTTTTATCCATTTTCGTCGTAACCAGCATCTTCAATTTCAATAGAATATTTTCCAATAATTTACCGTATTTCTAGCATAGTTTCGTAAATACCTCTCTTAGAGAACGCCATTTTTTGAGTAACTTCTTCCGTTAAGTCCTTTCATGGCATGCATTAATCTATTTCTAGAAGATAGAAGATTAATTGGAATTTGATGAAATTGTAACTCCAAAGGTATATCCTAATTGGCCCTAATCATACAACCGCTACCGTAAACAAAGGATTTAAGGAATGCCTGCAATTTCTCAGTTCCGATCAAATACCGTTGCGTAATCATTTTTAAATTAGACGGGCCGAAAGAGTCTCTAGGTACACTCCTGAACCTACAGATCGTAAAATTAATCAACCGATTTCGATAAATCAAATTTTCATCCGATTATAACGTTCTCTTACTTATTTAATCTTTTTTAGCAAAAAGACTGTTCCAAATTAAAAGCTTAAAAAGGACTTTTTTACATATACGTCCGCATTTGTTTTCTTTATGCTAGTTTCCTTGGTCACCCTCATACATACGTAAATGTTTTCTTTTTCTTTTTTGGAGCCTCATGATAAATTTATCTTTTTTTCTCGAAGTTATTTTTCCATTTTTATAAATTTGTTTCTTATTGGTAGCAATTTTACTTTAAGTGTTCATGATTTCGTTATACAGATTTATTTGCTACTAAAATCACTTGTAAATGTGGAAAACTATTCTGATAGAACAATTGAACGCTTAAAGTAGGTCACAACTGACTAAGTTTAAATCGTTCTGCCGGCTACATTTATAAATAATACGGTGCTGAATTATTAGAGGTTCTAATTGCTGAGTATTCAAATCGTTTACTCTAACTTCCCGTAAGTACGCTGCCTTATTGGAATTAATCGATACTGGTATTTTGCAACGGTACTTACGAAACATTGCACTCCGTAAAAATTCCCATTGTACATAGATATGTATAGATATAAGTACAAAGAAAACATTTTATTTCGTAACCGGCTGACTGACTGTCCGCCCAGGTAACAGAAAAATCTCATCCGGGTCACGGACTTTGCTTCAAGTTGCAAGAGCGTTTGAGCTAAAACTAATTTCGCGCTGTCTATTCAATAACGCGGTGCCCCACGTCACTTCCATTAATTTGTTCTGAAATTGTGACCGAATAAATGGAATAGCAGAACTTATAGCGGGTATGTTGATGAATACAGCGCCGGTAATTTTTAACACCGCTTATTATTTTTTGTTGCTGCTTTCCTAATATATAGGATGATTACAGCTATAAATGTATATATTTGAGGGCATGTATGTATATAATGGTTTGTTACCCCAATGGAAGTATTGCTGGCCCTATAGTTTTCTGGATCTGTTACTTTGTTACACTCTCTATCTTCTACTGTTCAAATCCTACAGCTTATCTTCATCTCTAGCTCTCCTTCCCGCCACCTGTGTATTCTGGCTACGTCGAAGTTCATTATCACTTTCTTGCTATCCACTCGGTTGTCATAAATTGTTGCTCATCATTTAACTTTCAATTTTCGATTTTTTTGACAACGTCACCTCCTTTCGTCTTTTCTGTCAATTTGTAATTTGTTATGGATCTTCATTTGTATCTGTTATTATTGGGTCTAATGCTGTTATTCAATATCTCCCTTTCTTGTGTTCTCATTTCTTCCTCTCCTCTTTTCCTTTCATCGTCGGCTTCATTATTGTTTTATAAATTCGCAACTTTGTTTCACTTCCCAATATTGCATTGTCGGTTATACTTTCTTCAATTTCTGAATCTCTTCTTCCATCAGTTGTTACAACAGCATCAAAATGTTTAAGTGTATCTGCCTCCTCAGATGTGTATTTTCCTATTTCGACTGTTTTATTCCTATTTTTTTTGTTTGTTGTTCATTCGCATAATTTTTGCTAATTTATTTTCAATCCTGTTTTTTCACTTCCTCTTATTGTTTCCTCTTGACATTTCTAGAGACGATCAGGATGTCATCGGCACACGTTACCCTCCACCAATTTACCCTCCTTTTAACAATAATATTATTTTATAACAATTTAATATAATAATAATTAACAATAATATTATTTTATAATAATAATAATAATATAATTATTATTATTGTTATAAAATAATAATTATATGATGTTGACTATGAATCACCTTGTTTCTCCCTTTCGTGTGTTTACGCTCATTCTTGTGTTTATCATTATCATCTACATTAAGCCTTTCAACTTCTATTTTGTAACCAAATATACATTAATAATGAAACAAGCCACGAATGTCTTTGATTAAATACTCTCACCCCTACACATTATACAAAAGTTCGCAGCTTTTGAAATATTTACATTTTTGTTTCTTTAGAAGCCAATCATATATGTATATACTCTCATCAATATTTAAAATTAAAAAACGGAAAAATAACACTTTTTTTATTATTGCAGTATTATTTACCAGTATAGTCAATATTTCTTTCAATTAAAGACTATAATGGCGAGTTCAATATGAAAATTATCAATTCAACCAGGAAATCACTAATTACTTTGCAATAAACATTTATAATTATATACTACGCTATTAGTTTTTAGCAATATTAATTTAAACTTTAATTACTGTTGTAGGAAACAATGGTAACTAATTTATTATTGGATACCTTCTATATGTTTTTCTTTTGAAATTTTTTGCAATATCTACGTAACATGATCAACGATCCGCATAAATCTTCTGTTGGGTTGTTATTTGGACTGGTAGTTCTATTGTTTTCCAATATATAAGTTAATATTTCATAGGTATTGAAATATGGGACATTTATTGTATTTTCCTACCTTTACCTTTATCTTTAAGAAAACGGTAACGGACGTCGTCTTTCCTTTTCTGTTTGCTGTAAAATCCGTAAAAGAGGAAGTTATAAATTACAAGAATTTTAAAGTGTGAAAACTAACTCTTTTTATTCTATGTTTAAAATGTTAGCGAACGTTACGTTAATAATTTACAAAATCGATGTTATCCTTCAAGCTTGCTAACGAGGTTCGGATCTAACTAACGACTCTCCAATCGAACAAAGCATTAGTTTCTAAACTTTTTATTAATTTTTTTGCCATAATCGTAAATAATAAGCTAAAACCGCATGTTATATACAAAAATTAATCTCCGCCAGAGATATCACTGAGAATCTGAACTGAACCAATTATAAGACAACGATAAAAAGATTAAGATATAGGTCTTCTAATCTTCTTATTACTACAGCAATGCGAAATACAACAGGATCAAAAAGAAACGTAATCGAAAGGGCCGTCTTTTGTAAATTATTTTTTATGTCGGTTACAACTGCGTCTCAAAATTAATTCTTAATTGAAACTTCAATAATATTGATGATATTCATTTACGACAAACGCAACCAGAGACAAAATACACTCCCCACGGCCATCTCTCAAGCGCTTATTTTTCCTCTCTGCATTTGCTGGAAATATGTAATCAACTAATTCTTGGCTGCAAACCCGTTGGCAGTAGACTCAAGAAAATTACTGCTGAAACTATTGCTCAAGCTAAAGAAATGATCTGGAAACTCGAAAAGCTGCTACTGAAAGACAGTAAATGTTCTCACAATTTTTCAAGTGAATGTAATTTCATTAGAAATTGGTAACATTTATTTACATAAATTTATACGAAGGACAAGATTTAAATAAGAGAGGGTGCGGTACCTTCTAAGAAAGATAGATATGTTTGTATTCTTTATTTACACCAGATAAAGAAATCAAACTCAGCGGTGGGTTGATATTATTATCAATGCATGCCCTACGTGATGTTATACACATTTTCTTACAGTTAATGAGAAAAAGATGATGTAGATCTACGTTATATCTAAAGGAATACACGATAACTTTGGTTTGCTTTAGAGATTGCTAAAGAATCTTCAGAAGATTAAGAAATCTTATTTAATTGGAATCTACGTTTTTCTAGTCAACGGCGAAAGGACGCCGTCTAAAGATAACATATTTTTAATAGCCGATGATTTTATAGGTATTATAATCCATGAAAAACTAAATAAAGCTAAAGGTGTTTTTTACGAGAAGAAAATAGAAAACAAGGAGCAAATAGCCACGAAACAAAAGAAAATAATACAGAAAAAAAGCGTTCATTCGTGCAATACTTGGCAATGCCTTATGTGATTAAACTGTCTGCTATTATTATTAGATGAGAAGGGCACTGGTTAGAACCTCCGGTGTCGAAGTTTCTTCTAATCCTTTCGATTAGGTGAGGTCCGGAAATCTTGTGTACCACGGCAATGCCTCTACCGATCCATCTATTGGAAAATCGTAAACATTCAAGCGTTTTTCTACACTACATCTAAAAAATTAAATTCTCTGGGAGAATGCAAACATATCGTCATTGAAATGTTCTTCAAATATATTTGTTTTCCATTGACTTTGATGTGGATTCGCGACCAGTAATGCACGTTGTATATCTGCATTACAAACATCTAACCACGAAACATGCGGTAAGATGTTGTTTTTGTTGCGCCATATTCAGTATTCAGCGATGGTCAACTCTGCGTCCGAAATCCCAATCTATCAAAGCCTAATGCAATACTATTTGTTAAGTGTGAAATTTATGGTCTTTTCTAAGACACTCATCCAAATATCTGAGATTCAAACATGAGGACATTAACAATATTAATTTCATTACGACTTTCTCCTCCGCTGTATTAATATAGGAGCGCGCTTTGTGACACGCAACATTGTGCAATATGTGAAAAAACTGAATATTACCCGTATTGCACAACACAATAACAATTGGATTTTCGATTTTAAGACTGACAATTTTTGTCGTTGAATTAAATTTCCTTCTCGTATGGCTTCGTCTTTTTTTTGATGTTAGAATAATATAAATGGAGATGAGGTAAGGAATTATTCCTTACTTACAGTGATACTAGATATGACTCGGAGTCTATTCGCCTCAAGAGAATGGATTCGTTGTCCTTTCGAGAGCCGATTAAAACACGAGTCTGTCTAGGTCTTTGCAAAAAAGTAATAATTTCATCCGCCTTTGTCCTCTAGTCGTTCTGATGCAAATATACCCTAACAGTTTCTTTTTCATCACTGACATTTGAAAACAAAATATGTTGCAGACTATAAGACTGAAACATAATTTTCTGATATTTGTTGCAAATTCTCAACAATTTCCATTTATGTACGAACATTTCTGATTCACAGATATATATATTTTTTTGCATATTTCGCCATTACATTGAATTTATCAATCGGTAAATAGACTGTCTTTGTCGGATACCAAAATACGTTAAAGAATGTCAATATTTAATCCCCACTTTCCGGGAATACAGTATTTATGATAAAGTGCTGCGATAATTGCTACAAATCCGTCGGAGTACATCGCCGCCGGTCTATCTCACGAACAAATTGAATAAAAATCTTCGCCGCGACCGAACATTTCGAAGCATATAGTCGCGCCAAATCTCAACCGAAATGGTTTCGGATCTGCGACAAATCTGCGGAAATCAATAACTGCGAGGTATTAATAACCCGGATTATGGAAACTTCGAAGATGAGGTTTCTGTTCTAGTTCTAAAGCGATTCGCTTCTGTGAATAATAAATCAATGGCCGTTGTGTATAGTAAACATGTATTAAATCAAATCGAATCGTTTACCTTGAGCAGCTGGACTTACCATAGAAAATTAAGCGATTTCTTATTAGATATTGGTCGACAGAGGGCGTACTAACATATTTACGCGCTTACGTATATAAAATGGAAATGATCTTGTTCTAATCAGCGAGCGAGAGGTATTGTAGTTAATCCATCCATTTATTAAAATACGTGCCCGTCGTAGAGAAAGACGTGTTTATTACAATTTCAATCAAATATTAATTTATCATATTACAGAATTCGCGCAGGCTTAGAATTTACGAAAATCTTTTATATTTCAAATAAAGGTTAAAGTGTTACGAGGTGGCACCCAAAGAACCCTGAAATGTAGCTTTAAATAAAATTATACAATATCAAAATATCATTCACCGTCAGTAGCTCTTTTGAAAATGCAATCAACGCCCACGGCGCCTCTCAATCACGAAAAAAGTATATTCTTGAAGTTTTAATAATATGTTTAGTACCATTCGTAATTCAGCTCCAACGTTTCTTTCTTTTTTTTAACTATAACATGATTTCATCTTTGGGAAAAGGAAAAATCCAGAGGAAGACAAGTTAAGCGAATACGCTGTATCAGAGACGACGACCATGTTCGTTTCCAGCAAAAGCTGCTCTACCTCTCGCCTAGTCACTTTTACGCGCCTAGTCACTTTTACTCGTCTCTTGACCACTTTAGAACGTCAGGATAGAACTTTCCCAACCATTTATATGTAAATAATCCCATGAATATTGAAAAAATCGATCAGTAAGTGTGATAGACGAGATAAAGATGGGCTCGTCCTTTAAGACTTATAAACAAAGAAAACCTAAGCTATTCTTCAACATCAATACCACAGTTGTTTCGGCTCATCGCTTAGCAATCTAGACATACTAACTTTCTGTTATTGTTCTCTTGCTCAGTTTTCCCTACAGCGTTACATATATCTGTCTTGGATAGTCCCTCGACATGCTCTTGAAATAACTGGATATAGATACGGTATTCCCTCAAATCGGTCATCAAAAATCCAAGCACAACATTGAATGATTGTTCAGAGGACGTTCGGTGTGCTGCATCACCAGAGCTGTATGTAGCTCCACCTAGCCTCGATTGATTTCAACGGTGTTCGTTCAAGCGCGTGATTTAAATTTTGGAAAATGTTGGATACAACCTAATGCCATTGCCGTTCAATCCATTTTGTAGCGCTAAGCCAAGCAGGTAACGGTGTTTTTTTTAAAGATGTTTGCACAGCAAATATAGTTCCAGTAACTAGTTTTCATTATTTGCTCGATTTCTGGCGGATATGTTCGCCTATCCGTAGGTAATTTAGATATTCGAAATAACGTACGCGGTTAGTATAATACGATACGATCTTTATCTTTAGAAAAGACAATAGAAAAAAATTTAGAAAAAAAATCTTTAGAAAACGCAATCAGACCATGTTTCTTTAAATTACTTTTTATAAAAGTAAAGAATATGGACGATCCCAGAAGAGAGAAGAGAGTTAAGAGATTTTTGCGTATTTAATGCACTAAAAGCAAAAAGCATTAATTACATTCGGGTCTCTACCTTTAAAGAATGGGGATTACTTGAATAAAGTGCGAATCATCCCTTAGAATATACTATATAATAGACTATATAATAATAAATTAATAATAATTAATAATAAATAAAATAATAATACTATATAATAGACCCAGTAACTAGGTTACTGGGTCAGCACCCTTGCTACTACGTTATCCGTGTCTTAATTTCTGTAATAAATAATAGCGGATCCAGCACCGGCCCTTGTAGAATTTTACGTGAGCACGATCGCCGGTAAATGAATTACCACATTCTTGCCCAAGTTCGTAACTTACACCCTCCGTTAGTAGATGGGTCGTTCTATGACACGTTGAGTCGATATAATCTATTTATCAAACTGGCGATATTAAAAAAAGATTTATAGAAATATAATTATTAAAATTGCTAAGTTCATTAATTCAAGATCATCAACGATGTGATGATCAAAAGAAAAAATTGAGAGAATTAAAGGAAATGAAAATTGCATACATTATCTTCTGTACTTGAAGTATTGAAGATTCAATTTCACTGAACTAATTGCGTTTTCTCACGCCAACAAAACGAAGTAACGAATCCTCTTAAATTCCATTTTACTTTCTAAATTTTCGCCTAGCTTTTATTGCCAACACGATTGAAAGAAATTAATTTTGAAAAGCGATTATATGACAAATGAGATCAGCTTTGAACTTTGCACGCCATGCATTTGCCATCTTAATTGCAAATAGTTTCAAACGCGTATTTGCCAACATTTTTGCACGAATGCCATGAACATTCGTATACTTGATCTACATAATAGTCGGAACGTAGAGATGTGTATTGAAGGTGCATTTGCATCACTTCATTCTGTATATGCTTAATGGTATCTGATACGCCGCTGGCCTAGCGCCAATACTAAGAACCGTTAGCTTTAATGTTGAGCTACGTTGTGTTAGCCCTGGGCCGATATATTTATATTTCGCGTATACAACCTGTTCTAAATTTACGTGTGATTACGAGAATATCGATTAATTATTGCAAAGATTTCAATCAATTTTCGAAACCTACCGAGTTATATCAATAAGACGAAGATGAATAATTCTACGATTTATTGCAAAAGCAAACTGAGCTGTATCTCCGCCGGTTCAGTAGATTGTGCCATTGGCGATTGGAAGTTTTCTTAAAACGTTTTATTATTATTATTATTATATGAGCACAATTTAATTAAAATTATATTAAAACCTCCTCGAAGTTGCATTTTGCTGCCTTTCTTGTAAGTTCCGATTTACAAGGTCCATTAATTTCAATGTTTTCAAAATTCTTGCCTAATATTGTACGCATCGCCTAATTTTGTACACATTGTCGAATATTTTTAAATTTGGTAGCTTTTACGTATTGCATTTCAATCATACCTAATCTCAGGTGGCACTTCTCATATATTCTGATGCAGGAAATACATTAAAACAGACATCAAATTGAGAGGCCAAAGGCTGGATAAATTAACCGGGTTCAATTTTATTACCAAATGTGAAACTAACGCTAACGGGACGTCAGTAATTCAATCAATGAGGAAGTACATTAAACAAGGGTTAATTAAGAAAAAGCTCGCTTCGCTAAGCGAACGATACAGGATTAATAAGAAACGGAAACAACGAGAAGAAAATAAAACAAACACCAGATCCATTTGATTAGTTGATGAGCAATGATGAGGGTTAACATCGCCTTTAACGGCTAAACCCTAAACGAATTAAGCGGAGAAGGTCAGAACTGTAACTCCATAGAGCCTTAGGGATATAATTTGCATTCCCATAGCGTCGCGTCCGAAGACAGCGTGCTGTGACTATACGTGGGCGAAAGCGTGTACACATACCCACTTTTTTATAACCGCTTTAAACGGTCTGTATTTGCACAACGAGTTTGTTTATGGACGATAATTCCATTACGCGCGGCGTTGGAAAGAAAACAAAAGGACAAAAAGCGATTCTACGTGTACCCATAGCAGCAGGAAAATGTAAGTACCTCCATGTACACACGCGTAACTACATGGAAGATTTTCGATGTTTAACGAAACACGGAGTAAATGTGGTAGGATAAAGAAGAGATTTACTGTAACAATGATGATAACGATCGCTGCTAAACAACAAGCCGAGGGGTAGTTTTTAGATGATGTAATCTATCTCGGTGTTTATTATTAAATTGCTGTAAATAGCTTTCCAGAGATTCTAAACCTCATTTAACTGTTATTTAAAGCCAACTTAATTTTATTATTGAGTTAAAAGAAATAATATTTATTTAAATAATTTGTTTTGACGCATTTTATAATAATTTTAATTAAAAAGAAAGCAGATTAAAAGTTTCTACCATTATGATTAAATAAACGTTGTCTTCATTTAACACTAGAAGTTTTTTATATACTTGTACGAACACTGGATACTATCCCTAATAAGAAATGGACGGCCCGAATAATAAAGAATGTGACCAGAAAAGGTAATGTTATGAAAGAAAAACGCAAAATCACATAGGTGAGTCACCTACTTAATAATTCACAATATGGTTAATGCCAGTTACCGGCGGGGTGCCAACAAATGAGCGCTTTGTCCTACTTTAGCACGGGCATTACTTAAGATTTCCAAACCACTTGCAATGTTCTATTATAAATACTCCCGCAATAGATTTTTAATCGAAAGATATCGCGTTAGAAACATCGAATTTAAAGAATAACGTCTTTGCTTTTACTTCAGAGGTCCTAAACTTCAATCTTAGATCATTATAATCGAGATAGAAGTTAAAGATATAAGAACGCCAAAATGTTCAAGCAACACGCTTTGCTGGTGAGTTCTATTCGCACAAATTGGTTGATTTTTTTAAATATATTCTCTTTGGCGGATAATACGTCTACCATATCAACAGCTTCAATTACGTTAAGATCAATGTATCGTACTTCCACAAACGTTAATGCACACACGCTTCATTATTAAACATTTCCAGTGTTCAATTTATGAAGGACTGGACTAGATCTTGTATATAAACCAACTCAAATATTTTTCTACTTCTTCTATTAAAAGTACCTAAAGTATTGTATTTCAAAATATTGCCGTAAACAGGAAATTTACATCTTCACGAACCTATTTGATATTGGACGTAACATTGAATTGTTGGAAAAACAAGAATTGCTCAATATAATTTCACGTGCAATATTATCTCTTCTTTCACGTCAACTCTTTGGAATGGAGCACGCTTAAGAAATAAAAGTATAATAACAATACGCGGAAACAGAAAGGTTCATGAAAATTTGTCAATATTCCACTTATTCGAATAAACTTTCAGCGACCACTTTCTTCCTCGTTCTTCTTTTTGTCAAGATTGGAAATTCGTTTTCTTCGATTGTACCAAAGAATTTCATATATCGCAGTCACAAAAGGCACGTCTAATACCATGGATTTACACGCGCACATAACGCAGATTTGCGCGAGACCTGACGTAAATGAACAAATCAACAATAAAATTTATCATAAGAAAGGTTCAAATGTATAACATGCAATCTTTTGACAAAAAGGTTTTTCCTATAATTTTCGCTTTGTACATGCGTCAATATATGTGTTTTTTTAATTGCGTATAACATATCAACACCTCAACATGTTCTGTATAATCTCTTCTCGTGTAGTACATCCGTTCAAACATATTTAATTTAAATAAGTGTATATCTAAAAACCTTGAATAAACAAACATCTGATAAACGTCGGAAATGTTTCTGGAAATCGAATAAATTTTGGGATTTATAACATTTTCGGTACGTTATTCCAAGTAAAGATTAATTATTTGTGACATTCAACGTCATAATATTTCGTGTGATTTTCCATAACTGATATTTCGTAAGATATTACAGTATTGTATAACATTAAATATACAGATAAACGATAGGCCTTTATAATAATAAATTTATAATAATCAAACTGGCACATTTAGCAGAATTAAGGTTTTCAAAGGAATAGATGAAATTTTTATGGCTCAATCGATCTAATATCATAATCCGTTTCAATACAGTAATTGTGACCTCTCTCGCAGCCATCTTCCTCCAAAGTTCTCATTTTTGAATCGTTCTAGTTTGTCGAGATATCTTTTAATCAAAACTCTTTCGCTTGCGTGTTGCGACGGAATACGTCAAGACCCTTCGTATAATGCTGACAAAGTACTGTCAATATTGTACGAAAGCTAATCCCTTAGTTAAGTAGAAAACTTCCTTACTGCGAAGAGTGTAACAAGTAATTGAGAATGTAATCAATAACATCATCTCGCTAATACACTATAATCTTGGTATGCTATTCTGAATTAGACCAATAGAGTCTGAATTGACTGCAACGGTCATTACGTAATTAACTGGGCAAATAAGATAATGGCTAATTCGTGCGACAAGTAGTCCATTGACGAGCGCTTCACGTACACATATGCCAACCAAAGCAATACCCATACGGGCACGCGCATTTACGGCACTAATTTTTTAATTTAAACTTCTCGCTTAGCTTTCCAACACTATACAATTAAATAAGTGCATCAATTTGCTCAGATAACAGGCTCCAATCAAAAATATATTTTTAGCATCTTATACGTGACCGTAGACCGTACGTAGCGAGTGATATTGTCTAGCTTATGCTAGTCATTTATACGATTGTTGCCAACAATAAGTTGAATTGCAAGCATAATTTTAAATGAATTTCTCTCTTGTTTCCAAGTCACAGAGTTTTAAATAACACTTAAATGTTCAATTTGTGTACATTTTCCCAACACTCGATTTGTCAAAAATTGATTTGATAAGCTTTATTAAACGTTATTCAATTTGTTTAGCGATAAACAATTACCAATAAACAAATAATCACTTTAAATATGTACTTCGAAAAGTAAATTCAATAAATCCTATTAACTTATTAATTTATTACAACCATGAACTACGTTTATCATATTAATAAAAGTCCTTTTATTAACATATCTTGCAAGAAGCCAAACAAACGTTTTTTATTAGATGACAAACTTGTTCGTTGGATTAATTTTGTTAAAAAATATTGTAGCATTAAACTAATTTTTTTATTGGATTTACGGCCATTTTTTGTTTAGTGTAAAGCACACTTTTTTTAATAAATTCATCAAAATAATGCTTACCGAGTTATCTCAGTTATGAGATCTACAATACTTTTTTGAAAGTTTACGGTAAAACGTGCTTTAAAATGTATTTATTTATACGTTGCTTATGATAATACTACAAGCTTTATTGGTGTACACAAAATATATATATGCATATATGTATACATAAACAGAAAGTACAATGCATTAATCGGCGAAGTCCAGCTCCAGCAGTTTATAACAACCGTGCACAACGCTCGTACTGAGTAACACGAATGCTGATCGATCGCTTTGTCACGTACAAATATGGAATCTGGAAAACACCAGGGACTTCCACATGATTGCTGTAATTGATGGAAAAGTAGTCTGAGCGTCTGAAATTGGTTTGGAGGATGGTTTTATTTTAAGAAGGATGCAGATGTGATCGGCGGCACCTTGAATGTAGGGTAAATACAGTTGCTTACGGATATTGAAACGTCGCAGTTATCATAAGTATTGTTAAACTTCTATTTATCGCCTTTATAGTTTTTCCAGACGTTTCTCCTGGGTTATTATTGTATTATTGTTGTTATTTAGAAACGCGTGAAGAATCTCTACTAAACGGTAAAACTCCTTCTCGTAGTTAAAATATGACTGGACGCGGAAGTTGCGCGTCCTTGCCGTAGTTACCAGAGCCACAATTGCATCGCGTGCCAAATATTTCGTTCCAATCTATTACATAGTGTAGTATAAGATATATAATTCGTTTCGTAATATTGACCACCGAATAAATAAGAAGCCGCGGAATATTCAAACTGTACACAATACGCGGCCTTCTAGACACACCATCCTTGCAACAAATGCGATATAGTATGAAATAAGGATTTACTATTATTATCTTAAGAAATTCACCGCAAAGAAGTATTTTGCTAAAGTTAAGTGTTACTTCAAGTATGTATTTCTCTACTTGTTGGATGCAATATTATCTAGTTTTGTTAGCTGTATTGCAATGCAATTACAGCGGTACGCATTTTACTGTAAAATTGAGTATTCTAATTCAACGTAGAATTCAGCATACTGTTTAGGCCTTAACTCCATCGGGTCCAAAATTACGTGATTTTGAACTAAAACACGTATTAATTTTAACTAATTTAAATTTATATTCTTGTCCTTTTGTTGAAATTCCCTACATTCGACACCTTCACAAAACAATTTTCAAATAACTTTAACAGGCAACTCTTCGCGTTGGTATTCACAAGAAGAAGTATACGTAAAGCAATAAATTATAACCCGAGCAATTATCTCTTTTAATTGTATCTTTAGATTTGCACCGGGCTTTCTAATCAAGAAGTGGAGCATTTGATCTTAAAAGGTTTAATTATCTCTATAAATTGAAAGTGTGCAATCTACATTTATACGACGTAGAAAGTGGAAAAGTGCAACCCAACGAAAACACGTTTCGGGAGAATATTGATTATAGACTTTGTACCGTAGGATTTCGTTAGGACCGCGTCTTAGAGCTTAATCTGACAAAAAAAAAGGACGTTTCAATTTGAATTTAAACTTAATGGCGAGAGACGTTTTTACGATTTTCCGTAAATAACTGGTTCGGCGGGTTCGCCGTTTGCATAATGCATAATATTCTTCGTTTTATGTGGCGGCGTAAATAGCATCTCGAATTTATTGCTTAGATTCGTTTGAGTTCAACTTTATTACCGTGCATTGTTTAGGAATCGCCCTAATTAAACGCGGTTGATGAAATCCAGTATCGCATATAACCGTTCAGGAAAGGTTTATAACAACGTTTAAGGATTATAACTATTTTAGAGTAAGTATTGCGAGTTCTGTGGTGTAATTAATAATACGCTGCTTGAAGTATAATACAAATATTAACATGGGCGTAAAAATATTTAATGACCTAGCAATTTTCTAGGTAATCCATAGGAACGTAAATATTAAAAAATATTAACAGTATTTTAATTACAACTACTGAATATTTATGCATTATGGTTAACAGCCAATTGATCCGACAAGAGAATTCGGTTGTACCAACCAAGTTCAAGGTTGATCTGCAATATACGTCGTTCAAATGAACGGCCAAATTTGGCATTTCAAACGAAGTTCAAGTATATTTCGATAAAATATAACCGAGCCTTTCTACTTGCAACAAGAATTAGTTTTTCTATTGACTTCGATTAAGGTTCCTCCCATTAAAATGAACATATTGGCCATATTATCCGACTCCTATCTCCGATTCTGATTAACATTATAGTACACCCGTAACAAAACACAAATGGATGAAATCATTTGAAATATATATTTCAAGCAACGGAACATCCATTTGTGGAAGTAATGCATTAACATCTTCTGCGATGGTATCTCCGATTACGTTTCCTGATCTTTATTGAAGATGCAACAGTGTGGATGAGTCGACAGTAAGTAGGCCTGTTCAAAGAGTAACTCGCAAGCAATTTGCTCCAAGTATTGTAAAAATGATCGAACTTATAGAAAAATTAAATTATTTCAAGAGTTGTAATCAAGAGTAATTTCAAGAGTTGTATCTTATGTTAAACTAGTATTGTAAGACTCAGGTAGATTCATGTTCTATCATCCAGAAGAACGGGCGTTTTTTGCATGATGCTCTAACAGAAAGAAGCGACATAAATGTATAATTTGGTCAAGATTTTCTTCTCGATTAATTCACCAGTTCTAAAACGTCATTATTTGCAATTTTCCCTTTCTAAATTGCCTAAAGAGTAACCAGGTGATACTTCCGGATGTACGAATTAATCATTTGTTTAGAAAACAAAATGCCCATGTTTACAACATAACAACACATATTTAGCACAAGATTACTTTTGACACCTTCGGGACAGGGTCTTTCATGGCTATCCCGCTATAAATTCGCGATATTTCGCCTTTCTCATATTCCGCGCGGAAAAAAAAGTATTTTCATTTTCTCGTCGAGCTCCTCCGCTAACGTTCCCACAACAATATTAATTTCCACTTCCGCTGCTTTTAAATGGCCAACAATCAAAAAACACTCGCCGTCGTTAATGAGATCTTCGATCCTATTCGCTGTTTTGCCTAGCGAAGTTTACGACCGCTTTGCATACGAAACGAATTTCCATAAAACAGAAATCGCGCTCATAACTTTGTAATTTCTATTGTCAGCGTGCGCGATTCCGAGAGAAAATGCGCGAAATACATATCTGCATATGTAGATATTCTAACAAGCTGACATTGAACAATATTGCTTTCGAACTATTGGCAATTTTAATTTTTTTTAAGTATCAGAAGAAAATTAATTTTCGCCGTATAGCAATCGCAATATCTCAAATTGTAACTTCAAGACAAGGATTTTTTTAAAGAATGACATTTTCTTCACTCTCAAATTGAAAACTTGCTCGTCTTCCTAACTCTATGTATGGATCATATACACAATAAGTGGCTTAAATTATCCTTTCTTATGGCGACGGTCCAACGGGGTATACAAGATTTTATTTTTACAACATTTTTGGGGTTTTGTGCGCTTTATATTGCATGGTATGCTATGCCTACCAAAGCAATTGGCGTAATTTTGAATAATCTGCCAGCTAAAGGTAGGATTTTAGCTGCTACTATTGTATATACACATATGTATAATTGTGACGATACCACTCACTGTACTCGTCCAATCATCTGCTATTCTGACATGATTAACAAAAAAAATGATACCGCCGATATTGTAAGTAGCAATCTTAACATATCTATATTACACCGGTACAATTTGCAAACTTATCGAAGCGTTTATCGCATCAAGATAACGTCTTGGTTATCTAATTCCCGACTAATGCGAAATAATGCGGCTTCCTATTTGCTACAGCAGAAGTAATTCGGTCAATGTGCCAATGTTTCGGACGAGCTGAAGCTGAAACGGACACTTATACGTACGTATCTAACGATATGCGTGCAACTACAGCCGTGTCCGTTTTAATGTATCAATAATAATAAGGCTCTCGAGCGATAAGAATCAAATCATTTTGTGCAGCGTATCACGTATATCAAATACTACTCCTATGATGGCAATTCGTGCGGAATTCGGCACTTATTATGAATGCAGTTGAAGCCGCTAAGGTCAGTAGTTTTGATCTATGAAACACCAATACGGGATTAAAGTACGTCAATCGCGGTTGTGGAAAATGTAAGTTTTTTTTTTTAATGTATTAAATAATATTTTTAAATGAGATTTAATCGATCTAGTTATGTATTCGTCATTTTCATCGTCGCAATTTATTTGACTAATTCTGAGCGTAAAGTAGAGGGTAACATTGTTATTTTTAGAAATGGGCAAATCATATCGGCGATAGCATGGTAAGCTTTTTAGCAACAGTAAAATATTCCATGAAATTACCTTTCGCGATCGAAGCATGTTGTACGAGGAGATATCCAGTAAAAATTACATGCAGAAATACATATACGCACATAAGACAAACAGTAAATTTAACGTAACTTGGTTCAAATACAGATAAGTTACACATACACAATCTTATCCATTTCAAATAGAAAACAACGGATATAGCCCGTAATACATAGAAGAAATATATAAATATTTATTTTGTACATTTATTTCATATCAAATCCTAATTGTACACACAAATTAAGAATTTTACAGTAAACGATACGGAGGATTATAGCGTGTCTACTATCTAAAGTAAACGCTCCCTTATGACAATTCGTGTCGCAACTGTCAAAACAAAGCGATTGCAATTTAATGATTCATTCTCAAAATAAAATTGATCTTAACCTAACGTAATGGATCTGAAAATAAGAATAAATTAAAATCTCATTACGAGGAAGGTGGTCCCGGGTAAGCTTACTTTTATGGGAAAGTGGCGATCAAAGAATAACAACTGCTTCTTGTGAGTGTCCACGAATTGTGTGCATGAAGAAGATATATAAATTTCGAGGGCGAATACCAATAACTGTCAAAAAAAAAATAAAAGAAAAGATAAAGAGGCTGGAAGTTTAAAGTATTTTCTTTCTTCATGACTACAATCTTTCTGTAGCTATGTTTTCTTTTATAAACAATTGAATTGAATTTGGAATCATGTCTAAATAGTCTAACGAAACTAGTAGCGACAGCAATATTAGCTTGTAAAGACGATTAATTTACATTATTTAATATACATTAAGTTCTGTGTGGCTGATGTTGTTTTTGTAATTTCATTTTCGTTATTAGCCATATTCGATGGTATTAACATATTTCAGGTTAGCTCTTAATAACTGCTCGAATTCAATTTTTCTGAAAAGTACATTTCTCTCCTGAAATAAAAACCATATTTTTAGAAATAAAGACACTTCCTCCCGTAAAACTCGGTTCGCTCTAGATTCCTGTAAAATGGGCGTGTACCGTCAAATTTGAAAGAATATTATGATCGCCTAATGTGAAACCAGCGGATTTTCGGCTTCGGCGTTATTAAAAAAATAGTGCTTACAATATGACTAAAACGCTGGAAGAATTAGAGGAAGAATCGGATTACAATCAAATATAATTCAACACTTAAACACCGCTTGGAAGTAATTCTTTCTTTCAAATTTGATGTTCTCACGCGACTTCGATGATTTGGTGGAAGGTGACAGGTATGAGATGTCTTGGACCGTATTACCTCGTAGTGTTACAATAACGAACGTCGAAACAGAACAACGACTCTGAATTAAAAGCAGAATAAAACAAATAAATAAAACGCTAATTATAACAAGCGAACGATAATATTACAAAATAATACAACAATCCTAAATAAGTCAAAATAAATAAACAATTCATTCTTAGCTTCGTATCATAATTGAATAAATGTGGTTATTTTCCCCGCAGCATTATTGCTAATTATTGGAGTTGTGTGTATTATGTAGTTACATTTTTTTTTGTCTACAGTTTAGCTGCGGTCTCGTGCGTTGTGATGAATTAACCAAATAAAGTAAATCGAAACTTGTGTACGGATAATATTTGGCTATATATGGCTTATATTTACATGACGCTATCTTATTTTGTATTAATAAATACGCTTGATAAGATTACTATTGGTAGTGTCTTAGGTCAACCTACACAAATATACGCATATACGGTAGTATTTTAATGTAATTATTACACGTGTATGCTACTATTATTTCCTTTTAAATTGCCGAAGAGATCATTCACGGCATGTCCGCCTACTGAGAAAGAGAAGATTTTCAGATAAAAAATAATCGAAAAAGAAAAAAAATCGCCGAGCCCAATACAAATTTAGTTTTTTAAATGGAACATCTTGAATATGGTATCTTAAACGCTTTGGACGCTAGGGAAGTAACTCAAATTTTATTCGATTGACATATTTCTTAGTGTTTTTTGGCGAAACATTGGAGATTTTTTTGTATCAATCAGACTTTGCAAGAAGATCGTTGATATCGTTAGCTAGTTTGATTCATGTTACTTTTGACTTTAAGCTCTTCTAGATTTGTTCGCGCAAAACATTTCCCCGTACCTGAAATTCCTCGTTCTTTACAAATTAAATATGGAGCTATAGCTTTTCCTTAAAAAAAAACAAAGCAAATGTGTCAACGTTACATTTCTCGTACAATTCCTTCATCTACTCGGAGTAGCCATCATTTTGCTACATGTATTGTCCAGTAAGTTAACCATGATGTACAAATAATAAATTTGGAAAAAAAATTAGGTAAACGTTCATTAACGTTCAACATAAAAGGAATAGATTTACTTAACATCGTACACCAAGCTTTGTCAATCTAGATAAATAGAAATGTTTATGAAAACACCCACTAGATGAATTTCTTAAGGCAGTGTCTAACATGAACATTAGACAAAATAATACTCCCGAATTGCTAGTAAATGTTCAATAAAATACAAGGTATCGTAATACAATGTACAAAAATGGTCTTCACTTCGAGTAGACATGAAATTATATGTGCAAGTTCAGTTTTGCAGTTTACTTTGAATGCACAGCATTCTATAAATTTTAACGAAAAACTCCCGCGTAGTTTTATATAGGGAAATGCTTGTATAATATCTGCCGGAAAATATACACGGTGTTCCGTTACTTCAGCGTGTAGTATCGGCCGTTAAACATCTTGAAATCTTATCTTGAAAATTAAAACAGAAAGCATAGAGATAATCGATGAATCGAAAAGAAGTATCTACAGAGTGTTTATACTTAACTATCCTTTTATATTATGCAGCATTTTTCTTCGAATATTTTTTATTTGAAAAACTTTAAATTCCTCGGGAATAATACGCTGTATAATTACATCTATTCAAATTATATCCTAAAAACCATTTTTATTTGAGTTCTATTGCAATCACTTCGTCCATTCGATTCTGTATTAAATCAATAGCTTTGCTCTACACAAGTATACAAATGCACAGTCGGTAAAAAAAAAAGCCAAGTCGAAATATTAGGATGAAAGGGATTTTCCGGATAAAACGATAAGCTTGAGGCGATAAAAGAACGGACCTTCGGCGTCGGGCAAGCTCGTGGTAGCTTTGATCCTCACTTATCACGTACAGTTTTTGTTTCGCACGTTAAGCGTTGGCAGATCGCGCAGAGAGGTCAAATATGAACTTTAAGGTAATCAATTGTTTATTGTGATGTTTATTTTATTGGTAAGAACGTAAAATATTATATTGTGATTTACTAACACGAATATCTTGTATTAGTGAAGCATACGCTGGTCTTGAAGTTAGCTTTATTTTAGATGGTAAGATGGCCATTGTATCAAATCAACGGCATAAAAATCATTATCTATAAGAAGCAAATTTAGACAAATTTACCAAAATTCATTAACCGCAATAAAGTTCAACAAACAAAGAACAACTAATGACAACAACAGTTAATGTTAATAAACGATCAAAGTATTTCTTACTTTTCCAAAAACATAAAGATATACAGGATGTTATATCTTAAAATGTGGAAGTTGACATCACTTCCGCTGATGCCGAAGATGTTGATTAACTTGAGGACCTCGCGTATAGTCAAATTCCTTCTAAAGTTAAGTATTACTACTCACGTCTATAAGGAAAAGCTAAGGATACGCTTCAGAAACGCTTTTCTACTCTTCCAATAGGTCTACTTCTTGTATGAGAATCACAGAACTCGGCCACATTCCAGCTTATCCAGGAATAATACAGCTTTTAATGACTAAATGAACTGTTAGCACGATCTACCAATAGAACGAAAGTCTAAGTGCGTTAGTCCTTGATGCTCTCTAGTCTCGAGATCGGTGCTTGACTGGTAGTGTAGGAAGAGAATACGAGAGGATTTCTAACTCTAGCGTAAATCACTATTGCACATTTACATTGTTTAAATTCATGTTATTCTGCTGACACCTTAATCATGCTTTCAAATAATAGCAATAAATACGATATATCTTTATTGATACGTAATGGACATGGCGAGCAGTACTGCTAAAATTTTAAAGGCACGTCGAGATTACGCTGTATTTTTAATAAAATCAAAATTCAATGCAAGTATCTCGGACGATGCGAACAACAGACGGGAACGAATGACCTTGGTAATACCATTTTACGATCTACAACACCTTTTAAATCTTCTACCGTTCTTTTACACAAGAACCAAAACACAATAAACAATATATCGTACATGAGTTGCAACAGTATGACAAATAGAAAAACACTGATTTGAAGAAATCCAAGAATGAAAGAGAAAACACCGCGAGAATATAATTTCCATTACCCGTCATCAGATTCTTTGAATATAGCTTTATTTCAATAAACATCAGCTGCAATACGATTCTCGGATAATCTATTTTTGAAAACATTTTCACTAAAAGAATAACAATTCAGTAATTAAGCATTCAGAATTTAATATTCACTTAGTACTTCACTGTATTCTACAAGGATGGTATGAGAAGTATTAATATTTGGCGATAGGTGGCGCTTTCTGCTAAAAATTTTCATTACTGTCTGGGAATACTATACTTTAGTCGACCTCTATCAATATTTCGAAGAGATTCATCGGGCAGTATTGCTTCGAGGGCTATTGAATGTAGAATCATGGTAAAAGTATAATACCTGTCAGTGATTCAATTTATTTTCTGGGTGAAAACATGTGTGCAGAAATCAAAGAAGACCATAACATCAGATACTGGTTTCATAAATTTAAGCATGATGGAACAGCCATCTTTGACGAGAAGCGGCCAAGTTATTTGAAAAATTGCTAAATATCTTAATTGAACGTGTGCGCAAAACATCCTTCGCCAAAAACTGTGTATGAAAAACTATTGGATAGACTACGATTGATCAAGAATAGAATCACGTAATAATTTCAAAGCAACGCTTGGACATGCTTAAGTGCAATGCTAGTGAGTTTCCGCTGCGTTTTGTGACTTGAATGAGATGAATGCATAACTACATGCTATAAACCAAAGGTCGGTCGGTAAAATGATAAAGACGTTACAACAACCGGAAATGTTTTAACGGCCGTTTTTTTCCAATTCGCAACGCATAATTTTAACTGATTATTTGGACAATACGATGCTGATTTATTGGTCCCATTTGACGCTGAACTGAAGGGAACACACCCGCTTAGCAAAAGAAAAATTTCTTACCATCGTGATAACGACTCTGCGCGCCCGCTAAGCAATTACTACGACATCCACACTAATCTAGCTACGGTACCAATTAATGCCCCCTCCACCATATTCGCCAAATTTGGCCCAGTATAACTTTTTTCTTTTGGCAAATTTGAAAAAAAAAAAAGAAAAAATTGCTTGGCAGGAAGCGATTAAAAGAAGGTAATTGTAGAAAAAGAGGCCTATTTTCCAGATTTCGGCAAATTCTTTTATTTGGATGGCTTAAAAAACTGTATATAATATATGTATAGTGAACACTTTACATATACCATTTACATACTAAAAATTTTTTTGAGTTGTGACAACCTCTAAAGCTGTGTCCGTCCCATTGCCCCGTCACCACACATTAAAAAAACGTACGTCACATTGGAAAAAATTTCATTTTAAATAGAGCTTTGTAGTTATCTATGGTAGATACAATTTTTGTTAATTAAAATAATAAATTCTCCACTGGATCTTTAGTAATATATTTTTACCCTCACTGTAGCAACACTCGTTATTATACAGGAAATGTCTTTAGGCGTCTATTTGTCTTCCACGACAAAACAAACCAAATAACCTCCCAGAATCGTATTTTCGTGGCGTTTGTAGGATCAGTTGTTTACTATTTACTTTCGTATAACTTTAGAGCGGCTGCCAACCATTATAATTGAAAATTCTAAATCTAGTTTATTAAAGTTTGTTGAAACTGTATTTGTACTAAACAGATTAAATATTACGTCAACGCAAACGTAAACTAGGCATGAATAAATGAACCGTACATTTCAGCTTTATTGAGAAAACAAGGTTATTATAGTTTCAAAAAGCACGTGTAGGAAGCAGATTTAACCGGAAAACCTATGCAACAAAAGCGCACACGTAAATTCGAAAGTTGAAACGGGAATTCCGATTAATCTATCAAAATATTCGTTTTAAAAATAACATTGTCTTTCTACATTTGAACATTTGTTGCGCTAGTTGGATTTTATGTTATTTTAGAACGATATTAAAACGCAGAAATCACAAAAAGCGATTGCCTATCTACATAAAAGGCAAAGATAATAAACCTTCATTAACGAAACTTTGTAGAACCCGTGTTAAATTACAGAAAAACATGATATTTTGTTGACTATGTCCTGAGTTTACCAATTAGTACTGTTTTATAGATTGCTAAGTGTCTCTGGTAATAGCATTAATTTCGTTTATGTATAACTAAATGGGGAATTAATCGCTTTCTAATAGAAGAAACCAGAATCTTCAATTACATCCGCATTCTGTAAATATCGCATTAAAGGAGTAGCGGCATTAAATTTGAGTATATTAGTTATTACTGCTGCTATAACAGATATATGTCGTTCGGATAACGTAAGTAATAAGTAGAGATGAGCATGGAAATTATTACTTTTTGGCTCGCATTTTGTCATCTCTCAGACGAACCAGTAGGCAACACGAACCCATTCTTATGAAACGCATAATCTAGTCTCCGCTAACTTCGTTTACCTTGCTCGTCTCTAGTAATAAGCTGTCGCTTTTTTAATGTATAAAACTCATAACAAACTAAAAAAAAAAACCAAAACTAACAAAAAAAACTTTCTTATGAGACGAAATGCGACGAAACGCTTTTGTCCTCTCTAATAATAACCGCAAAAATATAATAAAGATAACGATCAATAGTAAAAGAACCTCTTCTTTTTAATATTTAAAGTGATTGTGTACACAAAACTTTTAAGAAGTTATACTTTTAGAGAAACCATATTTTTTCCGTACATCGAAAGCTGTTTGAAAAAGCAGGCAAAGATGCAATTTCATGCTGGCAAAATTTATTCAATATCATCCTTTAAAGAAAGTCCTGAGGGTTCAGTTTTGTTCCTTTGTATTTACTATTGTGTACCTCTCGCAGAGTTTAATTTGTTGACTTATTCCACTAAATCATTTTTGTCCTAGCAGAGTCACAATAATCTCTTTAGTTTTCGCGACTGCTGAACTTGGTAAAGCAGTAAGTAATTGTTGCGTCGTTTCGAGTATGAACAAAGTTCGTTTACATGAGTGCTTTTGTTACCCTCCACATTATTGTATTTCGCTTTTTCTGCGTAGAAACCTAAATGGTGCATGTACCAAAGGTACAGATAAACGCGATAAAAACTATTTAATGTTCAGTAATTAATAAATATGCACCTACTTCTTTAATAACCATTCATATTTTAATGAAAGCATTATCGTTGTAGGTAAAATGACAAACATTTTATTCACTTCTCCCCTCTCGAAGAAATATAAAAAAAAACGCGATTTTAACAAAAACGTACGTTTAGTAGTTGAAGGTTTTCAAGAAGACCGACTTCTTTCAAGGTTACTTGTTTTCTCTTGATACCACTGAAATTAAATCTAGATAAAGTTAATATTGCCAGTCGTTTCGTTGAATTCTAAAGTTTTTTAAGTAGAGCAGAAGTCAACTTCTGTAGAATCTTCTTATAGACTAACAATAGTGATATGTACCGTGAGAATATCTTATTATTATTCCTTCAATTCAGTAAATTTTAAATAAAAGTTATTGCGCACGAGTACTATATTCTACCGTCTCTATATCTTCATGGTAGAAACGACAGTTTTGCTCTTCGATTTTTTCTAGTTTTTATAAGCGGCTAAAGTATCGGTTTCATGATCTGTCAAAAATTCTGCCACCAATGTAAAGTACCTTTTGCAGAATGACAACACTATCTTTGGTGCCTTCGGGAAGTGCCTTTGTCCGACATCCTGACATATCTTGCCAGTGAGCGCCTGAGCTCTGTGGCATTCCTTATCTAACCGATAGATGAACTGTTTTTCTTTTTGTTTTTCTTAATTTGACAGTTTTTGACGTTTTGATGTACTGTTATTAATCCATTTATTAAGACCACGTTATTATTACCGTTAAGTATTTAATACCAATGAGAAATTGTTATTCTTTATCAAGATAAATAAGTGAAAGATCCAGCCTCATTATGCAACATTGCACATTTTTATCTTAATAGATTCAAATGAACCCGGTGCGAGTATCAAGTTTAACGGTACGTAGCCGGTAAATCCACGGCGAAAATTGAAATTTACGATTAGTTATGATTGGAAACGACGAAGTTTAATCCTGCTTTACGCGTACTACAAAAACGAAATAACTGGTTTTCGATTTAACGGCTATAAAAGCTATAATTTAACTAACGTAAATCGATATTTTATGAAATAACAATCATTTATTTCATGGGATACTGTAATTACTAAAGAGTCCAAACGATGTGCCCGACCATCGCGCACATCCGGATATTTCTGCAACAATGTAAACATGTTAGGTAAGTTATTTATGTTTTTTCTTAACGTTTTGTAAAGTGATTCAATATATTTATTTTTAAATAAGCGCACTGTTATTCTGGTAAACTCGCCAATGCTCGGGCACATCGTTTGGACTCTTTGGTAATTACACGTTTTAACAACAACAAATCTAAAATATAATGCTAGTTCCTTCCTTGCGTTTGTTATTAAACCAACAAACATGTATAAAGCCAGTTCATTCGCTGGTAGTTGCACTGAAAACAATATTTAATTATATTGCTACAGAATCAAATTAAATGGTTAATAACATAATTACGCTCCCAGTTTTTTTATTTTTCAATGGTACTACGCAAAGTTTAATTATGTCCTTAACAGCTCGTGAAGTTGTTAAACAATCAGCACAAAATTACTAATGAAATTCGAAACCCACACAACGGCTTACATTAACATTTAACTAATTGCTGAGTCGCATATCGCCGGCAGATTTATGTAAGGTAGTTGTATTTTTGCGATGTCCAAATGCGTACGGCGTACCCAATATTGGTAAAATATAAATTACGATCGGGCGTACCGTTAAGGAAATAACGCGTTACCATATTCATTTCTTACGCCCACGTCAGAATTAGTCAGAACGTAATCCAGCATTAATTGCATTAGTTTAGCTGATATATTTTTCCGTACTAACATGTAATTTCCTCTCTTAAAACCTCGTTTACTCTTCAACTTTAGTATTTCCACGTCCATCGTTATGAGTAGAGTTCGTCAACGAAAATGATACATATGATGGCAACTTTTGCGAAAAATCTGTGCGAATGGTGGTGCACCGCAACATTTCTAACGGGATCTTTTACGCTTTACGTTCCCGAACATGCTTTCGGTATTATCATATTTTCTTTTTAACTTACTTGTTACGTTTGTTTATGTTCGTTTAGTGTTTATTTTATATGGTTTTTATGTTATAATTTTTTTATGTTTATATTTGTTTTTTCTTTCGTTTTAAATAGAACTCCCCGCTGCTTTTAATGAAAAAGGTATGGAAGTGTCTAATTTACCATTAAGCCCGACCTTACCGCTGCCTGGACAAAAAGCCAGTAAAAAGCAAGCCAAATTAATGAGACAGAAATTAGAGAAAATGGAGAGGATTAACATCCATTTACACGGTGAGAAAAATACGTCTATTCATATAAAATCTATCTGCAAGGACGAAGCAGATAACCCGCTTTTTTTAACAAGTTGCTACAACTTTAGTGTTTATTTATGCCAACGCATCGAATTAATTTACTTGTTGTTGGTAGTTAACTGAAAATTAATTGTTTGTAGGCAATTTGCAATTAATTTCAATTAAACTAATTCTTTCTCTATTCTAATTAATTTACATCTTCTCTCATTGGTAACAATTAACTGTTCAGTCAGTTTTCGCTAAATCGATTGCAATTAATGGACCATAGCGCAGCTTTTACGGGTACTTATCCAACAACATGCGAGTAGTTTTAACTTTATTAATCAAAAAAATGTATTGGTTCTAGCTCTCTTCGCGGCAATAGAACATGGACACTTAGAGAAAGCACGAACAATACTCGAATCTACGGACGTGGATGTTAACAGGTAAGTTTTAGCTTTCTATAATACGAGCCTTGTTGGGATTATTTTCGAAAATTTGGTATATTTTTGAAACATTTCGACACTGATTATAAAATCGAGAGAAGCATCGTTTAACCCGATTATTAGGTCAATTGCCCTAATTGTACGCTTGTTGTTATTTTACAAAACAATAATACATGTAACAGTAAACAACTTGTCAATTCCCGACATCGATTTACAGCGTACGTTGTCTATAAATTTCCTTAATGTCCACCAGACTACGATTAATGTACTTGCTGACGAAAATAGTTGATTATACATACTCTATCGTGTATTGGTGGTAGTGTATTGGTATCACGGAGACAGACAAATAAAATAAAACGAACAGTGAAGGAGTATTTGACAGCAAAACAACGTTAACAACAATTTTAAAGAACATTTAAGCTATGAAACAAAGTTAAAACAATAACAAAAAAAAATGCTAAAATGGATTATAAAAAAATTATAAAAATATGCTAAAATGCCTTTGTCGTGAATGGAACCATTCCCGGTTCCATTCCAACACAGGGAGGGAAAAAATACACTACACTGCTTTTACCTATCTAGCGTCATCAGTGTGGCTCTGAGAGTATTTTAACTCTACCTTGTGTCGCTGTTGCCTCAACATTTTAAAACGACCAGTTACATATTTCTGTACGCCTCTAGTGCCAAGAGACATATATACCTGGCGGTTAGAAAGCGGCGACATAAACTAGGTGCTGTCCCCCAGCTCATCTCTCGAGCATTTGAAAATATTTGGTAATTAAGAAAAACACAAAATTGAAGAGAAGGATATTTAAAGCACCGAAGAGGATCGAGCAGTATAGACAAACATATAATGTTTTCAAATTCATACTTTCCTTGCAGTTTGCAACATATATTGTGTAAAAAAAAAAAAAAAAAACAGTAAGAAAATTAGGTGTTAAAACTAATAGCAGAATTGGTCAAATGTAATATATGTTTACGAAAATCAATTTTATGAGAGGAGTTAAACACCTTAGGGCGCAAAATATCTCCTTCGATGCTTTATCCGAAAAGGAGGGCACATTGGCGCTAGTCTATAAACCGTTTGAAGTATAAGAAAAGAGCGAACGAATCGAATTGAAAGTTAATGAAGCGGATAGCGATAAAAGGTACTCTTGTCGAGATATGAACAAAAATGCTTCTTCTTATTTTAATACCGGTCTTTTGCCTTTCGTTTTGAGTGCTGGTATTGCCTGTATGCTACACATTTGAGGTTAATTTAAGTTCGCGCCGGAATATTTTGTGGGAGATTAAATAAGTTCAAAAATTACGTGAAGAAGTAGTGGTTTCCGAATAAGTTTCATATTTTTTTAACTTTTGGGCCAGAAGCTTACTAAATAGAAACAAATTTATTCCGAAGGATTAGATTTTAACAATAAATAATTGCATAACGCTTTAATGATTGATTCATGTCGTTTAGGTATTGTTACAAGGTGAACGGTAGTGAGTTAATGATCAATAATATTATTGTGAGTAAAGGAGACTAGCCTATAAAATCTTATTGGTGATTGTTTATCGTAGAAACAAATTTCTAATTAAGAAAATTTAATTAGAAGATAATAATTCAAACAAATTGCTGCTTTCTAAGGTTGTTGATGGTAAACAATAACAACCGAAGAAATCTTTTATGTGCATTTCAGATGAATTCACATGCAACGCGTACGTTAATGGGTAAAAGTGAAAACTAACGAATATGATTTATTTCATTCGACTTACATTTGTTATTACAATGGTCTTATTGCATTTGTAAAAGGAAAAGTGTACGACGGACAACAAACAAACTGCAATACTTTGTTTTCATCTATTCAACGCTCTAATAAATAACATTGCGAATGCGGGTACACGATGGGCAATCATTTTACTCCATCATGTATCAAATTGCGACTGAAAACAATCACGGAATAATAGAATCTCTTCCTATTGTGTACTTCGTTTGGAAGGCTTCAATTAATTTTGCTTGGAAACGCGAATAAGGCGTAGTATGCGGTTTCGCGGAAGGCTTTTATTTTCCGTTGCGCTCTACGAAACGAAAAATATTAGATAAAGTTTGTTTGCGAGTTTACTTTTTTTATGACAACCACCTTATCTTATCAATAGCTTTTCAATGAACTGCGAAGGAAATATTTTACTCACATTTCCTGATAAAACGGTTTTTTATCATTAAGTTAAAAATAGTCTCGGATTATTTACGTATTGAACAAAAATTGGCCAAGGTTGGTTAAGTAAAATACACCTATCAAGGGTTCGGTGAATGTGAAAGGACCATCGATTTTCAACTAAACTATCAATATCTGCACTGTTAAAGAGTCAGTTATAGCTTTTTTTTTTTTTTTTTTTTTTTTTAATAATTTATGTATGAAAAATTAAATAAGAATTACTTTTACTCATGTAATTGCTAAAAAATGTAGATTGAAATATAGAATTATGCACGTGGTAGCTCATTTGAAAAAAATATCGCATTACTTCAAAAAAAAAAACAAATTTTTGTAAAAACGATTGAATTAATATTTTCTTTATTTAATATAAAAATATTGCTAAGCTGGAAGACATTATTAACTTGTTAAAAATTTTCTGTTTCTACTTAATTAACTTTTAAATAAATTTTATTTCGGCTGCCAGCATCAGCTCCTAGAATTCCTTCCTTTTTGTTTTACATGTTTCCATTGAAACTGATCGATTTTATATTTTTTTTACAATAGGTATTGGACTTCATCGCTCTCGTCTTATATCTTCACATAGTCAACTTTCCTATTCTGCTTATGTAATTACAAATATTTCATGAAAAGATGTCAAACCTAAGCGGTAAAATGGAACAAGGTACGCCAACATCTGTGCAATTAGCGTCAAAAGACGATACCAGAACTTTCATATTTCACAAATATAAAATATGACGAATATAATCAGACTACCTCAAACAGGCTGTTGTATTGCCGAAGATTCTTCATGAAAGTACAATTACGTATCTTCCATTATATTTTCTCCAGTCGACATGATATTAGAGGCATATGGTAATACACTCCGTAGAACTTTACACTGCAAATGCTTGTAAATTGCCTGTCTGCTTAATGCAAATACATAAAGCTCGTTGTAGTTCTCTGGCCTGTTAATTCTTAAGCAGTTGCAAGAGTTAGTATAGTTTGTGACGAAATATTATCACGCCATAAGGGATGCTCCTGAGACGAAAGGTGAAATTATAAGGGTGGCAATTTCAGGAAATAATAGACTGAAAAAAGGGCATTTAAAAATGTATTGGTTTTGCCCAAAATTAAAAGTGCTTGCAGAAAATTACTGCTTCAATGAATAAAATACCTAGGACTTCCCATTGATTGTGTTAAAATATATTGAGTGTGTGCCTGCAGCAGCAGTAATTGTTTGTATGTTATGTCTCTTTACATTGAAAATTAAAAACATAGAATGTAAGCGAATTAAATGGAGAAGCAAATTAACGAGTCAGATAAAATTATAATGAAAAATAACATTTCCTATAATTTTTACTCGTATCCATTAACCTTAGTTCTTGAAGTAATTTACACTGTCGCTATTTCTTTAACGGTCGATGTCTTCTATGCCTTATATGCTAGAATAGTAACTCAAATTTTACTCGACCGAGTTGAACATTGAAGATTCTTTTATATCTTATTATATAAGTAAATTGTGCAAGATAACCATCGATATCGTTGCCAAGTTTGAGTCCAGAAATTTGGAGAGAAATGCATTTTTCCATCATCTACTTACCAACAAATAGAAAATGTGATATTCCTTTATTTTAGTCATTTATCTAATTACCTACTATGTTATTACTTATCTGTTTATCGTTTCATTATTGCTTCGATATTAAATTAGAGAAAAATTCGCGAAAAAGGTGGCTGTAATTTGTTTCGAATTAGTGGATAACTTTCGACTCCGGACTATCGCTTTCAGAGCAGGATATCGAGAAGAAATTGCTCCGTTTGCAAATTAAACGCTATCCAAGAGAAAACTACGCTATCGTAAATAGGAAGAATCGATCTTTCTTTG
The DNA here is from genome assembly GCA_020654165.1 of Oryctes rhinoceros. Lineage (NCBI taxonomy): Eukaryota > Metazoa > Arthropoda > Insecta > Coleoptera > Scarabaeidae > Oryctes > Oryctes rhinoceros. The sequence goes on along the minus strand of JAIOKQ010000230.1, from coordinate 14,317,303 downwards.
GATACCGATTTCCAGCGCGGATGGGTTTTAATACACGTTTTATTCAGCCAATCTAACATCTCAAACGTATTTGAAAAATTCAAAGTCCCGTTGGGAACAAGTGACTATGTTTATGGATCCATCAAAGGCTTTTCGCCGTCAATCTAGAGAAAATGGTGGTCTAACTTCATCATTAATTCTCTGGCGAATTTAGCATTTGTGCGTTGCGGAAATTGAGGACCCTGCGTACTTGACTGTAAATTTTGCTTTTGTGGCACAATGGTCCGTTCCGCCCATGTACAAGGTGGACACGTTGAAATTATTAGCGTGCCTAAACAAATTTTCACATTGTAGCTATTTTATTAATTATAAACTTCCGCAGTTGTTCAATTCGTTTCAGGTCCAAGGTTTCTCTAGTCTGATCCAGAAGATAAAATGTTCGCAAAAAAAAAACGTTGGTTTATTGGAAGGAAGTACGTTGTAAAATTCATTTTGTATGCTTTAATGTTGTGTTATTCGTGTCTACTGAAATGTTCATTTTTTTCCCCATTTCTTGTGATAGTATGACGAAATTGTTGTGAAACCGTTTTTGAATGAAGTTTTTTTAGCAAAGTCGACATCTATTGCTTAAAACTAAGGTAATCGTAATCGTAGCATCGATCGGCTTTCGATTTTGTATCCTTTGCGTTAAGCTTCTATCTAATTCTATCTTAATGTGTTTGTTCACGCCGATTTTAATTCTCTAAATCGTTAAAAGTTTGCAGAATGTAAATACACAGCTTATACTTATATAAGCTCTCATATCTTCACCTCTGGTAATTGCACTCGCTTATTACCACAAAATAGTTAAGATAACTGACAACTAGGGACCGAAGTAGGAGAACGTGTTACATGAATTTATTCACCTGGATATGTAAATATGTATATTACTCGTAGTTAGTACCTACTCTATGTAAGTTCGTTGTTTCAAAATTGCAACTTACGTAATTTCGAGTCTACTACATGTCTGCGCGTACGTAAATTATGAGTTTTAGCTCGAACAACATAACGACGTGAACTCAGCAGGCACTTCCTTAATGCGAATAAGATAATAAAGCATAAATAGTATGTGAAAGTAGACCGTGACAAATAACCTAAGACAGCGACTGCGGTTTTTAAGGTCGGGCCACTTTCATCTTCGCGTTTCTGCGTTCCGAATTGGTTTTTAATGAGGTGCAAAATCTTACTTTAATATCATTTAATAAATCTTATTAAATTAGTTTAACGTTATCTTCTCTCTCTTTTTTTTTTCTTTTCTTAATATTGCGCTATTGTAATGTGTATTTACTTTGTTCCAGTTTAAACAGCGACAAATTATCCCCATTGGATGTTGCCGTACTGAGTAATAATAAGTCAATGGTGAAAATGCTCATTCAGTTTGGTGCAAGAGAAGGAAATCATTGTAAGTATTACATTGATATTCATATTGAATCATTTTTGGTTAGAAATATATTTTATGTCTATTGCTATTATCCACCGTTCCGACAGGGAACGAACAATTAAACTTTAAATTACTAAAAAATTGCCGTAACACGATTATTTACGAGTGAATGGATACAAACAAAAATAAAAGAAAATTATCTACTAATATTGTTTAATTAACATTAACACTGAAACGTTACAAGTAAATGCAATTAAAAAAAAATGCTTTGCAATAAATAACCCATTGGCCTTCTAGATACGTAAAGTATGTAAAATCATTCAAGTACCTATCTCTACACTATTTTACAGGGAATCCACTATACATACATCGCATATCAAAACTACGCCACGCACGTGTTTAATCGTTGCTTTTACAATTTGTTAAATTCAGAAACAGTTTTTGATGTTTTCAACACTCTTTCGCATCATCGTTAATGAATTTTAATCATACTGAGCGAGTTAAAAATATGAAAGCATCTTGGTCGTTTTTATCCATTTTCCAGAAAAATTGCGACATCACTTTATTTTTATATGCTTTGTTCGATAGAACATAAAGCCCTCTTTATGGTAAAATAAAAATATAATACATAGCAATTGTTTCGAGAAAATGCCGTTTAAAGCATGCAACAACAAATTTAATTTATAATTAAAAGAAAGCAATCGATGTACAACGGAAAGTGCTAAGGTACTAAAGTGTTGTGGTTACTATATCAGTTGTCAGTTCTGTATAAGAATTATCAACATTAAAAGTAGCAGTTTCAAGTTAATACGAAAGAACCCAAATTTTTATGATGTTGCATTATGGAATAAGCGAAGATGTTTACAAGATGTTTGCATAACGTACATGTGTAATGTATATTATTAATGTTATGTCAATTGGTACAAATCTTCTTATTATTTTCCAAAATTTTGTCTACGCTAGACTCAATTTCCATAGCTTTTTTTTCACGGCCAATCAAATATCACTAGCCGCCTCTTTCAGTATCAGAAATAGTCTGCGCAGCTTGTTCTTCGCATGTGATTCAATGTTTTGAATGCTTAAATAGTTGCTTGCCTAGATGCGTGGGCGCTTTCATTATCATGATTTTAGAATTTTTCGCGAGTTCTGCCAAACAAATGTTTGTAGTTGGCTCTAAAAGTACGGTTGCAACTGGACCAGTTTTTCCAAAAATATAGGCGATCATTTGGTTCGCCTTGAAAAACCGATTCAGTCAATTACTGATTTTTTAAGACTCGTACCCATATGTTGTTTGATCCCAACGGTGTTTGAAGCATTGCGATCGTATATCCTAAGTATTTCTTTCGATTAATCGAGACGCGAGTCTTTTGTTGAGCGATCGGTAACTTGCGTGAAATCCAACGCGCACATAGTTTTTTACGGCTAAATAATATGCAACATCAAATGTTTGATCACACTAATGCGTAAGAATGCCTGAATTTAACGATATATCGAACGACAATCTTATTTCGCCATTGATGAAACGATCTTAAACCTTAAACTTATTCGGCAGCGAATTACGGTTAAAATTAAATTCATTGACCCAACGACATACGATGGCTCCATGTGAGGTTTCATCATATAAATTAATAGATTCACTTTGTTATTATTATTATTATTATTATTATCCACATGAAAAGTCCCAAAAGGAACACCATGGGGAAATGTTCAGAAATTCATTCAATTTTTAATTTTGAACACAATATAACAACGTGCGGTAAATTTAGAAATTATGTGTTATTCATTACAACTGTAACCATTACTTGTAACAAATCATTCTTTATTAGAATTATTAGTATATAAGGAAGTCCAAGCTTAAAAATGTCTGTAACTCCAAATATTTGCCATATTGGGAATTGTTAAGATAAGAAAATTTGCTTTGGCTCTGGATGATAAACTATTCACGACATATAACAAATAACGTAATCTAATATTAAACTTATTCTAGTATCTCTGTTATTTTCTGTATTTGTAAATGTTAATATCAAAAGAATGTCATAGCTAATGGAGGAGGAATTGAAATGAAGTTTGAACTTTCTCGCAAACCGCCCAGCTCCGATAAAAACTATTTGATATACATGATATACATAATCCACAGATCTACAAAAAATATGAAACAGAGCGACGATGATTCCTTGTTTGTTTTTTTTTCCCCTTAATCAGCATGCGTTACCTTCCTTGACAGCCACGTCGTGTTTTGTGCTATTATTATTACCAAGCTCGAACAAGGTGACATAAACTACATCAACAGAACATTATATTGCTCATTGTACCATTGTGAAATGCAAAATTAAGTTGAGGCCGTCGGTTGCCATGAGCATTGTGGTATTCACGTAACTATCCTAGCTGGAAAGATGCGGTTAAAAATCCCCTCGTGAATGAATGGAAAAAAAAGGTAACTATTAATCAATTTAATAATTAAGAGCACAATTAATGTAAAGGTGGAAGAAGGCATATTTTGTTGAATTTGAAAGTATCTAAATTTTCTTTTGTCCGTTTCCTTAATCTTCAATTACAAGATTCAAGGAAAATCGCCCAAAAATTAGAAGTAATTGGCTGAAATTTTTTTTGACAATATGGAATGTTTTTCTTTTGTATTGTCTAGCGTATAAATAAACTTTGCACTTAAAAAATTTTTGAAGGATTTATTTATAACCAATAGTAACATTTAAGAAAAACTTCTATTCAGTTGTTATGGTTCAAGCATGAGAGGCAAATTTTGAATAATTCTAAAGCAAATAAATTTGTAATCAAAAAAGATTCATGGTACTGAACGTTGGAGCCAATTGAAGATAGAAGCCGTTATGTTTTTACCTACAAATCGCTAGTTTACAGACACTCTACTTTACCGACAACATACATTGCTTTTTTCATTTTTTTAACACATATACAGAACAATACAATACGACTAATAACTAACTTAACTTAACGTAACCTGACATATCTAGTTTGTAACGTTTTAATATATTATTTTTTATTATTTATTTAAGTTAAATAAAAATGTTTTCGGAAACCATTGCGATATCTCTCAACAAAGTTTTGGTCCTTCGAGCCGGATTTGAATCAATGAATCGACGTATGTTATTACGTGAAAATCGTGAGTACCTTTATTCTCCATAACCTCAACCTACATTGTAACCTTAGTTTGATATAGTTTTCGAATTATTTCGAAGATTCAAATACTTAACTACTTTACAAGTGCGTAGTAACCATTGTGGTTTGTTAGCCTTTCAACGATGTCTTCTCCCGGAACGTAAGATTCGCAACATTTAGCACATTTAGCGTTGAGCATTAAAACCGTCGGTAACGATATCTACGAATTTCATTCAAAATTTGATGAATCACAAATAACGGAACTAGAATTTAAGTTAGGAAATCTGAAGCTAGCACCAAATGAATTCGAAGCGGTTCAAAATGAAATAGAAAATTCAGGTTTAGATAACGATCATGATGAAACGATACGTAAAAAATTGGAAAATATCTGTTATAAAGCGTTAGCGTCTGGTAAACAATTATTAAAATCAATTAACAGCGATAGTGCGTCTTCGTCGAATAGAAATGTTCAACTTAGCGAATTGAGTAATCTTCAATCGTTAGATTTCAATAATACTACATACATAAATAGTGTATGATTCCCTGCCATAAATTTGTCGGAATCCGATGGCAGTTAGGAATAGAGATGACAAAGGCAGGTGGGATTATTCCCTTTTTTGCAGCGACTAGATAGACTCGTGTCTATTCGCCTCATGAGAATAGATTCGTGTTGCCTGCTGGTGTCTCCGAGAGTCTGTCTAGTCTCTGCAAAAAAGTAATAATTTCATCCGCATTTGTCCTCTCTAGTTATGAGAATTGGTTTCAGTTTCACGATGTTTTCAATGCGTTAATGCAACTCAAAATTAAAAGGCGTTAACCGAATACTATGTATGTATGCATGCTTGTAACCTAAGTAGCTTGATTCTTGCAATTTTGGAAGTTAACCGTCCAACCATTCAAAAACCGACTTGTTCCTTTTTTACTCCCCCGAGCGACTAATACATGAAAAACAGAGAATATTTTAGCAAGTTATGAACTTCGGTTGTATAATTTGAAATTGAATAAAAGGCGATAAAATGTCGACGCAAACGAATAAACTTCTGAAATGTCGTAACGTCCCAATTAGAAACGTTGCGACTGTGCCGCACTTTTCATTTTTAGGATCCGGGGCGGCTTTTTTATCAAACATGTTTTTATTTCTTTTTTCACTCAAGTTTATGACGTAAAAATACCGATCCTTTTTGGCAAAAGTACATTTACCTGTTATTACCCATGCTTGAAATATTTCATTTTATTACGAGTAGTTTTTTTTTTTTGGAAGATGTGACGAACATATGATTGCTAAAGGCGTTATTGCTCGTTGAATATGTGCAGTTGATAAACCAAACAAAAATTGAATTTTTATGAAGAATAATTTAAATTAAATTTATTTGGAACGAGAATATAATATGCAGATGAGACTTCCATAAAATGGCTGGACAAAAGCACATACATACGTAGATCCTTCAAGGAGATATTCATAAATACAACAAAGCCTTTGAATAAACAATGACTTTCACCACCTTGGAAGCGTTATTCCGTGGAAAGTTTTCGCACGTATTGTGCCTATATTTGTATGTTTACCCAACCTACTGCTCTAAATTTTGGCAGCGTTCTCGGGAAAAGCGTTGCTGCTTTAATACCTAAGGGAATATGCAAACTTGCTACTTTATTTACGAGAAATCCTTAATAATCGAAGAATTTATCAAGGCTACGTGCGTAAGTATACGAAAAATTAAATAATTTGATCCAATTTCTTTTTCATATTCATATCATATAATATTCATATCATAAAAGCTAGAAAATAATTTTTTCTAGATTTTATGTACAATCTATCAGTCTAAATCGACAATACAGCGGTGTTGGTTAGAAGGATCTTGTAGGCCAAGCGAGGCGAAGATGAGCGAAAAGGAAGGATAATCCTTCATCTGTATGCACGTAAGGCTTACCATACGATATGCATGTTGTTTCTTTGTAGCTGGTGGATGGTTACTTAAATATTTTACATATTCCTGAAAATTCCTACCTAGAGAACTTGCCGCTTCCCAATATAACGGCGCGTTTCATTACAGCGGTTACTTGGTTATAAATTTTTTGCAAGAAGTGTTTTATGATCCGTGGGTAGCTAACGATAGACCTTCTTTATGGCCACCTTGGTCTCCGGATTTACCAGTCTTGGATTTTCTTATACGGAGCACAATAAATAATCGAATATATTATACTCCCTTTAAGTACTAAGGAGGATTCCATCATCAACAAGTTTATGCTTTTGCACTCTTACTTTGGCGGATACGAAATTTCCAATATTCCGTATCGTGCGTTTAACTGTGTTTAGTAACGATTTCATGCCGAAAAGTATCCTATGTGCTTCATATCACTTTATTGTGGTTCCCAAATAATAAACAAACGCGTTCATATAATTTAAACGTCCTGGCGTTGTTTGTAATTGAAAACTAACATATCATAAATGCTAGTTTATTTCTTAATAGTCGTGATTAACGTAGACATACCAAAGTTCGGTGATATTTTTCAAAAATTACGTATTACACTCTTACATTGTACATACATTGATGGATACAAGTTCTTCCAAAATCTCGTCAAGTCCGAATAATGTGTGATATTTGAGAGAATGAGAGTATCTATTCAAAGGTACTCTAGCAGTTCTGCAAGGGTAGCAGGTTTCGAATAGACACATCACACCAACGGTAATTAATAGTAATGAAACATGCTGCGAACAACTGGTGCGCGTTTCACGGCACTACGGCTCATCGGTACAGTTCTGTGCTGTAATTGAAATTGTCCCGGATGCGAAAATCGAGTTACAGCTTTTACAAATTCGGTAGGATTTTCGCGGGAATCGTACACACGCCGGAAAGAGATACTTACGGTGCTAGATAGTCTCTCACTATGATACCGCTTCGTATCCGCTTGAATTCATAGTTAATGTTATTCTTTCCTTATTGGAAAGTCCTTTCATCTTGGTGTAAAATCTTTTTGAAGAAGTAAAGTCTAAAATTCTACAAATACTATCGAACAATCCCTTACTTGCCTCGCCGCTAATCTTGTGATCTAAAACAAAAAGCCATCTCATCCTCATCGTCGCCCATACGACAGAAACATTAAAGATGTATAGGATACTTCTCCTCAATTTCAATCATGTAACTTGTTATTGATTTCTCTATTTTATGTTATTTTAACATTTAAAATGTATAATAATTTTTTTGGTCACGGGAACGGATTATTTCTTTTTTTATTTTTTTCTTTTTTTTGAGACCAACTAAATCCATAATCCGGGATACTAGCGCATAAGCATTAATAAGTAACAGGCGAAGATTTTATTAATGTTTTTATATGGTAACAAAATGCAAGCGGTTAGATATAGCAGCGCATCAAACTTGAATAGCCATAATTGTATTGCAATAACTAGTAATAGGCACTAAACTGCTACTTATGCATTAAACACAAATATGCATCGATATTTATGCTACTTTAAGAGCACAATGCGCTAATAAAGCTTCTTTTTAGAAATCCATTTTTTTTTGTTATACAGAGTCGGCGAGGAAAAGCGCCAAATTAAATCATGTTACGCCAGGTTGATCCAAAAAGCTGGTTGCAAGACAACATAATCGACAAGATAACAATTGTGGAACTGCCAAATGTCAATTCTAAAAGCCTAAATTACCCATACTATTTATTATCATATCCTGAATGTTTGATATTTTCGTTCTTTGTTCCCGTTCTTATTTTTCCTTATTTAACCGTTTTTTTATTTCCTTACTTTATAGATCTTTATGTGGTTAATTGATTATGATGTTTGCTTAAATTTGTTAATTTTAATATTTTAATATTCGGTGAATTTGAAAATAATACGATTTAGATTATTGGACAATATTTTGTCCCGGCAATTTTGAATGGTTCGTGCCAAAGCCACCCTAAAAATAACAATGGAAAGTCTGGAAAACATACATGTTGTCTATCAAAAACCGACGAATTTAAGCCGCCCTATAGTTGGACAGACTTCGATAATATGAAGAAATAACAAACAGAACAAAAACTAATAGCTGATAAAGAACAAAAATATAGACAATGCAGGACATAACAATCAGAAACAAGAAAAATGTACGCTTTTAGAATTGAGATTTGGACGGTTCGCGAAGATATTGCCCAACAACAAGATCTTTTCAATTTTTTCTCATCAATAACACAAAAATTAAATGAGCTAACTACTAGTTATTGGTCGAACATATTTAAAAAAATATTCATCGACATTATTTTCCTTTTATTAGTTTATCCGCAAAGCTGAGATTCGGATGCCAGAGAATATTTATTAACTTGCGTCGCAACGATTTTTTTATATAGTGATGAAGCCAAGCAAAAGATTACACAAAAGTGACTGCGTTAAGCCCTTTGTTATGGAGATTTACTACTCATTTCCCGAGAAACATCGTCTTATTACAAAGATGGCCTCGAAACCGTCAACGCCAGTTGAAAGTATCGCATCTGCATATTAGGAATTCTTACTTCAGAAATAAAGTTGGCGTAGAGAATTATTATCCGCGGTAAACTTTACCACAAGCAAAATAGACGAGGCAATTGCCTCGATTTACGAACACGAATATTGGAGATATTTCTTATATTATCTACATACAATCAAATTCTTTTCTTCATGGTTTCTGTATAATTTCATTCGTAGGAAAGCGTGTGAATATTTCTCGAAAAAACAATTGTAAAATAATCCAGAGATCTAAGTGAAAGGTTAAGAACTTTTTCTTCATTAGTAATTTCATTTTCTACTTCGTATGTGTAGAATTATATGAATTTCTTTGTTCCTTACTCATGACAACCTAGTTTACGCGATGCTTTGTTTCACATCATCAATCCTTTCTCTGCTATCTGCAAAGTGAAAGCGAAAATTCAATTACGCGCGTTCATTTGATCTGCAACGTTAATTCACAGAACATTTAATGCCTGTAATGTTTTTAATTTATTCGCGGAGTAACACGCTATTCGCATGTTTCGCATTTACCGCCGTCTAATAGACGGCGTGTGCAGTACCTCGTTTCCGATTTATGAAGTGTTGCTTGACTGTGACGTGGACGGATTAATGTATACGTTCAATTCTACTTCTTCCTCGTTTTCGCTTTCTATGGCGTTTTTCCGCTCCTCCGGACGGGCGTTTTAGGGGGTTGGCGGCAATAAAAGTTACGTTATAGATTATACCACTTCTACGCAAGCATCTCTTGGGGTGTTGTGTTAAGGAGAAGTTTTACATTTTCCCGTTATCCTCTGGGGAAACACTCCGACGTTGGATTTATTCTTGACGGACGAATAAGCGTCGTACTTTAGTTTTTAATGGAAGTTACCTTCAGTTACATAAAGAATCAAGGAACATGCGGAGAATAATAAACTTTGCGTGTTTCCACCGTAAATGTACTAGTAAATATTTGTAGGTATCCATTTTCAGGAAATTTTATCTAACTACACTGATTCTGCTAAAAGAATCTAGCTTTTATGTCTGCATTCTAACTAAGAGGGACTACTACACTTATATATTGCACCCTCTAATTTTTTAATGAACGCTAAGTAAATATTTTCCTTTGAATCATTCTTTAAAGAGAATTTTTGAATTAAAACAAATTTTACGTTCTATTATGTTCCGGAATTTTCTGTATAATGTACTTTGTGGTTAAAGTTCGCCGCTTGCCGTGCGCGCTTCGCTAAATTAACAGAAACTAGACAAACTCGTGTTTATTCGTCTCACGAGAACGAGTTCGTGCTGCCTATTGGTTTCCCCAAGAGTCGATAAAACACGAGTCTGTCTAGTCTGTGTTCATTTTGCGGAGCGCACGGAAAGTGGGGAACTTTCTTTGTGGTTTTTCTTATAATGGTTTATATTTGATTATTTATTATTTCCGTCTCTATAATTAATTAGATGTGTTTATTGGGAAAACAAGTTTTTTTTTCTCTTAAATTTAATTACATTTTAATTTAATTAAATTTATCTCACAAAAAGTCTGTGTTTAATAAATTGTGCGAGCGTATTAAAAAAATGGTGACTACGAGATGAATGTCGCAAGAAAAAATCAATAATAAAAGATTAAAAAAAGGTTCTCATAGTGTGATAATACGAAAAGAATACTGTGATTGTGGAGCTATGAAAAAAATATTGTTTATAGAAATTTCCATTAATTCCAAAACTTACAAATAATAGGATAGACATCTGAAATAAATTGCATTATGTGTAACGCTTTTCACAAGGCGTTAGGTGAACTACATGCAGGATTTAGGATTGAATTAGGTACGCCCAATCTAGCTCACATAATAACGCGTAACGGGCCTCCAGGCATATCGTCTGGAAATTTATTTTCAATTTGCAATGGTAACGTACTTAAATTCGATCCTTAGGGACCTTTTTGCAAAATGGATGGCTCGATATGGTGTGATTTATTCTTTATTGAAGGACAAAATTTAACGTTACTAATGGATATAAACAAATTCCAGAATATGTAAAAGAAGTAATTATTCGCAATAATCGCCACATAGGTACCTATAGTGAACATTGCAATCGATGGAAAGTTAATTAATTTAGTTAATTGTTAAAGTGACATTACGAAACAAAAAAGATTTCGATAAAGGGAAGAAACTGCTTTTTGTTAATTTGTTAAATGATCATTTTGTTTGAATAAAGATATTAACATAGCATCAGCAGGAAAAACGAAAAGCATCGATCATTGCAACTGGATGTTACTCAAATATTTCTAAGACTTTCTCAAAAATTCAGAATAACGTTTTTCGAGTTGTTAAAAGCAAAGCTTAGGGTTCAGTGGTTACCTGTTACGTTGAAGAGAAACACGAAAGTTATGCACCAGTTTTGACGGTGATTGGTAAATGTGAATAGCATGTTGGATGATTGAACACTATTGATGTTCTTGTCAATTCTGCCTTTATTTTTAAGTCGCAAATTACATCAATTTGTAAAATGCGTTGAGATCCTCCGTTGCCTATTTAATTAAGAATTAGCATTGATATTGTCCCATTCAAAGACCCACAATAATCTTTTTGGAATGACACATAGAAGATTTTTATTAAATATGCTTAATTAATTAATAATTAATAATAGTAACGTAGATTGAGCGACAGCGCCGTTATAATCAGCCAAAATTTAATATTTACCTGTGTATGGATTTCAGCGTTGGCCAAAGCAAGGAAGCCATGTTGTAGCATATCTACGACAGAATAAAAAATTGATGAGTCACTAAACTGGTTAAAATATTTAATAATGGTTTAATTCTAGATGAAGAAAGCAAATGGTCAATAATATACAGGATGTTTCATTTTAGCAAAGCAAGAATCTAGTTGGCTACTTATCGATCACTCTATATCTATGCTTATTATGTCATCGGCAAATTTTAGTTTGCCATTATTTATGCGCTACATATATTTTACAATTACAAAAATTGAGAGACCCTGTATATGGTCGCTGATAAAGAAACAATAAAGTATAAATTAATACCAATATTAATTTAAATCTTTTGTTTCAGTTGGTAGTAGTGAAAAGCTAGGAACTCACTTATCCCAACTGCTCGGAGAAGCGGAAATGAGACTTCAGGAATTCGGGTACATCGAAGAATCCTGCAGCATTCCAATCAACAGCAGAGCTTCGTTTTCCAGCTTTATTGGTACAACTTATCCAGCTTCAGCGATGACAGGTTCGAAGTACAACGTCGCTGTTTAACGGAGACAACTTTCTAATCATCTGGTATAAAATTACAGGATGCGCTGGAGGTGACAATGAAAAACAGGCGATTGTATGGGATCGTAGGGCGAAGACGCTTAAAAAGCTTGTATTGGGTTTTACACAAGCCCGTCCACCGGATCAACCTTCTATTGTAGCGTTGGACATAACCGGGTGCAATTCCGTAGCGTTAAGACTCCAAGAACCAACTACTAGTGATTCTGCAATCACCACTAAATTTAAAGGTAAAAATCGGTTAAAATATAAATTTGCTGTAAAAATATGCGTTTAAAGTACTTGAACACGATTAAAAAGTTAAGAAAAGGGAACTTGAAAGTATCGATTCGAGAAACTTCTAGAAACCAAGAAAACATTCTTAAAAAACTGAGCCATTAGTAAGGCAGCAATAGTGATGTAGTTCTCATTCAGATCGATAAATAGTTAAATATGTTGACAGTTCAATGGTCAACGAGGGCCGACTTCGCACATATATCCGGCGAAAAGGAAATATTCGACATGAACAACGCCAACTGCGTAATCGAGTTGACTCAAGGTAGGAGATACTTCTTCAGAGCTTCCTGTGGAAATCTTAAGGGATATGGAACGTACGTGTCGTCCACACCAGAATCAGTAGTGCCATCTAGTTGGCGAGAAGTAGACAACAAGGAACCTAGGTATGACAAGACAATTTTCTTGCTCTTCATGTCGCGCGTTCCCCGGAGAATAAAAAGCGGAACTCCGTGTCGAAATATGAACGTGAAGGGAGATCTGCCCCCGACCGCAAACAGACGTACATCCTTTTAACGAAAATAAATATGAGATAAGTCTGAAAAATCTGAAAGTGATGCGTGCTATGAATTTACGGTTCGTTTACAAAACCTAATAAATGAGGAATAAAGTCGACGAAGTTAACCAAATAAAAGCGCTCCATTAATCCGACATTAGTATGCATTTCTTTATGTCGGATGAACGTGGAAACTTCCGCGAAACATGTCGGATTTATGACGTTCTCCCACGGCAATTTTTGTCGTAATTGCAGCCTCCATTTCGCCTTGAACTACTTGCCGTCAAATGAACGAGTAAGTTGTTCCCAACTAAGTGCCAATAAAAATATAATTTTTAAATTTTATTCAGAATACAAAATTAAAAAGGAAAAACTATGCATAAGGATAGCGGAAAGAAAAAATACAATATCGAAAGTAGTCGTTAGCTTCAAGTATAATGCGTTCGGCCAACTTCTTGACTTCTTGCTCCAGCTTCTATTATAGCCAATTATGTAGATGGCTGAGGGTGTTTGAAGATAATGTTATCTTACTACAGCAACGATCATGGTAGAACGGGTAAATAACTTGTCTTTTGTGTATTTCTTCTCCAATGTTAACGAAATATTACAATTTACGGAATAAATTCAGTATCATTGTGGATAATATGGCAAATTAAATATCTTTCTTAATAAAGTTGTTTTATACGCTAGGAAAATTTAATCGTCTACTATTATTGGTAATTAGTAAATGAGTTGTTAAAAATCATAGAGTCAACCTTTTAGTTGAGAACCCTTACGGCAATTTGTCTTCTACGATTAAGCTATTCTTAGAATAGGAAAAGTTAATTGAAGTTTAATGTGGAAATAATATTTGAAAGATATCCTAATTAACCATGATTGCGAACAAAGGAGACGCTTATAATTTTCTCAGTCTAGCAATTAACGTTAATTTCGAAGTGAAAGTTAGGTTTGGAGATTTTAATATACGCTGGGTTTATATTGAAACGTCCACAATTTGAAATTAGTTTAAACTGTCAAAAAACTGTCATTCGTTTCGACAAATTAATTCTACATGTGCCGACAAACTAAAATATTCTCAATTATCCAAGACTTCTGGTAATACCGAAGGTAGCTGGTTTACTTTAAGACACATCTTTAGAAAAAAAAGAGAGAATCCGCAAATGAGAATGTACAATTCTTGCTCACTTACCGACCTATCGGCGTCATGTCGTTGCTGTTGCTGATCTATCAATGTCATCAGTCCTCCCGTCGGTATCGTCTCTAACTTCGCCCATTATTTCACCTTCTGAAACATTTAAGTTCACCGATCATTTGTTTTGATATTAAAAATAACCGCCCTTAACTATGTACGATATTACTGTATTTATATGATTGGTGTATTTGGGTTAAAACCAATGAATATACTAAAAACAAAATACTCCACATTGAGACAGGCCAACGATTGGTTGGTACATGAATGTTGTTGTAGACTTCCGCTCTCATTTGCATGGAGTTTCTTCTGCGCTGTGATAACAGCGACACTACATGCGGCAGCCCAGAAGAAACTCCATGTAACTGAGAGTGAAATGTCGACAGAACGACGCGGCTTCAACCCGAACACTTAAATTCTTTAAAAAGTGTCTTGTTAGTATCCGTGCCGTACCCTACGACGAGCCGACGGCCGTTAATGGTTCCATCCCCACGAATGTCCACGTCATTTTGCATATAGATTTTCGAGTTTAAAATCAAGAAGCTGCATCGAGCTTTTTATGCCACGATGCTGCGTGCGATCGACTTAAATTAAATTAAAAATATTTCCGTGGTAATAACCGGCGTTTCAATTAGGAAATGCTGCTTTCAAGTATGCTAGTTTTAATTTCCAGTTAAAAATAGACATTTTTTTACGTGGCATTTTAGACTTGCTAATTACTATTTGCAACCTAAAGAATCTGCTAAGTATATTACGTACTTACAGGATGCAGAAATCTATAAAATGTAGACAATGGAACCTTATTTTCTATAAATGCTATACAGCGTTACTGGATTGCACTGGATTGAGAACTATTTTGTGGTATTAATGAGCTATTTTCTTGGAAAAAAAAATATTGACGTAATAGTAATTCCCCACATTAAATCCGAAATATTTACAAAAGATTCAACAACTTGACTTTTTTTTATTTTCATTCTTATACGTCTATTTTGTTACAAACATCCGAGAACAAATACATTCTGGATCAAATTTCTGCACGAGATTAAATCGCATATTCCCCATTATCTAAATATATAAATTGTATTCGAACGCCTTCGAAATGTACAGCATCTTCGACCAAACATTGCCAAATTTAAACATCAGAAACGTAATTTTTTTAAATAGGTAGCACCATACATTTTTCCGTATCCACCGTATCGGAAATTTATGTCCTTCCCATATGTCTAAAATTGAAGGAAAAAGAAATATTTACAATTACAGGCGAGTCCAGCAATTCGAACAATGCGTTCTGCGCGGTTTCTGGTTTCCATATTGTTTGGTTACCATGGCAACAGTAAACAAAACAACCATTTTTAAGTGGTGATTCAAAATGAGCCCGAGTAGCTACTTACCGTCTAAGGCGAGTCTTACATTTGGGAATGACATCCAAACAGTTTCTTCGTCTACAGTGTTAATAATGTAAACAAAAATTCTTCGTTAATTCTGAGAAAATTGTTACAATAGTTAGGTAGCCTCTTTGTATCCGATATATTTCATTCTGCGGGTCATAAAATCGGAAAGCTGTAAACAATAACGTTGCATCCGATAAATTTCTACATTGTTCAGAATTTAATTCAGTTTAATTACCTCCGTAAGAAAATCGATGTTTTTCGTATATTTATGTTCAAGAGTCATATCTACAAAATGTATTTTTTTGTTTACTAAACGTAATAATAAATTTTCTTAATTTTATATTGATCAAACTAAGTTGAATAAATATACTTAGAAATTCCAGAATTCGCCATTAATCTATCAACCAATTGATCTAAACTGCTCATAGAAAATACAACGAATTCAATCCACTTATAACTATTTACATTTATAGTTCCAATGTAATTACATGACCGATTCCATCAAAAACATAAAAAGGTATATTACATTAAAGAAATAACAAACTGAAAGTCCATCCTGAAATAGCCTTTTTAACGTAACTCTCTGTCGTTAATTCCATCACCTTTCAACATCAATCCAATATTATACTTGATCTGATTTATTCTCTGAAAAGGTTTTCGTTTATCACCGTGTAGTTTCATGTAAATGTTCAACATTACATGCAAAAGGTAATTGTAAAGTGGTAAATTTTAGAGTGCGATTTGAAAGGCGAACTTTAATTGCATTACGTTTGAGTGAAATATTCAATTAGGTATACACACCGCATGAATTTCATTCGGGCAATTTGCCATGCAAATTACAACGTATTACAGAGGATAATATCAAACAGAAGCAGATAAACGCGTAAATATTCATTGTGGACGAATGTGCGAACGTGATCTGTAACGTCAAGCATACTGCGCCTATCGGAAGCGCTCGGGTAAATCTGAAAATGTCAGCTTTAATGTATAAAGTTCCTGTGTTGTTTTGATACAAAATAATGAACTTCAAATTGTTCTCGCAACCCGGCGAACAATGTCTCCAATGGTTCGCATGTTTCATTTTGGACCGCCCGCCGGGCTCGCAATTCTAGTTCGACAATTCTGAATCGAGCAACCACAGTGGAGCATACGACTCCTGCACGGAGCGATTTTACACATCACGTTTCATTGAGAGTTGTTAAATGCATCGGTTATAATTGCCTTATTATATTTGTAAATAGCAACTGTTGTTAGTCGGCCATATTGCTCTAGACCGACCCTTACTTCTCTAGTCAAAGCGATAGAAATTATTGCTCTAAGCTTTCCAATAGAATATGTAGCTCTCGCTCCGAGCAAGTGCTTTGAGTGCTTTCGAATTAATTAATAAAGTTTTTAATAAAGAACTGGACATACCGATGAAGGAATTTGCTACAATTTGATACTTTAATCAACAACTTATTGCGACAATTAATGTCAATTTTTTTACTTTACAACAGAAATTACAGGAAGATGCAAAAAGTAAGAAAGTTCTTATATATCTGAAAATAAGTACTGCTTTCACTGATCATCATAAATTTGTTATACAGCGTTAGTAAAAAGTTCCGGAACGGTCGAATAACTTTGTTATTTGAAAATTATGAGTTGGACGTATTGCCAATTAAACCGGAAGTGAAAAAAATATTAACTGTATTGCATAAAATGCATTTATATTAACTATACCCCCGTACCAAATTTCAGAAATCATAATTTTCAAATAACAAAGTTATTCGACCGTTCCGGGACTTTTTACTAACGCTGTATGTATGTTGCCTTTGCCTATACCTTTATCATAAATTATGTTGATTTATGATAAATGATGAAAATAGTGTTCTCTACTGTATGTTGAAAACGTTCCTAAACCAATAACAAAATATGTCGTGAAAGTACACAAGCAAGGACCAGAGGGCCTATGTACAATCGCAAGGGACTCCGATAGAAGGGAGATTGGTCTTGAAGAACATATAAAGGAGTGCAGCTTGACTTAGGATCTCTGCTGACCTTATTGAACACAACACCACATTGACATTAAATATCTTTTTAAGCTCTTTGAGTAGAAATGAAAGTTCTGTTGGCGATAGTACAAAGAACACGTTCAACTTCAAGTACCTACAACATAAATGAATGAATGATAGTCACAAAGTACAGCTTCGTGCTTCAATAACTTCAAATTATCTAAAGAAAGGACTTCTATACGTTCTTTCTTCAGATGAGTTAATTATCTGCACGTCTAACACGATTCTATTTTCATAATTATCCTTTTTGCCACGTACTCAGTAATATGCATCTTTAGAGCAATAAATGTGATACTTTCTTGTGTCGTAAGCAAGCAATTGACGCAAATGCAATCGAAACCACAATTTACGAACTTCGAACAATAAACGGCGTACTACGCGACGCGACGGCGATCCTGGCGCCAATGACTAGTACGCTCGATCTAACAAAATGTCTAGGTTTTGCTAATAACACTAATAAGGATGGCCCATACACTGCACGAAGTTTACTCTCACGTACAATGAAAACACCTTTTTACATAGGTATAAATGTAAATGCTCAAAATATATGTAGAACTCGCGGAAATCTTCGGATATTTCAAACTAGAAACATAATTTCCACCAAAATTAAATTTGTGAGTTGATATTTTGACAAATCATATCGTAAACCATTAGTTTATACCTAAAAGCTTTCAATTCTTTCTTTCTTTTCGTTTTTAACATCACCAGAAGTAATCGTTTGAAGTTTAACGTGGAGACTATATTTTAACAAAGAAGACGCATTAGTCAACGAGTATTAATCAAGATGTTTACTGTAACATTTTCAGTTATTCAAAAACGGACTCTTTCACTTTTTACTAATTTAAGTATGTATATACACTCCGCCAAAAAAGTATCGCATAAACTAAAAAAGGGCATTTATAAACCAAGATATTTTTATACGTTCACAAGAAGTTTGCCTCGTGTATGTGAACTATAAAAACACTAACAAAATCATGGAACATAGCTTTTTTACTTTTTTTTTCTAAAAGAACACATTTAGAAAAATGCATATGTGTAAGGTTTGATCAGTTGTTTATTGAAACTCTTCCTATACGGACAAATTTTAAAGTGCGAAGTCAGAGTTCTGTACCAACGCTTTTAAAACTAAAATGAGCAATTTAACTTCAGAACAAGTGGCTGCTATAGTTGTTTTAATCGAAGATGGACGATCTCAAGCATACGTTGCTAATTTGATGAACATCAATCAAGACCTGTACCAAGTCGTCCAAGATGTTCTACTCGCCAAGATGACCGCTTTTTACTACTACAAGCATTACGTCGAAGACATGTAACTGCGAGACAATTGCAGAACGACTTGGCTAGAGTCAGAAATACTCGTGTGAGTACTCAAACTATTCGGAATAGGTTACGACAGAGTGGATTAAGAGCTAGAGTAGCTCTAACAGCCCCTCGTCTCACTAGGAACCACCGAGTGGCTCGCTTAAGGTTTGCCAGAGAACATGTAAATTGGAACATTAATGACTGGGCCAATATGCTCTTCACAGATAAGTCAAGATTTGGTCTTTACACATCAGATAGGCGTATCTCAGTGTACAGACGAGACGGTGAGCGCTATTCGCAGTGTAATATCAGACCTAGACCTAATTTCGCTGGTGGCTCTATTATGGTTTGGGGAGGCATCTGTTTAACAGGTCGTACAGAGTTAGTACCAGTAGACAGAGGTAGGTATATAACGGACATTTTAGAAGAACATGTAGTACCATATGCGCCAATTATAGGAAACGAATTCATGTTAATGCACGATAATGCACGACCGCATGTTGCAATAATCGTCCAAGAATACCTTAACGATGTTGGTATTCCAGTTTTAGATTGGCCTGCGGTAAGTCCGGACATGAACCCAAAATGTTGCCCCAGCGGACCTGCATGGACTAGAAAATGCTCTCCGTGACGAGTGGGAGAATTTGGATCAGGCTTATATACGGAGATTAATCGAATCTCTGCCAAACCGTATGCGAGAGGTCATAAGAGCCGGAGGTGGCAATACTCAGTATTAAAAGCTACTGTTATGACATTTTTCTTTCCAAAATTATAATTTCTTGTTTTAATAAAAATCTCAAGTATGAGTTCTTGTTTTTATTTGGCCTGTATTTTATTTAAACAATCATAGAAATTATATCTTAGAGCGCATTAAAGTATATTTACAACTTTATGCTACAAACAAAGATTATGCGATACTTTTATGATTCAAAACTAAATTATGCGATACTTTTTTGGCGGAGTGTATATTGTTGTTTTATTTTAACAGGTTCGAAGGGAAACTCTACCAATTGGAGCAATTAATGAGCGATGTTCGGCAAGTCAGGCCTGGTAGCGAAATCTTAGAAACTCCGGGGCCACAACGAAGAACACAACGCAAAAAAACTACAATCAAACAATTGTTTTCTGCTGCCAGTAAATTCCAGAAAAATTTGAAAAGGTATTGTTATCAGAATAATCATTATTACTCCAGTATTGATTTAGCATAGATGAAACTTGTAAACAAATTCTGAACGGCTTCTATAATGGATCAAATAACCCTTAAACTTCGTAAAATATGTTATATGATGTAAACAACTATTAAACAATTTTCAAAATTAACTTTCCGTTGCATTAACTATGCTCAAATCGACGCGTGGTTAGTGTAAACAACAAACTAGTCTGGTATCCAAAACAAAAAGTTTTCTTCTGCATACAGCGTATCTAGTTGGTGCTTGGGCACTAGATTATTTCTTCTCTGAGCATTTTAGAACAGATATTTTCCAATAAAAAATATTCGAAGACAAGCTTTACTCAATATAAAATTACCTTGGTATAATCTCAATTATAAAATAAAAACTAAACTGAATAGGTAGAGGGTTAACATAAACGACGAACGATGTTCATTTAATAAACTGCTCTTATATCATGCGCAGCGTAAATTGAACACTCTTGGACGTGCACCCCAATAGATTTTGTTCCAAAGCTTTTCCTCTAAATTACCAAATGAGGAAACAATCTTGCATCCACCCACTAGATACACGCGCTATATCCAGGCTTACTGTTCCGTTCAAATATAAATAATACTATTTGCAGTTTAATTACAAATTACATGAGCTTTATTTCTTAAGTTACAAACAACGTTTTAATGCCTCTAAGCGTGTAATACAATATATGGAAACTCTCATTTAATTGTGAGCTACCGCTAATTTCGTGCTAGGTTCGGGTCGTCTAGCTATCGATTTTGTATATAGGATAGTTTGTCCATTGAAAGCTTTTGTTTTCGAAATTCCGCTCTGGCAACATCTATCGGGTTTAAGCCGTTCGAAATTCCTTTCTCTATGCTTTTCTTGTTCACTAGAACCAGGCCAAGAACTTACAAATTTTTCATTCAAATCATCTGGCGACGACTTTTCCTATCCGTTAGCCAAAATACTCTGTTTTTTTTCTCTTTTTTTTCTCCCAGGGTTACCAAATCGATGTCTCTGTGTGTTCTCTATTGATTTTCGCCCCCTTTAATGATATCCTGTCTGCAATTATTCAGCAACCAGACGCCGGCTCTTTCACCACTCTTTATTAAAGAAAACATATTTGTTTATATTTATAGCGATCTATAGTAAATATGCACAATTATCTGTAGCATCTTTAACACGACTAGGTGTTCGACATTGGCAGTCTGTAAACCTTGAACGGACCGGTATATCCTCTCTTCGCATTTTCCGCAGTACTTGTCATCTACGGCCTTCCACAACGTGCTTTTAATGGAATCGACCCAGTTTCGTTGTAGCGCTTACCGTTTCTTACGACAGCACCACATGATATATTAGTTCTGACGTTTTTGCCATCTTCCTTAAGGACACGTTTCCTTAGCACAAAATGATTATTATACAGGTCCTTAGCGAATCTATTTATATCTTTTTTCGGTACAGTTTTTCTAGACCGTGTTATGGTTCTTAATTTAATTTTATTACCCTCGGATTTTTTTTTTTTTTGTACCAACATACATATGTCATATTACTTATTTTTAAATTCTCTTATATATTATTCTTCTTCTTATATTCAAAATATGTCTAGAATATAAGAAAACTTCTGTTTTATACCTCTTCTCCGGATAAGTTTCAATGTTTGTCAATCCTTTTTTGTTTCAGTCTAGTATAACAAATAGAATATACCCCTCTCACGAAAAAAAATTAGGACACCAGCATTTACATATATTCTAACGGTTAATTTAATCACGTTGAATTTTGCAATTTGCTCGTTATTGTTTGTTACAATATTTAAGTGAAGTAATAACAGCGAAAATATTTAAAGATAATAAGAACTTGTGTGAAAATTTCGTTAATGATTAATAGTAATTTTTTCCAAATTTCCAAACAATCACTGCGATACAAGGAACTATGAAAGTTATCTGCGCATGCTTTAAGTCTTAGAACTAGTGTCTTATAATGAATAACATATCTACTAACTCCTTCCAATAAAAAACTGGTGTTTCCACAATTCTCTCTTTTTGGTGAGAAAATGCAACAATTTCCACAACCCAATCGTTAATCAATCGTAGGTTTATAAAATTTGATGTCAATGTCCGTTCTATCACAATTTTCAATTAGCGCTTCAAATTCTAGACCTGACTGTTCTTCGCAAATTTTCTCTGTCGTAATTCACTTAGAAGGTTAACTTCGCTTTGGATTTATAAGTCACTATCAGGCGAAGCAAATATGTGTTTTCTTCTTTATCTCTTCGTTTTTGTTGACTGTATCCGATTAGTAAACCTTTCCGTTTTGGAGTTCGCTTCTATTATACTTACTTTCAGACTTTTGATCTTTTAAGATTGCCTTAGATTGTATCACATTATCCGCTACAACTGAATTTTGGAGGAACTATCTACTTTGATATGCACCGACCTTTAACGAATTTCCCCGAAAATTAGCTGTTGTCTATCAACCATGACGTGATTTAGTTCAACATCGACTCGCTTATGTCGCTCAAGTGTTTCCTGCCAAACGTAGTTTGATTACCATTCCCCAATTATCGAGCAACGCTTAAACGATTTTACTGACTTGGCCCCATCGTCAGAAAGGTACCATTGATTTTGACACTCTACCGATCGTGGTTAACCGTCACGCATATTGCCACGTTGTAGTTGCCAACTCACTCTGCATGACTTCAACATTTTTTATTGTTGTTGATAGTTGAAATTGTTATATAGTTATGACGGATATTTACGTATTGCTACAATAAAAAAAAATTTACTAGATCTCAATCATACAGCAACACTTTAGCAAAAATCTATTTAATAAATAATTAGATAAGTTATTTATACAAAATTTATTCTTTCCAGGGGTATTTATTTAGCTTGTATATTATATCACGAAGATAAGGTGCTAGTAACTAATGAAGACTTCCTGCCTGTGATAGAGATAGACGAAAACTTCCCTAGTTGTATACATTCCGATCATCATTGGTTGATGAAAGTAGCGTGCACGTGGGATGACACCAAATCCCTTCGCACCGACATGGAGAAGAACTCTTCGTCCGCCATCCATTTCAGGACGAAACTGCTCTCCGCGGCGCTCCAAATGCAATCCGCGCTTTGCCTACAAGACCTCGGTCAGCTCTACTACAAACCCCTCCGGGATTCCCACGGCACGGTCGTCATAAGTACCATAAATTACGTGAAAACTCCGAAGAGCGTGTCGGTGCTAAATTCGAGATGGCTGCCTATGAACAAGGTGTTCAAGAAAACCGTTGTCAGCGACGAGAATAGCATATCAGAAATTCTTATGGCCTCCATACAAGATCAAATCAATTACCATCAAGCCTCCGGACTGAAACTAAGCAGAGGATTGTATTTGACTTTTTTGAAGATGCAAAGTTCGGTTGATCTCATACAAGTAGTCGTTCCTGCGAAACATCCGAATATGCTGCCTCACTGTAAGATAAGGGATAATCCACATGTATCAGCGTAAGTCGGCAATTCTTATTCTTTTAGTTTATTCACGTAGAAGGTACCCATAAATTGGTTAGAAAACTACACGTGGTAACTTTTTCCGTGACATTTTTGGTCGAAAGTCGTAAAAAATCATCATTTACTTAAATGTATGTTTTATCATTTCTTGTTGCTGCTTATGCTGCTGGCGAATTGGACAATAATGAACTAAAAGAGCAACTATAAGTTTCCATGCATAATCGGAAAAATAAAGCCACTCAGACGCTGGTAATTCTCATTAAAAAAAATATTTCTTTTCAAGAAACTAGACTAACATTGACATACATTTAACAATTTTTTGGAATATATTACTTTTGCCTCAAATGCCATTTAATTCATTCATAAAATTACCCATTATCTAGAATTTACTTGTCGTGGTGCGAGAAATCCTTTTCGTTGCTCGTCGCAGACGAAATATATTTTTATCGTCAACTCTAAATTCTTAAGTCCTTTTAATTGAGTTAGGGGAAATGTAATATCGGGCGCAATAATTGGACCGAAGCATTCCAACAAAGTTAAACAATCAACCGCAAATGCTATTTAAGTTAGGCGGCTGTTTCACGTTTTCTGTAATCCTCCCAAGGATGTCTTCAATGATTTTCCATTTGCACCTTGTGATTTCTCGGTTGAAATTGTCGAATGTTTCTTGTAACATTATTATTTGTTTGACTTACTTCTGCACCGAAATTAGCTTTTAAAATTCGCTGAAAATATTTAGGAGGAATTTTGTAAAAAGAATCGCTCTGAATTTTCTAAGATGTAAAAATAAAACTATGTTGCTGATTCTGTTAAATTAAGAAATAAAATAATTTTAATTTAAAGAATAAAGTAATAACGACGATAAAAAATGAAACATCTTAGAAGAAAAACGAAGGAAATATTCCGAATTTTTATTTAAAAAAAGACTTCATGCAGTGCATTTAAAAGGAAATATTCCTCCAGATGACGAACTAATACAATTTCCCTCATGAGCAATTTAGAAAAAAAGTAACACAAAACCAATCGGTGGGAAGCTCTAGACAAGATCTTCCGCTACGCAAGATATAAAATGGATAAAAAAATGCTGCCATGTACTACTGAATACGTTGCCATGTACTACTGAAATATTCTATTTAATAAAATTTGAGCCACTTGCCAAGAATGAAAAACATTTAAGAAATCGGGCGTATTTCCAGTTATCTCAATTACCCCAAAAACTAAGGGTTTTTTGGGATAATTTTGGGGTAACAATTTTCAAAAGAAAATGACTTGAATTGACAAAAACGTGGCAATATACAATCTCCCACTTAAAAAATCAGAAAAAAATTAATATCCTGTGTAAGTATACTGAAGTGAATATTTTTATTCAAAAAATTTTTCTATAAATTGCTCAGGAAACCAATTATCTTCCCGCACGCGTTCTATCCACGTGGTATTTGGGGGGACTTAGATTCCTTCACATTGTCATAGTTTTTTGTATATTTTACTGGCCAAAATAAATTATCTACTCATGTATGCCTTACTGCTGCGTACTCGTATTTTGCAGCTAATTGTATTAAACATGTCGCTTACTGTAAGACAAGTATTACTTGGCGTATTTAAATAATATTATTTATCTTTTTAGGGAGGAATGGGAATACCTAAAACGACAACATTTGCCTGATATCGTGGACACTGCCACCGAACAACAAAGAACATTCCTGGAATTAGTTACTAGTGCCGCTAAACGTCTTTTTAACTACATGGACATTCCAATGGAAAATGCCGTAACGCACCGCCTATACGATACAGAAGTAATAGATCTCACAGACGATGTAAGCTTCATCGTAATATGCCCCTGCGCAGAATTCTCCTGTTCCGTTCCTGGCCAACGCGAAATACTCCTACAACGCGGGGACCTCTTAAGTTTACCGATACAAGTATTCGAGATGATACACTTGAACACGTACCAAAGTAGTATTATTCAAAAGTATTCCAAACTTAGCTGTCTGTTAGAGTTAGACGCAGCAACCGCTAATCACCTTCACAGAGAAGCCTTCTCAAATAGCGAATTAGCAGTTGCGAAGGAACGTTTAGCTCAACTACAAGAATTCCAAACTAAACTAAATTCTATTTGGAAGTGCATACGCTGGCTTATGGACGTTATAACGTTTGCTAGAGACAGGCTTACATCGGGAATATCGCTGAAGTATATATTAGATAAAGAATGCTGTAACCAAAGCCCGAAACGTGGATTACTTCAAATTCCTCCGAGAGAATCTAAAGTCATTAAAAGCACGCCTGGAAGAGGATCTTGGCCTGGTCCTGGTGCTACGAATCCGCCTCCAAACCAATGCTTAATGAACGAATTCAGTAAAAGTGAACAACAGTTGAGCACCAACGAAACCGCATCCCAATACTTGAGCGCATATAGTGATGAATCCCGGAAAAATTCCGATAGCTACAATAGCGATTTCAATGAAAGATTGGCGCCGTCCAGAAGCGAAGATATGTTATTCGCGATACCTTCCGCTTCCTCCCATAGATGTCGCTCCAGTACAATATCCAGCGTCTCAGCTACTTCGAGCCCATTGCTTAGCATACGCCCAATGTATAGCGGCAGTTTATTAAGTGTAAATACTCTCAATACCACGAATACATCAGATAGCATGCATAGTTTAAGTTCGGATAGTGAATGCGGTCCGTTAGGAACAAGCACGCCGCATAAATCACGCCATAAACCCAAAATGGTGCCATCGAGAAGCATGACAAACGTAAAACAGCACCTGCTTGATGTTAGCACAAAATCGGAAAGGTAATCAAAGCTGGATGCTATTAAAATATTTGATCTAATTCACTTGAATCCAATCCAAGTTCAATTCCAACTAATAATTGACGTTTATTTTCAGATATAGACCGAAGAATCTCCACCTAGAACCCACATTTACTCCGAATTCCAATTTAGACACGAGTCTCTCTAAAAGTTTGACGAATTTAAAAAACGTTCTGGACAGCGATTGTAAAACGTATCTAAAACCCTTGGCCACTTTAACTAGAGACGATATCGTGAAAGATCCCATCTTTAAAGTACCCTTCAATGGAGCGACCACAACCACCACCGCCGCCACCGAATGTACAAGTTCGACAAAAGACACTTCGGGAATTCTTCAAGTATACGCGGCCTACGAGACAGGTTTAGCGAGCGGAACAAGTCTTAAGCTGCACGTAACGCCAAAAACGACGGCAAGGCAAGTTGTAGATCTGGTTGTGAAGCAACTAAATATGGCCGTGGTATTGAAGGGAAAAGAAGGTCCTATTTATACAGCCGATAAACTGAAGAATTTCTGTTTGGTTGCAGTAATAGGCGCTAGAGAGCGCTGTCTTCGCGACGATTTCAAACCCCTTCAATTACAGAATCCATGGAAGAAAGGTCGACTCTACGTTAGACAAAAACAAGACGTCTTGGCCGCTTTGGAGCATAGTAGTAAACATAGCGCGATCATTTGAAATAACTGTGTGATTTACTCCTTTAAA
Source organism: Oryctes rhinoceros (assembly GCA_020654165.1). Lineage (NCBI taxonomy): Eukaryota > Metazoa > Arthropoda > Insecta > Coleoptera > Scarabaeidae > Oryctes > Oryctes rhinoceros. The sequence continues at coordinate 14,290,165 of JAIOKQ010000230.1, read as the reverse complement.
TAAAATGGACAATGCTGTTAGGAAGTGAACACCAAATTCAAACTGTGGTAATGCATAATCTGTTTAGAAGATAACTTGCTAATTTCTACTAGTTTGTTACAACAACGTATAGAATTTAAGACAAGAACAGATGGCTTCTGCTGATTGTTTTTATACTTCGCATACAGATACTCCAAGAGAGGAACCGCTTCAAATATGATGAATTGTGTAAACATTTAATATCAGATAAAGATATTAGAAACGTTTTAACTATAACGTCCTGGCATAATTTTAAACATGGGACGTACAATCGCCAATTAACTTATTAAAGCTATTGCGGATAAAATTAAATTATCTTTGGCGATACATTTGTTTCCAAAGCAAGCAACGATTCTTAATCGGTCATTATCGAATTAACAAGTTATCTTTAAAAGATTTTATACGCTACTTCTATTTATCTCTGTATCTCTCTCTCTCTCTCTAAATGTATAAGTAAATTAGATTGTAATGTTATTAAGGTAAATGACAAGAGAAACATATTTTTATGTTTTTTTGTTCGTAGAAGATCTATGAATAAATGGTGGAAAAATATCTTCGGACAAAGTCTAAGTGCAACATACCAATATAATATAATATGCATATATTTTGTATTATAAAATTATTTTTATATTAATTACATTAATTAATTAATTGAACAACTAGGCCGGAGGTATTTTTCTCAATTAGTACAAATTATATTTTTTTGTTATAAAGAAAATGTGTACATAATCTTATAGATGAATTGAGCATATATATATATATATGTGTGTATTGAGGAGAGTACATATATTGTATAAACAGGTTAGGAGAAAGATTTTATATGTTAAACAGGGTGTTTGAAAATTTTAACCGCTGAAAATATTATTTTATCGATTGTTAAATCAGATTATTTTTTCCTTTTAAATATCCTGTGTAACACGATCAGATAAAAGACGTAGATACATTCTACAATTGCACATTTTAATGTTATACAACATAGCGTAAATATACATGGTGAATTAAGTAATGAGTTTTATTTATTTTCCTATAAAATATGTGAATTTTTTAGTAGGTCTCTGTTTCATTTGTTCAATTGAGTAAGGTTCGCAAAAATAGATTATTGCTTGGTGATCGATGTTCGAAAGTTTGGAATAAATACATCCCGCCTGGGAAATTGCCAAGTGAATCAAGAGAATATCATTTGATGTGAAGAATCGTAAAAATTATAGCTTCTAATATTTTCTCCGTTATTTGGTAAAATTTGACTTGACTTGGCTTGACATTAGCCACTTCACAAGAGTAGGAAATATCGACTTGGTGTTGGTCGCTTGCTAAAACTTACTTTCTGAAATTTGTTACATGTAATGTGCTGTTACATCTCATAGACACTATTCATTAAGATGTAGTTGAATCGCGACAAAATGAGCAATGTCCTAACATCTAAGAATCCCTACAATCAGTTTTGATCCGAGGAGGAAATTGCTTTGCAAATCACATCTTCAATAGCTACCAAATAGTCACGAAGTCACATTATTACACATGTATTCATGACCGTTAATCCAAACTTGGGGAATAATAGAATAGCAAAGAGGGCTACAAACCTTAAATGACGTGAAAAGAGTAGCGCATAACAGAAAAATACCCATAAATTTGGTTAGATTGATGCAGATTTATAGTAACAATGCGCCTACAGATATGCTTACCTTTTTCGAAAACCTTTACAATTATGTAAACATTATATTACCTCGTTAAGTGTTGTGTGAATTATAAAATATAACATATCAGTTCTTACTTAAGCAATTTAATTTAATTACATTTGTCTTTAGATTAAGTAGATATTTAAAAATATATGATACGATTTCTTCCTACAATTAATTAAATCAAGCACCGTAATATAAGCACACAACATAAATCTCCATTTTATTTTTGTGCCAGATATGGTAACAATGCTACAATCAAATAATATCGTACTGTACTGTTGCTTTAATAAAGAAGAATGATCTTAATAAGTTAAAAATAAATAAATAAATAAATAATGGCGCAAAAATGTAAAACTCAATATAAAAAAAACTAGCGGCGGAGAGCGGTGGCATAAACGGGAAGTTATAGACAGCGATTCGGCTTCCTCGTGTATTTCCGTTGCATAATATAATGTACACAACATGCAAGGGAAATACATTTTACGAGGTTTACGTTATTACCCACCACCGCTGGTAAAAGCTTTCCCCAGAACGAAGTACTTCCGCATGTTCTTGCAAAGAGTATGCGAGTGTTCAACAAGTTTATATGTTGAATTTGAATACTTTTGCTCACGTGTAATACTATACCTTGTATGTTTACACTAAAATCATTAAGTTAAATTTTAGATGTACATTTTACCAAGAAATTGTTGCTGGCACTTTGGGTTGCCTACATTTGGCACGAGAACAGTCCGTTAGCGATATATAAAAGCGAGCCGTCAACTCTATTAGTAGATAATATGAATTACTGGGGTATACGTACATTATATGTTTTATTAATTTAACGATATAAAGATTTGTCGTTCCCGAATTACAATAATTTACTACTAGTTGGAATCAACATAAAAAATAATTCAAGACAAAACATAGGCTTCTCGATTACGTGCTTTAAAAGGAACGTAATCGAGAAGCCTATCATATTGCTGAAACTCATATTTTCAATAGTTTGATAAAGCTTACATTTTTCAAGAAATGAAGAAAAGAAGAGTGCGTCCGAAAACAAAATATTTATCTTATCTAGGCTCACTCACCAGTCACTCTTGTGCTGATAAAATTAATATAACGACAATTGCACTTTCCCCCAACGATCACTCGTCAAGGTGGATAGCATCAACTTGTATTTATTACGACAAACCATAACGCAACAATATATCCAACCACAAACTAATCTGTTTAATAAAATGGTAAGGAGGTAAATCTAGGTTAGCGAGCAACTAGTTGAGAACATTTGTCTTTTTTAATTTGATTTGCTTATTCAAGTGCTACGCATTAACCTGCTTATAAGCTGTAAGTAATAATTGCTTCCTCTAGGAAGTCCGCGTATTCAATGTTTCTGTTTGTTTTATGTTCTCCGTGTTGCTGTTTGCGGAATATCCTGCGCAAACTGACTTATGATTAATGTTCGGTAGAGGTCGTAGTATAGTATACATACGTCTATGCAGGATATTAAAAGAGGTGTCATCAACATTGACTGGGATAGTACGGCTCAAAACTTGTAGAAGTTTTAATGAACATAGCTCTGACGAAAGAATGGTTTCTCATTCACATTTTTTCGCAAAAAAAATTGAACATAAAGGAGTTAATCCACAATTTTACGAATTTTCGCTATGGCTGTGTACTTTATTATTGAATGTTAACGGGAATACCAAACGGGAAGATCAAACGACGTCTTTATGTTGACATCGTAATCGCCAAATGGCTTTCAATTCGTATATTTGTGGCATTCCACCAAAGATTGCGTGGTATCGATTCATTTAGGAAACAATTCAATGATTTCAGGAAACCAAGTTTGGTGTCCATCCTTAAGGTAGAAGAGATAAGCGAAGCAAAATTCGTTTGAAGAATCCTCTACGAGCAGCACCTGTTCCCATATCACGAATATAACCATCGCACGCTCTGCATTCTTAGTTTTTTTGCACGCAATGATACCGAAGACGTTCCCTATAATTGATGAAGCCAAGTTCACACGAAATGGAGTATTCAATTTCCGCAATGCTCATATCTGGCTCGAGAAAAGTCCCCAAATTATTACGGAATCTAGGCATCGGGATAATTTTTCATTGAACACTTCGATAAATATTTCGGGCGACAGGTTACTAGGTCCGATTAACAGGTACTGTTTACTCAAACGTTCTATATAACAGATTCAGTAACGACGCTTCTTTGAACCAAAGGTAGGAAATATGGTTTCAGCATGATGGTGCTCCAGCGTATTTTTCGATTACCATTAGAGAGGATTTACACAGAAGGGTGTTACCGAATTCAAACCAATGCGTTTCCAACAAAACTCGAAGCCCGAGTGAGGGTCAATCGCGGAACAAAGGATCCGGTAAAGGAAAAGTTTTGCCTAGGACCGACGGTAATAAGTCGGAAATTTTTAACGGGAGTTTAAAAATTGTTTTGGCGTTATATCTTTGGAGTAGTTTGCTTATTTTATCGGTATTCACCGGTCAAACACAAGCTGTTAATCAGCCACCAGATTTTATTTGTCGATATCAAGCTTCTATTCTGTGGGTCCGCTATTATTTTAGAAAAACAAGTATGTTCATGTGAATTTCTCTATCATACTTTGATCTTTAACATTGAGAGGTACATATATGTACAGAGGTAAACGTACCTCTCAAGCATAACAAAAACGAATAATAACATGAAATACCCAATGTTATAAGTATATCCATGAAATTCCTCGCTTTTTTCTAGATAGTGGCTTATGCCTCGGTTAACATAAAAATCGAGTAATAGATCGGGTAATATTCGCGCAGAACGTGTCTTAATCCATAACCTTATCACTCAAGAGAAATAATTTGATAACGCTCCGTTAAAATGATAAACAGACATTGTAAAGGGCAATTAACGATAGGATTGCTGCCTTCCTCTTAATTTGAGCCTCACGCTAATTAAGATAAACAACGAACAAAGTTGGGCAGACACGTATCTAAATATGCTTTCATACAATACGTAGCACTTGGACCAATTATCGATACCATAAACAAACAGACGGAATAATTGAGCAATTAAGCTGAACGCTCTGTAAAAAAATGTTAAATATTTCAGGAAAAATGTTGATAGGATTGGTTATGAGAAGGAGAAGAGCTTTATATCTACGTGCGTATCGCCACTTTTACTAATTACCAGATTAAGAGGCTACTATCTGCTACTGGTCAAAAACTTCGCGTTAAGGTATTTCGTTTTACTGGAACAACCTATGCTACATATTTTTTAATTACTCTGCGGATAATGCCCATTATTTTCCTTAAGTTCTAATTACAAAGCTAATTCTCAAACGACATGCAAAATTTTAAAAACAAATTGTCTAATCGTTTTTTGTTCTTGTGCAAAGTTGGCTAGAAAAGAAGATCAAATTATCTTCTGTTACTACATCAACTCATTCTCATTAATGTTAGACGATAAATGCTGAACTATTAAATCTCAAATCTAAAAGGGTTAAAAAAATGTGTTATTTACTGTTTTTATATCCTTCGTTTTTCATATTTTTATCCTTCTTTCAGGATATTATTTTTCCTTATTTTTATCTGTTTTATTGATCGTTAACAATTATCACCTTATTTGCTGTGGTTATAAAACATCAATTAAAGCAATATTTTATAAAAGATCTAGCCCCGATGTGACACTTCATGCTCCAAAATTGTTATTCCTTACAGGTTTAGTCATGTTAGTCGTGTTTAGTTAGGGGGTTCATATAGTTTTATTTCAACAAATATCGAATGCATTCTTTAACTTCTACACATATCTGTGCTCTCTCGCCACGGCTTGTTTCCACAGCACGTGTTGCTTTATTTACACAGGACGAATGTGACACGCACTTTATTATGTGTTCAGGTGTCAAAAAGTACGTATTCATGCGTTTAAAGGTTCCTTGTCCGTAGTAAATTGGGAGTATTTCTGGACGCACACGGAGGGTGCATTTTTGTGTGATTTGGTCATTATTAACGGCGTGTTAAAATATGCGCAACTTTTTCTATTTATTTTTTTGTAGGAGCGTTCAAAAATGTTCCAAATGTTATGTGTATTTATGTGCACCATTTGCCCGATAGACCTTTACGCTCGTTAATTTTAGAACATATGTTATGAGAAACTATCGGTTTTCATCGTTTGTCCCGCAGCCCGATCCCCAGTAATATTGAAATATATAGCACAACGTAGTCATTTTCGGACTTGCATGGTACGTACGTAAGAATTTCTATGAGTTCGTATCGCAGATTTATGAAGTATCGACAACAATTGAACTGTTGCTTGGATATAAATCGATCAACATTTTTGAAGTGAAAAAGTCGCTTGGTTTCCTGATGTCGGCTATTTACTATTTTGGTAGTTAAAAAAAAACATCTGATATCTCCTCAATTTTTTTGTTTTTTGAAAAAAGTTTTTTTTTGAAAAATGAAGACATTTAGATGGAACACACGTTTGTCTCTGTTTCTCATCAAAACACCATAGCTTTCATGTTTGTACGATGCGTTTCATCGTGACGACGAAAGCCGGTAACATTTAATTATTGTAATAGCATCACGGAAGATTTTCTTAATTATTTTTATTGATTTACAGAAAAATAGCATATCAACTCTTTAAAAACTCATCTAGTTTTTTCTTGGTTTCATGTTCTCTAATTTCCTGTCTAACCTTCGCCAGATCTAACTCCTTCAGGTCTATAATTTCAATGATATTATTCTTGTCAAAGCTGTGCATTTGGGAGAATCTCAATTGCGAACCACCGGGACACGATTCATTCTTCAAAACCTTGTACTCCTTCCAGAATTTCATCTCTTGGTCTATCAGCGTCGAGAGCAGATGAGAGCTGTTGGTCATTACATCCCGTAGAGAGCCATCGTCTAAATGATGCGCGACTTTTTTGCCGATGAAAGAAGTTTTCGGAACTGGAAGGGGCCTCCGCCACTTTTCCCTGCATGCCGCGCACTTTGTTTGTTTCAATAAAATTTTTGTTTCTGCCTCGTTACTTTTTCTGTCATTCTCTTTCATTTCCTCTTCACTGTCGCTTTTCACGAACGAGGTTTCATCATTCGATCCCTTGTTTGCGTAGGAAGTATTACCGGTGCCTCTCTTTCTTTTTAAATTATCTAGATCCCGTTGAATTGCCTTATTTACCTTTTTACTAAAAAGAGGATATATGAGGAACAATGAGCCTCGATTTAGAAATGAGATTATTCGATTCGTGTAAATTTCATACTTACTAAAGCAAATTCGCGACTTTTTCGAAATCAACGTCCCTCATTTGTTGCGGATTCAATAACTTATTTGGACGCGTTATCTTCTCCTTTCGAATTTTCTTTGTGGCAAATCCCAATTTCTGCCTATTCAATATGATATCTTTGCTGCACGATTTGTTAGTATGCCTAGGAGTGTTTGACACATTGGTGATATCCGACAAGCCCGCATCGTCCCTGGGAGTTATCAAGTTCTCCAGGATACCTTCCTCGATCGAAGGCGTTTTGCTGTGTTTAACGACTGATTGCCTAGACCTGCTACGGGTATCGAATTCATCCAGCTTTTGCGAAAAAATTTCCTTTTCTGAAAACGGACTATTCAGGAAAACCATGTCACCGTTGCTATCTACGTCCGAATATAGGCCGAAATTCGTACATTCATCGTCCCAACAACAGTTAATTGGCAATTTGAAAATATTTTTCCTGATTTGCTTGACGAGATTCTCTAACTGGCCGGAAGACGTCCTCACGTCTAAGATTGTAGGAATGATTCGAAATGGTAATGTTAGGCAGAACGACTCACAGCTGAAACATACAAATTACCGTTACCAGGAAAGCACATCTCGTTAGAAGGTAATAACAACAGTGATGAATGAATATGTTTGATAATGTAAATATCTTTGTTGAAAGTTTTTAAAGATTAAATTTTTAAATTTGAATTTGATTGGTCTACTGAACGAAAAAGCTACGTAAATTTTTTTCTCAAAATTGCCGGAGTTTATCATTTCAATAAATGGCTATTTATAATATCTTTTAACGTATACTTTCGTGCATATATTATAACGCTATAATCTGTGTAGTCGCAACGGTTGCATAACGCAAGCATTAATCCCAATTTTTTCACGGCTACGCATATGTGTTCTGCTCCATCAATCATAGCGATATACAACGTAATTTTTACTTATGTCACTTCTCTGTCAAGGGAATAAACTATAGACACGCCTAAGTTAATAAACGGCTACTTATTATATTGATAAACGAGTTTCGATATAATAAGCGTAGTTCTCGTTTAACCGTTAATAACTCCGAGTTGAAAGTTTCTAATGGAACTGCCTGTATATTATACTATGTGTCCTAGAAATCCCGAACGCGAATTAAGTTGGCATCCCTACAAATATATGAACTTTTGGTGGTAACACTGCTGCTTGAGCTGAGTACATAGACGTGTAAATAAATTGTCTGTAATTGTCAAACAAAACAGATTAATTGTGCTGTCAGTTTTCATTTTCGGTCAAGAGAGTCACATAGTGTTTTTAATAACAAGTCTGTAAAAATATAACCTCATTCTGATTTATTGCTTGTCATTATTCAGAACAATATAATCTTGTCGTGGTTTTGTACCACGCCACTGGATTTCACCAACTGTAGATAAATAAAATCCGGATTACCAACTTAATTCGCGTTCGGGATTTCTAGGACACATAGTATGTATTATTAATTGTGAATTACAATATTTTGTTATGAGTACAAAAATATGAGATTCGATGTGTTTGATCTCCAGCTAATCGTGATAATAACATAAATAAGACTGTTAGTCCACTCTTACCGGATTAACAATACTACAGATGTTCTTTTTCCTAGTTTTAAATATCTCAAAGGAAACCACTTCATTTAGATTAAAATTTGAGGACCGTACAAACAATAATTACAAGGTGAGGACATTAAAAATGGCGCATATTACAGAAAAAGCCGGTTTCAATCCAAAGATAATAAAGAAAATAGATTAAACTTTGCAAAAAACTACAGGGCTAGATTAGTCAGCGGCAAAAGTTATTTCCACGTACATAAAACGATTCTCTGTGGATGGTCCCGACGAACATTTGTAATCCGCGGAAAGAAGAAAAATTTGCGGGCAAGCCAGGGTAACGGTATGGATGGCCATTTCTTTTTAGAAGTTTTGATGATATTCAAAATGACTGAGCGCAAAGAGACCGTTTAATAAGAGTGAAACTCGTCATAAATAGGACAATGGGTTTCTCGATATCATTAACACTGCATGGATTATTAGTGTCTAGTTTGAAGACTAAAGTATTGAAGTCCTGGAGTGGCTTGATGTATTACCCGACTCAAATATTGTTCAAAATGTATGAGGATGGCTTACGAGAAGGTGATGGCCGACTATAACACAACACTGCACAGAATAGAGGCTGCTTGCAACGTTATACCTCAAGAATATTTAACACTTTGTTCAATTCTTTATCAAATCGAATGTTTGAAGTTAATCGTAAACGTGGAAGTAACAGTTATTATTATTAATATTGTTATTGTTAAGTTAAATTGTTACTTTCAATCAGTTTTCAATTTTGCCATGTTTCCATATACAGAACCTTGTTTTTTTTGTGATGCCCTGGTGGTTACGCCAGTTTTTTTTTTTTTTTATAAAGTTATTATGATTAACGTTAATAATTGTTTCTGATACTTCAAGATACTATATGTGTCTTTATACCTAGAATAATTGTGTGAATGTTGCGTAAATCAAAATTGCGTAAAAATCCACACTAAAGGTCTCGGCGAAGAACCTGTCCAATGGACAACCAGTCCCAAAAGCTTGTCCATCCTTACCAAACAGTCAATATAATTCATGAAGCGCATAGCGAAGGATCTATAAGTGGAAGTAGACTAAGTTGAACGATCGTATTGCAATTCAATGGAAGCTAATATTTAAAAAGGACGAGGGCCTATCCTAGTAAGAATAAGTATGAAGAGGTAGCTTCAATTTATAACTAATAATTACTAATTTCATTCATCTATCTATCTTAAGGAGTTTATTGCTTGTGATCTCGCATGTTACGCTTACCATGATATAACATTCAGTCCATTAAGGTTTTTAAAGAAATCTTGTATCTTTGGCTTATTAACCATCAGTTTTAAATATTCCTCGCTTCTAGCTTTGTTAACGAGATCGATTATCATATCTTTATTGGTTTTCTCCAGAGCGGCCATAACACTTCGAATTAGCTCGTTTATTTTTTCATTCACTATCAGTCGCGCTGCTAGTCTACCATCTCTTATAAGATTATCATTTTTACCATGTGACGTACTTTTACCATAATCTGTACAAGAAATAATCCAGTTTACATACATTAAAGAAAATTAGGTCGTACTACTCGCCTATAACGTATATAGGCAAAAGTCTAGTCAGTCTATCTTCAGGCCACCGCCTCCTAGTTCTTTCTATTAATCTCTCTAAAGGAGCCTGCTTTTTAGTTAAGAACATCAATGTTCGTTGTTCCCTGGGCGGTGGTGTCAATGTTTCAGTTCTATGCGCGCTTAGTAAATGCAAACATAACACCTTATCGACGTCTAACTCTCCGCCCGTAAAGATTAAAACGTGAATATCCTGAAAATTAAACGCACATACGTAGGAGTCGAGCATCGGCTTATTCTCTTATGTCTTACCTCAAATCCAAGGGTCGTACTTTTAATTAGACTTGGAGGCATCCTACATTCACCATTTCTTCTATAACAGAATCCGGGATTGTGGGTGGTGTACATTACTACATCTGAAGGCTAAATTTATAAATGTAATCAGTTCTACCCTTCATCTCGATCGTCGATAAGTTACCTCTGTACCTCTGTGTTCAGAAAATACGTCGAATTTTGAATATTTGCTTCGAAATCGTTGTTTCTCGTTGTTCATTTGCCGTATAACGGTACCCTTTTCCCTGTCGATCCTATTAATTTCCGCTCGCAGTCTCGTTTTATCCACGCTATTCTTTCTGTTTGCTAACGACATGTTATCGACGCGCGACATTCTACCTATGTATTAGTATTGTATTGCAGTAAGATTTGCAGTTTCTCCGATATGTCATTTCTGTAAACCAATCCAGAACGTCAAACGATTCGAATGCTAATGTTACAGTACCAGATTTGTCCCTTATTTGCCACCCCTAATGGAAAATTGATGGACGCGATCTGTTATTGCCGCTTACACACGAGATTTTTTTTAAAGTAACGGTTCGTCGTGACTGAAATTTAAACATTAGCATTTATACTTCGTTTGGAGTCGCGATTTTGACGAATTTTGACTTCTACGTTGTTTTTTTTTTTTTTTCACAGCATGTTTAGTTCTTATTGATACACAAAATAGGACTTCGGTGCTTACACGTAAAGAATCCGATTCAATATCTTTTAAAAGTTTTCACGTATTAATTTTGTTTTTGTCTGCATCTTTTCCCAAAAATTCCCCGGTACGTGGTACCGCTTCAATATCTATTTATTAATTATTATTTATTAATTATTATATATTAATATATAAAATTCAACAATAATGCACAGAATCTTCTTTATAAAGAATTAAAAAAAAAAATAGAATTATATTTGCGTAATTTAGGTAGGTACTACGCAGAATCAATATTGTAACGTACACTTCCTTCATATACTTAATACAACGCCTAAAAGCATAATGAAGCTCAAGTCATCCTTCACGAACTTTCTTTACATTCCTTTCGGCGAAATTTGTTCGCCTATTTGTGAAAATATGTTTAAATATTGAAAAATCTTCCTTCCACATCGCAACCAATAAGAAGTACATGTTGAAAATAATTTAATTTTTCATAGATATCCTTAACTTATAAAAACTTCCTTAGTATTAGTTGTTGTTGTACGTCTGGAGATTCTTCCTTTATTAATTAAGCAATACATGCAACATATTGGTAAAGCTCCTTTTTAATAATCTACCTGATTTTAGCATGAAAGCTATAGCATCACTTAATAATAAAATATTTTGTCGTTTAGACAAAAACATTAACGACACCGTTCAGAATAAGCCCGGCTGTAGCATTCACGTTTGCGTGTTCAATTATTTTTACATGCTATTAAAGACTGTTTTGACGGGATATTTACGTCTAAAACAGCAAGACAAGGTTCACTACACTTCTCCCCAATATGCCCATAGTATTATCTGCATTTATACATATTAGGCAAATAATTTGTATTTGGCAAAAAAATTTTTCAAAAATGGTGTTGTTAGGTACTCTAAAAGATCTGCAATTAGGAGGACTTCGGAGGGATCACTGAAAAGATATGATCCGATCACTAAATGTTTTGGTTAATTTAATATAGTAATAATAACAACGCAAGAGCTAAAGAAAGCTGCAGGTTCATGCATCGCCGATCGGTGGTCGTTGCTAGGCAGCAGAATGTTTATTAGTTTTCTCGGGACGCTTTTCTCCTGCATGGTCGCGTAAAGTTTATCTCCGATAACCCTGTCCCTTTTAAAATCAACAAGGATGGCTTCCATCGGTGATTCCTGAAGAATTGTTTTCCTTGGATCTACCGATGTAATATGTACATATACAATCTTCTTTCGAACGTTTACAACGAACGAATTATAGCGTTGCCCTAGATGTTTTATATTAAAAATTCAAAAAAGCGGTTTTAAGCTTCTGCAGTATGTTGAACGAAGTGGACATAAGCAAGATTTATTTTTATTTCGAGAATAAATTAACTTTACCAAGCACCCTGTACGCATGTACTACGTGTAACAGCGCGCGTGTATCAATAATAATTTATCATTCATTTAATTGTGGTAGACTTAAATAACTAACAAATACTTTTGACGCGTTATTATAAAGTACTTCTTCGGCGGAATAAATCAAAATAAAAATGACTTTTCGTCGTATCAATATGGTAATTTATGTGCGCTGCGTACCCGTAGCTACCAGATAAGTAAATCTTGCTTTGAAAACGTAACTCAAAATTCATTCGTCGGCACTTACCAAGAAATATAACACAGTTTATACATAATATGTATTTCGCTCCGGGCTAATTTGGCGATCGTCCCGTTTGAAGATACGTCGCCTGTCGCCATTTTGCTCGCACCTCACGCAAAGAACGAAGACGAGACTACGAAAAAGACCGTGGGCAGCAACGCGCGTATAGCTAAAAGATACTCCAGATAGATGTTAATCTGTAATAGATTCTGTAATAGGTTTCGAGGTAGGGAAAAAACAAATTGTTATCTGTACAGCAGGTGGTTAAGATGAGAATTGTTAATAATTACGGGGTGTCCGCGTTATTTATAGTTACTACAAAAATGCCGAAAGACAATTATGCGGCTTGAAAATGTTCAGGATTTATTTTATACGTATGCCGTGCATGCATTAGCCGTAATATCTAATGAGATTATCTATTTGCGAACGTTAATTTTTATTTATCTAATGTGGTGATGAGCGTTTGAATGATTAAGAACGCAACATACTGCTTCACGAACTATCGATACTACAATAGTTAATGGTACGTTGTTTAAGATGATTTACTAGGTATTTAAGCGTGTTCTAGCAAGTGGTCGTTATACATTCATCGACATAAATAAGAACGTAAGTTACTTTCGAAACCACAACAGGTACACATTCACGTTATTAACAATTATTTTATTGCGTGCTTTTATATGTGTACAACGCTACGATATTAATATAACAAACGTAAAAAAGAATATTATTATTGTGATATCAGCAGAAGCTTATTCTTCAGTAAATATTCACTTTTACCTGCAAAAACGAAGATTAATAATAATAATAGGTGTAATAATAGTGGTTTAAAATCAATTCTTCGGTCTCTATAAGCAGATTCGCTGGATTCCTGAAAACAAAGATACTCAACGATTGTTGTTGATGGAATCTGAAACGGAGAATTTTTCTATTGCAATTGAAACATATAACTTGTAACTGGAGATCTTATTGGTCAATTTTGATACCTAAGTATGTAGATTTAAGCGTGAGTGAAACATATTAACATCGAATCGGATTAATTTTTGGTTAAGTATTTATGTAATCTGGACATTTTAAAGTATGCAAGGTAAAATTTGCCACACCAACCATATGGTTCCACTCATTTAACTTAAATCCTTCCAAAACACTAACTTTCCTGTTCCATACAAGGCAATGATTCGTTACTTTAAACCTTCAACCGACTCGTTATGGTCCCTGCCTCAAGTTTCAACAAGAAATTAAATTTTCAGGTCCGACTGATACTTTATCATGGAAACCTCACTGCAAATCATTATGCTGTAAGTTAACATGTTAACTCATTCTTTACGCAATGTTGTCGACGTAGATGTATTGCGTACTATATATTTCAATTACTTTCAATCCAGACTGATCTACGGAATCATCTTTTGGGGGAATTTACCCTACGCCTCTGAAATTTTCTTGTTGCAAAAACGAGCATTGCGATGCATCATAGGAGTATATCCTCGTGAATATTGTCGTCCACGACTAAAAACTCTTCCGCTTGCCTGTTTATATATACCTGTACGTATACACATACGTGCATCCAAGTGCATAAAAGGATTGTGTCAATTGGTGTAAGGGAATGGTCAAAAAGGTACATCGTAACAGGTGACGAAAGTTGGATGTATTCGTACGAATCGGACTAAGCAACAATCAACTGTTTGTGTGCGACACCAACAATATGAACGCTTGCTTTTTCCGTTGCTTTCGTGCTTAGGAAGAACGAAGAACAATTTGTTTATCCCAAACGATCGATGAAATCAGGAAAAATAATCGACAATCATCATAACAATGGTAATTCTCACACGGCCCGTCAAACAATCGATTATTTGAAAGAGGAAAACATCGAATCAATGACGCGTTGCCCGTATCCACCTGATTTATCGCCTAACAATTTCTTTTTGTTCTCGAATGTCAAAAAAAATATATGGACGGCGATTCTTACCATTTCAAGAAGCTCGCAATCCGTATTTTAGAGATAACGCCTTCGGAGTGGAAATAAATATTTAGAGAATTGTATCGAACGTATGCAGAAATATTTAGACATGCATCGATATTTCATTATTTTTATAAAAATTTAAATAGTCTCTGTTGTAATGAACATCGAAAGGAACTCGCATCCTGTATTTCAATAATTTCCATCTTAAAATCCGATCTCTAAATTATTGAGATAAAGAAATATCTTTAGCACATACAATACTAACAATACGCGGACACTATGTGTATATTTTGCATCTTGTTACGTTGAATTTAGCAATATTTACGCTAGAACATTAATTAATCAGTATTATAGAAAATAAATCAACTCTTAAAGCTGAACAACTAATTAAAAATTTATTTAAATACCTAAAGTACCTAAAAATCTAGAAAATCTTTGGATCTTGTTCGTCGACTACACATCCAAACTATAGATTTTTCCGCAAACGATAAAAACAAATAACTTTACTTCCATAAAATACGAAAATTATCGCTTACGTCTCAGAAATCTAACGTGAATCAGTACGAAAGTATGTAAAATTCTTATTAGACGCTAGGCTCAAAAATAGTGATAGCGCTCTGAATTAGCGAGAATTGCCGGGCATCGCCGAACATGTTATATCTTGGGGCGCTTCAGCGCACTACCTATACTACCTGTTGATCTGCAATGCTTTAAACAGTCCGCTGTAGTAAGAGTTTTGTTGTGTATCGTACAGTTTGTATTGTCGAACGTTTTGTTTAATCTGATTGTAAGATACGGTTTATTTAAGTCTAATTGCGAATACCATTTCGCAGTGGTAGGCTTGTTCGCAGTCGATGCAGTGATATCTTTCAGTAGTTCGACGTGTTATTTTCGACCAGTTTGTTCGTAATTCGGTGATGTTTTTGACACTTTTTTAGATCGGGAAAACAAGAATATTAGTGTCAAGAACTGGATCTTTTTTTTACCTGTCTGCATGTTATTTTTCTGTGTATGTGTAGTTTGGATTTAAAAAAAAAGGACCTGTACGGACGTCCTGATTTAGGTAAGAATAGTTTCAGCTCAATTTCTTTGTAATTAATCTTAAAAAAAAAACAATGATTTATTCATATTCAAATGGTAAGTTTAAGTTTTTCTAAATGAGTCACATTCTACGATAAAAACCAGCACGCTTTTTATTCTTATAACTTAAGCATGCATATACATTTAACCGATCTATTAGTCATAAATTCTTTCTTACTTAACTTGAAATACTGAAGATGTTCATTTAGTCACTTTGAGTGATGGTAACGTTTATGTTAACGGAATTTTAAATTGCGATAGACGTTTGATTGATTAATTTATGATAAATGCATGTAAATCATACAGCTTACGTTTCCTGTTTTAAATAAGCGTTACTACTTTTAAAACAGCAAGATGTGCGTGCATACGATTTTGAAAAAACAAGAAGCAACGAACACAACAGGTTAATGTTTGGATAGGAAATTGATAATTTTGAAGAAGGTATGCGTTAGGTGTATCCCTTGATTTTTTACGTTGGAAACAACCTGATGCTGCTTAAAAATAGCTGATTTTGACGTATTTAAGTAGTTGTTAGAACGCGTTCAACTGCAATAGGATCGGTACATTTTTTTGCCAAATAGGATATAACTGTATAAATTTTTTAAATTTCCCGAAGCAAAAAATTAGCTGAATTCAGGTCGGGCGCTCTTAGTAATAATAACGTGATTTTCATAAAAAAAAAAAAAACTGGTGGGTAAATGTAACTGCGTACTTTATCCTGCGTAAAGATTCTATTTCCAATTGTGCCGTGCTTCTGCAAGCGTGGAGTTGGATAATCTCTTAATATTTGCAGATATTGTTTACCGTATAACAGATACAGCTGCAACCTGGTCATTTTGCATTTCCTCCAAAAAATTACTAACCAATGATGTAGCTAACTGTGGCTAACTTGCAGCAAATCGTTGCTTTCTTGACATGAAGATCATATCAAACGATCGCCTCCGGATTTTCTGTTGGCGATATTCGTCACTTTTGAATACCAACTTCACCATTAACAGAAAAGTGAAACTTATCTGATCGTAAAATAAGGAGCAACCTCTTTGGGTTCAATTTTAATCTAAACCATTACTTGCGAAGGAGGATCCTGCGTGATTGGTAAATCTGCTTCCTCCGAATCGAACAGATTATTTTTAGAATTTTTAGAATTCTGCCTAGAATCTTTCAAACCGTGCAGTCACTTTGATATTACATTAACGTTATTGATTTTTAGCAGATTAGTGATGGGGACGTTTTGATTTTTCCGGAGAATTTCTGGAACTTAGACACCACAAATTCTTAGGCTTCATAATCACGGAAGGTCTTTTAAAGTTGCTAATCGAAGTACGGTATACTTTCGACATTTTCACCAAACCAACGGTGGAACTTTTACCACATTTATACTAAGTCTATTCTTCTTCGAAGATCTATTATTTCGTAAGTTCAACCCATTTAAATTTACTGTTACGTTAAGCTCAATTTTATTTTTTATTTTTATTTGTCGTCATCAAAAATTATTTGGTGACCTGCACTGGTGCTAAAATGGAAAGAACATAATATCAGGTATGATCTTTTAAAATATGAAGATATGACATAAGGCTTTTCAGAAGTTACATGTATGAGGTAGTATTTGTTCGGATAATGCTAATGAAGAAATTGTACCAATTGAATCACTGGTCAATGGTCATCAATGGTCCATGTGGTAAGGTTCGGTAATATGAGAATAAAAATACAAACATCCTCTCTGCAAAAGGGTCGCATCAAACGTTGAACCCAAAAGATACAATAAAATTTCCTCATACCTCATTGAGACAGGAAAGACATTGACCATATAGAATCTGAAGCATTGTATAGTAAATAGATGTTTACCATTTTTGCTATTGGCATTGCTTAATTATCAAACGATCAACCCGTTATTGTAAATAAATACAGTGTACGTACTTCTCTGCTACTCTCGTTAACGTTTTTCAATACGTCCAAGAATACCAGGAATTGTTACGTACGTGGTAGTTCAATGCACCCTGATAAGACTAATAGCTTGTCTACAGATAATACTGGCCAGAGTACCTGCTTTCACCATTAACCTCTACAACAATAATTACGACTGTAATATTAGGAATACTAGATTTGGAAAAACTTTTAATGATATTAGCATGTACGATGGATTCAAATATTTATTTATTGTTTGCTTTTGAGATATCTTCGGGTCGCTGTCCTCATCACAAATCTGATTTTAATTGCGAAGTAATTATGCAAAGAAATCTTGCAAAGTACCTCCAAGTATTAAAGCAGGTATTCATCATGGAGTAAAAGCCTGACGCATATATTTCGCACACGTAGTACCTTCAACTGTTATATATTACGTACATTAAGCATTTATAGGTTGGAAGAAGACGAAAAGAAGAAAACAAAGGAGTATTTCGCTTTAAATGAAATAACTACAGATGGTTAGTTCTTAAACGAAACATAACAAAAGCTGATTCATACCCTTTTAAAGTCATAGCAACTATGTATATGTTGTGACTAACAATAAGAAAAATTGGAGCCGATTGTCGTAACTCGTCACAAGAGCTTCGTACTCAAACTATAAAAGCTGCATATGTAATTTTTAGTAGGTATGCATGTAAATTAATGGAAAACTGAGCTCCGTTTACGGACTTTAAGCTTGTTCTCACTAATTAACAAAAAAATGCTCCTAAATCCCAAACAAAGAAACTACAGAGATCCAATTACCGACGTATAAGAATCGTCACTCCGAATTCCATTTATGCCCAAAGTGGATGGAACTTACTTCCCCTCCTACGTTTTTAAATATGTTTTGTATATTTCGCCTCAATTTACGAGGAATTTGCCTTCGACCACCTCATTAAAACCTTAAGAGGAGAAACGGCCAGAAAAAATAAAACGGAGAAGAAAATCGCGCCTTTAGACGAAGATACTTCGGTTTGTGTTAAACGAAAAAAGAAAGGCAGTATAATATATGTATACGTACAGCTAGGTTCAGAAATTTACAACCACATCGTGAAGTTCGGTATGAAACCGAAACTTGTTAACATATTTGCTACCTACAATATGTTACGCATGTGGCACTTGTAATCCTCGGTGGGGCACAACTCCCTGCATACTTTGAAACATTTTTTAGCCGATCCCTGTTATTTAGGGTATGTACAACGTGAATTGGAGGTTTTTTGGACAAATGATTAATCACCCTATTTATAATGAGACAGTCGATATATTGATCAGTGTCCATTTTGGTAGAAACTTATTCTTAATTCTTCTAAGTGGCGAGGTCATAGAAAAAGGTATTTGATTATTGTAGTCATTAATAAATAAAACATTTCAGACTCATAGGTTATGTCTTCATCGATTCTAACTATTTCAACGATTTTCGTCTTTACCTTCGTTTTAAAATAAAATTTAAAATTAAAAAAAAAAAGAAAAAACAAAAGCACCGTCGATACTCGATATCTCGAAAGTAAATAGAATAACTTTTATAATAAATAATAAATAATAAATGTATGTCATGGAAAAAAATTGATTTGGTAACATAAATTTTTATAATAAAATCTAGGTATTCATTTAAAGACTAGACATCTATCCTGTTCGGAGAGTCATTAATGCCATTATTACTATTTAACGGAAATTCTTACATGGAATTAACTTTATTCGTTCTTTTCTTTATCTACTAGATTGACAGGTTTAAGCTGTGAGTTGGTTCCCTTTTGCATACGATCAACACAAAGCGGTACATTACCTTTTGTCTCCTGGATATACGGAAAAATAAAGAACTACCAAAAATTTCAATAGCGCATTAACCGAAAACCGCTATCGACTATTCGTACTCAAGTAGCAAAATTTTGTATTTTTCGGGGATCATGTGATTGCTTCAGAAGAACCAGCAATTAACAATATCAACATGTAGTATCACAAAAAAATGAAATATGCTATTTTTTATATTGCATGCTAAACCTGTTCGACTTAGAGGAACAATTATCTACAATGTGTCCCAACAATCAAGTCGTTGAACCTGGATGGCAAATGGGGACATTTTTCCACTTCCACAAAATAACACGTTGGTCGTATTCATATGATGCCATCCTATGCTGGAGTAAATAAGCTACAAATAAGTATGAGCGCGACTTGAAAAAGTTCCTATGTGTAATAGGTAATTTTAGCACAGATTCTCGTACAATCGTTCCCGGTTATTGTAATCGCTTGGGGTCTTTTATAAACTTTTATATCAATATACGATAACAGTAACCAATGACGAAAAAGTAACAGATACGAATATTAAAAATTAATTTTTTATTCAACAACACATGTCGCAAGTGACCGCTTGTACGGGTGATCATATTGCGTCATTTGACGATTCAAAGCTGAACAGTTAGAATTAATAATCTTAGATGTTATTGAAAATCAAAGCTTCACCTGTTTATAATAAAATCATGTCAGATACAGTTGAGCTATAAAGTACGGTACGATCAAGAAAGTGTTTGCTGATGTTTTTTTTTTTTTTTAAGAAACAATGCAAGAACTTCTCAAGAAATTTAAACCAAATTAATCGGCACTGTATCACTCGCAATTATAATTCTGTGTTTTACATCCTGAAATCCGTTTTCAGTATATTTAAAAGAGGATCAGACTTTTCAAACGAATATCTTCAATAATGAAATCAACACTGAAGGACTAAAATAAACGAACGTGATACGAGTTCTATTCATGTATATAAGGTAGATGGGATTTAATTAAAGATATGTATGACTACCGGCAGGTCAACCAAAACCGATTTCACTTATCTCAATTTCCAAGATGGACGATATGGATTCCGTTCTATTTGATTTAACATTTCCACAGTACTTACATGTGCATTTACAAAATCCTTAATGAAAACTCGTAAATGTAAAGCTTTATAGTGAGCAGCTGTGTGACCGTTGTATTTAAGTTTTTGCAATAAGACGTAAGCTACAATGAGCGAAAGAATATAAAAATGTTAACACGCACAGAATAATCTGCGAACTAGAAACTCGAAAGTTTAAATCGGCTGTGCGATTGCAGGTTTATATTATAAATACTTGTGCTGTGCAATTTAGAGCAAGGTTGTTTCTATATTTGACGTGCCATACATCAACAGAATAAAAACTACTATGATGGCATTTACATGTTTTTATTTTTACTATTTCAATATATTCGGATACTTTTTGCATCTAGCTGTATACAAGCGCTCACCCATCGTATAACGTAATCATACATATTTGTGCTTGGAAGAACTATAACGTGACCTATCTTCCTGGGCAGAGCGCTCTAATCTAGGTTTTATATTTTTTTAATAGAGAGGGACTAGGCCTGACGTCGGTGTCGTATATCTGATTTATCTCTTTTTGTTGCTCGATGTTCGTTTGAGTCACGTAGGCATCTTCTTCGGGATCCAAACGTGTGGTTTTTATCTTGACGCAGTTGTACAGTTAGAGGTGATGCATCTAGGCTGCGTCTTCAACAAATGAGGAAATAAATTGGGTGAGCAACGACACGAAAAAAGATACAGCCCCGTTAACGTTTACTTTATAAATCGTATTATAATACCTATCTGAACAACGCTTATCTATGAATTAATAAACATGAATACAGCTGCTCGAATCTACGTAGAAAACGCAAAATGTAGGTTATTTAACTTTGACTGTGCGCATATACGCGCGTTAATAAAAAAAAAAGAATCGGAATAAACCGACTCGATTTCACGAGAGTTCATGGCTGAATTAGTAATTTAAATAAATGACAATCACTTAAGAGAAAAACAGCAAACGAAGGTCGCCGATGTGTATATAGACACCTGCATTTAAATAAATGATTACGACTTCTTTCGATGTTTTAGCTAAATGCATTTGCATATCTGTGTAAGTAAGATAAACAATGTATAAAACCTGATTTTTCAACTTAATATTAAATATAAATTTAAAGATGCGACTCGGGATTCCTCGGAGAATATTCACGTTTCGTCTCCATGATAAAGAGCGGCGATTACGGTTAAATTATAAGACATATTTAAAATTTAAATTGGTAGATATTTAACCTAATTACTAAAGAGTCCAAACGATGTGCCCGACCATCGCGCACATCCGGATATTTCTGCAACAATGTAAACATGTTAGGTAAGTTATTTATGTTTTTTCTTAACGTTTTGTAAAGTGATTAAATATATTTATTTTTAAATAAGCGCACTGTTATTCTGATAAACTCTCTCGGGCTAGGGCACATCGT
This sequence comes from Oryctes rhinoceros, assembly GCA_020654165.1. Classification (NCBI taxonomy): domain Eukaryota; kingdom Metazoa; phylum Arthropoda; class Insecta; order Coleoptera; family Scarabaeidae; genus Oryctes; species Oryctes rhinoceros. The sequence continues at coordinate 14,268,207 of JAIOKQ010000230.1, read as the reverse complement.
TTGGACTCTTTACTAATTACTATCCAGAAATGTGTCACCAGAGAATAATAAAACTCGTAATAAGCTCAACGGAACGGTTAACGTGTTTAGTTGAAATACTCTGTAGATTCGCTAATTTCGTGCTTTTGTTATTACTTTTAACGAATAAGTTCTTTTTTCTATTTTATATGGTTCTTGGTCCAATGAATACAGTTTTAGTTTATTTATACCTCAAAATCGTACTTAAATATCGGTGTGTGCCTTTGTGGTATATCAAAAGAAGCTATTTACAGCTTGTTACCAACCACACGCGAAGAAACTTGAGTCTGCTGGATCTATTGTTCCCACTCGATAGCGTTTAATTTTTTTTTAAGTGTGCCAAGTTTCTCTAAAGGACTATTTATTGTTTCTAAAAGTCTCTTTCATTGTAATTGGATCATTCTTCTAAACTGTTTGTAGCCAGCTTTTCTGGTTCTTACTTAATATCCGAGACACATCGCAAAGTCAATATCGAAATCTCTATGCTGCTTTAAATAATTTCATCTTAGTTTCCCTTAAACGATAAACAAGCTTCGCACCAAACAAGTTTAATTTATTATATAACCATTAATCCGGAACGGCCCTTTCGAGGATACGAATGGTCATCTTCATCATCATCAACCGCTAACGGGATGACGTGAGAAACTTCTAAAATTAAACACGCACGTACTATCCCTACGTCCTAGAAAAAATATTCTTTACAAGTGTTCATGCATGTTATTTTTTCGCATGTCGTAGCTTCAGGGCGTGCAGGGGGTAGAAATATGCAGTTGTAAAGAATATTATCGGTGACCGGTTGATGATGAGGATCATTCGTGTCCTCGAAACGTCCGTCCCTGATTAATTATTATATTATTACATAACGAATTAAACTTATGCGGTGCGGAGGTTGCCGATACTTATGTGTTATTTACCGGACTACGCCATTATTAGTTACACTTGTTATTTTTTCCTTATTTATAAAGTAATAATTATTATTCATCGCATAATGTAGCTTTAACGTTTCCTCCATTTTCTATCTTTATTTTTCGATTATAATAACTACCAAATAATTAAACGTTTCCCCTTTCTTTTTTATTTTTGTTGCTCCCATTTCAATATATATATATACCGTCTCTCTCGTCGCCTTTTTTTTGTCCGGCTTCGTTCCATTTTCTTCTAACGTTGTATATCATGCTTCCCGGTTCTTCTGTACATATTTCTTACTTTTGGCAATAGTTATTATAAACACCTTGGCATATGCCAATTCGTTGCAAATTTGTATAGTCTGTGCGTAGTCGATCGCAGTTGCACATTCTTTTTACTTCGTTATTCGAAGGTACAACAAACAAGGTTGCAAAGGTATCTTACTTGATCTTATCTCTGATGACTAGATTTACTTTGCAGGTTGTACATTTTACAGCAAACTCTTCTTTCTTTTGATATTTTGTATAGTATCGGTGTTGGCACCTTATCAAAAGCTTTTTCCGGGTCTGCGAAAGCTAAAAATATGTTCACTTTGTCTTGTAATGTTTTTTTTTTGTGTTAACCGTTTCCAAGACGGATGCTTTCTTCACTTCGGAACTCGCTCTGTGATTTATGTATCATACTTTCTGTAAGTATTCTTATTCATCTATTATTTGTTCTAACATCTTCATAGTCCCGTTTAATAACATTGATTAACATTTGACATGATTATTAGACGTATATCCGCGGAATTTTGGAAATATACTACCTAATAAATAATTCTAGAAGCTATGGATGTAATACATATTTTAAATAAAATTGCGATGTTAAGCGTTATTTGTTCAGTGTTCCACAATTTAAAAGCAGACATGGTGGCTTTAATACGTGGCCGTACGCCATCTGCAACCTATTTTATTTATTTTCAAATAGTTAAACTTATTCGATACGTATTTATAATATTTAATTAATTAAAGCTTTACCAGCATGAAATACATAATAACATTCGACTTTTCAATGTATCAAAATATATTTAATGTAAACTAAAGTATAACTACCAACAGAATAGAGCAGACTATATTTGGGCAAATAGACATAAAGTATAATACCTACGCGAATAATATATAATACGAGTAACTTTTTTCTATTGGTATTACAACGCCGCTATTTTTCGTTATATTACAACTGTCCCACTTTTAGTTCAGTGTCGAGATTAGGCTTGTGTCGAGTTACTTCAATGTTGACTGTTATTTTATTTATACGTTACGACACGTTTAGTTTCTAGCGATTGAGTTGTTAAACGTCGATCTTATTTACGTTTCGATGTGGAAATGTTTTTAGATAGCTAAGAATTAAAATTAGTAACTGTAGAACTAGGCGAACAATGCCAACCAAAATAACCGTTACGTTAATACCAATAAGAAATTATATTGAAAAACGCATCGCACTGAATTAATTTCGCAAATTAGTATCTCCTGTACATGTAAAAAAGAATACTCTTCGGGGCATAATTGTAAGAATCGAAGAGAGCTTGGAACATGAGAGCATGAGCAGGAAATATGAATGTAATATCCACCGAATTTAGATAAATCTTCAACTTGAATACACCTGGCTGTACATGCGTTAGATGTTATGTTCAACGCGTGTAATACGAGGATGACCCGTGTTCAGGAAGACAACACTATTGATTTGCATTTGGTAAGTTTATTTCTCGACATATTTCAATACAGTTAGTCTAGAGATGTTTTAACATTTTTTAAGCCATTTAAAATTGTGGAATTTCACGAACTCTGCAAAATATGTCCTCTTCGTTTGATACGAAATTTGCGCATTAACAAACAGAAGTTGTGAACTTAGCGAATTTCTAATTTTCATAATAAAAGAGATAGAAAAAAATATTTTTTTTGTACAAGGTTCATATAAATATAAACAGAACAAAAGAATAGGCATTCTTTTCTTTAAGCGCCCTTGAGTATAGCAGACCTTTCTTTATTTAAACTCGTAGAATACGTTAAAACGCATGACCAACTTTTTCAAATTACTAATGTCACTTAACCCGTTCTACAAGCTTTAATAAAAAAGAAGCTCAATACACTCAAGAGTGTTTTATTTAAAAGTAATTATAGTACTTAAGGCACATTTTTTAAAGTATTCGGTATCAAGTTCACCTTAGGCTGCTGAAAATTCAAAGCTCTTCAAAAATTTTCTGAAAATAGTAGTCGTTCTTTTGACAAAATTGTTAACAACAGCTTCTGGAATTAGATAGTCCGGTCGTTCTACAGAGTGTTTAACTAGTACGCAAGTGTAAGGTAACTTCTTCATTCCCTATTTAGGAGAAAAAGTCCAATGAAAAATATTCGATGACGGATATTGCACTGCATCAAATCATATTCAACAAGTATACAAGGTGTTCAGTTTCCACAGTGCATAATATAATTTTTTGTGAAATGTTGCCGTTTAACGCCGAATATCTTAAACGCCTTGTACGCTGGACCGGCGATTTAAATCTTATTATTTTATGTATGATCATATTTGATGTTTCAAACTTTTTAAGGTTTCCTGCTCGTAAAATGTGTGGCCTTTTAATACTATTTTAAACGTATAAAAAGGTTACAAAATCGTTTAATTTAAACTTACCGACTTACTATATACGTATCTATATGGACGTACACGTTGTTATTTACTTTATTCTATTTAAAATAAATTTCGTGGTGTCGAAATACAACCTGTATCTTTCCTAACCTATAAACGTATTCGTTTTATGCTAGCTCTATTTACTATTTACATGCTTCTTATCTTGCAGTAAGAAAATGATGGATAGGATGCTGGAATTGTACTAAAACAAATAGTTTTTATACACTTGTTTTAATTAATATCTTTAGTGGAACAAAGCACTTAATCGCAATTTATGCCTTTGAAATATAGGAAAATGTTTAAATAAATAAAGAAATTCTCGAACACTTTTTCAAAAAAAAAATCAAGGAAAACATACAGAGTATTCCATGGAAACAATTAAAGCAGCATGAATCAAACCCAAACATGGCAACGGTTAACACGGCATGTAAGATCGACCTCTAAAAAGAACAGCGGAATATCGCAAGAAGCTCAAATTATTTCAAAAACCAGGATAGATGATATAGATATAGCTAATATTGAAGGAAATTGAGAGGAATCTAATCAAAAACATGATTGTGTAGCACCTGACTACGAATATTTCTTTTAGTTGATAACTTCTCCTTAAATTGCTCATCTTCCACATAAGGCCCCATGTGGGCGCGGTGTATAAATGCAACAGTTAAATTAGTTATAAAAAAATGACACACACGATTAGAGTAAATAATATCCTATTTCTTATCGGTAAGTATAAAACATATTTATTTACTCGTAGTAATAGTATAAACACGTGGCTGTATTTCCAAATCGAGTATATCTATATGTACATTCTCTTATTGACATAGTTATTCATTACCGGATCAATATATCTATCTGTCATCGTAACACCTGTTGTACATAATAACCAGTAGTAAATTGTCCCTTATATGCGAATACAATGGATGGACAAATATGTTTGTAGAGCAACAACCGAATCACTGCAAAAATTCGATGTAAAGAATGTTGAACTTATCAATGAAGCAGTGCATAGTAATTCACGTGTCGCTTACTGATTATAAGAGGACACCACGAGGAAATTGACTTATGCTATTGAAGACCAAAAGAGAAACGTTTCACTACACTATTGGAATAGTTTAGTTGAGTATGGGTAAGATTGCTACTTTTATCTTTATTTACACCAAGCATTATGCAACATACTAAGGCCGTGAAAATAAAATCTCCATTATTTGATCGTAACTTTTACAAAAAATAATTATACAGGGTGTTACGAGCTGAGTTAACATTAGAAACTAATTAGATTTAAAATTTGGAAATCCGCGGTCCTATTTTATTCAAGAGAACTAATTTTTAAAAAATATCGGTACGTTTATTTAAATTCCAACGAATGCGATGTAGATACACTTAATATTCTTAAGTGGATTGCCCTAATTCTTATAAAACAGTTGAATTAATCAGTTCATATGATATATTTCGACAGATCTAAACATTACTGTTTTAAAGCTAACGTGACAACATTTAACTAATTTTAAATAGAACACCCTGTATATTTCTTACAGTCAATATTAAATTCTTATTATATTTCTCTATACCTAAAATGATCATTTGACGCAATTATTGCTGTTGCATCCGAAAGTTTGAAAGTTGGTTATGAACGTTCATCATCGACCTGAAAGGTGTCGAGTCTGCAGAACGTGGAGGCCACAAATATAGACCTTTATTGGTTATCCACTTTTCTTCAAGTAGCATTTCCAATGATATGTGGATATTTCTTGTATCATCCATTTAATATCAAGCGGCAGCAAACTGAACAACTGGCAAAGTGTCTTCTTCGATAATATTGAGCAATATATCTAAATATCTTTCATCAATTAGGTTTGCATGATAAAAGTGCAAATCAAGAGTGCCGTTATTTTTAATTGCGGAAAATACAGCGAATTGCCAAATTTCTTGAATTCTCTTGCCAACATGACGATTTTTGGATATCCAAAAGGTGACCCAAAAGCTGCATCAAATGAAGATTTTCCGATTTTCGTTAGTTTTGCTTCGTTTGTCCGTATAATTTTTTCGTAACAAGATATGGTGAAAAATTCGCAGAAAGTTCTGTGAAAATCATGTGAATGCAAGCTTTGTACTTGCGTGTATGAAAAAGGTCTCACGTTTGTTTTTTTCTCTTGACATTCGTGGCGTTTCTAACGTCGTTGCTACTTCTCTAATAGCAGCCTCAACAATTTCATCGTCAATTAATTTATCTTTTTCTAATTTTTGACCTAAATTGCCCATATTTTAAATAATGTTTATTGATATTGTCAGGGACAAATCTTCATAAATAATAAGTAAATTCAAATAAAATTCCATCATTTACATGCAGGCATGTTCTATTTAAAATTACGTAGATATTAATTATTGACGTTCAACATATTTGATCGCAACACTTTTGTGCACTGAGGAAATAAGTCATAAACTACTATGAGGATGATGTCAAATTAATTGCTGAATTCAATTATTTTACAAAAATTAAAGCAGAAAATTAAATATACTTTACTTCCGGTGAAACCGGAAGTTGAATAAACGTGTCGATATTTCCTAAAAGCTAGCCCCATCGAACATAACGCGTCTGCAAATTTACAAATATTGAATCTGCTCAGTTTCTAATATACGACTTACGTAAGCACATCCTGTGACACCCTATATAGAAGTCCGTAGATTTGAAACTGAAGCCGTTTCCCTTCAAGAGTTTATCGTTTAAAATGCAATACATCAGATGCAATTTTGTTATACATACATCAATCGATAAATCATGCTTCACGTGCCTTCTTGTTATACTAATCTGCCTGATGATTTTGACGTCACACGCTATATATAACCGAAACAACTTCGACGCGAAGCTCGTCTGCTTTATATCTTAAATTAATAAGTAATTAGGAAATTAGTTCTTCAACACATTTGAGTAAATCCAACTACTCGATGTGTATTACGCAGGAAGTGAAGTTGACGTAAATCGTGAGAGAAAAGTTACATGACGGCTACTGTGCATTATATCTACGTCTACTTAGTCCACATGTATCTTCTTTGTTCATAACGCATGTTTGCGTAATCACCATATGAAAAATATCAAATGGGATCGAAATAAATTGTCGGAGAGAATTTCAATTCGATACCGCCATAAAAGAATGGACATAACACAAATTGGATGTACGAATTTGCTTGCAAACGTTGAAGATTTTCTTATTTTAAACAGAGTGATATTAAATAAATTCAAACGAATGCTCAATGCATGGAGAAGACGATGGTATATTTTTAGAACCGTTTACAAAGTGGTAATTATAATATAAACCTTTTATTTCGTCGTAAAGGACAAATATAATTGTTATAATTAGAGAGGACAAAGGCGGATGAAATTCTTACTTTTTTTTGCAGAGACTAGACAGACTCGTGTTTTGTCGGCTCTCGGGGACACCAGTAGGCAACATTGGAATCCATTCTCATGAGGCGAATAGAAACGAGTCTATCTAGTCGCTGCAAAAAAGGAATAATTCCACCTGCCTTTGCCGTCTCTAACTATAACCCTCAAAGTGAAATATGAAAGCAAAGAAATCGAAGTCACGTTTTTTGTACTAATTACGAGCTTTTACAGAGTGTCCAAGTAGCGCATAGACAGGAGAAATTTTTCTCCGGCTGATTCAGAGAGAAAGCTTTCAAATGAAAATTATCCAATTGTTTCTGCAGCTTCTATGAAAGTACGCTTCTTTTTTTAATTGATCATCTTGTTCGTTATCACGTTTCAAAATACCTCCAAACCTCCATTTAATTCATTCAACATTCATCAATATTCTCCAGACCCGATGAATTTAAAATTTGAAAGGTCCCCGACGCAATACAATTTTGCAGCCGCCCATCAAATATTTTCCCTATCTTTATACCCTGTAGTATTCATTCTGCGCCCACATTTTTTTTTTCTCTATGATAGACACTATATCGGAATGGTCCAATAAAAATTAGACATCGGATATGCTTGAAATGTTTTTAAAATTACAACTAACTGACTGTACTTAAAAGTTTCTTGGTTCAGGATATTCATTATGAATATTAAAAGTTATTGGCACAAGAAATTTCTTTTTAATAAAAAATTTACTAATTTGCAAATAATAAAAAAAAATGTAAATTTTCAACATTCGGTATAATTGATTCAATTCATAGCATTCGATTTTACCTTTTGGACCGCATTCCCAGGAAAGGTAATTGATAAAGTGAACAAAGGGATTTGATTTTTTTTTTTTTGAAAGCTGAATCTGATCTAGATTCGAAAACTGAAAACACAGTCATTGTTCACTGTTAATTTACAAAAAAAAAAAAAAACGATGCGACAACATATGTGTCTTTTCAGCGAGGCATAGGTAATAATCATAATTCATCTAGTAAAATATTCCTACTCCTACGGATGACTTCAATCACTATTTGTCACAATCAAAATTATAGATTCACCGTTTAGCTCAATTTACGTGAGAAAAGATAGTTAAATAACGGTAATATGTCTTTTACTGTTACTAGTATAGGAAGTCGTGCTTCCTATACGGTACGCTTATTTATTTCCATAACTACTCTCATATCTGTAACTAACGCCTACTAGTTCTATAGACTAATATTGCTAAGTGCGCATTGATTTGTTTTACATGAACTAGTACGTAAATTTTATTTGTGAAGGAGAGACATAATGTAACAAACTTCTACGATGGTAGTCAAACTATCCCGGCTAACACTCAGGTTCAGTCCAGGGAAATGTACTTATAATAATCGACAATAATGTGGTAAAGCGATATTGGAGACTATAAGGTTTTACTGATTTCTGAAAACAAAGGAAATTGTGTAAAAATTAAAAAAATTTCTTGAGTGCGGTAAATAACCGACACGTAAATGGGATTTTGATTTAACATTTTTTGCAAACACCATCATTTTGATGGTTTAGAAAGCCGTAAGTTCGATGATCCAGCATTTCACTCTCGAAGAACGTATGAAAATGCGGGTGCTTAATGCTGAATGCTTACGAACATTATTCGTCTACTTCGTATTGTTTTTTACAATTAGACTCCGAACTAGTTCTGTTGTTCCTGACATCAAGAGACCATTATGCGAATGAGAAAATTGGGCATTTCAAAATCGTTTCTGCAACGAATTATGACAAAAGACCTCCGTCTACATGCGTATAAGATTCAATTGGCCCAAGAAATGAAGCCTATGGACTATAAAAACAGCCGATTGAATCTTAGAGCAGACTTTCTTGTCCAAAATGGTAACATTGGTGTTAACCTTTAAGATCATACAACCACTAGAATTTTTCCTTAACTTTTATTGATTAGTTTCTAAAAACTAAGAATTTTATCCAGAATTTTCAATCTCCAAGCTCCTGTTGGAACACCCATTATATCGAAGCTTGTCGTTGTAATTGTAAAGATTCTCTTATTCAAACATACCAAAATGATGAAAGGCTCCAACAATTTCAGAATGGCACCAAAGCGCGCAGATTATCAACGCAAATCGTTTGTTATGGCGGAAAATTCAAAATAACAGTCTTAATTCGTTAATCGACCTCAACGACACGATATTCCGTTTTGTAATTGTTTCGCCAAATACCTTTCATTCCTACATTATCACGTCTGGCAGTATCGACATCATCATGACGCTGATCATCCTATATCTATGTCTACGCGGTGGCCCCGGTGATGGCACCGTTACTCACGACCTTGGATTAGTATCTGGCAAATTGTTCTTCTGTGTGTTGTTTCACCTGTGTCCACCGTTGATGTCCGATGCGCTCCACGCGATAGATACGCCTTTGTTTAATCAAGATTTTCGCTATGTCTGCACGGACATATGCGTGCAGGGATCAACTAGGAAACACTAAGACGTCGCGTATATAAAGAAACAGAAGAGACGAAGAAATAGCGATGTATCAGTTAAAGAGGACGTAGAAAAAAAAAAAACGAGACCAACCGTTAATTTGTTCGTGTAGGTTTGACCCCAAACTAAATATTTCAGGCGCCTATAATGCTAGAATCTGTTAACGTAATGAGTGAAATGTTTATTCTTAGATATGGAATTTGATACGAACCGGATCTGAACAGGATGCTGTGATTTATTTATTTTAAAATGTTTTAAAATCATTAACCTTTTCATATACAGCTTCGTGTCACTATATCATTTTTTACGTTTACATTAATGATTTGTTTTGCATCCATATTTATTATTTTACGCTTCTTAATCCCTTGATGGTTGCTAGTCTGAAGGTTACTTTGGACCCAACTGTACTACATATTATTTAATATCCATTTTAATTATTCGGAAATAATTGCCTGCACATGTTGTTTAATTTTAGCAGCTGTTAACTTCCGTAGCATAGACACGTAACTAAACAATTATATCTTTAAATAATTAACCATAGCAAATGATCTGATGAGAAAGTCTGGATTGAGTTACAAACGCTGATTACGTCGCGGAACCATCACTCCGAAAACAGTTTCAAGCACCTTTGAAGTTCGTTTGTTTTTATTTACGGTATCCCAGGCATGAAAAGAAGTATTGTTAATTATTCTCGTAATTAGACATTGGCATTACCTAAACTTCTATTATGTTGGAGTTATGCCTATTTATGCTGTTATGAAGCTCCTTCTCTGGGGACAAGATTTTGCAAGAATTTTCGTAAGATTATCTAATTTTTTGCGTACGTATATTATATACATTACATAATAACTAATAATTATTTTTTTTAATGTTATTTAAAGCTATTTATATGCGTTCATTCTTTACACCTTAAGAGAAAACAAATTATATGCGAATAGCATATAATTTGTTCTCAGACCAGGACCCATCTCTTACGTCTTCTTTTTATTTGAAATTCTCCTTTTACGGCAATCGAAAGATCTCTACTTCTTGTACACCAGCAGTATGGAATTTCTTTTCAGGAAATTATTTTGTTCTTGTAGTCCAGCTGTTTATCATCGTTACCTTCAGGGCGTTGTACAATAAATTTTATATAATTCTGTTCGTAGCTACATAGCACTTTCAGGCATTGCAACAAAGCAACCGATACACTTTAAGCTGCTAATATTGATATTTTAAAATTGGTAATTTTCAAATATCAATATTTTTTTGCTTTTTATGCTTTTTTTTTTGTTTGTTAGTTGATTTAATAGTTGCAAACGTATCTAACAGAGAATGCTACATTTTGTAGATCTACGTCACCTGGCAAACGGTAACATTAAATAGCTCCGCCACAATTTTCTTTCTTTGTTAGATACATACCTATCAAATCATATTTGATTGCTAATAGGTACCTGTTCCATATTGCTTTATGTGTAATTGTGGAAATGAATTGCTCCTATCAAGAAATAATGTTAAGTTTAATAAACGCGATCAATTTTATTACATCTTTTACAAGTCATCGTTTGTATTAAGTACTTTTCCGTGGCATATAATTATATGACAAGGCTTTTACAATTATAAAAACCTTGTTCACGAAAGGCTAATTGGTACGCTTGGGATAGATTGATTTATAATGAAAATATCCATAACAGGTTTGTTTAGATTCACATCGATACAGAAATATTTTTTTACATCTTCCTTTTTTAAATAAAGTAGGCCTCGCTTGAATATGTAGAGTTCAGCTTCGCTCTTGACATTAATTAGAGCTGCATAAAATTTTGGAAAACAAAGTAAACATAGGCATAGATGTGTTCTTCATGTAATCTCTTCGGTTCTCTGGATCAACCGACTTGTTACGTCTAAGTACTCCAAATTATGCTGTTCTATTCTAGATCGTCTTTGCGCTCCTCTATGCAGCTTTTTTAAATATACGGTTTTAATAGGATCAGGTGTTAGTATTTCTATCTTTAAAGATTATGTTAAAAAACGATATACCGAGACGCTTCAGGGTTGGTTAATTTAACCCATTCTCGACTGAAAAGTGAGGAATCATATAAGATTCCTCACTGGTATTGTATAAATTATATAATATATATCATATTATATAATTATATTGTTGTTATTATTAAATATTGGAAACTCTTTCTTGGTTTATGGTCTATGTAATTAAATTTAGTTAACGAGCCACGAGTCATTAATAGAGAGGACAAAGGCTGGTGGAATTATTACTTTTTTTGCAGCGACTAGACAGACTCGTGTCTACTCGTCTCATAAGAAAGGGCTCGTATTTCTATTAGTTTCCCCGAGAGTCGAGAAAACACGAGTCTGTCTAATCGCTGCAAAAGAGTAATAATTCCACCCGCCTTTGTCTGCCCTTTTCCAGGCGTGTACGCTGACTATTACGCCGGGAAGTATCTTTGTCCTCTCTTCATTTGCTGCATTTACCGCTCTAGGACAATGATCGCAATTACTTAAAGGTACCTCCTCCCCATAACTATAGATTGGGCTAAGACCTGCTGGATGTTTTCTTCCTTGTTAATATATCCGTCGTGTTCCGTCGCATTGCCGCAGATGCAAGACTCCTCATCCTCTTGATGGCTTCTCTGTCCTTTACTGGCTCTCTCTTGCAAGTCTTCCAACCCACGCTGCTTTGTCAAGTCCTTGTTCCTAATATACGACGGTATTGCGCAGCATTTCTTCAATGCCGCGGAGTAGTGGTCTATAAAATTTTTAAATCAAGTTAAGTAACCTATAAAATGCTAAGCTAGCTAACTGTATTGCTTTAACAGTTTTATGGTACTAATAATAATAGCGGAGATAAAAATAGTAATCCGTTAATTTGAATCATCCTGTATACTGGAAAATATTTGCAGATAAATCCATAGCAACGTTTTGGTGCATGATGCAGCGTATTCCACATTGATTTTATTTATTTTTTTTATTTCAAAACTTTATTCGAAATTATTCGAAGAAGACTAACGAAGAAGTACCGCTAGTTTTTACTTACTTCAGTATTGCTTTGTTCATTTCACCTAATGCTTACTATTCTTGCATTAAATGCTTTAAATAATAGAAACAGTAGATTTTGCGCTTTGAAATACATATCGATGTAGTTATCCATCTAGAAATGCATTTTACATATAGTCTAGCTATACGAATAATATCCATTTTCTTGAAGATGTATACTTATGACACAATATACGTATACTTCTGCCATCTCATTGATATAAAGGAACTAGCTGAAAGAAAAAAGTTGTTATTTCGCTGAATAAACCAGCCAAGTGGTACAAGAAAAATCACGATGTTGTAAGCTAGAGGACGCCCATATACATTACACACGTAAGACATCTATACCTTAAATGGTTCCACACCCTATTACGTAAGAATTGACGTAACAGCGTAACAATATGATCTCGTACCAGTCATATTGTTTCCATCGTACATATCAAAAATTCCGACAATTATGTCGCTGCACTCGGTCCATACCCGAATACACATAAAACGTAATTATTTCTATACTACGCAACGGCGCCTGATAGATCGGTCGCCGCATTCATTACAACATTTTTGTATGCAAATCCTTCGAGAGGAACGATACGAAAAAAAATCACATACTTCTTCGAGGATGTGAGTTGCATCAATATGTGACGAACCGTTAGATCGTACGAGCAACAAAGAAACGGACAAGAAAAAGGCGTCAAAATTCCGACTTACAACAAAGAAATTCCCTCTAACTCGGTGTTGCTCTTTGCGCGTCGCTCGATTTCGGCCGGGCGATGTCGTTCGGTGATCGACTCGTCACTATATCATTGTTAAGCCGACACAAAGAACTGAAAATTACGAAATATTTAATATGATTTCTCTCCTCACGCATGAGATCGGGACACTGAAGCGACTACTCCGCGAGATTATTAAATAGGCACTCCCTTTTCACTTAATGTAATCATACATGCACGCAATACTGATATGTATGTAGGTATCAACGTATACGTACCGTAATTATATTTGTATAATTTTAATTTGAACATAGGAATTTGAATAGGCATTGTAAGCAAGGAAGTCATTTTGAAACAAGTCTAAATGAGAAAGAACAACGGGGTGCTTCTGGATTGCTTCAAGATGTAAACGTCTTGGAAAATTATTAAGAAATCTCTTTCGCTTTTATTACGAAGTGGTTAACTTCCTTTATAGCTGATATCGAAACGCAAAACTTGAAATTAAGTAATGAGAGATATAGAGTAACAAGAAGATCCATATTCCATAAACTTACAAAGGAAAAAGCAACTACACCAGTGGTTTTATACAAGCATCTATAGAAATGTGAGGAAAATACAGCTAGTATGACATTAAAAAGGAAATCAATAACAATAATCAAGTATGAAGGTCTAAATATAATTAATCAACCAAGACAGATAGATTAGAGGATTAAAACATTAGAAAATATGAGATACTGTCGTATTACGTTGAGGAAGACTGCTATATTTCTAGCAAGGTATGAACCCAAAGCTTCGATACTAAGTAAAAGCACAGTCTTGGCCACCTACATTAAGCACCTTTGGCATGGCAAAATTTTTTATTTGCATTTTGTTTATTTACAAGACACAAATGATCGCATCAAACAGTTAATTTAAACCAAAACTCTCTTTATTGCATTCAACATGGCAAATATCAGAGAAAAGTCTGTGCTTTCCATCTTTCCCACAACACAATAACTCTAGAGCGATCAATTAATTTTGATTTTTTTAGCATTCTTCATCCGGGTTAAAACGAAAAATCCTCCATCCAGCACTACAGTTTATCATGGATAAGGTTAGGAAAAGGCGCAATTGCTACTTCAAGATTTGGAAAAATAATTTTGAAATTGTTCGGTATTTTTCGCCTTAATAGACTACCTATTACCAAATCAAAAATTGCAGTGTAGGCGCTAATTTTAATAACAATCTTTCATTAAGAGTAGCTTCATTTCCTCGACGGTCATCTACAAATATTTGTATTTATCTACCTGCTTATAATCCTCAAATATCTGTCCAAGGAGTGTCACTGTTTTGTACCAGCTATAAGGTGCATTTTATAAATTGTTGCTGCACTCATTAAAACTTTCCAAAGTAACACTCCACAAAATAGAAAGGAAAGCTGCTTCAAAATTCCTCAACTTCTTTCCAAGTCCTGCAGCTAGCAGAGCTAGTCAAGAGCAAAATGGCTGTTTTTTTTTTTTTTTTTTTTTTTTTAATAAAGGACCTTAAAAGCAATATCTATCGGATAAACATTTATTTTACTTTTTACACGTATTGCACTCGTAGCTGATAAACGTAATGGGTGTTTAATACGTGTGAGCAAGTCAAGATGATAACGACTTCTTTTAGTCGTGAAATTTCAGATTTCGAACATTCATTGTTTTGAGATATACGTATTACTCCTTGTTTGCAACATACAATTCAATAATACAGCAAAAATCTCACATTCAAACTTACGTAAACCCTTTAAAATTTAGTTGCTATATGCGTATTCCCGTGACGCATACATAACATGTATACCTACGCCTTGCCAATTACACACAATCGAAATTGAATTTTAAAGAGAAATTGATCGTAGTCGCTTTGGCGCTACAATTCGTAGCGTAGGAAAATCAAGAAAATACAACTTTGGGTAATTACGAATTTATGAGACATGCTTTGAGTCTCAATTTTATCATTAATATTGAGATATCTTTAACAGCATAGCGTAATTATTTGTCGTAGCCCTTCTTAAAAATGTTTCATTTACGCGTAGAAATAGGAACTAGTAGTTACAGTTATTTCGGTTGTATATTTATTTATTTTAGAACTAAAATCAAGTTTATGCGTATACGTAACAAAACATAAATGTTAACTCTATATTTCTGGAAGTGTTCAGAAGCTAAGTGCTTAAACGTCGGCATAATGGTTATACATACGCTAGAGAAAAAGTCCGATACACTGTGCTTCGTCAATTGCTATTTCCTGCACTGTAGTAGATATGTATATTCTTCTGGAATTTTTCCAAAATCACCTATATAAATATCCATGCATGGCTAATTTTGCTACGCATTCGTATACATGTATTTACATGTAATATGGACTTACATACACATATGTTGCATACGTCAACGTACATGACTAGTAACAATGACGGTACATTTTTTAATTTATTTTTAACTTTTGAGCAATAGTACTCTACATATGTTATTATTTTATTTAAAGAATCTACCTAACAGTTGCATTTATTACTAATTAACGAACGCCAACTTCAATCGGAAGCACTGCTGCAATATTCGCTAAATATCTCCTTATTCAACTTGCTGTATTGACAAGATTGTTTTTCTTTTATTAAAAGATTTCCGTTTATAAAAGCTTTGGATAGTAATATTTGGATAATCGTACGTTCATCGATTGAGGATGAAGACCATTCGTGTCCTCGAAACGACCGTCCCGAATTAATTAATTAAACTTGTATGCCGCGGCGGTTATCCATACTTATGTGTTGTTTACCGTACTACGTCACAGTCTTTGCTATCATTGTTCTTCCATTGGCTACTTAACCTAAATATAAAATTGTTGAGATTCCCCTTTGCTACTAACTTACTTAACTACTAAGTTGATTCTTAAAAAATCAACAAGCTATAAGCATGGAAAAACGACTTAAAGAAAACCGAAGATCTTTAAGAAGTGGTGTACGATTGTTGTTTGAAATCATATAACATGCATTAATCTGCTATGAGGATGCTTTTACGCATACTTACGTGCGCGGCAAGTACATTTCTGTTAAATTTTAGTGTTATATCTAGACTACTTAGGAATACCTTCTTTTGTCGCTTTCAAAATTGTTTGTCAAAAAGGTACATAATCTTCACTTTTAAAATTTAACTTGGGCGGTTGGTAGACCCTATAGGGCTATGCGAAACTACGGTGAGTCTCTTTGGTGAGGGCCTCTTCTCCAGGCTCCTCTCCATCTCTCTGTATCTTGTATTAGTTCATCAATATCTTCGTATTTTATCGCTCTCGCTTCTGCAGATTCCTTTAGCTTAACCTGCCATGTTCTCTTTGGACTTTCTCTCCGTTTTCTTTTTGCTCTTGCTTCGTATTCTTTTCTCACTATTTTCGGCGCACGATGTGCCGTGCTCATCAACGTTAGTTTTCCTTCACTATCTGGTTTATTGGGTTTAGATTCAGATTGTGCCCTCTGTCCTTCGTAAGCACCGTATTTTTGTTGTTGCGATTTTTTTGTTTGTGCCTTTTAGTAAGTGTTTAGCATTTTAAGTTTAGGTAAGATTATTAATTCGCTGGTTTCGAATTTTATTACGTTAGTACTTCCTGATATGTTTTTTACGTATTTCTTGGACGTCTTTTCATCCTTTGCTCTGATCACCACATCATTAACATAGCAAATATCAACATTTTAAGATTTCTCTTAATTTCTTGTGCTATGAATACAAGGATAATATTAATGTTGGAATGTTAACTTAGAAATGTGTAATTCTCTGAGGTTCTTGTAGCTTCGGGACTTTATCATATGATATTGCACCGAAAAAAAGTACTCATTTAAAGCTTATATAGCACTTTTTAGTTAGTAGCTATAAATTTATGAGGCGTCTACATTTAAATTCATTAAAGGACAACATTTTTCTCATTTTGAGTGTTAATGTAGACACATTTCGGTGAACATCATAATAGATGGATGTATTTTCTTGTTTTTCTGTTCTTTTCTTCTTTTCTGTTCTACCATGTTACAAGCGATGAATGTTTGAGGCGTTTGAGGCAATAGACAAAATAAAATTTCATACGGACTAACGTGAAAGGCATAAATTGAAGAAATAAAAATTAATATTTAATGTACTATTACTATCGCAACTACTTCATGTGCCATCAAGCTCATAAACAATTGTAAGTTATTAAAACGAAACGCCAATCACGTTTTCCTGTACCATTATGTGTAAAATGTTTTACAACACGTGTACGGCATAGCTTATTAGTCCGAGTATTTAAATATGAATGTAAATTAGTCTCTCACATAATATAATTATTCAAAGCGCTGGGTGTAAAAATATGTCATAATGAAACGGTAGTGACCAGTAATCCCTTACCGTTGATGTTTCTGATATTAAATTTTAATTTATTCTTCCACTCTATGGCATTATATTGCTTTTCGTTTGTATGATAGAGTATAAATTGCTAGATTAAAGGAAATACCAAGCATTATCCAAACGTTACGTAATCGGTGTATTTATAGATGGCAAATGTACTAATCTGGCATTCATATTTATTACTACAACCACGAGACATCGATGGCACATTAAGTCACTTACATCTATCAATCCAGATTAGCACCAAGGAACATTTAATGTAACGCAATGCACGAAAATTTTTAATAATATGTATTTTTCCGGTTCTTCTTGCGGCTGTAAGAGAAAACTACGTACTAAAACGTTATTTTACATTCTCTTAAGAAGAGGACGCGTAACATATTGTCTTCAAGTCCGCCCACCGCATTCAAATTTTTGTATTGGGAATATTTAGCGTCAGGTAGCTTGCCACCCATAAAAAAATGAATAAAAGCGTAACCACGCCAAATGTGCAAACCGGCTTTTTCCGTAATGTAACTTTATGTTATTGCAGAATTTGGTGGCGTTATAAATCAAGCTTAAAGTGTACATCCATGTTTAAGAGGACGACGACGTTCCAAGAAAATATATACCTACGAGAAAATAAGAATTTACATTACAGGACTAAGGTCAGGCTAAATAATTAAAAATACAATGGCAACGAAACAAACCTATAATTCCAAATGGCCAATTGCCAAACCTGCTTGCGTTATAGCGCGCAAACAAAGAAAAAAAGCTTTATTAACAGCATGCATACAGCATTAAATGTAATAGCGCAACAATCAACTCCCAAAAATAAACATATCATTACATTTTATATTGTGCTGTGCTTTGCTGCTCTACTACTTACAATTAGTTAATTAATGTTGTAGTATTGATATTGATTTATAATGATTTTGTATTCAATTTAGTGTTTATGGTTTATTATTATTATTTATTAATATATTGTGAATGTAACTCAAGAAAATCTTAATAACGAAAACAACGCTGATGATCTGTTCAGCTCGGTAGATCTATAACGACTGCATATGCACCAAACGCAGAGGCATCCATACTTTTGGAAATGGATATGAGGCTGTACTAACATGAAATCCTTAAGTTTTGTTAGTTACGAGGGGTTTTCGTTACTTATGTTCAGCTCTTATAACAACTAAATGCGTCTACACAAATGTTTTGCAATGTTTGCTAAAGTTTACTTTTTATACTTTATGGATTATTCAATTTATCTTATCCTTCCTAACCTTTTCTGTAATTTTGACACATCGTGTGATTAGCTAAACGATCTAAAATCGAAAACTATGCGCACTCATTGCGACTAACTATTTAGTTACGTCGAAATTGTTAAAATTCCTCATTTAATCCGACTGCAAAGTAAATAGCTTTACTTTCAAACTGCCCTTACAATTCCTTTATTTCGAGTCTACGAACGAATCCACTTGCATAGTTTGCTTTATTGTCTAATAAAATAAATTAAAATTAGGATCCTACCAACACCATCACGTCACAAACACAAGCTGCGTAAATTCAACTAGATTCCATTCATTATGTTGCGAGATCGAGCATATGAACCAGGATTGGGCATGATAAGGGAGATGATTGAATTTTCACAGCGATTAGACCGTCTCGTATTTCGTCGAGTGACTGGAGCACGAACTCTTTCTCTTTAGACGGAAAAACATGAGTAGCATCAAAAATTTAGCCACTTCTCTACCTTGTCCATCAGTGGTAGGAACACGAAACATATATATACGCGTTTATAGAAAGTTCTCCAGTAAGCATGGCAAAGCTCACTGCATACGAGAATAGTTCAATGAGTACTTCCCCTTGTCAAGACAAAAACATTTTTATCTGTAAAATTCATTTTATTTTTCAACCCAGTCTCCTTTAATGTTGATACATTTAATCTAACGTTTTAGTATCTTTTTTATTCTTTCTAAAAAGGAACGATTTTTTTGGTCGTGTCCTTTTTTCATATTTGGAACGGCCTTAGCGACAAGTGATCACACATACATTATCTGAAACACATTCAGACTTCTTTCAGACGTTGTTGTTTCAAGGCATTGCTAATCCAATAAATTGCCATAAGTACCCGCTATTAATTGTTTTACCCTTTTCAAAGTAATCAAAGTGGATTATCCCACGTACATGCCAAAACACTGTGGCCATGAACTTGTTGGTCGCACTTTCAATCTCCGATCATTAATTACCATTTCGTGATTTTTTCGATCATTTTTGATGTGGTGATCTCATCTGGAGGAAAAGGACGAACTGGACACTCTTTATCAAAAATGCCATGTTCATATTCAGCTATTCAATATTTTATGGTGTAGTGTCCCCGCAAACTTCACTAAGTTCGACTTTTATCTCATCATTAGTTTTCTTTCTCAAAAAATGAATAGTGGGTTTGTTCCATCGTTGTTAAAAAACAAAAGTTGTTCATCTTAAATGGCTCTCATGCATAAATTAATTAACGAACTGCCCTCGTAATTTATATAGAACAAGCATCTAATAATTTTACAGTTATATCTTATAATTTGTTTCCGTACATACCAAAGGTGACATAATCTGTGTTACTTAATGAGTAGGATAAACGGACGGATTATAGGTAATAAGCTAATATAACATATTAACATTGGCAAAACTATTATTTTTTTAGTACATTAAGTTCACCGTCTGAAATTTTTGTTTTACTTATTTAAAACTAAAGATTTTCTTGCTGCGAAAGCAGAAAACAATTTCCTTGATCAGCTATTTTTTTTATGAAAATATGTTTTTTTGTTCGAAGCTTGTATTTTCAAGAAGATTTCATTTTTTGGCGTAAAGAAGCCCACCACTACTAATAAGACACCCAAGGATTTTCAAACATTCATTCCATTGTTTTAAATCCATCCTAACCAAAGGAGAATTTTATGTATTGCCACAAAATTTTGCCTACTAAAGACTAATAACAACGGAAATTCAATTCAACAATTCTAAATTCATTATGAAATTTAAATTTCATTTTAACTCAAAGTATCGCCAGTGAGTGAAAGTGTTCGAGTATATCAGAGGTATTGCTGCTTACGTTTTCAATAAAATGTTAATGTTAAGAAAAAGATCATTTAAAAATGGATATTCTTTTGCCAAGCATGTGTATTTCTACTACATGACTGTATTGTTTATCCTATTTCTGACGTCACATTGAATACGGATAAATATTTTGGGGATAAAAACGTGATGTAAAAAAAAACTTATGTTGTTAAATAATTTTTCTATTCAAATTACTTTCTAGAAAAATTGACGATAAATGTCAACCGGCGTTCATTTTTGGATATTGCCCAATTATTTCGTGAGAGATGCAGTGATGTCTTTGCACACGTAATAGTTGAGAACGTTATACTGGACAGCAGCCAGAAAAATAACGTTGAAATATTTATTGGATCCAGCCAGATATTTTATATTTCGAAACTACATTTACGTATATGATAAAAATGTTTATATTCGTGCAAACCTTGCGCAGCGTCATTTTGCAATTAGGTCTAATTAATTCTGAAAACTAAAATTTATCTAAGCCTTCAATATTGGAAACGAGGCCAATCCCATCCTTAAAAAAAAAAACAAAAATACCTGGCCGAATTTCGATTTTATACGCTTCGGAACAAACCAAAACAAGTTCCCTTAACCTATACGGATTTGTATCTACATCACCGGCTTTCAGGCAGCCACCAAACGTTTTCAAAACGATCGTGTAAAGTTTTTTCAATTATATGTATGTATGGGTACAAAAGACGCGCAGGTTCAACGACAGCGGGATGCTTCAAACGTGAGGATTTCTCAAAAGCATGAGTGATAGATTGGGAGGGGAGATGCGGGGGATACGTTTTTGCATATCATTTCTCGGAATCAACACTCGGTATATCGTCGACGATGGACGCAACATTATAATTGATTGCTTTTTGCCGACACTTAATACTCGATAACGAACGATGAGCAAGAAAATTGCATTGTATGGTGTCCAAAATTTAATTATCAAGCGAAATTGGTTTCGAACGTATGAAAACCGTTAATAGTACCAGCACATCCAACTTGAAACACGTATCTATTCAATTCATTACAGGATTGACGAGTACTTTAACAATTGAAGGTCCATTCCTGTCTGTTTGAAAGATACAAGCTTTTAAGCAGGTCCACTATGCAAAGAGATCCTCACCAGAAATAAACGCAAAAAATTAATTAAATTAAAAAATTAAATAATTAAATGAAGCCTGGAGGTTACTGCAGCAAAAATTAAATAAATCGAGATCATATTGTTAATAAAGATATATGTATAATAACAGATACGACACGTGAAATACTGCTTTTACGTCTGGAAGACGTCAGAGACTGCTTTGCATTCGACCTTGCGAATGAGCAAGCTTAACGATGATTAAATATCTTCGACTGTAATAGATTTTCGCCTGAACTGTGGGCTGAAGCAAGTGGGCGTTTGAAAGTACGAGAATTATACACGAGTCCCTTCAATTTACGGTGTAATAAAAGCTTTTATCGTTATCCATTCATATTCAAGTTTGTCAAAATTCTTAGCAATTCTCAAATAGACGTGTGGTAATTTGCAATACTAATAAATTCCGCTGGATGTGAATGGTTATGTTCGAGAGAAGAAGGTTATCTTAACCAACACTTAGCTGAGTACCTTTTCATAGGATATGCAAAATTTCTTAGTTCTTTAATCAACTGAAACAAGTTTATGCATACCTACGCATGTACGTTGATACAAGGATTTACCAAGCGTAACATCTGGAGTATTGTATAACTTGAAAAATGGAGCGTAATTGTAAAAATTAGTGCCGGGCATAACGTTTGCATTTTAAAGTTGACAGAAGTAAATGAATGTAAAGTCGAATTTACATTCAAATGTTTCCCTTAGCAAATTCCCGCTTGCACTGCATTCATATTTATATATTGGAACAAGGGAATAAATGAATAATGAAGAAGCCTTGTTGTGAGCTTATGGCACAATAAATAATTAGAACTGTAGACAATATTTACAAAGAGTGGTCCTGGTATTCACAATACCAGACTTGTACATCCTATTAACCAAAATAGACCATTACCTTGGTTCAAAATTTTGGACCAACATTCTAAAATCTTTGAATTATTAATATCAGAAACCGCTTGGATAGAATACCCAAATGCAGGACTCGTTATCAACTGTAAATATCTCGTTTACCTTCAATGTTAATGAAAAAATTAATTGGCGCTATTTAAAAAAAATATGTTTCTGGTTTTTGAATTTGAAAAAGGTTGATGTTCAATATCGAACACCCTGTATAGATATGAAG
This sequence comes from Oryctes rhinoceros, assembly GCA_020654165.1. NCBI lineage: Eukaryota > Metazoa > Arthropoda > Insecta > Coleoptera > Scarabaeidae > Oryctes > Oryctes rhinoceros. The sequence continues at coordinate 14,245,281 of JAIOKQ010000230.1, read as the reverse complement.
TCCAAATTACGTCGATTTAAAATTACAAAGCAGACTACTTATCGATCATTCTATATATGTGGAAATATTTTTGAAAAGTATCTGTGATGTCTGCTATACACTGGCTGCAATTAGAAGTGCACCACCCATAAATTGTGGTCGATTTATTGATGAAGCCCCGTTTACTTTATGGTAAGATTACGATACTTCAGAAATCTGGAGAATTATAGTTTGGCACGTCATCACCTAGTAATACTAACTTGTGGCATCAAAATAGACAACTGCCAGCGTTGTAGATCATTACGAACGGAATATTCCAATAACTAAAGCTGGGCTTCCTTACAACTTGAGCAACTATGCATTTCTTGTCCGAAAACAATGTAAATCCGCTCCCGGAGTTCGCGCGATTGCCAGATCTCTCGCCAATAGAGCGCAGGGGATATCTTCGGACGCCAGCTACTGCGAAATCCGGTTCCTGCGAGACGAGTTATGATACCAAGTAAATACAGCTTGGCAGGAAATGCTTCAAAAACAGTGCCTACTCTAATTAATTCGATGCCTCATTGGCCGATTATTAAATATTATTAAATATTTTTTTACTTTTCTTTTGCTGAGCTGTCTATGACTTATATGTTTAAGCATTTTTTTTATGTTAATAAACAGTATTTTGCAAAAAAATTTTGGTGGCGCATTTTTTTACTTGCGGGCAGTATATCTTAAGAAAATTTTAGTTTTGTACTATTTACACGATAAGCACAATAGCATTTTACAATTCTAAAAGGTTGGGACCATCATCATGTATTTAAAACTAATAAGAACGGTACTAAACAAGTTAAATGGAGCGTAATTAAGAACATTAGGAGCAGCACAACTGAAAAGGCAACATACGCCGAACATTGAATATGCGCTTATCTCAGCATATATGACGAATTCTTCACCTAGTACAATTCGAAAACTATCTGTTAGCTGAAAATTCACTATCGAAACACTAACGTAGTCGCCCGTTATTTATTTGATGTACTAGATAGTTCTGCCTTTTCGAACGTGAAATGAGTAATAGCTTACTTGTGTTCCGTACACCAATATAAGTTGTTTACGAGTTTTTTGATTTACGATTCACCGTCAATGTGCTCCGCGCTGGCTCCCTGTATCTATAGATAGGTGCTTTCCTAGTGCAATCCAAAAATAAAAACCGAGGCAAGTATAATAGCTGCCCACTTACGCAAAAATATCTTCCAATATTTAATGGACGCATTTTAATTGTTCCGCGGAGGTTATGCAATGTTTCTGAACGAGGAAGCGTAACTAAAATTACAAGTTAGTTAATAAGGTTGTTAATAATATAAGGTTTTATCTACCCGGAAGTGTACGCGATATACATAACTAGCTTAGACCGCGGTCGCTATCCTATAATTTAAATTAATGCACCTGCGCCTTTTGTCGTATTTTTGGTGTATAGGTTACACATCTGTGTACGTATACTTAAGTACCAGGTTTAAAAACAAATGCCGGGGAGACCGGTGGCGGTTATTATACGGATTAAGAAAATTGTTAGATGTTTTATTAAATTAGAACAGAAGACTTGTTGCAGAGAATATGCGTTAGTGGCAGGAGATTCATTGTAATCGTGCGAGGCACGTTATTCTATCTCTCGTTGCTTTTTATTTGGACACTTCCCAGAAATAGTTCCGTCCTAAAACTTATTTTTTCGATCTCAACGGTTTTTATTGAGAAATTAAAAAGGTCTTCATTGCCAAATTGCCCCATACAAATTACGTATACGACCCTACATGTTGCCAAAGAAATATTTGTAACATAAGATATGCTGTACTACAACTAGTTTTATCTTTTCAAAATGACCATTATTTAGTATCTACTAAATTGTTATATTATTCAAATGAATGTCTATAAATTATAATTTGTGACTGAACGCAAAGGTATTGGCTTTCTTCTTGTAATAGAAGAAGATGAATATGCAGTTGGTAATTTTCAATATTCTAGAAGAATTATGCGCTTTCATTTTCAGACAGTGCATATGCGTTGGAAGAATTGGGGAAATGCTTACACCAATGAAAAATATCTGTGCGAATAACGAAGTAATATTTATTTTCATTATTATGCGGTGGTTGATTGCGTATTGGCCCTTAAAGCTGCTTGAAAGTATGTTAAGATAATACCGACCAAAAATTCTTAATGCATTTAATGTAACGCACAATTAAGATGCAACATCTATAATTATTTTCTTAATATCCTTTATTTATTATCCAGCGTATTTCTTTTGGAAGAGGCAGCATTCGGCAGTGGATATGGAAGGTAAGATGAGATAGACTTCGTTTAGATCTATCGTAAGTCTTGTCTCTTCCAGCTTTAGCAATCAAATATTCGACAGATTAAGTCGGGAGGGACGAATCAAACTCAAGGATTGTATTGTACACGTGAAAAAACTCGAACTCGAGATCTTCTCATCCGATTTTTACCACGTTCGTTGGTTGAACCGCTTGAGTTCCAACAAACCATAAGGAACTGAGCGTTCTTCTGTATTACTGTAAACCATTACGGTATCTTATCGTAAAAGAATGTAGGGTAGATAATGAAGGGGGAAAAGACGACAATTATTGCTGTCTATGAATTAGGGCTTATCAAATAAATAATTAAATAATTTACCAGACAAATGTATTTACGTCAATTAAAGCTGCAAAAGGTAAAATTTCCCGCCAGGTCGAAATTCCATCTGCTTTCCAGAGAGTCATTTAATTAATCTTGCTTAGTCCATTCTTAAGTAATATACCCCTTAACGTACGACTTTTTATCCAACTCCATTAATTTTAACGCGGCATAGTGAGGTAAATTTATTCTACTTATTGCTTACATCGTAAAGCAGCGTTTTCATTGGACATGTGAACCTGTTTCCTAACTAATCTGCAGTAATTTAAAAGCAGTGTGAATATCCGCCGGTTTGTAATTTCGAAAGATGTGACGCAACTTAATTAAATTAACAATCAATTTAAACGCTAGGAAATCGGGAGGAGAAAGTATAGAAAAGTCGTTAATAAATGTAACTAATTCCAGCAAATCGCTTACTATAAATTAGCTAATAGAAGACTTCCTCATAATTTAAGGCAGAATTATCTGCGGCGAATGTATGTTCGCTAACTGAGCATCGGGAATATCTGTACATTCAATCCGTATACACTTACATGAGCAAACACGGTTTGAGTATGAAACATAAATATTATGCACATACCACATATACATACATACGTTACGTACATACATTCGAACGAACGCGTGGACAGAACAGGAAGTAATATCAAATTCTCGACTCGCACGGGAAAAAACTTGTAGCCGCGCATAGTGGTTACACGAGCGCATACGCGAACGAATTTTCCAAATTTGCCAAATGGTGTTGCCTTAACGGCGTTAATAGCTGCAATTATGGTCGTTAACTAGTGGGCGTGTATCGGTCGCTCATTACACGAATGCTACTAGTGTAGTAATAGTACAGATTCAACGGAAATTTGAAAGAAACACCGCATTCCGTTCGATGCAAAGTTAAATGGGAAATCGGTATAACTATCCAATTATCGGATATTCCATTGCATACTGCGCTATGTATCGGGGATTCGATGCGTCGCTTTGTACATTTTGGCACATGTTCGAGGGATGTAAACTGTCAATTAACGTATTTATCGTGTAAAATTTATGCTATTAATAAAACAATATTTGGGAGGAATGAAAGTATAAAACGCGATGGGATGACTAAAATAAACAATCGCGAAATGTAAAGCGCTAAAGAATTATTTGCGCGATGTTCATTTGTCATGTTTGACTTGTTTATAATTAGCTGTCATATAAGCACTACGGCCGTGTTAAAATCATTTTGAAAATGGTTCCGACAAAGAGAGAAAGCTGTTTACAGTTAAGTGGACACATATTTTCGCTAATCGTGTAAATGGCCCAAGTAAGAAAGATCCCTAAAATCCCTAAAAAATATCGACAATGGTTTAACAAAAACGTATACAATGCCAACAATTGTTGAAATGCAAAGCCTATTCAGGTCATCGACAAATTCGCGCAGCAGATATCCGGTAACCATCTGTTTCACCTGATCATCCACTCTATTGCAATATGTTCGATGAGTTGCAGCATGGTTATGAAGCTTGCTTGCGCTTCAGTAGTGCTCACTTTCAACGTGTATATTATACAAATGAAAAAATAAATACAAATATTGCTTATTTTTGCGAATACTACATAAATGGATAATCCAGAAAAGATTATCAATTTATGCTAACAGAATTTTTGAGAAAATCTGTAGAAATCATTAAATAAGACAAGAAACGAAATGAAGCGAAAGTCACGCGCGTAAACAATGAGACCTGAAGTGAGGATGAAATACGTACGTATGAAATAGAATTGCTGAAAAAGTGCTGAAAAAAAATTTGTTGTTTTGCTTGACTAATCACTTCGTTATTTAAAAGATCATATTTACTTGTATTTTTTTCAATTTTTGTTAATTTCCGTCTCACACCCTCCAAAACTACTTCTTTAATAATCTTCTATATCTTTAATAATTATCTTTATCTTTTCTCTAATCTTTTATATTAAATCTTTAATAATTATCTATTATTTTGATTATATCGCAACGGAATTCAACATTCAGGAATTTGCTGCAAATAAAATGCAATCTCACTTCCTATAGCTATGCAAATATACATATCTATAAGTATTTAAATTACACTAATTAAACGAACAAATCGACCCAACATCCTGTTAAAATCGTAGCATTTAATTCGAAATACTCGAATGGAAATGCAACGCAGTCGGAGGTTGACTATAATTTCCCACCACCCCGTTTCCTTCGCAAAAGAGTTTGTCGTACGCAACAACGTTACACCTGTTGCCCATTAAACAAATGGAACTTACTTTTCTTTGGTTGCTTACTCGAACGAATGCGATTGCATTGTCCGGATGATGCGTCTTCCAGCAGAGCGGCAATTACAGTCGCTACGAACTTCTCTTTTAGCAACTCGATGGATGAATAAAATTATTCGAAACTACAGGCGTGGAAATTCTATTTGCCCGATAGATTGATTTCCTATTCACGCGCAACGTATAAGGTAATGGTGTTATTCTTTTAGCGTTAATTACATACGCACAGCTCCGATACGTGCTCAGTCATCTGTGTTCCGAGAAAGCGTTTTAAAATTATTTGTACTTCGATTATCTCGCCACTTGTAACATCCGAAGAAATTAAAAGCTTTTCCTAATAAAAATATAGGTTGGGACGTGACATCATGTTGTCGACGCAGATCATAACACTTTCTTAGGAACATCTAAATAGTTATCTCAAATGGGGCTCGTGATCTAGAAACTATTGGATTGTAAGCACAGAAGTTTGCCGTAACTTTTACTTCATGATCGGTTAATTGTCTATCGTAATTTCTGCTTGTGTACCTTAGAAGATGATTATCACTACCAAACATAGTTGCGTTTCATTCGACTTTCATTTTTTAGAAACCGCAATTAAGAAGAAGTCAAATTAGATTAAAGTGGAACTATGGTTAATGAAAAACATTCATTACAGGTACAAGTTTTATTGTTCTATATTGCCGTTTCGATAGTATAGTAAATATAATAAGGTGCGCATAAAATAAACATTTCGAACATAGACATAGAATTAGTCATAGCTTATATGCAAGTGTCAGTATGATTCCTGCAAAACGAAAGGCCACATTTGATTCGTTAAGAAGCTAATTGATTATTTTGTATACACAGACTTAACAATTGCAGGCATTGTACCGTTATTGACACATGTTTGTTTGGTTCATACGTGTTTTTTAAGAAGTTCTTGTATGTAAGGATCATAAAAGATACGTGTTGGCAAGTTTGTTGTAAAATGCCCGGTTAGCCCATCGATTCTTTGGTATTTTTTCATTTTATTCCAAGTAATCTTTATCCTGTTTCCAATTGTCCCAAAGCATTGACATATATGCAATTCCATATCAGCTGCTCTTTTGAAAATTTAGCCGTCGTTTTTAGACAGTCTTCATCAAAGGCCATTCTATTATTTGTAGTCTCTCGTTCTTGATTATTCCTACATAAACCTATTAGACCTTCTTCTAATCGTCGGAAGTTCGATTTTGCCCAAATCAACCAGTTTCTCGTGAGTAGTGGTTAAGAAAAGCTTTTCCTTATATTACTCTGCGATTTTCTTTGCAAATGTTCTTCTTGGTTTCGTTTAGTTATAATTTTAGATCTACCAGCCTTTTAATTTTGATGATTCCACTTTGTACGTATTTCTTAACATTACTTTCCATCGAAGATTCAGCCATTCTTAATTTAGTAGCGATTTATTCCTCGTTAGTGCTGGTTTCTGTTTTCTGATGCTACTTGACATACTAATTTCTACTAAACAATTAAATTTTTCTGCGGGGCTTAGTCTCTCTTTGTTGTTAAATTAACGGTATGACCTTTTTGTCTATGGTGAATGGCCGAACGAGATTTATAAGCTTTAAAAGGAAAGAATTATATTCTTTCTTTTCCAATTTTTTCCGTTGGTAAAGGTGCGACAGCATGGTTCAATAAGAAAACGAATTCTGATCCTTACTTCTTTGTTTGATCTCTTTTTTACATTGTCGTCCTTTAAATAAAGTTTAAATAAAAATATATCGGCAACTTCGGAAAAATATGCTCTTTTGGAAAATCATAAAACTGACCCTACCTTCGATTTAGAAGAAAATCAAATTGGCCTCCGATCTAAGAACAAAATCATATGTGAAGGTCAATAAAATTACAACTATTTCCTCTTCCTCTTTGCGGTGTAGAGGATAGATGAGTTCCTTCCGGTTAATCTATATTGTGCAATTGCCTTGACTTTTCTCCAGACGACCTTCTCCACGTTCTGCCAGGTCTTCCTCACCTTTTCCGTATCTCATCATTTCCAAGTCGATATATCCTTGTCACGTAAGTATTTCGTCTTACATAGCTTTCCGCATTTTTGTTTCCTTAAAGGCTTCCTTTTGCCTAATGAAAACCTTGCTCAAAGAATAGTATATTGGTTACTCTGCGATCCACTTCATCTTCCAGCCTTCTGCATGCTGTCAGAATAGAACCTAATTACTGGATACTTTTCAACTTGTTTTAGTTATTGGCTGCCTAATCTAATATCTAATGGTATTTTTTCATATTAATACTTTTACTTTTTCAATATTGGCCTCCATTTGGCAGTTGGTGAATGTTTCATCTCCTACTTACATATTATGCTGCAAGTCTTTTTCAGATGCTACCATTACTGCTAAGTTGTCGGCATAGATCAGTTCTGAAATCGCCACGGGTTACCTGTATTTTTACATTTACGCACTGTATTCTCGAGCTATTTCAAACACTAAAGGCATAAACATAAGGGGGCTCAGTAGTTCTCCTTATCCGATACTAGTTTTTGTTTGGAATTCTTTAGATAAGAGGTTGTTGATTCTAACAACATTTCTAATATACCTATAGATGACTTTGGTTGCTCTCTAAAATATTTTAGGTCTTCTAACGTGGGGCCGAATCAGAGGCTTTTTCTAAACTAACGAATCCCAGGAATATCTTGTTACTCTTGTAATGTTTCTTCAATCAAATGCCTCGCTAGGTCCTGTGTGTGCTAGATCCGCATCTATCACTATCTCTGGTCGAAATCCATGATTGTCGTCTATCATATCTAGCGTGTTCTCGATAATTTCATAATTTTTATTTACTATTGATAATGTCGATGTACCTCTGTTATTCGAGCACTCACTTGTCTCACTTTTTGGGGATTTTCTCTTACTAACCTTGAAATATTTAACCGTTTCTTCCAAAGACTTTCTGATGGCGCTGTAGATGTAATCATTCATAATCTATTACATTGCAATAAATCTCATGAATTGTTTAGACTAACGCATGGAAGTTCTTCTATACTAGCACGTGTGAGTATTAGCATCTTCTATAACTCTGGAAACTTTAACGTAAATACAAATTTCCTTTTTGGCATCCAATTTACGGTTTACGATTATGGTCTGACTAGTAGTGAATATAATCATTCTTGATAGTTCTTGTTAACTCGTACATAAATAAGAAGTAGTAATGGTGCAACTATTCAAAATGTAATATAGGACATCCAAATAGAAGATATAATAAGATGCGTACGTGTTACTGAAAGTTTTATGAACTCATAAATATTCACTCTTCCTAGTTCAAACCATGCAATTATATACGTTCTAAATTACTAAACCGTGTACAATGGCATATAAATCCGCTACGTATTCAATTGTCTCCATTGTTATAGGTACATACGTCATGACCTGAATTTAGGAATCATCGGAAAAACACCGACCGTTCCTTAATTGATAATATCCTCAATATTCCTCGAGTCGTTCAATTTCGAGAATATTTACTGCATCATCAATCGTTTACTTAGTCGCATTGATTTACTGCAGTGAAAGCGCACGATTATCATTTCTTATTCCATTACGGCGTTGATTTATTATTTTACGATACGCCAGGGTAGATGTTATTATATAGACATGTGCGCGCAGCCGCCACTAAACGAACTCTTGTCCAGTAAATCCGATTCCTGGAAGAAATTCTTGGCCTCTCAGACCATGGCCTCGACCGAATGATTCATCGCGCTGAGAAGTGGATGATGATAGTAATGATGCTGTTCGGATATCTCGATTTGACATTCTTGGATCGGAATCAAAGTATGGTCTCTTGTAGATAGATAAACTATAAGAATCGTTCCGAAATATGGCTTTCATATCGCGGTGAGGTTCATTTTATTAATCTTTTCTGGTGAAGTGTTTCTAATGGAGCGCGCGCGCGCGCTACTAATTTTATCGATGGTACGATGTATAGAAAGGATTTCAATAATCATTTATTCAGTTAAAAACGAATTAAACGTTATACGAATATAATTTACGCATTATTCGAACCGCAAAAACGAATTAACATGCGTATGATCCCTCGTATTATTGATCTTTAGATTGCGAGCAAAATAAATATCAAACTAAAATGCAAAGGTTTTCTTTTAAACAAGCGTTTGGATGATGACGGTGTGTATTTTACTGTAGATTCGTATGAAGTCTTGCTCAAGAGACCTTACAACATGGACCATAAGCTGTGCATTAATATGTGCATGTGCTTTAATATTTGCACATATGAACTAGTACAGGAGATTGTTCTTGAAAAACAAGCGTTTCTTCGGTGGTCAGTCGCAGCAGATCAAAACTTTATTTTTAGTCACTACTTCATCCGTAGCTTGTGAATTTTGATATTACTATCTTCCTAGAAGGTTTTTGGACATTTTTAACGAATATTCCTGGTGTCTAGCCGGCACTAGACGAACAACTCTTTTTCTTGTTACGTAGTGTCCTAAGATTACCAAAGGATGCGTAACGGTTTCTTAAGGAGCTTCACTTTACGGTTCAATCTCAACGTTTTCTAAATTTTGTAATTGTCTCTTTTTTCACTTACATGGCCTGAAGGTGGAGAAGGAACAGGAGTTGTTTAGTTTACTTATTGTTAGTAATCGCAAAAAATATACCAACGTATATTCAAAGCATAAAGAATTGATAAAGGCTAAAGTATAAATACGAAACCACAAAGAATATATCGTGTTTTCTACTTATAAATGTACAAAAAGTAATCCCAAGCGAGATCGCCTTTACGAAACTATCATCCCCTCTTTCCTCGGTAGTTATCTCTCCCATTCCACTAGATTCATCGGAACCAAAATGATAAATTTCGGTCTCATCAAATAGTACTAAACAAACCTAATAAAAAAAACAAACAAGCCAAAATTAGTTAAATTCTTATGTCTCTTGTAACTTTCTGCTCAATTTACTGGGAGTAATGCGGTGTTAACTGAAAACCTGCATTTTAAAGTATCTTTCAATAGACTTGATGCATTTCCTGCAATATGTATAACTTAGCGTAGCTAATAATCTCCATAGAAAGATGGCACTTAATCTGTGGCGACGTATACCTAAGAAAATCTTAAACGCAATCTTACTCAATGAATAGAATACCTTCCAACAATAATCTTTTTATCTAAATAGGAAGAATCAACTCATAAATAATTTCTTCTGCATGTAAAGTCACGCATTCGCATGAAATATATTGTGCAAGTATCGATCGTACTTTTAATCGTAACTAATTTAATATCTGACTAATTTAATCGTTAGTTTATGGATCGTTATTTCTAATCTTTAAAGACTAAGTACTACCCTGTCCGCTGAACAATAATAAATAACATTGAAATACGCTGGTGGTACTGCGTTAATTTTGTGAAGATCTGCGGTAATCCAATCCTACTCATAAATTTGATTAAATGATGAAAACGGTAACTTGAATCGTGATCAACGAATAGCAACTAAACAGGTTTGAAACGCTAAATTTTAATTTTCAACCCACGGCACGATAGCGGCTAAAATTAAAGTTTTTAATAGCGATTAATTGTTTGATTAAATTTTATCAAAAGTAGACGTACGATGTCTGCATTAATCAACTAGTAAACTATGATTTTTCATTCAGCCATAATATGTTGTCTAGATATTGTACAGGGTGGATCAGCAGCTTGGCAAAGTTCATTATTTCATTCGCTAGTTAGTAATTATTAAATGATATTTACAACTTCACGAGATGATTATTTATGGCACAACTCAATTTTTAAAGAAGACATCGTATACATGGGGATGATATGAGAAGTGCTCGTGCATATAAACAAATAGCTCTTTGTGCAAAAATCCGCGCTACTGACTGAATACTATTCTTTAGTCGATGTTTGTCAAAATTTCGGGGAGATTCATCGAGCGATGTTAGCCTGCGAATTTTTATATATTTATGGAATCGTTGGAAAAAGGACAATATTGGTCGGTAATTCAATTATTTTTGAATAGAAAAACGCATACAAAAGAAAGCAGTTTGATATGATTGATGAGCAGTTAATAAGAACCATGCTCCTTCGATGAATGCTGTCAGATACTGGCTAATAATGAAAGGACACACTTAAAGAATGAAAGGATAATCGGTAAAAGGAGTTTTCCGTGGCGAACGTTCCTCAAATGAGGCGAAGGCGATTCCCTCAGACGGAGAAGTTGTGGCGACAATTTTTTGGGATTCGCAGAATATAATTTCAATTATTTGGGAAAGGGAAGGATAATCGCGGGGCAGTATTATATTGATTCGTTGGACCAATTTATCGTAGAATTAAAGGAAAAGGGCCCTACCTAAAAAAAAAATTTCACTACCTCCATAATAATGCCGGGATCCACTTAATCGGGAATTGCGACAGCAACATTTGTCTCTGCTTAGGATAGGAATTAGTGCTCCATTCGCCATATTAGATTTTTGACTCCTTTCTTTTTACAAACTTGAAGAAATGACTTAGAGCAAAGCGATTTGTTTCAAATGAAGAGTCATTGCCGAAACTTACACCTACTTTGGATGGCTTTAAAAAAAATGTAAATATCTTAAGTTATGCGTTGATAACTACTATTCACGTCAATTTACAATTTAATTTTCATTTGGAGATTGAATGAAGTTACTCGGATGAATGCACTCTGTATACGTTGAATTCTACGCAAGATTACGTTTTCAACGTGCAGGCCACTCTTCGACGGTAGCTACCGCGATGTGTTTGTTCGAAAAATTAAGCAAAATGGCTGGCACGTTCCATCCTTTACCAATAATTTTCCAAAACGAAGCAAAAAAAAAAACATCCGAAGTAATTATGACAGTACACACTTTGACTCGGAGCATATGTGGTTCTTTCATGATACCGGTTACCTGGCTCGGGGCGATGTAAACCACAGAGAAGAGATCAGGGGAGAGGATCGAATCAAGAGAGACCGAGAGTTCTTCATCTATGCGCGCACACACACACGCTTGAGAGAAAAGAGTCCGGTCCGATTCACGGCGGACGCCAGATATGACACGCAACACTGCTATACACTCTGCATTCCATTATAAACGGCACACGGGGTAGTCGCTAAGCGGCCAGCACACGCCGCGCGATTCCCGTCTCTTTTCAGTCCGAAGCGCTCGCGTAACGTTCGCCTCGTCCGATGGGATCCGGTGCGTCCAGTTTTCATTGAAAAATCACACTTTTTGTCGCCTTAATGCCTGTGTGAGTAGCTGAGATTGTGCATGTGTCTCTCGATACCTTTTCTGTTATTACCTTCTTAAGTCTTGTTTTTATGCTAGCGGGCACCTTCTTCAATTAGAATATTAGTTCATTTGAAGATGTACTGTACAGAAATTACCTCGAATTCCGAACGGAACTATGTCTCTCAAATCGATTGGGAAATCATTCGAAAACGAAGGAAATTGTACCAACATTGTTTAAAAAAAAATGAAATGTATATCTAATACTACGAAATGTAAACTGACACCTGTGCTTTGAGTATTCCTGGAACAGGTGCGATTGTTTGTTGATACTTTCAGATAACTTTTCCTTAAACAAATAGTTATCATAATGCATTGTACTAAGCACACCTTGCTGATAAAATTGTATTAAACAGGAAGATACCAACATAGAAATTAAAGAATTAAAAAAAAAGTTAGTAGGAATTAGTACTTAGTGATTTTTTGTAGGCGTGAATGAAGAAAGGAAGCAAAAATAGATCAGAAAAGAGTCCAGCACACGCAAAATGCATACATATAATTATGATCCTTCATCTCAAAATCAAAGAAACAGCGACATTACGGGAAAATCTCAAACTATGTTAACTATGTTCCAAAACAAAGATTGTGTGATCTCTTTAACATATTTCCGTTAAAGGTTATTTTATTCCTTCCAATCCAATAGCTTATACAACGTGAAGTTTATTACGTTCGTAGTGGTTGCGTTACGTTACCTTAACCAGAACAAGGTAGCTGTATAACAATCAAAATCTGAGCATTACTGCAATTTATCAGTTAAGGTTACCGTTTCACTTTACCGGTTCAAGTGGTATGCATTAAGAATCCACCTAAGGCATCTATTATATTTAATAATGTTCCATAGTTTATGGCTCGTTCTGATCCAACGAGTGCGGATCCAACGTCATGTTTGTACGTGATACGAATCGAGTTCCGCAACAAAGCTAAACGAAAAATAAGGTAGATAACAACCATTAAATTACGGGTGATTTTAAGGTAATTCGTGAGGTATAGTATATAGTCATGGACGTCGGGGCTCTAATTCCATTTTGAACCAATGCAGTTGCAAATTTGATGATCTCTTGCATTCGTAGTAGTTTCGACATGTTTTCAGTGGTATGTGTGTATGTTGGTCACGGCCCACACATTCTGCTGAAAGATCGCAATATACAGAAGGTATAAAAAGGTTTGAATATTTAGGTTTATAGCGGCAAGTTTTATGTGCATGATGCTTGTTACTGACCGTGATATATTTTGATACCGTTTTATTGTCTACTTTTTATATTCTTTTCCTCGCTACATAAAAATTACGATCTTGTTCCCTCGCGCCTTACATAGAACTAAAGAATTGACTACATCGAAGAAGAATTCCAGAGAAAGTAAACATTAAACGAAACAAGAAGATTATAATCTGAAGTTGTACATTTGCTATTTACAAACATTATTTTTCTTACGCCGTTGTTAGGTGACGTTGCGTTCTGCAATGACTCTTGAGCCATCTCCCACAAACGCGTTCCTTAATGAACAGATTTTAGAGATTGACTAATGATCTGTTGAATTAAAAATTGAATTAAATTTGATCGATAAATATCGTTTACAAAAAGGCTTTCGTAGTAATGAGGCACCTTTCTCTCTCGTTTCAAGTCTATCTTGTCTTCATCATAGTTTAGCCACTTACCGATACCTACCAATAAGTCATCAAAACCGGTAGAAAATATCAATATTTTATGGATGCCGATGCTCGTACGGCATATTACAAGCTGTAATATAGTCTTTCCAAGGAAAAGAAATTTTAACTCGTAATTGGCTGTGATTTGTTTTTAACAAATTGGCTGTATTGGTAACAAAGGAACGATGAGACGCCAAGACAATCTGTTCCATTTTAATTCGATTTGTCCTTGAGAGAAAACGTATTTAGCTAAGTGGTTTAAAGTAATTTCAAGTGTTGCGGTATTAAAATAGTATTTCAAGTACAAGGTTAATTTAAGTTTGGTTATTCATGAACGCGGGGTTATGTTACGCGGCGCACTACCATTGAAAGGGCACGTAAACGTCGAATTTTGAGTCTAGTTTCTTATTTCATCAATTTATTTTCGTAAACGACAATATTTTGTAACTTGTTCTTTCAAATTGCCAGCTCGGCGACGTAAAAGTTATGTTTTCATTAAATAAAGCAAGTTTCTCGTATTTATAACATTACAGTAGGTATATCGATGTGAATGGGTTTGTTTTTCGCTACTAATCTATAAAGATGAATTCGAAATATCGAGAAGGAAGAATATAAATAGAACGTTGGAATAAATACATACCAAATTCTAACGTTTAAAAGTATTTTCGAGCGTCAAAAGTTGTTAAACTGAGTACTTGTATAAATATTGTTCATCTATTCTACCAATTTGAAGTTTTAGTATCGAATTAAAATAGATTAGTTGGTGTTTTATAAGGCATTAAATCAATCATAGCGGAAGTTGTAGAAATGCAGTTGTTTTTCGATCGTTCAAAACGGAAATAAATATTTATTGACATTAATTACCACGTTTGAGTAAAGTCTACCTAAAATTCTGGGTCATCAAAATTCAAATACAATTGCATCACAAAGTCTATTCTTTAGCCACGAAAACACCCATCTTTTCGCACAGTTATGACATAACCATTTGAACGTTTAGATTTTATTAGTATCCTGATTGAAGACAAATCTGATTCGTTTTGATCAACATGAATAACTATCTTACTTAAGTATTTTCCGTTTTAATACAATTCTTTAAAATGCTTTAAAATTCTTTAAATTCTTAAATGTATTGATGACCAGAATGTATGGCGACAAAATAAGCTTCCTCACGAGAAGTAGCGTACCCGAGCGAAGACTTTTCTTTCTTTTGGGCATTATTCACCATATCGCAAAATATCAGTAGAAATACTTAAACGACCATTGCTCTGCGAAAAAAAAATAAATAAAGAAAATTCCGGAAATTTCAAATTGGTTTTGCCTCGGAGAATCGCTTCGAACGAGCCCCTCATGTCATTTAACATTTTTTGGCTTGCCACCGCCCGCTCCGAATTTTTAAAATACTCAAATTATCCATTACTACGCTCGTTTATTTGATTCATAATTTTAAACGAAAAAATCACTGCAATTGTCGAAATTCTTGTTGATTATAACAATCTATTGAATTTTATTGTTTCATTTCAATTTGTTTGCTTATCGTTAGAGAGGACAAAGGCTGATGAAATTATTACTGTTTTGTAGAGACTAAACAGATTTGTGCTTTGTCGAGTCTCGGGAACACCAGTAGGCAACACGAATGCATTCTCATGAGCCGAATAGACACGAGTCCATATAGTCGCTACAAAAAGGATGTCTTTGTCCTCTCTACTTATCACGTTCTTATTTCAAATAGTTTTAATTTTCTTAACTATTTAATTGTTTAAAAAAGTGCATTGCAAAAACCCAACTACGATGAAGATTGTCGACTCAAACAAGTTAGTCGTATATTTCATCGTCATATCTAGATGAAGGAATCGGTTAAGAATTCGAGAATCCGTTATTACTCTATTGTCCTACCTGTATTCTTCGATGTACATTTTCTTCATTATGTCAGTATGTTACTCCTTTGTAAACGTATACGCTAGTTAAATACAGGAAACAAGTTGTTTGTCCAAATTGCAGTTAATGATTTACAAGAAACGTGTAATAGACCATTTGTAAATCATTATAGCCTGACGAAAATGTACTATTGCGAAATAAAATAACACCTTAGATGTTTTTTTGCGCGGATTTTTTCACAACTTGATAACTGCTGGAATTACACATGTATTATGTCGAGAAAGGTGTGCAAAACATCCGCGAGTTATTAATTGGATAAATTTATATTCATAAAATTGAAGACCGGCTAGCGTACGCATAAGGAAGCGTCTACGATTATTGATTAATAATAGTAAAATATGGAGTTAATTTATCGGCTTATAAATTCGGCTGTAGTCAAACGAGAATAGACAGAAGATCCGTATAATAACTTGCTTTAGTTGAATGATTGGCATGTGCCTGCTTCAGTCTTGTAGCGAATGGAAAGGAAAATAAAATAGTTTCTTTGTTGGTTCATGAAGCCCGTTTACGTTTTGTTAGAACCCCGAACTTTCGAAGTTTAAGTCAAAGTGGAGACATAACGTTCTGTCGTAAATTTTCTGTTTTGCGTATGGTGACGGGCCAACGGGATATACGAGGTGAGTCAAGAGAAACAGACCAATTTCTAGAAATGTATTGTACACGTGAAAATAAAGAAAAAGAACTCGTATGTTCTTATCCGATTCTCATTTATTTTCAAGTAAACAAAATTTCATACATAAACATTAAATTATAACATTCATTTAAAAAATATTTAAAAAAAATATTTGCATATTGTAAACTTGAATAAGTGTTTCTAAAAATTTTCTAAAAATAATGGATAGCAACAATGATTTTGTAACTCTAAAAGATTGATTCGAAGGGCTGATTCGTTGCAACATACTAAGTGAAAGCTAGTTATTTTTGACAAATGAAAAATCGAACAAATTTTTTATTTTCACGTATAGTATAGCACACTCTTTGAGTTAAGTGCGTTCCTTCCGACTCACCTAGAATCAGTCATAGCCTCAGAGGCTTGTAGAGGTTCGTGTTGTCCACCGCTTTCCCCGACTGTCGACAAAACACGAGCTTGTCTAGCCGCTTTGAAAATGTAATAATTTGCCTTATTTTCTCAATCACTGCTTTAAAGTATAAATGGTGCGTACAAAGTATTCCATGGCTTTGTTATTTCGCCCCTGTCGCTGAGTAAAAGGTGAAGTGTGAATAATTGTTGGGCATTGTATGGTAGAATTCGAACGCACAGCGTAGTGACACAAATAAACCGAGGCCCTCTTATTGCTGGACCATCGATCCCTAAATTAAATTAAATTAAATTATAAATACGAAGTTTGGTTATGTATAAAAAATTAATGCTACGTACGTAAAATGTAAAGATTAAGTGAAAGACAATAATTTGAGACTGAAAAAAAACATAAAGATATCTTCCGAAATTAATTTCTACAGTATCTCCACAATACTAGTTCATTTAAGTGCTACGAAAGACAATTGGTTAGCTAACAATAAGTAGCTTTTGGATTTAATATAAAATACTCGTTCCGTTCTCCAAATTATGTCCCAACTCAAGTCTTTTGGCATATATATATAGGGTGTGCAAATCTTCTTCATAACATAGTAAAATTGCATCATAAACTTGATCTCTTTTTCCAGCAGCAACATCTCTTAGTTTCTACCCCACATGTAATTATGAATAGAAACTGGTGTTTAGCCCGATGAAAGGAGTGGCTTTAAACTCATGGACAATTATCATGAACCGTAGTATTGCTCTTAATTAATAGGTAGCGAATGTGCAATATTTCACGATCTCATAGAGAATTATACTGGATTTTAAATTGTGTTAATTACAAATTCAACCGCAAGTAAAACGACGTTTAATACTACGAACCAGCATATATTTATAGTTTATACATTTGTTACTTTGAATCGATAGAACTTCATAAGTCTCTATTATTAGTGCTTAACAGTATTCTTTACATGCTTGTAATTTTCCAAATTAACCCTCCAGTTAGCTGCTGGTTTATTAATAACACCAACATTTATGAGAAAACATCTTATATTTAACGTAGCTTTCAGAAAACATTGTAAATAAGAATTTGGAAAAGGCAGTAACAACACAAAGAAAAGAAGTTCGATATATACCGGGTGTCTCAGATTTTATTGCACAGGGAATTTGAATGGATAACAAATTATTTCGTAAGAAGAAGTTTTAGGGTAGAAAATATCCTCCTAAATGCTTATGATATAGAGATGGTCCACACATTGCCCTTTTTTTTCTTTGTGGCACGCCTTATCTTTTATAACCGTATTCAGACTAAAGCTTGTCGCTTAATTAATTATTTTCAATGTATGTATATTTAGTCCGAAATATAACGTTAAGATTAATAGAGATCAAGTTCTTTTTGGAATAAATTTACTAATATTAGCGCTATTTGCTTCTCGGCATGTGAGATACAAGCGATTGTGATTACTTTTGTTGTTTGTATGGATTTGTATAAGCAAACAAGAAAGATAAACTAAATAATCTTTTTTTTCATCACGCAGTGTTAATTTGTATAAATCGATGATTCTTCTTCAACAACATCCTGCAATAACACATATATGTAGGTATTACAGTCAGCGACTAACTCCTTTATAAAGGCAAGTGCGACGCGATTGGTAACACACACACACACACACACACACACTTCCAATGAACCGACTTGCCCAGAGACCAGAGACCTGTGCGAATAGAAACATTGAGATTACCTTCTGTAATCGACTTCCTACTGAACACCGCAAGAAAAACCAACTGGCTCAGCAAGAAACGCTATCTAACCAGTGTTATATAAGACGCACTGACTTTACGGTAGATTAAGTTGGCGCTATTAGTCAAACAAGTCCTGTGGTCACTTGCAGTTGAAAGACGTTGAGCGTTACTTTATATTATGCTCGGATCTCACAACGTACACATGTGCGAAGGCGTGTTTATAAGTGTTTATTTGTACTTCTGTAATGGCTGGAAGAAGTGAAGATTTGCGACCCTCGAAGTAAAATTTTTGCTTACTTACATATATGGGAAAATCCGAAAGAATCCGACGTAATTATACGGGAAATAAATAATTAAGATAGCTAGAAAATTATGTAGGACTTCTATCTTAAATTAATTAAATTCCTTTGCCTTTACCATAATTTCAATATATCTTCGATAGTAATAGCGCAGTCTTAATACTGCACCTGAAATTGCTGTTAAGGATAAGAATTAGATTGAACGAGTTCATTTTCTCAAACAGTAATTTGCTTTTTATTGACAACGCCCGTGATAGATTTTATTACATATTCACTGATGCATTATACGAGGTATTTCGTTGAGTAATGGGAATAAATACAACGTAGCTGCTTTATACATTTTTTTTTTTTTAGTTTTCAAATCTGATAATACCACATCTTCTTATCTCTATCGTCAATTTTAAATAATTCTTCGATCTTCTGGTGATTTATAATCATAGTTGCCTACTACATATCCTACTGATATTACATCTACTCATAAGAAAAACAAACAATAATTTTCCTTATGAAAGTAGTAATAGATAATGTCTAATATAACCGGTCTATCATTTTTCTGGAATTGTAAAATTGGGCCTATTTCTGACTATAATAAATATTAAAAATAAAATATTATTGAACGTCATAGATACAAGGTATCATCGCACGTACAGCACCTGATAGATGATGACTAAAGGACAAAGGCAGATGAAATCGCAGCGATTTATCAGACTCGTGTCTCTTCGCCTCACGAAAGGGTTCGTGTTGCCTACTGGTTTCTCCAAGAGTCGACAAAACATGAGTCTGTCTAGTCGCCGCAGAACAGGTATGATTTCACTCGCTTTTGTCCTCTCTACTTATAACATAAAGATATGAACGTTACAATACGCATACAAATAGCCCGCACATTACATATTACGAGTCACGGACATAACCGACAAACCCTCTTCAATTTATGTCCGGCGACACTGTTATAAGAAGAGTAACACCAGCTCTACTCATAAGAAAAGTTCGCTATTTTTCGTACATTCGTTCGTTTTGTCACTACCAGTAGGCAACATGAATCCATTCTCATTAGACGAATAAAGTAGTCTCTGTAAGTTTCGTAGTGGCAAATTTTATTTATGAGACATTCAGTTCTTGGAGTTTGAACAATAACAAGTAATGAGCGCACATTCCCAAGCACATCGGACTGGAAGGGATACAGAGAATATATAATAAACAATAAATACTTTTAGCCGTAAGCTTAATGACTAATGACGTCTAATGTACATATTATCGTTTGCTATATGGATAAGCTGTGAATAGCATGCATTTCAGATCTTCTTTATCTAAAACAGATAAATTCATAAATGTATTGTCTAAACTATTCTAGATATTGCTGCAATTTCTACATTGAACATTGCTAATGTATTTAATGATTTATCCGCACACGCATTTATAGAAAAATACTTCTATTATCTAAACTACTACTTGGTGCAAAAATGAACAAAGAAGCATTGTTAACTCCATTTATGAGAATTCAAACACGTTTTGTTCCCAGCCCTCATTGTTGTGGGGCCACAGAACCGTAAAGTCGAAATTACGTGCGTGTTGTGAAGCTTGCATTAACCTTTCTCAAATATTGCCGTTTATCTGTATCGTATTCTGTAGTATACCGATAGATGTCGCTAGTTAAGTAAATAATGTGTGTTGAACTGTATAAAAGTAGTTCATGTTGTATTGATAAATAAAGAAAGAAAACGTGTATGACAGTTTTGATAATAAAGGATATGACAAATTGGCGACGAAGAAAATTGAGAAAAATCAATGTTATATCGGTTGAAGGAATTGCACACTAGCGCCATCTCTTGGTGTAGTTAGGGTAACTTAGGTTAAGAGAGTAGTACGCAGGTCATGTCGGGGCTCGTTGGGTAATTGTTGTACTACTAGCTTGTTGTTTTCCCAATAAAGAAGTAACAGAACAATCAAGGCGATAACAAAGCAAAGATAGAAAAAAGTAAGGTTAAGAAAGAAGAACTTAAGGCGGAAAAGTAACTCAAGATGAGTAGAATAGGAAATATAAATGAATATAGAGCTGGAAAGGATATAGACGTTTAACGCGAAGGATTAGAGCAATATATGGCAGCTAATGCAGTTAAAGAAGATCAAAAGGTATTTCATCAACATCTTTTCATTATTATTATTAAAGACATCTATAAGCCCCCCGTTAAGTATTTTAATGTATAAATATAATTTAAATGTATAAATATAATTTAAAGGTTCAATCTAATCGGTGGTTTAATAGTTCGTACTGGTCTCTCTCTTATAATACTTGCTGGAGTTACTTTCGTAGTATCCGTTTTTCCAAATTCCTGTTTCTCTCTTTTTTTACTGCTTGTCTAAAATGTTCCGGTTTTTATTGCATTTCGTTTTTTATTGTTTTATTGTAATCATTCGTCTCTTCTATTTTACTTCCCTGTCCCACTTCCGGTATATCCTTTTGTTCCCTTCCTATATCCTCCTCTTCTTCATTTCGAACTTTAGTAGATATTGTCGCATATTCGTAATACTCTCTTTCTCCAACGTACCCGTCTTTCTTCTCTCTTCTTGTTCTTTTAGTGCCAGCAATAAGTTTGCTAAGCGGTTAGTATTTATTTATTCAATTGTAGTAATTTTACCGACCTGATGAATTGTGGAATTAGTAAATTGAAATAAATGTGGGAAATATATATGAATCACGTCGGATTAACTCGGAGAGTTCATAATTTGCCTCAGCTGCTTTCAGGTGCTTTCATTCTTGTCTCTAATATTTTAGAAATTTGCATGTCGTGGTTGGATAATGCTATTGAAAGTCTGTTTACTTGAAACGAATTTCGGTTTTGCTAAATTTTTTAACGTTATTGTCGATGTTTAAACAATATCTGGTTGATATAATCGATACTATTCTTTCTTAAGGATGAATACTGTGCGCATTGTATACATACGTAATGTACATACCTATTAATCATTGCGGTAGTGTACAAAGCGATTAGTTTAAATTATCCTTTTCAAAAATAAATATGAAAGTTTAGTAAAACGTGCAAAATTCCAATCTAGTGATATAACCCTAAATCGTCAACGCATGCTTGGTGTGGTTTATTTACTCTCCTTGTCAATTAGGTTAAGCCTTACATAAGCAATCATTTCTGAGATATTCCATTTTCAGGAAAAAAAAACTGTATTTCTAGTATTTTCTCAAAAATGATTTTTTTGCTGTCGTTGTGGCAATAGTTCACTAATCAACATCTATATTTTATTATACAGAGTGTTAGAAAGATAACATTAATTGGAACAAACAGTTTAAACTCGTCTTTTTCAAATGCATATTTTTAACTGATCATGACGATTAGCAGAAAAGTAAGTATCTCGTTTGATATTAAATTTTGCCTTACTTAACGCCTGCATATAGATTAGCTTATTTATCCCATATTTTTATCGTTATCCGCTTTTCTTTTTATTTGTTCTTCGTCTCAATCGTTTCCTTTTCAAATTAAACTGTTCTTTTGAAATTAATTTTTCTAAAAAGTTGATCAATATTTAGTGTTAGCAAGTTATCTGTAGTGTATGTGGTTTAGTGTTTATTTTCCAATTTATTCACATTTTATTAGAGAATGGCACGAAATCTTATTTATTTGTAACCTGAAAAGAAATGAAATTAGAACATACCAGTTTTTTTACCAAAGTTCCACCTTGATCCTAATATAAGGAAGCAAAATGTCAGTTAGAAGATTCTATAAATCCCCGATTTTAAGGCGACGCAGCGTTTTTAATTTGTAGAATTAGAAAGTTAGCACAGAAAACCAGTGATCAATGAGTATGTCATCAACTTACTCGAAGAGACTTCAGTCAGTTTGAATTTATCGATTCTCGGTATACCGTCAAGATTAATAGGATGGTGATTGAAAATTATGTACGCCAATTCTATAAAAAACTATACGAGAAGAGCTGGTATTCAATCGAAAACCAAACGAATTTATCCGACGTGAAATATCTCCTTTCGATCAGGTCTACTTGTTCGTTTTTTAACTTTATCAGAGCGATCGCTAGATCGCATGTAGGCGTTATATAACATGATTATTACCATATAGCATCAGAATAGAATACATAATCGAGCCATCTTTACCATTATTTAACCTAGACCTCCTTTAGAAAACAGGTGCGCGTCTCGTAATTCATCTTTCACGCTAACGTGCCGTAATGAAGACATACCGTATCTCCCGATGTTTTGAAATCGAAAGCGTCTATACGATAAGCGAACGAGGAAGATAATGTGCTATTCGGACAAGGAAATACCAAACGATTGTTTCAATTATATTAATATTTCTCTTTTACGGAGTTTTATCGAAACACAAACACCTTTTACCTTTTAATGTATAGTGTACGGCGATAATTGCGATAATTACGAATATTACGTTGTATATACGTTTTCGATGTTCTATCTTTGATACATTCCTGTCGTTCAAATATTTTATTTCAGAGTAAAACTTGCGAAACGACCAACGTAAAGTTTATGGAAGGGAAGGGAAAACTTACATAAATGTAAATCTACATATTGGGCGTTTGGCCGAGAAACGAAAAGTGTTACCTTAATGTGTGCAAAAAGAGGACTAATTAAAATAATAATCCCGATTAAAGAAAAATGAAACCTTACTATCTTCATGTATGAATTTTATAATTCTCCTTTTGTTTTTAATTTTAGATCTAGAAGAACTGAAATTTTCGCATTTCTTTCTTTCTTTCGTATAATTTGCTACTTTCAATAATTGAAAGAATATTGGATCCTGATAGTCATTGAGTCAGTAGGTAAACGGTCGCCAATTTTAACATTTGCTGTGTTCGTATTATTTATTTGTTTACACGGTGTGTTGTAACATTCTTCAATATAAAATCATCCTTTCATTAGTCTTTTTTCCTTAAATTAACGTATTATCAGTTGGATTGCTCTTCATGCACATCACATACAGAGAACTGCTTTGTCTATAATTTCCTATCCAATATTCCAGATTTTCCTGGCAGGTTTCTTCAAATTTATTCAGTTGTTACAATGGTTAACGGTTGAACATTAGTAATTAACCGTTTGCGAACCTACCGCTCATTTATAGAACAACGATGTTTATCATATTTGCCAATTGATTTAAATGCTTTGAGGCAAGAATGGCATTAAGAGATTTGGTTGCGTTTTGTTCATTATATGAAATACGTAAAACAAGTCCAATGTTATTGGAAAGTACGTATTTAATTATTTCGTAGAATGGGTCGAACTGTACCTTCAATAATGCTCGACAAGAATGAATTGAAGTAGCCCGTACTCCACATATACAATAATGGTGTGGTACTTGGGACAATGCATAGCGCCGTGATTACCAATCCGTGTTCCGCATTAAGGAAGCATTATAAAAGTGTTCCGCAAAGTGACCGTATTCTCTCGATCACAACGGTTGTCAATTTTGGAGATTAATAATAATATTGTGTTAGAAGTCCATTTTCAAAAGAGACTAATCCGGAATTTAATGTGTTTGAAAAAGACGAGCTTATTCCCGCGTCATCCAAGCGTACTTTCAACATGAAACAAATGACCTTTGATGAGTTCTGAATATTTGTCTAAGAATTCACATAAATAAAAAAAATGAAAATGTTGTTACACGTTGAACATCGAAAGAAAAAAAAAGATCAACAAATTTAATTAACTGCGGGTGGCCCTATCTTGTATACGATCCAATCTATAAGAAATATGTCAAAAACCTCACATACAAATATCGCATTTCATGAATCTTTTGCTGCTTTTGCTGCTGTTGCTTTTTTTCTATTTTTTTTTTTATAAATAAACAAGAACAGATATTGAACTGTGTGATTTTAACAAAAAGAAACTGGTAATAAACATATTTCTACTGATAAGCGTTTCGCTTAAAAATTTTCTTAACACTAGTACTCCGGACTAAAAAATTCGCGTCGGAATCCTGGGATTTTTCCTCGGAGTAAGGTTTACACGATCTACCTCGCTCTATGGCGAATATTGAGGATATTAGAGATAGAGATGAACATAGACATAGAGATTCGACATGAAATTGTGAAAAGGAACGTAAATTTACACACGTTGAGTAATATCGCGTCATTTTTCCAGAGTTTATTTATTTTGTAAAATTTTGTAAAAGTCACCGTAGTAACGTTAAAAAGAAGCGTTCGATCCGTTCGCTCGGTATTTACTACCGTCGAGCCGTCGTCGCATTACCTACCTGTAACGAAATTTCGCGCTAGTACTCGAATTGTGAACGAGACGGATACGTCGTCGTAGGCGGCTAGATTCGTAAACGATCTGATTCATACGTTCGCGTCACGACAGTCACGCGGTAATTCCAAGCAGCGGCCACGACGACTCGGCGAGGTCTCCAGCAGGAGGAGTAGCCGGCCGCCTTACGGCTTATAGACTACGGAAGCGATTCATTCATTGCTTCAGAAATAAAAACCGAGTGTCATCGCGAGAAGCGTTGGCCGCGAAGACGGTGGTAGTGCATAGCTATTTACAAGTTCACGGTGACGTTACGGAATGATAAAAATGTATAGAAGGCGCGATGCGATAACACTTGTCGTGTTCGCCTTTGACAAAGTATCGCTGGTGTTACGACAGCTTAGAGAAATTAAATATGCTCTTAGGTAAATATCCTCGCAGGTCGTCGAAATGGAGTTCTCTCAAAATGTTTGCGTCTTTACGTTAGTTTTCACCATTATGATGTTATCGAGATGCCATCGATCAAGGAAGAGCAGGATTGTAAAAAGCGCGATGCCAAATACTCATCTAGATCTTTTCTGTAAGCTTACTGAATTAAAGGCTTGGACGTTCCCGATGTAATATTGGTCTCTCTATTTCTTATTTCTTATTGTGAGTTACTCCACATTAGATTTTTTCTATTTATTGTTAAAGCTTTTGGGATATACTTGCATATTGAGTAATTCATTTCTAATTCTACCAGACCTGGATTACTTCCCATTATCTTTTCGTAATACCCGATCTTTCTTTAGTCTTATTGCGCAACTTTCTTGATCTCTCTACTATTTCTCATTGTTAATGATTATTCGTAGTCTTCAGTGGTTGTCTCCTCTGAGCTGTTTATCGTGTACATCATTTTCTTTCGAATCTGCATAAATGCACTCGAACTTTCTATTTCGAGTTTTATTTTTTGGAATTAATTAACCTTATAGATGTTATTAGCGGGATATGTTACATTTTAACTTAGAATAAAAGACATTGACTCTTCTAAGAAGATAAGTTATGACTTGCAAGGTAGGTAGGAGTGTTGTCTGAGAATAAGAGTAGATTCTGTTGATTACATTTAAAAGATCGCTCGTTAAGTTTTGCGTGAAAAATGTAAAAATTTTGATAATACAAACTAAGGAGCTCTACAAATTTTGGATGCTCTACAAGGTAATAGCATCAAAATAAGTACTTAATTATCCAAGATAATGCGTTTGCATGTTCTTCACATCTAAACTAGATTCAACCTAGTTTTTCCAGATCTACATTATTATTATTACTATTATTTTACCACAATGAATTTATTCCCTATTTTTTTTTTACTTTCCTCGTCTACTTTCACTTAGAAATCTGTAAAACGCAGACACGTTTTATTATTTAAATTACTATAACTTACACAAGAGCCGGATACTTTCCTGTATAGTTTCCTATTATTCTTCCTCGTTGATTAATTTTTACATTTCTTGTACTTTCTTATACTACTATTAATCCACTACGCCATGTTGTACTTACGCCTTTTTATATCTTTGCTGAAAGCTACCTCATTTCTTTTTAATAGTATTCGTTCGCACAGCGCTAGAACGACGGAAGCGAAGGTGCTATTTACTATAAAGCAATGACCTCAATTTGAAACACGCACGGCGCGAAAGATAGCTCGACGTAGAAGAGAAGTGTCGTCAAGTTAAACGTACAACCTTACAATTAACTGAGGCTATTTTCATTAGCGCTGATTTATAATAAACTTAAATATTTCCATAACGACTCCGTGATATTTTTCCCGCTAATTAAGTTATACGCACCATGAAGAAATATATGTACTCAATTAACAAATATTCTGTTAGGCCTATGTTGCTGATTAGTTGAAGATATCGAAACAGAATTCTTTATATAATTAACGTAGCAGGTTGATTGCAGCGTTATAATTTAAATAAATTTACGACGTCGTATACTACCGGCGGGTCGTTCAGCTGTTGCTCTTGGAGGAGTGTGACCTCCGGTGGGTCACGAACTTTTTTACATATTTCTCTACGCCACTCGGTTTCTTTCTTGGGAAGTTGTTACGTCTCTTCACCATATGTAACTCGATTTTCTAAATGAAATTGTTGGAAATTCGGGAGTATGGGTGATGGTTTACGAAAAGAAATTCATGGAAAAGAAAACACGGCAAAATTCAGCGTTCGTTCGCTACGACATTTTAAGTTGTCCTTAAAAAAAAAAAAAAACTCAGTCAAATTCTCCTTCTCTCAAAGGCAACTCGAGCCTCGCTTCTTTTAGAATCGCTTTGTTCATTGTTACCAACAGCTTTAGTTAAGTATGTATTATTTAACTTACAGTTGATCAAATTCCTTTTTTTCTCAATAGCTTATTGCAGCCTATAGTAGTCCATAACGAACTGATATTAGTTAGGAGAGGGCTATAAAGATTGATACAGAATTGAAAACGGGGTCAGAAGGACTTCACTTTGACAGTTGTCGCAACACGATCAAAAACAAATAACCATTAAAGGAACCATTTTCGTTCTCATCACTTTATAAAAAATATTAAAATAAAGTATCATCAAGGGTTCTTGAGATACTGAAAATGTGTTACCAGTAATTGTATTACAAACACAAATGAACCTCGATGTAACAGATTAATGCGAGGGAGGAGGTGTTCGCTACATAAAAACAGGTTTTCCAATTATATTTTTTTTATTATGATAACATTCCTATTTATTCGTCTCCAGATGATATGTATAGCTAGACCACTCTCGTTATGGAACGACGTAAATGTTCGATATCGAAGCACTAGCTTTTGGTAATTCTAGTTTGAAAAAGGAATTAAGTTTTGTTTGTACTTTTTATGAATAACACAAAAGAAAACCTTACACGGCGAGATTTTGGCTTCTTGCGTGATATCTTTGTACTATGCTAAAATCCAGGAGACTCTAACGCAAAGAGCAATCGTATGTTTTTTTTATGGAAGCACGATACGTTGAATCATGCACACTCATCTTTAGAAGCCTTAGTATCTTGTTATATATATATATATATATATATATATATATATATATATATATATATATATATATATATATATATTTTAAATAGCATTGTTTTGATTTTTCTTTAATTATTATTATTTCTTCTGTTATTGTTATTAATTTATTTCCTTGTGTTATCGCGCTTTATTCACTTAATGTGTCAAGTAATTCAATAAATTATGTAAAAAACATTTTTAAAACGAGCATCTCGTAAGTTCTAATATTGTGTTGCAACCAAAATCATTTCGCTAATAGTTATAATCATTTTAACAACTTTTATGTGTATATGTTTTAGTTTCGTTCATTAATCCAACGTATTCCTATAGCTTTGTATACGGATTTATTCTATTTATAGTTTGTTTATTTTACATATTCATACATATTTTATCTTCGTCTAAGTATATACATTTTACTTATACAATGAGTTTCATTTTACACGAAGACACCTAAATAAATTGTTTATTAATAACCAAAGAGTCCAAACGATGTGCCCGAGCATTGGCGAGTTTACCAGAATAACAGTGCGCTTATTTAAAAATAAATATATTGAATCACTTTACAAAACGTTAAGAAAAAACATAAATAACTTACCTAACATGTTTACATTGTTGCAGAAATATCCGGATGTGCGCGATGGTCGGGCACATCGTTTGGACTCTTTATTAATAACGCAATCGGCTTAAAATTTCTACCAGTGTTAAAGGCTACCATGGTAAATATTTTTTAGGACTGATTTTTTTCTACATCCTTGTATACTCGTTGGAAAAATTCTTATTCCAAATATCAAGTTTACGATGCACGATCAAAACAATTGAAAATTGTCACAACTTCAGCTATCAAAAGATTTATTGAAATGGAATGACATTTTTATTGTTTGATGAGTGATGAATGAACAACGATTAAGTAATCCTGAAAAGATAGAAATTATTCGACTTGTTGCTTGTGTACGCTCTAGCTGAGAGGCTACTATGACGTTTAACGTGAGATATCCTGAACGTTCACCTGGCCAACATGAGGTAGTTGAACCTTTTCAACGTTACTGTAAATTTCAGTAAGTCAAAACAATTAAACGTCTTCGTCGACATAAAATCAAGCCCTACAAGCCAAAATTCTTACACGCCTTTGAAATAGGAGATTTACTTAAAAGAATGGAATATTACTTATTACTATCACGGTAATATTTTAAACGATAGAGAATTAAAAAACAATACTGGAACGTAAAGAACAATTAATTGTAAAAGACGATATTGACAAAAGTTAACGTGTTGGCCGGAATTTTAAAGACAAGAATCGTTAAGCCCTTTTTCCTTTTTCCATGCATTAAACATGCAAATGTTTAAATACCGAATTAATGGATGCGATTTGGTTGGACGAGAATTTTCCTTTAAAATGAATAGGTCGCAATAGTCCTTGGTCGTAATGGCCTTTATCAGTAAAATTAAATGCGTTGTTAATAAACAATTTATTTAGGTGTCTTCATGTAAAACGGAAGACGTTGTATATGTATACTCAAGCTATACTCTGAAAATATGCTGTTCGTATATAAACATTGTGCATACCATTGAAGGAGATAAATGAAACATATCAGTGAATGAATTTAAGTTCAATTGAGTTCATTAATAGAGGCGGGGGTGGTGATAACGTAAAAGAATGCACCTGATAAGATCATTCAACGTGGACAATATTGTTTGACAAAGAGTAATAAACACTACAGATACGAGTTACAAAAATAAATTCAACTAGTTACGAAACATCTTTCCAATTCTAAAAGTAAACAATTTCGTAACACATATTTACATTTATTATGTATAATTTTACGGTAAACATCTTCGAACAAGGAAGGATATTCAACAAGCTCGTGTTACTGAATCGTAGCCGATAGATATGCTGGATGAATTACTGCTTGTAGTCATCTAACATTATGTTCTGATTCATTAACTTTTCTTCAATTTCTGCGGAAATTGAATCGGGTTTTTCATTTTTGCACCGTTAAGCGGTGCGGAATAACCCTCAGCATGTTTTCAAATTAACTACGTCTTCACTACGATCAGCGGAGTGTGCAGCTTTAATTGTCTTCTGATATTTTATTCTATCTGTTTGTTTAAGTTTCGGTTTGCTAATTTTTTTAAATATAAATGTTTAGTAGTCATGAAGATAAAACGCGTATATATATTTAATAAACAAATTATGTAATTGAATATAATTTGAAAACGATGTCATATTATGTGTAATGAGCAACGCCTTTCTGGTAATTGTAATATCTCTAAATTTATGCAAAAATCACGGAAAGACATTAAAGTCAGTAGAGTAGTGTCCACGTTTTAACATTTGCAACAAATACTGTTACGGTATATCCGTTTCGATCTTTTCCGTTTATTAATGCGTGCATGTTGTTTCTTAAGAAAATCGATCATCTTAGTATTAGCTACTACGTATTAACAAAAGATATAATTTCACTATTGCGATCGCGTACCGTGTATGCCAAGAATGTTTTAATTAACAACTTTTCGTTATTGTTACAGAGTTTAAAGTTGGCAACAATGATTAATCAAGATCAACGTCGCAACAACCAAGCGCAAAAGCTTCATTAGACGAAAGAAGTTCGTTACATAAACTACCGACGACGTCGTAATAAAAAAATAAATAAATAAAAGGACTTTGACGCATTACAAAATGATAAACAATAATGTCGTTATTGCAGTGAAGCTATAATAGGAATTAATTATAGAAGAATTCGATTTTCGCGATAGCATGAGGTTACGAAACAATACCATTCAGATCGATCGATACTGATTTGAATTAAAGAATAAGACAATACCCCATAATAGTAAATATGTTCGATAACATAATAAATAGAATAACAAGTCCTTCGTCTAGAAGAAGGCACACTTATCATTGTCCGGAAGTGCACTCGGATCCCGAAGATAACGAGCCCGTAACACCGAGGAAACCGAGATTATTGGAAAGGAGAAGGAAAGGAAGGAGGGTTCCAGAGCCTGGATTGAGGCAGGCTAGGAGCTTGGGAAGATTGGACGGATTAAAAGAGGTAAGATGGTTTTAATTGAAAATGGTAGCAAGTATATTATTAAAGATAGTGTTCCTTATATGCGGAAGTACTTGCGGACTCTAAACTATTAATTCAATAAAATTAAATGATGTTAATATAACCAGCAAATAATTAGCTATTATAGAACGCTTTGATACAACCTACGGATAATAGAAGAAAAACTATAATAATTATATGTTGGATTACGTAGTATGATTGATTTTGCTACTAAAGGTGACGTGGCAAAATCAATATTTATTCATATATGTTTACACGCTCAAGGCTGTAACATACAAGTTTAGATTAAAGAATCCTCCATTCTTCTACATGTATTTATGTATCTTCCTAATTTGCACGCTTGTCGCAAATTTTATAAATCACTTTGAATTTCACACCAAACTATTTATAGCTCTTATTTGAAAAATCAATATCAAAGGAAGATACAGTACAATACAGTAAGCGGGAATTCTCTGTGGCGGTA
Organism: Oryctes rhinoceros; assembly: GCA_020654165.1. NCBI lineage: Eukaryota > Metazoa > Arthropoda > Insecta > Coleoptera > Scarabaeidae > Oryctes > Oryctes rhinoceros. The sequence continues at coordinate 14,213,680 of JAIOKQ010000230.1, read as the reverse complement.
CGGAGGATTAGTTCACGGGAGCATTGTCCAATGAACAAAGCGCAACTTGAAGCCTACCGTTTGCACGAGTTTTTTCATCAAATTTTCTTCGCGTTCGTAACAAATCCCCAACATTTCATTTAGCTTTCTATAAAACGTGTGCTTAATTACGAACCAAGTTTATTCAATTGCATTTGACATATGTTATATTTATTTTCGTTCGTCCGATTTGGAAAAAATATCTATCGAATAGCATGCTCGATACCATTGTAACCATTTCCATTGTTGATTGTTAGATAGCTGGCTATGTAGAGCCTATTAGCATTTAACACAGCATAAGCTTGATAAAAGCTTCTTCCGAATGTAAACATGTACTTCTAAAATGTTTGAAGGTAATAGTTTAATAGTAAGAGCCGTAGAGATAGCAACGAAAATATCTGCCAAATATTCTTTTTCGTCAATTCTTAAAGAGAAATATATTCGACATAGTAGCCCGATACTAGATAACGAAAAACAACCGTAAACTATAACAGATCAACCTTTATGTTTAACTATGGCAAAAATGTACCCCGTTACTACAAAACAAACTGGACGACGACTAAATACTTCTGCCTCTATTTTGTGTCCTTATAAACTAGCAACAAGAGTAAGTTTATATTGCCTTTATTTCAAAATAGATCAAATAAAGGAAGCTATTCGGTACTGCTTAAGAATTATTCGATAAGGACGGGCCGTTAGCGACTACGACCGGGTAGCAGCTAATTCGTTTGTTTTCGAACAAGCGAATTGAGCTACAAAAAACTTAAAACACGTCGGTAGTTTTATTCGCTAGTGAATATCGTCCAATTAATAGAAGACTCCTCATTTTAGTATTGTTCAATTATCAGAGTCGAGAGGAAAATTTGTTTCTTCTTTTGATGCTAGAAAACGAGAGACAGGAAGAAAAGAAATAAACAAAGACAAATAAAGAAGTAAACAATATGAAACAAAATTTAAATGGACATTAGAAGTCTAATATTCAATTAAATATCCTAATTACCGAAAGGGTGTTTTAGAGACATTCTCGAATTTCACGACCAGAGAACGTTCATTCAATTAACTTTCGGAAAGGATTAATTTCAAAATTTTCTCAAATTCTTCACTCGAAAACATTACAACATGAAAAATTACAGCGACATTTGTGGCAAAGTTTTGTAATACAATGCATGTTAAACAAAAAAAGAAACATTTAATCTTTGAGGGCTCTCTAATAAGTCGATTCTGTCTTCAGAGAGGATTCCGGAAAAATAAATTTCCAATCGTTTGCGTTGACGGCCTTGTATTCCTCACTCCGGGATCACGATTGTTCGTTACTCGGTTGTACTGTACTTGTAAATAAGAGACGGCTTTATTGTTTATATGTTGTTACTAATCAAGGTTGAAGGTACTTTGCTCTGGAGGTGCAGCACCTTGTAAAACAAATTTTGTATTCCTTATACCGAAAGTTGAGACTTTAGCAAAACGTTAGAACGCTAATTTACCTAAAGTGAAGTTTACCGAACACGCACTATATAATGTACGAACACGATTCAATGTACAACCGTTAAGTTTTACGGGAGACGTCTATAGCTTTTATAATTGCCATTTACAGTTTAGCAAAAGAATTTACGTTTTATTTTATGGATATCTGAAATGGCAAGGTCAACATCAATATAAATAACGAAATCTCGCTGTTTGGCGGTTAAATTAATTTCACACATGCCTTAAACGCGATCGAGAAAACATATACGGTGATACGTACATGTTTAGGATCGTCTAATGATGGATCTTCAATGTATAATGGTTGGGCGAGAGCTTGATATTGCGAAGAAGGACTTGCTCTATTGGTAATTAAGTCCGTTTCTAAATTAATCTAATTAGTGGCACCTTCCTCGGACGAAATTTATTGTTTATCGCAAGAAAAACGTATAGTTACGTTCATATATTCTTTAACATACTTACTCTTTCAACCACAGTACGGAGATTGGCATCTTAGTCCGGCCGTAATTATTAGCACCAAGTTCTATGTTCCGCACAAATACAGGTCAACATAATCCGTTGCAGTTAATTTATTATTTATTCGTTGCTTCGGAGCCGGAGAATGCGATATCCTAACGGTTCAATATACACTTTTTCCAATTTGATACGTAAAACGCTTCTGTGATGTGATACTTTCTCGATACATCTTGCGATTTAACTAATAGAAATAAATACGATACGGAAAGGTGTGGAAATGTGTGTAATTGCAGAAGTCCTTTTTTTTCAAACGAAACGCTGCGCTAAATCGATTGAACGGTACCTAATCGTTCTGTGTAATTGAGTCGATATTTATTAAAAGACGTATAAAGTAATCTTCGCCGTCTTAAAATATAATGAATCGCTGAAATTTATGATCACTTGCGTCGTCACACGGAGCTAAATTCTAACAGATCTTTTACTGTTCCAATCAACTCAAATTTAGCCGCTCTTTCTATTGTACACGCTAGTGATAATGATACGGATAGTTCTCCATAGATTAATTTTATATTACTCTTACAAAAAAATTAAGTGGTAAAGCGAAGGAAATTGACTCAACTGTTACGGTAACTTGACTACACCATTTAACTTTGTGCGTTGATGTATTTCCTTCCAGTTGAAAATAAAATGTTCTTATGCATTACCTTTTTCTCAAAAGAACTCGAGGTAACATAGAGAAAACTTTTATTTTTTTTGCTGGATACTTTTATATCTACGTAATTTTTTTTATTGTATTTTTTACATAATTAAAATATATTTTTTTTCAAAAATATGAAGCGATGTATCCGATAAACGTTGTCATAGCTAAGCTATGATAATTTGACGCCCAGCTTTCTAGACGTAATATCGACAAGTGACCAAAGAAAAACACGATAATTAAACTTATAAAATAAAGAAACACTGTTCTATAATCTACAAGGTTTGTATGACAATTATTGCCTACCGTCAACATACATATTTGCCGGTTGCAACTCTCTCCGCATTTGAAAGTAACTTAATGACCAGCTTTTTTTGTATTAGTCTAATAATCATATTATTTTAACATGAAAGAAAATTACAGACCTACATAAGGAAACAACTGTATCACTTGTTTTAGAAACTCTTACTCCCGTTTTAGGAGATACACAGCCAGAGACTATTATTTTACATAATTGTGTCGTTTTGAAGCAAACGGCGTATTAGACCGACACGTAATAATTCATTTTAATCGCGTCGTCGAATATGTGCGACTATCGTTAAAACGTTACGGCCGTCGCAATCGAGAATTTCTCTTCGGAACTTTTATATCCCATCTAAGAGAGCAGTAAATTCGCTAGTACGCACTACTTAGCCGTCGATTGCTCTATCTCATCGGCTTACCATCTCTATAATTAAATTGCAAAATGTGAAAGTAGTATCGAAATTTTTTTTATTTTCAAATTATGTTACTTCAATACCTCGTAACACCTATGGTGCCGGCAAATAAGACGAATAATTAATAAATGATCTCGCGTTGACAAAAGGTAAATAAAAAAAGAAATTTTGTGTTAGTGGATCAGGCATAAAAACGAGAAAGTATCAGTTTCCTTGCATATGATGTTGATCGCGATTGGTAGTATCGATGAAAGGATCGGTTAAAGCAGCAACTAATGCTGAATTAACAAAATAGAATTTTACTAATACCTATACGTTTTATTTCATTTAAATAATAACAGCAAGGACTATGGGGAAGTATGGAAAAAAGCAAAAAGTATCGGGATACTCCGCACCACACAATTTTAATTAATCTAGGATAGCCGTTTGCTCCTTATTTTCAACCGAAGAATCCCTAATCTCGAGAAAAAAAAAATACTACTACTTTTGTCGCCTTTAGGCTTTGAATCTAAGACTAAGTGTAAGATGAATAAAAATTCACAACGTAAGAAACCATTTAAACTCCGCAGAACGCCTACGCAATAAGAAAACTGTAAATTCTCCATTTTGTTTATCACGTTCTACGAGTAGGTAGATTTTGTTTTGGGTTTAGATTAAAAAGGTCGTATATATTAAAGTGGCTTACTTATTTGAACCCAAAAAGTTATAAAATACATTGTAACGCAGTTCCTAACTTGAACCTCCGATGACGCCGATGGCGCATTTAATGGATTCAACTAAAGACATTATATACGTTACTGTACGTATATGATTTTACGACTACGTCAAACAATGTGCAAAAGAGCAAGTTATTAACTACCGTGATAATGCTTGCAATAGTATAGCTCTAGTTAATACAACAGTGAATCAGCGCACGTAGTTTCATTCCAACAAATGAGAGCTACGCAGTTATCATCACCACATACTTTCATAATTACAAACAAATAACCAACATGCAAATTACCTACGTGTTATTATTAATATGAGCCGCACGTCTTTGAGCTACATGCTCATCTACACATGTCCAACCACTTTTATGTTCGCAATAGTAGTAATTACGATTAATTAACTAGTATTCTACCTACAAGGTGAACTAATGTTTCAAAAGTCGTTTTGTTCTTTTCTCTTGCTACCTATTTTAATCTCGAGTTAATGATTAAATTATTGAAGATAACAGTAAAACGTTCATACTTCATAGAGTTGTAAAATTAAGTACAAATAACGTAATAGCAGGAAGTTTACTACGTTGCTTTTATCTTCCTGATGTAATTCCGAGCAATTTCTCTATTCAAGCAACATTGAGATTGCTTGAATTGAAACTTGAGAGAGCTTGTTAGAAACCCATTGATTAAATTTTATGGGGGAAAATTATTTCGTTAAGCAATAAATACTAAATTTAAGAAACCTGGCCGGCCAAAGTGTAGTGGTACGCCAAGGGCCAATAATGTATACATATATGTAAAATGCAAAGAAATGGTTTTTCGAACAGCTTCTGCGTTGTTCGTCAGACAATCCTCTAGTTCCTCCAGATGCCTCTAAAATTTCCAACATTACATACTTGCATTGCGTAAAATTTAGGTTTTAAGTTTAAAATTGTCATTCGGAAACATCCTAATTTGTTTAACATATAGTACTTATATTTATTTTATTTTTTTTGTAATATGTCCATATGACCCTAACTGTCGTTTTTGGCATGTTTATTTGTTCTGAAATTTGACGGCTGGAGCGTAAGCAGGAACAGGAAGTACGGGTCCAATGACTTTCATGCGTGCACAGTACTTTGAGATGAATAACCATATAACATTTTTCCTCTTTATTATAAATAAACTAAATGAACGTTTGTGGTTTTTGTCGCGCAACATTATGGCTTTTTAAAAATCCACAATTTAGTTTTAAAATGGGTGGATTTTCAATTAAATATTAAAAAAAAAGAGGGGCTACTGGATTCATCCAATTTGGTGTGATCGAGTAACTTTTATATAAGAAATTGAAAAAATTATTCGGTCAAATTGCTGCAACTTGACATCTTCGTGTACCTTTCGAAATACTAACATGCGTAGAATTATTCCATCCAATGAACGGCTTACCGTAATCTTAAAATAAGTTCGATTGAAATAAAATTGTCGTTAAATAAATGTATTTATTCTAGTAAAACGTGGAATTAATATATACGTAATTGACAAGCAATCTTAGTCTTATCAAGCAAATAATAAGTCTTAAAAACAAAATTAAACGAAAAATTTCAAATTTATCCGAATTCAAAGTAAAATTAATAAAAATTTAAATCTGAATCGGAACAATGTGAAGTAATGATTGAATCGTTTGAATTCGTGAGTGAATTTTTAAAATGTGAAGTGATGTAAGGATGAAGGATGACACAGGATCTAGATTGTTTTGCACAGGGAAATAAGCGGGAGGAAGAAGTGCAAGTGTTGGATGATCTGGCACAGTGTCTTTCAATATCGACAGGAAAGGATGAACAGAGCTACTAGTGAAATCCAGACGCGTAATCGCAATGTTGAACGTTTCACAATAATTACTTTGATAATGCTCACTTGCCTGTTATCTCTATTTAGACCACATATTCCTTATTATGGTACCAGACCTGTATATAACGTTATAGAAAGGTTAATATTAGTTTCTCTTGTTTGTTTCTATTACGTAAAGAGTAATAATAAATAATAATCAAACGAAGTAACGAATATTTAACATATTTATAGAAATGTCGAGGTGCAGGAAAAATTCGAACATAATCCTGAAAAATATCATTCGCTTGAACTTGATCTGCACATAACGAATCAATGTAATATAAGAGTGAATCTCATTGGAAACATTTAATAGACAATAAATTTTATTAATGCCAAGCGTACAACTTTAACGAATTAAATTTACGTAGGCAATGGATTGAAATTATAAAAGATGGGTACGTACATACATATCTGTATTCTACAGCCAACAGTTATAAATAGTTGTATAACAATATTATTAGGTGTCATTTGTTAGTGTCGTAAATGATTTTCACCGACTTTTTAGCTTACGATCATAGTCATCAACTTTCAATAATAAAGTGATACTCAGAACTTGTGTATTACGTATCTCCATTACCACAAGTGCCTTCTAATATCATTTCCTTTTTAGTCATCAGTAAGTAAGTAATTTAATAACATTCACTATTAACATAAGTGGATGTCATATGGTAATCGCGATCTGACATTCTCTCTCATATAGAAGTGAACTGTTATGCAAATAAATTAAAAGGCTCAATTGTGATGCATGTATTATATTAGTTATATTAGGTACTCTGTCTCGCTATGTATCATATCCTCTACGTTATTGCCGTTTTTAATATCTGTAAATGAACATGAATTTTGTTTATATGCGAGATGTAGTGAGGTTATCTGCCTTTAGTACTGTAAAATAAATGAAACGGAAATCGTAATTGTTTAAATGGAACATAACAACAATTATTTCTCATTACATGCTATTTATAACAAGTTACAAGGTAAACTAATAGATCTAAAGACCTTGTTTTGTCCCCTTTCCTAATGTTGTTTTTCCTTTTTTTGTAACCGTGAACCAATAAGAATATTCACAAATATATACAAATAGCAATTTACTTGTTAACAGTACAGTTCTAAAATTAACATAGATTGCCTTAATTTATTAATTTTTTTAATTGACCACTCATTTAATTACTCCTGTTAATAAGTAATCACAGCAGTTAAAACATAATAATACAAAATTGCCTTAAATTAGACATCTGTGCAAAATTTTGTAATAATGGACAGAGAAAATTTCAATTTTTTATACCTCTCATTAAGGTCCGTTGTTAGATATATGTACCTATATTTTCCAGAAGAGCACAATTTTAACGAGGAATGTTCAACTCAATATAAACAATTTCTGTGATATTAAAGCAAACGACAATTATTATTTACTGAAACAGACGTGGGAAATTGATGTTCAACATATGCTATCGAATGTTCAAGCAACCTTGGACACGCGCTGTCTAGTGAGAACCCTTCCCTCTTTTCAAACTGGCTTTTGAATAACGGAAGCTAGCGTTTCTAGAACTCAGCTTGGGAACCTCGCTTATCACTGGAAGTAGAGGATAAGTTTAAAATAGGTAAAGTTGCAAAACTTGAATCCAAAGAGAAAATTAACCAATGACAAACAACGTTCGAAATTTACCGAAGAAAACGAAAAATTACTTGGCGTTGCATCAAAAAACCTCAGTCTCGAGGCCACTTTCGATCTTTCATGTAATGGCGTGCTTGAAATTTTTTTATGGTGTTTCGTTTCTTTTTGGAGATCATCAATTTACTTACCATGGTTCAACTGACGAAAAAAATTAATAATAGAAAATAATAGAATTTAAGCAAAACCATCTGATTAAATAGATTGAAATTTGCCAGTTCCGCAAGCTAAGGAAATTTCGTTGAAAAGGTTACCAATACTGCTTCACCTCCCAAATTTCCAGCTGTATGCAATGAAAATAAGCAAAAGTGAACCTTAAGTAATACATGATATTGCAATAATATATTTAAAAAAACGGAATATACGGAAAATACTTCTATGGTTGATAACATCATGGGAGCCCTATAAAATATAAATACATGCAGCAGAAGGAACGTTTTGTTAATATTTCTGCATATCATTGACGGAATATTAGAAAGCAAATAAAATATACAGATGAATGCTTAAATAGAAAAGCGTTAATTACATCTCGCGCAACTTTTTCAAGAATAGTTAGTTCTTTAAGTTCGCTGATGCAGGAGATGGTCTAAATATTAACCGATCAGATGCAGTTACATAAACATAAAATTACAAAATGTAATTACACCGAGATAACTGTACATTCCATATATGCAATTGCGGCAAGTCAGCGCGTGTTGCAAATATTACTGAATGTATAACTTATAATTACAGAGAAAATTATTCAACTGCGAGAATGCACTCAAAAAACCGCTATTTACTTTAAACGCTATGCATGTACGTCGAATCTCAAACATTACAATTAATTCATATAAATAAACGACCGTCGTATTTCCGCCACAACTGGCATCTTCCAGAACATCCCGACAATGCGGAATTTATAATTGTTTGTACCGATACGGAAAATTAAAAATGATATAATCTAATTATACACCAATTTTCAATTATATTCGCATGCACGGCAGAAATTTCCAAAGGTAAACACAATAATAAGTGAATAACATCTATTGTTAGAAAAGTTAATTACAAAACTAAATAAGCGTTCTTTGGAACAAATGAATTGTTCGAGGCAACAATGGAACGTCTATTAAATTACTCAATTACTGCTAGAATAACTAGTTTGGAACGATAATGCATTATGTCGCTTTAATTTTATTGCTAAATTTGAATCAAACTTTTCAGTATGTTACCGTAAAACCGCGATTTATTTCGTGCAATTATTGCCACTTTACGAGAATTAACATCTTTGAACGTTCTTTACCGATTACAATCTATAAAGGGAACTATTGTAACATTGCTGTTTCTACACGTTAGACTTATAAACTTTAAAATTACTTCAAAATGATTTGGTTTAATATCAGTGATGGCAAGATGTGTTTTGTTGAAGAACTGTTGCGCCGTTGATTTTCTTTGCTTAGGAAGGCGCAGACCTATAACAATTTCGGTAAGCATGCCGGGCCGAAACCAACTTAATGTGTTATTGTTGCTATAGAGTTATGAGCAGAGAGGACAGAAGCGAATGAAATCATAGCTGTTTTACAGCGACTAGACAGACTCGTGTTTTATCGTCTCTTGAGGAAACCAGTGGGCAACGCGAACCCTTTCTTATGAGACGAACAGACATGAGTCCATCCAATCGTTACAAAAAGAATATGATTTCACTCGCTTTTGTCCTCTCTAGTTATGAGTAGAGAGGACAAAGTCGGATGAAATTATAACATGCTTAATAGAGCGATGAAGGACATACACAGGACAATATTTTATTGAAGATAAACACAGACAAAGTAGCCTATTGTTTTATGCCATTGAATCTTCAATTTTCAAAGCAATAATCAATTAATAGGTTCTTTTTTTCATTAATAGACGAATTATATCCATGACAAAAGATCGGCTAGTTAAATAGTCGATCGTACGGACTCGCACAGTACGAGTACATAGATAGATTGTTTGTACATATGTTCTTTGATGCTGATGAAAGCACTGGTCGGGAGTTGTGTTATCTACATCATCATTGCTTTTGTGACATGACAAGAGAAATATATTTGAATTATTTCTCTTGGCTATTGGCTTCATATCATGTGAAATAATGAACTATTATTTCACGTAGATAGAGTCTGTAACATCTACAACATACGACGCGGTTTCCACAAGGCACGCTACATGTTTGATTAGCTTGTCGCTCTTCAATTCATGTCAACTTCATCGCTATTCTGCATCCGTATCTGCTTTAGTTTTTGAGATAATTGACATTCTTTTTTAATTTAAGATTCACGCAAATTCTCGCTTAAGCGCCCGACACGCTATTCCGGTTTGAGGATTTGTTGCAGCTTTTGGCAGTAAATCTCACAAAAATATTGATATCAAGGTTTTACAAAAACAATGAAAGAAACAAAGTTTAATGCAAACGGTTTTATTTATGCTTTCCTATGTGTTCGAACTAATTCTGAGAATATTCATGCTACTCTCAATGTGGTATCTTCAGAACATGCTGTTTGAAGACATTAACAGCTTCTTAATTTGACGGAAATCGTTGTTCACGCATTTTTTATTTGGCATTGGGCAGCAAAAAGAAGGTATATTGCTCAATGTTCACCGTCTTTCTATCATCCAAAGCGATGCTTGCAACATGGTCCAGCACAACAAAAGAAACAAGTCAACTTACATTTCGATACACGTTATATGGTATTACCAAGGCGTCAAGGAATCAGCTAATCAGCACAGTAAATTTACCTTGCATTAAGAAATTCATCCCTAGTTTTTTTATAAAAAATTATTTTTAGATAAATTGAAATTTTTTAAATAATTTCCAGTACATATGTTCTTGTTATACTTTTTAGTAGAAAAAACTCACCGTACATTGTTCTAAGTACATCTGTTAGTTTTATACTGAACTATAATTAACGTTTCCTATTTATTACGTATGTGCTTGTTAACCCAGGCAGTATCCGTATAAATATAATAGTTACTTTGACTAGATGCTGGAATTGTACGAAAGAATATACGCAGTTGTAATGAATATCTTCAGCCAAACAAAAGTTTATAATATTTCGCCGTAACTTTAATTTACTAAAGAAGGACGGGGAAATGTTTATAAAGAAGTTTTCCTTTCAGACGCTGAAAAAAATGTGCATTAAAAAAAATTGAAATAGCATGGCAACGATTTTAATTGGCATCGTGTTGATACGAGAAAACGATGTACTGTCGAAAGCTCCGAGAAGAAACTCAATTGAGAAAGATTTTAATTGCTGCTCTAGCATGCAAGACGTTAAAAACAGCGGAATTTCGCAAAAATTTCAAATTGTCTCAATTGCCTCCAGGATATTGAAGAGTGATCCGTCAAGTCCGTTATTTTTCCCAAAACATTTGTTTCGAGATGACCGTAGTAATAATAAATACTTTCGTATTTAGATAATTTGAAATTTAATAACGTGTATTCATAATTGGATGCACACTTATTCCACATTTAAGGCAGCAGCAAATATCCCATTTTGTCCGTTTTATTATCTTCTATTATTAACTCAACGTGTTCACTAGTGCTAATTACTACAAAAGATGTCTACGATTGATATTAGTGCTGATATCGGTCGTAAAAATACAATAAATGCTATTATGAAGTTTTCAATTTTGCATTAAAAATGTTTAAAATCATTATCTATTGCCTTTAAGGCTGTTTAACTGTCAGATGGTTTCGCCTCAATGTTGTAGCCGCATGCTATCGTAAGCACAAGTTTGTATAGCAAGTGATGCATGTAATTTATATCCTTTTTCCTTCTAATAGGTTTAATGCCCTCTGCATTGTTTCTAAGATTATGATGTGGAGTAAATGTAGACAGCCAACAATCGCCAGAAAAAATTTAAATTACGACGTGTTACGATTACGAAGGAGCAAGCCAAAGTCACAGATTCTTATTTTCTGATTTTCAGATATGTTTCTAATTATTCTAATAGCGCGCGTCTAACGTCTTCTCGTCTTTCGTAAAATGTTTAACGTATATACCAGCGTCACGTCCGAATATATTCAATTAAAAACCCTTGCCGTGAAGAAACCCGAATCTGGCTTAAGCAGTAGTCGCCTGAATAAATTTTCAACTTGTCCATCGTTTTGTGCACAAATATACTCGAGAATTAGCAACGTGGGCGTCGTACCTTCTTCAATTCACACTAGCGAAATACAAACGAACCCGTCCGCATGCATCTATATACGTATAAGTTCTCACAATCGTCGTTTTTTTTTCTCAATCAACAAAAAGTGATAGCTAACTCAATGACCTTCCTTTGGTAAAAGAATGAACCGATCACCTTGAAAACCCACCAACGGACAACAAATATAAAAATCCAAGTCGCGGACATCATACTTATTATTATGTATTGATTACCTGGCCGTACATAAGCCATTTATATTAAATATTCATTCGATATGAAGCTTACCTGTGCGCGCTTTGTGTAGATCGTATAAGTTATGCTTCACGCGATCACACATGTTGTTGCTACATCGTCCAGCATTAGTCGGCAGATGAGATTTGTTTGTATGGTTTTATCCGTTTTTGCTGGCAGTAGTTGCATACGTACGTACATATACATACGTACACATGTATGTACCTGGTCGAGTCAGCGGTTATGGACATGTTTTATGAGTTCGTCAACATCGAAGCGTTTAACTAATTAATTTACCTTGGAAAATTTGCGATGAAATAACGACAAACTCACGATATAATGGTTGAAATTCGTAATGAAGCAAGGCGATACAAACTTGGTGTATAATTACCCTTAACGTGTCTCTACGACCGTTACACGCCGGAGATATCAGAACGTGATTTGAGGCTTGTTTAAATACAATAGCAATATTCATCGCATTAGCCACGTATTTCAGAAATTGATTTGAATTGATGCAGATATCTTTACATTAAATTGCTTTGGAAGGTCTATTACATTATGGACACTGAAAATAGCTTTTGCAAATCTGTACAGGTACTCATTAGATTAGATTAAAATTAAAGGAAAAACACACAAAAACCGTTAAGCCCGTTACTGCAGTCGTCATATAAAATTCTGGAATATACACCAATAATACTAATACATTAATTTCAAGATTATAGAGCTGTTATTATACATATTAAAAATTGTCGTTTCACAATCAAATTTGCACGGTTAATTTTGTGCTACGACACAGTATTTCCTCATGTATATGTACTGGAACGGTACATATTAATATTAAAGGAAAGGCACCTTCTTTGGCTACAAGTTACTGATACCAGAAAGTCTGAAGAAAGTCTATTCAGTATCGGGAAGAAGCTGGACGTTCTCGTATCTTCGTCACCAAAGAAAATATTGCTACTGTTAAGAGAACATTTGAAAAGTTTGTTGAAAAGTTGAAAAAACAATTTCAATTAATCTTTTGATCAATTTCAAAAGCAGAGTGTGTAAGAATTTGCCATGCATAAAGCTTTAATTCCTCTGAAAAATGGCGCACATCAAATTTATAATGGTGGTAGTTGACGAAACGTGTATTCCGTTTTTCGATGTGCATATCGGTCAAAAGTTTTGTATATTGATTCACAAAGACAAAGAAAATAGCAAAGTTAACCAAAAAAACAGTTACAACTAAATGGTGCGCTGAAATTTATTTTTTGGGGCGTGCAATGGATTTTCTGCGAACATTATTATGATCCATCGTTCCATACCACAACCCTTACGATCCAATATTTAGCATCCACCTAATTCAGCAATGACTTTTGGCTGTTTTATGGGCATAACAAACATTCGAACAAACAAAGTACAGGATTCACGTATAGGGAAGGCCATTCATCGGTATTTTACAAATATTCTTAAAAAAATTGGTAGACTGAAACTTCCTGGTTTAGGAAACACTTATTAATTTATCTTCCGGCAACTAGGCGTAGGTAAGTAACAAACAATGTTATAAATAATACAAGACAAATTCTTCCAAATATTAGCTACTTCTCGTTAAAACAGTTTTTATAAATCCAAATGCAAATAAAATTAAGGCGCAAGATATTGTCCGTTAGAGAAAAGTGGAATCCCGTAAAAATCAGAAATTATCTCAATTACCTCAAAAGCTAACATAGATCGATATACAAATATTGAAGACAGTAGACGGATAAAAAGAGGAGCATCCAAAGACTAAGTAATATATAGGGTGTTCGATTAAATGTAAAATAAACTTGTATCCTCTGCCGTGGATATGTAATATGTAGAATTTGTCTTCGAGTATTCTCTATTTGAGAAAAAGAATTATCTTCCACCCTTTTCCGCCCATTCTTATAAAAATTAGCCCGTTGCCTAAATAATGAAAATAAAAGCTATATTAGCTCCTCATATGTATTTTTTTTTGGGAAAACGCGTAAGAAAAAAGGGCCCCGTTACTGGCGCACCCTGTATCATTCATTTTACATACAGTGCAGTTTGTACGGCCATACGCTCATGCAGGCGTATGCATATTTGTGCCTTTTAAAAAAAAAGCCGGCACGCTCGCCTTAAAACCAACAATATATGACCTCATTTTAAAGAATGCTGTCCAGTATGAGAATATGACCGCCGTTGTTGTCGGCATATAACGACGATGTATGATGGAGAGACAAAAATGCAATCGCACCGTAAAGGTATTTACATATACGAACGGTACCGGAGCGTTGCAGCCGATACTGTTAGTACTTATCCAGTTGAGTAATTTCAGATTTATCTGCGTCCAAAGTTAAACATCCGTGTTTTAGCGGTTGCAATACGGGATGTGTCGTAATATACCGGCAATAACTTGATCGCGATAACAACGTAACATTCCCGTATTCATAGAGAGGAATTCGTAAAAATCAAAAATAAGTCATTGAAAACTGCAGAAAATTACTCATCCTGAAATACATGCGTTATTAATTATATTTTGATCCTGCTCATATCACAAAAAAAATACGCAAGCTAGCTAAAAAAAAAAAAAAAAAAAACAGGTTTAGATACATCCGCAAGTCAAAGCCTTTCTCCATGGAATAATTAAAATCTTCAAACCTAAAACGCTAAGGGAATTTCTTGTTGTATTTAAAGAATATTTAGGGACACGAAAATATTGCTTTCGCCTAGTATCCTGTGCATTATTATTATTATCATTATAGCAGTGATGGCAAAGTATTAAGACAAGTGACTTAATTTTAACAGCGACTAAATACACTCGTGTCTATTCGATCGAATTGTAAAAAAAAGGTTAAAGTTTACAATACCCAATGTATTAAGTTATCCTTATTTTACTATGTATGTAGTTCATATTAAAAACGCATTTTTGTTAAAAAAAAATGCAAATGCAATCGACAGCATTTTGCGTTAGCGTGTGGGAAGTAGGGAATTCACACTTGGGATGATAAATTACTTGTACGCCTATAAGCAATATGAGCGAACTATACAAACTCACGTGTAAACTTAAAATGCTTTTACTTTTTAAAATAATTTGCCTACGTTGCCTTGCCTCTAAGCTGTACGCTTAGAGTAGTAAGTAATTTATTATCTAACTTATTTATTTATAATTACTTACTAAGTTTTGCCACAGCCAATAGATGCTTTTTTATCTGCGGTTTTGAACGTGTACGTACGGAATACGTTCTTATGTTGATTGTTGCTTGGGTCAAACGTGACCTAACGAGAGCGTTCAGCGTTCCGAATTGGGAATCGTTGCGCTAACGTTGTCTCCTCAGTATTTGTTAGGATAATAGGAGCAAAGTAGGTATATCCGAGCAATGTTTGGTAAGTTCACATCTTATTGTTTTCTCAGTTTTATAACAAGCCCCCCGAGACAAGTTTAACTGTTGGCATAAACTATCGACTTAATATACCCCGCAAAAAGAAATCTAGGGGTGTTTGATCAGATCGACGAGACGGACAATTACTGACCGATCCATTTATGGAAATTATCGATTCACCGAACTTATGTTGCAATAAGTAAATAGTTGCACGGACAGAGCAGCAAATGGCGACATCTTCCTAAAGAGACATATTGTCAAAGTCCATGGCAATCGATTCGGGCAAAGAAAAAATATATATCAACACTAAAGGATAACGATTTCAAGGAAAGAGTTAGGACCAGCGACCTCTCTAGCATGAAATGCGCACCAAAGGCAATGTAATGCTTTGTCGTGTATTTCCTCTGGCCAATGTTCAAATTAGATGTGACAGTTTTGCTTAGCAACAGAACCACTAAGCCAGAAGTGAGTCGGTTTAGATGAGTTTCTTATGAAATTCGGAATCGTTCCTCTGAGGCTCAATTACTGAACCTCCTACGCAACGAACGATCATTTAATTCAAGTTGTTGGGTTAAAGCAATTTTGTAAGCACGACATTTAAGATATTTTCGCAAAGTTCGTCACTCGTATTGGCGATTTCCAAAGCCTTAAAGCTGCGACTGAACGTGACCATCTTTTTCCGTTTACCTCGTTATACCCACCCAGAATCAACATAGATTATTCTTATTTTTACTTATATTTTCTTACCATAATATAATATAATATAATCATCACTTAAGGATGAGGTAAACAATCTGTAAAACGCTAGTTCCGTATCAATATCATTTGACACCTTGGGTATCAAATCTTGGATGAAATTTGTTTCTTACTAATAAAAAAAAGTTTGTGTGAACAATACTATACTTCTATTATGTTCTGGCAAAGGAAAGGTTATTTGGCGATCGAATGTTCAGTTAATGTCTACACTACACTTCCTTGGATTCAAATACCACCCTCATTTCCTGTAGAGAGAGAGAGAGAGAGCTTGCTTTTGACTGCGGCAACGTGATGGCTCGATAGTTTGAGCCAAACCAAGAATTATGGCAGCTTCTCTAATAAGCTTGATCCACCACTCACATATTGTGAGGTAATTAACTACACTTCCTTCCTTAGAGCAGAGGAGGTGAGAGTAAAAAGCTGTGAAACACTTAACACGCACAAGATATATACTGAAGACTCCTGTGATTATTATATATGTGCCAATGATATATCGTACATATCTCTAATATACAAGAGGAATTCTTTAAAAACAACTGTTTGATACTGCTGACTGAACGAATGCGAAAAAAAAAAGTAGAAAGACAAATGAAGATCTGACACATTCATCCTACTGTGTGCGTTCCAAATGGCGTTCTTAAGATTATATATAAGTATTGCTGCCCATTATATTCTATTGCCATTATTCCCATAGTTCATATAATTTAAATAATTTCCCCATTACTTTTTATAGTCATCTATCTGCATCCGTGTTTGGTAATCTCGGTATACGGACGTATCGTAAGTAAACTTCTCGTATATTATATGCATAGATATAATATAGATGAGAGAACGCATTTGTATTGTTGGGAGTTGTTTTTATATTACTGCTCGGAAGAAATATAGCCTCGTACCGTTAGGTAAATCTTTTTTCTTCTAATGGAAACGCGCTAGGGACTATGCGATTATGAAGAAAGCGAAACCGTAAACAAGCCAATATAATAGAATTCCGCTATAAGTTTCACATCAAGCAACCGAACCGGTCGAAATCTTACCTCTTATAGAGATAAAATAATCGCCTTAATGTACTTACGCGCATTACATTATGCACGTCGTTAAGTCGGTTTGGTTTATTCGGTGAATTGCCAAACTTCCCACTTAATCCAAATGCTTATTTGTCTAACGTATTTCTTCGTTATCTGCGTCCGAAAGCGAATGGGATACGTTATAAGGCATACGTTGGAAATATACGTGTCCAAGTTGAGTTAAATTAGCGTAGCAAATGTATTTTAATAGTTCTTATTCTGTAGAAATGTAACGGCGAACAGCAATGAGGAAAGAAAGGAAAAGTATAGAATTCAACCAATAAAATCCGGAAAACAAATAAGTGATATTATTAAAGATTAAAGAACCATAATTGGGTACAATTTGGAACTCCTGCATTAAAAATGTTTTCTTGCAATCACACTTGCGCCACTTGATTTTGCGATATTAACAATCACCCGAACTTATTAATGTTTCTTAATTTTAAAATATTTATTGATATTAGTTGCCTGGACAACTCCTCCAATTTATTCTCCGCCAATAAGTGCACTTCACGTGGGCCGATATTAGTTGATAGATACGACGTCCAAACTAAATCCAGGTGTGGCTTATTGAGAAGAAATTCAATCAACATGCGAGTCAGGTAGACAAAGGGACGATATATGAACAAACATTATCTTGCTGAAAGAAACTATATGTTAATGTTCATTGGTACAGTGGTAAAAAAAGTCTGCTCTTGACTGCGGCACATCAAACGTTGCAATTGCTTGAAGAAGATCAATATGGAATAATAATGTTTTACTACACTCCTACCTATTATGATATAGAGGATGAAGTAATAAAGCTATTAAATTTTATACCTCCAAGTACATTATACAAAATGCCTTAAATGGCACAAAAGGACACCATAATTTTAATTGATATTGTTGTAAACCTAAATCATAAAAAAATCGAGAAATTTGGTAAAATAAAATACACCAATCCAAACCAGTAATAAAGAAATAATAAAGAAAGAAGAAAATAAATGTTCTTTATTACCCAATCAAGAGTTGGAAAGGACGTGCAAGGAGATATTTGGTATTAATGAAGTGTGCGATTTAAGTGTTATAAAACTAATTAAATCGGTTTTATTTTTCGTTTCTCATTATAACTATTCTACCCGTACGCGTTAACTCGAGGAGTTTTTAGCTGGATTTTAAATAGTCGATTTACTGAACTAATTTTCTTCGCATCCCAAATGAATCATTGCTTGTATAATTTGTAATAAATCATATTATAGGACGCGTTCATTTTACGTACGCATGTAATGTAATGGATATTTGTAAAATGATAGGCTGTACGCCGTACAAAGGATCGAGGGAAGAGTCCGAGTATGTATATCTAATAAGGCGTAAAAAATACCTTTAGACACAAACAAGCACTATGAGACACGCCTATGTTCTTCGGCATTGCGGCGGAGAAGAATAAATGAAAAACGAGAAAAAGGATACCGGCAAAGGGATACCGATTCCAATATGCGATGCATTTATTAACGCGTATGACTGGAGTATTAGTTTTGACGTAGGACGTTATTAATGTTGTCATGCCTTAATAGATATCTATCTGCTTTATGTATTGTACGTTCCTTAATTCATTATTTTCGGTAATTATTTAAACGAAGATGATCTATTTATGTGTATCGATTTATGCGACGCTCCGTGGTTTTTAATTGCATCAAATGCGAGCGGCCAATTGAATATTTACTGCTACAGAAGTATACGAAGGTAAATTAATACTAGACGATGTGCACGAGTTTCTATATTGCACGCAAGAACGTAGCGGCTTTAATATAGGCGTGTCACGTGTAGTCCTGAAATTAATTCAAATCTTTAGGAGAATATAACCATACGACTAATTCGGTGAGATATGGCTCCAGGAAAGAGATCTTATGTCTGAAAATTTAATTTAGGATTATCGTCTGTGCCTCATTGTGTTAGCCTTCTTCAAGCGCGACATACCTTAGGTTGGCCGTATTATTTATAAATTTCATTATTTGTTCTCTTACGCTTATATTTCGGTGGCTTTACATCCTGATTGCTTCGTATCTTTCTTTAATATCGGCTGCAGCAATACGTCGGATTAGTGCTTCCCGAGTACTTTTACTAAGTAAATTTTATTTTTGAACTAACCCAATAAATAATAGTCTAGCAGTCGTGAAATCTGCAGATTTTAGAGGCCAAATAATAGGACCGCGGCAACCAATTCAAAACCTTGAGCGAAATATGTAGAAGCTCCATCGTGCTGAACAGTCCTTTGCTACTTTTAATTTCGTGGAAAATGTAAGTAGTGATAGAGAGACCATACCACACCACACGTTCGCCGAGAGCTTATCTTGAAAGGCATTTTCGTCCAACATATGTACATAAGAGCTGTGAACATTATTAATGCCGTCCCGAGTGAATGTTGTTTCGTCCGTAAAAAATATGCGCGATACAACGTTCACCACGATTATTTTTTTATCTACCGAGGAAATTCCGTACGGTTATCACAATCTTCCGGTTGTAGATGCAAAATACAAGCGTTCCTCATTTTTGTGGAACACCCGATTGGGTACCAATTCTTCGTGAATTCTGGTTCTCGCATCTTCAAATAAATCTGGAATATGTTCTGCTTTTTCTAAACCTTGTCGACTAACTCATTGAAACCCCGGTCTCGCACAGTATATTGGAACCTCTGATAAATACATATGTTTTTAATAGGATTTTTCTAATGTCCTAACCGTTCTTCAACTTCTTCAGTTAAAGTGTCGGACCTCGGTGTATAATTAAACAGAGCTTTTATGATGTGATAAACAATTTCTGTTTAATAAAGGATATCAGCAAGTTACAAAAAAGAGGTGGTCTCAAGGTAGGATACCGCGGCAATCCAGAGATTGCCGCTCTTTATTATTTCTGGATTATCCAGAGATAATTCCTGACTATAACATTGTAAAATATCACTGGTGATCTTCTTCAAAGAGACTCAAAGTAACACTCGTATTATTTTTTCTTTCCTTAACAGTTTATACATTTTTTTGTTACGAAATCCACGTTGCCCCTTAACGTATGTAGTAAAAGTACCTTAATTTACAAATTCAGCTTTCTTTTGATCTACCTGAAGAATTACTTTTACATTTATTATTGTGTATGTTAGTATATAACATTTATTTCATGGGACGATTACGTAACATGTACAGTTTAACAATTTTATAGCTGTGCAACATTTAAAAGAGCATTCATCTATTTATAAAAATTAAAATTCTCAAATTTGGATAATGACTGGGCCTAGTTTTATGAGATTCTGGTATCATCGAATATTTCCCTTAAATCGCGTTTAATATTTATATGCATACATATGTACTTTGCAGCTTGCATGTAGAAAATTGCAAAATCTGTTTAACTATATGATGTATGCGTAATATGCACATAATGATCAATTTATTGAACAGATACTAAAACACTATTGTTTCGCTATATTGCGCGTTGCAAATATGTTCGGTATGTAATAATTTAATGCTTATAGAAACAACGGACAAAGGCGATTACGAAATATTATTCGCATAGTTCTCAAGCGAAAAAAGGCGCATGTTGAAATATGTAGTGGAATCTGATCTAGCATAGTACGTTTGTTTCTCAATTAATATTGACTATGGAAAGTTAAAATCGCTTCAATAAAACAATTTAATATCTACGTTGTAAAAGAGCGCAAGTTTGCAAATGCCTTAAATCGCTACTAGTTTTCCAACGTTGATTTTAGCATCTATTTAAAAATGTGAGGTATACGTACTTAACAGCTCTTGAAACGACGTGGGTGAATAAATACGCAGAGGTTATAAACTCGGAACGGAACGAAGATCAATAGAATAGTTCTCCGCAGCGAAAACAAGTGATTCACGGGATGGACACGAGTCTTGTGTTTGTCTATTCAGACGTCCTAGCCGCGAACGAGGATCAAGTAGCAGGTGTTCAATGCATATTACGAGCGCTTGGTTTCAAGTGACAACGGCTAAATAGCAGCTTGCGCCTAAACGCAAGTTATTTATCTTCTTGCATTATTTGTTGGCATAACTAAACATGCGTACCATGTTGTGTTTGTTTTAGGTGAACGGCCATGTTTTTCGAGTTCCTCAAATGTAAAATTACTAGACGCCCTTCACGTAAAGTGGCTTGAAATGACAACTAAAAGGGATTCGTTAAAATACTTAACTTTGGAATTTGAAGACTTCGAAAGTAAAAGAATAGGACAAAAAAATACTCTTTATATATTTAATTATTAAGAATCTGAATTGTTTTTTATTTTTCGAATTCTAACATTTTCATCATTTGTATTATTAATTCTTTGTTAAAAGAGGGCTCCATTAATGTTAATGTACAGAACATAATTAAACTCACAAGTTGTTTTCGATAACATACCTTTCATTTCAACTACAAAAATATTGAAGCATTCCTGTGACAACGAAGTAAAAAAGGGGAGATATTAATATAGGACAAGGTTTGGATAAATTTATTTTGAAAATAAATTTATCCAAATCGCAAAATGTTGATAATTAAAAACAATCCAAAGAAGTTTAAAGCTATTCAAAGAGGCAAAGGAGGAAGTCACATGAACAATAGTCGAGGCAGAATTGAAAAGGATTTTACACCGAAGAATATCTAAATAAAGTAAAAGAATTACCGAAAATAAAACGAACGTCTCAAATTTAGTAATCCTGCGAGGATGTTTCGATTATACAATTGCGACAGCTAAATATGCCTCATTCACCAGTTTAGAGAAAATGGCTCAACGGAAAGCGAATCACTTCAAACGAAGAGGTTAGAGGCCTACTTCGCAGAGTTCAACACATATTATGTTAACTACTACAATTATTACAATGAACTACGTTTATCAAATTTGAACCTGTTTATTAATACAATAAATATCCCTTTTTCTCTCTCTACCTTTTATAATAAATATCCCTTTATTAGTTAATTATAACTAGAAAGGACAAAGACGGATGAAATAATTATTTTTTTTGCAGAAATTAGACAGATTCGCTTTTTGTCGACTCTCGGGGAAACCAGTAGGCAACACGAATCGATTCTCATGAGGCGAATAGACACGAGTTTATCTAGTAGCTGCAAAAAAGGAATAATTCCACCTGCCTTTGTCATCTCTGTAACTGCAGCAACTTGATTTAGAGCCTAGTTCAGTACCGTTAATAAACAATGCAAATTGCTTTGAAAGTTAATTAAAGTAACCGAAGAATCAGACGGTTCTCTGTCTGAATTTCGGTAGTATGCAAAGATTTTAAGCTACAGCAAGATGAGGAAAATATCTAAGTAAAAAAAGTCAGATATTAACTAACATTAGTTGCCTGACAAATTGAGTTATTTTTTTTTTATTTTATTTTATTTTTTTTAATTTTTTTTTATTAAAACCTTGCACATATTAATAAGAAAAGGAGTTATCCAAAGCAACCAATATAATTTGACAATACCAAGTA
Source organism: Oryctes rhinoceros (assembly GCA_020654165.1). Classification (NCBI taxonomy): domain Eukaryota; kingdom Metazoa; phylum Arthropoda; class Insecta; order Coleoptera; family Scarabaeidae; genus Oryctes; species Oryctes rhinoceros. The sequence goes on along the minus strand of JAIOKQ010000230.1, from coordinate 14,191,042 downwards.
ACCAAAAAAAGTTTAATTTTGCATAAATCGCTATATACATATATATCTTCGCACGATTAATTACATACATCAAAAAAAATAATTTCACGAGTGACTAATGGAGCATACATATACTTTTAATTTCACTCACAAGAAACATGTAAATTGTTAAATGTAGTAAATGCCCAACGGGGTGTAGATGGTTATTAAAGATTATCATAACCTCGGGAGCCTTAAGAATGCTGAAAGATAATAATAATAATTAAGTTTCTAGATATTCATACCACTCATGTTATTTTATTTGTCCACACAGTAAAAAAATAAATTCTTGTACGGATAGTTGAACAATACAAATCTCAATTTATTGTATGAATACTTCTGGAAGTTGTTCAGTTTATAAATCAACGTTGTGAATATTTAAATCATTCCTATTATCAGCAAAACATCGCCGCGAAATATACCTTTCATTTAAATCCATTTTCTTTCAACTATGAATTATTAACGGTACGTTCGGTAGATAAGCACATCGCGCAGCGTTTAACATTAAAAAATTAGAAATGTGATAGGCCACAATTTTGTTTTCTAACACGACATTGACCTAAAAGTCACAGCGAAAGTATGTCACGGGAGTTTACGTGAAATGGAAAACAAGCTTAGAGTTATCATCCTAATTATTGAAATTGAATCCGATAATACCGCTACACATAAATAAATATCATTGACAGATGCGTACATGGACACTTTTAGAGATGGACCTCTCGATTTATTTATAACTTTGTATATGTACCACACTTTTTAACAAAAAAGGAAGTTGCTAGTCGATGCATTGCTTTAATATTCTAAAGTAATTAATATTTCTCGCCTTTAATACGCATCAAATAAGCATGTCAACAACAGAACTCGTGCGGTTTCATTCAATAGTTGGTTCCCTTATCAAACTTTGTCGAATCCACCTGCAATGCGCGAGTTTCAGAATTCAATTAACCGGTTTTCTTGCATGTAATATCGCATCTAAGCATTTCAGCAAGGGTATTATTAAATCCACCTGAGTAACGCCAAGTAAATGGAGGTCGTTACAGCTACACAACAGGAAACGCTAAAAAAGAAAAATTTTAAAATAGGCATAAGACACACGTACTTAAATCTACTCCTACGCCTTTACGTAATATAATTTGCTTCCTGTATGAACGACGTCTTACCTTTCCTTCTTTTTACCGTCGTTTATGATAACGCTGCTAATGAATACAACGGCAGAGAAAGTACCGAAGGTGTCCAAGTGCAAATGAACCATTAATAGGATGGACAAATTTAAATAGATGTACCAGCTAATAAATAAAATAATCGTTCGGTGCAAACACCTATAATTCTCTTCTCTTGTTACAGGTACGAATATAAAAACTAGTACACAGAATACAGGTCTCCTGTGAATAACTCTAATCGTCTCCGAGCTGTAATCACCGTAAGTCTGAAATATTTGGCTTCTCAGTTGAACCATAATAAATTATGATTTAGTATCCATTTTTTTTCGTATAAATACAAGGAAGAAGTAATGTAGAATTAATTGTGATAAACAACCGTCAATTTCAAAGAGATTATCAAAAAAAGTCTTACATTTTGCAATCCATAACAGTAAAATTTATTAACTTGATACTTTGCTGTCATTGTGAAACCTTTCAAGTCTCATTTTTAAGATTCTTACAAGAGTATATATAGTTGCTTTCGGTGTCGTTCACCTCGAGCGTTTTATATAATCGATATGACACAATATTCGAATTGTATCTCTGGAAATATTCGAAAACTCGGTATTTTATTTTGTTGTCTCGGGATGTGTTATTCAAACATTGCATTGCGATTTCCATTCACATAATTAGAGCTACTTCCTGAGAGTGCGGCGCGTTTATATCGCAGTAGATAAATAATCGGATTTAAGCTTGGCTGATTTCAGTCATCTCCCACACCGTAGGTCCCTATAGCGTGCGTTTGTTTGTATATTCACATGGATGTATATACATACACACGGTTACTAGAATACGCAATCGTATTCTGTAGTAGTTGTCTACAGATGTGAACATTTATCTACTTTACTTATAATCTTCAATGTCATTCTCTGCGTCGATCCGTTGTGTACATATACAAGACAATTTAAGTTTCCGTTTTCCGGTTTAGAAAAGGAATACATATAATAAAAAAGTATCCGTTGAAGTAAGTGGCTTCTTTATCAACATTTTTATATCCATTGAAGTATATAACAGAATACTTAAGATAAATTCCATCAACTACTACAAAGAGACTAGAATAGCTTCTTCGTAGTAGTTGATGGAATCATTTACGCAAATGCAAGGAGAGGAAAAATACACTAACACACTGACATGTTTCCACCTACCTATCCGACGTCATCGATGTGGTTCCGAGAGTACTTTAAGTCTACTTTGTGTCGGCAATTGCTTCACAGTTAATGCCGTAACATTTCCAAACGACAAGCTAGACATTTCTTAGCGATAGGTGCGTGTTTCTTGGCACTAGGGTAACAGCGATACAAGGTAGAGTTAAAATACTCTCGAAACTACGCTGATAACGCCAGCTAAACAGAAACATGCCCGTGTGTGATGTATTTTTTCTCTCCTTTTTTGCGTTTGCTGTAAATGAATCCTTCAATACCACGTATATACGTGAAGTAATTTTTCTTTATTTGTTTAAATTTGGATGTACTTAAATAAGCAAAATGGCAATTGCGCAACACATTCTTTTTTTTGTCATTTTGAATGATTCTAAAATGAGGCCCTCAAAAATAACGTAGGTTAAATATTAAATAATATCAGAAAGCGAGAATTTACATTAACCGAAAATATACAATTTAAACAACGTAGAGCAAAAGATTAATTAATGTGCCATGAATATAAAGTACAAAAGGAAAATGATAAATAAGCGATTTGAACTGATTGGGTGCGGCTCTTCGGCCGATGCCTGATGTGCTGATGCGCCCCGCGGTCTTCATAGATGGAGAGCTGTGGCCCTAGCTATCTACTCTCGGGCGTCAGTGACCGGGTGTTTTTAAGCGCCTTTACAGCACACTTTTATTCGCACCATTGCGGCTGTGGTTAACGCCGTACTCTTCGTGGGGCACCAGGTAGCTTAATATATGAATACCGTATTGTAATGAAGTACCACTCAATTCAACTAAGCGGCTTCTTTAGCCACTTCTTTGTTCCGTATTATAGAGGATAAAGGGGATAACTACCCCTTACTTAATTTCCTCGGTAGTTTAAGTTTGCTTCAGCCAACCGCCAATATTTCTTTTACATGCTGGCGGTCACGCGGCTTTCCCGGTCACTCGTTCGAAAACTGATTGAAGACAGGATAATATCGCTGGTAGTTTTGCCTCTAATTTTTCGCATAGCATTGCTCGGCATCGTCTTGGGCCAATCATGGCTCGCACAACACATAATACGAACGAAAAAATCAATAATTTAACGAAAACTGTGCACTTCATACCATACGTGAATATTTGGATAATTTAACGTGAGGTAATGCGTTGAAGGACTACCTAAATACAGGGGCGGACTAAAAATAATGGCATATTCGTAAAATAAATACATGAAATTAATTTCGATTTGGCAAAAATGAATGATTATATATAAATAAAAATAATATTTGACGTGGGCGTCCCATTACAAACTCAAGCAAGGTATTACTACCTTTTTTAAGCACATGTACCACGTTTTATTTTTCTTGAAGTTTAATAGAAATGTAAATATTTCGTTTTATCAAGGATATCTAATGCATCAAAATATAAGCCCTATTTTTGCTATTACGTCTAACGTCTGTAGTAACTGGCGGCTATCCAACGGAGTGTTTACCCTTTGAAGAAAATCGTGTTAAAAATATCACAGTATGTATATACAATATTCATATGTACGTACGTATTTCTTAGTTAAACTATTAAAACGGAATATTTACAATTATCACTAAAATTTTCCATAAAGTATTTTAGTTTTCTTAATTAATTGGCTGAGAACGAATTTATTATTCAATAGAAATCTTGATTTAGATTTTTTGAATTTACATTTCGGAAATGGGTTATTATAAAGCTGACAAAATTAATAAATATCATATTCTAGTCCTACCTCTTTAATTTATTATTAATTGAAATTTAGATATGACGCCATATTGTATATTTGCCCAAAAATACAAATATCTTTTTGCACAACGAATAAATAACCGATAAAGTACAATGACTTTTTCTTTTTATTTTTTTTTTTTCAAAAATCGAAGTCGTTTTAAAATGTTAGTGTTTTATTACTGAATGCAATTGTTTTACAAAGATGATGTGTCGATATTTCGTCCCCCCAACAAGTTTGGCTCTGGCTCCCGGCTCTCTTGGCTGCGATGACCAGTCACATTTTAAGACACGCATATACTTCACTAAAAATGACTACGCCTCAAGTGGGAGGCACGTTATCACCGTGGTACAATGCTAGCTGATTATCATGTTCTTCATTGTGACTCCTCTGGCCATGACTGCGGATGCTTAGACGCTGGTCGCACGTTCCATCGCCTTGGCCGCTTGGCGAAGACTTTTTTCGTGATAATATTATAACGCTCTGGCGGGTGACACCATCTTATTCCTGACTTGCCATCATCTTGCGCGAATCCCAACGCGCAGAGAATGCCGTATGGGAAAAAATTTAGATTTTTCTCTGAGTCACGTAAACGCCTAATTCTAACATAGAAATTTAAAATAAACACAAATGAAGCCAATTTTATTATGTGAAAGCAAATAAACATTAATTAAAATAATGTTTTGAAATGGGTCCCGTTACCACGTCAATGTTCTATTTATTCTTACGCCGGTAACATCCTGCACAAAATGATGTTACCGTATAACAGCAATGGAGCCGAATTTGGATTCCGCGTGAAGACATAGGTGAAAGTCTACACGATGGAGAGAGATACATTTTTGTCAATAAACTTGCCGTTTGAACGGAAGTATGAGAAGAATTGTATGATATCCAGTAAAGGAGCAGACCGCAAATATATATTTTCAAAATTTCTTTTGATATATCAACCGAAAGGTGCATATGTAATTCAATAACTTAAAACGATGTACTTTTCCTTTTTCCAGAGGTTCGAAAAGTATCGGTTAGTCGTCTATACCAAAGTAACTGTATGCAATACGATCTAGCAGGTTTATAACATAGAAGCCTACATATGTTCGTTACCTATAAGTAGGTACGTTTAAGTTATTTAATATTATGCTCGCCTAAGGAATGTTATATACATACGTTACGCAATCACTTAATAGCATACCGGTGTACTACTTACGTATCTGAGAAAAATATTCGCGGCGTCTGCAGATAGATTTATTCGAATTGTTCACGGCACGAAAAAATGTTGCAAGCTTGCAAAAAAAAAAGTAAGAGGTTGATTTCTTGCTGATATATGCGCGTAAGATCTATGCGATATCGTACATACGTTAGATGAGAGAAAGAAAATGAACGCGAATACAGTCAAATGCAAAAGATTTACAGGTTGGAAATTATGAATAACTATTGTCTTTCAAGTGACTAGTTATAGGTCAAAAATTTATTTACGCTATGCAATTAAATCAAGTAAATTTTAAATGTTACACTTGAATGCATTATCTTAATGCGTAAAAACCGTACTTTTGTTGTGTCGAAAACGTTTTGCGGTATAGCAGATTGCATTGGCCTATATTCTGAGGCAGTTTAAACAATTATACTGAGGAAAAACTGACTATTCATTAAATTTCTCGCTTTGTCATTGTAAGTATGTATGTCTTTAGGGGTACTATGAATACATTCCACCTGATCTATAATTCACTTTGCTTTGGTAGCTGAAATATTTTAATGTGCAAGTGCATTTCCACCATACAACCAGTAAAATGTTATATAGATATGCGCGTGTCCATGCTAACGTATCGCAAATACGTGAGCAGCGAATATGTGCACGTAATTGAAAAATACGAAAGGAAAACCATAACCAGCCGTTACTAAAGGCGTAGAGAGCTATGCAGTCAAAACTTATTTATTCATTGTCATAGTCATTAAAAAAATTAAAAATAATCAGCACCATTGCCGTCGTTATCGATTTCACCAGTGGTTCCCTAATGGTTCAAGAAATCTGTCGATTTGAAGATCTACCTACATATCTTTCTTTTCTCTACTAATGCCGCACGTTATAAGTAGTTCAGCATGCGTCCGTATCACTTTTTGGTACAAATGTCAGTAACCACTTTATGGAGCTTAACAGCTTTGTTCGGAATATCTTCTGTTAACGAAGACGTACTTCAGAATTAATTGTTCCTATATGATACGTTGCTCCTTATGCTGCTTTAAATTTAAGGACAATATTACTTTTTTGGCCTTATCGTTATTTATATTTGTATATCTGCATTTATTTATTTTGACTGAATATAATCGATTCTAATTATTTTACATAAAATATTTACTTTAGAAACGTGATATTATTTTATTCCGCCCCTGGATTTATATAGCGCATATCACTCTTTTGTAAACTATTCACATATCCATATCTGGTGAGAAGTTCACCGGTTTAATTAAATTATTGATTAATTCGTTCGTATGATATGTCATGCGGGTCGTGATTAGTGGAAGATGATGCGAACAACGCTATTCGAGAAATTAGGCCCGAAACGGGATGATAAAAACCACATGGCTACATTAGAATTAACCAAGTCTTTGATCAGTCTTCCAGTAACCTGGCGATAACTTAATTAGGGAAGGCCATGCTATTTCTGTCTCTTGTTGCCAATGCAATATACCATTGCGTGTGGTGCTACTATTATGAATTGACGAAATGACACGAGTCTGTCTAGTCGCTGCAAAGAAGTAATAATTTCACCTGCCTTGGTCATCTCTGCTTACGACTCCTTCCAGTGATATATTGAATAATGTCGCAGATTTTTGTTTTACTCCTTTATTATTTATTTTTTAAATTCTTCTAATACTCCACTTTGTGATAGTATTACTGTTCCTGAACCTTCCATAGCGATTTACATTAGGCATAATCATTTCTGTTTAATTTCTATTGAAACTATCAAAGGCAACTTACCAAAGAACGTTTATAGTACTTCTCTATAGTCTGGTTTGAGATCTATTGCATCTATTGTGTCTTTGTGCAGAACCTTGTCGATGTTCTCTTGTTCCCTTATAAACAAAAACATAAATTAAATTAATAGCTGAATAAATTAATTTAATTTATCTCTAACGAACCAAGTCAACACTTTATAATATGCATTTAGCAGGGAAATTTCCCGGTAATTTTCACAAGGTCTTCTTCCTTACATACTTCACTTCTTCATTCGCAGGGCATGGTTTTTTTTTTTCAGGAAGTTGTTTACCAACTTATAAATACTTTGTTTCAATTCTCGAATATACGGCTAATAAAAACACATTCCACATTCTTTATTATTTGTATCTAACAAAACATGTGCAATTAAAAAATTTCAGGATTCTTTATATTTTACCGTTCGTTCGACAACCAGGTTTAACAATAACAATATTTGAATATAGGGCGTACATTATTTCTTCACTTTAACATAGTTCTAGGTAATAAAATAAATGAACTGCTGTTTCGTTGTTTACCTCAATAGCTTTGGATATTGTTCCCAATTTTACAGACACATAGTTTTCTTGGTGAGTTACAAGCTTCTGTTAAATAAAATTTACGTGTTGATATTACATTGTAGACCATAACCTTTTGTACTTGCTCCAATTTCATGCGGACGGTTCTGAAATCTGCTTGTAACGCGGTTTATTATATACCATTATACATCTAGTCAACTACGTTGCGTTTATTATTACACATTTTGTGTCCTCTTACGTTTGAGGAATTTAACTACAGTTACTTGAAACACTCTGCTATCCATAGCTACTTCTCGAACTGTAAATATTTGTTACATTGTGATGGCGAACTAGTTCTTGCTCTTACACAAATATAATTACGTCCTAGTGAACCTTTATCGCAGGCTAAGTACGAGCTAATGCACCTCGAGCAATCGATTCCACCCAACATCTTCTTTCTCTGCCTATTCGGCCCTGTGCGCGGTGTATTTTTATAACGGCATTGTTTAAAATTAAGCTCTCACACATGAGCTGCGCTGCCTTCTGTTTGTTTTAATATACGGATGTTTTCTTAACTTTAAATATTGTATACGATTACCGCCTACTGCTCTTAACGTACATAGGTACATGCGTACTTTATATAAAATTAGAATTATATGCGTGCAGGAGCTCGTTACCGGCGAAGATTCAACGTCCACGTAAATATAATCCTAAGCTAAACTAAACTAACGCGCACTATTGGTGCAGGTGTAACACTTTACAGATAGGTATTACGTACCTTCTAGGTATGTTGATAAGTCAGGCTAACAGTAATAAAAATAAGATAGTTGACGTTACTATTGGTTCCTTATTAATCCTTATTAGTTCCTATACCTTAGAAACAACACGTACAACCTTGATGTTTCTATAAACATAGTAAATAACAAGTGAAAAATATGTTGTTTAAAATGATTATAATTATTTCATGGATTTTTGAGTATGCTAATAGCTAATACGTGTAATGCTATTCAAATGCTTAAACTCATAAAAAACTTGAGGATAATTTATTTAATTCTTTGAATCGGCCTTGCAGTACAGCCAAAGTTTTGCACAAAAAGCTTCTCAATGTAATCGATGTCTTTTTTTACCGTATATGGTAGAGTTTTCAAAAATTTTCTATCTCTTCTAATATTTTCCACTTTAGCAGCAGAGGTATGAGATCTATCCATAGCATTTGCTAAAAGAAAAAACAGCTATGTGCAAAATTAGGTGATTTTGCCTTATTTGTCTACTTAGTGCATAGACAGACAATAATTCTTGTCTGCAGGAATATTTAAATAAAGATTCGAAGACAATTCCTTTTTGCATATCTCTTTTCAATTCATATCGACTTTCTTCAATATTTCCTATGATTATCTTAGTTTTTGAGATAAGTGTTGAGGGGTTTTATCGATTGAAGTTTTCAGCAATAAACCGAAGAATTATCTAGATTCTACAAAATGATTCTCGATTTTATTCAATTTTTGTTTCAATAGAGCACCCTGTACATTTTTCCAAAATCTAATAAAGACACTTTTCTACTGTGACGTTCCGCTAATAATATGTAAAGGTTATCTCCTCTAGTGTCTGCTTGAAGCAATTACCATTTTCCTTTATACATTGTCTAACATGCCAACAAGCACGTATAAATAATAAATAGACAAATATTGAGTAGAAATCGGCTTAAATCGTATAGATTTATTTAAAGCGTCACACACTAAGTTGTTTAAAAATTATGGCAATTTAGCTAAATACAAATATTTATGAAAGAATGTTTTAGATGCAAGAAAGCAATGCATCACGTCGACATTGCGGAGAATATTATTCCCGAAAATGTTTAACAAAATAGAATGTTTTTATATAAGAAAATACTGCTTACTTCGATGAAATTATGTGCTTTAATTAAATGTTGCAAATTATTTTTTAATGAATATTTATCTAGCCGGATAAAAATCTTTTAGGGATGAAAGTCATCATTGCAAAGGTAATAGATTCATAATTTCTGAATACCGACACAGGTAAAATGGTTTTCGCCACGGCCCTCTATCTTAATGTGCCCATGATGCTTAATCAAGCGGCCCTTTAAGTCCGCAAAGTTGTACTCTTCGTAGCACGGTATATTATAGTCCCTTCTGCTCTAGAAGTTGTTGAAAATGGTTCTTTGCCAGAGATAAGTCTTGCCTACTAAATCTGAAACTTCCAGTTTCAGATTTAGTAGCCAGTATCAGATCACAGAAGTCAACATGTAAGCCTTGCCAAAGTTGTGTATGGAATTTGAGTAACATATAAAAAAATCGTATTTTTTACAACAAACGTATACAAAATCACTGAAAATACACTGAAATTTTATAGAATCCATAATGCGAGCAATGCTAAAGTTACTTTGATCTTCCAATATTGTTCAGTCAAGTCCTCATTCTTTCAAGTCACTCAAACTCTTTTACCCCAGATAAATAGCCACAGGTAAATGTAAACTATATCAGTTAGTAAAAAAAAAATATGCTCAACAGAACTTAAGTCGATGATTACTGTTATTCAAATGTAGCATAGCTCGCTGCCACTTTTGATATTAAAACATGAGTACGACGTTTCTGCGAAATTAATAGTCACTACGTAACAGCGTTGCGAGTTTCCGAATGAAAATTCGCAGAACCTTGTATTACGTCAGGAATCGCATACCAAGATTTATCAATGTCATTGTGAACAGCCTTGTATGAGTCTTTTTACATGTGTATATAAAAGCTTAGCCTGCAAAATCGCCTTTCTCTCGCGTAACGGTTTTTAAATTCTGAGCACATCTTCGAACACTTGCAGAGTGTCAGCTTCGCGTAATTTATTACATTGTGGTTAATAGAAAATAGAAGCGCCAATTAAAAAACAAAATACGACGATTCGCTAACGGATACTTACGAATATCTTCGAAGCCCCAACGTGAAAGTTCTAATTGCCTATAAAAGGTGTACACCTATATAGTGCCGTGCCGTACTATTAGATAGGTTGTACGCTAGGTAAGAGCGCTTTTTTGTAAGAGAAACATGCGTTAAAGTTTTTAAAAAATGTACCACAGATTATACAGCGTGTCCCCGAAGTTGATAAAATGAAAAAAAAATATTTTTGTTATTAATCTTACGGCGAAGTTATTCATTATAAAAAATGCGCTACATTCTATAATTGAGATTGTCAATAGCAAAATTATTGTTATACGTAGTTCCCTGCAAGTTTCACACATTTCTCCATCTTGTGCACCGTTACTGGTACGTTTATTTCATTCAATACGTCGTATTCGTGGTTTCAATTTCAATTCAATGGCGATCGTACTGCAGGTCGTCTGCATAAACCTTTTTGTTTCAAAATACCGCAAACAAAATCTATTAAAAAATTTTTTAGTCTAGCTGCTACCCTTCATGGATTTTTCACCATTACAGTGCTAGAATGGTTTCGGTATATTTTTGATCGATGAGGTTCGTAATTTTAATTAGTTTTTCACGAAAAACTTTTTGCAGAAAAGCGTCTGATACCGAATTTTGATGGGTACTTGCATTGGTTATTCATGCACTTAAGGTAGTTTGTAAGATACATTAATAATTCCTATATTACAAAATATCTAACTGAAGGACAAATGTTTTAAAAAAATCAGATAGCAATTATTACAGTATCAAATAGAACCTTCTTGATAGAAAAAAGTCGAAAAGAAGTAATGAAAACTTAATCTGATGATCGGATTTTGATTTGATTAATTTGGACTATTCAACATTTATTCAAAAATAATTTTGAACTATTTGCAGCTATAAAAGTATGGTTTCTTGAAAAGTCCCTTTGGTGCATAAATACCTTCCAATTCCTTTTTCCAACTCCTTGGGTACATTTTTCTTTCTTATTTTCTTTGAAATACTTGTAGTCTGTTTGATTGTTTCTAAATAGCCAAAATATTTTTAATGCTACTTTCTAATTAATTTTTCTAAATCATTTTTGCCGAAACTGGTCTGATATCGAATTTCTTATATCTGTCTTCAAGTTTATCTTATCATAAGAATTCTAGTCCGATTTGATATTCTCTTATTGGCTATTGTATAATTATAGATGGAATATTGAAAAGTTTGATTTATAGACTTCTGTGTGCTTCTTACAAAAAAATATTAAGAAATATGAAAATGCCAGAATTCCAATAATGCTTAAAAGTAATTCAGATTCTGCGAATATTAAGCGGAATTTTGATAGTTGTTAAATATTCAAATTAAAATTGTAATAATTTCATTTAGCATTATTAATTACTAATATTTAAAATATAACCTACATTAATACATATCTCGATTTTGGCGGGAGTACTTATTTTGTAACGCTATAGATAAATGCGTAAGTACCTGTGTCTTTACTATTTGAATATTAAAACAGTTGCTTTATGTTATTGTTATCATTCATTTATTTCATGGCCAACTGAGATATATTTATGAGATACTATGAAATAGTTATTTGTTTGTTACTGCTAGCCAGATTGTTACTGATAATGGGGTGTTTGCGTTATTATCTGAAAAAAAAAAAAAAAAAAAAACAGAAAAGACATCAACAAGCGATTTTTCGTCAAGAAAAGCATATTGTTACATTTGGATTTTTAGAGATAATTGAGAAAAACTCGTTGGGACTAACGCAATCTAGCACATTAGCGGGTGGCACGTATTGCGAACGCTGAATACTCTTTCAAACAACTCCACGTTTGTTCATGGGCATAACGCCCACTAGACTAAGTGACAAAATGTCTTTAGCTAAAGTGGTGCGTAATTAAGTTTTTTAATGGAGTATTTAAAATTATAACTAATCCTGGCGGTCATATTTGAAATTTAAAAAATATTTTCATTGCCCACTTTAATTATTTCATCATTGTAGCTGTTATATTTTCCAGGATATCGCCGGTCCCCACTCTTAGCAGCACAGGCGTACCTTAAACTGATAGCAAAAAAAAGAAAACGGATGTTTTCAAATATTCAAACAAATTCTAAAGATAAAATCGCATCGCTCTTTATTTTAGAGAGTAACTTATCTTCTTGTATGAATCCTACAAGAAAGTTTAATTGCAGTAAGCCGTTAAAGAAATCAAGGAGAAAACAAGTGACGTTTCTAGAAATTACGTACTTCATTAGAAAAGCATTAATTAGGATTTCGTTATTATTTCAATAATTTGAGAAATCCTAAGAATTGCCGATGTTGAAGAAAAGAAAAAACTAAGAGAACGAGGAGGGTATACGTTGGATTGCAATCGATCTGCTCGCGAACATCTATGAATTTCATCCGGTTATTGCGAAAATTCATGCCGGCTCATGTTACTCGCCTTGACATTGGCCGATGAGGTTGGCGTTCGTGCTTCTTCCAGTATTTGCCCGATTCTATGGCTGCTTGCGTTAATTATTAAGCGTAACGTATGCGAAATTTTACGTTTTTATTACGATAATAAACCGTGGATGGTGGAATAATACGTAATGTACCTTAATGACCTAGCAGGTAAATATATTTTGATATGAACCATAATCAAGTGTATAAGATGATTGCAATATCAACGTATTTTTTGGAGTCAATTACAATTTAATTTTATGTTATAAATTGTATTTATCTGAGATGCAAGTAGATATATGGGCTCAACAACTCAAAAAACAAGAAATAAAATCTTCAAAAATAGATACATTCAATTTTACATGACAAAAATTCTGAAGAACAATAAAAATCAGTGCAATCCCATTAGTTGCATTCCAATACTGATATTCTGATTATGAACTAAACGCTTTATCCTTGCTTCATAGACCGTCCATTAGAGATTTACACGTTGTCATTTATTTTTTAACTTCAGATGAGTCCAAATGAAACATAATTCAAACAATACACAAGACATAATAAAGGACATGGCCCCACCATATTGTAATCTTGAGTAGATCCCTAGGCAATATAAAGAAATTAAACAAAAAGTTAATATTTGTAATGTAAGGCATCTAAACGTATAGATTTTCTCTCTTTTCAAGATAATTTTGTATCTGTCGCAAGTTCTAGGAATTTGCTAAAATTGCAGTTCCCAATTAATCTCATTAGGTCTTGTCTGTTGAGGATAAAACAACATGTCTTGAAATTTTCTGTAGACTTAGTAATATTTTATGGTACGAAAACTAGTATATATAAAACCTTCGTTTGGGAGACGCCTGTTCCTTTAACACCTAGTTGGTGGCCATAATGAAAAAAATTATATAGTTTTCGTTCTTGTTTGGCTCGATATTGTTAAAATAAAATTCAATGCCGTGTAAATAGAATGATCTTTCCTTCTTCTTTAACGGTATTACCTGTACAATACGAATTGAGCAGTTTTGTCTCGCACCCCATAAGAACTTGGCTTCTCGATCAATTGAATCGAGACCTTCACCTATTGAACGCGGTCAAGGTGTTCGAGATTCGAAGATCAAATTCTTCGATGACCTACGGTTCCCAAAATCGTATTGAGCATTCGTAACACTTTCCATTTATCCATGGCTACATGCCTAGCGAGCAGTATTGGAGAACTCATCAAAAAATGCCTAGGAAACAATAACCAAAAAATATAATGCTAGGATAGCTTAACTTCCTCATGGTATTGATGGAAAAATTCACGGCAAACGTAATAAAAGATGAGAGAAAAATACACTAACACACGGACATGTTCTAGCCTACACAGCTTAATAAACGTGGTTTGGAGAGTATTTTTTTTATCCTTCTTACCTTCTTATCGCTGTTACCTCACAGTTAATGCCGCAACTTTCAAAACGACAAACTCGACATTTCTTGACGTCATTCGGGAAGCAGTGACATAAACTGGGTACCGTTTCCCAAACCATCCCTCTAGCACCACGAAGAAGCTAAGCTATTTTAGCATTATAGTTTTTGACTATTCGAAAGTTTTAGAAATTGTGTTAGAACTACTGGTCAAGGGTTGTAGATAACAGTACGTTCCCCCTTTTTAAAGTGGGGATTGTCGTTTAATTTCGCTGAATATTCGCGGGCGATAATTAATGAAACGCAAGCGATTGAATAGCTTTGTCTATAGTCAAGTTTAATCGAAAGAAATAATAAATAGTGCACTAAGCATGGCGTCTCGGGTAGAGAAGTGTCTTAACGGAGGGACTTCTTGCAATACAAGAATCAGACGAATTCCATTAAATAAACAATTTTAAAATTTTAACAATGTTTTGTAATTTTGCTTAATCATATTTTCATTTCTCCGATATTATAACTGCCGTAGCCAAAATCTAATCTTTCCAAACAGCAAGCATCAACAATTTAGAATACTTTCTTCCTTAGCTTATCAACCATCTACACCTGAATATCTTTCTTACATTTACCATAATAAAATTAATATGAGATTTAGATGCATTGATAATCCATTCCTATTCCATCAAACTTTATATTCCTCACCTACGGTGTACCGCAGACAATACCGGGCAACGAGCTCTTATTCGAGACGCGTTTGTGATGGAGGAGATTTCTGTATATCAATTTGAAGCGCCCTTTTCAAATTTAAATTCAATAGCTTAGTCTAAATATGTAGTATATGATTCATATATAACGCCTCCTATATGATATGACATGACAATAGAATGCCTATAGATAGAAGGTGTCCTTGAATTAGTTATTTCCCGCGTACTTAAAAATAAGCAGCTACGGTCTTTCAGTACTTCGTGCATATTGTACGCTCGGGCCCAACCGGAATAATACCTTTCAACGTGGAAATCTAATGCGTAGATACGGATAATGTAATTCTTTTTCATATGCTACATTGTCATTGTTATTACTTTTTAACATTTAGAATAAATATTTTCGTTACGTTATAAAAATTTAAAACTTTAATGAAATAATGCACCAAGTATCAGCATTATTCAGCAAACCAATGATCGCCATTGCAACAACAATTACGTAACGACCAGAGGTATTTAACGTAAAATTTCAACAGAAAGTCCAAGGTTTACAACAAGGTACATTACCTTCTGTAGGTGAAACAAGTTCACTTGTAGTATTACGCCACAACTGCCTATCTATGCATGAAATGCAGATATGCTTCTAGCACAGCATTGTTATTAGCGAACTGATTTCTGTTTAACGTAACCTTAAACGCAAGCTCGTGCATAAATATACCGAGTTTCGTAAATGTACCTTGTCAGAGATACATTGGGAACATCTCATTCGACTAAGATTTGCCAATATCTGAAGGACGCGCAGCGCCTAATTGGTTTTACGTGCTCAGGTGGTCTTATTTTACAATGTTAATTGTGCATTACTATGCATAAATAGGAGATTTATATTCAATCAGTAGGAAAAAAATATGTTCGAAGTAAATACAAATCATTGTGAATTAGCTATAAAGGGTTCTAGTTCAAGTTTTAAGGCTGCGTAAAAAATGTGTAGTACTCGCCATGAGTAACTGATGTACCCTAAAAAAGAATAGGTGAAAATCACCCTGAATAAGAGGCCTCCTAAAAGAGGCGTAAGTTTAGCCTTGTGGATGAATTTCACCCATGTGGATTAAAGTTACTCGAAAGTAAACAGAAAGCCTTTCCTTCTAAAGCTCACTATTCAATTAAATAAGATAATGTCATAACGCTCCCAATCGAACGCCGAAAATACTTCGATATTCATAACGACGCAAATCAATTTTAAAGTATCATGATTTTCATTTTAATTAGGAGTTCCAAACAATGTATCTGAGTAGAAATACTTACACAACATTAAATGCTTTTAATACATTTTATTGAAGGCAATGTAACGTTAGACGGCAGGATATTTCTTATTGTCTGGACCGTTTCTTGTTTCTAAACAGTAGAAACTTTTTTTCCCTTCAATATCGAGTAAGACGAGATAAGTTCGGGAATTTCGAAGGAAGGAACACCGATAATGCTTCCCTTCGCAATTGTGCATAATAAAACAACGAATTAACGGGACACTGTTGCAAGTACAATAATATGTATATATTGAATATTTTTAACTTCAACGGAATTAAACACGAAGAATAGGAACGAGAATACATAATTGTTCAAAATATCTTTCAACGATCTATTCAAAGATGGTTTCATTAACATAAATAACAAGTTTAGTATTATAATTTTACATAGCATATTATCATAATGGTAATAATAGTGTTCTGGGCTTCCTTTATAACATAATAATTCCATCTACTTTAATGATTTATTGGCACTTATGTATATCAACATTCCACGTTTCTTGACATGAAATAGTTTTTAAAAGGCTATTTCTTATTTGAACATCAACGATTATAATCTCTTTTATTGCCGGTTAGCTTTAGAAGTGTTTAAAACATATACTCTAGAGAGCTAAAAGTTTACTCGTCAACTAAAGTAGTTAAATGCATTTATAAATGTGAAGTTTACTAGCGGTAGAATCAAGCCAAGAGGGCGCCTTAGAATAAGGCCGGCAAAATCCCGCCGAAGTAAGTAAGTAAGGTATGGTAACATTATTGTCCTAATACTCGTTTCTCTTGAAACATTGCTTACTTATTTCTATTATATTATTATTATTATACGATGTGTTAAAAGCTATAACTGGCCAGTTATACGCAATTTTATCATTCTTCTTGATAGCCCATTAATTTTTTTATTGCAGAAAACTAACATTTGACATCCGTATGCAACAATTATCGTCTTGTTTAGATAAAATATGCCAAGTATATGTTGCACGTTCGCGTTTACTGTATAAAAAAAAAAAATGCGAGATTTTTACCTACAATTGCTAAAGTGGAAAATGTTACTGCACAAAAGAGGAAATAATGCCATAAAACGAAAAACCATACATGTAATGATACCTTGTCACATTAAGACCTACTTATTTTCTCACGCACGCGGATACAATGAAAACATGAAAGAGGGCCATACCTCCTCACTGCTGTTTATTTAAATGAGCGAGATGGAAGGCAATTATGAATAATGAAAAAACCGCAACTCCACACACGCGTGGTACTCTTTTGAAGAAAAAAACTTAACAGTGTGTTTAGCAAGTTTATCCTATTGTATGCTAAACGAATTTCAATATTTATGCTCTTTAAATGACAGTGGTTTGTATCAACCCATTATATATTGTTTCAAAAATGATGACTTGATACTATATACGAGTACACAATAATAATTACTTATTATTATTTTGTCGTCTTTGATTTTCGCCCATAGCGCGCGCATTCCGATATTTTCAGATATTGGAATTGCAAGATATAAGCTTTATACAATGTATTTGTACACACCTAGATTGCCTACACATTTTTTCTTTGAAAACAATTGCCTTTAATATCCTTGGTCTATTTGGCAGTATAAATTTGAAGTGGATTATAACATAACGTATTCTTTCGCCGACAATTAACAGCGCATTGCTAATACATAAATCAACAAGAAAAATGAAATTTTCTAGTCCTAAATCATAATATACACAAACGTTAGTTTTAAGTGTTCAGGTTACAGTGCTAGGATTCAATCGGATAAAAAAAAAAAAAAAACGAGATTCGACAAACTTAAAACTGTTTCACCATACTGACTTGTTTTGTCCAAGTTTTGTTTTTGTTTTTAGTAGTGAGTTGAAATAGTGGCCTAACAAAAATTTCTTTAATTTCTCGTTCACATTTCTGACTTTTCTTCTAATCTCGTCGCACTTGGCGCCTAAAGGTGCTACAATTTCTTTGGAGGCATCTACTTCGTGGATTTTTTTAGTCGAGATCTTTGCGATCTTACAAATACTTGTGCTCTCTGAAGGGATTTGTTAAAATCCTGCTGTCTTCAAAAATCCGCTGTTTTTTTATTATTATATTATATTATTTTTTTATTATAAAAAAAAAATTATTCTAACACGGTCACAAAAAACAAAAGGCATCCTCCTGAATCGTTTGTGCCTAAACTGAAACAATCGAAGGAAGAAACATTCGGCGTTTAATCTTTTCTTGCAAGCTCTACTTTGAATACCTGTTCTTGTCTATTATTAAATATAATTTCATTAATAGCACAGTTGCCTGATTGGCAGTTGGTACAACGGCGTACACGAACGGTCGGTAGAGTGTCAATGAGGTATACAAAACTAATGATGCTTTTCTAAGTTTGGGTACTGATTGGCTTTACGTCAGCAAAATCGGTTAAGTGTTCGATCGGTCGACAATCGGGAAATTACGCCTAACGGCAAAGAATTGAATAACATAACTCGATATTGAACCAATTCACTCGGTGTCGCGTCGGTTGGCGATCAGTTGCCAAGCATTGTAAACATGTGACATGTGTAAGCCCATTTTCAGGAAATGACTGTGAAAAGTCGTTGCACGTCAAAATAGATAGTGCGCCCAAAGATCAGGAAAGTAGGCGAGAACGTCGCGAGCCAACATTGGCCAAAAGTGTAAAACACTTTTACGTCGTTGCATCGTCGAGTTATGCGATTCCTAATCGAGAGCCAACCACCACCTATGTTACTAGTGTTGTCTTAAATATCGTAAATTTTGTGTGTTAATGCTACTCTATTAAATATTCGGTACCGTACATCTCAGAATCCGTTGAGGATAATAGCTATTATCCTCCCATTAATCAAATCAATCAAATCAACTGCAACTATTGCTCTAGTTGTATATGGGGAATATCATTTGTCTTTATTATGTACGAAATGTAGCATTTTTAATCAATCCCAAAGATATGAAAGCCACGAATAAAAATATCAATCTTCGTAAGGATTGCTTATTTATATATCCTTAGAACTAATCTTCGTAGCGTACAGATTAGAGTGAAACTTATTAACACCAGCTATTTCATTAAAACAACTGATTTCTACGCTGACAAATAACGTGATAATATTAACGAGTTTGTTTTATCCTGGAATCGATAGCTACAAACATTTTTCTCACAACAGATCCAAACAAATATGTTTATTTACACATACACCAATAGATCGCCTGACACATTATCACAAAAATCTCTATGCCCACATATTTTTACGCTTAACTGGTTTATTACTTAAAATTTTTAGACATATTAGTCACTGAAGAATCTCGCGTTATGTACACATTTGATAATAACGTCTTCTATGCACACACGTGAAGATATCACTTTCTACATGTGCTGGCAGCGGCTGCATAGGATAACCGCTCTCTCACGCGCCTCGCAGACACTGCTTAGCTCAGGATGATGGCTTTTTTTATTTCCAATATTATCTGAAAATACGGATTACTTAACACTATCTCCGGAAGAGGATGCTATTTCCTTATTTGTTAACAAATTGTACACCTCTAATTGTAGAGCAATTAACGTAACACACGGAGGTTATTTCTACTTTAATCGACTAGTCTTATTAGCATATGCTTGCGTTACACTTTCAATTATTGCAACAAAGCTCTTGGAATAATAGGCTTTTCTACGTTAACATTATTATTTTTTTTTTGAGAAGAAAGATTTATTAATATCGAAGCTATTAAATTAAGCGATACCTGTACGTATTGTGAAGAGTTAATTATCTATTCACGCTCTTTTACGGAAATGACGCTTTGAAACGTTACGTTAACCCGCTTCCGATCTATGCAGGAAGATCATTTTACTTCACGGAAATGTTTACAGTAGCTTGTATGTAAGGTACATGATTAAATCATCCGTGTCGATGAACGCATAAGTTGTAAATATTCTTCTCGACAAAGCTACTTTGATGATTATATTGTAATGGTAATATTTGTCTAGGTTGGAAAGTGATTCCATTTAACATATTTGCTACTTCAGTTGCGAGGCGGAGGTTTGTTGATGACTTTGTGCCTCCGATTTTTCCTAGATTGTGGTTTTCAGCCCCGTCTTACGCATTAAGTAGGGTAGGTAAATCGAGAAGTAAATAACTTTCTTTCGACATCGACATGTTTACAAAATTTCCTCAAGGAGAGTTTAATTTAAGATATTTTAATGGGCTTAATATTAAGATCGTTTCCTCGAAAACCGCCGAAGCAACAAAATCAATTCTTAAGTAACAAATTAGCAGCAATATATGCAACTGGTTTGCTAATGGGCTTATGAAGTGGTTACACCAGCTTGATAGATATTGCTTAATCGTAGGTTTTCGTGACATGTCTGTGTATGGTTCTTTCACATGGAATAGAATTGGCGATTTCTAAGAAGACTCTTTAATACCGGATTTTCTATCTTTACTAAAAGTATGTTGGAAGCAATAAGCGCCGTAAACTTGTAAAAACATATTTCCGCGCCTAATCGTAATTATGTAAATTACAGGAAAACCGAATTGAGATAGGAATTAACGGTTCAATAAATAAATTAAAAAAAAAAACAATTGAATCCACAATTCGGCGGAGGAACGGAACACGAATAATGAATCAATGTTATCTTAAATACGATTACGTAAAATTAATAAAATCCCGAACAATAAATAAAACAACTTCAGAGCCGACGTACGCCTAATACATTTGTGTATGTGTACATACACAGATAAAAATACGATGTCTGAACTAACACCGTCTAGCGTCCATTTGCAAATCGATGGAGTTAAAATTTTACGACGTTGCTTTAACACCGTCGCATAGTAAGCGAAGATGAATAGGAACAATTACTTTCGGTGTTACAAATGTTCCGTTTCGTTGAAAAACCCTCTACTTCAGTAAAAAATTTCCGTTTTGCCGAAAAATTCTCCGTTTCGGTGAAAAGTTTCTCCAATTAGGTATTTTCATCCCGGTTTAAAATATTTTTGTTCCAATGTAAAAAATAAAAATAGAGCCAAGAACAATTCTTTTGAAAAGCCAATAAATCTCGATATATGGAGACTGAAGATCGCCATCAAAAAAAAGAGGGCGCCAGGTATTTTTAGAGAAAGAAGAGAAAACTGTTCTCAAATCTTGCTGTCCTCGATCAAAAACAAATAAAAATCTGAGCTCTTTCAAAGTATATTAATTATTATTCAAGGTATATTAACAGTAAGTAAAATGTAAGCAACAACAAAAAAATGAGCAATTGAGTATCGACAATATTTGACTTATAATAAGAAAATGATGATCCGGAACGTTGATCAGGAAGGAGGATCTCACCATGTATCCAAAGTTGATATCTGCAGGTTAGAAATTAGTTTGGTTTCATAGCGTCCAAGTTCTGAGGTTAGTCCTTTGTTTTCGGAACGGCCCACCAATGGCCGAAGCTGCTAAGGATCGAAAAATAGAAACAAAAAGAAAGATAAATTGAAAAGAAAGATAAAGTGAATTTATTTAAAATAAAACCTAGATTTCATAAATCCAGAAATATCTGGGTGGCCAGATTCAAAAACAATTGAAATTAAAATGTAGAATAGATAAAAAGTGAATTCAAAGTTGAAAATAGAATTTAAATGGAAATAATCTATCGTTAAACTAATTAAAAACTAGTAAGTGAAAATGCACATAAACAAAATACTAGCATGAAATGAATTAATCAGATCAAACAGGAGAAAAATACATATATGAATTGCAATGTAAATAATGTAAATGTAAATATTTTGATTTAACAAAGCGGTATACGAATGATCAAGCAAACAGTATGAGTGATCATAGTAACTCAAATAAACAAAAGAAATTGTGGTAATTATTGCCAACACTAGCATCAGATCACGCTGAACGTCAATTTTAAAAGAACATTCCGTGTATAACGACATATTTAATAGAAATCAAATTTTATTTGGATAACGGTGTAGACCCAATAAGAAATACTATATGTTAATAAAGTTGAACGCATTATGTGAGTGATATGACATGTATTATTAAGAATAAATAAACATAATAAATACGGCAAAAATCTAAACAATAACATTTGCAAATAAGAAGGTCTGCACACACAGAGTAAGAATATTCAGCGTAATAAATATAAAACTATATCCTTGGCCATGTTAAAATCATTTAACTCTTTAAAGATAAAATAAAGTTTTCACGATTTGAGATATTAAAGAAAGCAACTACTTGTTAGTCAGTTACTTTCCATTACAACATTGACATAAAGTAGATGATGATTTAATATATAATTAGATTACTACGAGGAAACTTCAACGCCGTTCTCAGTTTCATCTCTGTTTGCCAAATGGAGATTTTAATAACGTAACTAAATGCAATACCCCAAAAATTTATAATTGGATTAATAATTATTTGCCTTTCGAAAGACGCTCATCTGTATTATACATGTACATTTCATATCTTTAGAATGGATCGTAAACGTTTTACTTGCGTCGTTAAAAATGGTCTTTCTGGGTCAAAGTAATGCGCGTATACAACATTAAAAAGTTCTTAAACCAATAGCTAGCTTTATAGTACAAACGGATTTTTATAACTTCAATCGTGTTGTTTTATTTCATCCTTCTGAATAACCCCGAGTAACCTTCGAGAAACAAAATTTCGTCTTCGCCAGAAATCACCACAATATATCATGCAATGACATCAACATCGGTAGTAGTTAGACTGTACTTTTCTTGCCGTTGTTATTCATCTCGTGTAGGCAAAAACCATGATATTTGATGGACCCATACTGATATCCATGCAAAATTCCCGCTGTTTAAATATCTGTAATGCCTTTTTTCTCGTGTGTGTGCGTTTTTTTTTTGTTCCGTCTACTCTTGTCCCCCGTATCGCCCTTCGCCCGTTTCGCCTCCCTCTCCTTTGACCATCTTTGGACCACGAAGTACAAGCGCTATAATGAAAAGGAACATCAGGTTATATGATCGGTCCTTTTTTTCATTCGCTGGCTCTTGTTTGGCGTTTTCGGGTGATAAAAATCGCTGTATCGTATTTCTTGTTGTGCACAACGCGTGCATGAACGATACGAAATGTAAGTACAAACGGAGCTGTAAAAATATCAGATGGCTTAAAATGTATTCGCCGTTGAAACAAACCCCATGGAAATGTTTTTTTTTTTTTTTTAACTTAAGATTGATGGACAAGTGTATATTAGAACATGGTCCACTTTAATTAAAACATTGTTAACATTTGAAATGGCGATATCAATCAACCTATAGAATTGCACCATAACTTTTGAAAAGTTTGATTAGTAAAATTAATTAAATCGGGATGGTTAGAATTATTATATTAGCACTGCTATAATAGTTTGGTTTCAACATTGTTAAATGTAACGTCCATCAAAAAATTAAACGAAATTCTATGTCTTCAATTTTAATTTAATTTTAACGTACGTAGGTAACGTAAAATGTCGCTTGACATGCACTTGTTATTTCCACCAATTTATTATTACTTCAGACATCGCGCTCTTTAAAGAATCAACAAGCGTTTGGAACGCATCCTGGGGGAAATGTGCAATATCCGATTTTCCCAATAAATATCAACTAAAATCTAACAACTAACTCTAGTTTTCACAAGTAAAGTTCATTCGGTTAAAATTCAGTTAAAATTGAAACAAAGTCCTGTGGAAGCTATTACCTCCTCTTACTTATTGTTACCTGCTTTGTCATCATGTATAAATGCCAGTAAGCCTTTTAAGACAATATCAAGACGTACATCGATGGTTGCGAAGAAACGCAGAAAAAGAATAAGGAGAATAAGTGTCGAAATTAACTCTAGATTTGTATGTGTACCCCAGATATGTACATTATACATTCGTATCCTTCAAACACATATAATACGGAAGTATAGGTAAAGATGGCGAACAACTTCCAGGCGTATCGTAGACACCGGTAACGCGTTACTAACGCTAAAACTTCCTTTCAGATCGGTGTAACCAACTTTTTGCGTTCTACTAGAGTAGGAACGTAGTAGCTGTGCAGAAGGCTCTCAAGAAGACTCGGCGCAAAAAGAGCAGAATCATGAGTCCTTTCATGAAACAAGATTAGCCTTGAGACGACAACTATGTACTTGAGCAGCTGAAGAACAAGCAAGAAGAAAAAAATGACGATATGCGTTGCTTGTTAATTACATCTTGATGTGGATATTTTAATCATTAATTAACTGTCCGCACGATAGTTACTGCAGTTCATTCACTATTTTCACCTACTATGCGAAACGAAAAAAAGAACGTAGGAAAGTAATTAAATTCATACGCACATATGAAAAATTATGTAATTTATGGCCTCCTTTCGGAATGGCGGTAAAATATTCTAGTGTATATATAATTTACGAATGTAAAAGATCGAATTTAGCAACCTATCGCAATATTTTTATAACCGTCGACTTTAAATGATCCGCGTTTTTATAACGATTCTTTCATATCTTTTTCTAAGAGCCGAAATGTTTTATTCTATGGAAAGATTCACCTGCCAAAGGACAGACGAGGGCAACAGGTGCAGGGCAACGTCCCATCAGTCGGTTAGTGATGGGTATGTTTAGCGTCTAAAATTTGTTTTTGTTTTTAAAAATAAACACTATTGTTGTGCAATAGTGAATTGCTAATTAATATCCAAGGAGATCGAGTCATAGAAAGAATTTATTAGTCTTTGTATATGCGCAATATTTTGATCAAGAAGATCTAAAAAAAAAAAAACGAAATGCACAGGTTTAATTTTAATTTGAATCGGTCAAAAATTAATTTCTTGTTATAATTATATAGGGTGTTTAATAAGTCCGGGCAAAAACTAACTAGCGGGAGCTTGTATATTTTACCAATCCAGATGCGGTATTCATGTTCTTAAAATTGTTAAATGAAGTACGTCGAGATAATAATTTATTATCTAAAATTTCACCAAAACACACATTCACTTCTTTTTCGAAACTTTTGGTAATTTTTAATTTTTTTTTAACACCTCGTGGCAAAGATATAATTTTTTAAAGGTAATATAGTTTTTTTTTAAGTTTTTGGCATGAATTTCAGTTCCATCCTGACCCCCTTGTCAAATTAAAAAAAAATGACAATACCTTCCAAAAATCAGCATCGAAATTTCCTGCCTTTTTTATTTTTATACTATTTGTAACTATTAAAACCGTTAGGCTTAGAGGTAGATGCGCTGAGACGATTTCGTATTTATTTCTTTTTAAGAAAATTACAATATTGCAACTTTTTAATACATCACTATACGAATGGCAGAAGTAGTTTTTCTTGCTTTTTTGCAATGATTGCAATGATCTGCTTGACGATGAAATAATTTTATTTTTATACCATAATAACTGAAAAAAAAGCAATTCTTCTTAAACGCATATATCATTTGCCTGAAATTATTTTTGGAGTTATGGAACAAAGCAGACGCGATTATATTATTTACGTTTTAATATTGCAGCTATATGTTAAAGGTAGAAACTGTTCGTATTATTTATTTTACTCAGCTATTTACTTCTATCAACTTCTGCCAAACGATAAATTTACATATTTACAAATGACTACCAACAGCTCCCTAATTAGAAGCTTGTAATTTCACTTGGCAAAATTCCTAATTCTAAAAGCTATCAAAAAAAAGGTTATAACCTATAAGACCTTATTTTTCCCAATTATTCGAGATATTTTTCCAAATGAATCGTGATAAGGTTTTATAAATGTATCAAATTTAAAATTACCAATGGAATGAAATTGTAGGCTATAGTATGAGATCAATAGCAAATAACACGGCTTTGTTTGGTACTATATGATTAATTTCGCATATCGGTGCGAAAAATGGAACTTAACCGTCGCTACAAACCAATAATAACATCAATAAACAATATTGGTCGTGCAGCTTGTCCCTGAAAATTCAACCTTTCAATGCATTAAAAGCTAGTGTTACAGTTGATGTGGTAGGTGCAATATACTTATAACATATCTACAGATATAATTAATAACGATATCTCGCATCGAACAATGAGATAATTTCGATATGGAATGGTTAGCGTAGAGCAAAAGAAAACTAAATTACTGTTCTGCGAAATCGAATAAACATCATCGTAAAAGCGAAACGTGAATCTTTTAACACCTGCTTGCGTATACGTGTAGTATGGCGCAGTTACACTCTACAAGTTCCAACATTACGCGTCTATATTTATATACATTTATGCGTCTACATCTACATATGTACGTGAAGAATCATATATTATAAAAGGATCTTTGATAAATATGCGGCCACTGCAGCAAGAAGCCATTATTAAAAATATATATTTTTAAGTCGTACCACACTGCTCGCACGCACGCATGTAGTACAGTGAACATGCCTATTGAGTTAGTTCAGTTCTGCGTTACTTGGAATTAATTCCAGCGCCAAATACGGAAAGCGAATTGATTTTTCAGGAGATTTCTCTCTAATAATTAAATTTTATGAGCTCCGTTTTCTTGTACTTCTTATAGAGTGCCTTTACCCAACAAAGACAAATTAAAGGCTTTATACTTGCGCGGACAGTAGAAATAGATTCTTCCCGAAGTTAAATTATTGTCGCCCAGATATTTTAGAAATAAGTTGATTGTATGCAGTTGATTAACTTGATTTGAGCTTTGTGGATTACAATTAACCTTTAGAAAATTGGTCAAAAAGCATTTGTATGCTTGTGGAGCTACTATAACTAATTACAACAATATCAACAATTTGGTGTTGGACATCTTAATTCCTCTTATATCACCTCTCGACATGTTCCAAATATCTTCTTGTCATATTCCATCGATTCTTTGGGTCTACGAAACCTGTAAGAGAGAGGAATAAAACATCTGGCTGGTCAACGCGTCGTCCTATTAACACATTCACAGCATAGCTATTCAAGGCGTAATATTTTGGGGCACAAGTTTTAAAGCCTCTCGTTTTTCTCCCCCATAAAAAGAGGAAATAAAAAAATTGAAATCTTAGCTAAGAGACTCCAGCAAGCAATAATTCACCTAAGTAAATATTCTTGCCTTATCAGTAGAGATGACAAAGGCTTCTTTTCATGTCTATTCGCCTCATAAGAATGGATTCGTGTCGCCTACTGGTGTCCTCGAAAGTCGACAAAACACGAGTCTGTTTAGCCTCTGCAAAAAATTAATTATTCCACCCGCCTTTGTCTTCCCTACTTATCAGCAATGTATATACTTACCACCGTGAAATTTGCGCACATAATTCTCGGCAGATACGTAATAAGTGGCGAACAACACGAGCACAAAACCAGAAACAGATGGCTATTACGACCTTCGCTGTATCCTTTGAAAATGACCCAGCATTTATGTTGATTACCGAGGAGTACGGTTTTTACAATGCACGATTTTATTATTTCATTGGTTTCACTATCATTGTTGTAATATTCCTGTCGACTTTCCAAGCTTTAGCGCAGCTTAGTTAATTTTCCATGTATTTTCCATATGGCAAATTAGTTAGTGAGAGAAGATAGCATGTGTAGGATGGATACAACGGCAAGTATCGATACTATGACAAGCATCGTATTCCAATAATGAAATCACGCGAATCGCCCAACCCTGCCAATCCGAGCTTATCAAATGGGGCGAAGCTAGAAAGATATTTCTAGCTGGATTTCTTCCCACAAATCAAGTTACGTTTGTGTATTCCACGAACAGGCCATTACCCTTATTAATTTAAAATTCAATCAGTTTGTTAAATTCATGAAGAACAATGACTAAATACACTATGTTACTAAATACAATCTCTAAATATGTGATAGTTACGTTTATAAAAAGTATTAGAAACGTTCTAAAGGATATTTTAACAATGACCTATTTGCGGCGTCTTTTCATGTCCGTTTCTAGTTATTGAAGTCGGAAAAAACAACCGTTACAACATTCATTTTTGCAATAATTTATCTTTTAATTAAAGTCACGTATTCCATAAAATGTATTTTGCGATATTTATTTATTGTCTTTCTATGGTAGTATTACACTATGCTATAATTGAGCCAATAACGCAATTGTGTATCTAAAGTTGACGGAAATATACCGCTATGTATGTAGGTTATTCATACATGAAGTATGTGTATATTACTAATGCTTTACTAAAATATACATACTTGTACACACAGATGTGTACTGGGACTAGGCGACCAAGTACGTGTAGTGATAGGTCATAGTAACATTAAGTGTAGACTGACATATTAATAAACAGCAATTTTGTAAAAATAATTTCTGGACCGTAAATTAATAAACAAGCACAGCGGCAATTTATTAATGCACATATTCCGAACAAAACAAATATTATTCCATAATGAAAAGTTATTTTGGTTGGATGCGTTCTAAATCTATTTTGCCAGATCAAAGGTTATAAATAATTTATCAAAGTATTCAGCCTATTTCGATAATCATTATGGAATTGGGGAAATTTTGCATAATTATATAACTTTTCGTTGTAAACATCAGCAAGTACTGTACCTCAAACGAAATAGACAAAAAATAATAGATTTTCTCAGAGTAAGTCGATCATTTAGAAAATTTGCGTAACGCTATAAATTTTTATTCTACACAACAACTTTTCTTATTCGCCGGTTGGTTGGTAAATAGTTTTTATTTAACTGTAAAGGTTCACCTGTATTTAACAAGCCGAAAGCAATAAAAAATAAGTTTCAAACCAAACTAGGTTTATTTTCCAAATATTATTATCAATTCAATTCGCGGTCACACTGTATATTGCAAAATTTGAGACCTCAATCAACGATTTTGCAAAAATGTTGTACGCAATGAGTCGACAAGAAAACAAATTATTGGAGATAAGAACATGATGATATGCGGATATACATATGTCTCAAAAGAGTGGAAGTAACAGTTGGGACCGCTAATGCTACGAAGTATCCAGATGCGAATTTCATATTTCTGCAAAATGGCGCAGCCTAACGTACAGCCAAATTAACGAAACGATGATTTGCAGATCACAACATAAGAGTTCCGTTCGGAATGCTTTGCACACAAAACTAGCGGAAATGTCGGAAACATCTGCGGTAGATTATTATAGGCTTTTGGTAGAAACGACGTTAAACTTAATTAGTGATCATTCGAACATTTTTACTTTTCTTTTTATTTAAAATCAATATATTTATCGATACAAAAGTCAACAATGCCTTTTAGAAATTACAAAAAGCTCTAATTCAGTTATTAATTAGTTCGATTTGGTGACTCATATTGAGATTAAAAAAAAATACGTAGCAAAGTCTGTCCGAATTTCTGATAAGTCCTTATGACTTTATAATTGACTTTACTATCTTCATACCTCAATAACAACGTTATTCATGTCGTCTTATTGCTTTTAACTTTGGCGCGATTTCAAATATAAACATTCGTTCTAAATAACCGCAAAACTGGTGTACTTTTAAAAAAGGAAAGCTACTGAAGCTCCAACGAAATTCCATCAAAAACTGTTCAAATTCCAAAAAGATCTGAGGGTGTTATATATTTAATTTATTGTAACTCGATTTATACAATTTGTATTCGAAGTAATTTATTTCGACATTTTTTTTTGAATTACAATAGCTAATAGCAGTACCGCGATGTACGCAAACTGTAAGAAGAATAAAAGCTTCAAAAGCACGCAAGTCGCAACGAACTGGATGTATGAATACGAAACAATGGCAGAATCTCAAGCAACACTGTTGTCTACGTTGCACGGCTATTTATTTAAATCTATGCAAAGTGATAAATACCTATTCATTCGAGGGAATTTTCCTCTATTGTTTTCGTGGCTGCTGCGCGATCTGCACCGGCGATACATACTCATGCATACATCTATGTATACACAATGCGAAAGTATTCCACTGCATCAGTCGTACAAGAACGACAATATCGACAAATGACTCTTCTAACGTGCATTTCATTTGTAAGTGAAACGCTCCTATGAATTGTACATATCCCCATCGGATCGCGGCTATTTTTAAACGGTCGCCGATTCCACGTCGGCTAAGTAGTATCAAGAGAAGTCTATAAGTCATTAAACGTCATTAAGTGACACCGGCCATCGCGTTATCGTCTAACTTTCTCCGCGGAATACGCAGTTAAAAGTGTATTACGCTTCAATTATAGCCGGAGAGAAATTAAAAAATACTGTCATAGGAAAGAAAAATATGTTGGGCTCTTCAGTAATAACTTTTTTTTACGGAAGTATTATTAAACGCCGTGATTGAGGACAAGCCTTTTACTGCTATAATTGTTGCTGCACCTTGTGAATAATTTCTCTATTTGCGTTTGTCTGAAGTACAGCGGTCCGTCGGTTTACAAAGTTAATTAGATGCGAAAAGATTAGACTATGAAATCCAAAAAATTAAGATATCCCACAAGGTAAGTACTTCGAAATTTAAATTTAAGACAATTTTTCAACCTTAAAATTTTATGATTATGATCTAGTACTTATGTGAAAACGAATCGTCAATTTCGTAGAATTATTTGTCGCAAATGAGGATTTCGGATCGATTGTTGATTTAAAGGTGCTAGTATGTCCATATAGTGGCCGATCCTATTGAAGTACGTTAATTAAGTGGCTACAAATCGATCTCGCCCAAGCATAAGCATCGAATTTTAACACGTTCAAAATCCAATAACATCAAGAGTTAAACTCCCAGACCAGGAGCGTCCTAATACGGAATTTCAGGGCGTAAGGTTAGCGCCCACACATTCGATGTTTGAACAATTTCATTTTATGTCAATCTCGTTTTAGAGGTTGGAAATTGGGCCAAGCTAAACGTTGCCATCCCATGCACCTTTTGTTTAATCAACGTTAACATATAATATTCGATATTTAAGCAATAACTATGGAAAAATTGCAAATGTGCACGAATTTAATTGTTTGCAATAATAAGAGCATAAGATAATAAAAGCAATAATAAGAGTATAAGAGCAAACATTAACTGATTAGTACCATTATTCGCCACCTCATTAAGTCATACAGACAGGGTCAAAATAAAAATTGAAAACGCCGTTTTTCCGAAGTTATTATAGATACGAACCTCTAATAAGCTGAGTAAATTAGGTAAAAATAATAAATTTTTCGTAGATATTACTGTGGAGGTTTTTCCTTCTCAAGTCGATAGGTTTTGAGTTATTAAAGAAGAAAGAAAATATTTTTTCTGAAAGTAATGTAGATAGGTTGGTAGATATGATAAAATATTATTATCAACCAAATAATAATTCAATGCAAGCTGCATTTGCTCGGACAACAATATCCGGATAGTTTTTCATTCAACCCGTTCGTATTTTTTTCAAATTAGAGAATAAATTGCTTGGAACTTGGATCCCTATCGAGAATACGCAAACCTCATGAAATAAATGAAAACTTGGAAGTTTATGTGGCAGCATACGTCAGTATTAACCTTAAAACTTCAACTGCAGAAGTTGCACTGGAATTAATTACAACACGCACGAAAGAAGAACATGATTACAGAGCCTGTAAAATATACAAAATTCTAAATTTCCATCCCGTTTTTTTTTTTTTTTTTTGATAGAATTTCAGTGTCAAACGAATCCAATCTCTCGGGATGGTGCACTCTCCTAAAATTCGATAGATGTAACTGAATATTTACATCAAAAAGTTCTTGGATTGTCAACAGAGATTCCGCTATGTGGTCTGCAAAATCTCCCGACCTATCGTCATGAGATTTTTTCATATGGGGCGGTATAAAATGTTACGCCTCTTGCTATTCTCAATATATTTAAAAAACAATATGAGGCAAGTCGTTATCCAATTAAATGCAAGTTATATAAATCAGAATTTGTTTAAGAAAAATCTTGTACAGATTTAGGTAGCTTATTAGAAGTACTGAAAACATTATCCGAACATTTTTGTTTTTGTTTCTATAATAATTTCGGAGAAAAACGATGCTTCCCATTTTTATTTCTACCCTATGCATTGATGATTCTCGGGGATATTTTGTTTTGAAGTATTTATTTGACCTGTTACCTGCAACAACGATTTATAATTCACCTTGTCAATGGTATCGAACGCTTTTCACTTTTAGATCCCACGATTGTTATTCTGCGCAAGATCTATTTCGATGAATTTGTAGTTGCATCACGCGTTTATGTAAAATGTTTCTTATAAAGTTTACATACGTACATTACGATGCACCTAATAACAAAAGTAAAAATAAAACCTAATGACGTATTAAAACACAATAATTCAGGTTTCAGGGTTCAGGTTTAAGAAAGTCCAATCACCATAGGACTTACGGTCAGACTTGAGTAGAGTAAAAACTCAAAAGAATTTGGATTTGAAATAAGGGTAACGAAGGGAAATAGGAGAAATGATATGTTAAAGTCAATCCTCAAGATATTTCAAAAATATGAAAGTAAGAGCGTGATGAGACCAACAACGATTTATGTTAATGAAATATGGCCACTAAATAAAACCAAGCAGATCAACTGGAGTAAAATGCTAATATCCGTATTTGATGGAAAAAATAGAGGATGAATGGAAGCAAAGAACAAATACAGATAAATAAGGAGACAAGAATAACGTCAGTAGTTAGAGCATAGAGCACAAAATAGACCGGACAAGCAGAAAAATTTATAGGAAAAAGAATTACAAAATGATATTAAAGAGAAGACCGGTTGGGAAGAAAAAGAAAGGCAAAGATCTGAAAACTCGGAAAATAATGGGAGAATAATTGGAATTAAATGAAGGATAATAGTCCAATACGCCCCAGATTCCGTTGCGTAAGTTGCTGATCGTAAATGTATCAAATAGATTAAAACAAATTTGTAACAGTGCTTCTACAATACGTTTACTTGTTTCGAGACTATTAGTCATTTTCTTTCTTATAAAAATAATTATAAATTGTAACGGAGGATTTCTTGCTCAAACAATGTTATTATAAAAAATTTTCAGGTAGACGCCTATGCTTTGAAACAATCTTACTGATATCTCATTGAAAACTCTTATCATTCTGTTTACGCATTCACGCGTAATATTCTTAAATTATTCGATTTCTTTGGTTATATCAAAATATGGTTTTTAGGCATAACAAAATATTACAACGTCACTCGTCCCGTTTCCTTGTTTTGCAGAAATTTCAAAATTCTTCTGCTGAAAGCTAATATTGGTAAAGTAATTCCTCCCATTTGTTAGCAGCAAGGTACCTACCTCAAGATAGTTATAAGATCTCTAGAAAAGATAAAATCACAACTGAAAGTGAAACGTATCTATATAAAGCAACAATTCTGACATTAATTCATGGCCAATCTGCAGTTATTATCGTTTCGAAATTAATTATATTTTCTTCTATTCCTAGTAGCTGCAGTAAAAGCGCGGATTAATTTATTGGCCATTTCCTGTAACAGAGACGTTACTGAAATGAAGCGGCAGCGAATTATGCCGTACATTTAGGTGGATTACGCCACATTCAAAATCCGGAATACTAGAAATAGCTGCTAATTTAACGACCTTATAAGCTCATTATTTTTACGTTATCGCTGATCTTTTCAAAGGCGAAACGCTTACTACCAACCTGCTAACACGCGTAACCGGCGTATACCGGCACGCATAGAGCACTCCGTAAGGAGAACTAAAAGTTGCTAAAAGTAACAGCATTAAAGCGAACGACAAGTAATAACTTATAACAGGCTGACATATAGGCCTTTTTCTACCTTTTTGGTTTCGTAAATGTGCTTTAATATACGACGTCGTGTCTTATATAGATATACTTCTGGTTAATGATGTTCATATGTAAAGTAGATACCAGTTCGCTGCCTCACTCCACATTGCCATTATGACATGTTAAAAATGACCGGTTACCAGTTCTCTGGTAGGTACGTACGGTTACCGCTTGAATCTTCTTTACACCGCGGAATGCGTACGCAGGATTCATAACCACAACGAATGCTATTCAACCTTTGCACTTGACACGCACATACCTACTGCAACCTCTTTTTATTTTATTGCTGATGATATATGTCCTTCTGATTCCTTTTTTGCACGTGTGACATATAATTTAAATGGTAAGCATCGAGCTATGTTTGTAACAGATGCGGAAGTATATTTGGCTGTATTTATTACAATTCTAAAGAGCGTAGGAAATCGCATCGTTTCCATAGTTGTTCACATATGAATAAAAAGCGCAGCGTAATGAGCGAAGTTTCATTTCATTAGCGTATACGCCAAATGCTGTATTTTAAGAAAGGCTTCGATCGTTTGGTAGTCGGAAAGGCTGTTTCTATTTGTAACAGCATCTGCACACCAGGATTCGAATCCTGGCCAGAATTACACTAGCAAGCAAAAATTTCAACCACTTTAGTGTTTTTTAAATTAAGGAATGTAAGAATCAATTTATCATTTGAATAAAGTGCTACTTGATGTTATTGCTTGCATATTTCGTTTGTCCTTTTCAAATGCAACATTTCAATCAATTAGAGTGATCTGTGTGCTTTCATTAAATCTTTTAAATTACTTGAATACCCTTAAGTTGTATGTGAATGCAACTCAGAAGATCATATTGTTGATTTAAGTGAATATGGACGGAGTCAACGATACATTGCAGCAAGACTTGAAATTAACCGTTTCAAAGTTCAATCGAGTGCACAAACGTTATTTTATTTAAAGACCTGGATCGGGATGGAAAAGATTCACTTCACTCAACGAGGCGATACATGAAACCAATGCTAGTGAGTGGACGACCTCTAAAAAGAGGTTGTAGAAAATCAACTTAAACTTACCAATCAGACACGTCAAGAATTTACTGATTTGGAGCTGATGGTCAGAATCGAGTATAGACCAGACAAAGAGAGTGTTATGCTCAATGCAACTTTTCACTTCGTATCTTCAAGAAGGGTGAAGAAATGATCTGGATTGGTATTTCTTTTGAAGCCATCATAGTCTTCGCCAATAAATACATGTTGTACCTTTTGCCATATTCATAGATAGAGATAGATTTTTTTAATGCATGGTAATGCTCGCCCCTTTGTTGTAGGAAAAGTTACTGGCTATCTTCTTGAGTATATTTAATAAGTTTTTAATAACACCTAATTAAAGCTGTACTGGTTACGTTTCGCAAAGCTTCTGACATTTCTGGAAAGTGAATCGTAGACTTTGGGGATATCCCCAAAGCAGACAGTTTAAAGGACCCAAATCAGTAGAATGAACTGGCGTGTGAGCATCAACATTCCGAAATTATTTGGCACGTACGCGTGAAAGAGTATCAATGGCAAAACTAGGTAATAGAAATTCAATAGCCACATCAAGACTCCAATCGTATGTAGGTAAACGTGATATTCACCACTTCGCAAAACTTCGCCAACCTAAAAGTTAAGCTTGTGGACTGATACCGCCGCAATCAGCTTCATTCTGACTGCTTGATTAAATCTACTTTCCTTAATTTGTTACATGCAACATGTAACAATTTAACGTGTAAGCGTTATGTCTTCTTCTCCAGAAGAAATACTGTTCGTGAGAGTCAAGGTAGATGTGGATCAAACATGTTCGATTCTCTAATCCCCCATCGAGAAGCAGTGGTTTGTTCACTCGTTACTGCGTGTTTAGAGGCCAATCCATAAATGCGTTCAGTGCCTTTCCAGCTCAAAAGATTTGTAGAATTATGTATTATTATTCTCTAGCTAATTAAATTATCAGTTGATCCTTATGAGCCTCATAGATGGTGATGCCACAAATCTTCATCGATAGCATTCGTGGAGGTATTTGCAAATATATCGAGAAATTATACGATCGGAGCATTACTATTATTCATTATTATTTGTTTAGTACTTCATCATCCGTATTTACACTACCATTAATCGATTGACTGCTGATGAGCTGTTACACAGTGAAACGCGCATGTCAGTACAACAATGTCTTAAGTTAATAGTAATATTAAATAAAGTGTTTCTACATTCTTCAAACCTCATATATCGACCAATGTTACCGTACAAAATATCGCAAAATTATCTGCCGTTCTACGGCAAGAATCTTTTTTTTTTATAGTTTTAAGCTTTCAAGCTCTACATGCCGATAAACACTCATTTTCTTAAATGCGCAGCTTCTCTTCGCTTAGTAATGAATATTTAATCTGCTCTGATTACACGCTGCTTTGCATCTAAATATATCGCGTCTAAGATTTAAAAACATACTCGAGCGTAGGCTTTGCAAATAAATGCATAATTAGCATGGACAATATTGACGCCGATATATTTAAGGCCCTATTAACCGGTATATGGTACATGCAGGTAAATTAAAAGGCTTCGTCGGAATTAGTGAAAACACTTTGCATTTCTCGTTAGAAGACTGTACGTTGGTCTCGTCGGGAATTACATCAGAGACACGACACGTTCATTAAATAATCCTCCGACTTCCTGTGTACCACTAAAGGTCTTGACCAGATAAGAATTTAAGTTAGAGATATCCCGTACAACATGCAGCACTTTCAGCGCCAAACCAATTATGTGCTTTCGTAGAAAATCGGTGCCGCGATATCGTCGTAATTTTCAGCGATTTTCTAGGTACCTGTGCAGCTCTCACTTTTGATTTTTCCTAGAAGCGTTTTGTTTCACTATCGGTGGTAATATACGTAAATAATAAGAAGGCTACTATTTTATTCTTGTATTCTCTTCGATTGATGTTATAGTCGTCTATTGAACGTTTATATCTTTTGTGAACTGACTTAACGTCGCCAGTGTGTTTTCTATTTTACGTCTATATTTGCCATCCTATTTCATTCTTATGCAAAATGAATTAACCTATTTTTAGTGGAAGAGTTAATAATGTTAAAAAGTACCACGAATAAAATTAAATTTAGGTACCTAATACATCTTCATTTAACAGCAATCAGTGAACAAGGAATTAATTTTTTTAATCCACTATACTTTATCAAAAGTAAAATGTTAAAAAGATAAAGGTACAGTGACATTTTTATGTTTTATCTCCCGCTGAAACGATGTATTATCTATATTTTCTACCATTCGTAGCCGTGCATTTGGATTATTGTAGGATTCGCAGGTAGATTTTACTACGCCCGTTTTAGTTTATGGTGAGTATTCCCAATAAATGCGATTCTATTCTCTTATTTGCTAAACGTAAGTACTAAACCTGCAAAAACGAGTTGCGCTTCACGAAAGTAGCAAAAAACTAGACAGACTCGTGTTTATTCGTCAAATAAGTAGAGAGGACAAAGGCGGATGAAATCTATTACTTTTTTTGTGGAGACTAGACAGACTCGTGTTTTATCGACTCTAGGGGTCACCAGTAGGCCACACGAATCCATTCTCATGAGGCGAATAGACACGAGTCTATCTAGTAGCTGCAAAAAAAAAGGAATAATTCCATCTCCTCTTGTCATCTTTACTCATGAGGATGGGCTCATGTTGGCTACTGGTTTCCCCGAGGATCGACAAAACACGAGCCTGTCTAGTCAACACATAATACTCTGTTTCCTTTTTCATCTTTTATGAAACTTTGCAAACCTGCTTTCACGGAGACTACATTCAATGAAATATATGTATTTAATTTTGCGTGCCACGCTTAAAGCTGATCTGCTACTAACTTTAAAACTACTTAAAATTCATAACATACAGCATCGATCGAAACATTTACAGCGAGCCGTCAGAAGCATCTCGTGGGTTTCGAGAGTATTAACTCTATTTTAACTCTCTCTGTTGCATTTCGAAATGGTAAAAAAGTAGATATTTCTCGACGCTCTCTAGTGCCAAGAAACACACACCTGACGTTTACAAAGCAGCGGCATAAACCGGATAATGTTCCCGAAGCCATCCATCGAGCAGTTCTTGAACTGCTTTCCACGAGATGGCATTAACTGTGAGGCAGCGGCGATAAGAAGTAGAATTAAAATACTCTCGGAACCACGTTGATGACGCCGAACAGGTAGATGTTTTACTACTTGAATTCTTTCTTTTGCCATAGTATTCCTCAATATTTGGTCGGTTTAATTTTTGATTGGACATCGTGAAATACCATCTGTACTTATTATTTATTACATAATTACTTTGTTAAAATCATGTGGCGTTGATTTGAATATTTATAAGAAATCCTGCGAAACGCGTTACCCTATCGTTCCAAACTTAAAGCAACCCGAAGTCAGATAACTACTAAATGTCCCCAACTTATATTACTACAAAGTCACTAAATATAATTACACAAGGAATTCTAGAAGGTGGAAATTTAAACCTTCTCCTCCGGGCATGAGTTGATTGTTTCTGTTGAATTGTGAGGAAAAATGGAATTTATAAAAAAAGATTTTAATAAGGAGGAAACATAAAGACCATCTTGTAGACGCTAGTTAATTGAAAAATTCAACATCAATTATCATCTACAAGATGGTCCTTATCTTTGTAACGTGTTTAAACAAAACTGAATGAACAACAATATTTTGCAAAAATCCCAAATTACGCAAACTATCTTGAAAACTCGTAAGATAGATTCAAGAAAATAAAAATAATATACAGGATGTTCCGTTATATCGTTTGTAGCGGAAACTAAACACACTGTATTGTTGCGTATGATTTTATATAACGTGGAACGTTTCTACGGATATCTTCTTTTTTATTGCACGGGAAATTAATTATCTTCTGCCTATATATTAGGTACTAACTGGACAGCTCTGGTATGTAGATATTATCAATAGAATTTGTTAAATATTTAGATTTTAAGAAGTCGTCGTAATTTTACAATTTTTACTTTACTGTGTGTACTTTTGCACGTAGGAGTAATCGTGTTTTTCTGAAGACCAGACTCATTTTTATCAATCAAATCACTACAAAATTTTGTAATGTATATATGTTTGAACGGTAATAAAATTACAAACTTTCCAACTTATTCCATAAATTTAATGAAAATGTAAAAGATCGATACACAATTTGATACCTTTTACATATTTTAACCGGCAACGAAGGGATATTATGAAGGAAAATAATTGACTGCATCGGTGCAAATATCATCGGAATAAAAGTGTACAAAACTCGCTGCAACGTGAATGTTGTGGACATTTACGAAAACCTTATTTAAATTTTTCAGTTGTAAATGCACTTTATTGTTCGTTTGTACGGTGCATTTTAAAATAAACGCATTTCAATATCGCTGCCAGCTCTGACACTTCCTTTCAAACAACCGTAACAACCGAAGCAAAAATAGACGGCTAAACGTAGTACGATAAAATAAATTCTGCGTAGGTAGTCTCAGTTACGAACGTCAAATATGTATATTCATAGATCGTCACAATGGATACCTATTAGTCCTGAAAAATATAATAAAACAGAAAATATGCACGCATAGGGGTTGTCACTATTGCCGCCGTGGTCGAATCGCGAACCGTTTAAAATCAAGCTCTCTTCACTTGGCAGAAGTTACGGTCGCTGCATACGGTCCTATTTCACAATTAAGACGAGTTATACTCGCGCGCTACGAAGAATATCCGTTGTTACAAGAAATTTACACTCGTGTTATCCCTGCGGCCGTAGATGCCGCGCCATTCGTATATCCTCATATTTGTAGGTGGCGTCTAACACCGTCTCGTAAAATATACCGGTTTAAATGCGAAAACATTGAAAATTTATGCTTTCTGATTGTGGTTATTTGTAAAACTTATTAGGTTTGTTAGAAGCAATTGAACGACCGTCGTACCTTATTGAATAAATCCATAGATTTGTGTACATGTACGTGTGTACAAAATACAAAAGCAGGGACGTACTTAGTTGTAATTTTTTTTTCTGGTAGCAGCAGCAGCCTGTTTCGATTTATACGAGTATTTACAAGTATAAGTAATTGAATTACTTATCAAGACTTTGTAGCAGGCATTGACATCTTTTCATAATCCTACGCCTGGATTCACACAAATTTTACCGCAGGAAGAGTTACGGCGCCAAAGTCCTGGGGGACCGCGCACGTCGATTCGACTTCTTTGTGCGCCACGTAGCCCTCCATTACGTCATCCACCACCGCAGTGTCCTTTTACCGCCAGCAAGTTTTCAAGTAACGAGCAAAAGCAGCTACAATTGTTCTTTTAAATCGCAAAAATTATTAGCATCGTCGTTATCTCCAGCTATGATACAAATTTCAGATATACAGTCAGGAAGATCAGGGCGCGGAACCCATTGCGATGAACAGTATATTACCACTGGAAGATTTAGAATTAATGTTTTGGCTTCGATTAATTAGCATATTTTCTATAAACTTTTTTTTTTATAGCTCTTACGGTAAGTGATATACAGGGACCAATAGAAATAGGTAAAATTAAAAAAAATCACTTGTACATAGAAACCAAACGAAGTTAGTCGAGATTTTTTTACAACGTCAAAAAAAAAAGACGAGTCTTTTTCTATCTTTCTCCATTTAGCCTGTACGCTGTAATCCCAACGAAAATAGGTGAGGTTTTAACATGCAAAA
Source organism: Oryctes rhinoceros (assembly GCA_020654165.1). Classification (NCBI taxonomy): domain Eukaryota; kingdom Metazoa; phylum Arthropoda; class Insecta; order Coleoptera; family Scarabaeidae; genus Oryctes; species Oryctes rhinoceros. The sequence goes on along the minus strand of JAIOKQ010000230.1, from coordinate 14,150,288 downwards.
ACTATTGTAAGAATCATTCTACCGTTAGATCCATATATAGCTATTAAATCAAATTTTGTCGACAAACTGCGCGAGGATACAACTAGCTTATTTAACGTATCCTGTGATGCACCACATGTAGATGCTAGTAAGCTTTCCAGTGCAACGATAATTATTTATCTCTATTTTGTAACCAAATGCTATCTATACGAATCCTTCACAAACATTATTAATTGAAAAAATTCAATAAAGGCCAACGAACGATACGATTGGGATATACACAGCTATCCATTCATAAGTTTATAATTGTTTATAACAAAAAAGCTGTATATTTAAAAATTTTCGAAGAATTCATAGTGCAAAAGATCACTTGCAAAAATTAACAAAAAATTATATAGTTATAAAAAATTTAAGCATGTGCAATTGACAAAATTTTTTTTCAACAATTTTCATCCATCAGGATCAACCTTAAGGTTTATTATAGTTTCAGCCATGCAAAAATAAAGTTTTCACACCGATTAGGCGAACATATTAATATATCGAGGCAATAACATTTTTTTTTATATCCTTCAATTCTGTTGTATATGCCAAACTTCCAAAGCAGATCAAACGAATTACGTTTAGTAAGACATCCTGTTTTTCATGTTGCTTATTTCGAGCGTTGTATATCTGGCCAAAGAAACGTTAGAAGAGTCACTTGCTCTGATTAAATTAGAAATTGCCTTGAATTGAATCATCTAAACGTTAATATGGCGCTTTATAAGATACCTTTTTATACTCGCGGAAATCATCTACTTAATCAATTTAGACAATATGAAAAGTAACCAGAGCGAGTAGATATGTATATATACATATGTATGTTTATGACTTATGGCTGTGCGAGGTATTTCAATCCGATTAATGTTTCTCACTGTAATTATAAAGTAAACATTATCGTCGTACGCCTTTTTTCTCTCAATAATAATAAATTAAACTTTAGTTTTGGGATTACCTACGTCTCGGCGCATTAATTTAACAAGTATGTGGACGTTTCCATAAATAAACGATTTTTTTCTCTTTCAAAAATTTAAAGCGGCTGCAAATATTTGTGGTAGGAATAATAATTATAATTAAATAAATACGCCAGATGTGAATTATTCAAAAGGAACATAATTACATGTATTAAAGACGATCATTAAGCGATAAATATATATTTATGATTATAATTATAGATTAGTTTTTATCAATTACGCCGTACAACATAGGCTTTGCCCTCTTTACACAAATATATGCTGCTTTTTCATGATCTTTATATATGGTACCTGTTTTTCGCTATGATATGTTCGCTCAGAATTTTAATTCATCCTTGTAATGGACACAAATTGACCTTCGTATACAGGAGTTTAATATCTTGTACACAAACGCAGTATTGTATTAATACAGTTAAAGCGATATTGAAAAAAAAAATGGTTTAAGTTTAGTTTGTACGGACCTCCCAGTTAAACGAGACTGCTAACACTATAAGGACATTGCGAATGATAAGATAGCGTGCTTTCAAACAGCGCCGCTGGTGTTCGCTGATAATGGAAGATCAACATATGGCACATCACGAAATTGAGGTATCATTAAATCTCACCCCAATAAATTCTGGACGATTAATTGGCTTTGGGAAAATTAGTTTCCGGTTTGATCCCACGTCTTTTAACTGAAGGATAATGACGACAGGCGTTAATTGGCGCCGAAAGGCTTCTAGTCGGATCCGTAACGGAAGTTCAAAAGAGTTTGTAGTATTAGCGTTAGTAACGAATCATCGATTTATTCCTATGAGCCCGAAACCAAATGTCAATCCGCTGCGTGGGTGTTTCAAGACGAGAAAAATTCAACAAGATAGCGTTGAAGAAAATAGCCCCGGCTTTTATATCAATTTCAGGTCATATTCCTACAATTTCCTTAGAAGATCGAAAAACGGTTAATGCGGATTGGTATACAACTGCTTGTTTATCAGTAGTGATTGCCGCGCTCCGGAAAATTAACCAATCATCCTCATCTACGATGATGAGAGAACACATCTCAATCATCATCAACATCAATCACACAGAATTTTCACGTTCCACAAAATGAAGAACAAGCTGCGTGATCAACAGTTCCAATCACTGGAACAAGTAACATTTTTGCTGTTTCAACTGGTGAACGTCATAACTGCTTTAATAGTTGATTAGAAATAATTAAAAAAGTGTTCCATAAATAGTTGTAGTTGTTAGTTTTCTTATACCTTCTCATATGTTTTAATGACCACATTTAAAAGCGTTTATCCTTTGTAGTTATTACAGTCCCTTTACAAGTGCATCTCAATTTTTTTATAGGGCAGATTAGTGGTGTGTGTTAAAAGTAATTTGACTGAAAACGCTGAAGAGAAATGTACCTTATAGGGTACCATCACGATGTTAATCAATTTCATTACGGTCCTGTCTGCTAAGCACGCATCAAGCATACCAACATTGATGTGTACGTACCGATCTACTGCTGTATAATCAATTTATACCTGGTTACGACAACGGTTTGTGATAAGCAATTAAATTAACTATAGGCGGTTATATACGTCAGTAATTATATGCATGGAAGAGAAACTACCTGCTTAAGACAATATGTGAATACGCTATGTCCGTTGTATCTAAACATAATCGTATGCTAGCCCATGTCGGTAAATAGACGAATGCTAAGTCTATTTAAATATTAGAAATGGAGGCAAATTCATTTGAGCGGGAAAAAGTCCAATATATTGGAAGAAGAAAACTTTGATGTGGACTGGTTATTTTTTTGCTACGTTTGTAGCAACATCAAATCGATATATTTACATCCATTTCTGTAATAGGAGGGTGAAACAAGAATCAACTTTGTTGTTTTTAATCGTAACTGGCCGTAATGTTAATCTTTGCCTGTCGTCGTGTATCGTGTAGTTTCAGGTTTCGACGAAGATTTGTAAATTGCATTCGACGCAAGCCTGAATTCAACGGCTAAAGCTACAAATTGGAGGACCAGAGGCTGCGAAATTGAACGGTTATTGCTTCTAGAACAATAGAACTCGGAAAATACGAGTGAAGAGTTTTCGAAACCGTGAACTTCAACCTCAAAGTGAGGAACTTAATCTTTCTACCTGTCACCAGCGAAGTTTCGCTAGTATCGCCCATAAATACACTACATAAAAGTTATAACAGTGTTGTTTTCTGGAAAATTCCAAGGTCTAAATGAGGTTATGTAAAATAAGCACTGATGTTTATGGATATTGGGTCTTTCTGTGACTCATATCGGGGTAAAACCCCCGTCACCCTATATCTGCAACAAGTCGCACCTGTACACCTATCGTTTCTTTGAATTATTATTAATTACCAGCCAGAAAAGTGATTGTTCCGTTTAGTTTTAATAGTAACGAACCATACCCTCATTAAACGAAGTTATACCAACTTTTTATTCAACACGTTATTTAGTGTAATAAACACCGAACGGGAACTACATAATTCTTTCTTAGGAAAACTCCGGCGATCTAATTCGTTACAATAGTTAATAAATCATCATCAAGAAGATATATCGTTCCGAAATGCTAACAAATAGAGACGTTCGTTCGGATCAGATAACTGACCGAATAATTACTTTTACAAATACTATTAAGCGCAAATATTTTGATGATAAGCGATCGACGAATCATCATTATATGCTCCGATGGTGATGATAGCATTACAGATTAGATGAACTCTTAAATGTTTGAACTAAATTCCCTGTGAAACAGGTAATTGGTGTCAATGCACCTTACGATAAACTCCTCCCTAATACACTCTAGTATTCATGCGCGCAGGTTAAATAACTTAATTACTTGTGGAATGCTCGCACAAGTCGCCCGGTGCATTTTTAGAAGCTGGTTGACATGCTCCAGATATTCTTCACTCAAGGGAAACTAATAGTTACAAATAGACGAGATCGGTGAGCGAATGAAAAGCGTATGTGTTACACGAATACACGTAAATACCGGGCGATAGCGTGTCTCTCCGCTTCGAATTGTGTTGTACTCGGTTCTCGTGTTCGCTCGACCAAACAGAGATGCAAACGGCAACGAATTAATACGAAGGACACAACAAGAGATAACTGTTTATGTATTTATATATGAATAACGAGTCCGGCTCGCTATTCTCAAACGGTAATTCGAAGAAATGCCATCTAATATCTAGTGTAAATTGGACGTTGGACATGTTATGAAGCTGTTGTAAGTCTTGGCGAATGCGGAATCTTCGTTTAGATTACTATACGAATGGATACGTTCGCAATTAATTTACTTTTACCATATTTGGGGAAACGACCAAAAAACATCGCATCAGATAAGTACATTTTAGAATGGACATTATCGTTATTAAATATTCTCGAAAGTATAAATTTTAATAGCGCATAATTGTAATCCGTATATGTCCACTTTTGTTTAGTATTTGATAGGATTTGCTCTTGGTTGAATAACTATGATGCCTGATTAAAAGATTACGTTTACGTATATGCGAATATTATTCACACGTTATGCCCTGCCAAGCATCAGCGTGATGGCTCAAAAATTGTAATAATCGAATTGCGAGCCACTAACCAGATGCCAGGCGCTCCTTGTACCATTCCATAGTAGCATAAAGGTGCAGGATTTAAGCCGCTCCGACATGGTCTATTTTGCAGGCGCTTAGCGGAAGCGATTCTAATTCTAAAAGCAATTGTCTTTTGATGACTGTATAGTAATATGATTTAATATAAAGGTATGAGAAAGGCCGGTTATCTTAATGATGGACGAAGAAAAAACGGAAGAACCTTCGTTAACAATATTGCGTAATTGTAGTGGTAAAAGAAAGGTTTTTTTTTTAGATAAAAGAACAGAAGGAAAGGCGCTTAATGCACGAATATTTAAGGCTTACCAAGAATTAATTAACCAGTTGAAACCATTAAAATACATTATTTTTAAAGGAGTAAGAATAAATATGTCAAATTCCGAACTTTTCCTTCTAGATTTCTCGCGAGCGGGGGATCTTTCCGCTCGATGGCTGTATTACAGAATATCTCATAATCACACCAGCAAGATAGCACGAGAAGTTATGGCTACGACGCGGAAAATAATACGTACTCGAACCATTCAGATAACATTTAACGCAAACAGTTACGGAATTTTATAAGAAATGATATTTTACAAATTACTGTAGTGCAATTGCCTGGAAAGCTTGTACAGACTAAAAAGCTTTTATTTTATTTATTTATCGTATTTTCCATTATTATATTAGTCATTTGTTAAAGCATGGTTTAGTTAATTTCGGTGCTTACTGGAAAAGAATGTAACAATCGTCGAAGATCCTAAATCTTTTGTAACATTTCATTTTATAAAAAGAATATAATACACTAAATTCACTATTGCGACTAAACGCGTACGTTTAAGTTGCCCCTTCAAAGCAAATCGATTAAGGGACGCGTCGTCCTTCTCCGACAAAATTCAATTTTAGTAAGACATTCATGCCAATAAACGCTAATAGCTTAGATTGATCAACGTCGCAGTATTAGTGTAAAACGTAGGTTAGCAAACAAACATCATATGATACACGTGAAGAACTAGAATTTACAAGAAAATTTCAAATTTTGACTAAACTTTAAAGTTAAGGTTTGAATGCGACTTAACCTGTGCGATATTGCTGCTTGTTGCCTCGAAGTTTTGTTTAATTACGTCCCATTTGCTCTTAAAATTTTGCTTGATCGAATAACATTAAGGAACGCCAATTTCATATTAACTTATTTCATAACAAGCTATTAAATAGAAGCCCTACGAGGTACGTAAGTTTTTAAGCTTGTTGTATCGTCACGCAGCATATTCCATGCCTGGATTACTACCACCCTCTAACCGTAAAGGATGAAGTATGGTCCAGAGGAGATGCTTATTTCTCTTAAGAAACATGCAATAACCCCAAAAGCTGAACGTTTGGGTGGAAATAGTTGGAAATCCTATTATTGGACATTTTTTTAAACAAAAGAATCGTTAAATAGTCAAAAATGGCTAGAGCTGTATAACAGTTATACAAAAAGATTCCAATAAATGACAGAATAATTTTTGATCACGCTGTTGCTTTTCTCGTAAGATGAGGAAAATTACTGCATTTTTAAGCATTTACTTATGAGTTGATTTTATGGTTTGATAGGGTTATTTAGCTACTTGATAACATTAGAGACAGAGAGAAAGACCTTAATAGAATTAGTGTTATGTAGCTGCAAAATGTAAAAAGATATTTTCAAGATAAACGAATGTTTTTAATAAGAAGTGAATAACTTTCACAAGAAAATTGGGAAAAACACGCGATGCTACTAATTGCAGTTAGAAGTATGTAACAATAAGAAACACCAAAATATTTTTACAGAGACCACCGTATATCTTTCCTCTTCCTCTTTCACGGTCAACGGTAAGTAACGTTATGAAGAGAGCAAGACATTACGTCTACTGTCCTCTTCTTTTCCTCTTATCAAATTGGTGAAACAGGAAATAAAGATGGAAATTAACAAATTAGTATTAATTTTGAATAATAAATGTCTTATTATCCGTACCGGCGATTTTCAGTTCTCTTTATAGTCGTATTTGTGATTTATACGTATTTCAGACGGAAACGTGACTAAGAATGCAAAAGCAGTATTAACAACTTTCATTGTACATATTTTTGTACAGTCGAATTTTTCGAATGACGCATTTTACCTGTAATAAATTCGAAACTACTTTCTTGGAACTATTTAATACTTGCTGTAGTATACAATAGCTTTGGATACAAACGGAATACTCAATTTTAAATTCTAATAAACTAGAAATTAGACACATCGATTTAAGTAAAATCCTTTATTGTTGTACTTCTTTCCCCAAGAACAAAACGGATAAAACCGACCTTTGAAAATAGTTACTCCCGGCTCTCTTTATTACACCCCTATAAATAGTACCAATAACAGAAATGCATATTTACCTGCAGTATCCCAATTTAAAAAGCATAATTAATGATTACCTGTATGTTTAGATATACAGAAATCTATATCTCAACAGTGACTGCAATATTCATTTTTTTATTTCATGTTTCTTTTTTTTTATTCGGAAAGAATTATTAGTTATTACTTTACTTACGATTCGACTCGTTTTAACGAATGGCATAAATTTTAAATACCGTTTTTATGGGCTTTATTGCTCTTAGAGGTTTTAGTATTGGCTGAAGTTATAAATCATATCATAACTTTCGATGATTCATAAGGAGCATAACGTTCATTTTATTTATGTAACAAACAAATTCAATGATACGCACTAAAAGCCTGAGCCTAATGGACAATAATAACACTTCGTTAATGAAACTCAAATATTGATTTCAATATGGTGTAGTACGTACTAAACTAGGGATTAATTTCCGAATGAAACATGATGAACCGAGCAAGAGAAAGGGTATCGGTACTTAACGGGGATGGGTACCGATGCCCTTCTCTCTTGCTCGCCTCGCCTCATTTCGTTCGGAAACTAAATTCTCTGACTGTAGGTCTTCGAGGAATAGATTCCCTAACAAAAATATGGGAAATCCCAACAAGGAAGAAAGCAGATTATTAAGACACATCAGAACTAAGGAAAACAATTAAATTTGTGTATGATTTGCGCCTTACGAAATTAGTAGAAACTAGATAGACTTGTGCTTATAAGCATAGGTTTCGTGTTGCCTACTGGTTTTCCGGAAAGTCGATAAAACACGAGTCCGTCTAGTCTCTGCGTAAGCGCACGGAAACTCGCGAGCGAAACGTGTACTCGATTCCGCAGGCAGGGAATCAGGTTGCTCGCAAATGACATAGATAACAAAACAAGAAAACTTACGTTAACTAAATAAAATTTTCATCGATTTTGAAATCAACTCTTATCAGCCATTGTTAGCGTCATCTTAATTATTTTTTATTGCATTCATCGTACGATCCAAAACCAAGCAATAAAGCTTTATAATGATGTCATACTAATAACAGAAACCTGTTTGTGGCTTATTCGTGTCATTTCCATACCATCCTAATTAAGAAAATTACCGTGAAATTATATTTACATGCCCAAAATTTCTGTGGAACGATAGCGCAAGAATGGGTATCGTGGATTAATCTGATTCAATAAATACGTATGTACAGCAACATCATTTTTCGTTTATAAATCTAAATGTAAAAGATCTATTTACAGCTTATTGATAGCGTGCAATGTGAACATAGAGAATTTGTCTTGCTACGTTTTTCAGTTGAAAGATTAGGATTTACTTCCATTAAAATTATTAACATTTGAGATCTGACGTAGTAAAAGCGATCACAATCGCAATATCATTACTAAGAAGCCAATCAACATTGATTGAAAAAGTATCAAAGGCGTACAAATATAATATCTGTGCGTAGTGTGCAGTGAGATCCTAAAAGAGCGGCAGCATGGAAACCTGTTGCGCAAAAGATTCCCAAATTTAAACATGGAGTATGTAGTTTTGTTGACACCTAAAGAAACAGATATATGTACATAGCACGTCAAATATGTATTGACACAAACAATGCCATCGGCGTCTTCTCCCAACTTTCCCAAATTTCCTTTTATGTCATCAGACCTATTAAAAAAATCTAGTCAACAACTTTTAATGCACAAACAAAAAAAAACAAAAATACACAAATATTGATATGCGCAATATATGTTGATGTGCAAAAGTTATTCAATTCCGTCTTCGGAAACAGAAGAATATAAGAATAAACAATTTTTCCTCTGAACAACAACTTTCTAAATTCTTATATACGATAATTAAAGTACAAATAAGTAAAAAAGTACACATAGTTGCACAATGTTTGACATAAATAAATATATTGTATCGTTTTAATCTGAAAAATAATAAATTATAAAGATGGACAACTTTTCTGTATCACTTAATGATTATTTACCGTCATCATTTAAAATAACATTATTATACTGTATATTAAGATCTAAATACTTGTATCACCACGTTAGCAATAAATATACGTATTTATATTAAAGATAATTTCCCAAATATGATATTACGGTAAGACAGTTTCTTTGGTGTAGAGTAAACACTTTTTCTTGGATTTGAAAATTGTTTGATTTGAATTTATTCAACTTGTCGTCGAGAGGTAAGGGCAAGATAAATTTTTGGACGCAAGCAGTTGCACCTACAGTAACCAACAAAGCGCCGGCACAGCTAACACCGCCGATTTTCAGTGAAAACAGAACACCCAGCAGTGGCAAAGACGGTTAGCACAATGTTGGCTGTTGATCACGGATCGCATACTTGTCTGATCTCTGGGCCAACTATCTACTTTAACGTGCACTTAGTTTTAACAATCATTCTCTGGAGACGAGCTCACTGTTGTCTGTCGACCGATCTGAATTAGTTCTACGTCGTCTTGTTTATGTCAGTGAAATGACGCTTGGTAGTAGCCGATTGTCGGCCAACGCTTAACCGATTTTACCATTGGTTTTGTGTACTTCGCTGACCGTGGTTAAAACCGTCTTAGATATTACGCCGATTATACAACGTTGTAGCAGCTGTATTTCTTTTCCAATAAAGTAGGGTAGTTCAAGATACCATTGCCTATTTGAAGAAAAAGGAGTTCTTCCAGATTGAAAATATTTGTATTTGACAATAGTTTACGAATATTCTGTATAAAATATAGTAACGATAACGATGCGATAAGGTGTGATACATAGAATCTTCCATTTCGTTCCATAAAAGTAAATAGTTTAATCTTCATGACATCCTCAAATATTTAAATTTCAACAAGAGCAGTCCAATGCCAAATTGTAAGCATTATTGTATTGTAAGTATCTCAAACAAGTGTTGGGAAGCATCCTGGGTATATTTGCCTAACATAAATTGTATAATGCAACGTGTTTTTGAGAATATTTATTAAAGGTACACCCTTTGAAGTCAAGTGTACATATTTGTTCCTACCTTAAACGACCTAAGAGATTACATGGTTTAGAGATGCAAATGGTTTGATTGTTAAAGACATTATTGTAAGATTGTTTTCTAAATTTATTATAAAAATTAAAAGTAGTAACTGGTTTTTGATCGGTCATTCATGAACAATTATTTTTACGACACCAATCAGAAACAAACAAAAATAATAACAGCCAATCAGAAAAACTTTTAATTTTGTTTATTTTACATATACATGTACCTCAAACCAATTAACCTTCTATGATATAAAAAAGATATCTAATTTTTAATTTTTGCACCTTTAATTAAAAAAATGTTTGGTTGGTATGAACTAAACATAATCATAATTGATTAGTTCCAAGAAAGTTAAGAAATAACAAAGATATAACATTACAGGAAACAATTTGCCGCTTTTCCTAATCAACTTCGGAGAAAAACAAGAAGAAATTACCCGGGCCTGCATATCCAGATGTTAAGTGAAGTTCAAGTACGAAATACAGTTGACTTCGCTTTTCCAATGCTTCTGCAAAAATCTAAAAATATACAGGACGTTTTACTTCAGATAAGAAGAAGGTTGCTATCGTCCAGCGGTGATTAGACTCTTGCTAGCACCAAAGATTTTATCAATTACACAATTGGTCCAGTATTGCAAGCGTATTTCAAAATTAAGTGCGTATAGATCTACTAGCACCTACGATATTTGAAATAATTTAATTGTGAAGATCTTTATAACCTTCCAGAAAGTCACTATAGTGGAAAGCATGAGCTTTTCTACCAATTTAACGTCTGATATAAAGTATGTATTACGAGTTGATATAATGGTCAAAGGGAAGTTCAATGACATCCGTAGGTGTATACATGCAACAACGAAGATTAATTGACGAAAATGAAAGAGCTTTTCTAACTAAACAAAATTAATTTAGGCTGTTGTACGGCACTACCTACCGTATATTTCATATACTAGGCCATTTCTAACCAACTAAAGATAATTAATGACGGATTTCGCTGTCTAGTCGGCTCTGTAAAGGTCGTTACGTGCTACATGTCGTCGATTGTGAAATTTTTCTTTTGATACCGCGCCGACTACTCACGTAAAAAAAACTACTATTCCCTCCGGCAAAGTCAGCGCCCTTTAAGTGAAAGTCTTTCACTCATTCGTCTGTCAGAAAGAGGCGAGACGCGATTATATATCGAGGCAAATTTGTGTAAAAGAAAAGGAAAAGAAATTAGGAGAAAAAAAAAACGCGTACGATGACCAAGAGTTCATTAACTGTTCCCACGTTGCTAGCAGAAATTAAATAATAATGGTATTATTACGACAAAACGTTTCAACAGTCTTTCGCAGCTTTCTTGAATTATCCAATATTACGTATACGACAAGCAACGATTATGCAAATGCTCGATAAATTATAACTGGAAAATATCCCGTCCAGTCAATTGATATTGCGTAGTTCTCTTTTTTCTATCAACTACATATAACTTCTAGGTTACGATATGATAATTTTGAGAAATACCTTGTGAGAAAATTATACAGCAAGCACCTTTACCGCAATGCCTAGTTCAGCGGATATGTTCCTATAAGAAGCGAATGTCACGTAAATGATTAAGAAATGATCTTACTTAGATAAATAGTTAGTTTGAAATTACCAAATGTCGATTTATGCAACGTACCAGCAGAATGTCGAAGTGAATTGAAGAGAGAGACATACAAATGCTCGTATGCGATTTATCGAATTCTTCTTATTTGAAAAGTTTTTCTGTAACTCATGAAATGAATCATTTTTCACCCGCGCACTAAATGGACACGCGTAGATTTTAACATTCCATGTGTGCGTAGTTTTCAAAAGATAAAATGTCTGACCCTCTCTCTCTCTCTTGCACTCAACGATATCGTACTGATGCACTCTCTTAGAAAGAGCTCTGATGAACTTGTAGGCTATGGTTAGTCGTGTCACATTTCAAAAAGCATATTGGACCAGTTGGACTTGTGGTCTCCTCCGTATCATCTAGAGATAGCAGAAAGACTTGTTGTTGTTTTGTTCGATAACAAACGAAACCGGGCGCAAGTTTGGACAATAGATTTGTTTCTGCACTCTTCTGGTCTTAGGTGTTTGCCGAGATGTATGGGTGTGGAGTCATTCTATTTGGAGTATATGGAATTACGGTTACGATATGATGTTATCTTTTGGGATGCTTCAACAGCTGCAAGGAGCATTTTTTCCTTTTTTTTTTTCTTTCAAAGGTGAATTATTCGATGTAAGTCTGCGTCCATTTGCGTCTCTGTAGGCCACTTTTTGAGCTGCGAAAATTAATTTTTTGAGGAAATTTCCATGCACTGCATCGACAGATATATGAAAAAGTTTACAATGAAAAAAAAAACTGACTGCTAATGTACTGAAGCCTGAAGAAATATTTTCATATAGCTCACAACTGCCTGCAGAAACGAGTACACATTTGGTGTGCTTCGCGAAAATAGCAAAGACCAGACAGAGTCGTGCTTTGTCGACTCTCAGGGAAACCAGCAGGCAACAAGAACTTCTCATGAGACGAATAAACACGAGTCTGTCTAGTCACTGCTAATTTCGTGAAGCGCAGCTCATTTCTGCAGGCTTGGTCATAGTATTACAACAAGCTAAATAAAGATACGATATCTTTCTAAAGGCATTCTTTATTTTAGTGTCCTAGTAAGAACCTTCATTCCAAATGTCATTTTTATTTTTGCCGTGATTGTATAAACGAGTCCTCTACACAACTCCCGACATCTACATCTCGCCTTTATACATAAGTAACTGCATCACAACAAACATTTTAACCCTTACCAAAAAAAAAAAAAAATAAACAATAACGGCAGTTGAAACTGTTGCAGCAAGAGAAGGAAACAATTATGCCTCATATTTGCTTCAAGATATGTTTTACTTGAAATCAGTAAGGCTTCGAGAAAACAACTTGCTGCTCTTGAGAATACGTACGCACGTAATACAAAAATATTTTATTTATTTATTACCTTAACAACCAAACCAATCGACTGACTGCGCCGTTCGCTCGGACCGATGCAATTTATCTTTTGTAAAAATCGGTATTATTCTACAGACATCTCGAAGGCCTTACAAATAAGGGTATTATCGCATTTTACGAAAAACATCCTGTTAGAAAACGTGCTTTTTTATAAAGTCTCCATGCGACGGTGAAGACTGCGAAAACAGAAATTGACACGTTCTCTTTACACCTGTTTTCACGAAATTGAATCGTCTTTCGATCTGTCACAAACAGTCATGTTGACTTTCTAGGGATGTACAGCATCTATTGCTTTCACAGTCACGTGCTGGATGAAACGCTATTGTAATAAGGAATTCGTTTCAACAGAGGACCGCATACGTCGCTGGATAAAGAAAGGGATACGGTTAAGTTTATACTCCCCAGCACAGGTTTCAAAGATTATATTGAAGGTTATATTGAATTGCATTCCCGGGCATTTGTAAATACGAAAAGCATCTATCCATCATTTGAGAGAAGACACCATTTCCAACCTAATTTCTTAAAAACAACACCGACAGTAAAAGTATTATCGGAAAAAGCTCAAACATCACATGGTGGGGATATATTGCATAATAAAATAATAACACTCTATGTATGTATCTATGTACAGAAGCTTTTTCTATCGGAACCGGAATACTACTTTTATGAGCAACTTGAATGATGATTTTTCTCTCCAAAGATTACATATTATATGACTTCTTCGTAAAAGAGTCAACAACGTGTTCAGGTTTGTATTACTTATTGATGTAGAGGGTGTACTTCCAAAGAAAAGATTATTTAATCTATTTTCTGAACGTGACACTCCAAGTATTGAATTTTAAGTTTAAATTGCATCAAACTATTTGCTTTTAGATAAAGTAATCATAAACTAATATAATTACTAGTACGAAATCGTTCCCCTAAGTAGTTTAAAGATATCTTTCTGCTACCCAACAATATATGACTGTATTGTAACCAATAAGAAACAAGAAAAGAATCTCCAATGAATAGTGGCGGCTTATTTCCATCGAGTCTATTTGTTTCTAAACCTGTTTGCTTATTACAATTAGAATTGTATTATTTTTATATTTCGTTGTCCTTCGAAGTAAAGAATATTTCCTATTTTCTAAGCTAATGGTCAACAAATTAACTTTACCTCGGCGTATTTTACAGATATGAGTAATTATTTAGCGAAAGTACTGTTATTAAAAATAGACATAAACATGCCGTATAAAAGAATCTATTTTTAAACCGCATAATACATAGGTAGATATTTGCTTTTTCAAATAAAAGTCATTTTATTTTTCTTTGTTGCATATGAGTGTAACGTTCATTATTCATGTGTTAGCTTTTTTTTATTATAAGAACGATGAATCATTTTGATATGTGCATATACATGCATATTTTTATTTATTTGCAGATTGCGTTTAGGTAGCATTTTATTCTTCCATTGTACGTATAACACAACATATAATAAATATGAAGGTAAAAGGATTTTGGATGTGTTGTCTTATGCCTAGTGCAAATACAATAAGACAAATAGAGAGGACAAAAACGAGTGAAATCGTACCTGTTTTGCAGCGACTAGACGGACTCGTGTCTGTTCGTTTCATAAGAAAGAGTTCGTGTTGCCTACTGGTTTCGCTGCAAAACAGGCATGATTTCACTCGCTTTTGTCCTCGTGAATTTGAATTTATGGATTCACCTTTTATACGTTACCACATTCGCGTTAATTGCCACGTATAAATCCAATAGAACATTTATGGTCTATATTAAAAAATGAAATCAGGCTAAAGATTGTTCAGGCCGTGTAAAAACGTTTAATAAATGTATTAGATAAAGATATACAATACAACAAAATAATATAAGAAGTAACTGCTCTGGCGAGGATGTGATGGTAACACCATCATTAATGATATGGTATAAATTGCCCGACCTAGTCACTACACAGTCGACACACTCTTAGGTCAATCACGTACCGTCTCAAGAACCTAGTAACTTTATTTAATGATGTAATTCTTTGAATTTTGATGTGGGTACACTGTACGCTGTAAAAAGCTGCAGTGCATCTGGTAAAATTTCCAAATTAAAAATTTTCTAAAAAAAAATATTCTTGGACAAACTTTTATTCGCCACTTGCCAAAGTTTAATAACATTGAATCTAGCTTTAGTAACACGCAAATATAGAACGCTAAAAAAGAAGACACTAACTACTTCCATTATCTTGCCGAGGACGACTTATTAAGAATTTTTGTACATCGTCGTGGATACGTGCATTATTTAATTTGATTAAATACCCTGTTAAAAGGTAAATATAATAACGATCACCTTTTCTTCATGATTTTTTCCACTAATTAGCACGTATTGTATCCGAATAAAGATTCGATCGGAAAAACCTTGGTAATAGTTAAAATCTAAGCTAAAGTTTTGAAATTATCTCACCGACTCTCCGATACTCTCATTTGTTAACTCATGTGCTAACCGAATAAATTGTACAAAGAACGATAGTGTTTTTCTGAATTTCTAATCATGTATTAATATTATTATCTCATCGTGTTAGCAATAAGCTTGTTTGTTAAAAACTTCCGTAAGAAGATGTATTTCGGCGTAACAGAACATCAACTTTGTACACGTCCAACTGCTCACCGGTAAAACTACAAATACAAGTGTAAACTGCCAGTTTCATTTTAAATTTTTGCCTTTTTGGCGCAATTTTACTTGGTTTATTATATCGTAAGAAAAAAAAATTTCTTAAACTTTCCCAACTTCACTTCGTTGTCTTCGGTATGCCAAAAATAAAATTAAGAGCATTAATAATTAATAAAGCAAGTACATATCGTGTCTTATTACAAATGTGAAATGTAACAAAATAATCGTGCAAGCTTTACTTATATATTTACATCCGAACGACGTTTAATTTATTATGTTAACACTTCAAAGTAAGATTATTGTTTTCGTTCGAACCATCGGTTACATAAATTATACGTATTTCCAAGAAAATACACTGTTTATATTACCAGCACATAGTTGACAAGGGTATTCGGTGACAATGTCATATGCGAGAGTGGGGTTGGTAGCCAAACACCAGGCAAAAGAAAGACGTCCTTAGATTAGAGTTCTAAAACTCGGCAGTTGTTTAGTGCGCTCGTTCGGTAACCGTTCAGGCATCAATCGGCTTAACGCCACCGCGACCCGACCGTCAAGATTTTAGGAGTGCGTGACTGGAAGAGCGTGCGCCTCTGAAAAATGAGAAGGATCTATACGTGCTGCTTGTACGATCTTCTTTAGAGACCGAAAGTCCGACGAACTTTCCTATCGTCCGATATTATTCTTGGTCTTTCTTCCGAGATATCGTTTCTATTCTATACTTTAAATGAAAGAAAGAAACTAATTTTGTTGGTGTAGATACGCTTCTATTGTTATCGTCGAAGAGACAAAATGTGCGTGTGTGACAAGTGTACGTACGTCGAAGGGAAAGCCTTGAAATTATGCTCGACCGTCATAAAGAAGGACCACGGTACCAATCAGTCTAGTAGTGGCTGTGACGGCAACTTTATCAAAAGAATTCTAGATAAGTGTTCAGTAAGTTCGTTCCACCTTCTAAACGTGATTTGAATGTTATCTTTATTTTATTATTTTAAAAAGAAATAAATTGATTAATTATTGTAAAACTTGTAAAATTATCGAAAACCGTCATTCTACGTACGTTTTGTTTTAAATTGTAAATTTAACTCTAAATTAAAACGTACGTATATTTTATTCAACTTTCACAGAAGCTATAATCCACGCAAGATAGATGTGTACAAGTAGGAAAGTAACAATGCATTCCTCATATTAAAATTCATAGATGGTTGCTTGACTTAATCAAGTATGCTGTTAGTATGGTGCAAGTCTACGAAGCATCTAGTACAGCATATTAAAACACACATGCGTGTTACTTAAATATAAAACATTATAGCCGCGACTTGTGCTGTATTTACATATGCGACTCACCGCATAATGATATAAGGTCATATCCGAACTTAACATCTTAATAAAGAAGTTCATTTCTGTAAGGTTCTATGTATTAGCTGTCGTATATTTCTTTTATTAAATTTCTCCGTGGTAGCGGCTGTATCGTTACAATGTAAAACATTTATTTATGAATTTTTTACTTTTTCATCTCTAGATGAATAAGAGCTTAATTAGAGAAAGCTATTGAACATGTAGTAAGATTTTATATTCCCTGGTTGAGTTATATCTCAAAAAGTTAAACATTTTGTCAAAGATAGAGCTCATGTATTTCAACCTGAATAATTAATTTATCCAAATTCTTTAGATAAACGGTTATTTTGAAGCTTTTCCAAAATAAGAGCGTTGTTCTTACTACGCCCAATAAAAAAGACGCACGGTGATATTAAATATTGATAGATAGCAACTGTTACGTGCTTTCACTAATTTAAAATTGCTATTTTTTTTCTAACGATTAAGAACTTATATGCACGTTGTAGCTCAAACTTGATGTTTCTATTGCTCCATAAAATACCTACAAATCCTCTTAAACACTCTGTATATATCACATGTAGATATGAAGCGGGAAACGTATATTCTGCATTACGCGTCAAGCGAAATTTAACATGTTGGTCTGAAAAAAATGGACCAACGAATTTGCGCCCATCTCGCGGGACCCAGTTTAAAAATTTTGTGGGTTTGCCATTGTTTAAAAAAAAAGCTTTAAAAAGCAATTCCCTTGAATCTTCTTGCAATAGATCTTTTAATGCAACTAGTCTTAATTTCTATTCCAAAGGAGCCATTGCAAATATGACTCACATTGTATACGTCAAATATTACTCCTTAATGTTAAATTTATCTTTCGCGAAAGTAAATATATACTAATGATAAAGTAAATACACGAAATTATTATTATTATTAAGTCACCAACGATTAGCATTGCTTTGTATACCTTTTAAAATAATTACGACTTACACGTAACCTAACGTTGATAGAAAATTTGATGGGTTTCCTCTATTTACTTATTTACAGATGTTCGCGTCTATTTATTTCATTTAACATGTATTTCAAGTGATAAATATTTCGTTTTTGGGAGTCATTGAAGTCTCTTGCGCCGGCGATAACGTTTTAAAAATAAAGACTAGATTGAGACGAGCCAGTACCGCTCGGCTGTAACGCGGGTCCGTCAAGTAGCCATTTTCCAAATAAAACGTTCGAAAATAGAAGGTTCGTTAAACAATAAAATAAAAATTAACACTGAAAAAAAGCAGGAAGGTACTACAGCATCGCTTGTAAACCGAGACGGTACTTGCACTAGTTGTTTATTTTTTATATACATTCGATCTATAGATAGACGGAGCGCGCATAAAGTTCCGTAATGACGGAGAAGTTTGTTTGAGTAACGCAAACGATCACGTGCAGGTATCCTATTGATTAGATAAATCACCGAGAAAAGGAAACAAATTCGATTGATTAGTAGTTTTAGTTTGTAACTCTAGTTTTTCATAACAATTTCGTAATTAGGAGCGGGAAAGCTTAAACATATCACGCTGCGCCGAATATAAAACAGCGGGAAATTATGTGTACACGTAAATTATATTTACTTTTATTGCAATTCGCTGTATACTGTAATAACACACAAATAAGTTAAATAACATAGCTTTTATTGGTAGTAAAAGCCACGATTTCACTAGCAAACAAACCTTAGATGTGGAATTATACAATTCTTTAACATCTCACCTTACCGACTACGTAAATACTAATATTTTTAAGTTACATGTATCATGCGTGTCCAGCCAAACTTGTAGTTAGATGAGTAATCTTGATTTTATGTGCAAATATGAGCTCATCACTAGAGAGGGCAAAGGCGGGCGGCTCCACCACTCTTTTGCAGCGACTAGATAGACTGGTGTATTGTCGACTTTCGGGGAAACCGATGGGCACACGAACCCTTTCTCACGAGACGATCCCAATGTTGCTATAAAATTGCGAGATATTTCATCGACGAATATAATAGGGTTAATGGAAATGAACATATAGACAAATGCTGCAAACAACGTTGCTCCTTTGTACTGTAGTACCTTTTACATTAATGCGGTTTCCATCTTTAAGCGTTTAGATGCGATGTCGAGGTGATCAAAGTTAGAGGTAGACAGTCTGTAACCAACAAACGAAAATTGCAATTATAATTGGAGACAATTCAATCCTGTTTTACCATTACTCGTGTAGGGCTCGTTGTGAATATGGCTTTTTTTTGTGTTGGCTTCACTTTGGAATAGAACCTCTCAACACGACCATCTGCAGCTATAAATAACATCAGTGCTTCTATTTTTACGCAAAAGGCACTTTGCGCAAAACTGTTAATCCTACATCGTCCTGAATCCGTATAGCAGCGTAATACTTGTGCGTACGTACAATGAAGGAATTTAATAGCCGCGTAGTATACAAGGAGATATGTGAATGAGGTGAGGCGTATCTCATCCTTGCGAGATACATTGTAAATATCTACTCTATTGAATGTAAAATTAGAAGGTCTATTCTTGATGAATAAATACAAATAGAAGTAGGCTGGTAAATAGTCGGCGTAATGGAACAGTGTTTACTGGCACATATTTGGCCTGTATTTAATATTTATGGATTCGATTATTATTGAGGGGAGAATTTTGGGTAAACTCGAGTATATAATATTATTATTATTATAAATATTCTCATGCTTTATTTTAATAGAAAAAAGTAATGCTGCAGCATTATAATAAATTAGTTACACGAGCAATCACATATGGATGTAGTACAGCAAAAATATGAATCTCCAATAAATGCCGTAGAGATGAAGTATATGAAAAGGACACCGGGAGTAACAAAATACGGTAAGCCATTGAACGACGTAATTAGAGAAACGCTAAAACAAACGCCAACAATCAACAAAAAATAGAGAGAGAGCACTTGAACTGGTTTAGACGTACAGTGAGAATGGAACAAAACAGATCAGTTAAAAGAATAACAGAAGGTAAGAATAGGGAAAAAAATTGAAGAAGAACAAGGAGAACATGGATCGGGAGAATAAAGATACAGGATATGAGAAGACTAGTCTGAGATAAGAAGAAATGGAAGAAACGGGTAAAGGCACCAGCAAACTCGGTATCTTTGGGGTACCAGGACCTCGAGAAAGAAGAAGAGGTGATTAAATAATTAATTAATTAATTGCCTAAAACTTAAATGTTACATTAACTTGAAAAGATTATATCAATATATCAATGGTAACTAAATCCACGAATATTAAATATAGAAGTGGTAATTGCCAATAAACCATGTTCTATTACGTGGCCTATTTCAATTTCTATTTAATCATCAAGAAAATACTCTTATTTTACATTCATTTGAGTAGCGCTATATACAATACATCCCACAAAGCTAGCATACACATCACTACATTCACGTAACTACGTCCTTTACTGGCAAACCCCGCGGTTATTAAATTCTTTCACTGTACGTAACATAAATACCGCACATAAACACTTAGTGCATACGTACTTATATGCAAATATCCTGAGATTATCCCGGTAATTTACAAGTCGCATCACAATAAGCGATAACCTTTCTTTCGAGTATTTTTCGAAAAACCAGCTGTGCAAATACGAAGGGAAATATTTCCACGAAGTGATAAAAATGTTAGGCGCTTTCGCTTCTGTAGGTAGATACGTCAGAAACTGATAATAAATAACGGGCCGCCTACAACAATTCGTAAAATTATGAACGAAGAGAAGACGGTAATGGATAAATTTAAGTCTACGATACGTATTAAGTAACGCGAACGAAGCGAAATAGGAAACATATCGTTATAAGTCCTGAAGGATATTTTTTACAAATAATATTAACTTTTCATTCAATACGTCTTCCGACGTGTAATTATGTTTAATGAAAGTAATTAAGTTATTTGTATAAATTGAGGCTTTCGAAAGAAGGAGAGAAGAAGAAAGAAGTGTGAAGAAGAAATATCTAAATGCGGGAAACGCTTTCCTTTGAACGACTAAAGGAAAGATTTGAAAGGCTTCAAAAGAAGGAATATGAAAAGAAGGACAGATCTAAAATTGCAACCGATGAAGGAAACGAATTTTTAGTAGTAGACAGTCTTATTGAATCCAGACATACTTCCAAGCGGAAGGTCGTAAACACGTCAGGAATTTCATGGACGTTCTGTATGATAAAAATAAATGTCATCCTTTTACTATCGTCCGTTGATCCAAGAACTAGACCAAACATGATTTCAATGAGGCACGCTAATCTTTTGTCAGTAGGCACTAAAGAAAGAGAAAAGGGAACTACAAAGGTTGCAAAGGCTGTGGGATTGCATGGCGACCAACGCAAAAGCATTATAACAATTTAATTAAATAGTCCAGGATAGCCATTTCGAGGATGCGTCCTTTCTCATTTTGACCGTATGGTTATCGATTAGAAATGAGGATCGACATATCCTAGAAACGGCTGTCCTAAATTATTTTAATAAAACTTATGGTGCTAATACTCTTGCGTTATTTGCAAAGAAGGCTTTATGGCGAGCTCTTTTTTTCAAATTTGAAAAAAAAAAGGAAATTGCGGGGGCCCAAATATAATGAACTGATTAGGATGTCTTAATGTCGGAATTGCCGACGAGTGGATCGAAGCATTATTTGTCAGCAGTATTTTTTCTGTAAATTGGTGGACGTAGAAAAATAGAATTAATCACGTTAAAATTGTTTGAAAAGAATTTTTATTAGGTTAGATATTATTGTGCAAGTTACCGCTTAATAGAAGAATTGTTAAAAACATCGGGTTATCACTTCAATTATGCTTTCGAAGCGACATTCCAAAAGATTCAATACAACTGTATTTGATTAATTCCATTGACCGGTAATAAAATAACGGTGACTTTATTTACCGGAGAAAAATAAGAGTTGTATTGTTATTTCACTTTCAACCGTTTTTATTGCTAGATAACAGTAACGTAATTTAAATACTTGTATCTAAAGAAAAAAGAAGGAATTTCACAACACTGCTCGTATGTTAATTTGCTCAACAAATTACATGTTAATTCACACAGCTCAACGTAAACAAATAAAAAGTGTCAAATATGAAAATAATGAAAAACGCCCACTATCAATTTTAAATTTTCGTAGCGCTGTCGTATTTATAAACGTGCTTCTAGTAAAATTCTTGAAATTATCGCTCTCTTCCAGTCGTATTTATATTAGGAAACATAAAAATCGGTATGAATAAACAAATTCCAATTGAATGTATAAAAACCTAGTTAGCGTCATGGTCTTCCATTGATGCTGGTACTAACCAGGTACATACGTATACGTACGCTCAAATAACATTATCTTCTCCAGACGGGCCATTGTAGGATGGGAGACAAGCTTATCTCTGGTAGTCATGAATATTGGGTGAAAATCTGTCTATGTACGTACTTCCTGTCACAACGAGATCTCACGTCGATACTCTACAAGGTTAATATAGATAAAACGTCTAGACTTTTGACTATGCGAGTCGTCGACAGTTTCGATTGATCGCCTTAAGGTGTCTATTGGACGTAGCGAAAACAGTGTTGCAGTAGAATAGCATTCATTCTCTTATTAAGGAAATGTAACATTAATTATTGAAATTACTTCTCCAATTACTAGAATTAACAAAAGTATATTGAATGATCGTGTTAAAATAGAAAAGTAACGGTGGGGATTTAAATAAAAGATCAAAATAAAAGATTTAAATAATTTACTAATCGTCTAGACATAGACGCTGCTAAGAATTGCTTCTCTAATCAAAGACTAAAACCAAATATTGTGTAATCCTTTGCATACTTGATTATCGATCTACGATTTGTTTGCAAAGTATTTCACGAGACTCGTTAGTATTATTATGAATAGAACTCTGAAATTTTGGAATACGAAGATATAGCATCGGATCTTTACCTTTGAAACATTTGTGGTTGAAATATCTTTGAAATCGTTTGAAATATCTTTGCCTTTGAAACATTTGTGGTTGAAATATTTTTGAAAATCATTTGAAATATCTTTGCCTTTGAAACATTTGTGGTTGAAATATCTTTGAAATCGTTTGAGAATATCTTTGCCTTTGAAACATTTGTGGTTGCATCGCACGGAACAACAGAAAAGTGTCTGCGCACTCCGCACCGATTCAAGCTTAATTGATTAATCCGGGACAGCTATTTCGATTATACGTCGATCTTCATTTTGAAATTAATTATTTATGTACCTTGAGAACTTTCTTTCCTCGTTAGATAAGAAAACAAAACTAAAAACAAACCAATTAAAAAATTGAATTGGCTTTGGTTCGTCGAAAAATCTAAGCCTTCACTTACGATTCAATTATAACTATTACAATCGTCTTTCATCTCTTCCACGTAGAAAACGAATGGTTATCAACAATTACACAGCGCATTTACCTATGGTAGCGCAACAGCGGTAATTGACAATCGGAAATTACAAATGAAAGTGGCCTTTTGTTTTCAATTGTGCGCCTAATTTGTATTTATTTGTCTTTGCGTTTTCTCCCAATGCAAGAAACGTGTTAATGAAGGCAAAACACCCATCGGCGTCGTAGCTTTGGAGAAACTGAAGCCAAAGCGCTCAAAGCTATTCGTTCTTTTTTTTTTCTCTCTTAACTCTTTATCGTCGAACCTAATACTCTGTGCGGCTTGCGCTTTCTCCGTACACACAGACACACGGTTTATAGAACACACCCAAATGTTTAATAAAACTATACACGCATGTATTTCGACACGAATATAAGAAGCTTACGTTGTATGAGCTATGGCGCGGCATAGAACAAAAATAAGGAACGAACTTCGTGCGTTTGTCATGTCAATTTTCTCAATATTTTACATGTTTCTAGTGCGGTAGTAGCAGTTGACCAACATGTTTCTTAAATTAACTATGAGGATAGAGTGAGTTGCACAAATGAATGTACTTAGAATTGGCCAAAGGACAAGTATTTAGTTGGAATGTTGAAACTCTGGCGGTCTTTTTGAAAATAATTTATTTAATTTGAAAATACGATTCTTCTAACATCAATAGACTGTTGTTTTATGAAAAATGCCATAAGAAGGTTTGAGAAAGTGTTAAAAAAAATCTAATTTTTATTTAGAGAGGTCTTCTTGGCGAAAATGTCTCTCAAAATGCACAGATTAGAATAAATATATTTTTGGGTGTTTCCTATTTATACGTTTTTAAAACATTTCTTTTCAGTCGTTTTCTTCAGATTTTGGAATGCTCGATACCAAAAAAAAAAAGGAGAAAAAGGATATTGATGTTAGGTAGAGAGCTACTAATATTAATTGCTCAAAAGTAACTAACATCAATTCTATTTGAAAAGTCTACCATAAAGGTGATATCTATATGTAAATAATTGCTATTCATACTTGTTACAAACTTTCCATTGTTTGTAATTTAATCGTTAACCTCCTTTGTTGAATGTAACAAATCTTAGCAGTTATAACAATTACCGCATCTTGTACCATTAGGCGTGTACATGGAAGACGCTGCCGCAAAGATTAATAATGCATTCTTTAATTTGCATCGCCAGCATTGTTTTGCAACCAACCACTTAAACATCGTGCGTAAAAATCGTTATATAATTATAAAATTGCATCTTCTGGAATCGTTTATTAGTAAATGCATCGGCGTATAATGGAGCACAGCTGGTAAATTACGCTTATGTATACCAGTAAAACGAGTAAACCAATTATCACGTAATTACGTTATTTGCGCAATCCATTCAAGCTTTTTCTTTTCAATCTCGAATAATAATTAAACGGTTTAATAAGGATATAAAATAGCAATTCCCTGAGTCACCGCATTGTAACGTTTTAGCCCAATAATAATACTTGTTCTATCAACAATGGTGTTTTTTAGTTTTTGTTCCTCGCGGGTGCTTTAGAAAATCAACCGGGCTTGAATGTCTTACGTATATGTTTAATTATGTATAAATAATGCTAAAGCAATACCGCGGGCCATTTTGGAGCGAATGTTATTGTTAGGATGCTGCGAATAATCTTAAGTGGAATTTAATGGCAGATTATATACTTTAACGATAATATTTACCTATCTACGTATGTATTAAAAAAAAAAACGAATATATTTTATCCTAGACATAGATACATATTTCTGTAGTTAGAGCATATGATCTACGGAGTAATGGAGATGATAAGACCATTAAGTAAAAGTTGCCATTAAAAAGTTCATTATGAAGCACTATAATGTTTGTAGATTCTTTTACATGTTAAGCATGAAATTTCTTAGAAAGCGATCCATGTGTATTATAAATTTCCAATATACAGCGTGTCCGCCTAATACAAGAATGGAGCCTAACGCTTTCCATGAATAATTTAGAGAAATAGATACATTTTCTTCCCTACATCTAAAAAGCGTCGTTCTTTAGTCAATATAAAGTATTTTGGGTAAATTTCTTTGCTAAAAGGCACAGAATGCTGCGACCAAATGCTTATTAACTTTTGCTTTTTTAATGGCATTCATCATACCACTTCAACATCTATTCGAAGTAACACCATTACTGCAAAGTGAACACCCTGTAGACTTGAGTATAATTTTATCTTGTGTATAATTTAACTCTAATATTTCTTTCTCTCTAAATTACTCAAGATCTACCGGCCGCATATTTGCTGATCACCAGTATTTCTAAATGCAAAAGTAATTCGAACAAACCACTGAAGATTTAAGAGATTTAACAAAAAAAAATCAATTAATAACCACTTTTTGACAAATAATTAAAATTTCCGCAAAATAAGAAGTTATGAACTTGTAACAATAACAAATGAATGGATGAATGGATAAATATAAAAATTCGATGACCGTATCAAAACATTGTTTTTATTTCAAAGTATCCGTTTTAAAGCGCTTTTATTTCACAATGTTGAAATTCGCTCTTTGATACGGACACCCAATTTCTATCGTATTCGAAAAATACTGCAAGTAGCTTCAAATGAAATAATCACATAACTCCATCTTTTGTTGAAATTGCAATGTGTGCATGCTCTCATATGTAAGTATGTGTAATTTCCTATCAAATTATTAAACGAAAGTTACAGTTCATTTTCTACTATCTCGCTCTATCCTCGCGAATTACTACCAAGCCCACAATACAGTTTATACGGCAAATATTTTTAGGATGATTAATTTTTTTCAAAGCTTTAACGCGAAAAGCTTTATTATTTATACTTTAGAACATCGTCTACTTAGAGGGTATGTAGCTGTATTATATCAAAAGTTTACTTAATAATATATTTGAATTTAATTGTATGTGGAAGCATTTGTAACATAGAACTAATGGAACGACAAGGAAAATGATTCAGCTTAACAATTTTTTTTTTTTTTGGTTGCCTAATTCTAGCTACGAATCTCTTGTTGTTTAAAATATATTACGTAACCTATTCTCTATTAATCATAAGATAATATACCCGGTTAACTACCGAACAAATTTGAATGCATGCGCGTACATTAGCTTCAAAATAGAATCATTTGCGTCACATATGTATTTTCTTTAAATATTTTACAAATTATGGTCATAAATCGTTGCACTAATAGGCAGATAGTACATTAATTTCACGATATCGACGGTATTCAGTGGTTGAGAAATTGAGAAATATGTGTATGTGGATCGTTATAATAAATTCCTTCGTCGTTTCTGTAATTTCTGTGTCAAATTATGCAATATATTTAAAAAAAAGAGACTTGCTTCTGTAAGTTGGAGGAACTAAGAAGTGATAAGATAATACTTATTAAATTAGATTTATGTGCAGCTCTATCGCAAGCTACCGCATTAAACGGATTTTTTAAACTTGACTGCGTAGGTATGTACGTACGTTAGATGCATGATAGTTTTACCTTTTACTCACCGTGATCAAATGAAAGAGAAAAACAAAAGAACGCACAACCAGAGTCCGTTGCACCTGATATTAATTGATACTGTCTGTTGCAGGCTGAACGACTAGCTGACTATGGTAGATTGCTCGGTGGATCCCAACCTGCCCTAGATGGAAGACAGAAAGATTTAGATCGTATTCAGGACTTATTTCCACACGACTTCTTATCGCTTCACTCTACAGAACCAAACTTAACGTGTCATATGGTAAGGATAATAAGATATATTTTCGAAAAATAACCGAAGAGATTTACCCGACGATTAAGCCTATAGTTCATAAAATAATTTCGATAATAATCTATCTTATAGTCAATAGCGATCTTTTTATTTTCTAACAAAGAATACGAAGAATCTAAATTTACCTTTCAAAGGTAAAAAAATATATATCACAATAGCTATTTGAAGAGGTTTCTTTGTAATTTTGAGTGAATCTATTGGCATATTTAAGAATTGGAACTTTAAAATAGGTTATTTAATCACATACTTCGCCTTTAAGTTAGTGTTATGCAATAAATGTCTTGCGTTACTGACTTTTATTAACTTTATCACACGCGTACATTTTAAATATGAATTAATAGCTGGCTGCCCAGACGGAGCAGACTTTATACGTATAGTTACACTGGCCGCAATTAAAAGTGCGCCATCAAACAATTTATGCAATAAAACTAAAGGACATAATAAATAAAAATTAATAATATTTGATAATGGTAAAAGTAACCCGATTAGGCATTGAATTAATTAAGGTAAATATTGTTTCTTGGGATATTTCCTGTCAAGCTGCCATAATCCATAGCGGGAACTGGTTTTCGATTGATATTCCGTATGTGCTTCGTTGGTGAGAGAATCGGCGGTCTCACAGGCCATGGAAGCAGATTTACATTGTTTTCTGGTGAGAAATGCATAGTTAGTCGAGCTGTATGAGACCAAGTATTGTCTTGTTAGAATACTCCGTTCGCAATTTTCTGCAAATAGGGTAATGCCACAAGTTCCAGGACATCATCCTATATATAACTGACCGCTGTTTCGGTGCCACTAATTAGTACTAATGGTGGCCTGGAAACAGAAGTGCTAGTGCCCGAAACTATATTATCGATTGCCGACGAGAAATGCACTCTTCGTTGGTCCTTTCTCCAGTAGTGGTACCATAACAAGACCGAAATTCTTCACTAAACACTATTGAATACCATTCATTCCTCCCACTATTACCGTTCTGAGCACGGTGCACTTTTAATTGGAACCAGTGTATTTTATAAAGGAATCGTTCGAACAGATTATTTAGCTAATAATAGTTTCATTTAAATCGATGAGATTCACTTATCTGTGTTCTCTTGTTTTAGTTAAGCGATGTTCCGACTTTCTTACGACATCCAAGTAATGTCTATAATTTGACATCTTCATTTCGCATAAACCGCTCTGTACCAAGCCATTTTTGCAAATTTTCAAAATAAAAAAAGTCGCAGGGAGCCAAATCTATCCAACATAGTGAATAGGTTCATTTTTTTTTTTTTTTCACTACAGCCTTTTTCTCTTTAATTCAACGTAATAAATCAGCAGAATGCTGATATTTCTCTCGAAAAAACCATTTTGTCGACGGACTTCTGATTTTTACTCCTTATCGAAGACGCTTAAATTTTTCGATGTATATTTCTTCGATAGTTGCAGTTCCCGATGAGACGTCCTGTATAGACTAGAAGCAAAGATTAAATATTCGTCTATTACAGAAATAAGGAATTAAATAATTCCTAACCCGATTCGCCATAATACGGCCCGATTAGGCATATAAATTAAAGCGAATTGCTCGAACTCGATTCGACCGAACCCGGCCTAAATTCAAACAAATTCGATCCGAATCGAAATTAGAAATCACTGGATTCTTCGAGTTCAGCTCGGTTAGTGAGAAATAAAAAATTAAAGAAACGAAATACGTTTATTATACGTTTTCAATTGTTTTGAGAGCTTTTTTTTGTAATAATAGTAACACTAGCGTTTATTGTCTAACAGCTGTAAAATAGATTTGTATGTAACATTAAAGCAAGCAAAATTATAAATTAATAAGTAAAGACGACAAAGACGGATGAAATTATTTCTTTTTTGCAGAGACTAGACAGACTCGCGTTTTGTCGACTCTCGGGGACACCAGTAGGCGACACGAATCCTTTCTCATGAGACGAATAGACACGAGTCTATCTAGTCGCTGCAAAAGAAGAACAATTCCACATGCCTTTGTCATCTCTATTAATAAGTAAACCTCTTTATTATCAGTTATAGATTTGTTTTGCAAAGAAATGATTGACGTTGTCAAAATGGAAGGAATTTCCATTATCATTTATACGCAGGAGCAATATTCGTATATACAACTTTACAAAATATTTTTTTTGGTTGCCAAATCGTTTGTGTTCAGTATATCGATTAAAATATCTATCATCGCAAATTTATATCTAGGTGCACTCTCACGCATCAAGAAATGGGCCCTTTTTAATTAATGATGAAAGTGAAACGTAAAAGAAAGAAGCAAATAGATTAAATCAACAAACGGCAATCCTAGAGCACGTAAAAACAAACAGTGAAAGTGTATTCCATTATCAAGTACGTTCACATACTGGTTCACATACCTTCCAGTAAAAGTCTTTCGATTATCTCTTCAATCTAGTCTTGTCTATCTGTTCGTTGCGCAACTCATTCTCTTATAGCATCTTTCCAGCTAATGCGTATGTAATAAAAATGTCAAAATGTCTACCATTAATGGGTGTATCTTTCTTCCTCGTGAACAAGCATAGTAATTACTCACGGCTGTAGCATCATCGCAAGCAAATAAATATTTCAGAAACATCTGTGTACGTATTCAAATAAACTAAAATACGTGGTCTTCCTCTATAATATATCGAGATAACTATCTAAACGATAATGGCAATTGTGCAATCAAAGATTACAGAGGATTTTTTTTTTCACTAGCATGCACTCGCTTACGGTAATCATTCTCTTTTTCAGAAACCCAAATCTTTTCGTAAGAAATCGTTTGGCGACCTCCAATCAACGGAGAACCTTATGATGCCGTCCCCGTGCAACAGAGTTTTTCTGGTCGAAGCTCCCTGTGCCATGTCTCCACCTCAGTTACCAATGGCTGCGAAGCCAAGACACCTATTTTTATTCTCCGATTTGTTGTTAGTTGCTAAGCCGAGGAACGGTGGTACTTTCAAGCTCAAGGTAAGAATTATTTTCAGCGTTATCTGTAACGGAATTTGACTCTTTGTTTTGATTCTTTCAGGAAAGAGTTCGAGTATCTGAACTTTGGTTAGCACCTTACGCGGATTCTGAAACGGGATTTCTCTTAGGTTGGCCGGCACCGGCCAGAACACTTTTAGTTACGTTCTGCACGCAGGCAGCTAGGGATTCTTGGTGGCGAGAGCTACAGCAAGCCTTAGCCGCGCAGCTACGATTGGAACCCCCTACTACTAATATTAAAGTTGTATACCGAGACCCTCTCAGTGGAACAGAATGTGTAAGTTATCGCAAATTGATTAATTGTGGTTATTCGCGTATCGAGGTCGTCACTTTCATCGTTATGTACAAATCCAATA
This sequence comes from Oryctes rhinoceros, assembly GCA_020654165.1. NCBI lineage: Eukaryota > Metazoa > Arthropoda > Insecta > Coleoptera > Scarabaeidae > Oryctes > Oryctes rhinoceros. The sequence continues at coordinate 14,119,837 of JAIOKQ010000230.1, read as the reverse complement.
TTACTTCAGATGTGTCTTCCCAAAAAGCAGAAAGCTTATTTCTCGTTGTTCGTTAATATTAGCGCACAATGTCGATTCTGAATGCGACCTTTATTTAACTAAGAGTTTCGGAAAACACATAAATAATACACACAGAACACTTGATAGTGAAACAGGCAAGCCATATGTTATTTTATCAAATAAAAACATTAATAGATGCTACACATTGTTCCTACATCAGTATTCAATGTAGGAAAGTCGCAGGTTGTAATTTATACCTATATAGAAGCACACAATTTGCCTATCTGTTATATTAATTCTAGAATTTCCATTGAAGAAGACGACCATTTTCATTTTTGAATGAAAAGAATATTTTCTCATTTTCTTCGCTCGACAGGTACAATAACGACGCATAATACTTTCCAGTTAGTCCTTGTCAGAGGCCAATTTAGCCCTCTTTCAGAGCCCGTTCACCTTCAAAAACCCACAGTTTTGACTTTTCTTTTATCCCCGGATTGAAGTAGTGTAACCATGATTCGTCCGTAGTTATCGACGGAGAAACGCTTCAGGATTGCGGCAAAAGAGCGTCAAAACAGCCTCAAAGCAGACCAGACGCGACACTCTTCTTGCCGGGATTTTCTTCAACGCCCAATTTTTTGTACAAAATTGAAAACACTATACTTTGCGATATACATGTGGCTTTTTACCTACTTTAATTCGTCAATCATTCATACGGAGATCGATAACCCGGCGCCTCCACCGTATGTCACGTCCTACCTTATTCAGGTTAGCTTAAGCTTACAGATACACACATAAACACCCACCTATCTGTTAGGTGCTCTATTTAGGTACTCGCTCCAGAACAATAAAACTCTCAGGCTCCACTTTACACCTTTATTACGGATCTCTTGTTCTAACAAATTACTTATATTTATAATCTACTTAATCTCTACTAACAATGTAGACAATAAAAAAACAGCGAAAGTCCTGTTAGCGTCTTTTCTAAAAGCAAAAGTAAAAGCATTTATTCATGACAATATCGTGGATTTCGTCTTTTTTGCCTGGCGAGGATACCTCCCAAAATAATACTCCAGAGACGTTAGAAAATGTTCAATAAAATGTAGGGAAGGAGCTTAAATAAAGCACACACCGTTAAACTTCGAAAGAACTTTGGAATATACCTCAAAAAATTAATGGGTGATGTTTAACGTGCTTAAATAATTTTACAGAGTGCTTGATTATACACACATTAACGCATCTCTTTTATATTTTTTCAGTCAAAAACGTTAGGTGTAGGCCCAGAAATTAATTCTTGTGATATCGCTCGGATGACTTTAGACGAAACTCGAACACCAGAATATGGTTACACAATATGGACAAGAGATAGGGATAATGCGCCGTGCCCATTACTGGGTTGCGAGAGGCCCCACTCCATACAATTATCAAGGTTTGTACGATTTGCACCTTTTAAAAGATCGCTTCATGTTAAGATTCGCTGGCTTTTTTTTACAGGCTGCGGCAATCGATTTGTGCGGAAGAAGGTTTCGATTTGACCCATTGTAACAACAATAGAGCACCCTGTGATATAGTGTTTGAATTGAAGCCAAATTGCAAGCCAACACCTAGAAAGTTAGTTAGCTGTAAAACGTTTTACTTTTCTCGAGTTTATACGTTTCTTAAATTTTTAGAACGCATCTGAAACTCTTCCGAAAGAACAGCGGACGGATATTCGGCGTTCCGCTATCAAGATTGTGTGTGAACAATATGTTACCGCCAGTAATAAGTACCATCTTAAGGACACTATTTCAAAAAGGCCTTCATACTCAGGGAATATTTAGAAGATGCGCATCTGCCAGAGCTTTAAGAGAACTAAGAGAAAAAGTTGATACGCAAGGTAAATAAGATTTTATAAACCCTCCAAACATCTTTGCATCAGCATCATCTTAAACTCTTAGGTGCTGCCGTTTACGATGAGTTATCAAATACGCCGGCTCTTTTATTAGCAGCGTTGCTCAAAGACTTTTTGCGAAGTTTACCAGAGCCGCTACTAGTAGGTAACGCCCAGGAATGGTTGAATGTTGCAAGCTCCGGAAGATTAGAACACTTAAGAAGGTTGTTGAACATATTACCCAGAGAAAATCATATGCTGCTAGCTCATGTGATTTGTCTATTGTATCACATCGCTAAAAAGGCTAGATATAATTTAATGTCAGCGACGAATTTAGGTAAATATAGTCGAAACATTTGTGTGTCTATTCCTATATATATATATCTCTGTCTCCAAAGGCGTTTGCGTCGGTCCAAGTCTTCTGTGGGAACCAACGCAGAACGCTCCAATGCGTACACTGCCATCCTTAATGGAAATTCTAATTAACCAATGCCAAACGTTGTTTGGGCCGCAAGTTACCTCGCTTTTAGGCGAAGTTGCAAATGACAGTGGAGCGGAAGAATCGGACAGTCTACATTGTAAGTATTGTACTAGTAGTGATATGATCTTAAATATAAAAGGAATAGATGAATTTTTAATAATAACTGAAATCAGAAATATTTCCAAATTATTAGAAATTTGATTTTTTTGAAACGTTCTAACCGGCAATAAAAAACGGAAGTAAACGTTTTTAATATGGTTCGAGCAAGATTGGGTACCTATCTTGGTGAAACCGTTCATTTTGGTTTAAATATTTGAAACCAAAAACCAAATCAAAGATGTAGGAAGCAGTTTTGCATGCAACGTTTCATTCTAAACAACTTTACAAGCGTATATTCACATTTGTGGTAGCATTATAAATGTTCCATAAAAGAAGCGTAATTGGTAATAGATGTATGTATGTCTGTATGTCTTCTTACCTCACTGCGTGCTTAAATAGTAATGAGCATATAAGAAGGATAATCATGATTTTGAGCGTTTTTTGCGTTGTTGGCACTTGGTCTGTCTTAAATTATTTATGAGCTTGTTTGTTTGAAACTGAATATTTTTTATAGATTGTAAAACAGAATTCAAACAAGTCGTGAGAAGTAAGAGAATATGTATTGTATACAACACGGTGACTTAGATGAATAATATTAAGATATGTACATAGTTATCAACCAACTTAAACTACCGTATTTCGACTTTCTATGTATCTGGTGAGTAAAGCGTGTTTTTGAACTTGCGACGAGTTGATAGCATGGCTATCGGCAATGGTCTGCGCTATTTTAGCACTTCAACTAACATAACTACTGTACCAACGACAAAATCAGCAATTGTGCGCTTTCAAAGACCCGCAGATTACGTTAACTATTCTATGTGAGGTGCTAACAAACATTTGAACATTACTTTTCATATATGTGAATCTTTCGTTACTAACAGCGATTCTCTTTCAGCATTGGGCTTATCGTTGGACAGCACCGAATTGAGCAAAGATCAAAAATCTCTAAGCAGAGATTCGGGACTGACACTGTCGGAAGACGACAGGGATAGTCCGGGCTTGAATTACAATCACGCTACTTTCCACCGGTCGGATTGGGCGCGACAGGCGGCAAGAATACGATCGATGGATAACACCTGGATAGAAGAGGACGAAGCTTTTTGCGCATCAAACGAAAGCTTATGCGGACCTCCTATTCCTCCTAGAAGGCCGCCACCGCTAAGGCATCTACCTCCCGTGCATCTACCGCCCATTTACAGACCGCCACCTCCACCGCCTCCGACATATGCCACTGCAAGACTTTTACTTGTTACGGACGCAGAAAGTGAAAGTTATGTATAGTATAGATTCGTCGAATACTTTAGTTCTAGTTTATAAAATATTTGCAATATGCCAAATAGAAATGTGCAAATAAGTAATAAATTTTTTAAAAAATCCATCAAAAATTCTTTTCTTTTTAAGAAATAGCACAGAGCTTACTGTCACATTTACATCTGTTTATTACAGCAAATGAAGTGCCATTGATCGCTAACTTTCTGTAACAGTTTAAGTACCATTAAAAACATATCTTTTGATATATTGCAAATGTAATCGATTGAAAAATGTACAATTTTCTCTAGGCATAGTAGAAAGACGTATCATATTTATTGTTGTTTGGGTGCTCCTTGTTACGTGTATATAACTATGTTTAAAACAGTGTATTTAGCAATGGTAAATACGAAATTGTAAATAGTACACATTTATATGTAGTTATTAATTTGCAATACCTGCATTAATAAAAAATATAGATTTATATTTTTTTATTATCCTTTTATACTCAATATTATCTTTACAAAGCCATATTAGCTTTAGATCTTTGTAAACAAAATATAATATGATTATGTAAGTACTCGAAATTTTGAACATTAATTGATATGCATATAATATATAAAATTGTAAATTCTGTTTTTTTGAAAATCTATTAAAATTTCATAGTACATACGAGTTTTATTCCTAGAACTGATTAACATATATAAAGTAATACTAAAGACCCATATTTGTGTGATGGTAACGATCTTAAGACACCTACGGGCTAAGAAATGTAGATGAAGGAGTGTTAATCAACTTATATTTTTAACTTTGAGCGTGTTGAGACACCTGTTATTGAATGCTGCAGTGCACTACTTGTCTACATATTACCTGCTCGAAGTTGAAAGAATTCAAGTGTCCTGAATCCAGTTTTTCATTTTATCCTTGTCGGCGGGAAGTTGTCGCTTAAATCGTTTGTATGTAAAAAGTTTACATAGTTTAAACAACCTGACTTCAGAAACATTACAATAAAAAGTAACTAAACCACAAAAATTAAACGTACGCTACTAAAGCGATAAAGACTTGATTAATTTCGGGTTACGCAGTTCGTGATGCCGTATTAACTCTCTCACTGCGAAGATATTTCAGCCGCCATTCGTAATATACGCTAGTGCCTACGACTTTATTCGTCTAAATTAACAGGGATATGGTTAAGATGAGAATACAAATGGTCTCCACACATAATAGAATAGGTTTCCACGTCCAAAATTAATTAAAATTAAACGTGTTCCGAAAACTCGACGTTTTGCGCATATATATGGGGATTGTTCGGGGGGAAGGAATGGTGATAGGCCCAACCTGCTTGCTTGCTGCTCCCTTCGTACCCCTACAGAGGGTTTTCGCCTGTGGCATGGTTCACATGCTGAGTTACCGTGATCAACCATTGTGCATGGAAAATCGAGTTTTCGGTTAACCGCGACACTAGTTTAGTTTTTACTATATGCAGTAAACGTTCTTTTTTTTTTCACACATATTGCAATGAACATTAATAATCTGTTCTGAGATAAATTTGTATACCGGCCGATGAGCTTTAGGCCCCAGAAACCCAAGCAACAACTAAATCTCTAGCCGCAATAGCCTGCGGCTTATAGGAGATACAATGACTATGAGTTAACAAATTATATAAGTAACATAAATAACTATAAATTATTCAATAAAAGAACGTGACTAAATAAGTTGGTATCATTCAAAGAAGTTATAAAAAGTTTTATTAATTACAATAACTTATATGAGCATACTTTTACATTATCAAAAATAAAAATTATGATTCTAATAAAAACATTCTGTATAATTTCTCTTCCTCTGCATTCCTAAAAGATGCGTCGAATTGAAATTTGTGTACTGCAGAGAAGCCTTCGCTTACATTAGGTTCCTGGAATTTCTTATTGTAACTATTTATAATTATGTCACTTACAGGAATATGACTTTTATCTGTTAGACTACGAAATCTGTTATTATGCTTACAATGCTTAATTGTTACGTCCATATGAAAACATTTACATGAGACATTATACTTCTTGCATAATTCTACATACGGTTTCCTCGAATCAATATCTGGATTGGTATTGTCAATAACAACAGACTTCTGTGTTTTCAAGCATTCCTCAAATAAATTCAAACATTTCTGCTTACTTCCTAAAGTGTCCCTATTGATATACTCATAACCATGCGGTATCAAATGCTTTTTGCAAAAATGGGATTTTCCAGACCCTTGGCATCCAACCATAAGTACAGCTTCTGGATCCTTAGACAGAGGTACTCCTCCATTATGTGCTTTAACAATCCGGGGATCAAATTCCGGCATGAGATACTTTGCCTTTCTAGCTTTAAGAAAATATTCTTCGGGAGTATAAAAATCTATTCCGATATTGATTGCAAACAATCGGTCTGATATTGAATGATCTTTCTTCTTATGTGGAGCCCAGTTCTTTTCACGTCCCGCTGCATCCCCCACATAAAATGATTGCTGTAAATTTACTTCTTCGTCCATAAGCTTTAGAAGAGTATTCCATATACCAACAATAGGTTTTCTATAAATGTCTTTCTGTGTTGCAATAAATACTTGTATTGGTATTCCAATTTTATGAATAATGTTATCAATTTTCTCCTTAAAAGATGGAATAAGTTGTTTCTCTTGACCTAAACGAAGCTGGTTTGAAATTATTATAACTCTATAGCCATCTAAATATAAATCTTTTAATGTTTTCTGTACATTTGGAAAAGCTAGTACCCAATCATTTTTATCTTTCGGATATCTTTGACCGGATTTTGTATTTATCAATGTACCATCTAAATCGAAAGCGGCAATGCTGGTACCTACTGTATCAATATTAGGTGTATAAATTAACAAAGAATTATCGATAAATTGCCAATCTCCATCAAAATCATCGGGAATCACTCGCTTTGAATTTTCATCTTCTTTGAGTTTCTTGGGTGGAGTGGTTTCATTTGTATCGACTGTTTCGAAAACTACTTCATACATGAATTTTCCTAAGACTAATTCAATCTTATCTCCATTTGCAAAAGCATACTTTGTATCTTTACTCATAGCATATCCATTGTATCCTGACAGATTGGTTCCTAGCTGCACACATTCGACAATCCTTTGTTGATAATCTGCTGTTAAAGATAACTGTATTTTAGAAACTGTTGTATCCCGTACCGATGTGTCTCGGTTTCTTCCCAAATACACTACTTGGTTATGTGGCAGTATAACTCTTTTATAGCCTGCATTCAACGGTTCAACGTAACACTTTGTTACAGTAGTCATATCTAAAATATTTGTGCAGAATGAAAAAATGTGAACCTATATTTCTTGCAACCTACTACTGATTAAAGTATTTCTAAACACGGTAAAAATTTTGAACATTTGCACATTATTTTTAGGACACTTGTAGTTATCACTATAATTAATCTGTAAGTCGTAGATTGAAATCAAGCTTTCAGTGAATTCAACGGGTAAGTTGGAATGCAACAAAATGGGTTAACAACATTAGAATCACAGATCACACATGTTCACAAGTGTTATTGGATGGTATTGCTGTAATTCTGGACCATCGCGGACTAGTTGTGCAGTTCCGATTACTTCCAACAGTAGCGCCCGTAACAGTGTTACCTAACTGCGATTTTTCTTAATGTTGCAATTAACGAATTTTACTCAATTTACGTTTTGTCCCACTTTATTTTTAAAATTGTGTCACATTCCTGTTATCTGTACCTGTTACTTGCTTATATTCCGCATTCATTTTTATTAGCAGTAGTCATATTTACATATTTAAACATATATCAGAACAATATTTAATTACTCCTTTTCTCATATGTTTATTTGTTTGAAGGTGTTTCATCGTCACATATAAATAAAGATATGTAATAAAATAAATTTGGGAAAATATGATTGTTTTTCTACTTTAAATTTTTGCGATGCCAGATGGCGTGAATAAAAAATCCTAGAAAAAAACGATAAGGATCCCAAAAGAATCAAGAGAGATTACGGGCAGGTATTTCGTTTATAAGGATGAATTTAGTTAGGTATGTGAGTTATTCTTCAGGATGATTTCATATTAAATCAATTTCGCGCTTAAATCATGGCGTCTATTGCGGCTTCGTTCCACGTACTTGTCCAATTCTATTCTATGCACTCCTATAGCCTCGTATAACCGAAAGCCACGATATGCCACAGCCTGCGCCATCTGAGAAATATTTTCCTGACAACAAAGTATTTCAGTTGGCTGGAAACGCACCCTTAATGTTCGGGATTAAAATAGAAAACTACATTACTGATATATAGAGAAGACAAAAGCCAGTGAAATGATACCGTTTTTGCAGCGATTAGACAGACTCGTCTCTATTCGTCTCATAAGAAAGGGTTTCCGTATTGCCTATTGGTGTCCCCAAGAATCGACAAAACACGAGTCTGTCTAGTCTCTGCAGAACAAATTTGAATTCACTCGCTGTTGTTCTCTCTACTGATATATGTATATATATATATATATACAATTAACCATGGTTATATGTAGTTAACTGGATCTTTGATTGATATTGGATAGATATTTCTACTTAACATACTTCAGTTACAACATTTATAAAATAATGAACTTCTGTGATATAATGCTAAAACTCGTAAGATTTAACATTTCCTTCATGAGATCGTAACGGTTTCAAAAAATCGCTCATGGCAAGAGAGAATGTGAGTTCATTATTATCGGAACAGTTCACATATATTGTCGGGGAAATTGAAAAATTTTTACTGAGGCATAAGCCTTCCAATCAGTAATTTTTCATGTAGGCTAAAAAATAATCGATTGCGGAACCGTGAGACTTTTTATGAAAATCAGAAAACCTGAAATGCTAGTTCTGACTATAAACCATAGAGAAACGTTTAATCAAAGCAGTTGAAAATTAAATTGAAAATATAATGTAATTTTTCTACGCAGCCTCTAATTTTACAAATGTTCTCTGTTATCTCAAAAAGAAATTTGAGATAATTACATCGAATAAATTCGTAAAAATTGTGTATCGCACTTGTGGTCCATGCACAAAGCGATTAAACAGACCATGTATAATAACAGCGTGTTCGTATATTGGGACCGTATCCAGAACGTCATATCACGCGCAACGCAGAAGACGAAGCAATCACCTTTTGTATTAGTTCATCATGAGTCTCCGCGCGAGTTAGTCGAAAGTTGTTTGCTTAATTCATAGTATGTACGACGTACAGAATTGCAAAAGGCGACCATTGCTTGAAAATATAGAAGAAATAAAAAAATTGGTTCAAGGGTACCCAGTATATCCACCGTAACATCTACAATGGAATTATATTTCGATCTACCGTTACGTCCACGCTTAACTACGATGTTTATCTTTAACTAAGCCTTCGATCGTTTTTTTCGTTATCTTAGGACACATACCTGCGCAACGTTGTGCGTGATGGTAGCTGGTAGAAATCGTGAAATGGCTTTTAAGCAATTTCGCGACTTCTGTTCTTCTTCTGTACAAATTCAGTAGGCGAACCTAGAACCCACACTCGCGAAACATGGAGAGTAAATCCAACATAAATTGCTTTGTCGATTACGCACCACTTTACACACACTATTTTAGCATGAACATGATATAAATCCGGAAATTCACCGATATACTTTTTTATATTTTGAAGCGATGGTCGCCTTTTACGTATCTGTACGCGCGACATATTACGAATTAAACAAACGACGTTCGACTAGCTCGCGTGGAGACCAAGATGAACTTACACAAAACGTGACTGCTTTTTGTGTTAGGCGTGATGTGGCGCACTGGATACGGTTCCGATATACAGACACATGTAATAACATTGGGAATTGTTAGGAAACGTGATATGATAAATGCATGGGCATATGTGCGAACTTGAGAATACATTCATATATGTATACGTTACAAAGTATGAAGTGATGAAATAATTTACCAACCATATACAAATCATGAATGCTTATTTATAAAAATAAAAGGACTGTGTATGAATCTCTGACAATTTTAACCATGAAGTAAAGAGGTTTTAAATATATGTTTTAAAAGGAAACCATTGGTATATTCGCTTTGTTTTCTTGGTTTTTTGGATATTTATACAGAAAAAATCTATTACGTAATAGGGCACCTTTTACCAGTAGCGGACTTACGTATGGCACCGCCTCCAGGCACGATTCGGCCAGTCGCCCCTTTGTGTTTCGCGAATAAACGAAACGTCTCAACGTAATAGGCAGCTTGTAATTTGTCATTATTGGCACGGCTTTATTCAAGTCTTTTTCCAAGAAAGGCATAGTGAGATATATTATTGAGAATCTTTATCGGTACTTCTTGAGATGAAAAAAAATATTTTGCCGTTTACGCGAAAATGATTATGAATAAATTAATCGCCGGACGGAATGCCGTTTTTTGGCAAAATTCGATAACGAATTTTTAAAAATAAACCGTCCCAATGGATAATAAATTGAGGGTCAACTGTAAGTATTGATGTTTCTATAATTTACCGGTAAATAAAAGAAAAACAACCAAACTTCATGCAGCTTTCGTCGCTCGAAGTCTGTGTCTTTAGACACGTACCAGGCGTCCGGGAAATCCGCCACTGCCTTTTACGTAATTTTGTTTACAAACGTGGTGGAAATTTGTTTAAAATTTTCTACGAGATGTCGCCGTATACGTTTGTGTTACTATTTTCTGGATATAACCAAAAATATGGATAATTGAAAGAAGGATTTAGATTTGATTTGGTAAATAATTCGTAACGAATTAACTTCGGATTAGTGCTTATCAATTTTGCGTATGATATCTATTGGTGGTAAGCTGAAAAGAAGATTTAAATGAGCGTAAATACAAGTTCTGAATTGTTAATATGCATAGACATATTTTTTGGATTTGTGTGACTCTCCTGATATGCATTGGGATATTGAATGTTGTCTCACAACAGGTTAGTTACAAAATAGTCATACTGAACAAGCTTAAGGAAAGGTTAATTTGTTTTAGCACAATGTTAAAACTGTCAAAAATACGGATCTAGCACAAGAATCAGACGACAGGTTGTTGTTATTTTCAACTCTTGATGGAAACCTGCATGCTTTAGAGCAGCAAACGGGAAAGAAACGTTGGAAAATTAATGATAGTATGTCAAACTGTTTATGTGTAATTAAATTATTTATTGGTTGTTATTTTGTGTTTCGAAAGGACCAGTAGTACAAGTACCTGTGAATACTAGTGATGCCATTGTTCCTTTATTTTTGCCAGATCCACGTGATGGATCATTGTATTTGTTGGGAAATAATAGAGAACCTTTAAAAAAGTTACCATTCACAATTCCTCAATTAGTTGCATCATCACCATGTCGTAGTACCGATGGTATTTTATATACAGGTAAGTATGTTATTTACATATTGAAAAAAACTCAACTCCTTATTTATCTTTATCACTATTATCGTAACTTTCTTTATAGGTAGATAGCAAATCTAAACAATTTTATTATGCCGTTTATAGCTTAAAAAAATAGTTATTATTACTTTTCAGGAAAAAAAAAGGATACTTGGTTTATCTTAGATCCAATAACCGGCCATAGACAACATGTCTTAAGTTGGGATAATGTTGGGTCGACATGCCCTATCCATAATCCAGATGCTGTTTACGTCGGGAGGACCTCATATTCCATAATGATGGTTGATAGTCGTAATGGTAATCGTAAATGGAATGTTAGTTTCTATGATTATGCTGCCAGTCCCATGAGCATGGAAATGGTTCAGAGATATAGTTAGTGATTGATATCACCGTTATTTTATTTTAAAAATATGGTTTTATATTTGTTTTTAGACCTAGTCCATTTTACATCCAGTTCCACGGGAAAATTAATAACCTTAGATCGAAGACGAGGTGATTTGTTGTGGGAGGCAGATTTGGGAAGTCCGATAGTAGCCGCGTATATATTGGATCCAAATGGCTTGATTTCCTTACCATTTACTGGTCTTGCTAATAACACGTTGACACATTTAACAACGCATCTCTTGACGCATCGCAATCAACCATTTATCACTCAACCATCTCATATGAAGCTATAGTAACTTGTTTCTGTTTTAAATCATTGATTAAGCGTTACATTGAGTTTAATTTCAGTCCAACATTATATATCGGAGAACATTTATATGGACTATATGCTTTACCATCCTTAGTTGATCAGAATTTGGTTAAAATTACAATTTCAGAAGTCGGACCATTACTTCTCGAAGGACCTGAAAGCTCAGAATCGCCACGGGCATATCCAGAATATAACATAGCTGGGCATAACTATAATGTAGATGGAGGTAATTAGATTTAGATACTTTGGCAATTTAGAGCTATTAAAGAGGATGTTGTTTTAGGTTTTTATGATATTGACCCTTCTTTATTTGAAGATATTCCAAATAGTGTGAATTTTACTATAGTATTTATTGGTCACTATAACATTCCAGAATACAGTTCAACAAAGTTGCTTATTGCTGGTAGTACAAATAATCATCTAAAATTAATAACAGATGAAAGTGGTGATTACAGTTCCATTAAAAGTAATTCAAAGGTACGATATTTATCTCTAATGTTGAATATTGCACTTCAAATTTTTTATTTTTTTTTATTTTTACCATTACACTTTATCCATTATAATAACTAAACAGACTTACGGAAATATTTATTATACAGACCGTTGTAGATGTTGTCATATTGTACAGGCGTGTTCTACTAATAACGATAAAGTCTTTTGACTCCATCAACATCCATCCATAAAATTGTATATTGCCGAATTTGTACAGTTGTGGCTTAAGTAATGATTAGATATGTCAGAGGCAGGTGGAATTAATCTTTTTTGCAGCGACTAGATAGACGCGTGTCTATTCGCCCCGAGAGTCGACAAAACACGAGTCTGTCTAGTCTCCGCAAAAAAAGTAATTACATCTGCCCTTGTCTTCTTTAGTAGTGATATTTATATGTGCAGGGGCAAACAGAAATTAAGTAAACCCTAGCAATTTTGCAGTGCAATTATCCTTCAATCCTTGCAGAGTTTCTATTTTTGGTTTGCACAATATTCAATAATGTCGGGTGACAATCTACATACAATTAAGCCAATTCCAAATCAACAGTTTTGTCAGAGTATCTCGTCAAGATTGACAGTTCTTTTTTATTGATCTCTTAATGCTGCCTCCAATTCTTGGTGACCTAATTAATTCGTTTTTTTTTTTTTTTTTTTTTTTTAAGAAGGAAGAAGCGGAACTATACAATCCAACGGCTTGATAATTTTTTTGATGGTTTTTTCAGAATTTCTAACGTGAAGATACCAATGTTAGGCATTGATTAATTATATTTCGTTAGGTGAAATGTTAATGGCGCATGTGTATATCACCACAATTGGGATAACCAGAACGCGCAATGGGCTAGTAAGCAGTTAGTAGGTTTTAAATATGTTTTTTTTAACGTCTTGTAACGTTTAGCTTTGCTTTAAAGTGCTCAGATATTTCGCTGTTGTTCTATTTTTTGATTTATTCTTCGTTTATCATTTTTAAATAGATTACGGGATCTACTTGTCCGTACGTAGTAATTGTAATTGTAACTTATAGTTACAGTTACTTAGTTTTTGCCCAACATCGACAAGTACTCATAAAACGTATCCTACGAAGGATTTCAGATAATAAGGAATATATTAAAAATCCTAAAACAAATTTTGCCTACGCAGAAGCTAGAAATTTTTGTGTTACTTTAGCACCGGTATTTACAGTTATTAGTAGAACGCGAATATACAGGTTAGCCAATATTATATGGAAGTATACACAAGAAATTTATGTTTATTATTTTTTTATTATATATATATAATATATATTATAATATATAATATATTATATTATATATTATATAGTCTAGATCTTTTGCTGTAATCAACACAATTTAGAAGATGCCTTCTTCATTATAGGCTGAATCGCCTTATATATCCATTGGAGTTCAGACAGATTTTGAAGAAAATGAAACTAGTTCCAAGGAGCAAAAGAAAGGAAATATCATATCCCTATTAAATGAAACATATGCAAATGTTAAGGATTGGGTTAATCAACAAGAAAACAAAGGCCTCAAATTAATTCTCATAATTCTTGTCGGATGCGTCATTGCAATGTTTTGGTACTTACAAATGCAGGTATGTGTATATATCAGCACCCTATGAACCTTTTCGTCCAATCAGAAACAAATCTGTGAATTACATTTTAGATTTAGAATACATATGTAGACGCGATTATGATTATATTTTTGTATTTGACCAAGTAATGACATTTTTGTGCAGAAATTTTTGAACGACCATTCGCATCAGTACGTAGTCTTAAAAATATTGAATATTGAACCAACATTTTTCAACATTTTTTCATTTCTAATGATGAGCAAACATTACAAACACAGTTACTTTAAAACTAAACAAATAAAAAGAAAATTCCCATATGGTGCAGACTTTTCCGTCAACACTGTATAAGACTAAATCAGCTTCCACTCTCTGCTCATACTTTATTTGCATAAAATAGGTTCGAGAATTTCAACAGTGGTCTCAAAACGGATCTAGAACTAGCCAAACTAGTACAGGCGAAAGGAGTGGAACGATTACTTCGATAGCCGAAGAGCTGCCTGATGGCTTAGTAAAGGTCGGGAAGATTGTCTTTGATCCTGAAGATTTGCTCGGGAAAGGATGCGAAGGGACTTTTGTATATAGGTTAGTTGCAACATTTTGTTACTAAATTTTGTGTATCACTGAATAGTGAAGCAGGTGCGTAGATTAAGAAGTACAGTTCAGATTAAGTGCATTACCATGTTATAATTGCTAACAATTCAGTCGCAACGTCACACATTACATCATAATTATCTGCGCGAACAATATTTATCATTGCTGTGGACGTTTTAAACAGAATAGAATACTTCAAAATGGAATAGAAGAATTTTAATTTTTTTTAATATATACAATATAATGGAATCAAATGTATAACAGTTTAGTATAGATGGAATGGTAGGTCTTAAATTCAGTATTTTATAATTATTTAATTAGAACTTCATCCAATTTCCCTAAACTTCTTGACGAGTGACAATCGACTGCTTCGGACTAAAAAAAGACCTCTCGGTCGGTAACCCATCTAAGATCTTTCCCGCCGGGATTTAATGGCGGCAACTGGTGGTCCGTCTGACCTTATGCCGCCCTAGTATGTGAAACTGTCGGCTCCTTGGGGCTAGGCCGCCGAGCACTGGCAACTATTGACCAGCGACGGAGCGACGTATTGCTCGTTACTCAGAAACCTAGTGTTAAATCAAATTACAACGACTAGCTTCGGGCCTTAGAGTCCAAGTTAGGAGCTACTATCATTAGGATGAATCCAAGACACAGTCGGTACCTCCTGTCCAATGTATGTAAGTCCACGCCACCCTCGTTACTTTAAAAAAAAACGATTGAGAAGTGTTGCGGGGCTTTAGGGGTAGACGCCATAGGGTAAACACCTACCCGGGGATAGTGACATGTGACACATATAGTGAGGCCCTAAAGTATTCGCATATATACATTCTCAGTCGGTTAAGAAGATGCGATATTCATTATAAAATGGTTTTTGTTCTAGAGGCGAATTTGATAAAAGAAAAGTTGCAGTCAAACGTCTTTTGCCTGAATGCTTTAATTTTGCGGATCGCGAAGTTGCCTTATTGAGAGAAAGTGATGCCCATCCAAACGTCGTAAGGTACTATTGTACGGAACAAGATAGGATGTTCCGATATATCGCCTTGGAATTGTGTCAAGCTACGTTGCACGATTACATTCAAGGTAGATGTGATAGAAACGCTATCACGCCTCTTGAGATACTTCGCCAGGCTACATCGGGTCTTGGTCACTTGCACTCCTTGGATATAGGTAATTTTAGATACTACTTTATTAACGTAGCAATGAGTTTTATTTTCAGTTCATAGAGACATAAAACCGCAAAATGTGCTTTTATCTGCCCCTGATGCTATGGGCACCGTTAGAGCGATGATATCAGATTTTGGCCTTTGTAAAAAGCTTCAAGTAGGTAGAGTTTCATTTTCTAGAAGATCCGGGATCACTGGCACGGATGGTTGGATTGCTCCAGAGATGTTAAACAATCACGAAAGAACTGTACGTAGAAAATTAGCAGCAATCTTCAAGTTACTAATAATAAGTTAATGTTTTATGCTTGGTTACAGACTTATGCAGTTGATTTATTCTCATTAGGATGTCTTTACTATTACGTTTTGTCTGAAGGTGACCATCCTTTTGGTGACACGCTTCGACGCCAGGCAAACATACTTAGCGGTGATTTCTGTTTAGAAGACTTAAAAGCCGAACCATGGCAAATAGCCATTCAAAAATCATTAATAATTGCCTTAATATCATCAGAACCTGCTTTGAGGCCTCCCTGCAATGTGGTCTTAATGCACCCGATATTTTGGAGTACTACTACGCTCCTAGCCTTTTTCCAGGTATTTTGAGAACTTAATATCATGTATGATATAAGACAAAGTTGTATTCGTCGCTTTTAGGATGTAAGTGACAGAGTTGAAAAGGCAGAAATGGATGATGTAGTGTTAAGAAACTTGGAAGAGAATTGCGAGAATGTGGTCAAAAAAGACTGGCGTTTCCATATCGATGACGAAGTCGCTAGTGATTTACGAAAATATCGTTCCTATAAAGGTGACTCAGTTAGAGATTTATTAAGGGCTTTAAGAAATAAGGTTAGTAAACATTCCCAATGTATAATAAACATATTAATTGTCTTGAAAATGTTAGTAATTGACTTAAATATATTCTTTTTTACAGAAGCATCATTACAGAGAACTTACTCCCGAAGCTCAAAAAATTTTAGGGGATATTCCTGATTCCTTTGTAAATTACTGGACGTCAAGATTTCCTTTATTGCTTTTACATACATGGAGCTCGATGCAATGCGTCGGCCATGAAAAGCCATTTACTCATTATTACCATCCTGGATACAAATATTCTCTAGATTATGCAGCGGCTAACATGGTAGAAACAGGAGATTGGGAGATATCCACCGAAAACCCACTCTTGAAGGAAAGTCCAAGGAGAACAGAGAAGAAGAGGGACGTTAAATTCAGAACGCCGCAAAGGGATAGAACGAATCCGATTAATAGAGACTTAAGAAGAAAGAGGTATGACAATCTAGCTATGAATGAAAATGTTGGCTTATATAGAAATTTGAGGCGAGGGAGTAATGAAGACAGTCCGCAGAATGACTACAGAAAGGAGCAAGTTGTCACAAACAGAAATGTTACAAAGAATAGAAGGCCTAACAAAGTACCTGAGGAACCCCTAGTATGGTCTGTAAATGTTAATTAAAAGATATAGAAAATATTTTTATTACTATTAAGTCGCATCTCGGGCATTTCTTGTGTATGGGTTGGTGTTTCTACGATCGCATTGCACGCATACATGCTTTCATAGACTTCTTTTTTTATTCGGCTTGACTTATGAGGTTTCGCATTAGAACAGGTATACACTAACACACAGAAATTTACCATGCTATACTAGATAAATATCGGGCGCCTATACAGAGCATACAGCGTGTTACACTAATTAAACTAGTAGGAATACATTCAGGTATTTTATGAGTTTATCGTGGTGATTATCATTTAGAATTGTAAAGTTTATTTCATTTTCTTCGTTTCTGAGCATTTATGTATTATCATCCGATTTATGTTCAGTTGATTTTTACGTTTGAGAATACATGCATTGATAGCAGAGATTAAATAAATATGGCGGTAAGCGAGTCTGCATTTTAATTAAATGAAGCCATGGTTCCAGTTACTACGAATGAAAGTTATGGAAAAGGATATTCCATATAAGTAAAGCAGGCAGCGGTTCATGTCTTTTTGACGTTTAAATTCCCAGAAGTGCTCATGAATTACGCATTAAAGATATATCTAAATATAATTTTCATTTGACACCAGCTTGTTACATCTATGGCTTCGTCACATAATAAACTGAATTTTTTTAATTTGGATTGAAATTTTTATTCTGCAGACACAGAATCTAAAATTTTATTTTGGATTGTAGAATTCTCAAAACTGGCCGTGAAAATTGTGCGTCATATACAGACAGGACTGTGATTGATTTTTTACTTAGGCGCGGAATATTAATACTGTCAATTTTTAAACGATGTATCGATGAAGGCGCGCGGCTTTGTGACCTTATGGAGATACCCCCCATCCACACTAAACGTCTGTGAGTAGGAATAGAAATGTTGGGAATTTACTTGGACGATTCTTATATTTAGGTTCTTTAACTGCTTTTGAGGTGATATTGTTGTTACATATTGTCATACATTCATTTATTAAATGGTTAACACACTACACAAGATACAATCCGTAGCAAACTTTAATTAGCAAAAATAGTAATGACTAACGACTAAGTTCACGTTATAATCACCATAATACGCAAAATACATTAGTAAGAAGTACTTTTATAACTCAATATTTGAATTGATAAGCAGTTAAAGGAATGATACATTATAGCATAGGAACGCCGAAATATATCTATAAAATTAATAGAAACGACATTGGCCAAGATCTCGAGGTTTTGGATATTTTTCCAAATATTCGAAGATCGTAATGATTTTTTAAATCAACGTTGCCTGAGTTAAAACCTTGTAGTATGTTTCTGTTTATTTTGTAGCTAGATATTTCGCATTTACTTAGGCAAGGCAAAAGTGTTTCGCATTTAACTGTCGTGATAATGTTCCAAAACTTTTTTTTTTAATGTTTTAATTTTTTAATTATCTGTTGCTTTTTGTTGTAGTGTAAATAATATACCTTGTATCTTTATATTATTTTTTTAGTATTTTCGACGAAATAAAATCGTGGAAATCAGTTGAACTCTCATGCGATTTTGTCGTTTATACAATGCTTGCAAGGTTTTTAGATCACACATTATATTTTCTTTAACGGTCTTTTTACTTTCCTAAGCTTTAAATCACTTAAACGTTTATTGTCACCATATTTTTTTTGTTTTTTTTTTTTGGGAATAATAGATATTCTCTGGCTCGATTGTTTGACTCAATGAAACGTAATATGTAGTTTTGAAATAACAGGCAACGACTGCTTTTTGTGAAGACGCTGGGTCTTGAGGTAGATGCCTAAAATATGATTATTCCCAAAAAAACTGTGGTTTTATTAATTGTAAGGAACTAGAAATTAAAATGTAAGAGGAAAAATATTTTTATATTTCACTGTGATATATTTTATTCTCTAAATATAAATTATAATAAGCACTATTTGTATGTTAAGAGATATATACATATATATTATATTTATAAACGTGGACCATGTTATTTATATTTCTGTAAATAAAAATTTAAATAGTACATAAGAATATTTAATTCATTAACTTACTTTATTGTACATTTTCTTATTTGGTCTTAGACAGAAATGATAGAAATAATAAAGGAGAAGGGATAGGGTTTTATTGCAAGGCAGAAAATTACATATTATTGGACTCTATTAGATATTATTGGACTCGCCTACAAACCGCCTAATAGTGACGATAGATCGATAATTTATTTAATCACTTGACACAAATGTGTATGTAACAAGTCAAGAAAGAAAGAAGAAAAGTTATTGATATTTATTTATTCATCGATGGAATAAAATAATGACTCCAAGAGAAATTGTTTAAACTAGCTTTTAAAACGATACGTTCCTTTTGATGATCTTGAAGAAGTTTTCTCCGAAGCCGTAGTCTTGAGTCCTACAGCTATTTGCATGATTAATCTAAATCTTTTGAGTTTCGAAGTAAAAAAACAAAGGATCTTCTTGATCTTTTGAATATGACGAATTATTGCGAATCCAACTCGGATTTCTGCAACTTCTTCATTAATTGATTTGGTAATTACTTTTCGGGATAATGTTGCCGATCATCTTGGTTAATTTTAAAGTATCTAAAAGCATAAATAACATTTGAATTCCAACTCATCGCCAGTAATCGATCCAAATATAAATGATTCTCTCCTGTTAAGATGAGTTTATTTACTTGATCTTACATCTACAAACTCGCAATTTCTCCACTTTAAAGACAGATGCTAGCTGTTGCCATCGAACTTACCATTACTGCATCTATCTCGAGGATAAAAAAAAAACGCACGCTTAGTATCTACTATTGACTAAACATCATTCATTGCTTAGATTACTGTATTTCCGCGTTGCTATAGAAACATAAATATTTAATTTGTCAGTAATCCTTGGTCAGGACTCAGGGCAAAAGTGCTCGTGGTGGTTTAAGAATTGGGTGGGATTTAATTGTTAAATTGTTTAGGTTTTCGCGTATTGTGGTGGGTTTTCTTTCTAACCGAGTGGGTAAAAATTTGTCAAAATGTCGAAGGATCTGAAGAAACCCCTTACAGCGCAAGAACAACTAGAAATGGATATAATGGCAGAAGGAGAATTACTCCGATTGCAACGACAGGTATGGACAAAAATATTAAAACGAAAACAATATTTATCAATAAGGCAAGTGTAGCAGCCCATTAATGTTCGTCACTTTGTCAGTTCGAGTAGACGAACACGTAGCGGTAGTGTTGCCGTCATATGAAGATCGGTTGATTTATTTTATGGACCTGCAGTTTCTTCCATTTATTAAATTAAAAATATTACATTTTACATGCGTATATATGGTTTCTTTTGATTTTTGGCGTTGAAAAAATAATTTTAATAATAATGATCCAAGATACCAACATTTACCAGTTGCAGACGCGGATTTCGCGTTATAACAGTGCAAATAATTTGAACTGTATTTCGTTTTGTTTATTGAATGAAACATTTCCAGTATCGCATTATGGACGGAGATAGAAGAGCATTCGAGAAAGACACCGTATCTCATTTGACGAAGCAGGGGCGAGTGTTAAAGGTACTGCGTAAAGAGGATGCTAATCTCCGAGAAAATCTATTCGTCGCTGAAAAATTAAGTAAAAGCAAGGATATGAAACAAATCCTTGAAATCCAGAGGTTACTGCAAGAAAACACAAGATATAAGAAGGCCATCAAAAAGAAAAAGAACGACTTGAGAGAGATAGAGACTCAAATTATAAAGGTAAGTTGTTTTATTACCCGAAATAAGAAAATTAAGTAGCTTTGGATAAATTGATTAATTTAAATAAATATCTAATGTTTTTGGTTGAAATGATGTAATGATATCTAATACAGTGCAGAAATTGATTTGTTACAGATAGGGGATGATGTAATAAGATATAGCGACACGGAAAAAAGAAGTAATGGTGAAATTCAGAGAAGAATTGAAGTGGGAGAAAAAGCTATTGAATCTCTAGAAAATAAATTAGAGACCTGCGTTACGAGATTTTGCTCCGTTCTAGCTGAAAATCAACAGCTCCGACAGGAAATTGAACATTTATTAATTGAGAGGTGAAAAATTTTATATAAATAATAACTATTCCATAGACAAGTGTGCACGACATAAAATTGTTGCTAAGTATACAGGATGTTCTTCTTTAAATGGAACGTCTGTATGCTAAGATGTGTTTGAACGATTCTTCTTAAATCATATCAACCTTCTTGCCTTAGTTACCGAAGCACTTGAGAAAATTTTATATCTACGGGATGCCGTTGTTTTTTAACGGCCAATAATTTAATCTTTTTCCTTTTCTTTTAAATCATGGAACATCTTGTATATTTTTCTAGAATTTGGTAGAGAAACTGTTTTAGATTTTTTCTTTATAAAAATTTCTTAAGTGCTTAAGACTTAAGTGTCGCCATTAAGCTAGTTAATCTTATCATTTTCTGCATACGTTGTCTAGCGAATTAACAAGCAAGTATAAATAATAAAGAATGAAAATAAGCTGATATATCCTAACTAAAGATTTTATATGCCCGAATATAATTTAATGTTATGCATCACTTATCTCCAAATATTTTTTTATTTGAAAACCTTTTCTCTAAATTGCCCAAGAAAGGTATTATATATCGCTCACGCAGTAGATACACAGGTTGTGTATACACCGTAATATTCTGTGATTTTTAGAAATACATACAATTCGATTTATGAGGATCTGCTTAAGACATTAGTTAATGGTAAGAAATTAATGATGGATTTGATCGAACAGGCCACCCTAGCATACGATCAGCGCGAAGAATGTGGTGAGAAGTTACAGGCACTAAGAGTCAGAGCTCACAACGACTATCTCGTACATGTTTCGGTAAGTATGCAGTATATCCGGTTGAAGGAGGTCCCCGGAAATAGAGTTTCCTTTTTGACAATCTCAAAATTTTTTCAACAATTTTCGCTGTATGTGTTGATTGTACAGGCTGTCTAAAATATGGCTCACATAGCCTATTCAAGTTTTGAATTTTAAGCATTTATCAAAAATAATCCTTTCCGATATCAAGTTATTTTGTTTTTTATAATCTTCAAAATTCAAAGATATATACCAAATCAATATCTAAAGAATTCTACGAAGTTCTTCGGGAAGATCAAAGCATGGCCAATACTAATCCGTTAGAAATCAGTAGCGCAGTAATGCAAATGCCATAAACCTCGGCTTGGGAAGTTTTAGGAAAAATCCTAGAAATGCATCCTTATAAACCGCAACGACTGTTTCATTTGGAGGAGACAGATTTGGCAATCATATACGATTTTTATAAAAAAATTCACGGAAGTAACTGGGGAAAAGCTGAGTTGCATGTTGACTATAGCAAGAGCTATATGTTTTCAAGAGCATGCTAAATGATGCCCTCCCCTCGCGATGGGCTTCTTATTCATATTGGTCAACTTCAACTTCCATAGTTCTCTACCATTCCGTTCTTCCTCAGAGCTGTAGCCTCATCAGCCTTCTATACTCTTCATTAAAGATCGCCGAAGCAATAGCAAAAGCAAGTGTTTTCGGTGTCTCTTAGAGTTTTGTCTGGGTTTGCCTTTGGCCGTAGAGTTCTCTATGTTTGTTGATAATATCGCAATCTACACATCGTGCACGATGAGGGTTTCATACACAGACGATTTTAGAGTTCGATGAATTTATTGTCTCAATGGAGACAATAACATGGCTATCAGATTCACGTTTAGGTGGGTTTTCTTCTACGATCTGCTGATGGTTGGCGGTGTGAAAATTCCCTGGAGTAATTTGACTTGCCTTAACTTGAAGTCTCCCTATTAAATGAGCCACTACAAGCCAGGAACATGCTAATGACCCTCTTTTGCAGGAAGAGGTCATTGGATTAGATTCGTAAATTCATATTGTAACGCCACTTAATAATGTTTGATCAAGTTAATTTTTCTCAGCCTAGTACATAGTATTTCGAAAAAAGTTTTATTTCATACAATGCATCCCCAGCTGGCTGAATGGCGAAGGGTCATCCTAATGTATACGTACAAATTTCTAATAGGAAATGCGAGAATTTGTTAGACAACTAGACCACGGTATCAGTCTGCAAGATTTTCTAAGCGTGAAAGGTCAAAAACGATTGATGAAAGATTTAGAGAAGAAGGAACAGCAAAAGAGGCAGCAGGCGAGAGAAGCTATCGAACTAGAACTGTCACGTTACAAAGAAGCGCTGATAAAGGTACAAGAAATTGCTGGAGAAAAAGATATACCGAAGTTAACCGCGCAGTTCATCAAGCAGGAAGAAGAAAATTTTGCTCTTTTCAACTATGTTAACGAACTGAATTGCGAATTAGAAACTTTAAACGATAATATCAATAAACTTCATCAAAATATTGGTAAGTAAGACATTACTTTTAGATGTATTTTAATCATTCAAATGATTTTCATTTCTTTTGAAGAGCATTTATTGCTTTTATACTCATTATCATACACACCGTAACATTATTTAAATTCAAGACAACCCAAACCACGTGAAATGTGATTATTGTTGAGTATTCTTTTAAATTAGGAAAGGTAAAACTTTGCGAGGGAGATTCGTGTTAGGTGCCGCATTGCTCGATTGGTTGCCTATCTTTTCTGTGTACAAGCAGTATACCTGGTATTTTTTCAAATTCATAAGTACTTGCAAATAAAGTAAGTAAAGCAAAGCAAATAGGTAACATGGACCTTTAGTTTACATATCCCGATATTCGATGGACGTCCAGCGGATTTCTCTGGCATACTTTTGGACGTTCATCATGGATTCCTTATGAAAGTCGATGCTGTAATTTTACGACATTGTTCCATTAAAAGTTAATATTTGCCAACAACCTTGTTTGGCGGATTCTTAAAAATTACATTTTATTTCAACCTATATAGTGTTCCATTTAATTTAATAAGAACTTGCGAAAATATTATCATTTATATTGATGGATATGCTATAAGAGATATCTCTGTAAATGAGCCGTACGATTGATGGATCAACATCTCGCACATCACTAGTGGTTGAATTGTTATAAAAAGAATCGTTCTTCTTGGGTCTGGATCCACTATCAGTTGTTCAGATCTGGATCAGTTCATATTTTGCATATTGTACATTTGAACATCTTTAGTCAATGAAACACTTCACTATCACCCATTATCACAAGTACTTCACTTGAACTGTACGATCGTTTCGATAGCTAAGCTACCATTTATCCAGTTATTGAAACGAGCTTCCAGTTCGAGCGAAGTGTTTGTGGTAAGAGGTGATAGTGAAGTGTTTTAGTGTTCTAGCGTCACAATATTCGAGTACGTGATTCAATGTTTAATCACGAATCATCATATGTTCTAATCTCAAAAATTGGAAAAAATAAGGGGTCGGCGGTAACTTCACGGCGTGAGTAATGAATTACATTAATAAAATGTGGTTGTAGGGCTAGAAAAGTATAATTTCGGAGGTTTCGCAGTTACCTATAAAATTAAATTTGAAATACGTTTACAACTGAAATTTTCATTTGCGTATAACCACATAATTTAAGAAAAAAATTATGTTAAATAAATGTTATAGATGAACAGAAAGAAATTAACGAAAAAAGAGTAGAACAGCAGAAAGACACTATCGATTCCTTGAAAGCCGAGCTGGAGAAAGTTAGAGAAGAAGTAAGTTATTCTCTTGCCACGTTCAGATTGTAAAATTTTAGAAATACGTCTTGTAGGAACGAAGCAAGAAAAAAATGTTGGAACGCAGTGAACAAGAATTACAGAAGCTTCTGGAGACAGTTGAAGTCCTTTTCAAGTTAGCGCGTTGTGATAATACGCCAATTTTAAATTTATTAGGTACGTTTACGATTTGTAATTTTTGTAATAATAATGATCCATTAAATCTAAAACTCATACATTATACACAGGCGAATGCTTAGTATGTTAATGCTGGTTAACAGCAGCACTACCAAGCATTTTAATGCTTCGAAGTCGATGCCAAAGGGCACATAATCATCATAAAAACAGAGACATGCTTTAATAGGAAATAATTGACGAAAAGTGCCGATCTTCAAAACCTATGTTAATCCTCCAAGATCGTTTTTCAATCGATGTCTTATTTTTGTGTATTTATTGTGAATAGCCGAAAAGCTATTCATAATAAATTTACGCTTATTTAATCTTCTATTTGAATGTATGGGGGCTCAGTTTTAGAAGCAGAAATTGTTTTAGTTGCCTATTATTTTTAGACCGTGGGAGTAAGGAGGTATTTATTTAAGTCCAACTAATGGTGATAGTGGAGAAACGGGATAATAACTTTTTTTTTATATTGCATCTTTTCATTTTCTAAAACATCCAAAATAGTGTCAAACCTTCCTAAAATAACATTCGAGGTAATTTTAAATATATCTAGCTGCAATCTTGTAAACGAATTATTATTAATTTTTATTTGAAAACATTTCATAACTTGCTCAGCCTCGTATACTAGGTGTAAATATTGTGCAACAGCCCTCTTAAGTATTCTAAAAACTTTCTTTGCGTGTAACGCTATTTATGTATTTTAGGGAAACCTCAGCAGATAAGTAACCATAATGTGCTTGTGTACTTGGGTATGTTAGAGAGCAAAGTGAATGATATGGTACGAATCGCGAATTACAGGGACAAGCTGGTAAGTTTCGAAACAATGTCTAATTTTAAAGCAATTACGTTTATTTATTGTTATTTAAAAAAAATAATGATACAACTAGAAAATATTTTCATTACATACATTATGTTCATGCTCATCTAGCTTGTGACGGTAGACTCCCAAAGAATCCTTGGATCGTTCACATGCGACCAAAAATTCCAGACAACCAGCGAACTATTACCAATTAGTCCATGCGCCACGTGAGTTCCTTCTTACCACTTCCTGTTCCGTTTAAATGGATCCTCTCTTTACCCTTCGTAGATATACTTTTCTGGTTCTTATCATTCGATACTTTTTCCAGGTGTGTTGAGGAGCTTCTTAGTGACGTAAACATAACCGATCTTCAAATTGCGAAGACCAGAGATAACATCCGTGAGGATATAGATGCATATAAAGATTCGCGTCATGTAATACATAGAAGAGAACAATGCAAATTATTTTATCAAACTATTTACACGGGGCTTGGATCTTAAAAAAAAATGTTGCTTGCAATATAAGTAAAAGGAGGACTTTATCTGCTGAAAATGTACATCTGCATCTGAAATAACAATGAATTTATTCTCTATGTTTGCGGGTACTGCTTTTGTCGCCGTTGTTTATTAACTAGAAAAACATTTCATTTACCTTGTTGTAATTTGAATGAATTGACTCTCTGTTGGGTTATTTCTTTTTTTTTTTTCTGTTTGCGCAATTTCATTTATTCGTTTGCTTCTTGTTCATCTAGAAAGATGAATTTCTTCTAGAAAATTGACGCTTCGACCCGATACAAACCCGATTTTTTCCCTTAAATTATCGTTATATATGCTGCTAGAAATAATTTGCGTCAATTCCGGACAACCTTAATTACGGGTTTCGTGCGTAAAAGTTGATATAAGATAATTACGGGAAAATAATTATGTGTAAAGTTATAATAATAAATAATTTAATACTTTTGGGAACTTTTTTTTTGTTTTGATAAGGCAAGAAAGAATTATTATATTAATTAATAAATTCATTGCAACAATAAATTGCGTTTATTAAATTGAAACTTGCTTATAACAAACTTGAGCGATTTGTCATCAGATAATAGTAAATGTTGCATTATTTGTATCAATAAATCCGTGTATTATACAACAAAACATGTATTTATGAATACAATAAACGCCATTTATTAAAACGATAAACTCGTTCGTTAGATCAATTTTGATAAAAAAAATTACATTAACATACTTTTTATTGTATTTACGTAGCTTTGTCGTTCACGTTAATCGCACATTATACAACAACACAATACTTCTGGACATGATTAAACGATATTTCATGCCAAACGCGATGTGTAGCAGAGTTCTGCAATTTGTAATAGCGTAAGTTTCTCGGAATGTTTAATGCAAGAAAGAATAAATACATGTAATAATCATAACTTAAGATTTGTTGAGTGAAATAACCTATATTATATTCATTGGGACTGAAATATAATTGGCAACAGGCAGCTAGCTCGTTTAGATGGCTTTAGTGTTGTAATCAAACGGAAGCTATTCGAAGAAACCATGAAACGTTCGTCTAAATGAACGTTCTTCAAACTAATCGTGCTTGTGTGACGCAAAGTCTCAATTACGGGATTTCTTGTAATATCCGTCTAATGTTGTTGGCGACAAAAAAGTGCACTTAATAGGGTACCATAACAATTTTGCAATTAAACACTTTAAACAAACCCATTTAAAAGTGTTAATGTGGGATGTAATTCGCAAATAATTATCAGGACGTTAACATCTAACATAGAAATAAACTCGCGTCGTAAACAGTTAACGTTGAATCTTCGGCGTCTTCTTTGAGCTAGTTTTATGGCTAATTTTTAAATTAAACTTGACAGACAGAAACAGACTAACATATATTACTGCGCGATTGCATAGCGTATATATGTCAATACAATCTGCTACATATACGTTAAGGTTAATGGTGGTCTAATACGGTATAAAATCTGTAGTTTAAGCAGTGAAAACTAAGTTATTTGATTAATCGTTCTCAGAGTTGGTTGTAGAGATTGTGATAAAATTACATATATTTGCAAATATGCTAATTTCATATTTCAGGAGTGATGGACAATTTCAAAATACACCTGCTTTTAGTTGGTGCAGAACAAGTTTTTCACAAACTAAAACCTTGAACAGGTTGTGTAATCGCGTGGGTGGTTCTTTTCGGCATTGAAGTCTATTCGAGTCGAAGAACTGTAACGTTTCAAATTATTAGGTCAAATACACTCCGCCAAAAAAGTATCGCATAAACTAAAAAAGGGCATTTATAAACCAAGATATTTTTATACGTTCACAAAAAGTTTGCCTCGTGTATGTGAACTATAAAAACACTAACAAAATCATGGAACATAGCTTTTTTACTTTTTCTTTTTCTAAAAGAACACATTTAGAAAAATGCATATGTGTAAGGTTTGTTTAGTTGTTTACTGAAAGTCTTCCTATACGGACAAATTTTAAAGTGCGAAGTCAGAGTTCTGTACCGACGCTTTTAAAACTAAAATGAGCAATTTAACCTCAGAACAAGTGGCTGCTATAGTTGCTTTAATCGAAGATGGACGATCTCAAGCATACGTTGCAAATTTGATGAACATCAATCAGTCAAGTGTTTCTAGAGCCGTAGCCAGATATAGGGAAACAGGCAATTACAGTAGAAGACCCGTACCAGGTCGTCCAAGATGTTCTACTCGCCAAGATGACCGCTATTTACTACTACAAGCATTACGTCGAAGACATGTAACTGCGAGACAATTGCAGAACGACTTGGCTAGAGTCAGAAATACTCGTGTGAGTACTCAAACTATTCGGAATAGGTTACGATAGAGTGGATTAAGAGCTAGAGTAGCTGTAACAGCCCCTCGTCTCACTAGGAACCACCGAGTGGCTCGCTTAAGGTTTGCCAGAGAACATGTAAATTGGAACATTAATGACCGGGCCAATATACTCTTCACAGATGAGTCAAGATTTGGTCTTTACATCTCAGATAGGCGTATCTCAGTGTACAGACGAGACGATGAGCGCTATTCGCAATGTAATATCAGACCTAGACCTAATTTCGCTGGTGGCTCTATTATGGTTTGGGGAGGCATCTGTTTAACAGGTCGTACAGAGTTAGTACCAGTAGACAGAGGTACACTGACTGCCCACAGGTATATAACGGACATTTTAGAAGAACATGTAGTACCATATGCGCCAATTATAGGAAACGAATTCATGTTAATGCACGATATTGCACGACCGCATGTTGCAATAATCGTCCAGCAATACCTTAACGATGTCGGTATTCCAGTTTTAGATTGGCCTGCGGTAAGTCCGGACATGAACCCAAAATGTTGCCCCAGCGGACCTGCATGGACTAGAAAATGCTCTCCGTGACGAGTGGGAGAATTTGGATCAGGCTTATATACGGAGGTTGATCGAATCTCTGCCAAACCGTATGCGAGCGGTCATAAGAGCCAGAGGTGGCAATACTCAGTATTAAAAGCTACTGTTATGACATTTTTCCTTCCAAAATTATAATTTCTTGTTTTAATAAAAATCTCAAGTATGAGTTCTTGTTTTTATTTGGCCTGTATTTTATTTAAACAATCATAGAAATTATATCTTAGAGCGCATTAAAGTATATTTACAACTTTATGCTACAAACAAAGATTATGCTTGATTATGATTCAAAACTAAATTATGCGATACTTTTTTGGCGGAGTGTAGTTCCATACAAGACAAGATTTATCCAACAAACTAACGTGCTTGTCACCTACTTTGAGAAAGATGTTTTAAGCGTCCTAGTAATCTGATTGGGAAGAGGAGCGAGACTGACAAAATTCCAAAAGAATCAAATAAGTTGAAAATAATTGTATTTTTTAACTTTCAGCTCCATAAACGTATTTCAGTAATTCACATAAAAAAAATGATAGGCTGAGTAACTCGTGCCTTAGCTAAATTTAGTTTCAGGGTCTCTTTTATCACGATTTTAGGAAGCAGACTTTCTCCTAAACTTATGATACTTAAATGATTCGATCGTTGATGCAACGTAAATTAATTGTCCTTCTGCCTTTAGCATCGAAGATGTTTTTTTTTACTAACGAATGTTAAATAGTGTTAAAAAGTGTTAAATGTTAAATAGCGGCTCACAGCCACTATTTAAGTGGTTGTAAATCCGTTCTAACTATTAATTATATGTAGATGTTGAATCAAATTAATATTACCAAGATGTATAAAGTCAAAGGTTGGTTTATACTTTTCTGGGTGGTTTAAGATGAGCATTTGTAGACCTTGGACTTGTTTTCTTCGTTTAAAGAATTTGGGTTTCTGGGTTGAAACCGCGCAATTTCATGGAGCTTCTCCTGGGCATGTTGCGTTAAAATTGACCGTGGTTGTTCGGCGTCCGGTCTTTCTAGGTTTGGGTAGGTGTTGTTTTCTTCCTTTTACACATATGAAGTACAAGACGATAAATTTGCAGGGAAATATTCTTAAAAGAGACCATGGTATCAGAAAACAGCGTGAATTTTCTCTGTTAATGTAAGATTAAGATAAAATGATTGTGAAATACTTCGAGATGATCTTAGCAAATTTGATCGTTTCTACGATAATATTCGTGAGCATCAAAGAACTGTTGTTAAGAAACCGTACTAATCAACCTTATTTGTTTAGTTGAGTTAATATTACCTTATTTTTGTGTTATTGTGGGCATTACAAAGATACGGAAGATATCTTTAGCGAGGTTTATTCAATTAAGTAGTAATTATGTACAACTTCTAAATACAATAAATAATAGTAATAAATAGTGTCAGTCGGGATGAGTTACAGTAGTAGTAGTACTAGTGCTAATAGATTCTTCGGGATTGGCCGTGCTCGATTCAGCGTCCCAATCCCAGTGCGTGCTGTTATCGACTATGTAATCTTCGTCTAGGAAGCTCTCTTCCGTAGTGAAAGGTACTATTACGGTCGAAGGCAATTCCGTCGTAACTACACGCGATTTCTTATTTTTCGCGAATTTTGGATTTTTCTTTTTCTTTTTACTATTAACAGTCTGCTGTCTGTTATTATCACCATCGAACTTTTTTTGTTTTTTTTTATTAACACCCGCAACTCTTTGGCACTCTTCACTGTTTTTGTTCTTGCACAATCTGTTCATTTTTTGCACTTTATTCTTGTTGTGTCTTTTGGCATTGGGTGACCCCGCCGGTGCCGTTCCGTTACCGTTACCGTTATCGCCGTTGTTGTTGTTGCACGACGCGCATTTTTTCTTTTTCTTCTTTCGCTTCTTCTTCTTCTTCTTCAGACATTTGGCCTGCCTATTGCTGTTCTGCTCGTCGCGGTTGATAGCTGTCGCTTCTGTCGCTAGCACGGAGCACATATGAGCGTGGTGTCTGACGGGATGTGTTCCTTCGGATCCTTCCGACATGACGGGGAGCGTAAGGACCCTGGTGAAGGAAGACATGCGTCCTAGCTGCTGGCGGTTCTTTAACATCACCCTCTTGGGCTGCCCTGTACGGTTAAGGGCCAGGTAGAAGGTGCGCTTGTCATTCGAGTATTTGGTGGATGTGTACGTGTTGTAATCGTTGCGTTCTATTACTTCGTTGAAAACGCATTCGTCTCCAAATATTCTCTGAAAAGAATTACACCATTAGTTACAATATGACAAAAATTAAGGACAAGCAAGGAAGAGTTTCGACAATTGATTCCTTTAGACAAGGGATAAACGACAGCGCAAGACGTAGCGTTCTCTTTTTCCATATGTGTTAGAATTGTTTGCACGCACCATGCTAGGTGAACACTTACGGGCTAGATCAGATGTCTAAAAATGCTGCGTTTTACGTGGTTGTGTGTTACTGGCCTTCTAGCCAGCGTTTCATCAGATTTTGGCTTGGAAGGTTCTTCCAAGAGAAAAAATAAGATCAGTCAAGGATTTGCTTCTGGTGTTATACTTGAAAACAAACATTTTCCGTTGTCTACAAAATCGATAAATTAATCCTACCTAACCTACAATTGGAGTAAGAACTGATATTGATTGATGAGCAACCGGCTATACGCTTATTCAGCGCAATATGAAACGAAATTGTTCTATAAATAAATCCTAAAGTTAATGGGAAGTATAAATGTATACTCGTCGCCAAGTTCAAGACCAGCAAATTTAGTATATGCATTGCATTAATAAATACAATTTTGTGATTGATGCCTTGGCTAAAATTAAGCCGTTGCGTATGGTGCTTGTGGGATAATGTTGAATGAAAATAAGGATTCTATTTTCGTGGAAAGCCACGATTTTCATTTCCAAAAGCTTTAAAATATACAAACAAATTGGCCGGAATATGTACGTTTATATTCGTATAAACACGATGCATTTAGTTCGCCCATATACAGGGTCGGTGATGACCTCGGGCGTAGAAGGCCGTGCTTGAGTAAAGATTTTTTTAAATTTTTTTATTACGAGTTCTACTCCTAATCATGCTTTGCAATTGTTTTGAAAACTTCAAAGAGTCGCGTATAGCTACCCAAGGTTCTACTTTTTAATTAAAACATGCTACATGTATTTATACATCCTAAAAAACGCACATTATTTGGTTGTACGGTTGATCATGCAAATTTACGAATTCTCGAAACAATTGTTTTGAATTAATCAAATAATTTGTGCGGTGAGGAGAGAAATAACGTGGGAAGATCTAAGATAGGAGAAAGGTGGGAAAAACTATTCAGGCTTCCAATACAGCCGACTCATCTCCATCAGAAACCTACATCCGACAGGTTGAGGATTAAGTAGCCATTGATTCGATTTTCTTCAATTCTATCTAAACCAACAACAAGCAACTTTTAATTCGCAAGTTGAGTGGGAAAGGATGTTAATAAAGTAAGTACATAACTGGAAAAGACAATTATAATAAAGAAATTAATTCTAGCGCTAGAAGTCGATTAATTATGTTGTAGTTCTATTTTTCGCGTAAAATACGTTCAAAAAGAAGACGTCGCTTTCAACCTTCTTTAAATGTGGCCGCGAATTCTTCGACATCAATCTGGTCTAAGAACCTAAAGAATTTTCGACGTAGGTTATTTCTTTGGAAGTTATATTTACACGCTACGCGTAATTTTTCTTTTGAATTGGTGTTATTCTTAAAATAGAATGAATTTCAGGAATAAAACCGTAAAAAATGTTAGAAACCTCACGCGTTATTTGAGAAAGTAAAGCTCTTTACCAAATTATTAGAAGCACTTTGAGACTTCAAACATATTTAAATTTCGCGCTCTCCTACGTGTTCATAACTACTAATACTTTATTAATTGAGAGTAATGGCCAGACAAAGGCGAAATTACTTAAACTCAATGTGCCTCTACTCGTTACGCGCAAAAATATTAGCACCAGAAGTGTATTTAAAAAGTGCGCGACTACCTAAAATAAAGAAAATGTATGTATTTATACATATACGTTGTAATCGTTTTCATGCTATTTGGCAAATTTTTGGACAAAGTTTATTGACTTGTCTCTAAAGATAAAAATCGTTTTGTGTATGTACATACGTAGGTATACGTATATTACATAAGCAAAAGGTTCTGTATCGTTGTGGTAAGGTAGTACATTTAAATTTAATTTAGTAACTATGCGGAAGGTCTTTTTTTTATTGTTGTGGGTAGATGCTTATGTGCAGCTGTCGTCTGTCGAATACGACCTAGTAGAAAAATTAAAGGTAGAAGAATTCTGTTATAAAAATAATGCCCTATAATTTGTTCCAAAATACCGTGTGAATTATAAACACCTTTTATTAATACATATATGTATGTAACAAATGCGTCTGAAAGTTGACAGTTACAACCGCGTGTACTGTTATTTATGAATGTTTATCTACACAACGAAATTTTTAAAAATATTTTGAAGCTAAAATCTAGTATGTCCACTGCATGACTATTGCTCGTGGAGGGGACATACTATATTGTTAGAAATCATTTTATTTCATATACAGTGGAGGAAATACAAAGCGGCTTTAGAGAAGGCAAAATCTTATATTTACCTTCCAATAAACCAACAAAAAAGTAACGAGCGAAAACAAAGGTATACACATCCGCTTCATTGATTTGGAAACAGCGCTTATAAGGCGAAAAGAGAAGATATTTTGGAAAAACTTGGAAAAGTTTGGAGTCAATATGGAAACAATTGAAGTAATGTGTGTAATGCGATGCTGTTCGTAATGAAAATGAAAAGTAAAATAAAAAACAACAATGAAATGAAACATCAGACATCAACTAAAAACTGCTCCTATTTACGATAAAATAGCGAAAAATCAACCAAAATATGGTTTGAACATGTATGTCGAGTGCCCAAAGAAAGATGATGAAAGTGCTCATCAGAAGAGTATATGAAACAAAAGTACAAAAAAAAAAAACAAGAATCAGAGGAAGATCCAGGAAAACATGGGAGGAGGGAATACAAGAAGAAGCCGAGAGCAGAAGAATACAATAGTGAAATGCAAAAAACAGAAAGTTGTGGAAAGAGAAATGCTAAAAACGAAGAAAATAAAATCAACTGAGATCACCGTACAGCCCGCATATGCTTAAAAAGAAAAAAAAAAGAGAAATATGAGCAAGTCACCAATCGGGTGGACAGGCTCGTGTCTGTTCGTCTCATGGGAAAGGGTTCGTGTGCTTATTGGTTTCCCGGAGAATCGACAAAACACGAGTCTGTCTAGTCGTTGCAAAAGAGCGGTGGTTCCATCCGCCTTTGTCCTCTCTAATTATTACTTTTACTCTTATTGGTTCGATTTCAAGTATGTTGTAATGATAGCCTTAATATACAATTCAATGGCGGACGGCACCTAAAATGATCCTTAATACGATTTTTGTCCTTCAGTTCAATAGTTGTTGAAGGTAGGTGAGGTATTGATCATCTGTGTCACGCTGTTACGTTGATGAACAAAAAAAAATGAAAATGATTAAATTTTCAAAGCGATTAGACAGTGTTTTGTCGATTTGTTATTTCCCCTATTTTTACCCACCCACTGGTTGTAAGAGATTGAACGTTCTCTCGTAACTGCTTACAATGTTGAGCCTATAGGTACGAATGAAAAACTTCCGAAAAAAAGGATCTCGTAGCAAATTACGTGTTACATACAATGCAGCCAACAAATGATAAACTCGTATTAAACAACACGCCACGTTCTCTTATTAAAGAGTATCTTGGAATAATGCTTAGTTGACAGAATATTAATAATCATAAGATTTTTTAACTTAGAGTAGTTCACAAGGAAGTACTGGATTAAGGTAGCTTCCATTTTGAGGCGATCTTCGAGAAGCAGGCAATCGTCTAGGGAGGATATTGTGTTATAAATATTAGGATCATAGTACTATGTCAGAACATATGCAATTATGTTCATTGCATATGTTCAACATCGATTAACAAGGAAATATTGTATTTAGGTAACGTAGCATCAATATTTTTTTTCTGATGTTTGAATGGTACTCGTCGCATAATTAAAATAATTTAAATTTTCCTTTACAAGCTTTGTTTTCTCGAAAAGCCTCTCGCTTCCATTTCTTATTGCACTTTTGCTCTCATATTTAATTATAATATAACCTAGACACGTGCACATACAAAACTGACAATTTCATGTAATTGCCACATACATTTATATTGACATACGTTTACCGATTAATTATGTATAAAAAGTAGCATAGCTTTAATTATATAATTTTTCTTGTAGATAATTATCTTCACGTGAACAAAAAAGATCATAATCGAATATTTCCGCTGGTGATTTTATCACTGGCAGGCTACGTGTAATTAATAGGTGCAGATAGATATACACAAAAAGTTAAATGATTTATAGCGTCTTTCTAATTATATTAATATAAATTAATGATCGGCCAAGTATATAAACTGATTTATGACGAATTCACATCTTAGTCCAGGAGAACTCTGTTACTGCTACTTGCTAAAATACAAGTTGTTATTCACTTCACTGAACAAGTAAGACTAATATCCTAACATTAATTTAAGCAACAGAATTCAAGGCATCAGAAAAAAAATGGTTAAACGCACTGGTATTTGCTTGACCGAGTCGTGCATTTTAAATATACAAAATACATGGAGAATACGTTCGATGTACAATTTGAGAACGAACAGCTGAACGCAATATACCGGCGGTTGTTAAATAATTCACCCAACAAAAAAGGTAAAAAGGAAAAAAAGAAGGTTTTGACTCAAATGTTTAATATAATCGATACAGGCAGTCAGATTAAAATACCATAACTTAGTAAAAAGTTATCAAAACAACAAAATAATTAATTTCAGTTGTACATATGTGCAATAAAGAAGGTTATCATTAAAGAGTCCAAACGATGTGCCCGACCATCGCGCACATCCGGATATTTCTGCAACAATGTAAATATGTTAGGTAAGTTATTTATGTTTTTTCTTAACGTTTTGTAAAGTGATTCAATATATTTATTTTTAAATAAGCGCACTGTTATTCTGGTAAACTCTCTCGGGCTCGGGCACATCGTTTGGACTCTTTGGTTATCATTTGTTATTTGACAAAAATGGTACAGCTTTGCAAAAGGGGACAAACGCTACAAACTAAAGGTTTACCGGTAAACAATTATTATTTAATTTAACTAAACGTTTATTTATGGTATTTTCATAATTTTGAAGAAAGTAGACAGTTCTAAACGTTGACAAAAGGCTCGGATCATCATTCCTAAATAGTGGTTTCACATATGCAACCTTTGATTTTCACCAGCAGAGAAAGAGAAGTTAAGAAGGATCGATAATGGAGTCAGTATAAAGTTAGCAACATCTTTCAAAAGTGAATGGTCGGCTTTAATCAAGTTATAATGTTTGAAAATTGTTTTTGCGTAAGTCTCCAGTAACATCGCCAAAAAATAAGTTAACTTAATTTTTACTTTTTGGCATTACTTTACATAACGAGTAATATACGGACGTTGAAAGTTTGTTAGATGTTATCATTAACAAATAAAGGTAAAATAACTTAATGAGATCAGAATTGATTTTGTTAATGTTTTTAGTTTAATAGGCAACGATAATTACGCTTAAAAAAATCACTTATAAGAAAACCAACAACTAAGGAAGAAAGTTAAGTAACCGTAACATTCATTTAAAAAATATATTCATTCGTGTTCGTAGCAAAAAGCCACTTCATTGAGAATCAATGAAAAGCACAGCACATCCGGTACAATATCCTACAAATTGTGATGTTATCTTCGTGGAGAAGGTAAACTGGGTGTTTATCACTTAAATCGGATAATTTATATTTTCACTTGTCTGTTAAAAAAATTTGAATCACCGTTGGAACAGGTTAGTAACGCTAAGGACGTTTCTCCTGTACGCGCGCATGTGTGTAATTGAAAAATGTATTTATTTATAACCAACCTAATATTTTGTGCGTTATTTAAACGTCCGCTAATTTTACAAGTAGACATATATAGGTACATATATAGAGATTATCGATCACTAATCAGATATACAAACAGGTATTCATGCTTAATAGGAAATTCTGAGGTACTACTATGCGTAATACATGTGTAACATGCAGGATTTCCTACGTATTACATATTCTAAAATTTAGTGCTTCTACGCGCATAGCGGTATGCCGGAAAAATGACAGTCACGCCTCAATTAATCAGTCAATTGGGAATGTTCAACGGACAGGCCTAATGAGACGGAAATTGCTGAAGACTTGCTATAAGTTTTACAGACATGCCGATCATCGTACGGAAAATTTATGGTCACTAGAACGATTAGACACGATCGTTTTTCCGATGGAATGTTTAACGGAATTTCATTTCTACGGATTTGTACGAAGCAAAGCAAAGCAAATACGACCTGTTGCAGCTGGTAGATACGCATTATATTTTCTGGGATTATATCATATAATCGACGTTCTAATACTTGAAAATAACATAAACTAGAAACGAAACTAGTGGATTAGTTAGAGTCACTTAATATTTTTAGAGCCAAACGAAGATCGCGGAACCTTTCGCTGTTAAATTATTGGGTACTTGTAGATGTATCATAGAAATCAAACTAGTCCAAATAAGGTAAGACAGGACACGAGTACGTACTTTATTATTAACTTATTTGCGAATAACAGTAATATTTAATACCTTAACTTACAAGGCATTGTGTGCGTTGATTTAAATCTTTACCTTTTGTATTATCTTGTAATGATTGCCTAGTAAAGGATTTTCGACCCTTGTGAAATAGGTTACCTTTACACTGCGTGTTGTATAAGTGTATAAGGGTATCGCGTACATCTAACGAAATTTTATTTTTTAATTTATTTTAACAATTGAAAAGTTTGTTTTTGTGTTTGGATATAGAAACTTTGCCTTTCTCTTTCACATCTTCTATAAGTAAATGCATCAAAAAGCAATCATTGGGCTTTTGTATATATAAAAAAAAGCAATGAAACTTACACTTGTAATAAAAAGTATCCGGACACCCAAGAAAGAGAGAACAATACGACGCGCACCAAACGGTCGGGGGCGTCCTTTCCTCCCCTTCTTGGGTGTTCGGATACATTTTATTCAAGTCTTAACGTCGCGGAGATCCGTTTTAACACGAAGATACATTCACCTAACCAAAGAAGATCTTAACTGTGTCGCGATTTATGTTACTTCTAAACTTCGAACAGAGATGGTCTAACGCTTAGAGGATGAGAGACCGATTCCTAAGTAAAAATGTTGCACGGTTGAATAGCGATTTCTTTGTACCATTACAACAATCGCATGCTGCTGTGGAAATCGACAAGTTACAAAAAGGTCGCGCAAGTAAATCACATGAAGATTCAAGTAAAAGAACAAGTCCACTCATTTATCGTAAATTGAAGTTGCGAGCGGCGAATGAAAATAGAAAAGCGAATATATTTTAAGGTGAAGGAACGTGCTGATATTTTTGTGTTATTTGCTATACTACTCCGTAATTCTTGCTATCACTATTGAAGCTTTAATGAATTCGCCGGCACAACAAACAAATGTTAAGGATGGTGCCGTTCGAAGGAATAGTCTTTTAGTAAGCAGAAAGCATTGGCTTGAATGGCAAATTTAGGTCCGTCAAAAGTGAATATAATGAAGTGTGCTGTTCTGCACAATTAAAAAGAAATGTAAGTTATTTCTATCGCATTATCAAATTTAATTACCGAAAAATTAATGTTACCCGAATTATAATACTTACAAGCAAGTTTTACTGGTTCGTTTACAAAATTTTATTCCAGACTTCTCACGATGATTTAAGCCAAGCTTGAGAATAGAACCTTGCGTTGTAGAATTATTCGAAATCTAATTCCAAATTTGACATTTTAAATAGACGCCATTCGATTCAATAAACACGTTCTTTATAGTTTCTTTTTTTTTTGATACTAGGTACTTTTTGGTTCAAAACCTTTTCGAGACAACTCATGAATTGTGAATTAATCCTGCTGTCATTGCCTTTTTTACCTTCTAAAATACATGGCCAAACGTGGCGTATGAAACATATACGTGACTGAACTTTATTCAACATGTCCAAACTGTCTTTCAAATTACACGCTCAACATAGTTTAAATAACTTAAACCGAATTACATGCAGCTATACGTACGTATATTATCCGAACGCAGCTCGTCTCGCACAATTACAAGCGTGACGTCTGGTAAGCGTCGTCGTTGAAAAACTAATCACGAGCATATCTTAATTATTTATAGGCGCAATAACCACCCTATTTAGGTTTGTCAGAGTTCCGAAAAAGAACGGAGCGGCAGGCAACCACAAAAAAAAAAGAGAGGCGATCGAAATCAACCACCTGCTGTCTTATTTGAACAGCGCGTACGCACATACATAATCGAAGGAGTAGTAAGTTTATGCTTTACAACGTAACGTACGGCGCGA
This sequence comes from Oryctes rhinoceros, assembly GCA_020654165.1. Taxonomy (NCBI): domain Eukaryota; kingdom Metazoa; phylum Arthropoda; class Insecta; order Coleoptera; family Scarabaeidae; genus Oryctes; species Oryctes rhinoceros. The sequence continues at coordinate 14,080,190 of JAIOKQ010000230.1, read as the reverse complement.
CGCATACCAGAGATTCATTAACGTATGAGGAAAACCGTCCACGTCTCTAGTCTCGTGCTCTAGTATGCCTCCGAGCACAAAATGCAAACGAGGTAGTTAGCATATCCTTGATCGCGGGCCGCCCAAAAGATTATTAAGGATTAATTGACCGAGACATACCGCTTACGTTGGACGATGGATGCTGTACGCCGTCTTAGCTCTGCGGTAGGTATTTTAATATTTGTGGGTATCGTGCGTTTGGAAGCGGTTTGTGCATGGGAAAACTAGATTCGCTTTTGGAGGAAATGCGTGCATTGATTTTAAGTATATATGATAGTAGTTATCGTGATGTTAACCATGTAATAATATGTTATTAACCACGCATGTATTGTGAAAATATACGTTCTTCTTTATGGAAGATATTTAAAAAAATATATTAATTCTACTAATTTGGAAGGAAAGCGCTCAGAATATTTTAACTAACAAATATTTACTTGATCTTTCGGAAATTAGGCGGAACAAAATTTTAACCACATACCTGTCTTATTTTGCGCGATCACGCGAGTATATTCTGTATGGAAATTTATTTCTTTTTATAGTCAATTAGCTACTATGTTATAATGTGTTTTTCTTAAACAGTTTGTACTTGACATCGTCTGGATTACTAAGCAAGATACATTATCAGAAGAATGTAACGTCTATCTTACCGTTTTTATCGTAAGCTTTGGTTTCAGGTGTGCAGATGGTGAAAGTACTTGTGAATTAATTTTTTTTTCTCGAGAGCACGAAAAAAAACAAGCATGTTAGAATTAGAGTTGTTTTTTTTTCTCAGATTATTCGATCGATACAGTTGAAAATGAGTCCCGATGCGTTTTCGAAACAGCTGTCCCGGATTCATTAATTTTCCTTTGTTTACGAAAATTTTCCCAGCGCCTCCTAGAAAGCAGCAACCGAAAGCAGATATAGTTTCCCGACTAAATACTGAGCAGATTTTAGATTGTTGAACTTAGAACCGGCGCCGCGCCTGAGTGCTTTAAGTAGCTGCTTGAAGATGTAAATGATTCCCCAGGTTTACCATGATGTATTAAAAACACATAAAAAAAAAATAAAAACAATAACCAAAATAATGCTATTAGTACAGTTACTCATGGTATTGGTGGGATCACTCACAGCAAAAGAAGGCTTTTTGTAGTTCCTTTTTAGACGGCAGACGCGTACGTTTCTTGGCATTAGATGGGGCCAAAAAATATGATTTCGAAGCAGAGTGACGTAATCCGAAAGGGAAATAGTGGTGTGAGATAGAGAATACGCACGAAAGCTTTCACCATACCATGACTAGTTGAATTAGGAGAATTATCTACACTCCGCCAAAAAAGTATCGCATAATTTAGTTTTGAATCATAAAAGTATCGCATAATCTTTGTTTGTAGCATAAAGTTGTAAATATACTTTAACGCGCTCTAAGATATAATTTCTATGATTGTTTAAATAAAATACAGGCCAAATAAAAACAAGAACTCATACTTGAGATTTTTATTAAAACAAGAAATTATAATTTTGGAAGGAAAAATGTCATAACAGTAGCTTTTAATACTGAGTATTGCCACCTCTGGCTCTTACGACCGCTCGCATACGGTTTGGCAGAGATTCGATTAACCTCCGTATATAAGCCTGATCCAAATTCTCCCACTCGTCACGGAGAGCATTTTCTAGTCCATGCAGGTCCGCTGGGGCAACATTTTGGGTTCGTATCCGTCTGTAAAGGAGGTCCCACACGTGCTCGATAGGGTTCATGTCCGGACTTACCGCAGTCCTGGACGATTATTGCAACATGCGGTCGTGCATTATCGTGCATTAACATGAATTCGTTTCCTATAATTGGCGCATATGGTACTACATGTTCTTCTAAAATGTCCGTTATATACCTGTGGGCAGTCAGTGTACCTCTGTCTACTGGTACTAACTCTGTACGACCTGTTAAACAGATGCCTCCCCAAACCATAATAGAGCCACCAGCGAAATTAGGTCTAGGTCTGATATTACACTGCGAATAGCGCTCACCGTCTCGTCTGTATACTGAGATACGCCTATCTGAGGTGTAAAGACCAAATCTTGACTCATCTGTGAAAAGTATATTGGCCCAGTCATTAATGTTCCAATTTACATGTTCTCTGGCGAACCTTAAGCGAGCCACTCGGTGATTCCTAGTGAGACGAGAGGCAGTTACAGCTACTCTAGCTCTTAATCCACTCTGTCGTAACCTATTCCGAATAGTTTGAGTACTCGCACGAGTATTTCTGACTCTAGCCAAGTCGTTCTGCAATTGTCTCGCAGTTACATGTCTTCGACGTAATGCTTGTAGTAGTAAATAGCGGTCATCTTGGCGAGTAGAACATCTTGGACGACCTGGTACGGGTCTTCTACTGTAATTGCCTGTTTCCCTATATCTGGCTACGGCTCTAGAAACACTTGACTGATTGATGTTCATCAAATTAGCAACGTATGCTTGAGATCGTCCATCTTCGATTAAAGCAACTATAGCAGCCACTTGTTCTGAAGTTAAATTGCTCATTTTAGTTTTAAAAGCGTTGGTACAGAACTCCGACTTCGCACTTTAAAATTTGTCCGTATAGGAAGACTTTCAATAAACAAGTGAACAAACCTTACACATATGCATTTTTCTAAATGTGTTCTTTTAGAAAAAGAAAAAGTAAAAAAGCTATGTTCCATGATTTTGTTAGTGTTTTTATAGTTCACATACACGAGGCAAACTTTTTGTGAACGTATAAAAATGTCTTGGTTTATAAATGCCCTTTTTTAGTTTATGCGATACTTTTTTGGCGGAGTGTATTTAGATAGATCGTTGTTGGGAACAAAATTTAAATTAGATCATAAACGCATACGTGTAGTTTAAGTAAGCGGCTATATACCAAAATCAAATTTAAGCCAAACATCTACCAAGTTCTGTGGCTTAATATCACTAAAACTAAATGTTCGATAAAGCCACTACTATTATGATTATTTATTAAAGTCTTTATTAAAAATATGTATAATGTAGCCCAAATTAAGTGCACACCACTGGTAGGCTTAATGTTGATTCTTTCTCTTGATAAATGAACTAAGATATAATATGCCGTGTCGAGTAGGTATAACACTAATTAGTTATTAGCTCTGATCTTAACATAGAAACGTATACGGTAACATAGGTGGACCGCCGATCTTCATTACGATCGTACCGGAAGTCTTTATCCTTAATGTAGATTAACATGCAGCTAATAAAGAAAAACATACCCTAGAGGATATTCAAATTCCTGACTGACGTTTCACTGCGTCAGATAAAAAATCTAATGCTTTTAAATTTCTGGATATTTGGTCCAGGCAACCACCGAAGAATCCATGTTTCTCTTAAAAAGAATTATTCTCAAGTTTGTGATTTTATTGATCTCATTACAGAAAAACGTACGAAAGCAATGTCGGCTTTTGGTTATCTTGAAAATTATGAAAATACCACGAACGTTTGTTCTGATGTTTAAAATTTCAAAGGGTACGCTATAATCAATGGAATATGTTGGTGGATTACGATAAGACTGTAATTTCGGCAGTTTGTCGGTTGTTAAAGGTAATGCGTTCAATTTTGTCTGATGCTTTAAGTGCTAGGGTCAAAATCTAAATTACAGTTGTGAGTTTGCTGTTAGCGATACCTATATCCACTTAGCTTAGTTTTTGAGATAATTGAGATAATTTGGTATTTTTTTGCGAAATATCGGTTATTTTAACGCATCTTAAATGTCTTATCTGTTAGAGCAGTGATTCAAATTTTATTTGAGTGAATATTTCTTCTAGTTTGTACCGATATGTGCACAAACATGGCTATTGACATTTTTTTTCCAAAATGGCAACATAATTTTTCAAATTACGGTCGTTTGTATACGAATACAGGCTGTTTACGTATTTATTAAGAAATAATAAGACGATACACGGAACATGCGTGTTCGTTGCGCGCGGCTCTTGTTCCGACAAGACAGCGTTGTTTTATGGAATGAAGCCAGAGATTTCTAGAACTTGCACGGTTAGACGCAATGAATTTCAGTCATGTCCAGAAATTGCAGCTTGGGTTAAGAGACCAGTACGGTAAAGCACTTGTTCATTGTTTTGTATTATTTGTGGGGAGTCTGCAGAACAGTCGTACTGTGTCTACTGTAATCCGATTGTCGAATATTTAAAGGAATTTCGCCAAAAAACCATTCCAAAATTTGTAAGTTTGCTGAATTAATTTTAATTCAATAAAGGACGATTCCCGGCTCGAATAACACGCCACAACAAACACTAACTTTTCTAAAATACTGCGTTGTTGCATTAATCGCGTAATGTGGATTGTTACTTGTTTATGAAAGTATCTGTTTTCTGGAATCGGCTCCTTGAAAGATAAACAGAATTGCAATCGTCTTATATCGTTACCTTCCTTTAAAATGTGGAATAATTTGGCTTTATATGAATATATTGTTTTTTACCGCACTGATTTATTGCTTTTTAGCCACTTTGTTTTCTTTAGGCAGTTTTCAACGTACACGTCTTTATAGTTTTGCTTACCTGTTCTACCTCCAGTTTTAACCCTTCTGGAGTTGGTCTAGAGCACAAATGAAAGGAGAAACAAGGAAAGGCGTATATTTATATGTGCTTTTTTAAGCTATTATTTAAAGTACAATGAGAATATGTATTCTTATGTAAATTTTGGCAGACAAGATATATTAATAATGGCGGAGGCGCCTCCCGAAATAGAGTACAAGCAAGTAAATGATTCTTATGAATTGTTCTTAATACTAGGCGTAAGGTAAGTAAGCATAAATATCGACTGTACTACGTCAAAAACAACAGACTCTATCCAATCTATGTACCAATATAGAAATCGAATGACTGTGTTGGCTTCGATAGAGCACGGTTGGTGTTTCACGGATATCCGGGTTGTGCACCAAGTTAAGTGTCTATAACGTATCTTATCTCATAATCCATCATGATTACTGTTGCTCGATGATGATTATATTTTCACCTATTTTGTTTCTCTTTGAAAAAGATTTTAAATAGGTCTTCCTCCTTTTTGCCGTTTGCAATCCTCAAAAATTCATTTCCTGTTGTTCGAAATTGCTTAAAAATGCTCGAGTGGCCTAAATTTTGAATTTTACGCATTACAACGTTTAGGTAGCAGTTTATTTAGTTAATAACAAAAAAGAAAGTTGATAATTCATACTTGTACTTTGAAAATGCAGCGAATGCTTTAAATAGTGGACTGACAAACATTATTTATCTGATAAGGAAATGTATTAATTGATTTGAATGAAATTTGGTAGATATGTAGATCACGTAGAGGTGCGCAAAGAGTTTCTTTCTTAAAAGTAGTCAGTTGCATTCTAAGCTTTCGTGAACTCGGGGTCAGAATCAAATATGAAGTACCTACCGGGTGGGATAAACATTTACTGGAAGGAATAGAACTTACGATAAGTCGTTATAATAAATAACAATTTATCGTTAACAAATTTGCAATTATTATGATGAATGAAAATTATTCCTGACATTTAAGGAAAAAAACAATGTTAATTAGTAGACACCTATTTTCCCAAACAAATCGCTCTATAATCCGCTTGTTATGAGTTACCGTAATGGTTTTCGAAAATACTTTTATTTAAGTTATAAAAATAATATTAAAACGTTACAGACTAGATACGTTAGGTTAGGTTAAGTTAGTTATTAGTCGTATTATATTGTTCTATATATGACTCTGTTCTTAAATTCAGCATAAAGGTTGGGTAGACTATACCAATTAGTGGAAATGTTGATGATAACGTTAGTTTATGTTTTAGTGGTGGATCCACCAAATTTATTAATTTAAAAGCGTTCGCACAACGTTCTTAACCTTAATATTGCGAATGTGAATGTGACTTTTGGAACTTATGTTGTTTCTAAATACATATTACTTGCTTTTTTCATAAAATGGAAAAAAGGAACCTTGTTAATGTAATTGTAGGGTTTGTTATTGTAAAAATGGTTTCAGTAATTTTTCAAAGAAAAAGTCGTACCAAAATAAGAAATTATGTTGAAAATACAATGATTTATTTGTATAATGATATGTAATGATTTATTTAAATGTTATTTTTAGGTTATTCAAAAAATCAAAAAGTCGGTTGCGTTACGGGGACATCTTTCGGTTGAATCAGTAAATTTAAGAACGCTTTCTGGTCCATCACTATAAATTAACCAGCAATTTGAAAACGTCAGCGGTGGCACCAACCGAAACCGGTGAATCCATCGATGAAATAAAGAACAGGCAGAAAACATTGTGTCAAAATATATAAACATAACTAATATAACTAGCGACTTCTATCTTTAATTGGCTCAAACACCGCTCTTAATTAATATTTAATTCCAGGATACTTGTGAAAGGTATAATTGCAGTGACAAACAACGTCTTCGAATTCTTTATTTCGATTGACACAATAATAAATAGCAATAAGCCTTTAATAGTTTTTATTACTATTCCGCTTAGAATGCTCTTGACTTGTCTTAATATTAACTTTATTACTAGTCGTAAAAGTAATTTGTGTAAGAAACCAGTTAGTGACTACATATGTTGGAGAGCAATTACTGTAAATATTTTCAACGCTTTTGTTGTAAACAACTGAGGGATGATTTATTTTGTTTTAATTGCATTAATTTATAAACGATAAGTTGCTAATAATTTGAAGAGAATAAGAGATAACAGATTTTGTTGAATTATGAAATATCGAATCTATTTTTTATTTTTAGTCTTTTTTTTCACTAAAAAAAGAAATAGTGCACTTATTCAAGGATTGCTAAAGATCTCCTTTTGGAAATATTTGCAGGGGAAGTAATACGCAACATTACTAAGCCATCTAGCGGGCAGATTTGGTACCACAATATGTTTCCTTTTTGGCTTCTTAATAGAAAAGGAATACAAATTTAGGCTCTTTAACGATAATGACCAATCGTAATAAACTAGATTTGTTAGTTATTTATACAAATTAAATTACAATTACGATTACAATTTTGCATAAAATTTAGTCTGGTTTCAATAGTTTACTTTCGATTTACATAAACAAGAGCTTTCCAAAGCAATATGGCTACTTTGATATAAAGAATCCAATGTATACAAGTTTTCATTAATTAGAATCTCAAAGCTGACTCAGCATAAACTAATTGAAAAAAAAATTTGATGGAGAGGACACAAAGAACAGAATAAAAAACATCAGAGTTTAATGGAGCAATTATGCCTAACCTATAATTAATACAAATATATCAAAACGTTGCACATTGGACTACATAGGTTTGTAATATTCTCCATATAGCAAGTATTTTTTTGTAATAAGTATAATATTGCATCGATACAAAAACTCTAAGGATCTCTGTGACTATACAAATCAAATAAATAAGCATGAAGTTGTATCGTTTTTTTTTTTGTGTGTATGTTCCTAGTTTAATTATGGAATCGTTACTGCGGGAACATTAAGCTGTAAAAAAAGCTCACAATGGAGTTAAGCGATATGCCGTGGTTAGTTTATTTTGCCCTCGATTCTATTTAATAATAGTAATGATGTAAAGTACAAAAATAGCAAAGCAGTAAGTTTTATGAACCTTCTCCAAGAGAACTTAAACCCAGCAGCATTCCCTCATTCATTAGTGAAATGTAATCACATTCGAGTAATTAACCGGAATACGTTGTTATTTTAAGGATCTAAGGCGCTGTAACTAGAAACAAGAAATCGTTCCGATTCACACATTCACAGCTTCGGAATTTTTATTTCTACCACAAGACGTACTATGCCCGTATATGTTTCATTGACAAGGGCCTTACAATGTACTTTTTGGATTACATCTTTCTGCAGGGTAAATAAATATCCCTCCTTTTTACCATTGCGACGCTTAACAAAAACTGTATCGGCTATAAATTTAGATAATACATGAATAGGTATACACGCTATCATTAGAGTAAATATACATTTGTATATTGTGCCAGACGCCCACTTAGGCAACGTACAAAATGAAAAGGCGTACCGAACGGATAATACTACGCCAGGAGGATAGAATAGGTTACGTGTGATAGATGCTACACAGCATAGTATGCGGTAATTATTTCGGATGTCAATAAGATGAGGCAGCGGCACTTGTACGAGACAAATAAATGACTGAACGCTACTAGAAGCCATGTACCGTTTTAAAAATAGAAATTAAAACGCTATGATGCTTACTCCGGACCCAGGTGATAGATATATAAATAAGTAGGCATTTTATGGTCCTACACTTAATTTTAAAATACAAATCAAAAAAGGCGACATCAACTTATCAAGTCGACGGATGTAGTTAATAATAGTAATAGAATAAAGTAGTTAACCTACTGGAAATATGGGAAACAAATCAAACAACTTAACGAGCATCCAGTTAATTATTTTCGGCTACTTTCTAATTACTCGAATGCATCAACTTGTCTGGCTTGTGTAACCGACGACCAGTTATTTTATTTATATCATTCGAGGAAATGACGCAAGTGTTATGCAAGAGGATCAATTTAGGAAACATTACAGCTTTTGCATACGAGTAAGTAAAACAATTTGCCTGTTCAATGGTATTGCTGTCTTTGGCGAGCTTAATGAGTGCTTTCGCATCCGAAGACATTTTCCTAATATAAGGACCTTTGCTTGTCCTCCCATATCTTCATTGCTTGTTTTATATTGTCTTTTTGGAGATCATAGAAGGGGTTAGGATCAATGAAAGGTATTTCTCTGCTTTTTTCGCCGGTTTATCTGCCTTTCCATTTCCTTCGATCACTTGGTGGCTTCGGATTCACAGCAAAGTAACGTAGTTATTGCGTCCCAAATGCCTTAAGCTGTGTACACATTCGTGGATCAGAACAGCTTCGTCTTTAGAACTGTCTGATTGTTGTTGAATATATTTACATATAGTTGCGCTTCGTGTCTTCGAGATTCTTTATGGTGCACAGGTTCAACAAAACATTTTACCTGTTCCGACACCTTCCATTTTCTAAATACTCGTGTATCATGCCAGGTCACCTCTTTTGCTTTGAGGCTCATGGAGGCTCACGACTGTGAGTAAGCACCTTATAAGGCTGGTCAAAATTGTAGTGCATAGGGATTATGTCCTTTGCAATGTGCAGCAGCACGGGTACTCGTTATAGTCTGCTTGGGGAAATGGTGTTAACCCTAGCAGGACTTCTAGCACTGCTGTTGGACAGCTACGCGATATTGAGACATGAAAGTTTTCTTTATAGATGTATAATGTAGTCGATCCATGTTTACATTCCTTTTATATTTATTACATGAAAGACATTTTTATTTATTTCGGGTAGAAAAATACTTCAGTAATAGCAATAGACCTTAGGAGTTGTTAGCCACGATCGCAACGCATGCACGTACGCATGTTATAAGACTATTAATCCAAACTATCCAAAAGTGAAAAGGTACAAAAAAGAATTAGGTTACGTTTCAATAATCACGCAACAACGTTATAACAAAAAGCTTTAAAGCACTTTGAAAGAAATGCCTGTTTTTTACTCCTTGGCCACTTCCGTTATAACAGTTAAAAATAGACGTTTTTGAGGCAGACATAACAGAAAACAACTGAAAATCTCTTTCTTTTAACAGAATTAGTAACTGGGTAAATATTTGCTACTTTTTAATTAAATATAAATATTGCAAATATTTGAGCACAGCATTCCTATCGCGGTAAATTTTAACCTCCTATTCGTAATAGTATCATTGCGGTTGCCATAAATCTTAATCTGGCGCCACATCATCCGTGTCCGCTGGCACATTAACAAGCACAAAGATCATGAAGTAACAGCTATAGAACATGCATGTAAGACGCCTTATTTAGGTATCAAAGATTCAGCCGCGATAGATGCGACATGTTCGTGGGTTAGTCCGTATAACGTTGGTGCGACATTGCGCGTTATTTCCAAAGGTATACGGGCCTCGTAGGTATACACGTCCCTTAATGAAAACGACTCGGAAAGACAAACGATTGTCGTTCGAGTTACTATTTCCCTAACGTCATTATCTGTCGGTTGGGAAATTTACCGCGGACGATAAGTGGCAAACGGACAATTTACCAGCATGTCGTACCGATTGTTGATGAACCGGTGAACACGCGCTTATGGTCTTTGCGCCTTTGATGTTGTTCAGTTTTCGAAATAGCTTCGAAAGAAGGGTACAGTATCTTAGGGATACGTTCCGCTATCAATTATATTTATAGCAATCGTATATGCCGGTACGGTGTTCAACGTTTGAGTTTATTTTATATTCGGTTCGGAACGGAGTGCTTTTCGCAAATTATGTTATGCGAGCTGTGAAAGGAAACTGCAAGCGTAGGTAGTTATATTTGAGATTGAGTGTATCGCGCTGATAGACCAATTAACCGTGCGGTTTATGTTTACTAAACAATAACAGTACTCAACAGTAAAGATAAATGTTTACAAAGAAATATACGTTGCGATAAAATCGACATACAAGATAGGAGAACTGGGGTACTTTCGTACGTACATAGCATGATGCAGTTGGACAATTTGAATGTCGTATCTCAAAGTAACATCGTTACAGGCTTATCTTGATGATTTACAGTACTACTAGCGCTTTTTGATGATAATCTGGCATCCATAGGTAAAACGGATAAACAATAAATTCTAGACTTGTATCGTATTTTAATTTGTTGAAGATAGTAGACGGAGTCATCTTGTAACAAGACACATGAGATTATATTGCAGAAATATACTGTTCAATGCAAGTTGATGTTTGAATACGCTTTAATTTAATTTTATTTCCGAAAAATAGAAAAGTAAACGATAAACTGATCATTAGAGAGGACAAAAGAGAGTGAAATCATAGCTGCTGTGCAGCGACTGGACAGACTCGTGTTTTATCGATTCTCGGGGAAACCGGTAGGCGGCACGAACTTATGAGACGAATAGACACGAGTCTGTTTGGTCGCTGCAAAAAGGGTATGATTTTACTCATTTTTGTAATTTTTTTACGTTTTCAACCAGAATTAAATTTTAATATCAATAAAGAAATAAAGTTAAATGGGTGACAATAACATTTGCATTTGGTCCAAAAAAGTAGCATTCTTCTTATAAAGTTAATACATTTTTTTTTCATATGTAGATATTCTAATCAGTCGTATATGAAATCATTTTTGCTAAACCAAACGTTTGCTTCTTGGACTGATGAACTTCTTAGTCATCTAATGTAACGGCAATTAATGTCCGCAGAGAGTACCATCTAAACGATAACTGATTTAAAACTAAGGAAGTAACTGTGAACAGGCGTCATTGGTATTGAATTAAATCGGTACCCCGTACGTGCGAATGGATGTTAAATTAACGTCCAAATTAGGTTTTATATATGAATTCTTCAAAATTGTTGTTTGTGGACTATATTTATTGTTAAAAGAGCCCATTAAAATTAATATTAAAATTACTTTAAATGCCAACGTCAACCCTCGTAATGCTTCAACACCAGAAAATAAAATAGATATTAAATTGTAAAGCGAATTTAGATAATTTAGATTAAGTAATACAATATAAAACAAGAGAATACTGATTGTATAAAGAACAATTTGCGCGTATCTCTTACATGTCTGTGCCTATTGAGCTTCATTTTATCAGTATCAGTGAAAAATGATTTTTATTATTTTTTAAGATAATGAGCTGATACTAAAGCGGCATTGGGAATGAATTCATGTGTGAAAATGGACCATAATTATTTAAAAACTCTCCTCCTTTGCAAAAGCCTATAACAATAGTTACAATATCATTATGTAGCTCCGTTGAGGAGCAAAGGCGAGCTGACGGTAATGACCACATTGTGTGGTGCCACTGTACGCACAACATACGTAGTTCCGTCCCATTCTTTTAGCTTTATTCCAACGTAAGTTCCTTCTTTTCTTTATATATTATCCTGATCTATATGTTCGATGGTTTTCCTTTACGTCTCCTCCTTAATCTAAAGATTATCTGCATATATTTACGGTTGGTTTTCTTCGTTGCTTTCTATCCATTTTCATCTTTTCTTTACTATAATTGTTTCTATCTTTTGTTTATCTGTTATCTTCATAATGTTTTATTGTTTATCTTTTCGAGTTAAAAGGTTTTACCTATAAAGGGACATTTATTTATAGATGTTTGTAATCCTCGATACAGCTTCTCGTTTCTCTTCCATATTTCAAACCAATCAAAGTAAGACACTGTTAACATTACTTTGAAATTATCTTAATTTTATCTATTTGCCAATACTAGATGATTGTCGAATTAAAGGCGTTTTGAGCTTATATAGCAATGTCTTTTTTGGTACTTACTTATGGATCTATGGAGCTACCGAGATACCTAGTTACAACTCTAACGTTTATCTTTATGCGGCCAAATTCTTCTTTTTTTTTCTCATTTCAATATCTTTTCGATTAAATTCATTACCTTTACGTGCATTTGTAATCTATAGCCTCATAGTTCTTTTTTCTCATGTCAGCAGTAGCAGATCCATCCTGTATTTGCTTATTAATGTGAATGCTTTTTAAATTTTTGCTGTGTAATTACTTAATGCATATTTATAGTTTCATTTTCGCATATAGAAATCATATTGTGGAATATTAATGTGGGCCGGTTGGGTTAGCAGTCTTGAGTTATTTATTTGCGACGCATTGTTGAGTAGATTGAATCCTTCTCTCAGTCTTTCTTGGTCAAAGTAAATAGGATTATGAGGAAGGTAGAGAGATAAACTTGATAAATACCACATAACAAGAAAGACAAATGTGCTTTTAAGAAACCAGTAATTAAGCACTCTTGACTAATTCTACAGTTGACTGTAGCGACGATTAGTACGTTAAACGTGTTACCTCATGATTTATCGCTTACTGTTTCGTTTATTAGTATCCTTTACCCTTTTTCTTTGCGATATTTATCGCTTATTCATTTATGTATATTAGTCTATTTTTTCAACTGTTGAAATTGTTTAGTTTTTTTTTTTGTTAGCCCTATGTATTACGGTAACAGCGCAAAGGATATTAAAGAGGAATTAGTGCTGTAATGAGGAATTATGTTTTTCGTCACGCAGCGTTATTATTCCACTCATCTACGTGAATACTTTTTAATATATTTTTTATATATTCACGATTTTTTTTGTTTTTACTTTTTCCAATAAATTTCTTCGATTTCTCTATATTTTTAACGTTGTGCCATGGCGGGGTAATGCTACAAGGCTCCTCAATAGCACCTTTACTATTAGCAGTAAAAAAACATTTCCTATACAAAAGTTAGAAAATGCATCAATCTAAAATTAATTTAACACAGACAAGATGATACAGGGTGTTAGGTAAACGTGCGGCAAAAATTCAAGGGGTTATTCCTTAGCCTATTCTTAAAATATTTTGTCCTATGATGATTTCTGAAAGACCCCTTTGTTTTCAAGATACAGGGTGAACAAAACTCTCAACAACTATATTCGATATTTATTGAAATCATTAATGTAAATAAAAGTATAGCGTACGCCAATGGGTTTATCAAATACAAAAAAAATTAAAGAGTTTATCAAGCACAACAAATTGTTGACGATAACTTGGAACGGCTGTTTTGTGAATCGGTCGCCCTCTGGATTACTTCTTATGGGGCTATCTGAAGTCATTAGTTTACGCTATTCCAGTGTAGAATTTGGACGAATTGCGAAATTGGATAATTGCTGGGTGTAACTCAATTAGAAACAAAGCTGGTGTGTTTGAAAGCGTTCAGCACTGAATAACGAGAAGATTTATTGCTTGTATCCAGGCTGGAGGAAGTCATTTTGAACATTTATTATAGATTAAGCAACTTTACATGTACTTTTTGATAATAAAATGTTGTTACTGTCGCAAATTTTGTTCATCCTGTATCTTCGAAATATAAGTTTTTTTCAGAAATCAAAAAAGGATAAAATATTCTTAGAATAGGCTAACGAATAACCCTTTGAATTGTTGTCGCGTGTTTACCTAACACCCTGTAGATTAAATGAATGAATTTTTCCGCAGAAAAAATCATTTCTTCTAAATTTTTGCATTTCATTAAAGAAACATATACATACGTAGTATTCCGTATGTTATGTTTATGATTGTAATGGCAATCAAACAATACCGACCACCAGAAACCGCAGGGTGTATATCTTAGTGCAGGATTCACGTTTTACACATGTACATCGTTACATAAAAATGTATATTTGGAAGACGTCTTAATACAATGCTTAAATAGAGCCAAGTGTACGATTTCATCTCGTAAAAATAAATCCATGCTTCCCAATCTATAAATCATCCTGTATAGGCGGAAGTATTTTCGAAGGGTATTCTATGACACTATTAATAGAGAACATAAGAGATATGCTGAAATCGTATGCGATGTTACGATTTCAGAAGGCTTGGACACCCAGTATATACATATCTCTAAGTAGAATACATTTAATTTGAATTACTTCATCGCATTTTAGCTTCTTCGGTGCCTAATTGATTTTTTCTGCACTACATTAGGTTCTTTTAAAATTTCTCTCGACAAAGTCTCGGGAGAAAGCGTTGCTTAGGTAACTCGAGATTCTCTACTTTCTACAGAATCTATACGTCAATGAAACCCAATAACAACGTATTCCAAGACGCACTTTTTGACATAATTCAAACGCAATATTTACTTTTTTCTTGACGATAGCTTCCTGTTCTTACAATCTGTTAGTATTGAATTGCCAAAGCTGGGTCAAGTCGTTGGGAATACGTCAACGGTTCGTTCATGCTAATCGTCAGGAGGTAAGAGCCCACGAATTAAATCTCGCACGGATAGCGGAAAGTGGCACCACATCGTCCCCGATATCAAATTCTAGTTTAGTTTTCTTTCTCGCTCTTTATTTTTTGCTCAACTCTTTTATTATGCTGGTTTAGTTCTCCTTATTTTATTATTTGTCTTAATTAGTTTTACAAAATAACAACTTACTCAACGAAGTACAATTTATACATGTACATACAGAACTTTACAAACACAATAACAATAAAGTGGCTTGAAAAAAAAAACATGTACAATCTCTAAAGATCATAAATAGCCTAATAAGTTAATCCCGGCGAGTGCGAAAACAAGTTAAATTGGAAAATTACGTGAATGTTTAACAGAAACTCAGATTTACGTGTACTAAATTCACTGTGAAAAAGAACCAGCTTCACAGTTGAATACCTGGAATAGTTGATTTTAATAATAATAATTTTAATAATAATAATAAGCGGTTTATTAGCTAATAAATTGTAATAGGATATAAAAAAAAGTTAAATTGAACAGAAATAAATGTAATCAAAGTGTTCAGGATCAGCCACTTGCAAAGCAAGCTGGTGTTATTCCCTCTGAACATCGCTAAATACAAAGCGAAAAAAAAAATAAAAAAAAGAACATAGCCAACTAAATATCGAGTTATTTGTGTCAATGCACGATCATCGAAAGGAAGAATGTACAATCGCATAAAACATTAGGAGCTATATATTATTAGCTATAAAATCGCCCATCCCAGTCGACAAGCTAGTGCCAACGAAGACAAAATATGTAACTCGCCGGGGATGGCGTTAAATAAGCGAACAGCATTATATGAAAAAGCACAAGGTTATGCATTGGAGGCGTCAACAGCCCCCATTTCGATTTCGACCAATTTCGGATACAGATATTTCGGCTTCTTATTATAAAGGATCTTATAATAAAAAAAGGTGGAAAGATAATCCACTCTGCATGAGATAATCATCTAATTAGCTCTTTTAAGGGAGGGCGGGACACGATCAAATCTACGGATATCATATATAAATTTTAGACATGCATTTTGTGTCCGTTGTAAACGCATTCTATCAACGCTATCAAGGCAATGTAAATGCAGAAATAGTTAGGCAAAAGTTAAGGTGAGAAAGCACAAGCGATTCGCACAATATTTTTCTTGGGTTTAACTACAAACAATCCTTACAGCCGTATAAAAGCTTTAAATTATAAAATGCTTTTTAATAACAGAAGACACATGCTGTTTAAAACGCAACCCAGTATCTAAAACTAATCCCAAATTGCGGGCACACTCAGAATGAGGTAAATTAACATCATTAATTAATATTTTAATATCATCTAGAATAACCAACCTAGCCTTCTTCCGACCAAAGACCAAATCACAAGATTTTCTCGGATGAATAGATGAATAGTGTCGTGCAGACTCCGTCACAATCGAGACCAAATCAAAGATGATTTTAAAGATATTGTTATGTACACTAATGGTTGAAAAAAAGTAATAGAGGTGCGTAGCAGTAGGTAACGACTTTTACTTAACCGTGTTTTTCAATAATATTGTAAATTAATGCTCATAACTTCTGAAACCAGAACAATAAAGGCTATTGGCGGGCAAGTTTGTGGAAGTAACGAAAATATGGCATCTCATTCATATTCGTTGATTCCATTTGAGGTATTTTGTACAATTTGACCGGTTTTGAATATTATTTTTGTTGAATCATCATAAAGAATAGAATGCAAAATGTCAACAAAAATAAACAGGTAAATTAAACAAGTGCATTCGATAAGAGCCAAAACAAAATAAAACCCAGTTAAAAAAAATGATAAGTGACTAATTCCGTAAAAAGAAAAATTGCAGCAAAATTGTATCAATATTTCAAAATTTAAAAGACATGCAGGGTATTCCATATATTTTGTTTGAAAAAATTTTAGTTTTCTTGATAAATTAAAGAAACTAAGTTCTTGTTTGCCTCATCTTGACGAATTCAAGATAATTTCTTCACACACAATAAAACATAAACAGTGCAAGGGAAACATCTTTTTAAGACAAAAGATGTATCACTTCGGAAAATAAATACCAGGTGGCGCAAAAGTAATGTCCTAATTTGAATTGGCCGCCATATTTGGAGTTGTCGCCAAATATCACCGTGCTTTGACATTTACGATGATGGAGCGATACACACCTCAAGAACGTGGAATTATTGTTACTTTTTATTTGACAACTTTTAAGTCTCTTGTTTCAACGCAACGTGAATTTCGCGTTTTCCTGGTTGTCGTGTTTCATATGTTCGAACAATTAAACGTTTGTCCGAGCGCCTCGTGCAAACTGGATCCACTAGAGATATCGCAAGAAGCGGCCTTGTAGTGCTCGTTCGATGGCACTACCCTAACCGTAAATGATGAGCGTTACAGACAGATGATAAACGAATATTTTTTGCCGCAAATTGCTGCATTGCATCTCGATCGTTGTTGGTTTCAACGGGGCGGAGTAACCGTTCACACGGCTCGCGCAACTATGGAGATTTTGAGACACCAATTTCCAGATCGAGTGATCTCTCGTTTTGGAGATTTGAACTGGGCGTCCAGATCGCCAGATCAAACAGTAGCAGACTTTTTCCTTTTGTTCGTCTTAAAATCTCGCGTTTACCACAACAAAGTACGAACCTTGCAAGCCTTGAAAGCTAACATCGAACCAGAAATCGCTAATCTGGAGCCAAATGTTTTGCGAACAACAATTCAAAATGCCGTAAAACGAGCGCAACTATGCATTAACTCGGGAGGCCATTGCCCATTTGAGCGATGTAATTTTTTCCAATTAATGTCATCAATTTTACACTTTCAAATAAACTTTTTATGAAAACAGAGTTCTTTTTTTTCAATTATAACAAAATGGCAGCCAGCTCAAATTATGACATTACTTTCGCGCCATCTTGTAGTTTTGATTTTATTGCACGAAGTGCAATAATATTATAATAATTACCTTACTTGTATCATATATTATAATATAAATAAGGTTCTAGCTCGTTATCGAAGGAATATACGTGTACTTGCAAAGCAATCGAGGAATACAGATGAGAGTAATTGTAATAATTCATTCCGTAACAGCTTCCTACCACCTACGACAGTAGCACTTCATTAAAGTAACAACTCATTAGTTTCAATTAAGAAATGCAGGTACTGTTTAAATGCCAGCATACCTGGTCTCATACATATTAATACTAGACAATGAGCTTCTTATTACAATTCCGGGAAATACAGCGCTTCGTTTCTCACGATTAACCCGGAGCATAGGGGATGCTAATCCAAACGTAGTTATTTATACAACGTCAATACGTATTTGTCTACGCAATTTACCATGTCTCCATTCCGGCGCACGAAGCAAGTTACCCGCTTTTAAAAACTCTGCGGATAATTGAACGCTGTCAGCAGCAAGAGACGATACATTATGTAATGTCAAAAACGGTAACGTCTAATTAAGTAGTCCCTAGTTGATGTTAAACGAATTCCAGTTGTCAGTTTTCCCCTTACGGTTTCAGACGGTGTCCGACTCCAATTGTGATAAAGTGGATTACGTCGAGCGGAGGATGGGTCAATAAACAAACTTATTGCGAAATTGCCCACCTACTTACAAGCGATGGCTTGATTTTTCTGCGAGCGACAGCTTGAGAAGGATCTCCTTTTAATTTACGCTGTGCATTGTACGCAAGTGTAAATTATAACTTTCGCTTTCAAAACGATTGTATTTAATTCTGAATAAAGTATAAGAATTGTTTTAACCCGGTTTGTTTCATTTATATTGTTGTAATAAGTATTTTTAGCAAGATAAATATATTCTTTTGAATTTTTAGAAATGAAGAAAATGTTTTTGAAAGTATTTATTTGCAATTCCTATTTTATATTCAAATAGAACATTAAATTAAAGGCTCCAAATGAATTGGTTAAATTATATCGTATCTGATATAATTTGAAGAAATGATCCCGTTCGATCATTTCTTGGAGATACGGTTTAGTCTTCTGCGAGCGAGCTTCCGATCAACCGTCAGTTTGAATTCTGTCAGATCAACAATCAGTTTGAATTCTGCATTTTATAAAGATGGCCTACGTCAAGAAAGCCGATGCAATTACTTCCCGATTAGTAAATTTATTTCTTGACATAATTTTCTTGTGGTTCCAGCCATCCAGTCGTCCAAATAAAAAAAGAAAGAACAGGTCAAATCTGGAATACAGAATAGTGAACGTTCGCCGGGAAAAATCGTTTTGCCGACTGGATCTCTCACTCGTATTACGCTTAAACATGTTTAAACATTGCTTCGAAGTTATTTAGGCGATCCTGCTTTTGATCTATTCTTAGCAGACGTGGCACTCATCTCGCCAGTAACTTTCTCATTCTCATTTTTTCGTGAAGGAGATGTTTAGTGCACGTTCAATTGATATGTTTACCATATTAACAATTTTCACTGGGCAGTCTGCTTGTACGATATCATGAACTTTATTGATCATATCGGCCGTAGTCGCCCCGATGGAACGACCTGGTCCTGATCAAATACGGATGTTTGACCAGGCTTAAATTTACGAAACCAATATCTGATGGAGTTTAACGAAAGGACATCAAGGAGTCTTTATAATCTGCGTCCAGCTTCTCTTTGATTTGTATACATGTTTTCTAGTAAAAAAAAAACAAATTGAAACAATGAATGGTATTGTTCTTTTTCCATGATTCTTCAAATACATAAAGTTGGTTACTTTGTTAAGGTTCCGTGTCCCAGGTTAAAACAAGTAATGATTGCTAATGTTTTTTTTTTTTTGAAAATGTATATTTTGGTTAGTTCTCTGCTTGTACTTTTTCCATTCATGTTCGAAGATAAACATTTGGAATCAATTGATATCATTATTATTATCAAAATTAAACGTTTTACACAAACTCTCGCTATCCACGGTTTGCATGCTTAACAGTCTCATATTTAGTCACATTTAAACGTCTCAAAGACGAACGCGTAGCTGTATAATACTTTCGTTTCCATAAATATGCGCAAGCGGAATGCTAACAAAACCAATCCTGGCTTAAATATCTTGATTATTCCGAAACTGTATGTAGATGTGAGGTCATGTTAATAGGTTCTATTTCCGATTCAAGCGATAATTACGCCGATCCATCGAGCACTAAATTTTCAAGCGAAGAATGGGAAATACCGGTTGAAATTGTTTCGCGCTGATAAACGGAACGAAAGCATGCCGCGCCGTCGTCAAGTAATTCCAAGCACGTGATGTAGAGGGCGTTTTCTGACGGAACTAGTGAATTACTATCGCATTGGTTGTCTCAACAAATTACCAATAAATTTCCGTAACAACTTCAATATATAAGTCAGATGCAGATGGCTTGCTTTGATTACTGCTACTATTACTACTACTACTACTACTACTACTACCGGTGACTGTTCGTACGGTATTAGCAATCGTATTGCAAGTTTATGTTCGTGACAATGGTGAATTAATAAATTCCAGCGAATGCGTTTCGTTCGTGGTTCCTAACGTTAATAAATACTCGGGCGCTGCCAACAAGATGCCGAAGGAACATTCATATTACTTATGTAAATTGCATAGTGACATAGTTTAGTGCTTATTTTTATCTCGATTGCGGGCTTTACAAGATATTTAACGAAGCGCATGCGATTTAATGAATATAAGAAACAATTTTCACGTTTTTCATAACAATAACCTTTAACGCAACCCCCATTCGTGGTATTTGCTTATCACAGGCCCTAATTTTAGATAGATTTCTTCACATATGCAACATCGGGTACATATTTAAAATTAGTTTAGACTTAAAAGAGCTTTTCACGTACTTCAGGCGCATTACTAACAGTTTTGAGTGAGATACAAGCTGAAAGAAATGAACTTTTATAGTTAAAAAGAGAAACTTAAGAGCCACTTAAAACGGTATTTACATTGATTATTGATCTGCCTAAATATTAGGGAAAGTAATCCATCATTTTTGCTATCATTTACAATATTCTTAGTACTTTGAAGAATATTTATAAAAATAAATTGAACTTCATCTGGCATTGCCTTTTCAAGCATCATATGAAAGAAGAACCGTGAAGAACTCAAAATCTCTTTATCCTTCAGCAGATTTGGCTCAAGAATTGGACATGGGAAAGGTGAATAAATAATAAGACGATTGGAAGGGTGCGTGCCTTGACCTTCACGATGGAATGGAAAATGATCCATATTCTTTCACTCTTGTGATTACTCGTGAAGAATCATTGATTTTTGAGTTCGATTTCGAAACGGAAAGCGCAGTGTAGCACGCTGACAAATCGACCGAAAAGAAGCTGGAACAAGCAAATTCAAAAGGAAGCTGATGTTCATTCATTTTATTTTGACAATTTTATTAAACGAATAACACACAATAAGCGCGCAATAAGAGCGAACTGGAGCAGGTTTTCGTCAAGTCAGTAACCTGCTACGGAAAATAAGAAACAGATTGAATAATTTTGAACAAGGCGAAGAAGCAAGAATTATTTTAAGCAATTTTAGATCGAATATTAAAAAAAATGTATCAACAGGGCATGCACACTCATCAAATTAATTGAAATCGAACTGATCGATTCTTTCTCTGAAATCTTCTTTGTATTTGTAAAATAAATAACTAAACAATAATAAAACAAATCTAATAAAACCATTGTTTTCTAATTGTTTCTTCACATTCTTAGTATATATAATTGCTATCCGCAAGATATTTATATGTAATAATCCGTATTATTATAGAGGAAAAGGGGATCGATGAAGAGAACCATTCCTTTAAAAGTGGTCGATACAAGAAAAAGGTTGGGAATTCCCGACTTCGCACTATTGGCCACGTATAATATAATGTTCATATAGAAAGATTATACCTAACAACCTAAGGCACGCTTCACACTCGATGGCCTCTTAAAAGGAAATATAGACGCGGTCCATCAGCAGTCACTACCCTTTAAGTATATAAAAATGTATAAAATTTCTGTATATAAAAATATACAGAGTACTGCAAATAAAAATATAATTTTTGCAAGTTCAGAGAAAGCTTCCATCAACGATTAGCTTAAATAATAACAAAGTTAATAATGATGTCACTTTATACAATAACAATTTTGGTATAGCCATAAAAGTCTGTATATCTTACTGAAAATATAAATTAACATCGCCTTTGGTGGAGTACAAGATATTAATGTAATTTACTAGTTCATAAATTATTGTTTAATGTTACACTTCAGATTTTGATAAAATGAACTTAAAAAAATTTATAACGATATAACGAAGTCCTTTTTTTATAAACCGAAACAAAACTTCTCCAATGTTGTAACGATGATATTCTATATCTAAACGGTTTGGAAATATTCTAAAATGAGGATGATGAGGAAATACAACAGTCCGCTTGCAAGGACTATTGGCTTAAAGCGTCCCAATATTGTATTCGGATGGGTTATTATCTCAAGATGTGTTATGTAAAGAAAAAGAAGTTCTTTCTTTATAAATGTCTACCTTTAGTTTTTACATTGACAATTATCATTCGGAATAGGAAATTACTTGTAGGAAAGAAGATTTATAATAGGCTCTTTTTAAACGATAGCTAGAAGCTGCGTAAAAAACTACAGAAAAAAATTTCGTAATGAAAAAAATAAATATATTAGCAACTTACCGATCCATAAAGTATTCCGCTGCAATCCATACAGAGATACTGACATGTTGAGACCCCTTGTATTTTCAATTTTCCCACGCCCACAGTCATCCTTTGCAGTATAGCTGTAAAAATAAGAGAAAAATATATGAGCAGGTGCGCTCTAGAGTCTTTTATCATCACGAATCAAAGCAAGCGATTACTACAGCGCTAATTCCTATACGTGTATTCTAGTTTATATGTCAGTGTAAATAAATAAATCGAAACTGTATAAACGTGGAGACTAACGCCGTGGGATTTAGACATGGTACGTTATGAAATGCTCGCGAGAAAATGTTGTGTCTGCTCGACAGCGTGGTTCGTGTATGTTATGGAAAATAGCAACATTGGCACTGAACCAAACGTTCAATTTAAGCAAGCCGTTGTTATAGGTGTAAAACAAACGTTAGGAACACGCCACTAGAGCGATACTATGCATTTGTCTAATAGCTTAAACTCGTCTCAGATGATCCGAATGTTACTATTTTCGTCTAAATTCCACTACTCTTAAATGATCTACCACATGCATACGACGACTAGACATAGAATGTCTTAAAACTACGGAAAAAAAGACTTATATGTTGTAGGTTTCTTATAACATATCGCCGGAAGCAGATCTGAAATGTTATATTAACACAACGGTGCAATGGCAGTAGGCGAATCTGAAACAGATAAATTATAGAATAACAACGATTTGTTTATAAACAATGTTTTCACAACTATTACAAATTTGTCAAGGTATGCAATGTTGTGTTCTAGAAATTACAAAATATGAGCGTATGGCTTTTCATTAAACAAGAACATACCATAACTTCATAGTTTGCAATTTCTTGCAATCATGCTATGTTAAAACAACGCATGTATTAAATAAAATAAAGCTACATTCTGTAACAATATCGCACGGACCCAATTAAATTAGAACAAGTAAACTACTACTAAGACCAGGAAGCTTACTATTGGTATAAATATGTACTTTCTATATTCATTTCTTTATAAAATAATCAGTCGTTTTCTAAGAATACGATGCCCTCTGATGAACCGACATTCTCTGAAACAGAGGTAACGAAATACATACAAATAAATTTCTATCAGGCGTGCAAGAGGATGGAGTGTACAGCTCGTGGAATGAAACAATGATAATAATAATAAAAAACTGAAAATAAATAAAATTTGATATTTTGATGTGATGTTCATTTTTGAATGTAATTCCTTCGTTATATCGATATGTTTGTACCTCCGATGAACCAAGTCTCGGAACTGCCGATTCTTCAAAATGTTAATCCTCAATAGGTAGCTGCAATATCCTTGTTTGTTGAACATTTCCGCCTTGTTATGTATTTTTGCAGGTATGGTTTGCTTTTTGTTAAATTGCTTCAATTTATTCGTTTGTGATTTTCAGAATGGAAGTTATCATTCTTCCAAACAGAATAGCCATCATCTTCTTTCGTTTCAGGTGTGTAACGACAAAAATTCACGTGGTAATCTGTTAGGGCTCAAAATACTTAAGAGAGAATTAACTCCTTTGTTGATTTACGTTGAACGGATAGGCTTCTAATGTTGATCAACGTTTGCATATATACTATATGCACAAGATGTTTAATAAATAATAAAATAACAAAATAGCCAAGTACTGGTTTACTTCATTGTAAATATTTGCTGGCGATAAGCTTTTCAATAAGAATTTAGTCGTATTTTGAGGGAAGGAGTTGATTTCTACATGTTTATCGTCAAGCAGATCACATGTACGGCATCAATTTCTTTTGAGACGTTATCTTGCTTCTATAAAAAAAATATATTTAATGCCAAGTGCTTATATAACAGAATACGATCAATTTGACGAAACAAAATATTAATTCTAACCCAACCGGACGAAATAATGTTAAATGGCATGCATCTACATTTTCAATAACATCAACTACATAATTACAATAATCTATATGCAACGGTAGCAACTCGAGTGCCCCTAAATACTCTGCATCGTCAAACGACCATACGCAGGCATTAATTTCTTTCGTCTCTAAAGAAAATCGAGATCAAGCGTTTTTCTTTTCCACGTTTAATAACCGAAGAACTTTTTTGGAATGGATTTTCAGTTGTTTGAAGGTTTCGAAAAAATTCTTCGAGCCATTATCTGAAAAAATCGTCTCTAATCCCGCTCCAGTTCAGCATTAGCTGGTCTTCCACCTTCGAAGCGGGAGTAAAGGTAAAACTGCAGGATCTCCAGCCTAATATGATCGTTTTGACGAAGTAGAATATCAGGAATAATCGGGTGTCTTTCATTGCTTCTTTTATAGTAATAATGAAGTAGCAAAAGCAAGCTAGGTAACAAGGTACTAAACTAAAAGAATTATAATATAGTTAATTATAGTTAGTGTCCGCAACAGCTTTTCGCAATACTTTTAGATTAATACCGAATGCTTAATTTGGATGTTACGTCTTATGCCTATTTTGCTTACAGATACCTTCATAAACTAATATAATTACTTACCAATTTCAGCTTTTTATTTTTTTTCCAATGAGGGTGGTGAGTATTTCTAAAACCATAAACACCTCAAAAATTTAATAAATCGTACCTACATACATTTCTGAATTAACCACGTCCAATCCCGTTTGTTCCAAGTAGCTATTTGAAGACTTTTCATTTTCCAAACTACGCGACGTAAATGAGGGCCAGGTTAAAAAATTCTTTAAAAGCAGCAGAAATGTTGCCTTCCAAATTGGCATGTGTCTGTGGGCGAATGTTGCATCTTTTGCTTTAACGAAATCGTCAGCTTACGCAACGAAGTTGAATGTCTTTGTTGATCAAACATAATAATATTTGTTGCCGAGAAAACCATCATGACAGAAATTCTATGAAATGTAATCTTGTTCAAGTAACGAAGTTGGGTTTAGAGAACTTTGCTCGAAATACTCTTCACGTTGCAAGAACTAATAATTGTCTTTAAAAATCAAACTAATAACTTCATACGTTCGTTTAACGGATATACCTGGATTAATTGTATTTAATTAATTGTAATTAGTGAATTCTTTAATTTTTGTACTTGTATATAAACATAAAGTTCCTCCGAATTTTAAGATTAGCTATTGTATTGTTACAGTTAGTACGTTCATTTGCTATTTTCTTTCTTCCACTTAGCGGTTTATCCTCTCGTGTTTCGTTACCAACTTGCTTTACATCCGCAAATATGTTACAATTTGTGTGCGTAACTGTTCGTATACGTAAATAGTTGAAATAATTAGTTGCATCGCAAATACAAACTCTCAGTTCATCCATCAGCTGTTGCGACTACAAGCATGAAGCGCGAGCGCCATTTGCATCCTTTTGTCATGTTCTCCTATATATATTTATAGCCGATAATTCTCCTGTCTCATATATTACCGTCGCTTCCTTTGGATGTCAGTAATCTCAATATCTTCTCGATGAGGGACAAAAGGCCGGTATTTCTCGGTTGACTTCAATTATCTAGCGCACAGATACTAAAGCGTAACTATTAGACACCCCAGATTTAACTCTAGACGCTTATTTCTGTTTCAAATGTGGAACAACAAAATGACTATGGGGTCTTTTCCGCGTTGGCAGCCACTCAAAATCGCACTGTACCTAACTTCAAGAAATGTCATCGCGTAAGCAAGGGAATTACTCAGCCAACGCTTCGCGTAAATTGCTTTCTGGAAATTCACTGTTTTAGATGGCAGTTGTTAGCCGCAGACGGATGAAGGTTAAACGAAGCGGGAGTATCCCCTTGTTAAAACGAAGAGTTGAAGGAAAGCATGATAAGAGTACATTCGTATAAATTCTATTATACTCGAGGAGCAATTTAAGGAAATTGCTTGGCATTCAGTGCAGAAAACGCTTGAAATATTTGTATTTACTTACAAATATGCGCTTGTAGTTACTCTTTCTTATAAAAACAGGTGTTTCACAATTGATTTGGTATACTGGATAACGTTTGATTATTTTTGCTTACATTGTGCATCTTACGATTATGCAAGGAATTAAATTTTTGCAATGGTTCAAGTGAGGCCTTTTAAGTATCCATCTCGGAACCTTACCTACTTACACTTTCTTATGTTAACAAGCAATTATTATATGAATTAAAATATTCTGTAGTTGTCATCGAATACTAATGATTTTCACGTTATTTTGTCTTAACGGATCGTTAAAATGTGTTGCTCCAATTGTCCCTGTAAACTTTATCCTTATTACTGCTTCTACATGAATACATCTGGATTAACGGTAGCAGAATTAGCAAGTTCTATGAACCAGTGCCCAGGGGTCGCGACGTGGACGCTTCTGCTATGACCCCCACTTAAAACAACTGAGCAAATTATTACGAAGTTTATATTTTTTTCTTCTTCTTGTCACATTGGACCGCATGGAAAGATCCAACGCTCACTAAGGAGGACGCATCGCTACCGTTGGAGATCTTGGAATGGAATCTTGAGAAGACGGTTTTTGGGTGACCTATCCACAATATTGTTAATTCTTAACTCAACGGCAGATATCAGCGAGTAATCAGCGCAGAAGCAGATCGTGATTCGCGATGCGTCCACTTAGTGCGTAGAAGGAGGATTATCTCCTTCCTTACTTAAAGAAAAAGTCTTCAAGTAAAACATATTCGGAGATGGGCATGGGCAACATAAAATTATATTCAAATATATATACGACGCTCAGTTTCCATAATGCACGGTATATGTAAGTTTGGCAATTTAAATTGACCAACCTATTAGATTATAACGTTTTTGGGTGCCTCCATTCAATTCGCGTAAACTTTCATCCATATTCCCTGCATTTGCCTGTCTTAATCTTTGAGATGGCTTGATTTGAGATTTTTGCGAAATATTGTCGTTTCTTTAACGGCCGATATCTTAAACGCCTTACATGCTCGAGCGGCGATTCAAATTTTATTTAGTTGATCTAAAATTAAACATTTTCCTGTATTTGAAACTTGCCTTGTTTACTAATTGAAATGTGAAGCTAAAGTTTTTTTTTTTTGAGCACAGTGTTGCGACGAAATATACAAATTGTAATGCTATTGCTTGTACTTTGTTGAACATTGGCGAACGTTTTGGGAGTATTATTTTGTATAGCGTCCTACGTTATGTGTTGCCTTAATTTCTTAATTCATTCAGAAAAATTTAACGAACAATTTAAACGGCTTTCAGAATGTTTTTATTGTATTTTTTAATGTTAAAGAAAATGTACGCAGTGCATAAATATATTCGTTTTATGCTGAATCCTAATCAACATTTATCTGCTTATTTTCGCTATTTATTTTATATAAAGACACTTCTTAACTTACTTCTTACCTTGCTAGACAATGTAGGAATCTGATGATTTCGAGTGAATGCAAGTGTTGTACTAAAAAAAGGTGGCGTTTTCACATTAGCTTTAATGATCATCTTTAGTTTCAGCTGCATAGCATTTCGTCCCAGCACTCTATCTTTAAATAATACATTTCATACCTTTGTATTTAATTTGATAAAGGACGACACGTTTTAGGTAGAAGTAAATATAAATGAAAATATTTACAATAGTTTCTCTATAAAATTCCGGAAAGATATACTTAAAAAATTGAAATGATCCAAATATGGCAACTTGTTAACAAGTTGATGCATTTTTCGATGTATTGCTGATAAATTTAAGAGTACTCTATCAAATAAAATCTGAAACATTGCTCTGCAATTAAGGCTTTAAAGAAACAGCGATCTTTATGAGATATTTAGAATTGTCTCAAATTATCAGAAACATAGTTTATTCTATTTTCAAAAACTAAGATACATAAGGCATATAGACTGTTCCATTTTAAAACTGGACCCGTATCCTGCTATGAAAGCTGAACATTACGTATACTTAAATATAATTTTTGTTTGTTTTTTAATTGAAACCTTTTTAAAAATTATTTAGGAGAGTCATAACCTTCCGATCGCGTATTAAATTAACGCGCTGTATGTCTTTCTCTCACTAGTAAATGTTACCTTTTATCTTGGATAAATTAAGTAAGAAGTTTGTACGTATAAAAATCATTTACTTACTTCAAACATTCATTTTTAATACTGGTCTTGATATGCATTTGATTATTATACTAACATGTTACTTTTAGTCTTGTTTATATTAGTGAAGCGGCTCATTTGAATAAAACTATCAGTATCGTCTGTTCAATTTTCATAATTTTCTATTCTAGTGAGGACGTATCCGAAAAATCCTACGTATCTTTTTAAAGTTACGCAAGCATCAACTATCTTTGATTTTCGTCGTCGTCCTCGCGTGATATTCTCCAACCCAAACGAATGCACGTTACTTAACACGTCTCATTAACATTTAATGCACTTTTATCCACTTAATGTTATATATAGGATAAAATTTCCTTCGCGGCTTTAAATTCTACGCTACGTATTTCTTATTTATTGCGACAGTTGAGTGTCCTATTACGCTTCACTCCCACAATGACATAAATTATTTTCTTTAAATATCTAGCGGCGGTCGTTTAAATCCTTAAAGGAGAGGGTGTAATCCTGGTATAGCACTAAAGCCGTCGTAAACGCGATAAAAAAAAAAAAACGATTGTTATCGTCGATATGCGGCGCAAGCGATCGATATTATAGTGGGTGTTGAGAGTGCAAGTTATTTTCGACCGGAATTAAACTATTCTTATCCCAACCTTTTGTAAGAATAACGCTGAAATTTATTGCGTGTTACACCATTAAATAGTTTATGTGGCATAGGTTCGAAGTCCGATACAACACGCACATATATTTTTATAAGCTCCATAATTTTAGATTCGTCTACAAGACGTGAATGCTTTGGTTAAGTTGTGTGCTTAATAAATTTAGCACAAGGGGATATTATATGCGTATATTAAACATAAACGCCCACTCATCTGGACGCGTGTTTGAAAATTCTTGGTCGTCGAGTATGCGGGGCTTTGCATAATTGTCAAGTGACTGCGTATCGAAACGATCATTTTGACAAGGGAAAAAAATCTTATTTTTGCGTCCTTAGAATAAATTTAGATACTACAATGTTGTATTTTCTTAGATCGCATACGCCATCCAAGAAATAAAACGTACATATGTATATTTACGATAATATTGATGCTTTCAAAAAGCTAACTCGTTTATTTCTAGCACACAACGTGTCCCCTTAGTGCGCGTGTAAAAGGTAATTCCTTTCTTGGGTGGCTTAGAGCAAAAGCTTTCAAATAAAAAAATATTTAGAGACAAATGCTGCATAAAGTTATGGTATTCGACTTGCATTACATACGCTATAAGTTTAACCTCTTTAAGTCTACTTTCTTCAAATTCCATGCAAAATATCTCCGTCAGTTGAAATAATTATCAATTTTTACGAAAAAACAATATCTTTATCATCCGCTTTAGAGTGTTGATATTTTACATAGGTTATCACCTATATTATTCTAGAATCTGATAGAGAAGATAGACTTTAATCAGCTAAATATGGAACTATGCAGATAAGTTTTTTAATTAACCCACTTTACATATAGCGAAATGTTCACGAAGAGCTAGAGCTAGGAGAGCTTTCTTATTAGATTCTGGAATCTGAACACATGGTGTTCCGCTTAAAAAATAATGATACAAGCTACCATCAATATCCATCATGTGCAGACCTACGCTTCGTTGTAGTACGGTTCATCAGTGCATCTTTGTAGAAGGTGCGGATAAGAGTATCTAACAGAAGATTCTGCGCGGGTAGACCAGAAACACATCAAGAGTAATTAACATTCAAAGAATATTTCGTAGAATTAATAATGAATTAATACCTAAGATAGGAACAATTATGATATTCAGTAAGAAACATGCACCATTAATCTTTTCTCTATTTACCGCGCATTCTTTCACGTTTGTATCTCTTATAAACATTTCACAATTTATCCGGGCGTCGTAATTTGTCTCTTTTTTTTATTTATCTCAACTGAAAACAATAAACAACTTTTAAAAGAGACAGAGATTATTTTTATTTTCTGTTTGAACTATGAACTTAAGTAAAACGTTCCAATCAATTCCGTTGAAATGGTAATTAGTAGATACGGCACGTCAGTCAACGTAAATATGTAATACGAGTAATAATCGTCAGAATTGTAGATATTCTATTTAAGCAATTAATAATTAAAGTATTAACGCGATACTGTTACCAGAAGATGACTCTGAGCTGGAACCCGTTGCGTTGAACTGGATTCTGACAGCTCGTAAACATATCCGAACGAACACTTCTCGAACACTTTAAAAACGTTTTAAAAACGATGAAGAGATAATCCCTTACGATGATTGATGAAATATTAAGTGTCGGATCATAATGCCATAATCTGTAACATCGGGTCCGTAACATCTGCCCGGGGAAGAAATGAAATTTATATAGTCACATTAAAAGATCACTTCCTCTAATAATTTTTTCACTTCTTAGATGACGTACGACACTGTTACTCACTGATAAAGATGAAAGCCGAAAAATATTCGTAGTGCTACTACCCATATGTTTTAAATTTATTACGCGAGGATAAGTGGAAGGAATACAGCAGTCGGTAAAAAAAATTCACAATGAACCTAATAGAGGCGTCCTTCCACATGTTAAAACTTCATGTTTTAATCGCGAGATGTGGAACGAATTAGAAAACGTTATTGCAACGATAAATAAATATAATTTGCATATACAATGCTATTAGGCTCGGCGATACAACGGGAAAACAAACCTAAAAAATAAACTATAATTCTACCTGTTCTATTGGGCCGCTTAATTTACGCAAATTTAAACATAAAGTATCATTAGATGCCTCGTAAAGCAGTCGTACATCTGTATACCTGCACAGCTTTTGTCGTTAACTGTACGATGTTGTAAGGAGAACGAAACATCGGGCTTGGTAGATCTCTACTAAACCCATTTATTTCTGTTATAGGACAGAAGCCAAAGGACGTAAATTACTTACCTCAAACGTTACGGCTGTTTGTCAATCGGCGTTAAACATTTTAGTTAGATGAACTAATTTTTCTATACTTCTGTAAGGATTTTGAAATAAGATCTTAATGTTGAAGAAAAGAAATGATACGAGAAACTTTTGGAGACTATTATATCTTTCAAAATTTTGTCTAAAGACCGCTTCATATCATTAGATTTATAGCGGCCCCTCAACGAGGCTTCATTATTATAAAAAAAGATGTTTAAATTGTATTTTGTTTTATCATCAAAAACTGCAATTTGAAAGTTTATGCAAACTTAGATATATTATTTGGAAGAAGAAATAATGTTGGAAATTTTAAGTTAAACTACAGCCTCAGAACAGCATTAACACCGCATGGTTGGTTGTCGAAGTACGAAATATTGAAAGAAGCTAAACTTATTCAGCTGCAATTCAATATGCTGAAGCTAATGTACATACGTTATTATGAGCCTAATCCAAGTGAATTAAATTGATAAATTAATAGCGCTTTCGATACCGTTTAATATTAAGTTAATAAAAAACTGCGTAGTTTTCAAATTTTTTGAAAAGGTGATTGCCTTGTACGTGGCCCTGGTACTTCTAGGGCTTTGGCTGATTGAAATTTTCATTTTACATTTCGATATATGGACGATCTTTCTCAAGACAAAGTTAGCTTCGAGAATATTAAATGGTACCAACCCGTTTTTCGAAAATTTCTATATATACCTGATGGTCTTAACACCAGTATTTCTAACTTCTTTAATGGCTATAATCATCTAAAAAATGTTATTTACCAATTAAAAGTATTTACTTTATTTTTGTCAAAACTCAAAGTTCGTGCATTGTTCACGTGAGTCATTTGCAGTAATCCATTGTTATTTATCAAATTAATCGCGAGGATTGTGCGGGTTACTACGTTAGCGAAGCTTCTCAAAAATGAAAGGTCGTATTTTGGGACAAAGAAATCATAACCGTAACACTTCACTTCATTAGGCGCGTACTCCTTGTAGTGTGATCATTCCTTTGATTTTGACGAAGTTAAAATACTTGATGTGGAACAAGTATTTTAAACGTTGCTTCTTAAAAACATCAATAAGCGTCCTGATTCTATCAATTATAGAAAGGACATTGAAAATTAAGTTGCATTTATGCAGATTTACTTTATTACCTTTAATTGCAGTATATTATAATAATAATAACTTTATATTTTATAATAACTTTTTTTTAAATTTTATAATAATGATAACTCTGTATATCAGTAAAACATAGAAATAATTTACATTGTTTCTCGAGAGCTGGGAATACGTTTTTCTCATTTTAAATGAGACGTCAAAGTACACCGCTAGCTTATTTTATATGTAATTTAAATAAATTAAAATTGTGAATTGCTCTTGCTTTAATTCTTCTAAATTAGAATTAAGCGGAATGCTATAATAA
Organism: Oryctes rhinoceros; assembly: GCA_020654165.1. Taxonomy (NCBI): domain Eukaryota; kingdom Metazoa; phylum Arthropoda; class Insecta; order Coleoptera; family Scarabaeidae; genus Oryctes; species Oryctes rhinoceros. Next base: position 14,047,321 of record JAIOKQ010000230.1, on the reverse strand, counting down.
TAAAATCTTGGTTTTGTTCTATTCTAAACATTCTCGGTTCTTAATTGAGGGAATTATCCAAACTATTGCAGTGATCCTACTTTAGAAAAAAAAATGAACGTGTAATAGCGTCTGTAAATAATTAATAAAAATTATCCATAGAACACAAGCTTATTCGGGAACTAAATCGTACTCGTAGATACCAGCCACTGGCCGGTAAGCGTTTGCATGTCTATTCGCAATCATGCTATGGGTTAATTTTATCAAAGTTACCTATTAATCATTAGTTCGTGTCTACGTTTGTTTACCTACTGTGTTACGCAACATGGAACATTGAATATATGATAGTATGAAGAAGTGGATAATATTTGATTAAATAAAAGATATGAATTTATAGCGCCGATCGAATTGTTCTCTCTTTGTAAGCACCGATTAAGTTCGAATTAGAAAACAAAATCTTGCTATCAATAAAAGAAATGAAGTATTCTTTATCTACGATGCTGACGTAAGAAATAGGAAACTGAATAATATCAGATATTACGTTACAAGAGAAACATTTTCTCTTCGTAATGATGTGAACAGCAATAAAATATACATGGGATTATCGTTACTCGCAATAAGGAAAGTATGTGCTACAGTATCAATATAACATATTTCATTGCGTTATCAAGTACAGATCAACACTTAACGAAAACCATTCAAAGGAAAAGAAACTGCTGCTCGTTAAGTATGACGTTTATGATGCTACTAATGTGGACATCAAAATCTTTGAAACGAACATTTGCCTAAGCAATGTACTTATGTACTCTATACCTCTTAAAAATGTCGTTCCCACATAAAAGAAATTCTTAGAATTCTTTAACTTCTTATATATGTATGTATTATATATGAGAAAGCATCACTACCATAAATAGTAATTGTAATAGTAATGTTTATTTAAAGCAATAGAAATTGTATTAAATAAACGTGAAGCTCAACAATAACAATTTAAAAAAATCACCCGAAAGATAGTTATAGTTTATTGTATATTCTCGGATCCCAATAGTTAGTGTGGTTTTGAGTAATTGTTGCAAGGTTTTCCTTCGCCTAACATATGTATGTGTTTCGCCACTTTTTGCCAAGTTTGTTATATTTTTGATCGTATATGTTGTAGTTTTTAAAATAAAGATGAAGGGTAACATAACTATTTCTTTCATTTAACGAAATATGATCTAATCATGATTGATTTGATTTCAGGTTGCACAATGCACTTTTTCAGGTAAAAACTGTATCTGTGAACATTCTCCAGAATTCAATACTGCAAAAAGCTACACTATGGAAGTTTTCTAAGTACAGTGGATCGATTCTTCGGATGCTATATATTGCTGTTTGCTATGTAATTTATGTCTATTTTTCAATTTAATTTATTATCTATATCTATCTACTTTTATCTATCTAAGACTTTTATATTCTTTGTTTCTCCACCCTTCTTCGCGGTAAACTCTAGTTTTTATGCTTCACTATCTAATTTAAATTTTAAGAAAAAGCAACCTTATTTTCTTCGTCTTTTTGTACAGCTTCAGGTTTTTCCAGTCTGTCATTTTAATTTCTTTAACTAAACGTGAGGTTTCATTTGCGCATAAGTAGACTCAATCCATCTAGGTCGTTGAAAACCCAGACCCAAACATATGAACATCCCGCTGCAAATCCTAGAAATCTGCATATTGTTTTTTGTTTTTCAGATATAATGCAATTTTTCCATAGTCGACTGGACTGTATCGAAGAGCTCTGTTAGCTCGTACCAATTTAATTCTGCGCTACCATTCGTGTTCAGTGCATTTCAAGATTGTCGGCTGTATCACTACACGTAAATTTGTCCATCCTAAACCTTGGAGAATAGATAATTTTTTTCAAAATTTTACAGAAGGTGATCGTAAATTCGGTACGGATTTTAGCACGAGAAGAATTTTACGAGAATTTTACGAGAATTTTACGAGAAGATATAGCTACTACAGGAGATGTGAAGAATATTCATGCGTGAAATTAGGTAAAGTTGTCACTTGAAATGAATAATCAAATTTAGGAAGTTGATTTCAAAAATAGAGAATACGTTAACGTTCAATACATTTATTTTAACTGAAACGAAATCAAAACATCACGTGCTTCCTGAAGTGAGCTTATACGAAACGCTGAATCATCCGCTCGAATTGGCCAAACATTTGTGTATAACAATGCCAAGATACGTGATTGACTTGGCTCGTGTATAACTTAAACTGTTGCATAAATCAAAGAAATTGTTGAAATGTGTGACATGTTTAAAACTGCCAGCTGCGAATCTTTCGATTATTGGAAGGTATGTATATCAAATCTGCTGAATTAATACGGTACGGTGACATAAAGAAGACAGCCATCATCTTTTCATACAGATGATTATATATTGTGAAATATATGTACGCTACGCTACAATAGGTACGTTTAGTTTGTCCACTTCCTAAATTAAAAAAATATATATATTTTTTGTATCATTTTACACAAGTTGCCACGACGATACTAGCATCCTACGAAGCTTCTCAAATATTTTTGATTGAATCTTTAATTCCATAAGATAAAAATATTTTGTTATTATCGCCATATAAGTTCATCATTACAGCCCTGATCGGAGAGACGAAAATTCGGTTTATGTCTTATTAGCCCTAGTTGGCCTAAAGAGGGGAATGCAATGGAGCTTCAGAGAAAGAACGTGAAGTAAAGCGTTCGCATAATAACATGTATTAATACATAACAGAAATATTTAACATTGACAATTAAGAAAGTAAATATAAGCAATTGTTACATATTTTCGGGTAATGTTGTTTTTTTTTTTGAAATTTTGGGCCGGTAGTAAGAAAAAAAGTATGGGCCGTAGATGCGGTCTCGGATGAATGAAACAACATCCTCAACGGCAAAGCGGCACTTACATCTCTCCTTACATAAATAACTACATATTACGTTAGCATTTTAGTTAATTGCTTCAGTGGTTTAACATTTCCGTTAACCAGCTTCATACAAAGTAAGTTTGCGTACAAATAAAAATAATACAAGTTAAACTTGTTACATTGTTGAGCTTTATTACTGAGCTTAAAGAGATCATCACATCCAAGAATTCTGTTAGATTGTTTAAGTGTAGTTAGTATCAATAAGCGCAAAATTTCGATTATTAGAGAAACACGGTATAACAATAAAAATAGAACATTTGGAGGCGAATGGTAATGTTTTTTATTTCAACTGTTGCAAGTATAAATGTGTAGCTCAGCTCGTATAAAGGCGAACTTTAATATTATTTCGCTGTCATTAAGAATAGAGAAAGAAATTTTCGATTAGGTTATTTCGCAAGCACTTGAAGTTCTATAAACGGATACGTTTTGCAACAGGCAAAAAGTAACAGCCTTGTATGACAAGATGACAAGCTCTACATAAAGAGACATAGGTGAATATTCCGAAACGGCTTAACTACAAGAGAAGGAACAACCCTTAGGACCAATATTATGTTATTTTTTATACCTCCAGTATGTGATTGAATGTTTTGTCATTTTTTTTATGAAACACACTTGTATATGTATGTGTTCCAACAATCCTCAACTAATCTAACATATTTTTGTATTATGGCATTTTACGTTTAAATTCAACTGTTTTGGGAAATCACTCAAGAAAGTTGTCTTCTCCAGCGAAAATGCGTGAAATTGAAAAGAAAATCATTTGTTTACTTACAGAATGTTTTTGTTCTTCAATTAAAATTTTTAGACTTCTTAACTATATAATGTTTGCAAAACTAGCTACCGTTATGTAAAGCGTTCTTCAGTAACATAAATAGTTTTGTATCGTCTACTGATCGCAGCGAATATATGATACAATTAGGTAGTAATCCTGATTTTTTTAAATAATTTATAACATTATTTACTCGTTTGCCATCACAACAAACAGGATAACAAAATTGAATTTAACCAAGCAATCTAGTAAGTCTTGCTATCATCATCCATCAAAAAGGATTATTATTGACGACTGGGTGTACCTTGTTTTGGTGCAGCACCTATTACTATATTTTTCATTTAAACTTTCCTGAACCCGCATTTGAAAAGATTAGCCGATTAAATAAATACGACTAAACGTATTTATTTGGATTCTTGCTATTAGATTTCGGGATCAGCTTGTCTGAATATGTCATTTTATTCTGGAACATTATCAAACCTAAAGGTGTACATAAAATGACAGTCGATATGCTCTATTGGTTGAGGAAATTCTAAAGCTAAACATGACGCTTGATACATTTGGCTTTTAACTGAAATATATAGATATTTAATTATACTCCTTATCGAAATACTAAAAATACTGTTTAAACATGTAATGCAATACGGATTTAAGACGATATTTTTATTTGTGATAACTATTAATAAATATATTTGCGAAAAGGTTGTTTAAATAAATAACATAATGGTGGCGCCAAGTTAGAGAAACCATTAGGATTAAGTGAAATTACTTACAATATCGAGGACATTACAGATATTTAACCTTTTCGAGCTTTTATTTCCATCGTCGTGTAAAAGTTCACCTTAGAGTCAAGCTTTATTTTAGAATGATTGATAACAACGTAATTAATTAAGTTAATAAGTAATGATAAAATTGTAACTTGTAAGTACATATTGAAAATGAATATTCTTGAATATGTATATATATATATATATATATATATATATATATATATATATATATATATATATATATATAATATAAACTGGGTTGTTCTAAACATTGTTTCAGAATTTATGACTTGTATATGTTACACATAATCAGAAAATATGGTCAAACAACGAAATAAGGCGTGAAGCTAGCTCCATTTTTATTGGAAAATTGAAATTCTAAAAATTGTTTCAGATTGTTCCAAAATTTTAGATTGGTATCTCTTATATCAAGAGATAATGGCAAAAGATGAAGGAGTTAGTCCAACTTTCTCTGAGAATCAGATGTTTAAACTGAATTTCGTTGTTTTCAATGTTTAAAATAATTTAGGTTGCTAAATTATTTTAAACATTGTTCTAGAATTTCAGACCTGTATCTCTTTTTGATCAAAAGAAATACCCAAATTGGCCTTCTTTTTTGGAAAATTGAAATTTTGAGAGTTCGAGAGGTTGTTCTAAGCATTATTGTTGAATTTCAGATCTATACGGGTAAAATGCGAAATAAGACAGTATGAAGCTAACCCCGTTTTCACGTTACTCTAATTGCTCTAAACATCGTTCCTGAACATCCAACTTGTATCCCTTACAGATCAAAAGATATGGCTTATTCTTACGACAGTTTCTGCAATGTTGCACAAGTTCATACCAAACGGTGAAGCAGGCTCCAAAGGTCTATTACTTCCTCCGTCTTGTAATTCCTGATGAGCTTTAAAATCCTCCGATACTTCAACGTTTCTTTATATTGCACCACCTTCTATAGACGCTATACATTTTCACTTAATCTTAATAGATACACGAGACTACACTTGAGATAAAGTAATAATGATGATAAGATAATATTATAGGATTGATCATTAGAAGTTTAGATGTACGTGTAAACAATGAAATGTCAGGCACGGGCACGGATTGAAATGTTCAATCTCGTTTTACCCTAACTTTAGAAGCATTTGATGTAAATATTTTTAATTTACTTGTAAATTAAAAATTTTTCGCGTTAAAGTCAATCCTTTTTATCTAACTATTGACACCGAGGCAATTAGAATTTTAAGCTTTTTATAATGGTCGTAAGTAAAACAGAGATGTAATGAGTAATGTTTTTCTTACTATAAAAGTCTCAAATTACTCACAAATAAATGTTGGGATTGCATTCACAAAGTAATAATATGTATTTTGCGAATACCAAGTAATTAAAATGCGAATGCAAAACTTGCAGCTCTAGCTGCGAGTAAGAACAGCGTGTTTCAATTTTAACTGTCCGGTATTCTCAGGCGCGAGCTGCTCATTTATCACCATTAATATTAATGAAAGGGTATACGTGTGCATAATATGATATGCACTGCATTATAACTTTATGTAAGTCTACAAAACGGTTGCTACTCTATTATTAGTTTAAGTGTATTTCCAGTCCATTTAATTGTGCCTAGAATCAATTTACCATTACTTACCGCTATTCACAACGAGCTATTAATAATCTGAGCATTAAAGCGTATATGCGAAACGACGAGCTTGAGGGTTATTACGGGCGATCATATTACCGCGATTTAAGAATTAATAAATTAAAAAGAAGGACGATCATTGCGGATTGCGAATAACGCCACCTTTCCGTTGTATAAATAATTTTAAAGATTTATGGAGCTGTTGACTTTTCATTTCTGAGAAAACGCGTAACTGTATTGAGCAGGCAATCTATTATGGAAAGAGAAGTGGATAATAGCTCGGTCATTAGCTCCAGCGTTTGTACGTTGGTAAAAAAAAGGCTTGCTCGATTTAATTCGCCGTGTTTTATTGCGACTTGTCATGTTATAAAAACTATGAATGAAAGGAAGAAACGTAATAATTCCAGTGTTTCAATGTACAGCGTAAACGAACGTAAAATTCCACAAAATCGGGTTCGTTACGCTACGGTGAAGCTCCATAAATTTTAGCTTGTAATGCGGGAGAAAAAGATTTTTCGGACGCGAAAGGATGAAATATGTCAGGCGTAACATTGCAATGATGCGATGTGAAGTTAAAGCAGAGAAACAAAAAAAAAAAAAGAAAGAGCTCTGTAATTGTTTTAATAATTGCAAAGCTATAAAGGTATGAGGCTATAAAAGAACAAATATGTAATGTAACATAGTACCATAATGATAATACGAATTTTTATTTGTTCTTTCTTTTAACGAATTTTTCTGAATTTTTCTGAAGATTTCTGTAATAATTACTTGTATAATGTAAAATGCCCATGCTACTATATGCTCAGTTTTAAATTTTCTTAATAACAAGCTTACAGTAATATTATAAAAATGAAGAGTAGGCTTCACAATCATTGCCCAGAGTAAGAGCTGTCTAGAGTTTGTTTTGTATGCACTCCTTTTTGGAATTCTCGTCTTCTCTTCACATAAATTTGATAATAATTACAGAGTATGTGCATGTATCTAAGTAATGCTTACCTACAGTGCGTGCGCGGAGGATAATTTCTTTTATTTTTAATTTCTAAAAGAGGTTTCACAAAGTTTAAAATAAACAATAATCAGGGAGAAGTTTTGCACAACATAACATAATATCTAGGTCCGTTCAGCTTTCTCTATAAACGATACAGGGAATTCCATTGTTTCTATAACAGCCGATATCTTAAACGTACTATATGTCACAGCCGCGATTTAAACTTTTATTTTTCTTAGAATTTTCGATAATATATCGATTTTTTTTTATATCAACTAGCGTCTACAAGATGGCCGTCGAAACCGATATCAACTTTAATTTACGCTATTTTTATTTATAAGTAAGTAAGTAGAACATCCTGTATACTAGAGAGGACAAAGGCGGTTGAAATTATTCCTTTTCTGCTGTGACTCGTGTTTTGTCGACTCTCGAGGCAACACGAATCCATTCTCGTGAGGCGAATAGACACGGGTCTATCTAGTCGCGCACATAAACATTTCTCGATGGTTCTTTAGTAATTTTTACTAGACATTTTCCAGTAAGGTAAACAACACATAAGTATTGGTAACTTCCGCATCAGACAAGTTTAATTTATTATATAGCAATATGTAATAATTAGTCCGGGACGGCTGTTTCGAGGACACGAATGGTCCTCATCATGATTCGGTCGCATCATGTGATGCGGAGGTTACCGATACTTATGTGTTGTTTACCATACTACGCCACAGTCCTTGCTATCACTATTGTCTAGTAATAAGTTAACAACCAGGCATAAATAATAACTAGTAAAAATAAGCGGACAAATATTCACAAAACAACGAATACGTTTACCTACAATATCGCACACCAAGTTTCTTCGGCATTAAAAATATAATAACATATTAAAAGCTTAAAAAGAAACATTCAAACGGTATTATCTTCCACCTGTACATTAAGCGGACACGCTGTATAGATAAATCACGTAGAACACTTTCTGGAACTATAAATATATAAACAGAAGATTTTGCTCAAGAAGTCACTTTTTTAGGATTGTATTTACATAAGAAAGAATAAATATCGCTTCTCTTAGCGACAATCAATTGGGAAAACAGTCGCTAACATGCCACCAACGTTTCCGTAAAATGCACTTCAAAAATCAATCTTTTTTGAACTAAAATTATCTCAGCTCCCTTCAGCTTTTTAATTAGGTTTAGAAATGTGTTTTTAATTTAATTATGGCTACGCCTGCTGTACATCTTGCAGGCTTAAATGGAATTATATCTATTTTTGTCGTTCTATAAATGAACAAACAAAGCTTCTTTGCATTGTACGTTTCCAAAACGATTTAAATAATGGCATCGTTGCATTCGTTATTTGATTTTCTGAAAACATTTAATTGTAATTGAATAGATTACTGCATAATTAATTAAAAACCTTTAAATCTTTACCTATATACAACTACAGGTTACAAGCTTAGATCAAAAGCAAAACAAAAAAAGTTTATTTGGTATTGTTGTTGATTTCGGTTAATTTTTTGTTAACCTTTTGTAGAATGCATAAAAAAAACCTTTATAGAACTTCCTAAAATGTTCACTTCATTTCACTGAAAAACTGAAAATATATAACAGAAATACTACGATTAGACGTTAGAAATTATTGGCAATGCCCTGCTTAGCATCGTCGAATTCGTTCAAAAATCTCGGGATTATTCTGGACTATACGAAAACTATGTTGCATTGGCTTGCGGAGTTCTTCTATGGTAAAAGTCGGCAAATGCAGATTTTCTAGGTGGTCCCATAAAGAAAATCTAGCGGATCGCACTATGTCAATCCAAAGATTCGGAAAATTATTCACAAACTCGTCATAAGCCACGGCACGCGTGTTTCCAACGGAATGTTGTCAAGTATGATAGATCTATCATTTGCCAAGAAAAATTTGGCTCGTTTAATCCGTCTGGTATAAACATCGGCCCTATTAAGTAATCGCCAACAATGCCAGCTCAAATGTTGCGTGAAAAAGTTAGTTGTTGTCATGATCTTTTAATCGCGTTGCCTTGATTAATCCGCTCATTGATGGTCATTATGGCAGTTAACAATTCCATCTTTAGAAAAGCTTACTTTGTCCATAAAAAAAGACAATAGAAGATCGGATTAATACACTGTTGCAAAAATCAGTTGCAGAAGCGTTTATGGTCGAAAATCAGCTTCGCTAATACCCTGCATTCGTTGTATGCGGTATGGGTAAAATAGTTGTTCAAATAGAACCTTCTATACTTCACTATGTCATACACCTACTTCTAATTTTTTCGTATTGTTTTTGGGACACTCTCTTTAGAAGATGCTGGCGGATTTCCGCAAAGGTTCCTTCAGCTGGACATCATCTTTATTAATAAAATTTATAACTAACCTTGAAAACATGAAATTTTGTTTATTTCTGTCACTGAATATGTAAACCCTTGTTTTGAACATGTACAATCTTGTTTGTGCTCGTCAACTAATTAAAAATGTGGAACTTGTTTATGTCTGTCACTTAACTTTTCTATAGTTTTGTTCCATACATCGTATTGGTAAGGTTTCGTCAAGCAATTTAAATACATGTTGCATGTTTGTAGTTAGATGTTAACGTATTGTTGAAAGTTTATCACGGTTTTTAAGAAACGCAATTTATACTATTTCGTCCAATAATTCAAAATATCGAGATTACGAAACAAATAATGAGCATAATAGTAATAAACATTAAAATCAATGAAAAAAAAATCAACAAAGCCTACTTTAAACGTTAAATGAAACCATGCATAAGCTTCAAGGAACAAAACTGACAACAAAATTAGAAGAAATACTTTTCATTTCACCAATAAGTGTAGATCTCGTTGGTTATATATCCATCAAGATATCTCGATCAAGGAGGCGACAACACAAAAATACGTTTAGGACCATGATACATGGGGAAATAATGAATGGCGTCAGGTATTATGAACTCGCTGTCCCAAATTTCAACTATTTGGCACCGACACGACGACGAGAACGATGTCCGGGTAAAATAGCTTCTAGAACCGTATTCACAACTTATCATAGTTGTGTAGTTGTACTTAGAAGCTGACTTCTTTAAGCGACTGCGGTAACCAAATTATCCATTAAAATTGGAAAATAACTCTGAACTATGCAATAAGATACAGAAAATAAATAAAGTAACTATGTTCGTAGAAATGAGAATAAATGACACTGTAGTCAAAGCAAAAGGCTTTAGTTCTCCATCTCTCCTATATAACTTTTAATGGATTAAGGTAAGCGAATTAATTTGACGTTTCGCTGATCAAGCTGTCAGCTTCTTCACAGGATTTCTAAAGATAATAACACCAGCTAAGAGACAATACATCAGTCTTTAGAAATTCTTTGAAGAAGCTGACAGCTTAATCAACGAAACGTTTGTTCAGTAACATTTTATAGAAGAATATGATTATTGACCGATACTTAATACGAGTTTATTGATGATTGTTTATCTTTATAACAACAAAAAGGATTTGTAAAGAATAATGGGCGTATTAAAATTAGAATATAAAGCCGTAGCCTCATAGATGGATCGACAAACATCAAGCAAAATTTGAGTAAATGCGAAATTACGTATTGTATCGAGTATAGTTGTCAGGCGAATGTAATAACTCTTAAAAACAAGTCGTTTTAATTGCTATGCGCTGTGTGTATATGAAGGGTTTGGAGTTACGTTGACAGAGCTAATCTTCTGTCGGTTTAAAAATTAAATTTATTTAAATTTATTTAAATATAATTTAAAAATTTAATAGGTGAGACTTTTAAAATTCACTTCGCATTTGTTTTGCTATTAAATAAGAATAGAACACCATTGATAATCTCATGATATAGATATCATATGAGACTGCGAACTTAGAAAGTTCTAAATATTTAAATGAAGAAAATATGAGGAAGCCGATAATAAAGGGCTAAAGACTCTATTGGAAAGTTGTACAAAACTGAAATAATTTTAGGAACTTGCCCTCATAAAGCTGTGGAAACAACGAGGAATGAAGCGAAGTTATAGAATAGCTATGGAAAAAATACAGTTCGTTGAGGGATGAGTACATATGATGGCTGGGATATGCCGAGAATCCAGAAAACAGAAAACAGGGAAAATAACCCAATTGTGAAACATACGTTTGTAATTAACGAAAGATGCAATGGGAAAAGAACTATGCGTAGTCAAAAGGAACAGAAAATTACTCTACTTCTACTAGAGCGAAGGGTAAGCGTGCAAAAGCAAGTTAGGCTTCACGAAATTAGCACAGAACAGACAGACTCGTGTTTATTCGTGTCATGAGAATGGGTTCGTGTTACCTACCGGTTTTCCCGTGAATCGACAAGGTCTGTCTAGTTTCTGCTAATTTCATGAAGCGCACGGAAAGTAAAGGGTAAAAGATCAAAATCAATGAAAGTAAACGACTCAAGTATTAAGGTGTTAAGCAGGTTTTTTAATACAGATAAAAGTCACCTTAGATATAAAATTATGCAAACCCGTTTAACTAATTAAATAAATTAATAAATAATTAAATTTAAATTAATTAAATTAAATAAATAATTAATATATATATTGTATTCTGTTTAATGTGGACGTAGCTCTTAGATGCATAAAAATAAGGAAATCATCATTCAAAAATTGCGAAGAAATGCGGACTTTTCCGTCAGTATATCCGTTATGAGCCCACTGCAGGTATACGTTGTATTGCAACCATAGTTTCCAGAACTCGCTGTATATGATAAATAGGTTATTTTGTTTTGGAAATAGTCACGGGTTCTGATGATCCTGGGATTGGCCTATAACAAATGTTTGAAAATGGCGTTAGACATAGTACTTGATGGCTGTGTCCTTCGAGTTTTAAGAGATGTATCTGGTTCATCAGTTTTTGATACCAGTTGTTTTGCTAGCTGTGGTAGCTGGTAGATACTTTTCTAATACAACACTAAGAGTCGACGGACATATATATGTATACAAGTCGAGAGACAAACAATGATGTTAGATAGAGATACGATCGCAAGAGTGCTGAAGACGTCGAGCAAGCAGAAATATGTCCGTTGCTTAGCGTTGTTTCCTCTCATATTGCTTCTATCGTACGTGATTCCATCGATACCGTGAGTAGCTATATTAGCAGCATTTTTCGGGTGTTGTTTTTAAGCATTTTTGATGCGTTTTTAACTAGTATTATTTATTTATAATTTACGCTTTCTATATGGTTGTATTAAAATTTTCGAAAATATTGTTAGCGAACTGGACGAGATACATTTGCGAATATTATATGCATAAACGTCTAAATAGTTAATGAGAATTACGAGTCTTCAGCGATTTCAGCCAATTACAATATTTACTTCTCTTGTCGCAAAAAATCGTTGATATATCCGCTCCTCTACTACCATCAAATAAGTTATTGTTTATAGTGGACATAAAACTTAACATTATCGTTAACTTAGAGACGATGTCGTAAGGTTAATAATAGCGTGACATTAAAACAGCATAGGATGAAAACAGGACAAGGTTTTGAAGTATTCTCCAGTTGAAGTAAAAGAATTCGATTTTACGAACCGTAATGCACGGCGGTACTTGTAAATTACACGTAAAAAACGTGACATTCTGTAGACGAAGTATTATTAATAATTTCCTTATGTTACTTAACTTTAGAAATGGCTTCTCGATCCTGGCATTTTTACCACAACGTGTAACAGCATTATTCGAAAACGTTACGGATACTATGTATAATTAAATTATAAGCGTGATGTGACGGACGAAAGTTTCAAGGATTTCACACCGTGTTCCAACGAATATTTTTGGTATCTTCGATTCAATTGCCAGAGGAGCCGGCTTGTTTTATTTTCGTGTTACCCGAAGTATGCGTGCATATGAGGTACCGTTTATATATACGTAACGCGAAATTTATCAACCTTGCACTGACCTACTTTAAGCCGATATACATATAATAACCTCATTAAAGGACTGCCGCCGCCGTTTTAAATGTATTACCTAGTTGTTAACGCGACCACATAAATACTCGTGTGCAGTGTTTTCAGTTTTATTTTCATATATTGTTTATTACGCGACTACGTAGTACAGCGGGTTTCATTGAAAACTTGACGGATTAATATTCTGAATATTCCCCAAAAAGATTTTTAAAGAAAAATCGCTTTTATGTGTGTGCTCACATCGGGATAATATTTTCGTTAGTGTCTACTACGAGAATTAAATGTTACATGTTATGTGCAGCAAATTCGGGTGAACAGCTTTGAATAACTGACCTGTGCGAAGCATAACCGTCGCAGCATCGTTAACACTTGCTTTGATAAAATTTCATTATGAACAGCTTCTGCAGTTTACCTTTGCTATCATTTACAAGGTAGCAAATAAGGATGTAACGGTCCTTTCAAGAACATTGTCCGTGGTATAATCAATATTAACGGAATTTTTTTAATACCTATAGTTAGCTACAACGGTTCGTTTCTTAATCTTCTCGTGCACTGACGGCAAATACCTCCGCAGCGTATGCGCACTTGATACTTTCCATGTTGGATTGTATTTCTTCTAAAACTGACGAAACGATATGGCGAATGCGATTTGTATTACACGTAATACACAGGATAGAAGGCAAGGAAGTGCCGACGTGTAATGAAGCAACTCCGTTGTATCCCTCCAGCTTCTCGCAGTTAATCACCACTGGAAGGAAAGCGAGTATGTTGCGCTCTATTTATATCTGTATAGATATATAATAGTGACGTTAGAGTTTGTTGGTTTCTTTATGATGACGCTTATCATCAATCAATCAATCAGCGTTTACTGTTCTTCGATTCTTAATATCAATGGTATCAGCAGGTCCAGTTTTATGGAAAAAAATAATCGCTTTTTTTTTGAAGCGCTTCGTGAACGAACAACTTTTGTTGGTTTTGGTTAACTTTGGGACATCCAAATAGTGGATCGTTGTTTTGTTCCCGTTTCGTATGAATATACATTGGTAGAGGCGTTGTGATTGCATTTTTGAAGCATTTTCTTGCAGCAACTCACACGAGCCATTTTTGGAGCTTTGGTTAAATTGAGTGCAAAGTTCATTTGCTATTAAACGCTTACGTAAAATCGTTTGTATTTGACTTTCACCAATATCCAAGACTACGTAATCTCTCTGATATGTCACAAAACAGCGGTTGACGGATAATTTCACGAAATTCGTCACTGACACTAGTACGTCCACGCTTAAATTCAGCCATCTAGCAAGCCATAAACTGTACTTTTGGATGGAGTTTCATCACCAAAAGCGGAATGAAGTGGATCGATGTATCGTTGTTGAATTAAGCTTAAAATCGGAAAAACTCATCGTACAAAGATGTTCGCCCGAAATTTACGTTTTTCTTTCACTAAATTGATTTCTTTGAAATGATATCAATACTAAATTACACGGCCGACTTCTTTTTTTTAAGTTAAAGACAATCAAATTGAAATATACGGCAAGCACCATCTATTGGTCAATTTCTGACATTCTTAAGGTTTCCCTGGTAAATAGTATTCAGGATAGAAGGCAAGGAAGTGCCGACGCGTAATGAAGCAACTTTATATCCCTCCAGCTTCTCGCAGTTAAACACCACTGGAAAGAAAACGAGAATGTTGCGCTCTATTAATATCTGTATACATTTATAATAGTGACTTTAGAGTTTGTTTGTTTCTTTATGATGATGTTGTCGTCAAGCGTTACCACGCATTCATCGAAATTTGGAATACTTTTACTTCTTATCGCCGTTCTGTCCACTTTTTTATTTATTATTTTATTTAACTTCTACCTGTGATTCCGATATATTACACTTTTTATGTGGTATCATCTTTCCTAAATATATTTCTAGTTATTTATTACCCATCGATAGAGTAATAAAAACAACCACACACAGAGGACTCAATAAATAAATAGTCGAACATTAAGACCTCAAGATAAATTATTACTTTTTTAATAGTCGAAGTTGTAAAAATCCGTGGAAACGGCATACGCATTTATAAGATCAGTATTGTTTGTGCAAACGTACAGATGAAATAACAGAGCAATAAATTATTGCAAAATTTATATCAACGGATATAATGCAGTTTTCTGATAATAAATATCAAATGTAAAAAAAATTTGAAATAATTCTCGTTACCTGCTAATATATATATATATATACACAAAAAGTCAATAACAACGCTCGATGGAATCGAATAAAGAGGACGGTAAACATATTTTAAAAGAACATATGCAATGCGATTCAAGTCTTTATATTAACTGTGTGTAATGGAAAAGTGTCAATAAATCAAAATAAAAATGTAAATTAATTTGCTATGTAATAAGCTCAAAACGACTCTTTTATGTAGCCACATGTCTCTGTGTGCTTGTAAAATTAGCAAGTCTCAATGTCGTCTTCGTCTAAATGGAACATCGGGTTATATATATACATATATCCATTTTTGGTAAATGATTAAGTTATATTTCCACAACCTCTTTATCCAAATATTTGATGTTCACATGAAGCTATGATAGATGAATGTACTTTAATAATGCAATATACGATTTGTGAACAATTTTTAAAATGTATTGCATTATTTGAAAATTATCGTAAGGACCACAAGTCAAAATTCAAATACGAGAAAACTCAATAACAAGCTTTTCTCGTAACCCTATTACTTAAATCCATTAAGTGACATAATCAATACCGATACCATTAAACGTGGAACGTAAAGGAACTTGATATAAGAGAAATCATTGAGTTGTCAGATTATTAAGCGGGGTATTTTCAACACTTCCATTAAACGTCACAGTGAAGATATTTACTTCGGTCAAATGGTTATTTTATGTCAGTCCGAATACTTTATTGATGATACACATTGCAGTATCCTGAAATCTCAAAATTCTTGTAAACATTCGTGCAACGTATGTTATGTTACATATGCAAGCGGCTATTTAAAAATTCGCCGTATAAACAGGAACGTGCGTGTTTGTTGGAAATATTTTTACAATCGGAATCGCAAGGTTTGCTTTCCGTAAATATTTATTCGACGATAAAGCAAGCTACCGGTGTAAAATGAGCGCACAGACGAATGTTCCACAAAGATCTTGTTAACGCCACGAAAATTCTTTCCAATAATCTGAAATATTATTAGGGCTTACTGCGTTTATGAACGGGCACTTTATTGCAGCCTCAGAGCAAGGATATCCTCTCAGTTTTTTCTACTATAAAATTTTGAATTTCTTCTTAAACACTGCTATGCTAATATTTACAATATGCATTTTTCATTAATCAATAGACTCCTATAGAAGATTAGGATTTGATTGCGCAACCTTTGGGCCCCGCAGTTGATACCGAAACATTTGACAAAATCATCAGGGCGTCGTGTACTATACAGCAATGCATGAAAATCATCGAAGCTTGTTAGATATAAATGATATGTTATATAAATAATGCGCCAAATTAGCATCCAATCAATGTGGAAGAACATCTAACAGGAAAACAAATCTATGGACAGGGAGGGAAAAGCAAAAAGAAGACTATATTCTTCAAGCTTTGTGTACATTTACCTTATGAACAAGAAAGAACTTCGCCCTCACAACTGTATTAATAATATTAAATGTCGAGGGTCGCTGTTATTAGCGCCATGTAGAGGGTCGTTCACCCAACGTTCGTTCTATTAATGTCTGGCAGTATTTACCCGTTTTGATTGTTTTCTTGGTTCATCATCAAGACTAGTAGGAAATGACACTTCCAGAAATATATATATATATATATTTTGTCAACAGTTTCTCAGCTATGTTTTACTTACAATTCGATATATGCAACCATGTCACCCATCATAAGCCTTAACGAAAACTCAAACATTCAAGTGGTGAAAAAATTAAAGCTTTATGGGGAAACTCTAACCATCTGACTGTGTCTACCACATGGGAGTATGCATTTATTGAAGCACATACATATATATGTGTATGTACATAACTTAAGAGTCGAAGAGTTAATTACGTGACAAAGCAACACGAAGTGTACTTTCTATATAAAATCACTTAATTAACATTAGGAACAATTAAGGAAAAAGAATGCTATCGTAAATATTTCTTATCTTATATAATACAGATTCCACACAACAATTCTGAAAAAGCCTATTATGAAACGAAGTAAAGAGAAAGTGGAACACTAATAACAATTAAAGAATAAGCGCTTATATTCAATTTGTCCAGACAGTCGCAACTAATAATTTCGGTGACTAATTGCAGAAAACCTGTCAACCGGTGCAATGACGAAAAACGTATTTCACATTATAAATACCTTGATAAAAATACTTAAAATACGGAAAAATGTTCTACCCGTAACATTTTTTTTTCACGTACATTAAGATGTACAGATTCAATGCAATGGCCGTTGGTGCCGACTACTGTGGGTGAGGCGCAGCTTAAGCCACCACAGATAAATAAACTAAATCGCAATATAACTTACCATTTTTGTTCATGTGCACTGTGACTAGATCATTAATGGATAATCAAAGAAAGTTAAGATACATAATTACAATTGATTATATGTTATCAATAAAGGTAAATTACAAAAAGAAATACTTGAGTTTAGTAATGGTAGCGGAGATTACCCTGTGGTTACCTTTCCGGAAAAAGAAAAGAACAAATATTTAAAAAAATTGTTTCTCAAAGTATCCACCTTTAAGTTTTAAACACCTTTGCATTTGAAGAAGCTAGTTGTCGATATATTTATTCCGATCTGAAGTAGATATGCTTCGACGGCCTCTTCCGGTGTCGAAAACCGCTTACCACGCAATTTGTTCTTTTACAAAAGAGAACAGGAAGAAGTCATTAGGTGATACGTCAGGCGAATACGGGCAGTGAATCATTAATTCAATGTTATTCTCCTTTAGATAATCACTGTACAACGTACGGCGTGAGAGCTGGCGTTGTCGTGGTGAAGCATGATGCGCCGATGTCTGCTCTTTTTTCCTGATTTTCTCGAAGACTCGAAGCAACACAAATTGTTATATGCCAATCAGCGTTTACTGTTCTTCGATCCTTAAGATCAACGGTAGCAGCAGGTTCAGTTTTATGGAAAAAAATAATCGTTTTTTTTTTCGAAGCGCTCCGTGAACGAACAACTTTTGTTGGTTTTGGTTTACTTTGGAACAACCAAGCAGTGCATGGTTGTTTTGTTTCCGGTTCGTATGAATATACATTGGTAGAGGCACTGTGATTACATTTTTAAAGCATTTCCTTGCAGCAACTCACACGAGCCATTTTTTGAGCTTTGGTTAAATTGAGTGCAAACTTTATTTGCTACTAAACGCTCATGTAAAATCTTTGACTTTGTTTGTATACCCAAGCAAGTCTGTAGCAAGTCATAAACTATACTTTTGGATGGAGTTTCATCACCAGAGACAGAACGAAGTGGATCGATGCATTGTTGTTGAATTACAACGCCTTTACAATCGGAAAAAATCATCGTGCAAAGATGTTCACGAGAAATTTACATTTTTTGCACTAAACTGATTTCTTTGAAGCAATATCAATATTAAACTACCCGGCCGACTGCTTTTTTAAAGTTAAAAACAATCAAATTGAAATATACGATGAGCGCCATCTATTGGTCAATTCCTGATATTCTTAAGGTTCCCCTCGTAAATAATAAAATAAAAAAAAATAATTATACAATTTTGTATGTTAAAGAACATTTTAATAATGTTGATGTACATAAAACAAGCACAATTACTCTACAAGACCATATCGAAGCATAATTTATATCTGACAAATCACCTGTAATTGTACGTTCGACTTTATACAACGCTCCTGCGAATAAAATCGGTTGATTCTTATCTAGCGTTTAAAAGACCAACGAAATAGTACTTACTGGAGAATGTCTTCTACACCATCGTTGACTATTTACATCGATAGAATTCCTGCATTACCATAATCTATTGATCTATTGATCTATTGATATATCTTCAGACCGTTGAGGTCGTCTGATATTCTCATGTAAGATCTCAATACTTTTGCAAATAATATATGAAGCTTGTTAATATATATTCTTATATTTTATGCAAAAATATCACCTCATTCTTAATATCGTGAAGCAAATGAGCAGATTTTCACATCGTTCGAACATTGTTTATTGTTAACACTGTTTCCAAGGTTCCATGGTTTCTGCAACGTGAAGTTCCTCATTCATTAGATCATTACAAGCTTGTTCCCAAAATAAACGCGTAATGTCTGATTGAAGTTGTTCAATCTTTATACAGCAACATCAGTTACTATCGCTATTACGGTACGCTTTTCCGACGTAGATCTGCTTAATAGCAATGTTATGTACAGATATCTAACAAATTTAACTATATGGCGAACTAAAATAGATATACAACACAAGAATTCTTTGGTATTACAAAAGTAGTCGACGATATTATAAATATTTAGACCAGCAACACAAGGTGTTCGTACTATTAATAAAATTAGTACGTGTTGTATTCTTATGTAAATATTTTAACGGAGTTTGTAAAATAGTTTCCTCGTATCTATTAACACGCTTATCGGATTGGCCATTATTTTCAATGTAAAAGATCGTATCATTAAATACTTTTTTTTTGTTAAACAGGATATCCATATTGCGCGTTGACTTTGATAACGCATTAAGGAAGTTCTTGATAGATCCGAATAGAGATTAACGTCGATAATAAACGGTCTCAACGGATCAGAATGACGCTTTAAAATAAAAATACAAACTATTTTATTTCGCGCAAAAAAATCATGCTTAGTAGGTTCAATCACATAGTTTTATTATAAACAATTGATTCTGGATTTTCTTGAATGTGTTAGATGAACTGATGAAGATCGATAAACAAAAGATGAAAGCTTATAGTTATTGTCTGTTGATACTCGGCTTGTTTCACTATAACGTAGATGTGTACTAATTTGGTGGCCCCGCCGAGCCTTTATACATGTAATAAGCTACTAGTTCTCCATGCACAAAAAGTCGTTTGAAAAACTACTTAAATGAGAGATTAATTTATTAAAATAAGCAACAAGATTTATTAATAATTCCAATAGCAATTATTTAAAGACAAAGCAACAATAGTAAACAATTAATACCGTATAAAAGTAAAAGTTTTCTCGGCAGTTAATTATTATCTACGACGAATATCAGTAAAGAAACCCGGAAGGTGTTATCAAGAAGAGTAAATACGATTAATGAATGCAAATAGACGTAATAATAGTGTAAGCGCGTTTCTAGTTACCCACGCATGTAAATGAAGAACAACCTAAATACTAAGATAAGGAAATAGTAACTACTATTACAGTTGTAAAATGTTGCACTATTCCTATAATGTATAACATCGCTAACGGTCTACTTAAGAATTAGAAATTAGTCTTATTGCACAAATTTATTGCCTTGTGTTAATAAATCAATTAGTTGTCCCTCCCTATTTACGTTATAAATTTATTTTCCATTGTTCTTAAGTAGTTCGTAACAGCATATCGATAGCACAGTGTTCATTTGGTGAGTGGGTCGAGGATACTTTCCTTTCTGAGCAATGTAGAGAAAAAGCTTTTAAATAAGAACTATTCGCAGAAAAGCTTGAACAACATCAAATAAAAGATATTCGGAGACTAGTTTTACGCAACGAACGTTACGCTCAAGTATACGAACTTCAATTTGCGACATTTATTAAAATAAGATAAAATCGCTCCATTATTGATAAACGAAAATATGAATTATTGATGGATAAGTAGGTGTACTTTTAGCTGGAAGCTTGTACCGGCAATAAGATATCGTTCTACCAACAGAACTTGGCAATGTTGATCGCATCGTGTTTGAACATTCTCACCCTGCTACGTACACCAAGCTCTTAAACCTTGGTTTAAGAGCTTTCTTAACGTCTTAACATCTCAAACATCTCGTACAAAATTTTCTTCGATCATTCCTACCAAAAATGCAAACAAACTTGTCTTTCAAGTATTATTCCTCATAATTAAATAAAATCTTTAGTTCCCATTTATTTGAAACTGAGTTGCGCCATGTATCTACTCTGATTTCCTTATCAGGCGATATTTGAATATTAATTATCGCTATCCGCATAAAGACGACAATATTCGCAGATTAAAATGTAAATATTTTTTAGTAACGGAATCAATGAATCAGTTCTACTTTTTTTTTAACTTTACATACGGGAATCGTCTCCGATCATTGTTATCGCCGAATCATTTACAGCCTCTATTTAAATACGCGTATACCCTTTTTAGTTGAGCGGTTTATTTTTAAACACGTGTAAGCGATGTCGTTAAACTCGAGGATAAATACGTATTATTAAAGCGACTCTCATCGGGCGATAGTGCAAAACCGACCATTTATTATTATCGTTTATTCATGTTAACAGAATATTAAATTTAACGCACACATACATGCATTATCGCCGCTGCTATAATTAACAATACAATGTAGTATTACAGTTTCGCGATAATAAGGTATCTAAATCTACTTTCTGGCGGGCTTATCGTTACGTTGTTCCACGTACGTACGTACTTACACATACACATGTGTCTGCGTGCATTATGTGGAAATTTTGGCGAGACCTTGTTTGTGTAGCATTTTTTTCCTATATGTATTTACCGCTCGGAATTTGCTTAGGTTCGAGATAAAATTAAATCGTTTTGGGTCAACGACACCCGGATCAGGTGCAAACTACAGATATATATTCGTTTTAGTTTGTGCGCTTCTATAATAACAAAACGCATTCGTAATCTTGCCCTACTTTTGTTTGACATATTTATTTGTTGATAAAAATTACATTTATGTGTATATCCATATGCGTGTACGATATATTTATGAATTTATTACGTACATATGTAGATGTAGTTGCCGGCAAAAGTGAATCTGTACGCACGTACCCGACAGAAGATTAAATTACAATGCCAGATAGGTAAATACCCAAGTTTATTTAAGAGGAGGACTAGGTTCCATAAAGCCAGCAATTAAAAGCGTAATAAAGCACGATTTTGATAAATAAATTTAAATTATCTGGAAGGATTGAAAACAAAAATAAAGCGTTAACATTTTTACGGAATTGTATAAAATATTTTTCGTATTTTTTAAAGTTCAGTAAACGCATCAATCAGCTCTATTCAATTTAAATTGCAAAATTTATAGATATATTTCTAATTTATTTCATATCATATTGATGAAGAAAATACACTGAAGAAATATATACAGTGCGTATTCTTAACAAAATGTTAGAAGAAATACGTTTGAATCTTAAAAATGTTAAAGCATGTTTATTGTAGACTATAATTGAAAGCTATTATTGCATTTGTATTTGTATTCTTTATAATTAATTGTATTTGATGGTCTTATTCTGCGCAACTATGTGTGGATGAATTTTGTCTTCAGTCGCTGCGTTGCTAAATTTTGCCAAACTGCTGCAGTAAATTGCAAAGCCAGTATTTGTCGACTCAAAAAAGACATTTTGAAACTATTAAAGCTTATGCGTATGATAAGTTAAAGCTAACTTATCATACGCATACTTAAAGAAAAAATTCTCGAAAAATATTATATACATATAAGAACTCACACGTAGTGAGAGTGCAACAGTCCACTGATATAGTGATAATATTTTTCACAAATCTTTTTAAATAAAACTTGCTTCTAATCTTAAAGGTTTCACTAATAAACGACCCTTACATCGTAATTAGAGATGACAAAGGCAGGCGGAATTATTCTTTTTTTGCAGCGACTAGACAGGCTCGTTTCGAGGCTCTATTCGCCTCATGAGAATGGGTTCGTGTTGCCTACCGGTGTCCCCGAGAGTCGATAAAATACGAGTCTGTCTAGTCTCTGCAAAAAATTAACGATTCCACCCGCCTTTGTCCTCTCTAGTCATAATGTAGAAACCATTGCATTTTGAAAAGGTTGTTGTTTGGATGCCAGCTTCACGAAGCAGAATTACTGGCTGATTATTTTTTCACGGAATAGAAAAACGCAAAAAGATATCGTAATATCTTATTCTAACGTTCTCATCGCCATCAATTAGATAGTTGCATGATGGATGGATACTTCCAACAAGATAATACCACAGCTCATAAAAGTAGTAGTAGTAATTTTTCTGATCTAACTATCGTCGACTATTTTATTTTTTTTATGTAAAATATTTTTTTAAATTCATCACACACAGCTCAAGAACTAACCCAAGCAATTTAAAATGTTTGAGGTACGACAACGTGTGAACATCTCGCCAACGCATTTAACAACAAATGACGCGTACAGAATTGAAGGAAATAATAATTGTTTGCTAAACTGACACCGACACTAGCGCATATCAGAACAACAAAGTTGTTGAAACGATTCTGAGCTTACAAACAATTGATTCAACAGATAGCTGATACGTCATATGTGATAAGAAGCGAAAAAAAATTTAATGTAAAATACGCCAGATTCTTTGTTTTACCTGATTTTTTTTTAATTTATTTTCAATTATCTGCGCATATCTATGCATGCGCAAAGTTGCAATTAATAACAAAAAATGTGTAAATAATATTATTAAACGCCGTTTGACTTTGTACCGTAGGTTTTAAGTGATATCGAAAAATGTTTGAGGAATTGCTTTTACCCGATTGTGCCCGCGTGCTCTAGCCTTCGATACATAAGAATTGGTGTTTACGATGATAACATACATAAATTATCCAACTATAATTCCAGCATAATAATAATCATGTTCCTAATAATTTTTAACTTTAATAAATAACAGTCGACTTAAAAGTACGTATGCATACGCAGCTCCCAACATTTTCAAATTTTATCGTTCAATATATCATAATAGCTGTGATTTATGATATAAACATTACTTAATTATTTCGATATCTATGGATCACCTCATTAGAAACATGTACTTTCTACCATATCTGTTTAATAGTAATAAATTTCAATTTATTAACTCAATTTAAACCATCAAATGTTGAAATTTTGCAGCTAATTTCAGCAATAATCTTGTGAGATTTTCAATTAATAAGAGAGCAATGAATGAGCATCGATAATACGTATATAAAGTCCTGCTGTAACCGAAGTTCAACAATGAAATTAATTATTTTTAATTACTTGTTTTCCCTATGCGTGGATTGTTGTTACAGAGATAGCAATGTATTTTGCAGGCGTGTTTTGATAAGTTTTCTATTCTGTACGGTCACAGGCAAAAACACTGACCAATCTTTGCATTTACGAGGATGGTACGATAAATACCGGTATTAAGGTGGAGAACGCATTTAATAAATTTATTTCTCGACATAAGTCTTCTGTAAGGATATATCGAATGCTGCAAATAGGCTTCTGATTCGACAAAGACTTCTTCATTTGACGAGAACCATTTTTCGTTTTTGAATGGGGTTCTAGTTTCTACCGAAGTGAACTAGTCTTATCGTCGCAATCGTTGGTGAACGAGCCAAGCCTTTATCATGATAGATCATTTTTTTCTTCGTCAAGTGAGGATTTTTTCTCGTTAGTTTAGTTAGTTCGTCGCTATAACTTTTCTGACTGATGGAATTGCCTTTGTCTTCTTTGGTGCACGCTCGCTGGAAAAAATCCATTTGGTCGACTAACATCTAAAATTCCTGTCTTTCAAGTGTTTAATAATATGCAAATGCGAGCGATTTAAACGTGATACCTTGAAAACAGTTGACTTCAGGAGTAAAATGTCCTAATTGTAACCACTTCCGGTTCAACCGGAAGTGTTTTATAGAAGAACGATAGGTTTCAATCTATTCATAGTTCCACTCATAATAACTTTTAATCAACGAGTTTCGTGAAATATCCGTAATTTAGATCTATTAAAACAAACTGGATCTTTTTTAATACAGAAATCATTTATCAATCAGTTTAAACAAAGTAACCGATGGAATACAGTAAAAGTGATCACATCTGCTAAATTGATAATGACAAAAGTAGGTCAGACGTGACTTATACACTTCAACTTATTCCACGCTATCATTATATAAATTTCAAGGTAAATACTCTGAATATTTCCGGTAGGGCTTAGTCATTGCTCTGTCGGAACCATTCCAAATCTAATAGTTATTGTAATGCAAAATATTGATGACGAATATGGGTAGAAATACAAATATACAATTATTTCATGTTTTTTTTGTGTGTTCAGAGAGTAAGAATGAATTAATTATGATTTATTTTTGCGATATTGTAATGCTTAGAATTACAGCCATCAATCACCGATCAAATTTGCAACGATCGCGTCGCTTTATGTCCAAAATAAGGCTGGACCGATTATTATACAACGAGAGGAATTTAATATTTTTCAAGATTGCATTTTGATATCAAGCTTTGCAAAGCTGGCTCAAAGAGGTGAATGGGTATTACATATAAGAAATCCGTGAATTCAAAATATTAGCGGACGTAGGAGAAATTAAATATTTTAACGCTCTTAGCACTCTGTATCACACCAAGATAGGTGTAAGTGGAATGTTTACATCGTCAATAAGAATATCTACTTATTGTAAGTGGTTGAGCCAACAGATTTTAGATGTCGGTAAGAAATTTAAAGTAAATATTATGTACTTTGAGGAAGTATCAGACAGAGAGGTGGGATGTGACGTGGAAGATGAAATCAGCAAAATGGACGTTTGATTTTATTAAATAATATTCTAATTGTAATTTATATTTTCTTGAAGGTTACATAGTAGGGTCACTTACTTATTTATGAGATGAAGTTTTATGAACATCAATTAAATTAGCTAAATTATCGTTATTTTTCACGATCCTCGTTCCAGCTTGGGTAGCGACAGATTTACAACGGAAAATAAAGCCTTGTGTGGTCATAAAGTGACAAAAACATGGTTGTAATATACTGTCTATACGTGTTTAATTGCTCGGATTAACGGTTTTCTGTAATAATTATTTTTAACATCTTAAAAGTTCATTCATATTAAAATATCGTATTACAAAGAATTTGATGCTTTCCATGTGCAATAGAAATCAATTCGAAACTTAATTGTTAGATATAAAACAAGCAGTTTATCATCGAAGATAAACTATCTGCAATAGGTTATTTATATTAGGCTTGCTAGAGACTTTAGACTATAATATATTATTAAAATTTGAACTTTATCCCCTTGCCATTTGAAATACATATTATATCGTAAATAATTGCATAATTTATTACATATGTATATATTTTTGGTAACGCAGAGGTTATTCACAAAGAGAAATACACGTGTATATACGTGCAAATACAATCACATATTTGCACATAATCAGTACATGGATATATCTAATATTTAACTGAATAAATTTATTGCTTGGGATTACTTGTTTCTTCTGCGTTGTCGCACAAATCGCACAGTTAATATTTCGACGCAACTAACGGTAAAATAAAATAAACAGACAAACGCTAAGATAGACGCATGTATCTACTATGCTGTCGTCTCTTTTAAGATTGCTACCTCTTCTATTTAGTATAGATGGCTCAAAATTGATTTTGTAAAATTCGAAGCCGCAACGCAAGATGTTAGTCTTTCAGGTAGTTCCGGATATCGTAATACTTCAGAAAAATATATATTTTTTTCAGTTTGCTTTTAAAGATGTTAATTGATGACGTTGTTTTTATGTCGTCAGGTTGTATGTCAAATATTTTTGTGAAAGAATAATTCGGTAATTTTTCGAACAACGCATGTTCACATTTCTCTAGAGGTTAACTCATCCCCGAAATTATCATTGGTGGTTTTTTACATAAATTACAAGCTTTATATATACATTGAAAAGAAATGACAAAATATCATTTATTTTAATCTAATAACTCTTTCTGGTGCGATGAAGAACTATTTTCAACAACTCGTCCTTCCCCATGCGAGTATACGAGCTCGTATTATAAGCTAATATTGAATATGCTGTACAGTAATAGATTTTCATCAAATTGTCAGCAGATAACGTTGGCATCAATTTAAAACAGTATAAAATGCCTTGTTGGGGCATTTACAAACGTCACTACCCTGGCAAGCAAATGCAAGCGCTTTGTATTATTTGGGTATCTTTACTGTACCCAAGAACCTCACATTGCTAACAGCTAAAACATTTCATTCTCGATTTACAACAGATCTGCCGATGTTGGTGACATGATGTACATATAGATGTATCTATATTTAAGAAAGACCAAGTGATTACCGACGTGACCAAGTCCTCAAATGGCTTAATTACTCGGTCCACAGCAGATTGACAATCCAAAGAAGAATCTGCAGTTGCGGTAATTCACGTGTCGTCCGTTACGTTTCTATTTGAAGCCTCTGTAAGCGACTTGAAAATAGACTCAATCGAATGTTTTATTTAGTTCTCGTTGACGACCTTCTTTGATTTCTACTCTGCCTATTAAAATTAGACTTACGCAAAGTCACTATGGATTACATGAAATTGAATTTGCTGAAAAACGTCTGCTGCAATAAGATTCTTTTATTTGTCCACTTGTTTATCCCGTTGCTCCAATAATGCCAATACTTTTGTGGTAGGCCTAGCGATAACCATTTTCGTAATTAGAGATGATATTGTGAACTTTGACTACTGGATTCCGTCGCGTATGATTTTCGTATTTTTTATAAAACATATTCTCGAGATGTAAAACTAAGATTCTTCATAAAGCAACATTAATACAATCTTTTCGTTTTTTTTTTTGATTGTGAAGATTTTTGCTTCTTCCTCCTCTTTTCTTAACTGGTTAAATTCAATTTAATTTAACTTTACTTTCTTTCCTCCAAAGAAAATTATTTTTTTCAACGAAGATTTCCACGAAGAAAACGACGAAGAAGTCCCGCAAATATTAATTTAAATTTTGGTAATTAACGAATAGTCAAATTAAAATAATAAACTTGATGAATTAAGGTATAATATTTTCCTTAATCAAAATCAGGTTTACTTGGAATTTATTACAATGTAAAAATTATTATGGCCGCCTAATCTAGTTAAACATCCCGTTACGTACGTGCCAGTGCATAAATAAATGTCATAAATGTCGTCGTCAATCTATTATAAACTAAACTAAAACCACCCCTCCACTTGACTGCCTCAACGCCGCTCATTCGCCTTTGGACCGGCTACCGCCTCCATGAAAGACTCCAGCGCCTATATCTAGAGCATTCTCCAATTTAATGTCCAAATGTTTTCCAGTTATTTCATTGATTACTAATTTTTCGGTATTGCTGGGGACTGCTTTCGATATCGCAGGTACGTGCCTGAACAGCCATATAAAGAAAAAGAAAAATCAGACCACCCCCCTAATTGACAGTGGAAGTATCAACGCGATTTCGCAAACATTTCAAGTTATGTCAATTATCTCAAAAAATAAGGTAAGATGCTGCCGGGAAAATCAATTGAAATTGGCATAAATGGAAGAGAACCATTTAAAAACTTACTAAAATACAAGATGCTCTATTTAAAAGTCGTCCATTGCAAAATCTGAACATCATGTACATTTGAGTACAATTTTTTTTGTTATGAAGCATTTGACTCCAGTCAAATGCTCTCTAGATTACTCACGAATGGAATTTTCTCTCGCTTACGCATCAGGTGGACACGCTGTAAAATACGTTTATTAAATTACGTTTAAGATTTTTAAATAGTGTAATAGCAATTCAATTTACATTCGATATACACACTAAAACCCTAATTCAAATGTATGTAAATAGTTGCTAGTTGTTAATAGAACGCTTGTACCTCCATTAGAAACGGAAGTTTTGACTGTTAAGCTTTCAACGCGTCGGAGTCGGTTACATATCCGCAAGCGTAGCTGAGTTAGTCGTCCTATGTAATGTACACGTATTTGACGGTTAAATTAATTTATTAGGTATACAATTTCCTTATTATTTTTGTTCTGTTAGTGTACTTGTTAGTACAACAAGAGTAAATATGATGTCTCCCATAGTTCGAGCATCTCTTTCACATGTCGGCGTCTAAGAAAAGCGCTTTCCGAACAAAATAAGAAGTGGCTTGTATTGTACTAATATGAAGAAGAATTTTACTTTTACTTTTATTCCTTATTAACACCAATATGTTGTGATTAGAGCTACTTTGTCCGTACACAAAGGAACCAACTTTTTCTCTTTAAGTGCGTATGTACAGCAAGTATATTAGAAGACTTTGTAAGATAGGTATTAATTGATATAGTAGGTAAGATGATTTTCTATAATTTTTGTTACTAACTAATACTAACGATATTACTTTTTCATATACCACAACATGAAAGATTAGCTGCTATTAGTTTACTTCTAAGAACAAAGTTAGTTAATCATTGTTAATAATCACGGTTTTGTATGTATTTCACTGCGAACTTACTAGATTTATATAACAACAAACAATTGTCTATATTAGAATAGTTGAAAGCTTTTAATAGACTCCAGGATCTTTTCCCTTCAGTTAAATAGATGGGATTCATAGCAACGCATTTGCGGAGAATATGTTCTGCCGTTTCGAAATCTGCCTATCATAGACGACAGATTTAACTGTTCCTAGTTTAAATAAATAATATTGGCCACATGACCTGACAAAAATTGTGCCAGTAACCATAAGCTCTCTTTTTTAGGCAATTATTATTAAATTTAGGCAATTTAGCACTACTTTTGCTGTCTTTGACGAACCTGATATGAGTGCTTTCGCCTGGCACATTTTCTCAATACAAGGTCTTTCAATTGTCCTTCCATGTCTTTATCTGCTTAGCCAGCTTAGGCCAGCTTATCTGTTTATCGTTTCCTTTCGATTCACGGGTGGCTCGTGTACACATCTGTGTATTAGATCAAATTCGTACGTATGGGCCTTAATAGTCTTTAGGAGCGTCTGCTTATTATGGTTGCGCCTCGTATCCCTTTCTCGTAATTCTTTATGGTGCACAGGTTTAAAGCAAAAATTCCATTCTCTGTAATCTTTGTATATAATTTCAAGTTGGTAGTAAATAGGAATAGCGTTGTATAATTATTAGAAAATTCCAAATAACTCCCTCTTTGCGTATCAACAAAATGCTGTTCTTTTTCTCAGACCTGTAGCGTTAATTTCGATTTCCTGTATCATTCTAAAGATTTTTATTTGTTATTCCTTATCATCCGTTTCTATGAGAATTTAGTTTCTTGATCTACTTTTTCGATAGGACAAGCTTTATCTGTTTTAGACTTCTTTTTGCCAGAGTTATAGAAAAGATGCTAATTTAAAACTTGTTAATTCACGATCATATAAATGTATGTTACAAAATACAAATTGTCGAAGGATGTCACAAAAGAAAAAGTCTTTAATGAACATATACGGGTCTATAACTGGACGAAAATCACACCATTGACAGAAACTATTTCAACTACAGATAAGAAAATGTAAATCTTTGTAAACGAAAGAAGAGGCACGAGATATACGCAAATGATGTAAAAGGCAATAACCCACCCTAACTCTATTTATTTATGTGCCTATGTTCATTAAGGCCATACGTATATTTTGAGCCATATTATCCCTCCTCCATCTTTATCCCACCAAAAAAAAAAAAACACATTGCCTTTCCTAGTGGTCGTGTTTTGACATCCCTTTTGGCGTTTGAATCGCCAAAATGCAAATCCTCCTTCTTTTGACGTTTTTGAAGAACAACCACGATAACATCCGCAATCGAATTTTTCAGAAATGGTCTTCGCTCGTTACTTGCACGGTTGGCTTTGTTGTCGTTAGACACTTCGTGAGAGGCCTATTTCTGCCTGTTTTCACACTTCCTAAGCCGTCTGATGATGGCGAAATGGTCGACATTGAAGTATTCATCCAACATTTAGTTTGTTAAGCTATTACCCTCTTTCCTCGTTTGAGGTAAATCCCTTTTTCATTGGGATAATTTTTCATGTGCGGAAATAGAAAATAATCGCTGGAGACTAAATTTGACGAACATAGTAGGCACGCAATTCGAATCCTAACGCAATTTTGCTACGGAGACGACACAAGTATGCACGGATGCATTGTTTTAACGAAACAATTTTTTTTTGTCCACTAAATGCGGACGTTCTTCCCAGCATTGTTGAAATAATACAAAATACTTCCCATTAATCGTTTTGTCGCACTGATTGAATTAAAAAAAAAAAAAAACGGCACGAAAACCTACAGTCTCTACAAAAACAAACGTTTTAGAATGAGTCAATATGCGTAATCGCAATATGCAATAAGTGTCTATCAAATATATTATCTATAATTTTAATTTAAATAAAAAAACATGTTTTTATTCCACTTGTACGCATGTACACTTCAGCACTAGTAATTAAGGATACGAATGCGTCGAAATGCGTGTTTGAGATGGTTTTATGTTCGTTTACAATTTGAATTTTACTTAGAATATTGTCATAAATATCGACGTGCGCTTTATGGCGTTTCAATTCCTCGAAGTTACAACAATCCAGCGCTTTAAGATGGCAACTTTAAGAATCGTGTTTGCGACACTTTCTTATTAGTTTCTTGACGTTGTTGTCGTTTTAAGCAGAAAATAACAAATAGAGACGTCAAGAATAGCCGAGACCTGACGACCTGAACCAAACGTCTATTGGGTAAGTGAGAAAGTCGGTTAAAGCTAACTTATGGCGAAATAAAGTGCTCGTTTGAATAGATCATAAAACTCGCGTCAGCTAATGAAAGGATATACCCGTTCTAATCTTCTATACGCACATATAGTATCGTAGAGTCTATATGAGTTCGCATACGTACATAGCTTAAGTACGAATTAGAAGAAATCTGTATTCGTAACATTGATCTTATTTATGGACTTACATGCCTGGAATATACAATTATCCCAGAAGTTATTCGATTTCAACTTTGATACCGTTACAAACTTTCCCTTATTTATAACATATCCGAGGTCTATTAAAATGTTTTTTTTTTCTTTGCGAACTGAAATCATTAAATGTTGCTGCAGGTTACCGAACGACTTCATAGATTATAGATATATTAGAATTACCTGCACACATATGGGCACTTGATTAAATGTTAACTCGTGAGGTCCAAATCGAACTTTTCTTATAGTTTATTTTTAATGTTTTCATTTCTTAGATGGGAGAATAAGAAGAAAAAAAAAATGAACTGGAAGTCTTCGCTTTTTTTTTGTTCCCGTCTCACAATTCCTCCAACTCTCAAGAAAAGTGACCAAGGTACAACCGTGTAACATTCGGTGAACAATTATTAAAACAACATATAAGTATCGACACCCTCAGCACTTGATTATATAGTCGTATAATAATCAGTCCGGGACGGCCGTTTCGAGGACACGAATGGTCCTCATCATCAACCGGTGACCGAATTAATTATTAAAATATGAAGTGACTATTACATTCGGGCTAGCGAGTTTCAGCCACGGTCTCTGAAGATTTCCAAATTTAACGAACAAACCATGCAATTAGCAAAATCTGTTGACAGATACAATGGTATTATCATTTATAAAAGATGTAGTTAGTTAGAGATATTGGCGGCATTTTTAGGAAAGTCCAACATAGGCATTATGCAAGAACTTTCACCAGCTTAATCCCGGTAAACTCGCATTAGAAATATGGGAAATCGGCAAAGAAATTAAGATAAAGCTTGCACATACGTACAAATGTGTCTCACAACTTTGGTGTTACACGGTCGCATCCACCAGAATTAAAATAATACAGAATAGTAATGATACATGCGTTATATCACAATTAACATAAGAAGATGTTGCATTTAATCTTTTTTTATAATCTTTATTATTATATTTATCGGTTATTTGGTAAGCTTTACTTTTAATCCGGTCTGGTCCATGTTAAATCGAAAGCATAAACAAATTACTATTGTTTGTCTTGAAACAATTAAAAGATTATAAAGTGACGGATCTTAATGTGGAAAAATTCGCTTATTGCCTTTAAAACCACCAGCTAAAAGCGGTATTATGTGACTTTATCTTATATACTAATTTTATGTTTTGACGAACATGTCTATAATGCTTAATTGGTTTTATTTTTAGTTATGGTGGCACCAAGCAGTTGTTGAAGTTCGGTTGGCTAAGCTTAAATTCAGTATACATTTAATGGCGCTTTTATTATCATTTTTTATTACTTCTTTATTTATTCATAGGTCGCATTTTGTTGTTGATTTCTTAGAGTTTACGTACTTAATTCTGCAACTCCGAAGATGTAATAAAAATACAAATTTAATGCAATCGCTATAAAAAATCGAAGTCAAGCGTGTACGTAGAAGTAAAATTTGAAGGATCGATTCTTTCGATTAAAAACTTTATCGAAAGGCAGAATTCATATCCACAAAGTCAACGTAGAAAGTTAGTTTCTACTACTTGATCTGTTTTCTAAAATTTCTGTAATTTGGTGAAACGAACAGATAATTTTCTAGAATTCCCAATGGATGGAAGCGTATTTTTTTGAAGAAGAGCACTCGAACCTTATAAAAACTCTGTACTTGGCAAGTGCAACTGGAATAAGAGTAGAACAATTTCGAGTTAAATTTAAAATCGTCATTTTTAAAATGTCCATAAAAATAAGCATCAAACGATTCCACTATATTTAACCCGGCAATCGGAAAGTCCACTCGTACTATGCACTCCTAAAAATATCGTCGTTTACATTAGCGTGCTTGCTTAACATAAATTAATTCGTTTTAATAATGTACAAGGGATAATGTACGTAGTGAGATGTAACTTAAAGATTTTATTAAACATTTGTTCTTCAATGGAAATTATAACGATCGCGCTCTATGCTAGCAACGTTTATTTACTATTTAAAATAAGAACTAGGCATATCGATGCATCACTAGCCAATGTCGGAAGAGAATCACGTACTTATTCATAATGTATTTAATTAACGTGCACAAGTTTTCCATTAACTCCGACGATTATACGTATGTATCACTCTAATCTATGACAAAAAAAGGATTCAATACACACACGCTAGCTGTTTTGAATACATTAAGTTGTACATTGGCGCAACTGTAACACTTATTTTACGAATATTATGTTTTTGAAAAAAAAAGTGTAGATATAATTATTATGCAATATATGCTTATCATTTAGTTACTCTACAAGGTAATGTGTGCGCGATAGTTGCTTAAAGCAGAGTACATAAAAGGTTATATAACTTATATGTATTTCTGTTACGCCAATTTGATTACAAATTTTGGATTTTTTTTTAATTTTGCAATCTAGCATAAAGTTATTATTATTCGGCACTATATTTTGTTGCTTTCTTTAGCAGTCAACAATTATTTCATGTTAATTTTTTAGTAAAATAATCTTCAGCAACATATTTTGTTGCTTTCTTTAACAGTCAACAATTATTTCATGTTAATTTTTTAGTAAAATAATCTTCAGCAACATATTTTGTTGCTTTCTTTAACAGTCAACAATTATTTCATGTTAATTTTTTAGTAAAATAATCTTCAGCAACATATTTTGTTGCTTTCTTTAACAGTCAACAATTATTTCATGTTAATTTTTTAGTAAAATAATCTTCAGCAACATATTTTGTTGCTTTCTTTAACAGTCAACAATTATTTCATGTTAATTTTTTAGTAAAATAATCTTCAGCAACATATTTTGTTGCTTTCTTTAACAGTCAACAATTATTTCATGTTAATTTTTTAGTAAAATAATCTTCAGCAACATATTTTGTTGCTTTCTTTAACAGTCAACAATTATTTCATGTTAATTTTTTAGTAAAATAATCTTCAGCAACATATTTTGTTGCTTTCTTTAACAGTCAACAATTATTTCATGTTAATTTTTTAATAAAATAATCTAACGTTCAACCTCCGTAATACGTGATTATTTTCATTTGTTTTGAAGGACTGTTATTCACTACTTTGAAGAGAGAAATAAATTATAATATTGTGTGTAAAAATATGTTGGTGCTAGAGCAATAACCATACTTAGTCATGATGATACAGTCTTTTTATTTTTTATTGAAATTACGAATATTTTAATTTTATTGAAGTTACAAAAATATACATTATTTAATTATAGATAAAAATAAGCAAATGCTGATGGCAACAGGACCTATTATCTAATATTCTGATGTTCTTAGAGTAATAACCAGAATTAAGATACAAGGTAATGTCTCCGAATACTGTGAATACTTGACAAACTAGAAGTTAAAGGCAAGATAAACGAGCCAAAACCATCATATCACGGAGAGGACGTCTCAATACTTAGATACATATATGAATACGGATTACTTATATTTTGTAAATTTTCAAATAATCTGATTAGATGTAGGATTACTGATATCCACATATACATGTACAACATCAGGAAATTATATTTTTATTATTATTGTACTAAATATAGGGGAACAAAAATAAATCATGTGCGAAAAAGAATCTTGTGTACACCTAGCACTAAGGTATCTTAGGTTGTACAATTCTGGGCAAATAAAAGCGGTTACATATTAATTAAAAAAATATATATATAAAAGAGAAATTGAAGTAGAATGAAGCAATTGCATTTAAGAACAATAAAATAAAACCAAGCGAAAATATATGCGATTTTACGTTCTAAAACGGGGCGCCCAAAAATAATATAGATTGAATATTAACGAAGAAGAACTGTATTGTTCTTCCTACAGCACCGCAGATGAAGCTCAAGGAAATCACGAAGCAGTTTCAAACTCGGAAACTCAAATTCTTTAAAAGAAAACAACGACCGTGGAAGTCTACAGCAACATATAACAACGAAAATCTATATTAACCAAAAAAATGCTACAATACCAATAACCTAAAGCGAAACAGTGAATGTGAATACAAGAAAGTGAATTTAAAATGAAGTACAACGCGCGATCCTTCTTCTGGCGCTGACGTACTAATGCGTCCCTGTGGAGAATGGTGGCCCTGGCTAGCTGCTCCCAGGCGTCAGCGACCGGCTTCTCTTAACGCTTTTATAACGCACTCGTATTCGTACACGTAGATGTGAAGTGTATTACATATTATTACCAGCGACGAAGAAATCATATACCGAAATTGCCATGAACAGCCTAACCAATTATTTTCTTAGAAAATGCCATACGTTTACTTAAATTTATTTAAGTTTAGAATAAGCGAATACGTTATTTGTTTATGGTAATGTTACGGTTGCTGTTGAAGAATATTGTCAACGGTTTCCACATCAGAAATATCCCAATAAAACTTACATTTAACAGAGTTTTCAACAAGCTGTGTCAGATCGGACAACTTTGCAGCGTTAACATAACATCTGAACGAGCTATTAGACAAGATTTAGAAGAAGTTGAAGATATTATAGATTTAGTAGAAGAATATATAGCGATCAGCTTCCAAAGAATTGGAACTCAATTGGGTATACACAAAAAGAAAGAAATCAAACATTCCTCGAGCAAGGCCTTATACTACAATCAGTGTATCGACGCTAGCTTATACAAAAAAATTTCTGATATATTATTGAAAATTTCCAGAAACAGTCAGAAGAATATAAATATCCACCATTAAAGCAACTAGGGATTGGAAAACTAAGGTTGATGAGTGGGATAGGGAGTATCAAGGAAAGTTAACGTGAATCGAAGAGAGGCATCCAAAAATGCAGTAATGCGTAGGTGCTTCATTAAAACGAGAACCCAAATTCGTAGAGTTCGTAGCAAACAGCCTGTATAGTTCGACGTTCTAGGCTATTTTCTTTTACAATGTAGAATTTTCTTTCGTTTCAGGTTTCCTGTAAGTTGTTCAGGAAAGGAATGATTCTACGTCCACGCGCAGATATACATAGCATACTTCAAATAAGTTGTTTTATAAATAATAACATACTTTCCAAACAGTTTGTTGTTAAAGATATATTTTCTCGTATGTCAAAGTGCCCACAATACGACTGAATGTTGTGACCTTTTCTGTTTAATATGTAAACATCGTACATATACATATTATCAATAAATAATGCTTTTTGAAAATGTATGCAACATTCTTCAGTTACAAAGAAATTTTAACATTGTGACAATCAGATATTTAAAATATGTATAATTTTTAAATCATATTTCTATTGATTAATTGGATCAAGTGCGAGAATACGATATTAACGTTCTTAATATTTATGGACTTATTGTTAGTTATGTACGTACATATATTTATTCAATGTTATGTGGCAACAATAAACAACAATGATCGCTATTGACTCCGTAATGTACGAGTTTATATTTTATAAAGCATAATCTACGAGCACTTAAGTCAGAAATCCATTATTGCTTATTTAGAAGAGTCGCATTGTAATTAATTAATGAAATGAAAAAATGAAAGTAATAAAAAAAAAGAGCGATGTATACCGTTCTATCCACGTTTTAAGTTGTAAGTTTGAACGTTTACAATACTGTACGAGTTATCTCTTTGATTTTAGTTCGTTGGTCGTTTACTTCCTTGTAGTAAGCGTCGTGAAAAAAATAGTAAAGAACATTTATCAAAATTTTTGTAATTCGTGTAAGATAGCTTTTATTGAAAAAAGTATTACTTTTTAATAGGAAACTTTAGAAAGAAAGCTAAAATATTGCAATTTATTTATAACCAATTAACCTTCGTTACTGGCACCTTTATACATACATTAATCATTGCTAAACATCGAAAACCTAATTATAATTATTAGCTTTTAAATTTAGAAACAGATTGTTAGCTTATACAGAAATCCAATTATGCTATGACTTGGCGTTGGTTTTGAAACAGCAATGCCAAATTTCTGGCACCTTGGATTTTTTTTTGTGTAACGTTTGCAAACTAAATCGTACTGTAGGTAACATCGAATAAACACAATGTTATTTCGATTATTTCGATTAATCAAGACGCATAGATTCTTCGCGTAAAATTGTTAATTTTAACATAATATAACAATAACACTATCGCGTAATGAGTATCACATTCATTTAAACAGCTCTAAGCGTTCTGTAATGATGTTTGGGACGGATAAAGCTGTTGAGCATTTCAGTCATAATTTACAACCTAAATTAGAATAAAGGTAGTTCCTATTTGATACGTGAAATAAAGGCCACGCTGTGTAACATCACCCTTTTCATTCTGTTTCAGAGTTTATTGGCCTTGCTTGGACGAAATTTCAAAATGTCAGACTCAGAAGGTTCAGAACTCCCACTTTTGACATACGGAAACATGAAGGAGTGGAAGAACAGCGGGCGTTTACCCTGAAAAAAAACTACGTTCCGAGATATTTCCCAGTGTTACCTTTGTTATATGTTTGTTGTTTGTATATTTATACAATCGTTGTGTTTGCAGGGTTAAATAGGCGAATTTATTATTATTATATTGCTTATAGTAGATTATTATATTTAACGTTTGTCCGGTATACCAGATTATGCTTCTCCAATTTCTTGTAAGTTATTCACTTGCTCTTGCAAATACGTTTCCGCAGTTGTCCGCGTGATCATATTTTGGGTTCATTATGAATTTTCTTCATCATATATCATTTTTGAAAATTTCCGGAAAGAGCTTAAATAAGTGCGTTATTGATTGCAACATTCATTTCATTACGAGTATTTCGAGTGGAAACCTTTTGTCAATACGCTATATTTATTTAATTGAGCAACAACAAGCATGCTTCTATTTGTTGTTGCCTATGTAAAACTTTAAACAGAAATAACAACAAGGAAAAGATTCTGATGAGCGGTTTTCTATTACAAAAGCAAGAATCTTGAAACGCTCGATTTAAAAACAAACCGTGTGGTCGGGTATTTTTAATTTCCTTTGCAAGGGCCTTGCAAAATTTCAGTCAAAAAGTTCACACTCATAAGAGTAACAATGTTAAAAGATACGGCCATTGAATATTCATTAGTGTTGAAATTAAAAAAAATTCTTTGCATTAATTCTGGATCACCCTGTACGGGTGATATATTTGGTACTTTAGAATTTCTTTCTAAAAAATAAATTTCTATCTATTCAAATAACCATGATATTGCCCGTGCAACACTGCCACGCCTGATGCAGCATTTGAATAATGAATAGGAATAAAAACACGAACGTCTTATTTTTATCCTTTGAATTTTACGCGTTCCTCTTTGAAGTTTCACGTGAAATACATAACTATTAACAAATTACGTAAAATACCAGACGGTGTTAACAGATGTTAGCTACCGCTAATAATAAAACATTTTATCTATGGAATAGCGAAAGTCATGCAAGAAATAAGTAATAATAACCATGGGGTGCGCCGTGGGTATTTCTTAAAACATGTGAAAGTCTTCTAGGTCCGTTATGAAAATTATACATTGGCCAGCCCTTTTTATAGGTGTATATAAGAACTATGTTCAATTACGAAAGTTAAAAGAAATTCCTCATTAATACTACGTAAGATATTTGTTAATAACATGGGATTTTCCCAAAGATATATGTAAATCTATTAAATGCATCGTATAGCGCGATGCCTACGTGCCCTTGGCAAATACTTACTAGGTTCGCCTTTGTACATGCTTATCTTTCGAAGATAGCGCCTAAACCGTGCTTTTGCGTCGTCAATGTTAATTATCGCATTGTTAACATTTGCTAATATTTTGCTTCTACACTATCTTACAAAATGTTTCGTTCCAATATATGTATACGGTAATGTTTTGGGAAGGGAAAAAAGTGGAAAAAATCTAGAAATTATTTTTTCTCCAAACTATTTAATGAAATATGGAATCGTGGGATTCGGGAATGTCTCTACAACACTCTTTGGGCAATTAAAATTTGATTGGAAGCTATAAAGAAATGTTTAAATGCGTTTTGGCGAAAACGAGGCCAGCTACTTCTAAACAATAAATTTTATTGTTTATTGTTTAACAACGTTTATTGTTTGGAAGTAACTGGATGTAGCTGGTTTCGTGGAAGGAGATTAACACGTTCTTATTGAAAATAAGATCAGACGCAAGTGGTTTGGACTATTTGATTCACAGCTCATCCCGTGTTCCCAATCGCGATGACGATTTTTTTACTTCCACAGCAAATTTTAACAGTTTTCCTACTGAAATCGGTTAATCTCGAAATACATTCGGAAACTATTCATTTTAGATGTAGACGGTTTAGGCACCCATAAGACGTTATGCTTCTTGCTGACGGGTTACATCACACACGACACGGACTTTAAAGGAAGTTATTTCCTCGTTCCACTACTACAATCCTTGACTAGACTTATAATATTCTTCGAACTCTTTCGCTCCCGAGATAATAGGCCAGAAAAAGAATTACTGAATTCTAGAAATCGAGCTCCCAACCACTAGAGAGTCGTTTGCTTTGGAGGTCTTTATAAATTTTTATTATTTTAAAAATACCAGGAATTGTTGATCCAAATTTTAATAATTGCGAGTTTAATTGATCATGTACCGCACCTATTACATTTACTTATATTTAACTTGGTGACTATGAATAAGTAAAATAAAAAATCGTGCGAGCGATTTGATCCCGTATTTTTCAAGAAAATTGTTATTTTCGTATCCTTTTTATCTATTTGCTGTTATTCATGTTTCTTATATTTCCCTAAAATATCGTTTCAAGGGTTACCTCATTGAAAAAATAATATCACGAACAACATCATGAAAATTGACTCTTCTTCTTTAGTCTATCTTTTGATTCACGATGTAGTTTTATTCTATCTAGATGAAGTTTACACAATGATAATTGCCTAGTTAATAGTTGAGTAATTACTACTAGATTACTATAAAATAAATAAATAAATAAATAGATAAATAAATAAATAAATAAATAGATAAATAAATAAATAGATAAATAAATAAATAAATAGCAACAGTATGAAATAAACGAAAAAAAGTTTCTTAGCGTATCGAAATTCGCCATTTTACAGCGATTATTATTTGTTACACCTAAGTTAGTAGAAACGTAACAACATGTTTTTTTTTTTTGTTACGATGGAATTTTACATCGAGTATAAAGCTTGTTCGTCATTAAAATTTACATCAAATATGATGGGTTGTCACTGTATAGGTGATATTCCTGTATTTTCCTTACGAATAAATTCAATTTGTTCTAACAAGTAATAAATAAGTTCTATTATTATTGTAGTTCAATTCTAATGTTGTATACGGAATTTTGCACATAAATGATGAAAAAGGTCATATCACATTGGATAATTTCAATTACATAGTTTGATTGATGTTTGTAACACCTTTTAAGATGTAAGTCATTTATAATCAGATGATTCTTTCATAGTACAATCGTTCACAATAATCCATAACATTCTGACATTTAATATTTCTCGTCAATTTACCGATATTACTCATGAATTATCGCAACTGCATTAATTAATCTGCTACGTCGTCTTGTAGGAGATTTAACGTAACATTCACA
The DNA here is from genome assembly GCA_020654165.1 of Oryctes rhinoceros. Classification (NCBI taxonomy): domain Eukaryota; kingdom Metazoa; phylum Arthropoda; class Insecta; order Coleoptera; family Scarabaeidae; genus Oryctes; species Oryctes rhinoceros. The sequence goes on along the minus strand of JAIOKQ010000230.1, from coordinate 14,005,932 downwards.
TAATATGAAGATCGTATCGTATTGAAGAGATCATTCATTAATAGTAGAGTCGATCACGCGCAAAACTAATCTCAAATAGTATGACTATACTTTTAGAGTTTTGCGTAACAGGTTGTTGAACTTTAAAAAATTAGCAGTGTGCTTTTTTGTTCGTTGTATGGAAAACTAGTACAAGTAGCATATTTACTATTCCGCCACACACAACACGGTTCATTCTAATTAAAAATAGTTATCAAGGTTGTATAAACTTTATTAGCTTAGCGCAAATATAAGGATTGAATTGGTCGAGAATATTTGTTTTAAGATAATACGTATTCGTAAGTGGTTTGATCTAGTATCGAACTTTATTCCTGCTAGATCGTTACCCTTGCCAATTTCGCAAGAACTATTTTAAAATTTAAGCTAAAAAAATGCCTTTACTCTTACCTTTCTGCTTAATAGAAATTATGGGTATATAAGGAATATTATAGGTATTTGTTCTATTAAAGGAACCTTTTACTTTTACCAAAAATCCTCTTGGATGTGATCCAGATCACGAGAGTCGCACAGAAACATTATTCAATCTCCCCACGCGGAGACCAAATCACAATCCGGTAAGTTAACACGCCGCTGTTGCAGGGTCACTTCTTTCACTTCCATCACCTGACCGCACTTTTCGGATTTTATCTTTCACTGCTTTCGATATTAGGCACTTAATCGATTCAGCCGCATCGTACGAACGCATTAACACTGTTGTAATTCTTTGTGTCCGATACAACGAGCACGTTCACCACTCCGCATCAAACTGTGCACATCGGTACCTAATTCCGAAGAGGTGTTGTGTTGGACTGTTGGAAGTAGATTACGGAAGTTATTACGTTATATAAAAAGACGTTCGTTTGGCAACGATCGGACGGTCGACTGTGCGGTGCGACTTTCGGCTCCCCCATTAACCTTCGTTAAAGCGGGATATACGAAAGAACGATTCTCAAGGAGCTTAGGTTTTAAAATTTTCGAACGGTGAATAATATTATGCATATATCTACAGCTTCAATTATCTGCCGCGAAACAATAAAATTAATGGCAAATTAATAACCGAGGCTAACATGAGTCCGGTCACGTATTACTATTTGGCTCGTGATTTTCGCACGCCGTACAGCGGCCTCCGTACGAAAACGTTTCGGGTTGCGATGTGATGCTTACGCAAATCCTGCTACGGGTTCTTATCCGCCGAATGTTCGGATACGGTTTGACTCCTGCTAACCCGCTGACAGCTAGCAGTTGAATGAAAACGTCCTTGGATCGTTGGATCTCGCTCGTGATGAGCGCTCTCTAACCGATTCTCTATCGAACAGAGCGGTAGGTATCCCGTGCACCTATCGTAGCGTAGCGAGCCGCTGCTGGTTAATTTCGGCGAACGATTTCACACGAACGGATGTTGTACGCGTTCTATACAAGTCGGACGCACTGCACGGCAGTAAAGCGGTATTTTATTCCTTTCGCGGAGAAACGCACCGTAGAAGACACGTGGTCGCATGGGCACGACGCGACAACGAACTAGAAATTAACGCTATTATTAATTATATCGGCACATTGTGTATGACGTATCGGTTATATACCGGTGGTTAACGTAATCGTAATCTCTGACGCGAATTTCGATTTAATCAATTTATTTTCATGGTTTTAAAAAGAATTCTGCACAACTTAAAGAAACTTAAATATTTTTGGATTGTGAATGGATATTTTGAAATGTTTTTTTTTTTTTGTTATGAAGTCTCATTGTGGGCCTACTTTAGAGTTATATCGAAATCTACAGGGCGTTTTATAATTTCGTAGCTAGCCGAAATTGTATTCTTTTAATGACACATACAGCGATCCCCAAAAAGTTGGCATCAAATTGTGTGTTAATTTTGAAGAAAATTTGTGCTTGTCAAATAACCTATTTAGCCGTGATCAGATATGCCAAGTGATGTTTAATTAATTAAGGAATAGGGTTCTTACAGAACTAAGCAATTATGAATGTTAACTACATGATTGATCTAAAGGCTAGCAAATAACTTTTTTCAGCTTTAGCAAAATTTGAATTTTTCATGTCTGAAATTTTTTCAATATTTACTGTAAAATTACAACTTATTCAAATAAAAATTTGAATAAGTTGTAGCTTTAAAAATTACTTTAAATTGTTAACAGTTTTATTAATTTTCTTTTTATTTAATGTTGATGCAAGGTGTGCAGTAAAAAATCAACCGCCAAGATTAACACTCAAAAATGGTGCATTTAGGTCCCATCATTCCTTTTCATACTGAATAAACGTCGCTTCTTGTGCTAAAATATGTTCAATAACTTTTGGCTAAAATCTAAAATTTTACGTGAATTTTCAAAAATAGTCTGCATTACATGATACCAACCCTTTTTAACGTTAACCACCGAATTATGAGGAACTTCAAACTCTTTCCCAATCCAAACTTTTACAATTCTTTAAAATCGTGCAAGCCAATACGATCGATTCCAAACATATACATACAACCGTTAAAATTTAATAACTCAGTTAAACATGAATACTGAAACGAAAAAATGCAACTCATTCAGATAACGGTAAAATAATATTTTTAATGTTTTTTTAAAGATATTTCATTAACATGAAAAGCACCTGGCATTGAAAGCGCATGCATTATTATTACTTTCCGTTATATGAAAGCAAAATAAGAAGTAATTAACAACTTTAATTATTTTGTAAAATTACAACTGTTTAAAGTTTTCATTAAAAAGAATGAATTTTAAATCAAAGCTTGGTACGTGAAATTTAAAAAAAATTGAAAAAAAATCAAATTTTGGGGAAGAAAAACAATTGTTTTCTAGCCTTCTACGCGTTAAAAAAAAATCTATTTGGTTACTTGCTTAGTTTTCAAAGTAACACTCTTTAGATTTCAATTTCAAAGAAATCAATTCTTTAAATAACTAATCACTTGGTATATTTGATTAGTGCCGTTACATTTGTTTTCTTAAAAATCCGAGCAGAGTTACCAACGTCCTCGGAAAATTCTATGTTTTCAGAAACCATGTTTGATACTCAGATTAACCATTGAGAGGATCTAGTACACGAACGCTTACGTGATTTTGAGTTGCTAAAACGGAACTATCTGTATATCATGATAATTAACACTCGAGGTAGATTACTAACACATTAGTAGTAAATAAAGGTGACGTTAACTCATGCTATTGACGGAATTATTCACGAGGAAGACAAATGTAAGAAGAGAAAGCGTTAGCCAATCATGTCATCTGCTGCTTCCCTGCCTCAGAACGCGGTTGTCGGTTTATCGCTAGCCTTCGAAACAACAACCTAGTGCAATGTAGTACCAAAAGATGTACTCCTACTTTTTCCTAAATCAACTCTCGAACAGCTGCAGTAAAATAGCAAAATCGCATCATTTATTGTGTCTATAACATTTTGCTCAGAATTAAATGAGGATTTAGAAAATGTAATAAGAACAACACGAACTTACTATGTATACAAGACTTCATAACACCAAAGAGCCGCTTTGAAAAGTGTCCATTTATAAAGGCCTAAAACGTATTCCGAATCCGCAGAGATGAACCATTTATTCATATTCATAATGCTGTTTACTGTTCATCTTTAACAAAAATGGCAAAATTTGACTTCCTCGTGTATTATTTTCCTCACATATTGTGTACATTGCAATCTGCAACGGAAATACACGAAGAAATCGAATTCTCTATTACATCATTACCCACCGCTGCTGTTAACTGCCCTTAATTTTTCATCAAACTTTTACTAAAAATAAAGCCCTCTAAAGAATAAGCCCTCTTCCAAATTGTTACAACTTTCTGCATGGCGTACGCTGTCATATTTACAAAATTATATTGTTATTCATGCAGGAAATTCTGAAATGTAGAAAAATATTTTAAAGTTTACTTTAGACAAACAGAGTATTTTTTGTTATAAAATATGGTTTGTTTTAATTTTTTAATCAAGCTATAATTTATAATTTTTGCGAATTCATGCATGAAACAGAAAATTCCGCCGATTACTGTACCTTATCGGCTTTAATTACGCCAGCTAGCGGATACTTGGCACGTTTAGTTTCGATGTTGCGCCGGCTAAAGATTTGAGTAATGATTGTACTATATGATACGGTACGATGAAGCAGCTTCACATTTTTTAATATAAGTAGTAGAAAAAAATTTAATTACATATTTGCATAAGTAACGATATTTAATGTAATTTTATTAGGTACTCACTGCACACAATTGCAGCGATGAAGAAACCTGCTTTCGATTAATGGTTAACTCGTAATAACATTCACATTGAAGTCACGTTTACTAAAAGTAGCTTGTTGTTCAATAAATTATAAAATTAACTACACGTGTAAGTTAAAATTAATCAATAAAGGAATCAATGATCAAATTTTAATGAGAACACAGAATTTCAGTCCTAAGTGGTTCGTACAGTCTCGTGAAAGCTATCAGAACATAAATACCGCGATTGTAGCCTTTATCTATGGAATCCAGATCGTTATTTACACCAACATTTTCACTTTTGAGATTAAAGTATTTTTCCTAAATCTTCAGAATGTCAAGATTGTACGCTCAAAAGTAGGTTAGTAGTGAAAGCAGCTGGAATGGATCAGGAAACGTCCATCATGTAATACAATAAAATGAGTAATTTGGGAATGCTTTAAAACAACATCGAAAAATTGATGATTTATTGTTTGCTTTGCTCCTCTATTGTTATCCGCAACAAAATCAAAAAAAATAAAAATAAATAGCAGTGAAAAAACAAAATTCTCATTAAAGCACTGCGTATTATTTAAGCGGAAATTGAATATGACGACAAATAAACAAAGTTCAATGCAAAATTACAAAAACAAGGTCTTATTTAGATCTAACTGTAAGCATAGACATTACCGATATTTGGCATCACGGCAGCGAGTTATAGCAACTGATTGTATTCACTGGTAACATTCTCTCGCAGGGACGTACTTAGGTTTAAATATGTGTATAAATGCCTCAGTTTAAAGCATTGATATTGCAACAAAAGTCAATGATTTTTATGTTTAACAATGGACACTTTATGCATCCTTTGTGAACCGCGAAGGTTTCTAGACTCTCAACCAACTATTGCTGCCACGGTAGGGCATAGCTGCTCGTAATCTAGCATGATCCAGCGCCAGCGACTTTGCTAAACAATATGTCATCATTATCGTTCTACTGAATACTAATTATTATATTAGGGCCAAATATTTTAAGTTTCACGGTTCTTGAACCAGTTAGTGAATTATTTCAAGCGCATGCGTTAAGCAAGTAATGATTTTTTGCATTGATTCTGTCATGTCATGGAACAGCGGATTTGTTCCTGACACGATTTGGACACGTTTAAATGTTTTTACGTTATTGATTTCATCGTTCTTCAATTAATTCAAAATGAATTTCATGTTTCTATATTCTTCTTGATCTTAATCTTTCTGTATCTGATTTCAACAGCTGTTGGAACAAACCTTTTGTTTGCTTTTGTTTAAAATTGCAATAAAATTTATTTAAAATAGCAAATAACATCCTTTGGAACAAAAATTACTCTTTGCAATTACGATATAGCTCCAGTGTAGCGTATATCTACACAATATGACGTGTCTTTGTCCAATATAAGCTAAAAAGAAAGAAATCTGGCTTTAATTAACACAATTCGCGTATAAAAAACAAAAGCCGCAGTTAAAAATAATATAAGCAGGAACTATTAAATTTTCTTTTTCTTGCGAAGTGAATTTCCATGTTGCGTTTTAACATTTCAAAATACATCATTAGAATGATTCGTCAGAAGATAAGAACATAAATGTTTCTATTAAATTTAGATATCAATCGTATGCGGGTATTGTGTACAGTGTTTCGTAAGGTGGTCTATTGTGTAACTAGTTGCAAACAAGCCATTTCGCAAATCAGCGAGGAAAGTCAATTTTACCAAATAATGGAACATTACTGGTTACATATGTTCGTTTTATCATGGACCAAGAAACACAGGAACAGTTCAAAATGGGGAATGAATACCTCTGCTCTATGTAGTATCGAGAAAATTTTTGATATCTTTTCCATCTTCCTATCTCGTTAAAACGGGTTTTGGTGCGGTAACCAATCTTGCGTGGATTACCATAAAGACTTGAGGGCGTACCTCACTAAATTGAAATTGTTATGTATAAACAACTGAATGTTTGAGAAATCTCTGAAGTAGTAAAATTGATGATTGTTGTAATACTTCCAAATCGACCAAAAGGGGATACTTTTAGCCATACTTGTCTAGAATTTCATGTAAATTGCTCAGCTGTTAAAATCTTGCTAGTGTATTCTATGCCTTTAAGAACTTTTTATGTTTTTGTAAACTATTTACTATTTTCAATCAATTTCAAAATTTTTCTTCAATTCAAACCTTTCAGAAAAAAAAAATATTTTCTATTTGCTTTACCCTTGGCATCCTTAGTTTTACCATGCTAGATGTATCCGCTGTTAATTCCTAAGTGATTATGACGACGATAGGTAAACTGAAAGTGATTGTATTCTAAAATTACTTGACATTGAGATTTTTATAACTAGCGAGTTATACATGCGTATATACCTTCCCAGACATGTACAAAAGTAAAATACGCGAAGTCAGGATCGTACCCGAACTAGTCATCACGTCGTTAACAGTTTAAATTGTGCAATTTGGAAACCATGAGACGTTCAACGTTAAGAAAATTGATCCTTACATAATGGTTTCTTATTACATTCAATTATCTCCCCGCCTGGTTAGTTACGATTACATGCTTAGTTAAATTCGTTATTAGTGAAATTGAATCTGTTTAGATTTTCCTGCAGGAGATATAATGTTCCATTTAATAGGATAATGGCGAAGGATATATTATTTTGTCGAAAAAAAAAATGCGCGTTGAAAGCTATCATAAAATTGTAGTTATAACTAGTATTAAGTATATAACATGATCATTTGAAATTACCTTGATTGTGTAATTGTTATGTATTAAATTACATACAGCCTTAGGATAGGCTTTTATAGTCGTCGTCGTTGTACAGAATTTGAAAATATTGTCACATCAAGTTTTATTTTAACTGATGATATATGATGATTTTTTTGTTAATTATTTAACATTCTTTTGGTTTTAAATGGATTACAAAAACAACGTAAATTCTAAGATTGAGGAATATTAACAAAAAAAGGTGACTTATGCTTCTAAAGATGATAATTTCACTTCATTAATTATTATTTTGCAGCTTACAGATCTTAATTTATCGAGTACTCAGCCACCATTCCTTCTGTAATAATGAACAGCAACTAATTTCGTTACAGTCTTCTAATCTAAATTCCCTCTCTGTAAAAATTCAATACTACAGCGTATAATATGTCATGCGAGTTCGCGATCTAAAGTTCAACTCTTTGACATCATCGAGTATCGACAACTGGCATATATATTTTTCGCAGGACTCGGCGGCTGCTTGATATTTAATTTGCGAAATTACTGTAAAGACAAAATAGGATTTACATGTTTGTAGAAAAATATTCCATTAAATACGAACTTTAAAGAACGTGAACGTGAAGAAAATGGAGCGAAAACGGATTATTTAGCCATTCCTCCGGTATTATTATTGAATAGCTTCTTCCTAATAAAACGTCAGGGACAAGGCTATGTAAACTGTTGAAGAATTGAAAAAGGGCGGAAAAACAGTCTCGCTCAGATATAGGTTGTCGGAACTTGAATGAAGATCGCTCTACCTGGTTTCAACGACATTAATCTTCAAAGTTGCAATTTATGATATGATAGTCACTGCGCATTAAAGCCTTATCAGGAGATCAAAAATGAAACAAAAATGATTAATACAAATACAAAAATGTTATAACTAGAAGGAAAAGCAGTATCTATAGAGAAGAAATCCTCTTTAATGACACCGTAAATACACTAACACAACTGCAAAATTTCTATTTATTTTAAATGCGAGTACAACGAATACAGTGTACAGTGCAAGCTTAATATAATCTTAAATGGCTTTTTTGACTACGTTGTCTTAAACGCAATATCTTATATACACAAACGATTTTATTATTTAGTTAGCAGCTTTATAATACTTAAGAAAGTACGCTGAAGGAGTCAAGAAATCCAGAAGCACAATTTTTAACATATGTTGTATGTGAACGTTCCTCTTGTAAATACAATAAAAATTGTTCCAAATAAAAATGATGATATCGGATTTCCGAAAAAAAATTTTAATACAATATACAGGGCGCTATACGATGTAGATCACAATATTATAATTCAATAATGATAAGAACAGGTCATTTTTAGTGATTACCTCTTTCCGACAAATCCATCAGAATCACTATTTTCAAACCTTCAAGATCAACCTCCTTTAGGTTTCTTGCACTTTCACACGCACTTGTGCTTGATTTATTAACTATCAGACCTTGTTTAATTTTATTGCCAGATAACCTTAATAGCACTCCGCCGCATAAATATTTATCTTCTGCCGTACGTTTTGACAATAGTTAACACCACTATATCAACCGTCACTAACCAGTGTCGCCCGTATACGCAAGTTGCGAACTTTATAATCTCTCGTTGCCCAAATACAGTTCTTCGATAGAGCGCCACACATGCCACGCGTTTATGTAACGTATGAAATATGTACACGATAAGAATCCCGGAATACGTTTCATGACATTGAGCACAATGCTGCCTGAAAATGCGCACGTTTACTCCCATTACAACTTCGAAATTTATGGCACAATTAATTCGCGGAGAAGTTAGAATGAATTAGCGTGTTTGCCAAGCACTTACAGGCATATAAACGTGACTGGTTTCGTGTATATTTATTGCATGTCGAATCACCAGGGAAAAGATGCGAGCATACAAAGTGCAACATTAGCGGGAAAAGAAGGTTAGCGGAAACTAGCAATAAATCCAGTAAAGACTTGCGGTGATCGTACTTGTTCGCATGAAAAACTGACGATGAGAAATGGCATTTTCTCGAGTTGACTTCGATTTGTTTCCTTTCCAGATGATATTCTCCACCGATGATTTGTACATTTGTTACAATCACCAGCTTTCACATATTTCCTAAAATAATTCCAAATGCGCCAGCGGAAGATAAGCCTATACGTTGACCAAAGGACGTTGGGATAAATCCTTCGTATTTTCAACGTCCGCTTACAGTAGATACACACATATATCTACTTGTGTATAGTAGGCGCGGCAACTACCTGTAGATAGTAAATTGTAGCCTATCTATTCATTTAATAGAAAAATGTTTGAAATAAAAGTTGCTTAAAGTCAAGCGATCGCTAATAAAATTTTTTATATAGGCTTATAGGTATATACGCTGATATAGTTATTTTAAATAAAAGAGCCTGAATGTTATTGCAACTACAAATTAAAAGATGTCGAATTTTTTAAGAAATATGGTGAATGCAACATTTTTCCTTCTAAAGCAAATATCTAAAAGGTTGTTCATTTTAAGTATATGGTGTTTTATGCAAATTTGCTTTATATCTCTCTAACGAATCTATTAAAAATTTAATGATGCACAAGGGTATTCTATTTAATGTGTGAGTGATGCCTCCTAGACGAGAACGTGCAAAAATCAACTCTCTTCGAACGTAGCAGGATTATTGGACTACGTGAAGGCGATATTAGTTCTGGGAAACTACGCGTAGACTTAATCGTAATCATTCGATTGTATCGCGGTGATGGAACCTGTGGTTTGCAAATCAAGGCAAAGCACGTAGAACAGGTTCAGGAGCACTCAGAAGGACGACGCCCGAGAAGATTTTTTTAAGGGCTTGGTTCTGCAATGCTAGTTTAAGTCGGTAACATTTTTAGCGTAGTTGTGGTAAAGCGCTATCGGGTGTAAAAGATTACCTTTAACACCTGAGCTTAAACGCGCTAGACGTTTCTTTTGTTGCGTTGTCTTTCATTGACATATTTATAAGTGCATTTTTAATCGCCGCTAGCGCATTACTATTAAATAATCCTTCTCATGAGAGTAATAATAGATATGCATTTTAGCAAATAGTGAATGAACTATCTTTGACTACTTTTTTTTTGTAGAGCTGATATTTGTACGTGATGATTAATATGACAAATAAACAAAACAAGGACACCTCACAGTTATTAAAATAAACCGATACTCGGTAACAATAACCAAATCTGCATAAATGAATCCCCGCTGGATGACGCGTGCTTGCTTTAAGAACAAATAAAGGATGTACGTTAATATTCTCTTTCAATTTCTTAATGGCGAAACTTTCCAGTGATTTACTTGAACGAACTCACGTCCGATTTCCTTTTGAATAAAAGAAGAATGGATTTCCCAGAAGGATCCGCGCTGGATTCTACTTGAAATTCAAATACGGTGGCGATTTGGTTTGAGTTTCGGGAAGGCGGTTTGAATCAGCGCTTCTCGTAACGCCGTCTACGACCTCATTTTCCGGTCCTCGTCCTCGAGAATGGAAATTGCGAGAAAAGTCGGATATCACGAAATCCAAGAAGAAAATGGAACGGAGAATCGTAAATTTAAATATTGGAATAAATCCGTCGACGGTCGCATCCGATGAATGAGATCGCCAAGAAGAACAAACGGAATTGTAAATGTTCGATGATACACACAAGAAGTGAAGCTTAAACAACACCTTTTATAGATATAAAAGGTGTTGTTTACGGTAGAATTAGGCTAGATGTCGCTGTTTATATTCGCTGTACATTACGAACGTCACGGAGAGTAAATATAAAAATATGGAAATTTACAATCTCTAATACGGTTCATCGTTGATTCAGTTCAGTTTCTAGGCCTTTTCTGCTTGCATTAAAATGATAGAAATGTATTGCGTCGTTAAGCGTTTTTATTTAAAAGCTCATGAACGGATCGTCTAATTTATTAGCCTCCATTTTTTTCAATGTAAGTTGTAATTAAATGTGTTTTATCGAAGAATATATTTATAGAAGATTGAGTAAATCCGAAAGTAAAGTTTAAGTTATTTATTCATATTATCAAGTTAATTCAACATCGAAAGTAGGCTATATAAGTCGCTGCATAATAGAAAAAAGCTTAATTCTGACAATTGTTGCTGGAGCGCAAATGGCTGAAAATTATTCGTCATCTCGTTAATACCTGCAATTCTGTATGTGGTATTTTCAGCGTTACAATCTGTATCTTTTTAACGTTCCACGACTTAAATTGAATGAACCTTATTTCAACTCCATTAATCTTAAATGATGTAAATTCAAGTAGTTCAAAGCCTGCAAATAATTGATGATGGTTAGTGTTCTTTGTGTACTTCGACATTTATGGGTGTAGGGGATGGAAAATCGTTGAAAAATACTTGCCATGTACCATTTAATTAAACTCAAGATCTGATCTAAAAGCGCTTTTATACCCGTACCAAAACAGCAGTGATCAAAGCAAGAGAAATGAAAAAGAAAAGACGAGTACCAACATACAATTGGTTGGCATTGTGTTTAGATGACCGAAAAAGGATCATCTATAAAATTTGTTAATTATATAAAAAGCGCAAAATCAGCAATTTATTTCAACCGTTAAACATCAGCTATCGAAGGAGAAGATCGCGATTGGATGACTATTTCATCCTTAATTTTATCTTCGGCGATTTTTAATTTGGCCGACATAAAAGCCGTCAGACGCCGCAACGGGATTAAAGAACAGGCCGAAACGACTTCTACAAAAATGAGAGGCTTATCGATTCACGACGAAAATAATTTGTAAAAGCGGAATATGGAATAACATTATTTACGCTGTTGCCAAAGTTAATTCCCTCCAGGTTATTTTAAAAAGTGAACCGAATAATAAAACTATATAAGTACTGTGAATTTTTCTCCAAATTTATTCGATAAGCTCCTATTGTTAATGCACTGCCTTAATGGAATTTCACAGCACGCATCCGACGATCTATGCAAACATTCTGACAGCACAAGAAGAGAGATTCTGATGGTAGAAACCTAATACGTAAAATGTACAAATACGATGGGCAAACAACGTAATATTGTGAAAGTCTAGTCACCTTGTGTATAATCATCTAACACAAAATCTAAATTCATCGGCAAATGTGTTAGATCAATAAGCTTGATATCCCATGTTTCGCACTAAATGCATTCATAACAGGCTTACTTGCGATACTTCTGTACATATTAAAATAACGGATATGTACATACAGCGTGTCTATTTAGTACTTGGGGTTTTCCTAAGCCATTTAGATTTCACCATAGTACACAGAATTATGCCCAAGTTTGCAGGCTGTTCAGTTTCAATTAATATCAATATACGTTCCCCATATCCTATTCTCTATTCCTTCAATGTATAGTTTACCTTTTGAAATAATTAACATTATTTCAAGTTTTTAATGGCCGATATCTTCGCCCGGCGGATATCATATCGGCCGATATCTAACACCTGGCTGAGAGGCGCCTCAAATTTCGTTTGATTGAATATTCCTTGAAATTTCCGGCATTACATCCGTTTTTTTTTTTTCAGAATCTGACACAGATATTGTTCTATGAACAACTCCCTGTATGTCCTTAGTAATTAAATAAGAAGGTTACACAGGTTCATTTATTCAAAGCAAGCTGTTTTATCCGTCTAATTCTAATATACGATTCCCTGTGTTTTATTGAAAATTTACATTTGGAAATTCATATTTTATTCTGTTACGCATTGGATTTTTTATAAACATTTCTGTTTGTCTAAATTCCGAGATCTTTGAAACCACCATAAATTGTTCCAGCAGCTACAACTGGGCTATTCCATAGTATTAGGGAACACACTACAGACAAATTAAAAACATTTAAAGAGCACGTACATTGATTTTTTTTAGGTAGCTAGTGAGTCACCTTAACTCATGCAAAAATTCCATTGTCAAACATCTTTCACCTGTTTTATTACTTGTAAAATTTCTAATTTTAATATAAGGTAAATTTTATACCAATAGTTCGTAGAAGTCTGCATATTTAAAGAAACTACATATCCATCACACCAACATATCACGGCTGATCAATTTTTAAGAATATCTCTGTAAATATCTATTTTTTTCTTTTTTTATTTAACTAAGAACGTTGAAAACCTATTTAAGTGGAATATATCCGCATTATTTATCATTAATAATAAATTCCGTTGTGCTCGTCACTCCACAGAGTAAAATTTTAGGGAAGTTGCCCTTTTTGCTTAATAGCAACACTTTGTCTTAATTCCAACTTTAGTTTTTGTAAGGACAACTATATATTTTGTTTGATTAAAGTATTGTAATTCTTGGTATGAATTATTATTATTTTAAAAGGTTTACAACAAGGGTTACTGTCCAAAATTTCTCTCTGTGCAATTCAATAAATAATATTACTTATATTACCAATATATCAAACTGAATTTTAAGTGTAGATCTGCAAATTTGAGGACTAGAATCAACAAATGACCATCTAGCAATTAATTGTTAGATGGTGGCCAAACTCGAAATAAAATCGAAAGCAACTTTTCCAGGTTTAAGATAATTTACACGTGCAATTGTCACACCCGTACACCTGGAATAAGCCAATTACAAAGGCTTTCTTTTAATTTCACAATAAAAATATATTTAAAATTACTTATGGCTTATGCCACACAAAATTCAGAAAAATTTTGCAAAAACCTTATATTACATTGTGCAATTTTACGAAAATACATATTCACTGTATATTCTTTTCATATATTGGTTGCTATGTTAACAAACCCGTATTTGATAGTTATTGACTCGCTTAGAATTGAACGAATAAACAAGACAAACGAAGTATGTATTTGAATTGCGTTAACTGATGGGATGTTGATTACTGTGAATACATCTGCAAACATTGTTGCATATTTACTCTGGGTTACAGACATTTCTTAAGTTATTGTGTGAATATTTGTTCGTACTTTAATATTGGATTTTTAATAGATTCGTTTTTATTAAGTACAATATTCATACTAAAATGCTCCACAAGTTTTAAATGTTTAAATAGTTTAAGTATATGTATATCTGTTTCTCTTTGCGATAAATATTTGGCTTTGCGTTGTATCCAACTTAAAAATATATGGACACCTACTGCCAAGAGAGTTAAACTAGTTTGTCACTATTAGTGTTTAAAATTCTCAAACACGACATATTTTTTTGTTATAATTTATTTTGAGCTTTGTTGTATAACTTTAGAATTTCTTTATTTAACAACTTTTTTTTTATTTTATTTATTTCTATTTTATTTTATTTTATTTACCAACTACCAAGCTGCTTGCTTGAAATGCATACATAATCGATTTTACACTTTATAAACAGTTTACCTAAAAACCATTTGGCTATTGTTTCAGTAGTTATAGAGGACAGCATTTTTCCGACAAAGTATTGGCATTTTGCATTGCCAATACTTTTAGCTTTTTAAAGATTTTGTAACACTGGATCGAATTTACCATTTTACTTCGCAGAGAATATTGAGTTAAATATGCAAATATATTAAATTACAAAACAAATATTACTTAATCTTTTGCGGCTCAATAATTTAGTTAGAAAAGGGTTTCTTTTTTATACAAAGACACGTGACTTACGAAATGACGTTACGTATTTGACGTAGAAATACAAAATTTGTCATAGAAAAATAATAATGGGACATTATATCGTGGTAAAATTTTATATCTTTTACGTCATACACAATGGGGAAAAGATCAGTAAAAGTATTTGAAAAAATAAAGATTTGTTCATAGTAACATAAATAAAATCATAGCAACTACAATTTTGTGTACTTACAATGTATAATATATGGCAAAACAATCTTTGCACAATCCTACGTCGTACATTGCATGGATGGTAAAAATTCTTTGTTCTTTCCCCATTTCTGAACAACGGGCACAACATCGTCTTAACTTAAGTCTCTATCATAGCTCTATTGACTGAAGATGAAGAACTCATTATGTATATATTTACTTTTTTCCACCGCTTACCTCATTACGGATACATTTACTTTTTTCCACCGCTTGCAAGATTATCGTCCCATTTCGTAGACGTCTTAAATTTTCCTCATTTAGTCTGCGAGAATCACTTTACTCATTGTTTTGAAGAAAGACAAAGGCAATAGAGGAAGGAAGGTTTTCTCTATTCCAATTTTTGTAATTTTTGTAAGTTTTTCGTATAGTCTATGATAAGAATAGAAGAACTACGAACAAAAGGTTTGCTAAATATTTCCAATGGAGAAAAATTTGTAATAATTTAGGCGTCTATTATACATTGGGTATCATGGGGAATAGACATCGGTATTCGTGTGTGAGGACGACATTACATTGTTAGTTGAAGCAGATTCAGGTTCGTCAATTTTTTTCAAACTTTTCAAAACCTTTATCCACTGCTTTCAGCACTTTTTTTCCCATCGTAGTCATCTAAACAGTTGGAAGGCTTAAACGATGCGTTCGACTCGTCACTATTGTGAAATAGTAGATCCTTCTGTGAAAATGTTTTTCCAGATACGTTACGTAGTTCTTCTTTTGAAGGTATATTGCTCAAATTATTGGCAAAGTGAAAATTAAAAAAAATGGGACAAAAATGGTCAAACAAAAAACTCTGTTGGGACTCTGTCCCAGCTCTGCTGGAACAATTGTCCCAGCCTGGCATTGTTGCCAATGCCAGGAAACAAGCTAAATATGGCCATAATATCCGCTACAATACTATTTCTATACAAAAGTACACGTGTACATCAAGGACAGAGGATAGCTTAAAACGTACGTTGGGATTTGTATGCCTCATGGGGTCCCACTAAGTTAATTGTTTAACAAATACAATAAACTAGCCTTATTAGCCATAAAAAATTCTTACGTGGTTTTTTCTTTAATTTGTAAGAAACGGAGTAGAGATTTTCTAATGAGCTGTTTGAGTTTAACACAATAGCCAAATCATCAACTTTTCAAGTATCTCCTTGATGGTAAAGTTTCCATTTTCAGTATGTTTCAAGTGTATATCTCATCTATCATTCCTTTCAGAAGGCAAAAATAAAACAAAATTGTTACTTTCAAATAGCCGAAACCATCCTAAAGTGTTCATAAATTTTTTCAGTCGAGTCTTACATCATTATGTTACCCTATTACTGATTTAGATTAGATCTAAATCGATCCTCTTAAATATGCTAACTATACATTATGTTTCCAGTTTATGTGGCAAGATATAACAAATTTTCAGTTTACTATTATTAATTTTTTTTTAATGGAAAGTGATAGCAGATTTCCATAAATTAATAATTAGCGTCAAATATACAAATCAGCATATTCCATTTTATTAGCAATTTATTATATGTAATGTCAACTTTAAATCTGTACTTTTCCATATATTTTTCAATGTAGGTTTTTTAAAGCGGCATCTTTAGGTTCATTCTAGAAAAAATTAACACATTAAATTATGATACGAATATATGCATACATTCATAAACCTGTAAACGCCAAGGTTTGTTTATTTAATTATTAGTCGAAAATAATCTCTTACAACATACGTACGTATTACATGGGTTCTTCTGTGAAAAGTACTTTCGAAAACAGGAATTTCGGTACCAACTACAATATAAAACACGTAGATCTACATACATGATTTACAGCTTGTAATAATTTGTTAAATAAACATCCGTACATACTCATTTAATATTCCCTACAATCACTTAGAAAATTAAGTGGTCTAATGGGATATACACATATATACAACATTAAAAAAGTCACTCTCACTTTGTTGTATTCCTATTAGTTAGTATATGTCATGATTAAAAAAATATGTAAATGAATAGAAGTTAAACGTAAAAAATAGTTTTATAAGTAAGCGTTGCTACCTCCTGCTGTTGTTATTACTTGAAGACATATTTTGTTGTCTTTTAAAACATATTTTCGGAACAGTACCAAATGATGGCATTTTCCTTCTTAATATAATCAATAAATTCTCGGCTGAAGTAAGATTTTGATCATTTTGAATAGTTATTCTGGCCATTTCATGTAGAATTAAAGATAATTATGTGTAAGATGTACTTACAAAAACAAGTCTGACGCCAAAGTATATGAAATGTTTAAGCTGTTAATTCCGTTAAAACATAAAATCCATAAACATGTTTTTAAGATTCACCAATAAAAAGCAGGACATATTTTTCTGCATATCTATATGGATGACCGATGATTCCGCGAATTGTAGAATATTATTTACGCCCTGCTTAAGTTTGCAAGTATGTAATTGCGCAAATGCTTACCAGATCTATTCAGGTGGTTTGTCTTCTAACAATAAAACGGTAATAAACGAAATTTAAACAATGTTTCTGGGAATAACGACGATGATTTCAAGGAAATCATTCATGTACATATGTTCATTTGTTCAAAAAACTAGGAATTCCATTTTTCCTTTTTTTTTGTTTTAATTATTGATGCTAATCTAATATTTTCCAGTAATTTTCTTCACGAATGGTGTCATTGTTATTAGCAGTTACCGTAGATCTTTGGTGACCGTTAGTTCCGGCTGCATATTGTAACCTTGTGATGCGATTTATCTATAATTGCAGCGCTATCGTCGTGTTTATACAGAAACGGTTATGAAAACAATTGCAATTGCAATATGTAATTGTTTTTAAAATGATATTTGTATCCTATAAAGCAAATAACGCGATTTCATTCGCGGTAAATCTGTTTGAATTTTGCTTATTAACATTTAAAATGATGATTTGAGGAATTGCAATAATTATATTTTTCCTGGGAAAACTGCTGCTTAATATAAAAGTATAAAACACTTGCTTAAAAATAATCTGATTTTAGCTAATTACAATAAAATATATTTTTCAATCTGCAGCTTAATTTTTTTTTAACAGAATGATATATATATATATATAGACATAATGCTTTATGCTATTTCTTTCGTTATTTAATACATTCAACCATTTCTTAATAACATGAAAACGAGTAAAAAAGATATTTTATGCTGACCAGAGGCCACAATGAGTTTAATTTACATAATTGTACAAATTGCAAAATTTGTCGATAATTTGTTAGCGGAGTCAAGATTTATAACGTTGAATAAAGTCAAGGTTTTATACTTTAACATTATACTTCTTATTAAAGGTGAGAGAATTCCAAATTTAATCTAAGATCTGGTTCGAAGTCTTTTGATTAATAATAAGGAAATCTATCCATATAAAATAAACTAATAAAATTGTAGATTGTCCATTATCTCAGAGCAGACCTATTGTCAATGCTGCAATTTCACTAATGTAATCCTTAAAAGGACTCCATGTTCTACATTAATTATGGTTGATGAAAACCCTTTAAAAGGTTGTTTCTTTGGAAAGTTTCTCAGTATTTATACCAAGTCGCTCACAAGATGAGATTCTTCCGAATACATCTGCCTTCTATGCAGCTTTGATAACAATTCGTTTAAAGTAGCATCCAAATTAACATTTCGATTGTTTTTCAGGGAAAGTATCTTCTTCAAATTGCATTTACCAACAAAATATCGTCTATATTTAGATTTGGTACTTTTTCTTAATGTACAACTGATTAAATTATAAGAGTTATAAATAAACAATACATCGCTTTTTTTCGAAAATGTATGCATTGTAAACGGTAAGAAAGTATAAAACAAAGGAAGAGAATTACAACATAAACTATACACGGTTAATAATTGCTCGATGGTGACATTAACTCAGAGCACAAAACCGGTTCTAATTTCTTGTTTGTTCACCCACTAAATCTGCGAACTCATTTTATTTGATACCGAAATTAGACTAATATCCGACTACCTCTTAAATCCACTTTCGCAAACGGATTTAATTCATTTGATTTACGTCATATCGAAACGTATTGCTGCGTATGTTTCGCGTACGTATTCTAGAAGAGGAACTTCAATAAGGAACATTTTCCTTTAATGAACCGGACTACAATAAATTATTTTGAGCCGGTAAATCTGGAAATTAACAGGTCGACTGTTAATCAACGTATGATGCCAGGTATAATACTCGTTTTCAAGAGCAAAATTCCTTTTTCCGTAATTTAATACGCGCGGTGCGTATACGTCTGTGACATGCCTTTCGCTTTGTTTCGCACTACAAAAATTTACAACTCATTATTCCGGTTTCTTAACGGTTCACAAACACATCTTTGAAAGCAATAACATCGTTCTTTTTTTGCCTACATTGCTCTGTATAATCATCACGCGATTCACTTCATTTTTTTAATTTCAGTCTCCGCGAATACGCGTTCCTATACAAAGTTCACTCTGATTCTTTTAACTGGTGCCGTCAAACAAAACGAGCAGCTCTAACGGGCATCCGTTCGTCTCGGTAAATTCTATTTACGGACGGCCCTGGCGTAATATTTGCGTTTTGCAATCGTTAGATATACATATACTTCGGATGCGAAAAATAGATTCTTTTAATGTAGAAATGTACGTACGTATCGTAACGTATTTCGAACGGGTCTCCGAATACGATGCTCTCTCTAAGGGAAATGCATCAAAAACAAGCGTGCAGACAGATTATTTAACGGCTCTCTTAACTCGATACTTCCTGCATTGTATTTATGTATTTAAGTTAACGCTATTCATAATATGCGTATCGCATTTCGTAACAAGAAACGTTCCTCGATGTAATTATAAGTTAATTACATTCAATCGGTTGCTCATGATGCACAAACGCGATAGATTAGAGGTGAATTTCTATTACGGCGTTCTCGACTTCATAGCGTGGCGGATCTTAACGTTGATTTATTAATTCAGAATTTTTGCGGTACATGCATATACATATGCGATCTTGACATTCTTAGCTTTCAACGGCTACGTATTTTCGAATAAATATAAGCGGTGGAAGGATCTTAGAATTTAATTTTTTTTAAGTAATCAATGAAAAGCCTACTGAAGTCGACTGACCATATCATAGTTTAATTAATGTTGACAGTTCTATTAATGAAGTATTCACGAATGGAATAAATTTGGATCAAATTATCAATTAGTTAAGATGCGTAGGACAAAGAGGTTTGCTTATGTGATTTAAAGCGGCTTGAAGGAAGCTTGCGCGTGATTTAACGAATGCTCAAAGACAAAGAAGTACTTAAGAGAGAAAGTGACAATTGATCTTAAACTTATCTTAATCTTGTTTTTTATAATTTTATAAGATGGGCTTAAATAGTTGCAAAATTTTCTTGCCGTATGTTTCTTGTTTATTACTTGGGAATTGATGTGTAATAGGTCGTAATTTAAACAAATAATTAGGGTTCTCCATATAAATGTTATAAATAGAGCTCCCCAACTGCGTGGCGCACCATAGGCGTCGATAAGGAACATAAGTAAAGTACATAAAAACAAAAGAAATAAAGAATTTTAAAACGCTTACTTTTGTAATTAGCCGTATCCAATATAGTGGGTGTTAATGCACAAGGAAAATAGTATTAGTCAGCACACGAGGAGGTAGGCACACTAAAACTGTTACCGTAGGCGCAATCCGATTTCTCAAACATCTGAAGCATTAGGAATGTTTCCACAGTCGTTTCTTTCAAGGATGTTCGTCGTTCTGAAAAAATGTTTTTATATCTTGAAAATGAACGCTCGACGTCTAATGATGTAATACACGCGTAATGAAAATAATCTTTGAATTTAGTCACCGGATCAGTAGAGTTACCTTCCCAAACTTGTCTTAACCTGCTAAAATTTGTATCTTTCTTCATAACACTTTCAAAATTTCTTGTAACGATATCATTTTTTTTGTTATTTATACAGTGTAGGAGTGTATTAACGTCATCTAATATTTGTACTGACTCCGTCAGGGACAGTGCACTATTTTGTAATTTATTTATTGCCTCAAGTACTTCTCTATAATTGTTGTAAACGGTTTGTAAATCTGCTTCAACGGAAATATCTTGGAATTTATCCTGGCTTTCCTTAATAGCCGCAGATTCGTTGCGATTGAATTGTAAAACGACTGATTTTATTTGCCGGAAGTATTTAAAATAATAAAACGCTGCCTTCAGCCATATCCCCCAACGCGTAAAAATCGGCTCTGGTGGTTCGGGAATACCGGGACACTGTTTATGAAATTCACTGGTACGTTTGGGAGATTTGAGAAACACTCGTTTCGTATTTGTTATTAATGCATTTACCTCAGGGAAATTTGCACGAATAGTTTCAGCCACAATATGCAGAGCATGAAGTTTACAAGTAATATGTAACATCATCCCATAATGTTCTTGAAGAGAACGACCTACACAACGCATTGTCGCGGCACCATCGGTCATGAAAATTAATACTTGAGTAGTGGCAATTTCAAATGTTTGTAAAGTATCAACGACTACGCTCTCGATAGCGTCGGCAGTACACGATTTTAGTCTTTTACTAGCTAATAAAACTCCCTTTGTAGGTTGACGAGGTTCCAGTATACGTACAATCACATTCAAAATAGAATGTTTTTTACGGTCTGTCGTTTCGTCAATACATAACCACAGTAGTTTATTTTTTATTGCAGATCTGATCCTGTTTTCAATTTCGGTACGTACACTTGGCACACATCTCCTTAAGCTTGTTTCCGACGGTAACTCAAAGTCTGAATTATATTTATTCCAAAATTTACGGAATGGTTTCTTCCTGAGTAAGGAAAACGGTAAATTACACGCAGTCAGCATATAAAATAAATCAATTATAAATTGAGTTGCCTCAGTCGGTGATACACCCAGTTTTTTATTTTTGTGTTGCTGACTATTTACATGTCTTCTACAGCCATATTTATCATTGCACATCAGAGGTATATTACAAATTTTACATATAATCTTACTTCCATTATATATTAAGTCAGGAAGTTCTCTACAGAACTTGTTCACTTTGTCGACCTGTGGGCGTTTCTTACTACGCGCGTCCGCCATACCGTCACAACCCGATCGCATACGGTAATAAACTACCGAAATGCGATGCGAGTTATTTGCTTATATATTACATTACATATCCCACCGGCCACGCCCGGCGGTACGCCTTCTGACTTGCCACGCACTTTGGGGAGCTCTAGTTATAAATTTTCAGTCGTTTTAGAAGCCTTGGATAAAATAGAAAAAAGTCAGGCATGTTCTACATTAAAAGTTTCTTCGCTTCTTATTACATCAGAATCAATTCTTTCAAGGTTCAATCATTTAGATAATGTTATTGTTCCAATATATGTCAACGTTAGTGTATCTTGACAGTGATTTAAGTTTTTTTTTAGTTATACATTATATTGTTAGAAAAACACCACAAATATAGTGTTTGTTTATGATTCTTCCGATATTTTTTAACATTTATTGAAAGAGCATTAATGAAATAATGTTAAAAAAAAGGAAGTCTTGTTTAATTGTTACGCTATAATTAAAAAAAAAAACAAATGAAAATCGGAAAAGAACGTTTAACTTTTTTCCCATTATTTCCACGTGTACAATACATTCTTGGAGTTTGGCCTGTTTCTCCCGACTCACTCTGTACCCTCTTATCGTGTAGTGACGGCTCAATGAGATGCATAAGCTCTTTAAGGCTCGTCATGTCCTCAGGTGCGTTCAGTCTATAAAGGGTTCCTTGGCTTTATTACTAATGCTACGAAACAACTGTCGTGTGATCTATTACTTATAATTTAAGCGTAATTTTCAATAATTTACTTGTGCTCAATCGATTACTTTCGTTCTTTATAGTACATTTGTCGGTGCGAGTATTAAAATGTATTTTTATCAAGGCTAGTTATTTTAAACCGAAATGGTTAATGAACGGTGCCTTGTGGTACGCAACTTTCTTTAACATCCGGTTATAACTAGTCTACATATATCACTTTTAATTATTCTCTCAATTCCAACTAAGAAAAGTACAGAATATGGTAAGTATTTAAGAAAAACGAGCTGATAATAAAGCATCGCATAATTTGAATGGATAATTTCTATTGTACAAATTACGTACGTGATCTTATTACATATTCTTTACACCTTATTGACCTTGGTGGGAGCTACTTGGACTCGAACAATGTCCGGAGCGGTCACGTTCAAATACATATCTTTCGGCCGACTTAAAATTTTGCGGACTAATCTACACGAACGGTATGAGTCACGAAAAACCATAAAGAGATAAGTGATCTTTTGTGGTCGAACGCGGTAACCACACTATACGACGATCTATCGATCCGAACAATTCAGAACAGTTACGCCGTAAAGAGATGTACGGAGCGTAGATCATGTTTCTCGACGTAGCGCAGAAACGACGACGGCCACTTCTCCACTTATCTCTTCCGCGACCGTATGTGTCCTTTATTTATAAGGACAGCACGTGTATTATAGAAACAAACTGAGCGGGTGCAATTATTCGAGAGAGAAATATCTTTCTTCGTATGTATATACCCTTCTTAGATATTGCATGCGCGTCCTCCATCCTTCAAGTTTAATCAGGCAATGTTAATGTTTAAAATAATTCAATTCCCCTCTTCCGTAGTAACTTTTAAACGACAAAAGTTATGGTATTTTTAGAAAGAAAATGGTCGGGTTTCTACTTCTTGTGAATTAACGTTTGAGATTGTCGACAATTCAATTACATTTTTGATGGTAGTGACGTCAATTATCTTATATTACATAGAGTGCCACGCATATTCTTACGTTGCTGGAAAGGCGAATCCAACGATACCACATGCTATACTTAATAATTAAAAATATTAATAGTAATAATTAGAGAGGACAAAGCCGGATGAAATTATTACTTTTTTGCAGAGATTAGACAGACTCGTGTTTAGTCATACCAGTACGCAACACGAATCCGTTCTCATAAGTAGAGAGGACAAAAGCGAGTGAAATCATACCTTTTTTGCAGCGACTAGACAGACTCGTGTCTCTTCGTCTGACAAGAAAGTTTTTGTGTCGCCTACTGGTGTCCGCGAGAGTCGACGAAACACGAGTCTGTCTAGTCGTTGCAAAACAGATATGATTTCACTCGTTTTTGTCCTCTCTACTCACGAGGCGAATAGACCTGCCTTTGTTCTCTCTACTAATGATTGATGCCGTATATAGTAATAAAGATTTTGTTGTTGTGCAAAGTTTGCTAGGAAAAAGCGCCAAATTTTCTCGCATGTTACTCGAAACATATGCCTACTCTGGAAAAAAAATATTATTTGCAAGTATGTATCAAATTTCGCTACCTATACGCCCTAAAACTAAGTCATGCGAAAAATCATCCGCCGGAATCAAGATGGTGGAATGTCTCACAGAAAGCCACATAAAGAGTAACCGTTGTGAACAGCATTTTTTACATATCTTATTGTTAGTATTAGGGAGTGTAGCCAGCAAAGAAGACACTTGCAAATAATATTTTTTCTCGACAGAAGAGATAGAACAGGTATGTTAAAATTACAGCTTTTTTCTCACATCAACGGCTGAATGAGGGTCGATTCATCATGGAAACAGTTGTTCTAGATTGATTAATTAATTTATGCGCCAATAATACAGCGTTTTTACTGTTTTATTAATCCTTATTTCTATTTTTTTACTTTATCTAACTTTGCTCGAATTAACGATCAAATTAGTGGATTTTGAAGATAATTCTTTTGATTCTTACAATATAATGATAACTTTATCAAGCTGAAATTATAACGAGTGAAATTCGTTCATTCATTCGGGACGTTTATAGCTTATGCATATATCTTACATGTGTCCCTAAAAAGCTACAATGTTAAATGAAAATTTGTAGCAAATTACAAAATAATGATGACGTTTGTCTATCAAAATATATACGTGAAAAAATAAATTAATATTTTAAAGCTAGCGTACTTTAATCAACGAACGGTAGTGTAGATATCTTAATATGCACGTACTTGCATCCATGTATTGATGTTATTTAAAGAACTGTCTTACAAGAGTTAAATCATTATGATGTGATAATGACGAACAGGAAGTAAGATATATTTACTTCTCGAAATCTGTGAGTGGGTCTCCCGAAAAAATTGATTCCAACAATGCCGCACAGCTGTTCGTAAATAAATCATACGTACACTCGTATGTACGCATTTACCAATTTCACTTAGAGGCGCGTAATAACGTGCTCGGTGCGGTATTTTAGGACATTTACTCGAACGTTAAGTACAAGTACACCATTATAACTGTGATACGCTGATGACTTTATTTGGCATGAGGTAATCATCTGTCGCCATCTTCTATAATATATCATGTCCCACAGTTAATATGGTTCGTTAACACGTTTTTTTTTTGTTTCCGTGCTTTGAACTACGCTGATGGTTTTCGGTTTAAAGTAACATGCTAAATACGATATAGCGCAATTAGGAGGGCATGAACGAAAACAGAATTAGTTTACGTCCCATGTTCGACAATCAATTTTGCTTTTAGGAACAAATTCGAACCGAACTCAAAGAAATCTCGAAAATTGCAGTAGTATGGCTGACTTTTCGTTTCGTTGAGATCGAAGTATTGGATCCTTGGAGAATAGTCTTCCTTTTTTAGTACATATCTATCTGAATATAGCTACTTCTTTTTAGAACTAGGCGAATTCGTTTGTTTTAACAACTACTGCAACTATTAGTAATGTCCATTATCGTAATAACTAGATACTATGATATAGAAAAAAATGCGCCAGGGCAAAAGCTCTCTTACAAGATAAAAACAAATGATTTTCAGCACCTAAATATCTGAATGTTTCCAGTGTAGTTGAAGAAGCAAACAAAGCACTAGGCTGTAGCAATATAACTGTTGTGTTCCTAGTTCAAAGGAAGAGGATAATGGAAATCATACACCTGTAGTTGCGGAGAACACAATAAAAACTTTACTCGACAGAACCATTTGGCAAAGTCAACGAATTGCCAGAATTTGTTGAAGAGATATATGAAAATATGTTTGTTCAGAATTGGGAAAGTAAGGAAAGGTATAAATTTTGTTTTTTCTTTCTTTCAGTTGAAGACAACGTAACAAACCACGAATATTAAAACACTACACGGGCGAATTCGAAAAATACCCACTTCGTCAACTTACTTCATCTTCACCATTTCAACTTACAACGCTGTGCCAACGGAGATCAAGTCGCTACTGTTACTTGACGTTAGGAGGCGTCTTAAAGCGTGGACAAACGTGCATATCATATACAGAAAGTTAATTAGTAACTGTAGGTTCATTAACCGGGACACTTAATTATTTTTTTTTTATTTTTAATGTAAACTATTCAGTGTACGACAATAAAGCTTATTATTATTATTTTCTTTGATTCTTTAACAATTTTGATCGGTGAGCAGCACGTATTAGGACCTGCTGTGGACTGTTCTTACCGGCGGCAGTGTCTACGATTTGCCGTCTTGAATGAGAGACGCCCGGGAAGCATGTTCTCGCTAATATCGCGGGTGTGTTTTTGCATTAAAGTGTACTGTGTCCTTGTTCATCATAACCGATTCGAAGGAATTCAGTATCGTGTAACATCTAATCAAATCGCTATATTGCAGCTGCAATTTATGAAAACATGCATTGTAGTCCATTCCTTATTTTGACCTATACAAGTAATCGCAAGATTTGAACTATCCTTGTTCATTTTGTGTAATTTTTTCACTTCAGTGTGTGAAAGTTTTGTCTGAAAGGACTCTCCAGCGCAGTCAATTCTCGTCAGCATGGTACACTCGATGGAATCATTTATTTATACAACTTTCATTTAAAACGTTTAATGGAATTATTTAACAACTATTCATCTGCAGACAATCCTTCGCCGATGATTTATTCCTTGAAAATGAAATCGTGTTCCGCCGTGAACAACTAAAGAAACATTTCAGGGAAATTTTTTGCGGCTTTTAAGTACATATATCCATAGCGTGCGGCAATAAATTTCAAGACACCAAACATCCACTTTACGACAAGAAGAACGTTATTCTTTTTTTGTCCGTACATACACCGTACACCTGTTTATATGTACAGGCTGACGCAGGCGTTCGTTTAAGTTCCCGGGAAATAATTGAAATCATTTATTTTTATCAATATTTTTGAATGAAATTTTGATCAGATTAACGATCCATTTAAAGCAGCAGATGTTTTAATAGGATGCAGTTAGGTTCACTTGCAGCACTCATAGAGAATTGACAAGTTTAATTTTGATAATAATCAACCGTTATAATTCTTACAGCATAATTATTTTTTCAGGTTAGATATTTTTATATAATTTTACACTGACCAAATCAACTAACTCTTGATAATCAGCAGCCGCATTACTTGCGAACTGTTGCAGAAAGGTGTCCAAACGTATTTTCAATTCAAACGCTCAAATAACTTCTTTCATTTTGGAATTAAGTGAGTAAAAATACAAACGTTTTAATTAAACACGCATTTATCGCTTCTCATCGATTCAAGTTAGTAATTAAATAATTGATTGTTTTCTACCGTTTTAATCGTGGACCTTTTCATTGTTTTTCTTCTAATTTAATAAACTGAAAGCTCAGGTAATTAATGTCATCGATGCGGGTATAATCAATATTCGCAACAAAAAATATATTTAACGTTTCATTCCAATCATTTAGTTCGATAGCAGTTGTTCAGAAAATAAAGAAGAAGAAATTTAACGACGTTTAAAGCTAGAATTTGCCAGTTCTTATCTTAAGCAGGACACTTATCTTAATGCAACACTGAAACTGTTACTGATTTGAGCTTGAAACGTATCGCTTCTAGATTGTTCTGATAAAGCAAGCGAAAGTCGCGCGCTTCATTGAGATGAGATGTGCATTGGATTGCCTTTTTGTAATGGTTGCCAACCAAATGCTAAATGATTATTCTCTACCTTGGATGCCTACCTACCGCATGTGATATGGTGTAATTTATTCTGTAAAAATACTTTTTGTGTTTGGTTACATGAAGTCATGCCAATTTCCACTCAAATTTTAACGAGTCATTACGAATTAACAGTTTGTCTTAAAAACTGTCCTTGTTTTAAAACGTACGTAACCAATATTAATATATTCCCAATGATTACTACCTCTGTTTCTTACTTTCACCATGATTACACGTTTTCAGTAATTTAGAGGCGAAGTGGTATTTAGACTTTACATAATTACATATATTACTAAAGTTGGGAAATATTACTGTAAATAACCTGTGGTAATACGGAATAACATAATCGACGCTGATGAAATTAAAAAGTACAATAAAAAATTTTTATTTTCTACAGTAAGCAGAATATCATATCGGCATTCATATGTTATAATAAAAGAAATCGCCTAAAATAATAAATAAATGCAAAACCTTCAACTTTCATAATTTAATTATAATACCAATACCATTTTTAATGTTAGTACAAAAAAATGTACCTTTTCAAGCATTCGCCAACTTTTATTTAGTTTTTAAATAAATGTGTAGCATTAAAACAATAGATATTGTTACAAAAAAAAATAAAGATTAAAAATAGGCTACCTCCCACCAGATTAATTGAACCTTTTGTTCGCACTGGAACCTCCTAAAAGATTGGCAACATCTGGTAAACAAAAACAAAAACTATTGGCCATTATACTTCCTAGAGGAGGAGTAATTAATCTCACTTTATTCTTTACTGCAAGGAAACGATAGAGCAGGCTGCTGATAACTTCGAACAGCCTGTATAAAATAATTATTGGCTCGAAAATAGCTTTCAGGAATAGAAATTATAGACAGGTGAAACGCTCGCCGATTGGTCCGTTTTATTAACTCACTTCTCACTCTTCACAGCGCTAGCTGTAACACTCAGGAATGCTTGCATTGTCCTTAATTTCGTACATAAACGATGCATTAACAATTTATTATGTAACTCCTGGTGCAAATAACTATTCAGGCTTAAAATTTTGAATCTACAGTTAAGGAGACGGAATACAGAAGTTACCTTTTAGTTTTTCTAGAAAAGTAGGTGTACGTATCAACATGTGATAAATACAGCGTGTTCTATTTAAAGTAGCAACGTAACCAGGTATATTCAGCAACATTTTGAAAGATAGCTTAGGTACATTAGGGACAATTCTACAATTTCAGAAGATTGGTACGGTCTGTATATAAGGAATTAGAGGCAACCAGAACTATCAGCTATTATAAGTATCGGAACAAACTGGCGCTAATCGAATACAATACGTAAGTTATTAGGAAATGAAAATAAAAAGTAAACATATTAGATTTGGCCAGTGGTTCAATGTCAAGTTTAATGACATGCTTAGTGGTGTATATTTTCGACACAAAAAGGAGGTTTATGCGGTCTTGAAAGTATTTTCCATTAACTTAATTTTAGCCCATAACAATGTTTTCAGGATATTGCTTACTCATAATCTTCGGTATGTCCTACAGCTGTTAATTGCATCTCTTTATGTCTTCTTTTCGGTGTGCTATAAAATCCATTAGCGTTATCCACGTGTCTAACTTTGATTCCCCTGTCTTAGTTTGCGAATAAAAATATGCAATTAAAGGATATTGTTATAATGAAAGTTTCAGAATAATGATATATATTTACGATCACTTACACTGTCGATTCGTCAATATCAACATGAAGTTTCCCGATTTACTGCGACATTTACTGCAGCAAGATTTGCTGTTGCAATGATTGTAACGTTTATATCTTCAATTTCCGTTGATCAATCTTACAATCAAACCAATAAAAGACACGGAATTGTCAGTAGATAATGTCTCAAATGTGTCAATAAAATATCCAACAAGCCTTTAATATCTTTCTTTTTTAAACAACATGTATTTCTGTGCAGTATCAAAGTCGTCGAGCTGTCGTAACACATCGTTTTTTTGGAGTCATCCGGACGAAATAACCAACAGCGCGTAATTTGAGTTTCATAGGAACGGCAATAAAGATCTTCTTTTAAATATCTGCTCGTCGTTTGATCCGTCTAAATATAGATTCAAAACTTGTTTACGTGTGAATTGACGCGTCACAATTCACTCTTCTGCAAACGTTTTAACGCCCATTCATTTAGGATGGTAATTCATTCCTGATTTTATCGAATTTTTATACGCGCGGTATAATTAGGTCAGGATTGTATTTCAGAAAGGGTCTCGAAAATTTTATCGTTTTATTTATCATCAAAGCATCGATCGTTTTCTTAGTACTATTCAACATTTCGAGTTTATTATATTTAAAAATATTCGGAAAAAATAAATTATGTAATCGCATTTATTTGAACGCGATTATAATAGTGTAACTGTATTAATTCAACACAGAAACAACAGATAGACACGAAGGAAATAACAAAACAATCGTATATTATCCAATAGAAGTTTCGATTAAACTATGACTTTATCAAGAGGCTACTTGCTTACAGTAGTTAAGATGATGACATTACGCAGATATTAATGCAATATGATCATTACATCGTTACTGTATACTCGTATACGGGTAATAATCTTAATTTTTTGCCCGACTAACATGTCGTCTCCCTATGTATGCGACTTAGTTGTCCGAACAGACGGCAGGGCGAGTTCCTAGAAACGATGATCAGCCTGGAGCGGTGCAAAACTTGTTGGTCACTAGTTGGCAGTTGGCGTCAAGCCAGCGTTCGCCTTCTGAGGTCCAGCCCATCCCCTGGGCTTTATATCTATCGTATAGATTCTTCTTGCGCGAAAAACCTTCAGGGGCTATCCCTCCTACTTCAGCCCCTGTAAGGGGCCAACGCACGTGAAGGAGAAACTAAGCACCGTGTTAAGATTTACAGCTTTCCTTTGAGATATATTCAATATAATGAAGCTAGTCATTACTACTTTTAAGGAAAGTTTTAAAGAAGATATGGGATAAATTCGTTGGTTTCGATGTCCGCATCATTCTAGAGAAGATACCTTGTCTAAGAGACACGTCTAAGAGTGTTTGTTATGTACATTAACAAGTAATTGGTTTGGGAAATTAGAAACTGTCCTTTAAAGAGAGGTGTCCGTTAATAGAGGTTTATTAACCTTACTTAATACTTAATAGATTTAATACTTCTAATAATGTGCATGTGGTACGCATTGAAGTTGACTTTTGCCGAGGATGTTTAAAATATGTAAGTATGGCTTCTGACATAGACTCATAATTACTAATTGTAAGCAAGTCTACGAGCAAATTATAAGTACTAAAAAAATTGCTTTTCGTACCGATATACCGCACTTCACTTTTACGATAATTTCACTGATTTTGCAATGCACTTACGTACGTTTCGCGTACGATTGGCAAACCTACTAACTTACATTTGTTTACTTGCCGCACGTAACCTTGAACTTCCCGTTATTCACGTTTCCGGTATTCGGCTATTCCTCACGTAGGTACGCGAACGTTGGCGGTAATTTATGTATTTCGGCGACTTATTAATTTTATTTGTGCACCTCCAGTTGGAATTATAACGTGGCGTATAATGTTGTCGGAAATGGATTTACGCAAGTACGTACGTACGTACGTACTACACTCAACAGTTGCTTATCCATCGTAAATTGTTCACGATTAAGAATTACAGCGTTTGAATTAGAAGCAATATGAACTACGAAAGTAATTCAAAGAGTAAATTACGGAGGAATTGGACTTGGACCGCGGAAAGCGTAAAAGCAAATCTTGAATAGATTTCTCAATAATCTTGAATCCCAAAAGTTAGCCAAGTTACGAAATAAATATCTGAAATCTAACTGAACTGCACTGAAAATAAAATCTTTGCGAAATCACTATTAACCCTGCTTGATAAGAGAGAAGAGGTAATAACCTGAAAAAAATGAAAATTCAGGTGTTGATTCTTCACCATATCTTAACGTTTGACTACGATGACGAAATATACGTTTGTCGCTTCATTGCCATTTTGGTTCTTTAGTTTACAAAAATGTACAAAAGATCATCTTGATTTATCCCTGTTACTTGTGGATACATGTAAATATATCGACCGGCATCGGTAAATATTATAGAACCGGCAAGGACGCTTTAATACATTTTTAAGAAACTGCTCTAAGTACTTGTTACCGTTTTGAGAACTTCCCGAGATATCACTCACCGATCGGATTGAAACCTGGCAGATTTGTAGAATCCATCGCAGCAACTTTCGTTCAGGGGGTGAAAGCTATTCCTGAGATTTTCGAATTTTTCCAATTGATACCGTTGTTACAAATAAAAAACGCGATAGTGTCTAATATAAATAGAAGAAGGCGTAAATACCGGGAAATACACATCATGATATGATTGTGGCAATTTCAAGCGAAGATACATATACATTTATCGCTAACAGGGTAGTTTGTTTCAAAAAGCAGTATATATTATCACGCCTCATTCTCCAAAAAAATTGTTTTGTAAGTTTAAATTTCAGGGCCACTATGTATCTACGGGATATGCATGGTAATGCTCTTGATTGGTAATATTTTGTAGTGAAAAGCAGCGACATGACATACGCGTTAATCCAAGTAATATTAACCATTTGATACTGAAAAACAATTAACTAGAAGACTTCACATGGATATGTGCAGTCGAGTTACTTAATTCAACAAAAAAGTACAATCGATACAACCGTTCGGGAAACTTTCTTTGTGTTTAACATCGAAATTTGAAGATACGTTTCATCTCTCTGATTTTTAGAGAATTTTAAGAAATAATATGAAGAAACATGCAGACTGGAAGATGGGTAATATAAGATCCTGATTGTAAGAGGAAAGGCGTTGAATTTTGGAGATTACGAAAACAAGTTACGATCGTTATCGTCTACGAAATTCAAACTTTAAAAAGTAAGAAATACTTACAATGAGAAGGAACACACAATGTAATCGTATTGAAAGGGTCGAAACATAATTATTTATAATATAGGTATTCGTCACTGAGCACCAGAAGCCAATACTAATGTTAATTTACAAAATTCACAACCATCCTAGATCTAGATATTGCAGATCAAAACAGAAATCGAATAGAGTCTAGGAAGATAACCAAATTTGGAGGACGATTAGATAATCAAGACGCAGCTGAATTAGAAAGCGTTGCCAAAGACTTCCCGACGAATAGTATTCGTCGGTATGTGTGGAGCAGATAATAGCAGAACTGCACGCTGCAGTTCACTCTAACCTATAAGAAAGGAAAAGTAGGACCTATGGAATCATAGGTCACTTATGGAAATAATATTCAAAGAGATTGGAGGTACATTTAAACAAAAACTTTCTCTCATTTTTAAACATAATATTTTATATTTGTTACGCATTAAATGTTAAGATTGAAGCTTCTATGCCAGACAAGTTAACATCCGAAATATTTATGAAATGGTTTTCGGATGTGCTTTTACACCGAATAGCGAGTGGGACGCAAACAGCTTTGCTACTCTTCTCTTGAAACGGCCGCTGCCTTGGCATACATACGTACCATTAAAAGAAACGGCTTTCGTTCACGAAAACATCTTCAAATCCACTTTTACTCGGTAATACGAATATTGATTTACATCAGCGC
Source organism: Oryctes rhinoceros (assembly GCA_020654165.1). Taxonomy (NCBI): domain Eukaryota; kingdom Metazoa; phylum Arthropoda; class Insecta; order Coleoptera; family Scarabaeidae; genus Oryctes; species Oryctes rhinoceros. The sequence goes on along the minus strand of JAIOKQ010000230.1, from coordinate 13,972,538 downwards.
AGTAACATAGTAAAATTGCAACCTTTAGTTCACAATCAGCTCTCCTTCCCAGAACATCATATATTCCTGGTACAAAAGCGGTTACAGAGACACTAAGCCGGCTCATTTCATCCATCCAGTAAAACGTCACGATGAAGAGACGTTACCTCTATTTTCAATCCGCGGCAAGCCTATAAAATGTGGGCGATATAATGACTATTTCCGTCTTCAATGTTTCTTTGATGATTTTCGTTACCATCAGTTATGAATAACTATGAACATACATACTGCACATGTAGTCTTCTGTCATTGTATCGCATCTCTTTTTGAATATTTTAATTGTACAACTCTAAGCGATGTATGTTAAATGAGATCACATATCGGTACTTTCTGTCGATTGTTCTCCACAAAATATTAAAAGTTCAACCGTTAATAAAGCATGCAATAAAATAATAATGAGCTTTACAATAACGTCATTTATAAAAACGTGATGAAAGTTAGTCGTTTATAGAATTTAACGTTTACATCACCTAAATTCATGCTATAAGAGATTACTTTCATGTTAAAGGTAAATAAAGATATAATTTCGTGCCGTACATTTATTTTTTTTTTTTCAAAGTAATTAGTAATGGCGAGGCAGCAAAGAATCGCTTGTGCGTTCAATCCCCTTTCCGCAAGGAAGCGAAGGGAAAGTTCTAGAGATGCAAAACAAATCTCATTTAGGCTAGCTTGATAGATCTATGGCAAGCGTATTTAATGATATATACTTCGATTTCCTTTTATTCGTAACAACGATCGAAAATCGTCGAAATTTCAAGGTAGCTTTCACCATATAAATGCAATTCCGAAACGGAGCGTGGTGATTTGCAACACTCGATGGGTCCTACGAATCGGCTAAAGTTTCAATCGAATCGGTGAGTGACACCTTAGTGCGTTCCTTTGTAAACCTCACGAAAGATTACGGTAATCATGTCAATAAACCTTATTCTCTAACGATCAAGTTTTTCACAGTGTCATGTTAATCGCCGCAGCACGACGATATGATCAAAAGCTCGCCAATATTTTCAAGACATTTCGCTACAAATTGTAACATTGTCGCAAATATAGCGACAGGCTCATTTTGATTTAGCGTAAATTCATGTCACATCGACATGTATACAATAAAATGTAATTTCTGTAATTACCGTTTATTATTACAATTGCTGTTATAAAGTTAAACAACATACGGCAGAAATACTTTTGAAGAATGAATGTACCTGTAACAGTACGTACTTTGTGCTATTACATTGTTAAACTTGTACGAACTCTTGAGCTTGTTGTGTGATGTTGTATTTAATTTGGAACGAGTCGATATATCGGCGAAATTAGTGCAACATTTCGCACTGATTTCTAAGTAATCCTTTCGCCAATTTCCTACTGACCTACGCGAACTCTAGTTTAGTCATGTGTTCCGAGATTAAAAAAAAAATGTACGAGATATGTATAGCTTCATAAGACAATACCACATTTAAACTCGTAAATTTGCAAAACCTAAGTTTAACGAACCTATTAAAAACGATTGCCACTTTCATTCTGTCTAATGCGCTACGTTTTCAACGCTTGAAAGCGAAAAGTAATGACGGATTTAGCTAATAAATATGTTACGAGAGGTTGGCGTTCAAATTTAAACATCCAGCGTCTATTTCTCGAATTATATTTTCAAGGAGGGCTTGCGAAACGTCGGTAGCGCCTGGGATAACTAAAAATATTTTCCCCCGACTAAATGCTTATCTTCTTATTATTAAAGTATGCGTATTCAATTTCGTTCATTTCAATAACTAATGAAAGATTCAGCTTCTTTTGGAAGTTAGCGGACCTTCAATGTTGAGATATGCGGCAGATACTAAAAATATTACTAACTACCTACTTTTTTTATAGCATCAACCATTGGGACGAAATATGAAGTTCTTTGCACTTCGTTTTGTAAACTTATCGTCGTCCCTAACTCCTGATTGCATTAAATATTGACTAACGAAATTGTAATTTAGAGCATTTCAGTTACATAGTGTGAAGATCGCCAAATCCGTTTATTGCTAGGAAAAGACTCAAATAAATTTTGGAATGTATTCAAAATTGTCGCCTAAGATTTGTTTACACCATAAATATCACTGCGTACGATTGATTAACTATTGTTTCTTATAAAAAGTTCTATTTATTTTATAAATTCAATCATTTTTATTTATATTGTAAAAAAAATATTTTGTTTATGTCTACTTTATAATAAATTGAATTTTGCTTTGTATAAATTCATATAAATCATATTCAGCATGATTTAAACTTTGACGTGTACGCATTCAATGTAAAAATACGTTTAATTTCGTCGAAAGTCGAACGTGCGAACTGACACGACTGCCTGCCGTCGCTCTTTCGCTTGTGAGTCACACAGAGCTCAGATGCGCACTATTGTTGGTTTCTGATTCTTGATACTAGAGGTGGTGTATCAAATAAGAACGCGAACTTCTGGGTATAGCCGTGAGTTGTGTAGCATCTTTCTGCGGTAGTGATCAGCTATTTGCTGCAATTGCCTAACTAGACGTTCATGCTCCGGTAGAAAGACTCCTGCACCTCAAAGCCTTTTGTTTGTTGTGTCATTCGAAATATATTTAACGAAAAATCGCGCGAGTTTAATGAAGTACGTTTTCAATTAGAATATTGTGAAGCAGAGCGCCATCACGAGATGCGATTTAGCCGCGAGGCTGGGAAGCTCGCAAGGTTAGTTAATTAATTCGGGACGGCCATTTCGTGGATACGAATGATCCACATTCTCAATTGGTGACCGAATGGACCAAGTGAATTATTTGCATCCGTCCCGGATTGATTAATTGAACTTTTACGGTGCAGAAGTTATCGATTATTTTATGTTGTACCATACTACGTCACAGTCTTTGCTTACATTATGTTTTTTTCGTATTTTTTAAATCAAGTAGGCTTCAGCAGGTGTTTTCGTTTCAGGTAAAGTACTTTTTCCGTTTACAGAACGCCAGTATGTTACTTTAAAAAAATGCTGAGAACAGTTATGGCGTGCTAATTTTCAAACCTGTAAGCTTACTTTGATGGAGTTGACAACAGGAGACGACTAATCTTTGTTAATTATTTTACGACGAACGAAAAATGGAAAACTACAATAATTGTACTGAATAACTCGCAAATATCCAGTGAACTTCTTAGAAGAGCAGCACTTTTGATAAAGAATGATTTTCTTTCTTTCTTCAACTCTACCGTATTTATCAAAGTAGACCGATAATTTTCATAATTTACATAATTTCGTAACTGTTCGTTTTAAGCTTGTTTAAAATTTTCTTAGTAACACTCTCACACGCTTTTCTTACAAACCTGATAAATAACTAAATATAGTTTTTGTTCAACTGTAAAGTCCTTAATTTTCAAACTTAATTTTTAAACGTTTAAACTTAATTTTCAAAACTCGAAAGCAAATTAAAAATAAGCTTCAGACCAAGCTTACTTCCCAAATATTGGATTCCAACATAAAATTTCTTTACCCGTCATAGCTGCTGTCTATTTCATTCGTGGACACTCTATATTTAAGGAAATCTATACAACTCTATACAAGATAGCTAGCTTGTTAAGGTTTAAATCTAGGTAAAAATCGAATTCTAAAGATTCGGTATAAACTTATCATCTTGGTAAAACCGTATACGTACGTGCATACGTGCATACATATAATCAATCGCTTAATTCCGCACGATAAAATGCCAAGTATTCAACGACGCAAGCAAAACTGGTTAATTCGCCATAACCTGCACGATACAAAACATCGTCGACGTCTGTCCTTAGTCTTTATGGTCCCGAATGTATAGAATTTTTGCTTGTGCATCGGTCACGTTTCCCGTTTATTTTCGACCAGATTGTAATGCCATCGAACACGTTTCACGAAAACTGCCATTAATTAAAGAAATTTTCACGCGCGTAGACTTACTGTGCTCGGCGTTTACGTAAGTTATTCACATCTTAGAATCGGGTCAGTCGGCGTTGCGATGCGGATCAGGGTGTGCGATGAGATGAACGTTTGTCACGTCGCTATTGTTTTTCCTCCCACTAGAATTTCCCCTCGCGAAGCTTCCGGGTGTGTATATTCTCTGTAACAAAGGAGAACACGTAAAAATGTTGTATACTTTACATCTAACAGTATAACACAAAATTTTGAAACGCTCTGTATTATTTAGGTATAATTACCGAATCTACTATAATTGCATTGATTCAGCTACAGGATGACCCGTTTGAATTGGAGACACTCTGGTACAATCTATACTTTTTTTAGGAAAATAAAACAATTTTTTTTAATATACAATAGATCAAAAGGTCTACTTTTAAACAGTTCAATTAAATTTTTAATACATATTTTTCGAGGTCGGAAACAGCAACAATTTATTAGTGAGAAACAGGTGCTTCAAGTACTTACGACCCATGTCATTACATAGAGATGACAAAGGCAGGTGGAATTATTCCTTTTTTGCAGTGATTAGATAGACTCGTGTCTATTCGCCTTATGTTGCCTACGGGTGTCCCCGAGATTCGACGAAACACAAGTCTGTCTAGTCTCTGCGAGAAAGTATTAACTTCATTCGGCTTTGTCCTCTCTAGTCATATACTTTCCCTGCCGCCGCCTCAAAATTTCAAAAAATCCAGCCAATAATATGGTCGACAGTAGGAAAATTTATTTTTATACGCATCAATTTCGATTTGATTAATATTTTAATCAGAATCATAAGTATTTCACAATATTACGGAAGCAATGCCCGATATGCAAACATCTACGCAATGATACTAATCCGTGCTAAAAGCTTGCCTTTGTAAATAAGTCACGTATTTGCAATTGTATTACAGTTAAATAAAATTTGCCATAGTGCCATGCACTAACGGAAAACGAAAAACCATACTTTGTAAATGTAATATACAGTGTTGGATTTTTTAAAGAAGTACACGTTGATTTAGTTTATAACTCCTACCCCGAGCAATTTCGAAAAACCTGTTTCCAAATAACAGGTATTTGGAAATCTTGCATAAAATAAAGCTATATTTTAATGTACAGGGTGTTTAGTTTCCTCCCCACGCGATACATATTATAACATTTTTGAACATCTCCCTTAATTAAATCTCATCTTAACTCAACTTTTTCTTTACTTATGTTTGCCCAACTTTGAGATGTCTCATTGTTTTTGTTTGACAATCGACATTCTAAACGTTTTACATGTCGGAACGACGATTCAAATTTTATTCATTAAATGTCACGATCAGCATCAGATCAGTATTTTCTGAAAAGGATCATCATTTTTCCAAATTCGAAAATTCTAATATTACGCAAGGATATCACGGTTCGTTTTACCAAACCTGAAAAAATATAATAAGTAGGAAATATATACGAAAACAAACATATTTCGCAAAAACTTAATACTTGATTTAAATCTAAATTTAAACGAACTGCTGAAAATTTCCTCCACTATTATCTGCGAATAACAGATTAGAAATGCAATTATTGTTTCTTTCGTTTAAATTATCAACTTCATCCTGATTTTTCTCTCTTATAGTTGATTGGATTGTTGTTTTGTTTTGTTGTTGTATAGTTGCCTTGATTAGAATCGAAATTCATTATTTTTTTATTAATTTTTTCTTTTAGGAAGCCATATAAGTAATAGTCTAATAGTGTCAAACCGGGACTGCTAGGCGTACACTAAATAGTCCAAGCATTACTAATCTTAAACGGGAAAAGGACATTGGGACTGATTGAGCACCATCCTATATTGTTTTAGGACTGTTAAAACAATATGGGATGGCGCTAAGTCGTGCTGCCAATCATGCTGGCTAGTTGATTGCTTAATAACTCTTGCAGCAAGTTGTCTACTTGTGTGCAGAACTTTCTAACAAAACTATTATTATTAAGTATTATCTTCAAAATTAACTAACAAATCAAGATGTCCTTCATTTACTCTTATACGATGTTTTCTGCGTGCAAAATTGTTAGTATTTTATATCTTTATCGTTTTTTTTTTTGTTAAAATGGAGAATATGTCTACTTCTTCAGTTGGAACGCATGTTAATTTGCAGACTACTAGTAAATTTTTATTTCGAATTTTTAGAGCGTTCTTGCTTTATAACACCTGATTTTATTTAATAAAACAGGCCACCAAATATTTAAAATAGACTTATATAACATAATATTTTTAGAATGAATGGATGAGGGGCTATCCAAAAATATAAGAAACGCACTTAAAAAAGCAAAATTATATTACATTGGCCATGCAATTCTGATAGTTATTGGGTAAGAATGATTTAGAATGAAAAACCCTGTACATTGGCTAACATAGACACAAACACGTATACGTTAGTCAAATATTAATTAATGTCCAATATAAAAACGAGTATATTTATTTCAAGCGATACATACAAAGCTTTTCCAGTAGAGTAAAAAGAAATACGAGCATACTAAGAGTTGTTTAAATTACGCAATTAAACTAAACAGAAATGTTTATAATATAAGAAACTTTCCGGACGAATTTCTTAACTCGCCGGGCAACTCTGACATTATACAGAATATTACCGCTGAAATACCATCATTTTCAAATTAAACACGAATCCAAGCTTAAATCTTAATATAAATAACAGAATATACCCAAATAATAATAATAATAATAGAACTTTATTCATACAACCAACACCAGTTGGATTGATGCAACAGTCTCACATCTAGCAGCATAGTATGTTTGTTTTTTCTTCTTGTTTTAACAGCGATGTATTAACCAATTCTCTGTACCTTCTATTAGAGTTGGTGAGGCTACAACCGTAACTAATGATGCGTACTGGATGTTGTTCAGATACGTTTTATTGTAATGGATGGTATGCAACACCTTTAATTAAATATCTATACTTTTAAAAAAGTTCAAGGAATAAATTCGAAACTTATCGAAAAATCTGTCCAAATGTCTAATTTATTGGAACATTATGTAGGGCAAAGTATGCATACATAGGTAAAATAAGCATCCATTATATATAATATAATGTAATAAGAACCCATTTGAAATGGCAGCACCTCTGTAAAACCTGTATTCTGCATTCAAATTAAACCGACCTTTTTGAAAAAAAAAATACTTTCATAAACCAACTTTCAACTTTCAAAGTTCATCTAAATTTTCAAGAAACTATTATTTCTCGAGGTCGAAAATAACAAAACTTTATTAACGATTTCTTTATTGAAAATCATTGAATTTAGAGGGTCCTCAAACGGTTTTAACCGAAGTTTCATTCAAATGTTTGTCTCTTTTCAGACTTGACCGTACATTATTTCATGAATCGGCTTTTTACAACATCTATTAGTTATTACATTATTAAAAGGTAGATCAAAATTAATAACAACAAATTAACTTATTATCAAACGCCACAATGTCGTATTTTTTTGTTGAAGATCTAACTACGATTAATAAGATGAGTGTAATAATATAGCTCCATTAGTTTAAGCAAAATCTCGTTTTACTTTTATTTAGTACCTTTTTGTGGTATAACGGACGTTTGGTAAATACCTTTTAAATACAGTGGCGTAGTTGGATTTTTAAAACATTGTAGCGTGCCTTGAAATTTTAGATTAACTTTAAGTTTTGTGTAGAAGTTGAGTACGTTGTAATTCACTACGTACTCAAAAAAAAAATGTTGCATTTTAATGTAAAATATAAGTTCTACAAGAGATGGGTCACACTGTATATTGATAAGCACTTACCAGATATGAAAAGGTAATGGTAGTAAAGCTTTTTAACATGATCGTAAAGGTTATTATTATTTATTATAATAATTTCCTTTTTTTGTACTGTGCTACTAATGTACTACTAAAAATTTCATTCTTTCAAGTGCTTTCAGGTTCTATTTTTTTCGCTACTGCTTCTTTGCTTCTAGACAACTTTGGTATTTTCATAAATGTATGTACGCTTCCTTTTAAAATCATTTGCAATATTGCTGAAAGCCGTTACCATGCTGATATCTCTTTGTAAAGAAAATTTACGTCATACGAATACTTCTAAAAACCAATAAATACTAAGTGGAACTAATATATGATTTTGCATGGCAATTACGAGAATACGAAAAAATTCTTGAATATTACTTAATTATCATTTTCATTCCATTAAATTATTCAACTGTAAAAAATTATGAGCAAAATTAGAAGCATAGCATCATTTCATGTGGTATTTATATTATGTAACAAAACAATATCGTTTCTATTATTATCAGCAAAACCGCAAATGGGTTCGTAGGAAAATCGAATTGCAATCTAGTTTGAGTGTATAAGTAACGTTGCATGCATACGTTAATATAGATGCATACACGATTACTTATTGTGCATTCGTGTCGAACAAAAGATTTCGTGTCATTGATATACACAGCGCGAATGATTAACATCATTATAATGTTTGTATTTGTCGACAACTTACAATGACAGTTTTGAGGAAGCAGGTGAATATAAATTGTATGTTCAACATGACTGGCGCCTACTTGGATTTAACATGAATGGTCATAGAGTTTAATGAATTCGGAGAGGCAAATATTGTGGTAGACCTGCTTGTTAACGTTTATAGATACAATATGAAAACTAGTTTACATATCATTAAATAACAGTTAAATAGGATAGGATGTGTGTTCAAGGTTGTAACTGACCTGCGTCAACGGGAATCTCTTGGGTGGATTTCACTTAGATTTTAAAATGTTACGACTAGTACAGCATAGTGCAGAAGCCGCATTGCCTAGCAAGTGCAAAAATCGAAAGCTTAAAGATTTAAGCATTTTTATAAATTTAAAAAGGCGCTACATTACAAGAACGTACATTAATCTTGTTAGCGAAACATTTTACTGAAAGCTTTATTGAAAGCTTTACTAACTTTTTCAAGAATTTGCCGCTCATACGCCACAATCAATGCCGCTCCCTTGTGTTATCCTTGTCTCTACACAAAGATATTTTTCTGGAGTCAACACACAGCCTCAAGAAAGTCGATCTTCAGTAAAGGAAAACGGAGAACGCTCGTAACGAACGTTCTTCACATCACGATCTTACATTGATGTGAGAACCTAAACATCTCTTCATACTCCAAAACCAAAGGTAACACCAAATCCAATGGCTACACAATATGGTGGAAAACGATTATCTGCGGAGTCTGATGAAGAAGACTAGAGATGCAATTGGCTATGAGACTCTTCAATACTATCCAACGGGAAAGCCTGCTGGGAATCACTGCAGCAACGAACAGCATATAAATCGAGGTATGGAAGTCATAGTTAGTCTTTTCCAGCTGAACTTTATTGAAGTCGGAACGTACGTTTGCTATCCTCAGACTGAAAACTAGTTTCAGGCTACCCAATATTATAGCTGGAGGATACGGGGACGGTACTGGAGGGACCTACAATGCCCATAAATAGTATGTCACCTGACAAATTGAAACATCCAATACCGGGTAAATACCACGCATGAAAAAATGTTAATGCCTTTGATGATTGCTTTGCGGACGGATGGCGATCCAATCAAGGTACAAGAGTCGGTATCTGTGCACACAACGATTTTTCAGCGAGAACTATTCGCAGTTGCAGCCTGGGCTGAAGTTATCACAGAAGGAGGCTGCATGAAGAAGAAAATAAGCATAATGACTGATGATCAGGCGTATATCAAGGTAATTATGACTGGTACTATTAGGTGCCAAGGCATAAGAATATTAACAACAATTACTAAGGATTCCACCGCAATGGAGATCTTATCTTGGCTGGATAAAGTACATGAGGTTAACCGAAAACAAAAAATTTACAAAAAATTGCTTATTGCTGATCACTTAAAATTTTGCACATCATCATTGGGAAAAACACATTGTTTTTACGAATGGGGAGATATTGTGTGACTTTCAAACATTAGTTATAACAAAAACTTGTTTGAACTAGATACTATACTGCTACGAGCACGGACGGGGATTAGTTTCATTGCTTTCGCAAGAATTTTGCATAGAATAATCGTAAAATGTGAATCCAGCCATTTCACATCAAAATTATCTTAAGTTTAAAAAGCTATTGTTTACGGATATTTTCTCCAAATTGTTACAATGTGCTAAGATTTGTAGTAATCTAATAGCTAAATTTATATGCAACGTATTCATAACTTAAAAAAGGTTATTGTTGCAAAATCCGAGCCACATACAGATTCTTTCCTCGTTATGCGGCGCATTAACGTGGAAATCACTGTTTATGACCGTCCAAAGCTGATAATTTAGACGAACGTCATAGAGTTTTAGAATCGCTTGGAATCCTGCCAGCCCTAGCTATGTGGCGAAAGAATCAAGGTTTTTGCGTTATCCCGGCTATGGAAAAAAACGGTTCAATAAACTCCGTTGTTTAAGTGTTATTATTGCCGTATTTGATGTATTGCGTCGGCACTCTTTAAAATAGTATGCTAATTTGAAGTTATGCAAGTCGCCATCTAACGACGAAGGACGTTTTTTTTTCCGATCGATTAAAAACTATGCCGGCGTTTTCTTATCATTGTGCCTTACTAATTTATGTCGCGATAAATCAGGGAACTTAATAAATAAATAACGAGCTGTGACAACAGTTTTGTTAAGCGTTAGTTTTACACGATTAACATGACTTTAGTCCTTAAGAACGTAAAATTAGCGACTATAGTTTTAGAATAAACATAAATTAGACTCAATCCAATGCTGTACTTTAGCTACTTTTTCTTTGTGTTGCGTGAACACGTTGCGTGAATTCTGTTAAAAAAAAGTTCAACTTCCAAAGATATTTATTGGCGGTCGATTCCTAATTTTCCGCTGGTGTAACCGGTAAATATCAAACACATGTAAGATTGAATATGTAAATATTGCACAATTCATGTCCTATCGTTACAGGAAAGTGTTCTTTGAAGTTAGATTAACTAAAGCAAATACAACGAGCTGGGCACGTTTTTATACAAAAATGTATGTTGGAAGAAAATGACCAATATAATCGGATCTAGCGAATTAATCCAAAGAGACCGACGATCATGTTTATAAGCAGATGATTTTGTGCTTATCAAGCGGTAGCCATAGATACTGACTATTGCATCGTGCATGTGAGTTATCGTTACCATTATAAATAATACTAGATGGCAATCCAAGCAGCTCAAAGAATTTGGTTCGAAACAGTTATTGAATTTTACACAAATACCAAATATTGAAGGTCAATAAACGCCGATGACTACGATGTTAGATTGGCCACTGCGTATCAATATTTAGGCAGAAGACTATATTTGGCAAAAGGTATTACGTGAATGGTATGTTTAAGAAATCATAAGAATTCATTTAAATGATGATGTTGATGAAATAGCTGATGGAATGAAAAACAATTTCTTTAATAATGCTAAGGCGTTCTATGGGAGAATATTCAGTACTACTTAATATGATGACTAGATCACAACGGTTCCCTTATTAGAAATGGCTACATAATAAACGTATAAGGTGGGGTGATTAGTGGATTCGGTTTTAATCAGTTGATGCTAAATAATTAATAGATGCTCGGATCTTCGTCATGTGCAAGAACGTCCAGTCGAGGATTATGATGCCGCGGCCATCCGGGAATCTATCTTGTCAAAAAAAGAAATTCGGCCGACTTCTTCGTTTGCTTTTATTTGAAGCGAATTTCAAAAGACGGGAGCACAGAGGACTCATATTATTGTATGTTGATTCTCCAATTTCCTCGTCAGTAAGAAATATTATTCTGGGAGATGTGATAATTTGATTTTACAATGAGTCTAAGTATCTAACCCTAGTAAATGTTGACAAATAAGTGACCGAAAATAGGCTCAGTACAAATGTCCATCGGTCAAATCTACTTAAGATTTTGGGACCAGCGTCAACAATTAAGCATACTAGCGGTACCATTAAAAGAAAATAATGCTTCGTCAACTAAATTTTGTCTTTTACTTTTAGTAGGATAAAATCTGTTTGAATTCTACGATAATTGTAGGGAGATAATTTTTTTATTATAAAATAATAGAAACAGTTGAAGTGGAACATTTTTCTCACTCGTTGGTGGTCGATCATGAAAGTTTATTAAAGAAAACTTTAAAGGAATCTCAGCGGTAATTTAAAAGGATCGAAATTAGGCGTTTCAGAATGAACCAAAACATTAATAATCCCTCGAGATTACTTAAACGTCTGCAATAAAAAGCATTCCACTTGGAAGGGAGCCAACAAATACCCAATAAATTTAACCTTGGTCAGATTAATGCAGTTGTTATGGGTGACGAATCGAGAGTTTATTCATACATACCAGGAAGTAAACCACAATCAGTTCAGTAGGTGTTGTTGCGTTCGAAGCAGAACCAACTGGGGCAAAATAAATCAGAGTATAAACAAGATTATAATTACGTGCTTTTCAAATACGGTATATTGCCGTAATGAATGTGGAAGAACGCTGCACGAACAATGCGCAATATTATGGGACAGATCGTTATTTGATGTACTTGGGGAAAATTTATGAGAAACAACTATGAAACATTTCCGCGTACAACAATTCAACAATAGTTCTTTTCTCGTATACGACGTATGACAAGAACAATAACAATAGTTGTTTAAGAGACAACAATAGTGCCCAATACATAATCGAAGCAATTCTTGAAGTTTTTTAAGAATATCTTAAAAGTTGGTGTTTCTCTGTTGCGTACACGGAAATGAATCAAGCTAAGTACAGAGAGTAAGTAAAAACGCATGGTTTAACATCTTCAACTTCCCTTTATTCATGTCTTAGTTGCCATTGATCTAGTTTCTTTATTTACTAATACGTACATATTCAAACTTAATTTTACAAATAATTGAATAAAGTTAATAAAGCATCAAGGATGAATTTTTCTTCTAAATTCCGCGGCCACGCGTCGCGTTAATTTCGTCTTCATTCATCAGTTAAGGCTTCTAACATGAAGCACGTTGTACTAAATTAATTTTAAAATCAAATGATTGGCTATTTAATTGTAGGTCATTATAAATTACAGACTGATCGTTGCAGTATGACCTCGATGAAGCTCTGAAATAAAGTGAAATATTGGTTATGCGTTTTGTATATAGAAACATTTTTAACGTCGAGTAAAATATGTGGGAAGGGGTGGAAAGTGAGGATTGCTATTTAACAAAAAAGAATCTTTTAACTTAAAATTCAATAATCAACGTTTGATGTGGATTTTCGAAACAGTCTTATATGAATCATTAATACATTAAAATATATTGTTGAAACGCTATTAAAAGTAAACTAGAAAGTTTGCCTTTTCCAGTTTAATTAAAACCGTCGTGAAGTTAAAAATATATTCAAAATGAAATTATACATACGTTGGCGTTCATTATTCCAATTGTTCCTGCGAGTTCTAGCAAAAAAGCCTATTTTAAAAAAGAAATGAATTGACAAAATTGTTAAACATGTCATCAGCGGTATACTGTTGATTGAACGGTGAATTAATGAATTCTCGAAACCTTCGTTGAATGTTTCGTATATGTTCTGGCCTTTTTCCAAAGGAAAGTAAATCTGTTAGTGTAGAGAAGGTGCTGGATGTATAAAATGCACCATGGAGGCGTTTATAAATATATTTGTTGTATTCTATATAAGGCCACTAAAATCAATAACTCCACTGACAACGACATAAACTATATTTGGAAATGTTGGATCGCTTAAATTGGTGTAATTGTTAGACATGTTTCTTGCCTTAATCAACCTATTTAAAAACTAACGTTTAAATTGTTAAATTTTTAGTCATTTATTAGAGAATTAATTATTTCTCTTAAATACTATAGTTTTAATGTCTACCTACAGAGATCCATTTGATTGTTTTGGATTGAAATGTCTTGTATGTCAAGAAAATACTTTCTTGGAAATTAGCCTGAACTGCTTGAATTATGAGCTAATATCATCACATTTATACATTTTCTTTCGTCTTCTTTCTTTCGTCACGTTCTTTCGTATTGGCAGACTATAGAGATATTATCTTGTGGATACTTGCATATTATCATCCGTTAACACTTTACATTGCATAAAGTTTCTAGCAAACATAAATGCAAATAAACAGCTGAATGCACTTTGACGTACATACGTTCGATTCATCGACCAAATTGCTGAAGCTGTTGGATAACTTATGATGGCTGACTATTACCGATTAAAAACGTGTAAAAAAGATTACACAGCCAATAATGACCGACAATAAAAGCTTTATTACTGTTGAATACGGAGAAAATATTTGGATAATCGTTTGCGCTAAATAGAACGGGGTATACGTAAAACAAAGCTATTACCACATATTTGAAATACTGAGGAAACTGAGTACTGTATCGAAAACCTAAAATATTCGAAACTATCTTCAAATTCCTTAAGATACAACGTAATGTTAAAATTAAATTAAAAATTAGGTTTTTTCTCGGTACCATTATATACTTATATTTATATAAAAGCTAGGAAAGCTAGGGTTATAAAGCTAGGAACGTGAATAAATAAAAGGAATTGCGTACTAAACGTGGTCATGCGTACGAATAAGCATGCCAATCATAATTTATAATTTTCTAACGTGATAACGCAATAAACAAGAATTACGAGGAGAAAAAAAGGGTAAACACATATACCTATATCTAACATATAAATTCCACGTCATGTTGAAGTGCTTAGCTGCTTAAGCAGCATAGATGAACTCCTTTCAAGCGGCACGTTCAATCGCTGACCCGAAATCTGACCTTCATACTGGAAGGTGTTGTAGCACGGCTTACCGAACGTACATAAATTTAAACGATGAGTACGTACTCGACGAGCAGAAGAGTCTATTAGTACTGCCATAATAGTCGACGTATTAAACAATTACGCGGAACGCTTGGAAAGTCGACAATAAATTGAACAAAAAAAGAACTTAATTATCAGTAACTCTCTCTGTCCGACGGTCGGTAAGCTCATTAATGTCCCTTGGTTAGTATTAAGTGAAAAACGAACAGCAAAACTTTCGCTTCGTGTGCGAGATGCAAGGGCCCCACGTAACTTTCATTACGCTCTTAATTAAATTTCCGCGTATTATTTTCGGTATGTAGACAGTGAAAAATTTATAGTCTACCTTTGTTTCGGCTTCTGTTTCAAAAGGAAAAACAGAGAGTGTTCGTACGGTCGTGCAATTAAACAAGTTAAGAGTAAACTTGAGAGCAAATAGAACGTGCACGACAACATGTACAGTTGGCAGCCGTTTACGGAATAAAATTGACTATTTTCTTCAAAAGAATCGCTTGCAAAGGCAAAGTATTTATTTATAACGCAATTGTTGTTGGGGCGATAAAATTATAGTTTAACTGGTAATCCACACCTTGCCTTGCTTTTGATGGATTCTTTGAGGGAAGACACTTCAAAAGCATAGAGATCGTTATCTTCATAACTTAGTAAATTCTCTGCACCATTCTGCTACTTAAGGAACCGCCTTGCTTTTCATATCTAATAAAGCTTGTTATGAATATATTATTTATTATTTGTAACTTACAACAAACGTCACTGTTAAGGTTCTGTTATATGTAATTTATTTAATGAGCACTTCCGGAAAAATGGCGATTTTCTTAAATGGCAGCTTAAAAAGACAAACTTCTTATTTCAAAACAGAGAATACAAGGAAACAACTGGGTAGTTTCAAGCTTATAAGACACCTTGTAGATTTCAATTTAATGCTAAGCCATACACCCAATCGCTTCGTATAACGATAATGTAATAAACCTCGGCGAAAAATTTACATAAACTTGTACTTATAAGATACTCCCTACATGTATAAATGACCCGGTTGATGCGGTCTTTCGAAAAATATGAATTTACAACGACTCATTTTACACAAAGATTAACCAAGCGTAGTTTCTAAGTGTCGCAATCGACGAAACCGCAAAAAATGTGCAGTTACAATACTGGGACAATATCCCGATCACTTTCTACTTTTTAAGGCGACAGATCAACTTTCAAACAAAATTGCAAACACGTGACGTACGGTACGTATTTGTACCGATCAAATGACGGCCGATACTGCTTTATCGAACGTTACTTAAGCAATAAATCATTACGTCGAAAAAACGAACATATTACAATGGTTTGTAATAATACAATCGTACCGATCTCCTTCGTAGCGTAATCGTAATACCCTCTTTTGAGATTAATTATGCATGGAAGCATAGAACACGTAGTGTACATGGAAGAAGATATCCTTACATGCATGAAAACATTGACCTATTTACCAAGCCACACTCATCTAGTGTTTAACACTATAGACGAGACTGATACAATGATTAGTTATGTGTTTGCGTGAAATTGTATCTATTGTCAACGATGTATTCAGTTACATCGACCGGCGACTTATTAACATTAATCTGTTACATGCGGTTAAGTGATTTATAAAGGGTCTTACATTCGAAATGCATACGATAGTGCAATGCCTTGTTATTGTAACCGGCACGCCGACACCTCGTCTATATATAGCGTCACTACGGGTGCTATAGGTATGAATGGCGGTGAATTGAAATCAAATTTCTATTTGGTTTTCGGTATTCTATGCAAATTGGTAATTGTTATCACCGATAAGAATGCGAACTGACGAACCCACGTGTAAGCTCGCACAACTGCCGTTGAAATCGTCTACTTGAATGCTAATACGTATGCTGGCTGAATATATACGGAGTGAATATTTTTCAGCAATACGTAAACACCTATTATCGAAGCGACGTAATTGAATAATATCGGTATTGTATCGTATTTGGTATGAAGGTATTAGTACGGCATTTTTATCTGCAGTTTCCGTTATTTAAGATTAGATACGAATGTAGAATTAATAATATTGCGAAATACGTAGGTAGGTACTGTTAGATTGTTTCACTCGAAAAGCACGTAGGTATACAGGAATTGTGCAGGACTTCATTATTGCGTGTAATAAAGCATATGGTGCTACTTGAAGTAAATACAAAGTCAGATAAATATGGATATGCAGCGAGATGGTAAGCGCACTCATTGATCTCCGACAAACTGCATAACTTGTTTGTATTCTCACCCATATTGGTTTTCAGTTGTTAAAGTGAGTAAACAGCTGGTACAGCTCTGCGTTTGTACATGTCCTGAATAATCGTGAAAAATAAAGATTAGAACAATTTTCGGATGCGTTTTACGCCCTTTTAACATTTTTCTGTCCTCAAAATATCTTTCAACGGACACGTTAGCTCATAAATTTAGTTCCCCTTAGTGCTTTTTTGGAAATTCGGAAAAAAATGTAATCACGGGAAGATTGATATGATCTATAAGATCTATAAGATGGACGGTCGACTTTTATGAAACCACATTCAGCCACGGGAGTTTTAAAAGCCTTGCTTACGAAGTGGTGTATTCTCGTGGAGTAACAGGGCTCCTTATGTTGGTTTTTGATCTTCTCACCTTAGAGCTTAGGGCGTCAGCCTGACACACCTCGACTTAGTTTATTTTATTTTGCTTCGTGTGTTTTTCTGGTTTTCTGCTTGATGCACGTTTCATATGAGTTTGTTGATATTTTAATTTTATTTCAGTTTATGTCTAATCTTATTTTCTCCACGTTTCCACTAAGGTTATCTGTTTTTTTGTGCTTTTTTAATATTCTTCCTCATTGGGAAATTGGAGATTTTCAAGATATTTGTGTTAGTCCCTTTTTATCCGTGATTGTATTCTTCATTGAATAATATGTGGCAAAACTTGGGATGTATTATACATCGTTGTTACCCTAGTTTACTCGTCTATCAAATTCAATATTGTGCGAGCCAGGATTTTGGTAAATGTTGCTTTAAATTGTTAATGTTCTTAAATTTTCGCAGTGTAATCTATTACCTTTCTTCGCAGGAACTATTAGTCCCCCTGTTTTCCATGCATCTAGCACTTATTCTTTTTTTCCAATATTTTCTTGTTATTTCTATAATTGTTGTGTTCATGCAGTTGTTGACTTTAAAAGCATTATTTTGAAATAAAGGAGTTGGTGCTCATTTCCGACGTAGTTAAAGGTACGAGCATTCTCCGAAAACTAGAAAAATTGTCTATGAGACGTCTAACGGGTCATTCTCGTAAATAAGCCTGTCTTAACCAATTGCAATTAGCGATTTTCTGCAAAATAAAAAAAAAACATCCTATCATAATTGCAAAAATGTTAGTGTCGATAAGCTAAAATATGTACGATGCGAACAGCAATTAATTGTTATTTGCGAGATGATGTGGCTAGCGAGATTCCGAATAATACAAATTTACGCGTATTTAGAAAACGATCCTGTCTGGTTGGTCTATAGAAGAGCCTAACTAAATGACATAATATGCTAATGTGGTACTTAATATTTGCATCCATCCATTTGAAATGAATATATGACCGTTGATAATTTATCGGCTAAAGACAGAAGAATCTTGCTGGTTCCCTATTGCAATTATTCACCGGTTATTATATACGTTATTTATGTTTTTCGCTTGACAATTAATGAAATATCTAATTTGCTATTTGAATCACACGCGTAAGCAAGATAAAATATATTATGGATCGCTTGACGTTGAATCTTAATAAGACGTGTAAATTTTATTCCATGTATTGGACGGATAATATACGATTGTAAAATTAACGATGCAAACGCTGAAAATCAAGACTCTCGCTGGGAAATGCACGATCGAAAAGTTACCAACATGCTTAATAGTTTGTTTTTCTAGCGAAGTAATTCATTATATATTGTATCAGTTTACACACTTTTAAGAATAATAAAATAAGCAAAATTTATTTGAATTAATTATGTTATTATTATTTTAATTTCAAATGATTTCAGACCGTTTTAATATTGGCGTCGCACTCGATAAAGCGTTGTAGCATTGATAACAGGGCGTTGGACACATGTAGATACATATGTACATACATTTGTTTTGTACATGAATTGAATAATTTGCTCATTACCTAATTCTATATTGCTATAAGCTATTGGTATAACTCCGCTTTAGCGAAGAGTTCCATTTAGATAATCTAACAAATGCAACATTATTCGCTTTATCAGGATAGTCAGAAGCAGGAGGCTAGTCGTAATAAATACTTAACCTTTAGCTTTATAATTGTATTACATTTCGGTATATTTTTGATTGTATTTTTAAATAGATAACGACTGTATGTTTATGTATATTAATTATGACACATTAACAGAAGTAATTGAAAAGAATTAAGTACTGAATAGCCGTCTGTATGTTACGTACATTTGAAGATAATTAAAAGTAAGTAATTAAGTGTTCCTAGATATAGAGATTAACTTCTTAAAGATTTATTTCAAGTAAAATAACTTTAGATTTAGAAAAAATATATAAATTTTATTCAAATTAGAAGAAAATGTCATGACCTGACGGAATTTCACTAAAAATTGATACATATGTACATATTTGCCCTTCATAGTTCGATTCTCTTTATTCAATATTTACTTATTATTGTCCGTTAATCTTGTCCCTTTCCAACGAATCTTAATCGGAATAAATTCAGTCTTTACAGTCGAAAACATTCAGGCGTAGAGATCAATTTTTATTTCTACTATTCTTTATTTATAATTCTCTTAAAGTAACTCATTTATTCAATATCATTTAAAAGTACATACATAATGTTCCCGAAGTAACCTAATCCACTGAAATTGCTATTAAGTATGTTTAAGTTTTTTCAGTTTCATTATTATCATAATGGAAGAAAGAAAAGATTTTAGTATATAACTGATTAACCTCAACACCAACATCAGTACCACAGCGGTAACCCATAAGGACAACTACTATGCCATACGATCTCAGTACTCATTACAAAAGTATCCCGTAAAGGCTGCGGTGGCCAACACAACATACAGAAAGTTCCGATATTTTAATAAACGAGCGCTTATGTAAGGTGGAGTCGTGCGGCGAATTATGAGGAGCTATATTAATATTATTTTTGGATATATGTACCGAATTGACTGGTACTTGATTCTACTTGAGATTGTATCTTTGTTTTATTTTATTCCCGCGGGTTTCGCTTCCTCTCGATATAATAGTACTCTTTAGAAAAAAAAATGGAAATAGAACCAACAATATAAACAATGCAAAGTAAACAACGATAAATTCTTTAACAATTTAAATTTAAACAATAATTTCTGAGGACTAGTGCCCTCTGTGAGTTTCTTAAATAAATAAATTTCTTAAACGAGGAACGTTGGCCAGTTTTCTTTTTCTATGGTTAATTTAAAAGTTGTTTGTCTTTCGGTAAGTTTATATTACTTAAACGATACTTAGTGCATATATCTATCAATAAATGCGAACATATAACGTAAACAATATGTAGAAGCACATAAAATAATCAATAACACGAAAAATATCAAAGGAAAGAAACTTTTTATTTTCTTTATTGCTTTTTCTCGGGAAACTAGCCTTAAATGTTGGAGTTCTGTTGGGATATCTGGTTTAGATCTGGGAGAAGATATGAGCTCTGACTCACTCTAATAATTCACACAGGCTGCAATAATTGCAGTCTTCTGCGTACCCGGGAAAATTGATTGATTCCTGCGTAGTCACGTTAAGGTGTTGAAGGACTTGAACTGAAAGAGATCTGAAATCAGACTGAAAAGGTTAGCGAAGGAAATCTGACAATTAGTTCACTTGAATCTAGATCGAAATTCTAAAAGGACGCTAAGTTTTGCCTGGATAACGTTTATTGACTTTGAGTTGATGAAATATTGGGAAATGTTTGAACGGATGATAACTTCGAACATTCGGGTATATTTTGTATAATATTATGGATAAATTGATCTGTCAGAGACTCGATGTATCTGTAACTGTCTAACGTGCAACTTCTTGGTCACTTTTTTCGTTTCGCCTAAATGTCTCATGATTATCATCGAGACGATTACATGATATTGGATTTCTTTAATTAAATTTTACACAATTGCCTCCTACGTTCAAAATAATTTTCATCCATTCCTCAGGGTGAATATGCAAGGAATGACAATTTTGAGGTGAGCAGGATATCCTGAACGTCTATTCCAAGGTAGAATTATACGATTAAGAAAATATAATTTTCTTGAGTAATCCCTATTTTTATCCGTTCGTACACACTCTAATTAAAAACATAGTGTAATGTGGTTTACATTCTTTTTAGATCGTTTCAACAAGAAAAACTTTGTTTATTTTGTACCTAATAATAGATCGTTTCGAAATATTTCAGTACTGATAAAACGGAAGGAGACGATTTCTACCACAGCACTGAATTAGAAAGCAGGAGTAATTTTAAAATTGAGCAAGTAGAAGTGTTCAAAGACGAATGCAAAATGATGCATTGCAAAAATAAGCCACATTCTCACAGTTTCATCGATTACTAAAAGCCACGATTTCTATAAATTGGACGTCTCATGAGTAGAAGTTGCTATTAAAAGATCCGCAGTCGTGAGTCGGATATTCCGATGTCTAAATTAAATTTGCGCGCTGTAGAATTTTCAATAAATATGATTTGGATCGATATTGTCGAGGAAAAAGAATTATTCTTCTCTAGCTTCAAAATCATACGACTCTTTATTCAGTATTATTCCTACATGTTTCTCTTATATAATATCGGTAATTTCTTCAAGAACTATTTTAATAGAAACTCACAAAAATA
The DNA here is from genome assembly GCA_020654165.1 of Oryctes rhinoceros. NCBI lineage: Eukaryota > Metazoa > Arthropoda > Insecta > Coleoptera > Scarabaeidae > Oryctes > Oryctes rhinoceros. The sequence continues at coordinate 13,950,895 of JAIOKQ010000230.1, read as the reverse complement.
TTATAACGAGGCATCAACGCAGGTGTGAAATAATCGTTTCTGAAAAAATGAAATTATTGCAAAAAAGAATGATAATTACAACACTAGAAGATTAATCATTCAACATTGAATGTTGGAGTTACCGTAAAACAATTGTGTGCATACAAGAGCCTTCAAATGAAACGGTATATTTACGTATTCACACTACGCTGCTCCTACTTATTTCTATCTACATATGTATATCTAAATTACGTATGCCTGTTCGAAATTGACTTCCAGTATCAACAACTTACGAGAGTAAATACAAATAAAAAGCACATTTGCCAGACCAGAAACCGTTTAACATTAACTCAGTACTAGCAGCTATCTACTAACTGGGTGTTCTAAGAAATTAACATGTTCGAAACATGAATATACACACGTTTGTATGTATGTATGTATACGTTTGCGGAGAAAGTTTTGGTAAACAAATTTAAACAGTTTATCTTCACGAAATGACAGGAAAATTCAAGTAACCGCATAAGAAAATACATCATACGCGGAGGATTTGTGTTTTTGTCGTTAGTAACACCTTGGTACGGTGCGGTAGTATGTAAATAATAATTAATAATACCATTGTACTTGTATTAATTCGTATTTTATTGCGATACATGTTTTATCTTGCATGAGTCATCGTACTAATTGCAAGTTAGAGTATCCCATAAAATGTTCTTACATAAATCAATTTTTATTGGTAACTACAAACATATAAACGTTAATAACTATCGAATAAAATCTTTTTTTAATCCTGACATATTTTGATTTAATTTAAATGAGTTCCTTACATTCTTATTCAAATTGTAGTAGTTAAAATAGTAAGACTGAAATTGACGACTGAATATTGTAATTACATTTCGTACGTTGCTTAAATACTAGATCGTGGTTGCTTGGCATAAACATTAATTTCACCGTGTCGTAAACATAGCCTCATTCAATCGATTACCGCTGGGGCTAAAGAATTTATGACAAGTATGGACGGGAGAATAACCATTCTATATGGGCGATTTGACAACAAAATTTTAAGACTCTGAGTAAATAAAATCTTTGAGAATTGTCAAGCTTCGTACTTAATTAAGACGTTTAACGCTCTACATTCACATTCAAATGCATATCGCGAAGACAAGACTTTATATGTGCGAAGAGTTCTACATATAATTCTGCGAAAGCCCCGCGATTAATGTTCCATTAACGCCCATAATTTATTTCCATCGTATTAAATTTCTTACCTAACAAGTATTAGAACCCTGAGGTGAAGTACCATAACTCGATAGTTCAGACTGGTATCCCTTATGGTTTTTATACGACATATTTAACTTCACCAGTCCGTTAAATTTGTTGTTGCTGGAATTGGATTATTTCCTGATATTTACCAGAATGGTATAAAATATGCAAGATTAGTTTATGGTGTATCTACTACTATAGCTATACGCCTTTTATTTTACAGAAATAATTAATTTTCGCCAAATATTAAATATGAAGTATGGCTATTCTGCTTTCTATTTGACATTTCATCAAGTATTTTTGAAATTGTCAAGTCGTCCGAATTTTTTCAGCATTTTCTTAATTTTCCTACGTCTCTCCAACTAACAACTATGTTTATAGACTTCGGTAGGCTGGGTTCATTAAAAGTTACTGCAATTTACTCTCTCTTGTGGTAAGCGAGTTATAAGTCTTAAAACACTGGAAAACTTTGATTCCTATCTTTAGCCCTTTTCGAAGTGTAATTCGAAAAATAAAAGGCAGGTAAATCAGGTTGGCGGGAATCGATTCTCCGACTCTGATTTTACTCAAAAACATGTAATTAAAGCCTTTATATTGCGCAGAGAAGTCTTCAAGAGGATTTAGAGTAAAACACGAGAAATTCAAATTTTAGTATTATGTTGAAATTTATTAAAAATTTAAAAAAAAAATAATTCGCGTAGAAATCACCTGATGCTGTCTAGGGATGATATGGATAAGTAAACATGTACTTTAAAAGAATTAACATTTACAGTAAAAGAATGATACACCGCGATCTACTGGAAGCACATTCATAACTAATGCCAATATCTAATTTCTATGTCGCAAATCCTATTTTGAAAGTCGTTTTTTTTTCATTATTTACCATAACAACCGCTTATTTTAACCGACTCAAATTTTTCATAGTCACCCGCATGCTTTGCCGTACGAGTTATAAAACGCGATCTCAACGAGAACAACATAGCATACTTCACATTGGTTGAATCTCACTTAACGTATTAGTGGTGGTTGAGATTTTGTTGCAAATGATAAATTCCGAATGATATCTATGAAATCCACAAAAAATAAAATTTGTGGGGCGGACAGCCCTTGTTTCCATCACTTAACGTTCTTGTCTTCTTTTTCTTGTTTTTGCCCGAAGCATTAAACGTTATTTAGAAACACAAAAATGATTTTAGATACAGATCTACTATAAGAAAAAATTGCTACTTTAATAATATTTTGACGCACTAAAGAAGTTGCTGTTGGAAATGGCATTGTATTCTGTAAACGACTTCTTACTATATGATTTGTAAACTTAATTTAAATTTACTTAAAAATCAATCAAAATTCATCGTTCAATCGTTTTCTTTCTCAACCTAAATGTCTTGATTAACATCCAACTTACTAATAAAAAAAAAGAGAAAAACAAAATTTTTCATTGATAAGTTCTTGTCGTGAGCAATATTCACTACTCCGTACTACATACTTCCTAGTTCATAGTTAATTTCATTACATATTCATGCTTGATTGGAGCGATTATTCTCGTTCTTTTTAATTGGAAAATCCATGTCCTACGCATTTTATTCAAGCACTCCTCCCTTTACTTTTCTTCAAATAAAGAGAGCAAAATTTTTTCTTACCTTCAAAAAATTGCAAACTACATCATGTCAATAACATACTTTTATTTTAACCGATCAGGGAGTTTTAAGAAATTTCTTGTATTATACTTACGTAGCAATCGCCTTTCTGCAAAATTTCTAACATTGAAGTCAAAAAGAAAAGGTAATCGCAGGAGAAATTAAAGGAATGCGTTAAATAAGCACGCCTTCGTTTAAAATGTTCACCATCCTCAGAAACTACAAACTGGATTCCTTATCACCTTTTAAATAATAAAATAAGGTTAAGCAACACATATCGAAAAATAAATACCTCAGTATTTTATTTTATCTAAACAACAAGTTCGTTACAAATATATAATCTAGGCATCTATTAATTAAAACTAGTGCCTTATCGCTAGGTGCTAATGCAATTGCGGGGCCTACTCTTCCCAAACTCCCGATTTCTAACGTATATCTCGGAGTACTATCGAAAAAGTTAAATATATTAATTAAGATTACGGATGTTTCGGGTTGGGCGAACGAAACCGAGGAGATCCAACATTCCCTAATCTAAAACACGACGTGTAAGAAGCTAATAATTGGTCGAATAAAAAAATTACTGTTTGACCTATATTATATACCACGACGTGTTCACCTGGTCGATATTCCCTTTGGGTTCATCTTGTATTCTATTCGAAGCACCTCCATTTCATTAGGTGATAGTTATAGATATCTCCATAGACAGGTTGCACTCAAGGGAAACAATTTTAATTACTTGGTTCTTAAGAATGACTTCATCTATCGACCACTATCCCTTTCTTAAATGGATTCATGTTCCGTCTAATCCAATCGTGGCAATTCGAAATGCTCTCGGAAACTCTTATTTTTAACGGTTTCTTTTTTATAAGTAGGAAAGAAATTTAATCTCCAATTTCTATCGATGAGAAAGAATTATTTAGTTCGGTAATACCTTGTATCTTAAATCAACCATAACAATATTATTTACAGTATGTTTGTGCTTTCCCGTGTGGGATTCACATGTAACCGGTTTTGCACGAGCTCGTTCCATACGGGTTGGAAAAATTAAACATGACTTTTTTGGAACGCTAAAAAGAACGACCATTGTCGGCCACACATTGGAAATTTCATCCGAACAGACTTACCTGTTCGGTTAATCCCATTGGAAGAAACGTACGTCTTTGTTTATATACAACATAAAGTTTGTCATGTTTAATGGATAATATAACTTTATATAATATGTTTATGAATTGATTTGCTTTTATTTAGAGAATTTCTTTAATATTCGTGAATACAATACATCAATGTCTTCATTATGCTTATTATACCAAGTATGCGTATGTTCCATAGCAATCGCTGGTATAGACTAGATCAACATAGCAACACTTATTAGTCCCTATTAAATTAAGGATATTGCGTTTCACTCGCACTTAATTGAAAACAATTAAAATTAATTAATTGGATTATGGATATATTTAGTTATGATAAATGATGGTTTTATAAGGTTAGATCGTAAAGTGTGATAATAAATAGGTTATTAATAAATGAATAATAATAAATGAATATTAATGTACACTAAATCCAAAAAATTATGTATAAAAAACAGTTACATCGTCGATAATTGGAAACTAGAGGTAGATATGCCAGCGCCTAGTATAAGTAAGATTAATTAAAAGATTGGTAACTATTCCACTCGATCATGTCCTATTGATGATAACCAATGCCTTGTTCGATATCCTTTACTTTTTGATTTCTCCTCAAATTGTAACGACCTCAACACCAAAGTAATATGCATTATTATTGTTAAAAAATATCAATCGATGCACTAAAATTTAAACTGCTTCTTAATTATTTTAAATTAGGGCAACATAAATAGTAGAACTGTTTCGCTCTCATGTAAAGAAGGACCACTTCTATGGAGTAATTTGCATTACTCCATTGAATTGTCTTTCGCACCTGTCCTAATGATAGTTGCTAGCCGCGAATGATAGAATTTCCTTACGAGCGATTTTATTGATATGCGCACGTGGTAGACGAAGTACAAAGTGAAGTACAACCCGCTTTTAACAAGATCCCAACTTCCAAAGAACCGCTCTTCAATCAAATTTGGCCCCGTATCATCGGGGCCATCAGCCTCAAAATGCCAGCGATCCACTAGGTATACATCTGAAATTATTTGTTTCCAAATTTAATCAATAAATAAAGTCAAATATTTTCGATTAATTGTGTATCTTTGTTTATTTATTTGATCCGGCTTTCAGCTCAATTGTTAGAAATTGCTAGGTCGGTCTACACTAGAACTTTCATTTTAATTTAATTATTTCAGCCAAATTTTATAATTATGGCAATTAATTTTAATTATTAATAATAATTATATTATTTCCAATTTTATTTTGTTTGCACTAATTAATACTTTTAAAATGCTACTATCTGAATATCTTTAATTTATTGTACAAATCTGAAAAAAATTTAAAAAAAATCGAAGGATGCCAACTACATTTATAAAAAATCTTATAAACAGATGAAACGGTCACGGTGAAACCATTTCAGTTATGAATGAATCCTCGAAGCTAATTTTGTGACACATCTGCTTCGAATGCTTAAGGCTGATTTATACACGCCATCATAATTATTAATGTTGAACAATATGTAATACATCCCAACATAACATCGATACACTTCGTCACTATCTGCGGTAACAAATGTTCTTGTCGAACAGTTATTCAGCTTCTTCAAATTAAAACTAATGTCGTCCATGTGACGAGCGATCCTGAAAAGCAATTTTTTACAGATGATTCTGATTAATATCGTACGAAAGATAAAGGTTATACATGCGGACATATTTCTTATAAGTTAGGCTCGTGTATTTCAATAATTCCATTTCTCCTTCACCGAGTTTTATCTTAATGAACCCACTTATATGGTTCTTCCTCGAATTTCTCCTACCTTGAACTCCATTAGCAGTCACTGTTCCATGTACAATATATACGCTATTAATGGGTTTTCTTTTAAAAAAAAAGGAAAGAAAAAGAACACCATCACAAAGCTGAACAACCGTGTAACTCCCATCACCGATTATGATAAGTCCCGTAGATAATCTAATTAACTATGATAGATTTTTTCATTAAGATAATAAAATTGAAATTTATTATTAATAACGTTATGGGGTTCTCTTATTCTACGTTAGTGGTTATTAGTGAAGATGCTTAAGCAGTAAAAACAAATAAAACAACGCTTGAAATTAAAGTCTTCATCTGCCGCTCGTATACAGGTTGATTCATTTTTGATTCTCACCGTGATTATCTCGCTAACAATTGTGGATAGAACGGTAAGTTTAAATTTGGTAAAGTTGGTAAAGTTTGTGTTTCTTATGGACCGAAAAAAAAATTAATAGTGTATTCAAAATTTGTATCTGACTTTTGTAGCCATCATGAGCTTTCTTATTGGCTGTTGACAACGTTAATAGGAGGTTTGTTTCGAATTTCGACCATGGATAATCTATTGACAATGAGTTTGCGATACTTTAGTTGCCGGAAAAGATATTACAGAACCAACTTTATGAATTTCTGTAAATAGAAATAGTCTTTTAAAGCGGCATTACACGCGCTAATAAAGAGGATACTTTATTTAAGAATGCAAGTGTACATCAATAATTATAAATCTTCTTTTCTATTTTGCATTATTTTATTGAAAATCTCATTTTACCAGCTTTTAATTTCTTTCATATATTTGCTGCTTTTTTGTCGTCGTGGACACCCATGTGTTAAAAGTAATTATTTTACTGATAAACTGAGAACAACAACCCAGAATCGTCGTCTGGAGAACCACCTCACTGGCTAATCTCAAAACCTTTGTATTTTTGTACCTTTTGAACACAACAAGTCTTTTGAGCCAAATAAATTCTTCATTGAAGATATTCGCTATTTGTGTTGTGATGGTACTATTTACCAATGTCTTGCAATAATAATAATAATAATTCAGTTACGCTTTATTTAGTTACAAAGAAGAAACCTGTTCTCAGTTTGAACGGTGCCATATCGTTTAGTTAAAACTAGCTAAGCGGGAAGCAGTTCCTCGCAGTTGGTTTTCGCTTCATGGCTCACATGCTAAGTTACCGTGATCAACTGCTTCCCGATCAGCTAGTTTCGCCTCTGGCGTGGTTTACACGTTTAGTTTTATTTTAATCAAACGGTTCATGGACATGAAACAGTTCAAACCCGGAACACGTTTAGTTTCAACTGACTCTGGCCGCAGAAGCCCACGTTTTTAAGAAACCAACTGTTGGTTTACCTTACTGTACAGAGCGAGTCGGAAAGAATGGGCCAAGGTACAGGAATGTCTATATACTTGGAAGTAATGAAAATAAAAACTCGCGTTTTTATACGGTTTGTTCTCAATTTGTACAAATATCCAAAATTACAGTAAAGATTCTCATCTAATTGAAATATATTGTTTTCTATCGCATTTTTGAGGGTCTCACCTGAATGCTCAGCAAATTGTAACGTTTTACCAAGATTTATTTATAATTAATTAAAAAAAAAAACAATTTTAAAAATTTTAAGTTTATGCGCGTACACTAACGCTTCCTTTCAGAGACCAATTTAAATTAACGTTGGACATAAATTTTGGAATACTGATTGAATGTCGCCGCATTGTTACAGCGATTTTACATGCTGTATTCAAGGATTTTGTCTTTCTGTTCAACAAACCCAATAACCTTCTAAGCAACCCTCTTACGTAGCTATTAACTTTTAGATACTTCCAACCCATTTTTGAAAGCTGCATTCCTATCAAGCTCAAGTTACCCATATGCTTCTAGGGCACACAATCTTCTGTTACTAAGCCAATTGCTTTTGATATAACTACAATATTTCACGAAGAATCTATTCAAGATCTCAATAAATGAAATGGATTCGGAAAATGACGCAAAAGAGCGCGCAAAGCAGAACGCAAAGAAGGCGTTAAATGTCTAGGCTTAGTGTCAAATGACGTTAATTACAAAATACACATTTTTCAGGAATCAGAAACAACAGATCTAATAGTCATCGGAGATACGCGATTCATGAGAATAACTGCTACAACTATTGCAATGTATTAAATATACACAATTATAAGTGGAAAATTACCTCTCTTCTTCGTAGCTAGTGTAAGTCGACACTAAGTCCTCTATATATACGACACAAATAAAATTATATAAATTAACCCGAACATGGAAAGTACACAAAACACATAAATTCTCAAGTTACCAAAGCAAGTGTTTCTCTATTTACCACGAAATATTTCAAATCAATCTTTCCCGAAGGAGCAGTACTTTATCGCGGTTCTTCGATGTTAATTATAAAATTATGTCTTAAGTTTTACGCAATGCTACTTTATCCGTCGGAAAAATGTTTTCAAGACCGGCTCTTCGATCGTTTATTTATGTAATTAAAATACTTAAGTTGCTTACACACATAGATTTCGTCATCAACACCTCTAAGATCCGAGGCATTTCCCTTTCTTTAACCTTCACTCTTGATGCGATACGCGGGTACGTAATATTAGGTGAAATTAGAATATGATAAGCATGTGGTAGGTATGCGTAATTAAATATTAATGAAGTATCCGTTTATGAAACCGTAAACAACATTTTCTTACTCTTATTATAAATTATAAATAGTTGGAAAAATGAAAGACGAAATATTTTCGATGGTATTACGTATAGCGCTAAGGAATTGCTTGATTAAGAACGTTTACCGTGTCAACTATTAGCGTTTTGGTTTATTTTAGGCGAGCAAAACCTAAATATTTAAAAATTCGAAGAAGTCTTTGAACTAACTCGAATTTAAGTATTATTTTAAAAGCTTAATAATTTCAATCGGCACACTACGTAAATATCGGGCGTAGTTCGTAAGTATGAACGAATCAATAGCTTTTACCTCACTTTGCAGCAATTGTTTATAATTTACGATAATTTACGGTCACTATTCCGAAATCTTAAAGGGAAATCGAAACCACAATTCTGTTACGCATTTCACTTGGTTGGCCAGCCAATCAGGCCTAAGATTATTTGTAGATGAATTAAATTTACGTGTGAAAAAGTGTAACATTATAAACATTTTAATGGTAGGTATACAGTTGAAAATTTTCTTGTCTAATGCTGAAAAGAAATGCTTGTTGAAACTAGCACCGAATTTGGTCAAAGTTACACATTCTTACGAAAATCAACCTGGTCAGAGATGTAAGAAATATTTTACACTTTGTTTTGGCAAGGACGAAAGTAAATTGTCACCATTAAGCATCTGAGCAATTTCCAAGTTTCAAGTGTATGTATCAGTGAAATCATGAAAAAAAGAACAATATTGATGGCTGATTCGATTTCTTTTTTTGAGATGATTAAAGATGTACAAAAATGAAAAAGAAGTTAGATGTTGGTTATAAGGACCATGTATCTTTGATGATTATTATCAGATACTGGTTTAATCAATTTAATCGTGGTTGAACATTCGAGTTTGATGAAGAGCGGCCAGGTCGTCCCAGTGAATTGACTACGAACGACATAATCAACTTCAAGTTTATCGGTGAAATGGATACCGAGTCCGTTGCTAATTGATCAAAACGGAATTGCTTGATAACTTAGAAGCAATATTTAGACATGTTTAAGCTCAATATAAGTGAGTTTCTATGATTATAGATAAGACATTGGTAGATCACTACACTCTCGAAAACGAAAGGAAACCAAAATAGGTAAACGGTGAACGTGTGCCCGAGAAGGCAAAGACGATTCCGCCAGCCGGAAAAGTTATAGCGACAATTTTTTAATATTCGCAAGTCAAAATCTTGGTTGATTACTTAAAGGAAGAAAGGACAACCATGGAACACGAACAACCAGCAGAATTTTTGGGACCTATTCGATGTTGAACTTCGATGCTTCGATGCTGAAAAAAGGGAAAGCTCCTAACCTAGAGAAAAGGTCCCCAACATAATACTCCGCTCCATCCATCGGCAATTGCGACAGGAAAACTAGAATTATCGTATCTGGGTAGTTACGGTACGAATTGATGCTCCATACACCGCATTCATCAGAGTTGAAATATTGCTGGATTAAGTTAGGCTATGAGAATAAGATCTATATGACTGCCTTGCATCTACTAATTCTCTCTTGTACTAAGAAAAAAGGCTCCTTGATAAAAATTGGACTGCCCCATATAGATAATCTGCTACGAACTTAATAATTGTTCATATAGCTCCTCATGGTACTGATAGATTCACTGACGACAAAAGTAATGTGAGGAGAAAAAACACTAGCTAATGGAGAAACCGTATATTTCAGCCTCCGTCTAGGTTCACCCCTGGCGTCTTAAAAGTAGTCACAAAAATCTCGTAAAAATGCAAAACACAACAGCATTTGTTTCGTCGGCATACATGATTACAAGTTATTCTCTGAACAAATATTAAAAATAAAATTGGATCCAAAATGCTTCCTTAAGGAACACCTCTGTGGTTAGGTAGGTTAGAGGATCTAATAAGATTTTGACTGGTGTTGAATATTATTAACAACTTAACTTCTTCCTTTCAGAAACGTTTCAAACTATTTAGAAGCAATATCATCATATATGATCGATATTGCTAAAAGCACAACTCAGATCGCTAAAAATCCCTAGAGACAATTGACTTTCATCTAAACCAGACCCAAGATTGTAAAATATGCAAGTAGCAATCATCGTAGATTAATTCATGTAATCGCTCCGATCAAAAAATACAAATATTTAGGATAATTTATTCCGCATTAAAGCAAATATCATGATGGCAACGTAAGTAATTGTGTATGTATCTGCAATATACCAATTGCACACGATCTCGATCCTTACACAAACCAATAGATTAATCGAGACTCTATGTACCGCAATACTTAAGATCGTCGTGAGTTACTAACGACTCGATGAATATTTACAAGATTCTACTCAGGTAATGCATAATGAATTCTTGAACGCGATGACTATTTAAATAATAAGTTCTTACGTCGTTTATAAAATAGCTTTATGTACGTAAGAATTGATCGTACCGATGATCGTTGATTTAATCGTCAAGGGTAACAAACTTCTCGAATAAAATTTGTTGCATATACATTCACCTTTAAGAATCAAAGTATCGAATTTCCAACCGGGCGAGAATTAGGTGGACAAAATTACAAAATCAAGTTCGTGTACGTCGATTGAGGCTGAATTGTGGTGAAAGAAAGGTGGAATACCTCATAAATATTTATTTTAAGACTTTGGTCACGAAATCGATAAATTTCGTCTGTTTATTGCCGTAGTTATCCAAGCGAGGACACCAATGAATGATAAATGTTGTTAAATTTGTAGCATTCGTTAGGTACCTCTATTATTTAAACAATCTAACGAAGAAAAATGTAAATCGTTTTAATGTTGATAATATGGTGTTTTCCGTTTATTAATGGTGTCACATTTCAAAGGTTATTAATGTTATGCAAATGCAATGTTGCTTTAGAAAAATTACATTATTACATTATTATTTATATTTACATTATTATTACATTACTTTGCATCGAGTTACCTTACCTTTTTAAAGATAACCTTTGTAAAGGAAAATCCAATATTATTCTAAAAAAAGAATTCGAGAAGTTGCGCTTGTTGACTTCGTTTCGTTAAAGAAACAAAAAAAATATTATATTAACTAATAAATTTATTACAATAAAGAACCACGTTTATCAAATTCAACCCTGTTTATTAACATAATAAATATCTGTTTATTAACATACATTGCCGGAAGTAAAAGAAACTTTAGTGATTTTTTTATTTCGATATGTGTTCATTAGTAATCTTTCTTCTACTTTCTATTCTAATGAAGTACTGATAGTTGGAGCCAATGTCTGAGGACGTATCCCTTGTTTCATTCGTAAGGATTAATTAAATAGTGCGAATGAAATATTGGAAGACATGTCTATAGACGTGGCGATGAAAGAATAATAAATTTGCGTGTGCATCAATTCCCTTCGTAAACATTTAACATCTGTATCAAGTAGTGTTGTAAATGTGCTTGACGAAACGCATCAATCTTAAGTTTCTATCATTACTCCCGAGATGAGAACTCAGTTGGAATTAATCATATTATCTAGGACTAATCTTTTTCGATACATTGAGCACGTTAGTGTAGGCTGGTAAGATTGATGTGTGAAAACATAAACAAATGCATCATCATATACTTGTTCAATACGTCTCAACACTAGGTGTGCGTATATGTTGTAACAACCGTTGATGGCTATAAAGTATACACCTATATTTGTACTTGCACTAATGCTGCGGGTGCGGGTTGAAATAATTTCCTTTTGTTATTTTCAACGTTCTATAAATTACGAAAGAAACCAAATATTTACGAAATTAAACTAAAGGCAACATCTTATCTTACGCGCCATTACGCTACACCTCAGTAGTCATAAATAACATTCAATGTTACAAAATCAACCGTCTCTACTGGCAACTTCAAAATGGGGTTATCGTCTTTACGATTTTGTTCAAAGTAAAAGTGACGAGATATTCTCTGGAAAAAAAAAACAGCTTCCCGCTAAAAAGTCTTCTCCGTCGATAACTTAGATCTTGTTTTGTCTAACGAACAATGCCGTTCATTATTTTGCGGATGCAAACAGGCTAGCGCCACATTTGTTAATGTCTATGCTTCGCATCGTTGATAAAACGAAAACACCCAGATCGAAAAAAGATCCCTCCGTGTCTATATTATCTATGTTACATACAAGAACGTAACATTTGTATTACGGTTTATTGAGGGAATCTGTTTAACTTCCTGCAGTATTCAAGTGGGTGGTGAAGCGTGTTTTCGACCTGATTTATGGTGTAGCAATAAGGAGCTTTTATTATTTTTTTTATCGCAAGAGGATACGGGTATACGCTCAGCGCCTGTTGATCTAGTTTCGAGAATGTTAAAAAGTGTAAAACGCACGGTTTGTGAACCTTAAAACGAATCAATTTTTTTATGTATTATGTAGCAAGATAATTGTAACAATACAAAATATGAATAAATTATATTGACACTTAAACACTGTAAATACAATAGGGTATCGAGATCTCTGTGGTCTCACTTATTATTATTATTATTATTATTATTATTATTATTATATTCATGAATATTGGTACAAATGAGAAAGGATATAAGTAATAACGAAAAAGATAATAAGTCATATTAGTCGCTTTTGACCGAAGACTTTCGTGGCCGATTCTTCTATTTTTCACAAGACACCTTAGAAAAATTCAATTGGAAGGACTAAAAAACTAATCGATGCAGAATTTGCATTAAAAAAAAGTTTTTGCGACCGTTAGCATTTGTGCCCACAGCAATTGTAGTCGATGCGTTTGAATCCAATCGTGCTACTAAGGTGGTCAAACAATTATGAATCAAATACCCGCAAATATTTGGAATTGTTACTGCAAGACTGCAGAACAACAACGAACAATATTCACAACTCTAAGTAATGAACAAGTAGCAATTTGTCAATACCAAAGGTATACGAAAAGTGCCTTGAGAGTTGTGACATGAACAATTTCAATGGCGTTTCCGTCATATTTCTAATGATAGCACCGTAAAAAACAACTAGAACAACGTAACTAGAATGTCAAGGACCGCCTGAAACAGGGCATTACCAGCCGATTCACTTTTTCCCGTGACTAAATTAATCGTAAAGCAAAAAAGACAACAGCGTTTCACGCTGCGTAATTCCTATGTCCAACCAATTAAACTTGTACGAGTTACAACGGCCCGGCCAACCGTGAAAATAGGAGCGCGGTGCCTCGAATATCACCTTGCAGTGTCATTAAAACCCCCTTTAACCGGGGCAAATTAGAGGTCCGCGCGGCCGCATTTATAATTAATCGCTTTTTCGGGTCCGAATCCTCGCCGTACCCCGAAATCGTTTCGCGCAGTGTCGAAAATTGAAAAAGGGGTGGTCCGCGCTTGTTATTAAGCCGACGCTGCGTTTCTGACGTTTACTATCTGAGAGAATGGTTAGAAAGCGGTCGTAAAATATTCAATTAGCGAACGACAAAATGTTGGCAAGTTATTAAAACTTTTGAGTAAGGAGCTTCGAGAATGCGAACTTTAAAAACTTGGCGGTTGAAATTTTTATATGATTGGTTAAAAACGTGTGGATTCACTTCGGCAAGGATTCTGAAAGTAAAATCGATAAATAAATAAATAAATAAAGTAAAAACCTTATTAAACAACGCAAAACTCTTCGCCCATGTTACAGTGCTCAAAATAAAACCAAAACAAAAAAGAAATACGTTGAAGAAGATGGTTACAAGCGGTATTTTAATATCATAAATATTTTAAGAATACAAAGAAGGTGGTTCGATTATTCAATCTGAAAGAATGTGCGGCTATCAAAACAAAACAGAAAAAATTTGAAAATAGTCAGGTTAAAAGTGATACTACAAACTATTCACAGCAATTACATCGAAGTAGTGCAAGTAATAGAAAAATTACAACATTCTTCACTCGTCGTTAGAGAAATCACTGCAAATTGTGAAAGATGTACACGCACAGCTTTGTGACCGGTGTAAGACGCAGCAAATAAGCGTGTCCTAATTAAGCCTGAAAAGGTTTTAAACAAAGATTCAGTTATTGCCACACAGAGAAATTTGTGAAACTTCGTCTGCAGATGCGTTAAGTTACCAATAATGTAAGCTATATACCTGAAAATATAAATTTAATTTTCATTTTCATTTTTCACCTAATAGAGTACTTAAGTCAACACAATCTCAAAATATAATTAATTTTCGTTTAACCATTGAAAGCTGCGTTGAACTAATATCGTGCGTAGAACCTTTTTCATCTATGCAACAAAAAAAAAAATAACTACTGAAAAATTGTTATCCGGTCTCGTCCCCTTATCCTTCGTTTAAAGGCCTGTCAACTCCCAACATCACAAGTCGGTGATCCCTTTTAAACAGGAGTGGTACATTTCTCTTCTTAAACAGGCTTTGACGTACAGAAGAGCGTTCTTATCATCGAGGGAAATACGTCTCCCTTCTAATCGGTCCCCGTTTTATCAGCACCTTCGTTGAAGGGTCCGTCCTAGCGCGGCAACTTAGATCAATCAGATTGCTCGTAGTTGTATTATATATCAGCGCACCCCCAATGATGTGCCATTAACAAATATATGTACGTGTGTAGCAAACAGGCGACGCACCCTGCGGGAGATCAATGTCAACACTCTTCATCACGTGCACTATATATAACGCCCTCGCATTCGATGTTTATAGGCATAGTGATTTGAGGAGGTGTAAAAATAGAGGAATTCTACAGAAACAGATTGCCTACCGATTGAGAATTAAGGACTAACGTGGAACATTTTGTGAAACGTTTATGCGAAGCAGGACACATACGTATATATAATAAAAATAATTCAAATAAAAATTAAACCAAAAAAAAAAAACTTGAGTGACTTTCGATTATTGATATTGAGTAGTCTTTTGCAAAGTCCGATACTTTTGGTTAACCTATACGTATGGATTCATCGATTTATACGATTATTAAATAAATAAACAAATAATATCGCATAGAATGATTTCTAATTATACACAATCTACACTCCGCCAAAAAACTATCGCATAAACTAAAAAAGGGCATTTATAAGCCAACATATTTTTATACGTTCACAAAAAGTTTGCCTCGTGTATGTGAACTATAAAAACACTAACAAAATCATGGAACATAGCTTTTTTACTTTTTTTTTTCTAAAAGAACACATTTAGAAAAATGCGTATGTGTAAGGTTTGTTCAGTTGTTTATTGAAAGTCTTCCTATACGGACAAATTTTAAAGTGCGAAGTCAAGAGTTCTGTACCAACGCTTTTAAAACTAAAATGAGCAATTTAACTTCAGAACAAGTGGCTGCTATAGTTGCTTTAATCGAAGATGGACGATCTCAAGCATACGTTGCTAATTTGATGAACATCAATCAGTCAAGTGTTTCTAGAGCCGTAGCCAGATATAGGGAAACAGGCAATTACAGTAGAAGACCTGTACCAGGTCGTTCAAGATGTTCTACTCGCCAAGATGACCGCTACTTACTACTACAAGCATTACGTCGAAGACATGTAACTGCGAGACAATTGCAGAACGACTTGGCTAGAGTCAGAAATACTCGTGTGAGTACCCAAACTATTCGGAATAGGTTACGACAGAGTGGATTTAGAGCTAGAGTAGCTGTAACAGCCCCTCGTCTCACTAGGAACCACCGAGTGGCTCGCTTAAGGTTTGCCAGAGAACATGTAAATTGGAACATTAGTGACTGGGCCAATATACACTTCACAGATGAGTCAAGATTTGGTCTTTACACCTCAGATAGGCGTATCTCAGTGTACAGACGAGACGGTGAGCGCTATTCGCAGTGTAATATCAGACCTAGACCTAATTTCGCTGGTGGCTCTATTATGGTTTGGGGAGGCATCTGTTTAACAGGTCGTACAGAGTTAGTACCAGTAGACAGAGGTACACTGACCGGGCGGTCAGTATACCTCTGTAGGTCAGTGTAGGCGGTCAGTATACAGGTATATAACGGACATTTTAGAAGAACATGCAGTACCGTATGCGCCAATTATAGGAAACGAATTCATGTTAATGCACGATAATGCACGACCGCATGTTGCAATAATCGTCCAGGAATACCTTAACGATGTTGGTATTCCAGTTTTAGATTGGCCAGCGGTAAGTCCGGACATGAACCCAAAATGGTGCCCCAGCGGACCTGCATGGACTAGAAAATGCTCTCCGTGACGAGTGGGAGAATTTGGATCAGGCTTATATACGGAGGTTAATCGAATCTCTGCCAAACCGTATGCGAGCTGTCATAGGTCATAGCTGTCATAGGAGCCAGAGGTGGCAATACTCAGTATTAAAAGCTACTGTTATGACATTTTTCTTTCCAAAATTATAATTTCTTGTTTTAATAAAAATCTCAAGTATGAGTTCTTGTTTTTATTTGGCCTGTATTTTATTTAAACAATCATAGAAATTATATCTTAGAGCGCATTAAAGTATATTTACAACTTTATGCTACAAACAAAGATTATGCGATACTTTTATGATTCAAAACTAAATTATGCGATACTTTTTTGGCGGAGTGTATTAAATGTACAAAGCTCATTGTATAGTGAGGTGTTCACGAATCGTCCGTAACACAGAACGCAGCTTACGTTTATTGTCTTTGTGTAAATACGTACGTACATTTATTACGTTTGCTTTAATACTCGTAACTGACCAAGATAGTTCAAAGCTAAATGGCAGTTTTATGTCGTTAGTGCTTATTAACGTTTGCTAATATTTTGTGTCCACTCTAACTCAAAAGAAAAATGTTTCGTTGCAATATATGTGGTTAAAAATCTTGTTGTATTCAACAATATGATTTAGCATTAGGCTTATGCACAAATGTGCACATAAAGGCACTTAGGTAATGGTGTTAAGTGTTTGAATAGTCTATAAAATACAATTTACATATTATCATAAGTGTTTAACATAAATTTGATTTAACCGTAAAAACTTAATTTATTACTTAATATGTACCTTAATATATAATGTTTAAGTAATCTTATTAATTTTCCAATATTTTCTTTCACGGATGCGACGCTAGAAATTAAAAAGCCAAAAACAACAAAACCTGCGTTTTCGGTAATAAAATCCATCAATCACTGCATTTGTAAACACTTTCGAAAGAGGAACAAATCAGTACCTCATAAATTATTTTTACATTCTCTGCTACTCCTACGATTGGTTATTAAAGAAAATTCAGCTTATTCAGAGCAGGTAGTCTTTTCAAGCTCACATCTTATATGTAAATAATATTGTAATAATATTTATAGTTTTATGAAATGCAAACCTACATGAGTAATATGACAATATTGCTTATATAAAAATCTAAATTTGAGAAATATGTGAGGTTTCATCGAAACGCCGCTTCGTGTTTTAGTTAAATGATAAATATCTCCTTTGAATTTAGAGGAAGTTTATTTTTGTAATAACTTTGGAAGAAAAAGTGTAACTACGTAATTTTTAATTTTTCAACACTATTTGCAAATTTTTAAAATGTCTATGTTACAATTTAAAATGGTATTTGCAAATAGTTATTAAGTGCATGTGAACATTTACAATTGAGCTTGTAAATTATTAGAACTCGGATGGAATAACTTTTAATAAGTAAATAAATTTTTCTCGTAAGTCTATCTAGTCGCTGAAAAAAAAGGAATAATTCCACCTGCCTTTGTTATCTCTATTAATAACGTTGAGAATTTGCAAGCCTTCTGTAGAATAAAAATTATATGCGTTGAAGATTGGAATATCTGTTAATGGTAACAAACAGCTGAATGTCGTTGTAAATTTACACATTTTTTTGTAGTATAGAGAACCTTACAACAATACCCCAAAAACAATATCCACTCGTACATTTATAGTTTGAAAATTTAAAAATCAACGAACCCATATAGAAGGAAGCAAATCAATGTAATTATCGGTGCGATTATATTCTTTAAAACCTGCACTGCACTATCTAATAAGCTTGAACAACTATTAGCAGGTATTTAGAATCAGGTCAAATCTGACAGCTCGGTGACACAGTTGCAAGAGAGAATGGCCCTGAATGTGGCAGCATTAGATAGCGTGCATTCGGGTCCTACACAACATCGAATTTTTCCTATTTTAGGACCACCGGGAGATAATAACAAAACCATAAAAATGTAAAGGCGACAAGAACTAAAAAAGCCATCAACCAGAGCTCGACATACATAGATCCTAGCATATGTGGATGATTTAGCGTTTATTGCAAGAGACAGAAGGAGTCTAGCTAATATTTATAACAGAAGCAAAAAATAGAGACTAAAGGATAACTCAAGACAAGAGAAAATACTTAATTGGCTCTATTGGCAATTCATATAACATAAGTCACCTCGCTATAATAATAAAAAAAGACATAGTTTTGAGAAAGTGGATAACTTAAATATCTGGAAGTCATGAAAGCAAGAGACCACAAAGCTACTCTGAGAAACCTAACCGAATCAACGAAAGTAAAAATATGTATGGCAGCAATTAGAACTTACAGCGCACAAATAATGTGCTCGTCGGACGAGGATGAAAGATCACACAACGAACGATCCTAAGAAGAATTTTGGAACCAAAAAGAAATAGAAGGCGAATATAGAGCATGGGCTACGGAAAAGGAGATATAATGGAAAGAGGGGACATTGGGCCCAGACTACAAGGAAAACTTAAAACGATATGGGAAACTCAAATTTACAAGAACATAGGAAGACTCGGATATCTGGAAGAAAATTATACAAAAGAAAGAGGAGTGGAGAAAAAGACGCATATCATAAAAAGAAAAGGAGAAAGGAGTCTGAAAACTCTCGGAAAAAGGTTTACTTTACTTCGATTACAAATGTTGGGGGCCAGAATTTAAGAGTAACACTTGAACAGACATTCTATCAGCAACAATAGGGATTCAATCTTTTCCAGTGCCTTTGCTCGAAATGTTGATAATGCTTTGTACCTCATGGTTGTCAGCCCGATACAATGCAAGCGTGTCTGGTTCATATTTTACTCCTTCTAATTCTACTAATGCTTCTTCGCTACCCTCCATACATTCATACAACTCAAGTAGTTGTTACTATAGTAACTTAAAGGTGCAATAGAATATGTAGTCTCAACATAGACGTAGTACCACCATCTGGGTACTTGTCAGGTTATTAAGTATCTCGAAGGTCATACTACGTCTACATCGCTAATGTAATTCTTCCACAAAATGATTAAATCCTAATTATGTAATAGCAATTCTGTAATCAATTCCATAATAAGGTATCCTAATCTAATGAGGTGCCAGACATCATAGTCTCGAAGCTATTTTTATAACAAATTCGCTTTAATATACCTACATATAAAATCTGAATACTACATGAAATACATCATGTGACACGTTTTATATCCATGTTTACATTGAAACGTTCACTTACAATAGCAAACAAATAAATCTAATTGTTTAGAAGGTACGTAATGGGATATGGAGAGTAGAATTAGGGAAAACCTCTAATTAGAAACAGTAACGGCTCGTAAATTCAAATGATTATCATTTAATTAAACAGAATCAGATCTCGTCACCTTGTGTTACGAGGAAAGCAATCGATCTAAGTGATAAGCATTTTATAGTATTTTACATGTAGCTAGAACCACAACTATTCGTGCTGTTCTTAATTTTCGGACGATATTAATTTTTCGGGAAATATTAATCCCGATAAGGAATCGAACCTAACATCTCCTGTTCCTTTTTAATGCTTCAGGCTTTAAGAAGTGATTCCGTTCCTGGCCTAGACGTTGCGATGTAGTGGCTAGTCCCTTCTCCAATAAACGGAAGATATCAAGTTCGATTAATTACGTCAGAAAAAAAAAAAAACAAGAAACCTCGAATTTTCACATTTCACCGCCTAAAGCCTATAAAGCCACTGGAATATACACCAGAAAATTATTTAATACAGTGCCACGATCATCAACAAAATAATTATCACAATTAAACGCTTCGCAAGACGTCCCAACGAGGCGATTAACAAACAATCGTAGTGCCTTCGATATTATATTCCTTCCAACTAGGTACTTTTGTTTCTGTTAAGTTAACTTGAGAATATCTATTTGTAAAGTGTGAAATCGATTTCTTCACTGTTCAAAAATATTGATTCCATAACTCTCAATTAGATGATTTATATTTTCGGAAAGGAATATCCATAACAGCCTATTATTAGAAAATGTAAAGCAAAATAGAAAACAACTAAACCATAATTATCTTTAGTTAATCACTCATTACCGGTTTTGGACGTGTAACAAGTTTACGATTTTGTGATACGTTAGGTAACTAACAATTAATGCACTTAATAAGCTTGCAGCAATTAGAAATAATTACTTCCAAAATTAGAGGAAGTAGAAGTAATAAAAGGCTGTTTTGTGAGCAATTACATGTACTGCGAAACAACAAATTACTTGCGGAAAGGCATCCTTTTGTCAGTAGTTTATAGCTTATTGCAGCCGGCGCGATAATTATTGTGAATATGAGACTTACTAATGATAAATGATAAGGCGTTGATTGTCCTTTCTATTTTAAACAATAGATAACATTTTCTTGTCGTGGATTCGTGCGTATATCATGATTTTCTTAGAGACCCAAAATTATTTTTTTAAACAATAATTTGTTTGAGGAATCTAGGTTCCGTTTGAATGAAAATGAAATTGCCAATGTAATCTTTACGTTTGTGTTTAGCTTCTTCTACGTGATTTGGCAACGAACATTATTCTCGCTCAAAGAATTCGATAAATCTAACATACTCCACGTCTCGGAAAAAGTAATGCAATAACAAGACTTTAGTTTATTTCTCGAACTCCTACTGAAAACACTTTACACGGCAGATCGCATCGAACAGACATATTATGTGAATAGGTATAATACGATAGATACATAGTTTAATGTTCTAGCACACCTAAAACAAATAAACGTCTTCATAATGTAATCACTTCCGTCAATAGCGCCGGTACTGTCTGCGATGATAAGTTTAACATAATTCATGTTAATGTCTAAGTTTAAGTCTAATAATTATAGAGCATCTGGTTCAGATTCTAATATAAAAAAATTCTATCCAAAGCATATTAAACTTCTTAGTTTATTTCCTACGCGTTGTGGATGCAAAAAATTAAATGGCACCTAATACGATGTTTATACGATAACGTAAACCTTTACGGCTTCTAGCGATTAGAGACGACTTTGTTACTAAATGAAGAAATGAAAAAACTTTGTGGAGGTTTTTAAAAATATTTCTAAACGCAATATTTACACGATCCTTTCGGTGAAAAAACTATCTGAAATTTCACTTTATGGCAAACAAAACATCGGATTGTACCGAATACCTTTTCAACATAAACACACGTTGACTAACATGAAATGAGATTCTCGAGCGGTAATTCGGTTACTTTAAGCCGATATTAAGTTATTCCTGTCAAAACAATGGCATTGAGCTTTGTGTAGTTTTATTTTGTTGACGATTAGTACAACTCTATTGGAGGACTAAAACCGACCAATATATATAAGTAGTGTCTGTGTTGGTAAGATTATCTAAAACAGATGAAAACAAATCCCGAACTAAATAGTATTGTTCCATATACGAGGATAATATGATAAACACATGTGTTAACGAACACAACGCAATTATTTTATATTTTAGTAAGTTTCTTTCTCAACACGTAGTTCTGTACACTTAGTCCAGCGATATTTAAACCGTTTTAAGCCATCTTAATAATAAGATTTGTTAAACTGTGTCAAGTAGGCAAATGTTTTCGCCACGCCATTTTTTCAAGTTTGGAAAAAGGAAAAAATCACGATTGGGCAAATCTAGCGTATATGGTGGGCCCGGGGCCTTGTTGCAGTGATGGAGAATTTTTTTCTTCGCTAGATTAGACCTTCTTTTTCTACTTCAACAACGAACGATGTACAATAGCACCACGTGAATGTCTTTCCGTTTGATTATGAGCAGGGCTTCAAATGCGTTTCAATCGTGAGTGATATTCATGAAAATAATCTGATTTTACTCGTGAATTTTAAGCAAAGCAAAGTACGCAGATATATCTTTCGCTAGTGAATGATTGGAGAGTACCTCCTAAACCAAACTCGCAAATTCCATTCAAAAAGGATAATACTTTATGATGTTCACGAACGAAATTTATGAAAGAAACCGATATAATATATTTATAAATGTTATTTTCAATTACAGAATAAGATGAAAACTAATAAGTACATACGTAAAATGATTAATGTTAGAAATGGATGAATGTCCTTCCTGAACAAATTTGTAAGGCAAATAGCTGAGAATAGGAATAAATTATTGCTTCTTGGAAAGCTGCTTCTTATACCTGTAGTGAATGTTGCGTAATTTTAAATTACAGACGGGAATTTTAATATATGTACCAGGTATGTAATTTCCTAAATGTAAATGTGGATATAATACCCCTGTGAAGGTACATGTAGCACAGGCTTTTACGGCCGATGCTAGTTGAAGATAAACCGAGACTAAACGAAATCGAAGGTATTTGATCAAATAACCAGAAGCAACCAAACTGGGCACAATTCAACACGACCATTAAACATAGAAACCACATACAAATCTTGGAGCAACAATCCTTTGCAAACACCTTTCTTTAATTCAATAAAACAGCACTGAATAAAACTGTAGAGTCCAACGAGACGATATAAACTGAAGCATACTGATCACGACCATAAAAACTCTGAAAATAAAATTGATAAATTTTTTAATTCTTTTCACAAAGTTCAATTGATAAGCGTTTAGTACTTTCAAGTAAATCCAAATAAAAGCATCGAACACGTAACGTAAAGAGTTGACAAAAATAAAAGCATTAGTCTATTTTGTGCTTATCATTAATTATTTCTGTTAAGTGCTCAACAAATAAATCTTCCCATGAACTAAACATAATATTAGTAACGTATCTGATGTATTAATAAATCAGAAGCATCTCGGACCCCTCCTTTCTTGGCTTAATCCTTTAGTATTCCACTTGGCAAGTAACCAAACGATTTCGAGAAAATTTCAGAATCCCTTAATTGAAACAATCCATTTTCCAATTTCGCTTTTTTGCTATTATTTTATCGAAGAGAACATCTGCGTAGTCTAATGTTTATCCGTTGTCAAAGGAGTAACGTTCCTTTCGAGACTCCATCCGAGGGAATCCATTTTATGTCACCGATCTAATTTACGTTAGCTTCTAATTAGACTTTAAGTAGTTTGGCAGCGGTTCAATGATGCGCGCTGAAGATGCAAAAGAAAGCCAGACGTACCGCATAAATGAGCCGGCGCATTATATGTTGTTGCTGAATTTACGATTAGCGCATATAAAATGTTTCCTTTGGATAGCATAGCGTACTTGAATTTTTCACGTGATTATCTTGACTTTCGCCTCCTCGTATGCCTGAAGAACAGTACAATGATGCAGGTGATTTATTTTGATAAATTTACTTTCACTTATCAACAATAAAATTGCATTGCTTATACAACGTGTCAAATAAAAATTTGAACGTAATTTTCGTCAAAATATCTTCGTTATAAAATATGTAGAATCCAGTAATAAGCCATTGATGATGGAGGTCTGGTGCTCTATTCTAAACGACTTGAATCCTAGATGAATCCGGTGTATCTTCTCATAGCACAAGTTGCTGAGCCATGTCTGGGCAGATATATTTTCTTTATTCTTCCTTTAAGAACACATGCTCATTCTTCATGCGAGTTAGAAAATATTCTTTATCACTTGCACTCAGCATTACATCTAGATCTAGTCCATAACAGGTTTTGATGGTGTTGGTTTTTAATTCTATCTTTACTGTTAGCTGTAATTGGCCTTATAGTTACTTTGTGAACGTGAATATTTGACGTTGTCTGAGGCATCTAAGTCAGCCAGAACTTAAGTCTATCTCAAGTCTATATCATAGGTTCATTTACCCGCTAGCAGAAGGAGAAAGTAACCACCACTTCACGGTTAAACGATCTCATAATGTCGCTAATTGAATAGGTTCGCAGGTCCTATCTCTGTCTTCATATTTTTATTTCATTAATTGAGTTTAGTTTAATTAGTGATCGATAAAAATCTAGAAAAGCTCAATTTCTCAGTATTCTCTACTGGAAAAATTCGCCCTCATCGTTACTCTATACCGGTTGTATGCTGCATATGTGCATATGTGGTGGGTATACTTACATACGACAATTGGAGCTTTCTCATACGTCAACTTCGATCTTTTGCTCACTATGCTCTTGATCACTTGAAAGATGATTTTGACTTCGGTAAAAAAGTTGAACAAGATTAATGGTTTTATAAACAATCGAAATTGCTGGTGTTACTGCAACAGAAAACCACAAACGCTGCAAGAAAGGCCGTTACATTCCGAAGATTTTACTTTGTGATGCGGTTTAAGGCATCATCGGACTGATTTCTTCCGAAATTAAAAGGTAAGAGCATTAACCGTTAATGGCGGCCACAATAGATCCATGTTACTCGAATTTCCGTGGCCAGAACTTGACATGATCGATATTAAAGAGATGTAGTTCCAGCAAGACGGCGCAACGTGCTATACAGCTAATATCACGATCGATTTGCTTGAGGGAGCAGTTTTCGGAATAAAATCTTTCCAAGACGAGGATTTATAAATTGCCCGTCGCAGTCATGCGATTTGACGCTCTTAGATTATTTTCTGTGAGACCACAAGTCAAAATACAAGTCTATTCTGACAATTCACTATTCGTCAAGCAATCGCGCACATATAACCGTAAATGTTAATTAGACTAATCAACAGGTGATTCTATCGTGTGTGTCGATGGTGGTGGACTCGTCGCAAATAATTACGTTGCCTTAATGTTTTATTTAAAATTAAAATCACGTCACTCACTTCACGTCAATGAAACACCTTTAATATGCATAAACCTGATCTATTAAGGTAATAATATATAAATAGCTTTAATCAGTTTTATAATTGACAACTTTTACATAACAATTATATATGCCGCCTTCAATTGCTAAACGTTAAACGTCTTACGGGCTTGTTATTACTAATCCATTCGAGTTTTATTGCGAATACTTAGAGAACAATTTGCATATTCAATGTTAACCTTGAAAGAGCAATATGTATACGTGGAGAGTAAAGAACCTACGCTACTTTCGATTTTGTTTGGAAGTATTATTCGCACGCAAACTATCGATGGAAAGTTCAATTCAAACCATAATCGTAAAAGTTGGCGCGTGTAGGCCGATTCCTTGAGCTAAGATTAGGCACAAGCAAAATTTATATCAGCTAATTCTGTTTCCTTTTTATACTTCAAGTACTTTTGTAGCCGGTTTGTTACTTTGTTACGCATCTCGTATCATCGGTTATAAAGTTTTATTACAAAAAGGAAATAAAGCACACTTGACATCACGTATGCACGTATGTATGTATATAAATCTGTACGTGTGATATATTGCATTGCTATATCTTCAGTTAAATAAATGTCGCACAAGTTCGTCCGAGTTATTTATTTTAAGCACTGTCTTCTTTAAATTTTACTTGTAGAAAGTCGGGGATTGTAAATGTTTACATCGCAAGAAATAAGTAAATTCTGCACAAAAATCGACCAGCTAAACGATCATCCAAAGCTGTTGGCTTACAACTACTACGTTCCTCCTTCTCTGTTGTTATTCAAATCTATATCAGTTCAGATTGAAAACAATATTTTACAAATACCGCTCTCCATATATTTTATCCCATTTAACATTTTTCGAAGAAGAAGATATATAGCGTTGTTCGTTTTCAAAGGAATAGTCGCCAAAGAGTTATTTTATCTCTTCGGCATTCATTAGCATTAGAAAAATGTCGAGCTCTTTTCGGCGAACCTGCACGCAAGTAACAGCGTATATAATGGTACAAAATAAATTCCCTACCTCAATAAATAAATATTCGACTAGCTTTTCGGCAGTCGACGGAACGTTTTGGCAATAGTCCAGCCGTTGAGACGCTGGCGTAGACTGTACATGAGACAGGTCAACTATGTAAATTAGAGAGGCATCATCGCTGAAGCAGAGCCGCACGAAATGTCCATTCTATTTATTAATAATACCGGCCAAAACACAGGAGGATTGCGCCGCATATAAGCAAGTGCCGTCCATCGCTGGGTCGTTTCACTGACGTTGAATTATGCATAATATTAAGACTGTACGTGTTGATGGAATTATCGCACTTGCCTGCGACTGACCAGACTGTGTAAATCATGGAAAACAATTCATTTAAGCACGCTATACGCAACGAACTATTGCGCGTAAGTGTCTCTGTTACATCAAAATAAAGTGCGTTTATCTAAATCAAATAGAAAAGTAAAATTAAATTATTTTATCCCATTTTAGCTGTTTAGAAAGCTAAATTTGCTCGGTAACCCGATCGTAGTAAATACATAAGGAACGAGTCTAAAATTAGAATAACTCCCTGAAATGAATATCTTAATGACAGTTCGTGAAAGGAAGATTTCTTCGGTAACCACCAATCTAAGAAGAACCTAACAAGACCTAACACGAGATCTTAGACGGTATATTCCGCCGGTTTCTTAGAATCGTTAGGAGATACTTAAAACAGTGAGCGCGTACTTTTAGAATTTTACTGAAAAATACGTTGAATATTTTAGGCACCAATAAATGCCTATCCTGAAACAAGAAATCTTAGAGAATTATTTAATTATTGAAGGATTGTGGGATACACGCAAAGTATTCGCGCACTCCACACCGCACGAGTTGAATTAATCATTCCTTCGAAGATGCATATTGTATGGTCGATCATACGGTTGATAATGCAGATCCACGCATCCTCGAAACAGCTGTTCCAGATTAATTAATTAAACATGTGCGATGCGGAGTACGCCGATACTTTAGTGTTGTTTCTTTAAAGAACGACGGTATTTAGTTTCATCATGTGGAAATTATCTTTAATCAATCAAGAAGATATGCGTACTTTTTTGAAAGCAACTGTTTATCTATCTACGTGCAAATACGTCGGTGAAGTCTCGCGTTTTGTAACGCTAATAAAGAACATTTAAGCAATCAATTTATTGGCGATCTTCCTCGTCAGAAAACCCTGTCAATTTAGTAATTGTCCGCAACGCCTTGCTAATTAAATCCAGACATGAGCAACACTTTATGGATCAAAAAAAAAATTCGCAATAGGACAATTATTGTGAATCTAACCCATTCGGTTAGCTTCACCCCGTCTTCTCAATTAGGATCAATCAGTTGCAATTGTTTTCTCGTTCAGCGAACGACGTATTCGCGACTTTATATACCTATTATATTATTTAATGCATGTATATTATTGCACATAATGTATTTCGTCAATTGTTTTTGAAAATTATTGGCGTACGTGACGCGAAAAATTATTCTAGGTCAATTTCTGAATGGAAATTGCACGTACGTACTTGTAAAAGCGGCACGCTCGCAGTTTATTTTCTAATAAATTTGATACATCCGAAGATTATATCCGTCGTTACAACACGGAGATGTATAATTTGGGTCGAACTACATAAATATAAGTAGTTGCTAAAGAAAATTTGCCCATATGCATTCTTTCAGAAGCAGTGTTTACAGCGTACGCGAGCTGTAAATAGGAAAGAACAGAGTGCTTACAATAGCATGCACTATTTTAATACTTTGCATAAAATTTACATGCATGCATAAATTGCTTATTCATTCTTCTTTGTCAAATACACTAGTCGCCCAAATGTACAATTAAATGCTCTAAATGGATTGCCTTTTTAGCGTAATATGGTCAACGGCTTCTAGTTATAAGCGTTTAGTGTAACCTAAAGTGTTAAAGGCACATAAGTTATAAGAGTTCATTCTTTATGCCGTATATATAAGATATATGATTGTAAACGAATGAACAACGCAACGTGCGCACCTATTATGTTGCACAAACATCTCTTCAATTTTAATTGTCCCAAATTTAATAAATTATTTTCTAATTTGTTGTCTACATTTTCTTATTATTCATGTCATTAGCATTGCCATTCTGGTTTCTATGACGAAGCAGTGAACAAATTGCGAAAGCTTGAAACTAATTATTTGAGTAAATTACGATATTCTATCTCCAGTGGACTTAACGAATACAGGCCAAGTACTTCTATTCAACTTTAATGGCAGTGTTGCTTCACCACGTTCTTCGTTTTGGTTAAAGATATTCTAGAAAGGGTTAACGCGTCCAATTCATGGGTCACAAGCAAGCATATTGCAACGAAACCAGTTTGAGTAGTAATTAGACCTTTTTAAAGTTACGCCACTTTTAGCACAAGAAGCTGCCCTATCATGGCTCTATTGCTGCACACCTGCTAATTGTAAATATATCAATGCATACAAAGAATGGGCTCAATAAATAAACGGACTCAATATAAATGATTTTAAAATGTTTTATACAGCGTATCCAGCTAATGGGTGAACGAAAGATAATCGCTTTTCTGAACAATTCAGCCAGAAAGTTTCCAAATAAAAAAATAGGCTGCATTACATAAAAATTTCCATTGCACACGTTATAATCGTAGTTACTTAAACGTAACATCCTGTACATTATTACGATTTAGACACTTCTCTTCAATTCATAGCAACTTTCATCAATATTAACTATAATTACTGATTATACCCTTATTCTTGAAATAATTGACATCACTGTTGGGAATTTGCTATATTATTTAACGTACAGTATAGTAAACAACACATAAGTATCGGCACACTTCGCACCACACAAGTTTAATTTGTTATATAGTCATATAATAATTAGTCCGGGACGGTCGTTTCGAGGACGCGAATGGTCCTCTTCATCAATCGGTCATCGGTCACTGTTTACTCGGATCTTAGATATGATCGTTACTTCAAAGTAACTTCTTCAACTTCTGGAAGTTGAAAATTCGAAAGATCCCTGTAAAATATGAAATCGTACGAACGAAACACTAAGATTTTGACTGCGACCTGCGTTGACGCTGTTCGGTGGCAGTCACCATTCGGATGTTGGGGAATAATTAACAGGGCTTCGCTCTTTACGACGAGATGCTGATACTAACAAACACGTGGAGCACTTTATGTACCCCGTTAGATCGTCACCACACGTGACTGAAATAAGCACAAAAAGCAAAAGTAATTCTTCGTAATCAATCAACTCGCAATCACAAGATTTCACCACTTAATGACAAAACAGCGAAAAGGACAATAATTCTGCGCGAACAATTACCGTCTTATTATCTAATATTACACATTTGAAAAGTACTAACTAAATACGTTGTGATTATCTATACGCATGTCTAACCATGAGATAAAACCTGCACGAACACAGGCGCATACGTACACATAAAACCAAGCAAGCATTTAGGTCGCGTGTTATCCGTACAACTTACTATGTTGCATAGTTTTTGTGTTTCGCTTATATCCACTTGTACATTTAAACGAATGTTATAAGTTACGATGTAGTTGCCGCTGTTGGAACTCGCAATTCCTTCGCTACAATTACCGTTCCTATCCTTCAGTAGTTTATCTATCAGCACCGAATACCCACGTTGTTCTTTCTCTATCATCCGAAGAATTTCGGAGAGAAATTTAACATGAATGTATTGCATAATCTGTAATGAATGTGGCAGACGTACAATAATTAACGTGTACTACGCGTTTTGTTAATTATTATAATTAGTACACACGTTGTAATTGTGGCTTTTAACAAGTATGCATACCGTAAATTATTCTTGTTTCCTTGTTTTTTTTCTATTTTTTTATAGATACACAATTACTTTCATTACACCCGTTATACATGTATGTATAATTATCATGCTTGAGAGCAATAATTATTTGATTCTTGACATCTGAAAGAATAAAATATACATAAATTAACGTATAAATTGGACGGATATAAATTAGAGTAATGCGCACGAGAATCTACAGTAACTAGTGATATTACATAATAACTCAATTTACTTTACGGATGACTGATTTGAAGTTCAATGCTGTGTCTTTATTTATATTAATTTAACCGAACCATTGTTGCCTTATTATCAATTCCTTGAATGGTTATACAAACAGTAGAAATTCAATTCTAAAAAGAAGATATATTAAATTTCATTCCAAAAGCGAGCTTCTTATGCATCACATTAGGTAACAATAAATATGTTGCGCTATTTCCAAAGACGCTTAAACAAAAAGAATCTTATTTTGAACTGTTTTAAAAGATTTAACATTCACAGCTAGATAAGGTCAAATAGCATTATTTGATGTTTTAATTATAAAATAGGAAGAAACAACGTACAATATGTTTTCTTAGAATGTGGACGGATGCTTTCCTGAACAATTTAAAGAAAAGCCATTTAAACAAAAATATTCGGAGGCAAAGACGATACAAGTTTGATTTTTTAATCGGAGCCCCTGCATATTATTATAATCGTGGATGGTCACGTCAATTCTCCATACCAGTCTCTTAATCTTTGAGATAATAGACAATTTAATATTATTTGATGAGATTGATTTGATTGATTGATGAGATAATTTGATATTTTTGCGAAAACGCCGCTATTTCTTTAACGATAGATATTTTAAACGCCTCGCGTATTAGAGCGACGATCCAAATTATACTCGATTCAATATTTCGTGGTTTTCAGCGAGCCATCAAAGATTTTTTATTTTGGTTTTTGTGGGCTTCAATAGCTTCTAAGATAGTACGAACCTGACATTCATTAACAAAAAGAAGTCAACATGCGATAAATTGTGCAGGCAATGATACATTAATTTTTGTTTCTTTGTTCTCACGTTTCTTTTCCTTCAAATAACCAAAGGAAGGATGATGCAACGTTGACGATTATTCTTCCCGATTTTATCGATGACTTCCGGCAAACAGCATTAGCTGTTCTTTACTTCTCCAAAGCAATTCTTGCTTTGGACACAAACAAACAACTTTTGGAAACAAAAGGAACAAAAGGTCATTTAAAAAAAAAGCTTCTTGAACGAACAACTTTTATTGGATTCAGCTCAATTCAGCTCATCTGGGAACACCTAAGCAGTTGATTGTTGTTTAGTTTCCGGTTCATACGAAGATTTCTTCGCCAGTTACAATGTTATATAGAGACTTTGAAGTTCCTCCGTCGAATTTTTCAAGCCCTTCCTTACATCAAGAACAGATCTTTCCGATCTAAATGGTCATCCAAAATCGTACAATACATTCAATTGAGTGTACTATACTCTTCCATGTATATAAAAATGTCACTATCTCGCGGTAAGTCATATGGCAACCACGTTTTTGCTTTTTGAAGGAGCAACCGATTTTGGTTGACCTTTACAAAAACCATCACTGACGGGAGGATGACCAGGGCGAAATTCTGTAAACGAGTTGCCTTTTCTGGTAGTGCTTTATTAATGAAAGCTAAACGAAGTGATTAGAGGCATTATTGTTAAAAAGTCGTAAAGAATCATCCAACAAAAACATCCACGTGAAATTTCAATTCTTCACAAAACTGCTGTTTTTAAAGGCTTACCGTAAAAAAGTAGTAAATTATCGCCATTTTGTGGTCGTCTGTAGAAGGTACCTTTATAATAAGTGGCCTGAACTGTATGCAAAGTAACAATTTAATGAGTTTCATCACCACGACGAGACGCCAAAAGCCGCTAATTTTGAACAGTATAGCTGATTTCGATTTCTCATTTTCAAGTTTCAACATAAGCGTTTTTATGCACCGGCAAATGCAAGCAAAAAAGCAACGGCTATGTACATAATTGGTTAACGGTCACTTAATTGTCATGTATGGCAATGTATGCTTATATATTTACATAAGCGTACGTTTATACATCTGTCAACAAACTATTTATCCGTTGATAACTTCACTTGCACTTTATAAACACACGGGGCATATTCTTGATTAATAACCCGCAATTTATTCTAAAAATAATCCGTTATTATGTACCGTACCGGATTCAATGAATGGGTTGTATGTAAATATCAGCGTAAATACATACATATGTAGATTTACATACCTAATTGTAAGCCTTTTTTCGCGGTGATTAGGCAATCACATGGGACAACATCTGGTCATATATATGATGGATGGTGTACCAACTCGTACAGTAACTGGATTAGCATTGCTATCGCGATTGCCGATGAGTGGAACGAAGGGTTATCACGATAGCAGAAAATTTCTCTTTACATCAGCTTCCAATTCGTTAAATAAATCAGCACAATACTGTCTCGTGATTGTCGTCTCCTTCTTAAAGTAAACAATTATATATTGCGAATCCTAAAAAATCCCCGCTTTAACTTTTCCGGCTGATATCTCTGCCGACTGACCTTCGACGTATAGTTACGTATCCACGTCTCCACTACAGTCGTGTAAAGCGGCAGAAACTAACTCGTATTGCGCTTAAACATGTCTAAACATTAACACACGGTTCCGTTTTTGATCAATCGTCAGCAGATGGGGTATCCATATCGCCGATAACTTTCTCATATTCACTTTTTCGTGAAGGATATTTTGCACATGTTCATTTAAAAGTTTACCATGTTGTAATCTTCACCCGGCGGTCTAAAAACACGGTTTGATGAACTTTATTGATCACATTGTATGGGGTTACCTCAGTAGGACCATTTGAGCATATTTAATTTTTTTTTTAGTTTAATTGGATTTGATTGGACCAGCAGAGTTAAATCAATTCATTTCAGTACACGTCAATGTTGTTTTCGTTTCTAAAATTAAAAACATACACTCACGTTACTTTTTATGTAGCAAGTAAGTATGTATGTAGGTGGCCAGCGAATCATTTGATCATTCGTGCATTTTTTCGGTGAAAGATAAGGGGTACTGAAAAAATCTCATCCGCACTAGTTTCATGGCACTGTACACGCGTCTGGTGATTTATAGCTTTTTTATTCAAAATAACGATATATTACAAGATCTAAGAATTGTCGAAATTTCAGGGCTGGATTTCATTTCCTGAACGCGGGATTCCGACGAAGCAAGCTGTCTAGCTTTAATCCGATCAGCGATTAATACTTCTTTTGATAGGATTTTAATTTCTTTCATTCACAAGGTATTAGTTAATTGCCAAACACCCCACTTATATTGTAAAATAGTATTTCTCGACTTAAATACACGCAACATTCAGACACCATGTTACGAGATAAGTAACACTGACCAACAAGGTTTTTACCCTAAGTTAGTAACTGATGAAATTAGAAGTAAGAAGTAAGAATGAATCGAAAAGCGACAACATTGGCTTAGCCCTGGTTACAAAGACAATGCAAGTCGAGATTATTTCGTAGCAGACATGAAAATGTTGATTTTTATAGTATGGCGGGTCTACTGTAGTAATGTTCATAAACTTTCTGAAGCTTTCGGAATACATCATGATCCCAGTTCTTGAAGATTATTCATAGATTCATCAAAGACCAGCCTGAAAGCAGTTTGGTTGCATAATAGAAACCATTATCCTTCTATTCCGATAGGTCATGCTGTTTCTATGAAAGAAACTTACGAAAATCTGAAAAATTTATTAGAAAAAATAAAGTACAAAGACTATTCCTGAAATATTTGTGCAGATTTTATAGTAATTGCAATTATTTTGGATATCCAATCTGGTTACACCAAATACTGTTGCTTTTTATATCTTTGGGAAAAACATTACCTTAAGCAAGAGTGGCCACTATGACACAGAACAGTTTATACCAGGAAAACACAATATACAACATCAGCTTCTAGTAAAAAAGAAAAGATCATAATACCACCTCTCCACGTGAAACTTGGGCTCATGAAAAACTTTGTAAAGGCACCGGATCTCGAAGGTGAAGGTTTTAAATATCTTCATGAAAAGTTTCCAAAATGAACTCAAGGGAAACTGAAAGAAGGTATTTTTGTTGGACCTCAGATACGAGAAATAGTAAATGATGAAATCTTTGAAACTAAACTAACAACGAAGGAAAAAACAGCTTGGCTCTTCATGGTACAAGTTTTCACGAATTCCTTGGGAAACAAAGAAGCTGACAACTATAAAACTTTAGTGATGGATATGTTACAAGCATTTCACGCTGCTAGCTATAATATGTCCGTTAAAGTGCACATTCTACATTCTCACTTGGATCTTTGTCCGAAAAATATGGGTGACGTTAGCGATGAACACGGTGAGCGCTTCCACCAAGGCATCATGGAAATGGAAACGGAACGGTATCAGGGGACATGGAATCCTGTTATGTTAGCAGATTGCTGTCGGATGTTAAGAAGAGATGCTGTAGATATTGTTTATAAGAGACGGAGCAGTATTACTGCACATTTCTAATTATAATAATTTAAAACATACATTAAATAATGATCAAACCTAAAAAACCTTTTCATTGAAATATAAAAAAAATCGAGCTAACTTGACCTTCTACCTTTTATTAAAATAAATGTTTATATGTTTTCTATTGAAATTAGTATAAATTACTTTATGGCAAAATCAAAAGTTGAAATTTGTTGGCCAGTGTAATTGGCGGATCTTTGCTGATTACTACGATAATCTTCTGCTAGCAATTTCTACGCATCTCTTATAGATATCTCGGTAGGATTTTTGGTATCCAATAGATACAATTTTGGGAAGACTTTCATCTAGAAGGAGAAACTTTTCGTTCAACGTTAATTTTTTCTTATCCAAAAGGGGAGACTGAAATTATTTAACTACATTGTAATTCAACAGAAAATTATAATTATACAAAAATATCGTATTTTTTACATTTATCTCTTTAAGAAGGCTGCGGTTACTGTTGATATTATATCAATGTTGGATCACAATGAGTCCGAGGCAATCATATGTTCAACAATATTGTTCATATCCATTAAAAGTACAGTTTTAATAATGCACGAGACAATTAAGCCATACTTCTGGTGCTATAAGCACTATACATTTGGCTACCTTTCTTTATCGGTTTACTGGAAAATAAGAAGAGGTGTGTTTGTTACCATGTCAGAAAAAAAATGGAAATTTAATACTACACAGACGAAAGGTATGACTTCTACTTTATAACCGATATAAATTTAATATACGAGCAATTTGCGCTACAAACTACCTGCCAATTAAGCTTTTTGTACCGGCATAAATCTGTCGAAGATTTATAAAGCAATATATGATATTAATTTAAAGAAATTTATTCAAAATATTAAACTTTCTCTTCCATGAATAATTCCAATCTATATAGGTTTATATACCTTTTGATAAAAATTCCATCGAAACACCAAAATTTTAGGATAAGATCGCTTAAATGAGTACGTTTCTCAAAATTCTTATTTTATTCGCGAACGTGAAAATATAAATATACGTGTCAGCATTACATTTGCATTTAATTAAACTGTCATCACCTTGCACGCGCTGCTAACGTGTTGCATAAAGGAATTTATAATATAAAACGCCGCAACTTATTAAAACTACTTTAATGTGATTTATAAGATAACACTAATAATAGTAAAGCTATTCAACACGTACTTAGTCTTACGTCGGGCTACCATCGCGAACCGTACAGTAAGACGATAAATCTAATTATCCACGGATAACTTCATTTTTGCTATCTACGTAAATAGCTAGCTTCCGTTTCGCTACTCGCTTTGAGATATATACGTTGCTAATGATGTTTTGACTTAAAATTAATTAAGTATATGCTGTTAATTGACTTTGAAATGCACGCGCTATTGAGAAATGAGAATAATGTTCCCGCTTGTTATACGATAGATGTAACTCCTAGTAAGTACCAAGCTGGTAAGAAATTATAAGATAAATTACATATACATTATGTCCTATTGCGTGAATACAAGATAGTTTCTCTCCTCAACAATTTATCGAAAAATATATATTATATCTAGTGTTAGGCGTTTTGCGTACACTCAAGCTAGAGTGCAAAGATCACGCGGAAGACTTATTAACTATAAGTATTACGGCGTTAGCTCGAATCTTAAAACTTTTTTACTTCCAACACTTATACTTATAGGGCCCTTATCAGATATTAATTTGTTTCATATGCAAAGTTTCGATATCGCTAAGTTTATCAATTTGCTGCTCATTAGGACAATTGTGAAAATTAAATAAATGGTCTAAAACTTGAGAAAAATACTGAAGATTTGAGAATTGCTAAATATATACATGCTCCATTCGTAGTAGACCATTGTAAGATTAACAACATAAAAAAAATCTGAAAAATAGGCACATTATCTATGAAAAATTGATAAACTCACTGTAATTAATTAAGTCCTTTAATGAACTTAAAAAAGACTTTAAAAAAACTTAAAACATAAGAAAAACAAGCTCTTTGGATCAACTTAAGGTTACGGGAGATAATATGACGCTTTTTCCTACTAAACATTGCAATAGCAACAAAAACAGATTACCAAAACATACATGGTCTTCCTATATGGAAACGTAAATATATACATGTTCTATTTGAAGTAAGAAAGATGATCTTACTTCCGGTGATACCGGAAATGCAGATGAACAGTCGACAATTTCTCTTTGCTAAAGACGTTGGCTTTTGTCGTGTAAAAGCTAGTATGGAAGAGAGGACCTTACTACATTTGTTCGTATTAATTCATTAATAATGTCTTATTATTACTTTCTAATAAACAGTTGAGCGCAAGACCAATTTGCGAATATTATATGGAACACTGAATCCGTCTTTTGCAGCGGTAAACGCGCGTGAGAGCCGCTTTACGCTTATCCAGCTAGGGGACGCCGACACGAGAAAAGGACTATTCACATTTACCAGACAGCGCGTCAAGCAGTTTAATTCACCATGGGTAAATTATGAAACGTAACAAGCAATAAGTTACTAGCGTTTTTGGTTAATTATGGTTACTAGTTAGAAACTAACTAGTAGATCATAACTTACAACGTCGAAGGTAGCGCTATGTATCTGGCATTCGACCAGAGTGCGATCCGAATACTTTTGTCCGAGTAATCTTCATTTAACGATAATCCTCGTGGCGGAGCTAAATAACTCGTCTTCGTTCCATTTTGTTCATGTCGTAAGTATAATTACTAGATATAATAAGTTTTGAGTATTTGTTGTTTTTTATTATTCTTAGGTCTTTATTAGACGTTTCTTTTTGTCTACATTTTTATCTTATTATCCTCCTTTTACTCTTTCTTTTCTTCAATGTTTATTCTGCAGTTCCTTTTTAGGTGAATAATATTTTCTTTAGGTAAATAACGCCTAGCATTTATAATGTTTTATAAGTGCAACGAAATTAACGTAATTAGTAGATCGTTAACGACAAGGCATCGATTTAGGTGAAAGAATAATGCTACCGCGCAATTATACACAAATAAAATTGATTCAGGTATGCGTCACGCAGCATTAATGATCTTCTCCCTACCGCACTGTAGAGAAGGATTATTAAATTATAAGGCCGTAGCTAAGGTGCCTAAATGATATATAAAACAAACATTCTATGACCTACTTTCAACACCGTTTGTAAAAATAGTAAACAAATTAAGGATATTACGTAAATTCCTATAACTTTATTTTGGTTTTAAATCTGATGCAAAATTAAATACTAATTTAAGCACGAGTTGTCTAGAAGATATTAGTTAAAAAAAAAAAAAACGAAAACATCTTTAAATTTATTATAATTAAGAATGCAAAACACACATTCTCTAAAACGTCGTACTTCTCGATATAAAAATAAAAAATGAATGTTTATCCCTTGTTTACTTAATCAGCGATTGAATTCGGTGATTTCTCAAATCGGGTATTAATACACGACCGAATGAAAAACTTGTTTACAGTATATTAATGTATAGGTGTCCCGTATAAAGGTGATAACCATCTTAATCCCTAATATAATATTTTAATCCATGGATTCTATGACAGATTTGCTTATGAACGCGTTTATGGGTTTTAACTTTCGGGAAGATGCTCGTTTTGGATCCCTTTTTCCTTTTGTACTTATTTAGAGATAAAAATAGAAGCAAACCATTATCATCATACTAAAAAATTGAATATTATAGAGCATTTGTCTTGGCAATCTTAATAAATTGAAGGGGGTGACGTCCACTTTTTGTTATTGTTTGTTATAATATATAAAATATGTGCTTAAAAAAGTTGGAGGAATTGTCACAATATTGCTTTACGATGTTGTGTATTGTGTTATGTTTAGTGCTTTATATTTAGGAGCACGGTACGACTGGGAGAGATAGAAAAATCAGAAAACTGTGATAATTTTGGTGATAACTGAATCAACCAACGTGTGACGCAAAACCAAGAAACTGGTTACGTTTCGTCAATTACGGTACGCTGCTTTAAGAATTATGAAAATTAGCGATCGAGAAATATAGAAAACCAGAATACATAACTTCACAAGATACATATATAGTCAAAGATAAGAATCATATTCAAACAACGTAGAATACCAACACGTAAAATATAAAATGACCAACAACAAACGTCCGTGGTCGCTGCTTCCTTTTCATGATAAATTTTAATAAGAAAACAAAATTTTTCTCACGTTTACGAAAATGTTACTTCGTATTTCTTTTACTTTCACATTTCTTTCTTCGCAATGTTTTCTTTTTATACATCTCGACGTTTGTTAGCCTGAAGATGGCTATTTTGAGTCGAAATCAATAGCGTTAATAAAAAATAAATTTCTGGTATTGAAAGGCAATTTGTCTTTCTTGATCTTGCATAATTTCATTAAATTTCGGAGACTTCTTCTTTAATTCGAAATTATCTAGTCCATAAAACTTTATCTTCCAAAAAGAAGTAGTTTCAAACTATTATAGATTTTTATATTAAGGGTGTCGTATCT
The DNA here is from genome assembly GCA_020654165.1 of Oryctes rhinoceros. Classification (NCBI taxonomy): domain Eukaryota; kingdom Metazoa; phylum Arthropoda; class Insecta; order Coleoptera; family Scarabaeidae; genus Oryctes; species Oryctes rhinoceros. The sequence goes on along the minus strand of JAIOKQ010000230.1, from coordinate 13,911,649 downwards.
TACGACTGATGATAATACATGTGGAAAATACTCTTATTCTAACGAAACTATTACTCGAAAACTATATTTATGTATAACATAAGCTTAAGATCAAAAATCTTTATTTCTGCGCATATATCAACCAAACCTTGGCCTTGACTGAGAATAAAGTAACATGTACGTGTTATGAAAATAAAACGAAGGTAATGAATTTTAACGAATACAAATAAAGAATAAATTAGACAAAAAAGGTAATAATGAAACAAAAAAGACAAACATTGCAATAAAAAAAAATCGTACACAGATGTAACAAACAGTTTTTACGGTACAAGCAATGGAATAAATAAAAACGTGAAACCTGGTAATACTCTAAATACAAACATCTATGGAAGCAGTGCGAAAAGACCACCAAACTTCTACAAAACCGGTACTTATATGTACATTTATGGCGGTAATTTGATCGTTCTTTATACTATTACTATAACAATTAGGTTCAATATTTATTAAGTGAAGTATATTATGGGCAATAACTACTTTTTCTATAATGGGACGAGTATTTTTTTTCACGTAAAATAGAGGTGTTAACGGCAAACTTTATTAACTAAACAAAATTGGTGTACCTGTGCTGTGCTGTATTGAATGTTGCCAAATTAAATGTTTTTTTTTTATTTGAAACTATTTGGTTCATGTATTTCTTTAAAATTCTATTTTCTAGAAACAAATATTTTTGAGGCTGGTAATGTTGAAGAAAAAACAAATTCCATTTATGATATGTTCTTACAATATAATATTAACTTTTTTTTTCTTTTTATAATCAGTAACGATCTACTATAAAGTTACAAGTTTAAAATATTTCCAAAGCAAGTTTGATTAAAACATTTCAACGAGGGTCTTAATTATATTTTTGCCAAAATACTTTTCCTTTTACTTGTACTCTTCCTTACTATTAAATTAGAAACGTTGCGCTCGTTAATTTGTGTAACACCCATCAGTCCCAATTCCATTCTATTTTTATCTCCTATTCAAACGCGTACCGAGATTACGATCATAATCCACGTGTTTTGTAAATAGTGTCATTTCGGAAAGCACAAAAATAATACTTACAAGAACTTACCCTCTTTCCGTCTTCGAAACGAACGCGATTATCATCACGTGGTGCGAAAAAGCCGTAACACCTTGCACTAAATAGAACGTTGAGAAATGACATAATCAGAGAGTCCATGTAGCTGCAAGCGCACGACCTGGGTTGTTCGGTAAGTCGGCAGCGAGACAACACGCGATTTTTGCGAGTTCGCGTTCTTACTGGAAGGCGTACGGGATACTGCTAGTCGAAAACTTAATACATTAACTTGGAAGTTTGAGATCGTTTTCTACATTCGTAGGGTATACTTATAGTACCAAAGACCGAAGGAACTGAGACTAGCCTCGGCATCAATGAACGAGTAAGAGCATATACGCGATGTATATATATATGTATTGCGCCTGTTCCTGCTGCCGCGCCGCACACTTGATGCTAATGCTACAGAGTCGAAACTTCAACTGACTATTAAAATAACTTCGACTGCCGGTTTATTGACCACGGCGAAGTGTACGAAGACGGTTCAATTCCGAATATGTGTCTTATGTATACGGACGACATACTGGATATGTGTTGTCGATTTGTACACGAAGAGGAGAATCTGTATCCGGATCTCTTGTACATAGGACCGTTTTCGTTAAGTACCCGCGCGAAGAGTCTTCCGAGATAAGGATCTTGGGAGACTTCGTTGGTTAGCGAGATGCGCAGAAAAAAAGCGAATGAGAATATACTTCTCGCGGGAGATTGGCTGCCGGAGGAATTAATTTCTTAACCTAATTAACACCCAAGTCACTGTTGCCAATTTCTCTTTTTTTTTGCTTTATAAGAAGCGTACCTGGATAACAAAAGGTGAAATATAATAAGCGCTATATCTAACACTGGAGCATTTGGTGCGTTGAATAGTTGTCCTTACAGAACTACCACCATACTTCATAGTTGCTTGCAAAAAGTGTTCCCGATTTTCTCCACAAATTTATTGGAATGTCTGAGTTAAATAATTAATATTTGTAAAGCTGACTGTATCCCAAACCGAAACAAAATCGCGAATTGAAGATGTTTCTTGGTGCTCTTTCCATAATGCGATGTTTGTGCTTGCCTCTGTAGAAGTTAGAAACAATTGTATTTGGATGAATCGTAGTTTCCAAACATGATGCATTTTACGCAGGTTAATGTTAGTTTCTTCGTTTCGTCGTTTACGGCTCTGCGAACCGATGGTTCGTACGTACATCTGCGAAATGACAGTAGTAAAGTATGAACGTATTGACGAGAATTTCTAAACCTAGAATTAACAATGTAGAGAGATAGATAAATTGTACTTATTATTAGTCTCTTCTAATATTTTTGTTATTAATTTAGTAACTCTTATTGAGTATTTAACATTGATGTTCTTGCACTAGCAAAGTAATGTCTTACATTTCATAGCGATAAGTGGTACGAATATAATTGTGTTTTATGTATTCACGTCAAATATTTCATTGTCATTACACCATAACTGTTCTTAAGCTTTAAGCTTTTAAAACAATAGATCTCTTGAAAGAGTCAACATGATTTCGTAGACGTAATTACAAACATGTAGTACCAACAATATCAGCGATCTCGGATCTGATATTCGCATTGCACCGTTATATGAGTGGTTAATAGTAAATTCTTGCGGTCGGAGAAGAACTATTAAAATATTGTTTACCTCTTCTAATTGTTATTTATTAAATAACTGTAACACGATTTATTGACTGTTCTTGAACGGTGATTCTGGAAAAAACTCAGAAGAGGGACCAACATAAATACAAGTTATCATAGCGCGTAGGCGGAAATATAAAAATGCGGGCTTATAGAAGGCACTAAAAAAATCAACAACTTATGTCTCTTATTATATATTTAAAAATAAATAATAAAAAGCAACACAAATTTGACGAATAGGACGGACAGTTTTACGCACTTCCTTTTACATTTCGCGCTGCAATGACGAAAGATCCTTTCGTCTATATTTCAATATATTTTGCATTCAGTCAATTTCAGAGTGCACAGACGGCAAAAGCACATTCTTGTAAATAATGTTTCTTCTCGAGAATAGTGGTGTAACAGTTGAAAATCAATATCGACACATCGTCAAAACGCTGAAAAAGCTGTCCTAATAAGTTAATTAAACTTGTGTGGTGCGGAGTGTGCCGATAGTTTATCATATTTAAATATACTAATGAAAAAATAATTAATTAATGTTACAACTCTGACAACTTTAATAAAACTGGACTAGTTTTGTTTTATGATGAGTAGACCAAGGCTTTAATCTAATGATTTTTTTTTCTTCACTAAGCGAGGCCTTCGTCTCTTTAGTTTATCGTCGAGTAAGTCCAACAGATCGGCGTAGTACTGTCACGTTTTCCTTTCCCAAATAGTCAATTAAGGCTTATGCCTTGCGAATCCCAAGAAAAAAATCTCCGCCCCGACGAAGGCGAAGACAGCCGGTCTTCTTTGGTTCACGGAAAATATCCATTTTGTCGGCTGACCCTCACTTGTAATGATGTCTCATCCAAAACCACATAAAACACTCGTATTGCGCTTAAACATGTCCAAACATTGATTTGACGACGTTATCGCACGATTTCGTTTTAGATCAATCGTCAGCGCGGCACTCATCCCGCTAATAGCTACCTTATACACGCGTTCAGCTGAGATGTTTACCACATTAGCGATCTCTCTAATCTCCCCAGGCGATTTGCTAGTACGATATCATGAACTTTATTAATCTAATAGTTCGTAGTCACTCCAACGGGACGACCTACATACTTGGCCAAGCTTGAATTCTTTAAACCAGGATCTAGTGGTGGTCCACGGAGATAAAAATTGCATGCTACTTCTTTTTGATTTCTGCCGGTGTTCCCCCAACGTAATGTTATGCTATTAGTGCTCTTGTCAAGCCCAAGTTTTGACGACACATCCATTTACATCAATATTACTTATATTGTAAGTGTTTGTTGCTAACACTGACAAGTTGGCATATACATTAATAAAAATGCAAATACATTTTGAATGCTCTCTCGTGGTACTGAAAAAACATTTAACGAGGACAATTGGATGTCTATTATAAATGTAACCTGTATGCAAGTATCTGTATGCATATACATGAACATTAGCACGAATTCATTTAGTAATGCTGTTGCATAAACAATATCTATTCAAAACAGTACATGTATCCTAATACCTTTCTCTTGCCTTAAAAATACAAAGAATCTTTGGTTTAAATGTGAATGTTGTCGTTATTCATCCGCGGGAATCTTTATTGTTTATAATGAAGTAGTACCTATACTAATGAATTCTGACAAGATAGTTCGTCTAATCTTAAATGTTCATGTATCTTTTGTCAATCAACACATTATTATACATTTATATACTCCTTGTTACACGTGTATTTCTCATACGTGCACATATGCGCCTATATTGTCTAAAATATATTACAAATCTCACGTCCGTCCAACATATAAATAATTATTTTGAATACTTGTCAAACCAGAGATATAAATTATACGGTAAACGAGAATATTACACTTTAAAGCAAGTTAGCCTTCATGGTTGTTTAAAAAGCGTTTAGTCATTTCTCGATGCTTCGTATTGTTTAACGAAAACTTTATTTAATTCGACATCATTGAAGTATCCATTTAATGGAGTCAACCAACCAAAATCTACGTTCGATTGTGCCAAACATATGCTTTGCTAATTTAAACAAATTAAATATTTTATTCAAGTATAAAGTCCAAATATATTTATTTAACTCTACTACCTACTTTGAAGTATATTCTCAGATAGACTATCTGCAGGGTATCAATAAAATAATGCACAATTCTCATAACTTTGCTATTAAATGATTATTTGAAAATCTGAGCTCTAAAACACGTAAATTTTATTTTTATAAAAAGTACTAATTGATTTGTTCAATTTTCAAAACTTCATTTGGCTAATAAATTCTTTATTACCTGTATTTCATTATAAGCACACTGAGAAATTTTAGAAAATTTTAAAGCTTCATCTCTTGTTTATTACACAAAAATTAACAAAATGATCAAAATAAACATATTTTCTAGCTACACTGTTTTCACTCCGCACGCGCGTTTATTCGTGATGTTACTATAGTTATGACGTGCTATAAATTTTATTTTTAATCCAACTAAATATGTAAGCAGATAAAAGCATCATTTACAGTATTCAACTAAACGTATGACTGGATCAACAGCTTTAAAATTCTTATTAGAGGTTCTTCAAATAATATTCTGCCTGCAGGAACAAATTATATTAATTTTTTGTTCAGGCAAATGCCAATAGACTCCAATAAATATTTTAACAAAATATTTTTTCATTTCGAGCAATATAAATTTAAATTATGTAAAATAGGATTATTGTTGTAGAATTGTTTGGGCAACTATTCGATCAATGGTACGAGTAATTAAGACACATCCATCTATTCAAAAAAAAGAAAACTAGAAAGTATTAATGCGGTATTGTGGCAGTATCAGTTTCATGCTTATAAAAGAGAACAATGACCGTGGAAATATACAACAACGTATCCTCAGCGTCTACGAGGAGAATATCCAGAACAAAACATCCAGAACATTTAGAAACCTGCGCAAGAAAATGATAAGACTAATCAACTCCGTCACTTTTCTCCTCCGGTGTCGTGACAGTGGCGTTATCCTTAGATTCTTACGTATCAAAACGCAATCAGCCCAACGAATCTTTCGCCGAACGAGTGTTGCCTTGCTTGAATACAAAGTGCCCTTATCAAACTTTCTTTGACCACAGATGACCCCATCAGATATAGCACCTCTTTCATCTTACAGCAATTCAGACCACCTAAGCCAGTCCGAACTTTCTATCGTCGGATTAAAAGGTGACAAAAGTAATGCTACCAT